>CM053786.1:674016792-675303042 GCA_028749045.1 Cupressus sempervirens | reverse complement strand
CAAAGGGACACACTAAAGTTCCCAACAAGAGGGCAAACAACCCAAGAAGTTATAGACTATCAAGATTTACATTTTGGTCCAGTCCTTTGAGAGCGTAAAGACATATCAAAAGAAGGAATGAAGGATTTGCCTTTTTTTCCTTTGACAGATGCCCAACCATCCTCTACCTTCCCAGCAACCTTCTACCAGTCCCAACTGACCCCCAAAAACCTCGCATCGACAGAGTCAGCAACAAAAAAAGGGACAGCAACAACATTATGATCCAAAGCCATCAAAGGGACAGCAGTCGAATCAACAGAGACAACAATAGGCAATGAGTCAAAAACAACAATCTGTTTCGAAACCATCGTAGAGACAACAGCAAGCGATGAGTTAGCAACAACATTCTGATTCAAAACTGTCGTAGAGACAACCTTCGAATCACTAGAAATAGCAATAGAATCCTCGGCCAAAGAGAGATCAATATGCGAAGAGCTATCCGAGCCATCCACCTCCGTAGAAACCTTATGAACCATATAATGATCATCTGAAACCCCCAACCACCAAGAAGGTGATTTCTTTGATCTAGCCTTGTTAGAGGAGCAACTCGCAACAAGATGTTCGATCTTATGGCATTTCTTGCATTTGAAAGGAATACCCTCATAATCAAGCAATTGAATCCAAGAACCAGTTGGAGAAGCCAACTTCAATATATAGCATTGTTAAATATATAGCAATGTGCCTTTATTACAATAAAGAAAGATTTTAGTTCACCTCAAAGATTTAACTCTCATGACTAGTTGTCACAATTCACCTTTAAATCATAGACAAATCATACTCTCTAGGGATAACTCCCTCTCCCTTTAGCCATAGCCCCAAGGGGTAGAGGTGATATGAAGTAAGGGGTAGTGATGATAAAAGTGTTTTTATATTTAAATTATATTAACAGAAAAAAATCACCTAGAATATCATTGCATGCTTATCACATGAACAAATTTTTTGTGATTCACATGATACAACAACTAAATGTAAGTTGTCTCCAAAGAAAATTGGTTGAATCAAGTTATTTACAACTACCACGTGGCCACTGACAGATTTTCTAGTAGTACATACATTATATATGCAAGTGGAAAGTCTTAGCAAATTATTTATTTAGACATTTGCAGATATTGAATTATTAATGTCTACATATCACCTCCTATATGATAAGCATCTTCAGACATTGACAAGAAGATCCACATAAAAATGATTTATAGATCCACTCCTAGTAATGACAATAGTATTTAGATGGAATCAATTGGACAAAGATTTAAATCATTAATACCCTCTTAGCAAAAAAATTTAGAAGTACCCCTTGATGGCTCTTATTGACAAAATCCTTTAATAAGATTCCTCTGTGGATAAGGTTGTCGAATCTTCCCCTTCACTTATGGTTGGATTCTATCCTAGAGGTTGTGGGGGAGGCCCTTTGGGACTTCTTGCTGGTCAATTCCGCATCTTCCAATGTTTTTCGGAGGACATATGCTCACATTCTTATAGAGATCAACGTCTCTGTTGGGTAAAACTAAGGTTCAATTGGATGGTCTTTATATGGATATAGTCGAATCAAAAATTACCCTAAAAATGTCAATCTGGGAATCGTAGACTTATGAGAGATATCACGGCTATTTGCTCAAGGGGTGAGGATAATAAATCAAGAGGTTTATGAATGCAATTACTACTTGCCAATAAATTGAACTGTTCAAATTTCCACACATTTAAGATTACTTTTTGCAGAAAGAATTCTAATCTAACATTCACACTTTAATAGTTGTACACAATGTCTTTATGAATACTATGATCATTATTAACACATCTCTAAATAATTCACAAATACTCCTGTAATTAATTAATTATAATGTCTTTACAAATACTATTACAAAGTTCTGCCTGAATAAAAGGTTGGTCTAATTTTACTTGGATTGCGGCAGGAGGTTTAGTGGCAGCAGGAGGTTATTTGCAATAAACTAAGTGCAACAGGAAGTATGATAAGAGTAACAGGGAGTATGATTAGTAAATGGTGAATAGGACAGGAAGTGGTTTAACGAATGGATGGAGATTTAAGCAATGATAAAGCAATGATAAGCGAAACAGATACAAATGTTTCAGCCAACTATTTCACCGAGCAATAAAATCTTTGATTAACAATAACAGGCATCAATGAACTTTGATAATTGAGAAATACATAAATACACACATTCAAATTAATCTATAGAAAGATGTGTAAAGAATCAATCACTGCAAAATACTTACAAAATAAACTAAAGTGATCTCACTGAGCTTCCCAAGAGGGGGCCCTCCTCTGGTTCACAGGGTGAGAGATGTCTAAAAATCAGCTACTGCAGAGACTACAAGTTCTCAATATCCCAGATTTCCAAAAGTAATATAAGGAGAGTATTTTTCATATATCATGTGTTATCTTTCTTTGCAATTTACATTCACTTATATAGACTTAATAAGTTTTAACTGAATTAATTAAACTAGAATGACAAAATGGCCTACTCCCTAAATATGGAAGATAGTTTGTTTTGGCCGTTGGCCATATAACTGTTTTACAAAACGATCTTGGCCTAAAATAACATACAACCAAAAATTGTTCTGTTTTAAACATTCAAACTATTTGCTAAAAATATCATAACAAAACTATAATTTTCAAACTGTTCCTCCACTCAAACGGCTGGCTCCACTCTTACGCATCCTTGTTTTACTTAGCTCTTGTAGCAGCATCAATCACAATATATCATTTTCATAAACTTAATAACCTTTTAGGAACTATTCTTCCCTCTTTAGAGAAGTACTTAAATATTCTAATTTCCTATCAATAGTTTAGCAAAAAGGGAATTTTATGCCAAAGAAGTGGGAAATGTATGAGACAAAAGATTAACAAAAACAGGGCACTATCAGGACTCATCATCTCCCCCCAACTAAAGGATTTTCATGTCCTCATGCAAACAAAGGATACAAACCAGGTGGAACATTGCTGTCAGGGTGCTCCATGGACTCTTTTGGAACTATAGCTGGACTGTTAATCTTATCCTGTTGTACGACCCTGGATCTGAATTGTTGAAGCTCTTGCTGAAGTTGCATAAAAGTATGTAGAAATTCATTAACAGTAACCATAGGAATGTCTGGTATTGTCGTTGTCAATGGAATAGGATCAAGAAGAGGACTAAAGGCACCCGATAGATCCTTTGGAGGCATCTCAGGAACAATCAAAGATTGTGATCTCACCGAGCGACAAGAACTCTCTGTATTTCCTGTAGCACTTCGCGGAAGGGGTTCTTTCTGAGGTGTTTCAGAGTTGTCTTGCACATTTTGCTTTAAATGATCCTCACCCTGTTCATAAGCCATCTGGATGGTATTTTGCACTATATCATCTTGCCATACAACACCTGGGTCAGATTCACCTCCTGCATCAAGTGTCTGTTGACTCATGTCTTGATCAAGATAGTTCTTTGGAGATTCTGTAGCTTTATCAGGGCTCATTTTTTATATGGGTTCACATTCAGGTTCATTATTGGCTTGACTTTCAAGGATTTCTCCTTCCTTGTTTGTGTCAGGATTTTCCAATTCATCTTGAGGGTCACACTGGTTTGCAGTAGTATCACCTTTGTGAGAATTATCTTCTTCATTAGCAGGATTTAGCAAACTTTCTATGAATGGTGCATTCCTTTGTTTCTTCGTGTGTCTGGTTTGACGGCGGTGTTCCCTACCCACTTTTTCTTTTCGTTTCTTATTAGAGCTACTGGTCAAAACCTCAACTTCGGAGTTTGTAGCAGCTTGAGCAACATTGGCTAGGTTTTCTAAGCGGCTAGCAGAGTGTGGCGGATTACAACGTATTGGAGAGGGGCTAGGTGTTTTTTTACTAGAGGAAATGCATAGGCCTTTTTTGGGTGTTTGCAAAGATTCAGCAACAGGGGTTTTTTCTAGGTCATGGTCTGGAGAGGGTTGTTCCTCAATCATAGTTTCAGTTTATTTTTGCTAGGTTTGAAGGGCATTATATGCAGGGTCAATAAATGCATCCCATGCAATGGGGGTTTCCTAGAGCTGAAGACCATGTATGACCAGTAGCTTGATTAAACCATGATGTGCTAGGGAATTTTCATGACCTTCCCTAAACTGAGTGCAAGCTCTCTTCAAGGAATAATACAGATAATAAGGAAGATTAACCAGTTGCCCTATCCTCAAATGAAGCATGAGTCATAAATGATGTGCATGAACAAAATTAAAGCGGCCTTCATAGGTAATATACTGACCTATAAATTGGGTTACCGAATCCCATGGCAAAGGAAGGATTTTGCGTCTGGCTCCTTGTCCCTTAACAACCTCCACGGACTCATTGCGCTGCAGAAAATTGGTTCTGCCAGTCTTTAATTCTGTAACCCGTGTACTGGCAGTGGGAAAATATAATTCACCAATTTGGGGAAGATCTGTTACAGCGGCCACTGTTTGCACCGTCACAAGAAAGGTGATGCCTCGTATTGTCACAGAGTCTTGATCAAAGGCATGGGCGAATTCTTCAGCAATGGTAAGGTCATAACCCTACAGCCGACGGAAAAATTGATGCCATCCTACATGATGAAAAATCTTGTAGGCTTCATTGTCTACCAGTAGCTTGTCCACGGAGTCTAGTTCAAACCGCTTACGTTTTCCACCCATGACAGCAGAAAAATTTGAATCCAAAAGGGCAAACAGAGAGGAATGGAGGGTTGATCAGAATTCGTCATTTTAATGGAAAATGCAGAGGTAAAATAATGGTAATAGGTCTCCAACCTATGTGAATAAATTATAAGGAGAAAGTGGCAGGAGCGGCAATAATTAATGGGAATGTGGAGGTACGACACCCCCCCCCCCCCCCAAACAAACTTTGGCAAGAAAACGTCCCGTTTTCGCTAAAGCTAGAAATAGGAAAATAAAAAACAAAGTACAACGAAAAAGAAGGGTAAGAAAACTCCCTAAAAAGTAGCAAAATGATGGATTGGTGATGTCAGAACGATGATTGAGCAATATCCATGCCACACGAGCCAAATATGGAGTAATTATGCCAGAAAATTGAAGGAGCATCGTGGAAACATGAAGGAAGCACGTGAAACCTGCAACAGAAAGATTTGAAAAGAACAATCATTAAGAGAGAAGATCACGAACAGAGACACGTGCAAGGAGAGTGGTGGAGGTTATTTGAAAAGGCCAGAGTGACAGGAGAGTCATGAAAAGGGACACCACAAGGATGGCGACAGGATCTAAGAAACCTCCTATCGCATGCAGCCAAGAAGGATGGGGGTGGAAAGCAAAGGGCTACAAGAGAAAGGAAACCTCCTGTCACAACCATCAAGGTTTTTTTTTTTTTTAATTTATTTACGACACAAGATCGCCGAAAAATCAATTTTCAGCCCAGTGTCGCCTGGAAGCGCTGGCAAACCAATTTTCACATCCAGGAAATCTAACAACTACAAGTTGCTGGATTACCCGGTTTTCAACAAGTAGTTGGCCAACAACGCCAGAGATCTAGTTTTCATTGTTGGATCTTTTTTTTTTCTTTTTTCTTTTTTTTTTTTATAACTAGTTTTTCCATATATATATATACTATCAATGTTAAAGGAGACCGAAGGGAACCATGGTGAGTTCCTTGGCAAGTTTCCTTTGAGAGAGGCCTCCTATATAGCTTCAATCGATGACCATTAACAAGAAGCTTGCGACATTCAGAATCCACAGTGCAGAGTTGGACCGCACCATTGTTGTATACATGTTCAATTTCATAAAGTCCAAGCCACCTTGTATGAAATTTACCTTTGAAATCCTAGAATCGGGAGTCGTAAAAAAGTGCCCAATCGCTAGGCTGAAAAGAACGCTGACAAATGTGTTTGTCATGCCACAATGTTCATTGATTTTGAACAAGTTCGGTATGAAGAAGTGCCTCTTGACGTAACTCATCAAGGGAGTGGAGTTGGGTTAGTCGTTCCTTTTGAGCATTAGAGAGACTCAATCCGAGTTCAAGTGTAGTTCGAAGAGTCTTAATCTCAAACTCAATAGGAAGTACAACCTTCTTACCATAAACCAATTCATAGGGGGTCAGACCAGTGGTGGTCTTCCACGTAGTACGATAGGGCCACACAGCTTCAGGAAGTTGTGTGGCCCAATCACGCTTATGAAGTGCAACAATTTTGGTAAGGATATTCTCCAGTTCCCGATTAGTCACCTCAACTTGTCCATTCGCTTGAGGATGATAAGGTGATGATTTCCTATGGCGAATCTCATATTCCTTGATTAATGCAGAAATGAGGTCTGAAGTGAACTAAGGTCCTTGATCGGTAGTGATTTCGCGTGGAACACCAAAGCGAGTGAAGATTTCAGAATATAAGAATTCAGCAACTTTGGTATCCCTAGCGTGTTTTAGTGCAACTACTTCAACCCACTTTGTGACATAATATGTGCAAACAAGAATATATTCCTTGTTTCTGGAAGGTGGGTTAATAGGTCCAACAAAATCAAGACCCCATTTTTCAAAAGGCTCAATAGAAAGTTGAGGGTGAAGTGGCATTTCATCTGATCGTGTAGGACGACCCATGTGTTGGCACTGGTCACAATGTTGAACATAACGTCTGCAATCCTTATGGAGCGTAGGCCAGTAATAACTTGTAGTCAGAATCTTGTGAGCAGTTCGTCAAGCAGCAAAGTGTCCTCCACAAGGTTCAGTATGACAAGCGCGGAGAATGTCAAAGACATCTTCCTCAGGAATGCAGCAGCGCATGATATTGTCAATGCCGGTTCGGAATAGAAGACCATTAATCCAAGTATATTGTCCACTGAGGCCCACCAACTTATGATGCTCACGAGGGGAGAAGTGCGGTGGAAATTTGCATGTAACCAAATAGTTGGCAATGTCGGCATACCACAGACTTTTAGCAGAGATTGCAAAGTGGTGTTCGTCAAGGAACAAGTCATCAACAGGAACAACTTCATTATCTGACTGAGGTATCCAAGACAAGAAATCTGCAACCACATTTTCTCGACCAGGCTTATCAAGTATAGTGACATCAAATTCTTGTAATAAAAGCAACCATCTAATAACCCTACCGGTTACCACAGGTTTATTCATCAAAAATCAAATTGTTGAATGATCAGTATGAACAAACACCTTATAACCAGTAATGTAGTGCCGAAATTTATTAATAGCATAAACAACAGCTAAAAATTCTTTTTCAGTTACCGTATAGTTTACCTCAGCACTAGTGAAATTCTTGCTGATGTAGTAGATTGAATAGAAGAGATTGTCCTCCTTTTGTCCAAGTACTGCTCCCATTGAGAAATTAGAAGCATCAATGTGGATATGGAATGGTAATCCCCAATTAGGACCTCTAAGAATAGGAGTAGTTACTAACTTGTTCTTAATGGTTTCAAAGGCCTCTTGACATTCGGGGGTCCAAGTGAAAACAACATCTTTAGCTAACAAGGCAAACAAAGGAGAAGCAATTTTACTAAAGTTCTAAATGGATCTCCTATAGTATCCGATGTGACCAAGGAAACTCTGAACATCTTTTTGTGTCGAAGGTGTGGTGAGATCTTGAATTATTTGGATCTTTTTGGGATCAACCTCTATACCTTTTGATGAGATTAAATGACCTAAAACAAACCCTTCTGTCATCAACTTATAGCATTTCTCATGGCTTAAAGACAAATTAGTATCAATACATCGCTTAAGCACTTTCTCTAAGTTATCTTTGGCTTCTTCAAAGGTATTTCCATGAACAGTAAAGCCATCCATATAGACTTCTACACAATCATTAACTAATCAGGAAAGATGCTTAATACTGCACGTTGAAATGTTGCAGGAGCATTACATAACCCAAAAGGAAGAACATTGTATGCAAAGGTTCCCCATGGATAAGTAAAAGTAGTTTTGTCCTGATCTTCTGGGGCAATGCAGATCTAGTTGTAACCACTAAATCCATCCAAAAAGGAAAAGAATCACTTCCCTTAAAGAGTATCCAAGACTTGATCAATAAAAGGTAATGGAAAATGATCTTTCTTAGTAGCCTTATTTAAAGCTCGATAATCAACACAAATACGCCACTTACCATTTTTCTTTGGAACGACAACCAAGGGAGATACCCACCTGCTATCCAAAATTGGATAAATAAATCCAACATTCAAAAGTTTTTGGAGTTCCTCTTTGACAATATCACACAAGGCAAGATTGAGTCGGTGCTATGGTTGTTGGATTGGGCAACTTCCCTCCTCAATATAAATGTGATGGGTACAAGTGTCAAGATGAATACCGCGCATGTCTTGATATTCCCATGCAAAAGCATCTTTATGTTCTTTAAGCATACTTATGAGATCCTTAACCTGAGCTGGTGTTAATTGTGGATTAATATTAAGGGTACGCCCAAGAAGGACCTCCATAGGTTCGAATGAGGTAGGTCTTGATGATGTTTCTGGTTTCTCTAAAGATAATAATGGACTATATAAACATTGATGTGGTAGAAGTTGATGTAACGTGAGGAAGTGCTTAATGGATCGAGGATTGCCAACTAGAGGAAAATTCCCAAAAGGACAGTCAACAGTCGCGTGAGAAGGAAAAACCATAGTTTCCAGGATATCATTAGACTCATACCTATTCTGAAGAAAATGTACTAAAATGGCCTCATCAGTTGGATCTTCAAAACATTGTACTTGCCCAATGGTGAGGACTGGAACATAGTCGTCTGAATCACTGTCGACCTAGGTTGGATCCTCGGTATCTAATAATGGTTGAGCAGGAGGATATAAGGTTAACTCTTTTGTTTGCTCACCATTAAAAATAATCATGTTACCTGATCGACAATTAATGTGGGCATTGGCTGCTGCTAGCCAAGGTCTTCCAAGAATGAGAGGATATCCCCCCAACTTAGCTTTAGGCTTAAGGATCATGAAATCAATTGGATAATCCCAACTATCAATGGAAAGAATGGCATCTTCTATAACCCATTCTGGTCTGACTAAGGAGCGATCAGCCATTTGAATCACTGTAGGAGTAGGTCTAAGTCCCTCTAAGGATAATTTTTTTGTTTCGTTTGTCATTACATTTATGGCAGCACCTAAATCCACAAGTGTATTAGGAATAACAATTGTACCGATACTTACCTGGATAACAGGACTGCCAAGATTTGCATATTTTGGGATGCTAATATTTCCCAACATTAATTATGCAAGTTGTCCAATAACTTTCATAGTTTTTGGATCCTTCTTTTTCGGTCGTCTAGTACATAGTTCATGTATCGTCTTATTGTATACTGGTACATCCTTAAGAGCCTGCAAAAGAGGAATTTTGATGTTAACATTGCGTAATTCATTTAAAATATCAAACTCATGATGTGCTAGCTCTTTAGGCTCTAGCTTATGAATGAATTGATCAAGAAAGGGTGGTTCTTTTTCTGGCTCCTCTTCAGGTTCATCTGGGACCTCTGTGATAGTAGGTCCTTTAAGAGCTTTCCCAGATTTAAGGTGTACACCATCCAACTCAACCGAGTTAACAGGATAGGTAGGCAAATTAATCACTTCACTGTGATAGATTGGTTGAGGAGGTTTATTATTGGGATTTGGATTTGGTTGAGTTGGCATGGATGTGGGTTTAGGTAGTTGTGGTGGATTTGAAGGTGGGTTCGAAGAAGATGGAGGTATGGGAGGAAGAAATTGTTGAGGTTGTTGATAGGGGCTTATTAATGGTTGTGGAGGAAAGTACTGTTGTGGAAAATAGGATTGTGTATAAGGTTGATATGATGATGGAGGAGTTGGATATGAAGGTTGCGGCCTCCATGTTTGATGCCATGGCTTTGGGGCCATTGTTGATAAGGTTGAGGTTGTTGATAACCTCCATACCATGGGCCTTGGTTAGAGAATTGCTAAGGTGGTCCGGAAAAATATTCATTGGAGAACCCTCTAGGTAAAAATTGGCGTCGTGGAGCCATATAATAAACTGGTTCTTCGGTATATTCCATAGGAATCATCCCTTCAAGAAGAGGTCGTAGCGTTGAAGTCTTACTAGCTTCCTCAAGTGATGCTACATGAGTCTGATTATAAGGGCAATCCTCCAGTCCATGCTTCTTACGACAAGTTGGACAATATACTGCCAAGGCCTTTTCAGCTTCCTCATGTTTCCTGCGAGAAGACAACGTGTCAATTTGTTTGCCCATATGGTTTAATAAGTTAGTTTTAAGATCTTCCAATAAATTACCAATTTCACGCTTGGAAATACCTAATGCATTACCCATAGTAGAAAACTTACTTGAATTCTCGCGAATAGATCAATGAGACCGTGAATAATTCCTACATATATCGCAAATATCTTCAAAGGACATTTTAGAAATATCACCTTTTCCAATTAAATTCAAGGCATCCATGGTTTCATCGCGAATCCCTCTTAAGAAAAGCATCTTAATGGTTTCTGTAGTCAAATCAGGACGTCGTGAGCGTTGTAGGCTAAAGGCAAAACATTCCAAAAAATCTTCAACTGACTCTTCTCGTTGAGTCATGCGAAAGATTTCATCTCGTACTTCCTTGGTGTTACAGTACTCCTGATATTTGGATAGAAAAGCATCTTTCATTTGGTTCCATGTTCTAATGTCCCTAAGACTCATGAACCATCGTAATGCAGCATCTTTCAAAGTAGTTGGAAAGAGCTTTAATTTTTGTGCATCACTTTGATAATCGTAGCTATTACAAAGGACATCAAATTCGAACAGGAACATATCAGGATCCTCGGAGGTTGACCCTCGAAATATGGGAAGTGTTGAGTGAGGGATATTTTCATAGGGGCATCATCAATGGGAGGCTAAATAGGAAATTGGAAGGTTGTATTATGTTGAACAATTTCATTCCTATTGTTTTCATTATTATTTCCCCCTACATTGTTGTTTTTGACATTGTCAACCATGACTTCTTCCAAAACTTTGGTTGCCCAAGGTGTAAAATATGTTTTAAAGGGTTGTTCCTGAGGCTCTGGAGGCTTACTACACCTAATCTCATATGATTTTGCAAACTGTTTAGCAGTTTCAGAGGGTGTAGTAGGAGAGGTGAATTGAGAGAATGGATGGATTTTAACTTCACCGCTTGGTTTGGTTTCCATGGTTGATGGATTTTTCTCTTTTTGTGATTTTTGATTTTTTGAGCTACCTACGGATTCCTTCTTAACAAATCTACCTTGACTATCTCTAGGCCTATTCATGCACCTAAATGATTTACTGCAGTGGAAACCAAAGGTACTATCCTAAGCAAGGTCGACAATTGCTCAAGATTTCTCAAGGGCTCACTGTTCCTATCTTGACTTATTATAGTTTCATGTCTTTAATATCTCTCCCCGGCAACGGCGCCAAAAATGTTGGGTAAAACTAAAGGTTCAATTGGATGGTCTTTATATGGATATAGTCGAATCAAAAATTACCCTAAGAATGTCAATTCGGGAATCGTAGACTTATGAGAGATATCATGGCTATTTGCTCAAGGGGTGAGGATAATAAATCAAGAGGTTTATGAATGCAATTACTACTTGCCAATAAATTGAACTATTCAAATTTCCACACATTTAAGATTACTTTTTGCAGAAAGAATTATAATCTAACATTCACACTTTAATAGTTGCACACAATGTCTTATGAATACTATGATTATTATTAACACATCTCTAAATAATTCACAAATACTCCTGTAATTAATTAATTATAATGTCTTTACAAATACTATTACAAAGTTCTGCCCGAATAAAAGGTTGGTCTGATTTTACTTGGATTACGACAGGAGGTTTAGTGGCAGTAGGAGGTTATTTGCAATAAACTGAGTGCAGCAAGAAGTATGATAAGAGTAACAGGGAGTATGATTAGTGCGACAAGAAATATGGTGAATAGGACAGGTAGTGGTTTAACGAACGGATGGAGATTTAAGCAATGATAAAGCAATGATAAGCAAAATAGATACAAATGTTTCAGCCAACTATTTCATCGGGCAATAAAATCTTTGATTAACAATAACAAGCATCAATGAACTCTGATAATTGAGAAATACGCAAATAAACACATTCAAATTAATCTATCAAAAGATGCGTAAAGAATCAATCACTGCAAAATACTTACAAAATAAACTAAAGTGATCTCACCGAGCTTCCCAAGAGGGGGTCCTCCTCTGGTTCACAGGGTGAGAGATGTCTAAAAATCAGCTACTGCAGAGACTACAGGTTCTCAATATCCTAGACTTCCAAAAGTAATATAAGGAGAGTATTTTTCATATGTCATGCGTTATCTGTCTTTGCAATTTACATTCACTTATATAGACTTAATAAGTTTTAACCGAATCAATTAAACTGGAATGAAAAAACAGCCTATTCCCTAAATATGGAAGATAGTTTGTTTTGGCCGCTAGCCATATAACTGTTTTACAAAATGATCTTGGCCTAAAATAACATACAACCAGAAACTGTTCTGTTTTAAACATTCAAACTATTTGCTGAAAATATCATAGCAAAACTATAATTTTCAAACTGGTCCTCCACTCAAACGGCTGGCTCCACTCTTACGCATCCTTGTTTTACTTAGCTCTTGTAGCAGCATCAATCACAATATATCATTTTCATAAACTTAATAACTTTTTAGGAACTATTCTTCCCTCTTTAGAGAAGTACTTAAATATTGTAATTTCCTATCAATAGTTTAGCAAAAAGGGAATTTTATGCCAAAGAAGTGGAAAATGTATGAGGCAAAAGATTAACAAAAACAAGGCACTATCAGGACTCATCAGTCTCCAAGGAGCTCCCTACAAAGATAAAGTTGACCACTCCTAATGGCTCTTGGATTCAGCTTCTTGATTATGAAAGGATCCCCTTCAAATACAGAAAATGCCATAAGACCGATCACCTTGCTACGCATTGCTCCTCTGAAAGGGTTCGATCGAAGAAGTCACCTCCTTGGTGGATGGGGGTTTCAGATGATCACTACATGGTTCAAAAAGCTTCCTTTGTTGGGGTTGGAGGGGATTCTTCAAGGGCGGATTTTGCCGCTGTCTTTGATTCAATTGTTGCCCCAACGGTGGTGACCAATTCTGGTGCCCCTCCTATGGATGTTGTAACAAGTGATTCGGTTGTGGCCCCTCTTGCAATTGTCTCTAGTTGGTGTTGTTGTCCCTTCTACTGTTGGGGTCCAAAAATCACATGGTAGTGGAGTTCCTTCTCCTGTCGCAGGGGTTTTGGGGACTGGTTGCGATGTTGCTGACTTTTAAGTGGCAGAAGGCTGCTGGGATGGTGGAGGATGGATGGATCTCAATAAAAGGGAAAAAGGTCAAATCCTCCACTCCATCTTATGATGTCTTTACGTTCTCAAAAGACGGGACTAAAAGGTAAATCTTGAGTCCTCGCATGTTTGAGGTGGTCCTTGTTGATTACCCTGGCACTTTTGGCATGATGTTCTTCGTAGTTTGTCATGGTTCGAAAATAATTGTCCTTTTCTTTTGTAACCATGGGGTTTTCAAGTTCCCGTTCTAAACTTGTCTTGGTGGTGGAAATGTACGATGTTATCTGTGAGACCACCCTGGTCACCTTGTTTTGGTTGGTGACCCGTTTCAACTTTGGGCTATAGTATTTTTGTTTGGGTTTCATTGAATACATTCTGATACGTATAGGGTTTCAGGCACCCTTCAAAACCTGTTATCCTTAATCAAAAACAAAATTCAGAAGTACCAATTTCAAATTATTTATGGTATATTAATTTCATGTAGATAATATATAGTAATATAATTCATTTATAACATGTAGTAATGTTTCCTTTATATTCTAGAATACTACCCCTCAGCACCATTAAGATGTCTGCAACATAGGACTTTGTACATAATATACTTGTCTGAATAAGACCATATAAAGAAACAGATCATTTACTTATTTAACTAACCATTTATTTATTTAGTGATGCAATTATGTCAACTTGAATTTAATTTTTCCGAATAAGCAATGTTGACATATGCTAGAAGAAGCCAATTCACGTCCCGTCTTGCTTGTCATGACTACCATTTCAAAGACTAATTTGCATTACTTTGTAATCAAATTATATATTTTAACCAATAATTTAGCATACACAATAAGTATCAAAATGCCCTGATGCAGTGCATACCAAATCAATACCGTGCAGGGAACCGGTGAAGATAGAGAAATGCAATTACTTTTGCTGTGCACAAAACTTGCTAAGGTTGTTTTCTTGCAACACAGTCTAGGAAAGAATAATTCTAAACACTGACTATTTTTTAATTTAAATGTAAGATAGTACTTGTAAAACTACACAAATATAATTAATAATATGTAAGATGTTTCACTTTATTCAATATGTTGCATACACTGTACGGCAAGTCCCTTGCCTTCTTGAAGGGTGAGCCATCTGAACTTTCTTGAATTATACAGTATAAAAATGCTATCATGCTTCTGAAAACTGCAGTAAAAATTGGTAAACATTAATTGGTAGATATTAAAATATTATCTTGAAAAAGTGCCAACATGGCATCACCATTTTGTATTTTAAATGACCACCACTGAATTTTATGTTAAGGAACATATAAATATATATGTAATCCAATCTATAACAGTAAAGTTGATCTAAGACAAGTCATTGGAAATTGCATATACGTTTCTGAGTCAGGCATCAGAATGAGTCAAATATCTTTATGGAGTGTCATAAAGCTCAAATCTTTATAGTTGAATGGAATTTCATGCTCATATTTATTTACCCTTATCTCTAGCAATGACGAGCTTTTTGAATCATTTATTTGACATAACATTAGTTTTTATCTGATCCAGTCTCATCAATAACTGGTAGATCAGAACTGATCAATGACGCATGTTTACAGTTTTCCAAAATAGACACATCTTGATCATTCATGCAATAAGAATCACGATAAGTATTCCAAGGGACAGAACCACTCAACATATATTTTGGGGATATTTCAATATTTACCCAAATAAAAATAATTTGTACCGAGTACAAATAATGATACAGGTGTTATAAGGAAGCTATTATCAATAATTCCAGACTCAAATAGCCTTATAAATGCTTCTAAGTGAGACCTGAAAAAAACTTACTGTTAGATATCTGACTTGATTCAGCTGTCTCTCCAAATAATTTGAGTACCACACTTTGGCGTCAGAAACAAAGAAGCATTAGATGAATCCATGTTTCTAACTTTACTTGCAAAATCGAGAACTAGGTTTCTACCATTGGTACTCAGTAAGTTGTATGCATTCAAGAATTTTTAAATAAAAGCAGTGTTTCAATTACTTTTGGCATTTACTTGCATGGATTGATCCAATATTTACCATACCCTCCACACAACTGGAAGGATCAAATTTCAAATGAGGATTGGATGGAAAAACAAATAGCTGCATACTAGCTGGATTAGGATGGAAACTAGCCACATACCGACTAGCAGTAAGAATAACCTGCGGTAACTGCTGCAGGCCTGATGTAAGTGGAACAAGCTTGTAAAACAATATATGGCTAGCATAAGGCAAAACTGAAATTGTATCACAATGGGCTCCAGATAGTAGGAAGCTCTGGGAGTCAACTGATGAGAATTTAATTTCCTGCAGATAAGCAGTCTCATTTTTTATGTTCAGAGATAGGGTGAAGGGTACTCCTAGTAAAGCATGAGAAGGGCACTGGACACTGATGATTAATGGTGCCTTCTCCACACATATAGGTGAAAGTTTTACTTTTGTTAAGCTCACTGAGGGCAAGCTAAAAAATGAAGGCTGAGACTGAGAATCACCCTTAAGCTGATCACAAGAAAAAGATTGGATGGATTCCGTATCCCTTTTCCATCTCACATAAATAGTTCCCACACAAAGTGATGAAGACATAATCAAGGGACATATGGAAAATATTTGTTTGAATGTTTCATCTGGCATTAACAAGCGAGAAAGATCAGGTCCTGTTGAGCTGTCACAACTTTCCATATTTCCTGTTGCAATATCCTTAAACCCACCATAAACTACATTTGTTGTCCGTACGGAGCATGAACTACCATCCTCCTCTTCAACACTTATCGATACCAATCTTAGAGGAAGATCAGAGGAATTTTTCACTGTTACCATAAGTACACTGGTTTCATTCAAAGCCAATGAAATGGGTGGAACAGATTCCTTTTTCCTTTGAATATTTGTCAGTAGTAAAGAGTCTCTTCGGAAAGGTGTCATATAACGGTGATTTATGCCAATAGCAGTTATACCCTCTATCTGTAAGCTTCTGTGCACATGGGTCTTTTGAGAAGCGTCTTCTTTTCCATTCTGAGAAACAGAGTAGTATCCTAGAGAAACAAACAATGTCACCGACTTTGGTTTGTGCCAACGTATGTATAACTGAGTTGACCAGGAGTTGCCTACATCTACATATGGAAGACAGAGAAGACCTGAGCAACTCTGAGAATTTCCCTCAGTTCCTGTTGCTCTTTCTAAATTATCTATATTGTTTGAGTCCATCAGAAGCTCTACATGATAAGACTGCACAGATGAGGAGGAAGCCTCCCGTGGACTCACCATTATACCTGATTTTGAATCAACAATATTAATCTTTAACTCCCCAGCATGGATAGGATGCCCTTTAGAATTCACAATAATGGAGACTGGGAACATCTCCCCAACAAATCCGGGCCCCGATGCACTTAAAACAACATCCACTAAAGGTTCTGGCTCTTCTACTTGAATAACCTTCTGTCCGAAGAAAGAAAGATTCATTTCTCTCATAGGAAGCATCTCCAGTCTATCTTCAAATTTCCAAAGTGGCAAATCTTCTCTAGATGCCGGACTTTCAGCTCTGCAACAGATGGTTGAATGAGGTCCTAAACGTGCAATTACTGACACACATTCCAATTTCCCACTTTGACCTGCAAAATCATATGATTATCAATACTAGAAGTAGTAAAAATCAGTTTGTCGTGTTAGAATATTTGGATATGTGATCAAAATATTTCGCAACCCGAAACTCACTAGAGAAAAGGGAGATGAACAGACTGGGGAAATTTGTTTACCTGCATTAACATTAAATGATAATCTCTTCCACTTATTTGGCTGTAACTCCAAGTCTGCCACTGTTAGGATTCTAAGCTGCTGAGCTCTGGAAGGGTCTGCCATGGCTCGTCTATTTTCACTGTGAACAAGGAAATTACAAGAAACTTGATTGAATTGAATTTCCAACTCATCTATTTCAACTGGTAAGGGTAAATGAGTTAGTAATGATATAGTAAAGAAGGCTGTGCTCCCTGGTTTTGCAACGTGCTCATGAAATGCAACACAACCCAAAAGAACTGCTCTCAGAGGACTGACGAGATCAATTTCTAGGAAAATAGGCTTGTCCTCTGTCACAAAAAGGGCACCATCTCCTTCCTGAGCCAATGAAAGAGGGGCTTCTCCTCGCAAGATTCCAATAACCTCTTCATATATATTGACCCTTCGTAAATATGAAAGTGGACCTGCTGGCACATGTTCATCTTGAGAAGTAAGGCCATCCACCTCAGGACCAGATAATATAGGTAAAGCTGCCATCTCAAGAGAATACTCAACATACTCTTTCAACAAATGCAGTTTTCTTGTACATTCCTTCAAGTAACCTAGACTTTCCCAGAGCAATGCTACCCAGGCCTCTTGTCTGTACAATCCTGCAACAGAATCAAAGAGTCTCTTGGCATTTCCATACTCCCCTGCAGAGAAATATTCATGGCCCATCTCACTTCCAACATGGTAAACCATTCTGCTAGCATTAACCATCTTATGCTCCTCATAAGCTTTCATAAGTAGATCAATCACAGCATGCGAATGATTAAACAACTTTTGCTCCACAATGACATGCCCCAAATATTCTGTTTCAGTAAGACTAGAGTGTACATGATGGCAAGTGAATCAGTAATACTTAGTACTTTGGCATCCAAAAATAGTGGACAGTAAAACACAATACATAGTGAATAATAGTCATTTATAAGTTAAAAAAATCACCTTTGAACACAAAACTTGCCAGCATCCTCATAGAATTGTGGATATTGTCCAACATAAAGAGGTGTGTCTAATTCTTGTGAGGATCTTTGAAACACATCTGTGGCTTGATTTTCAGAGGCTTCAAACTTGTCTAGAGCAAACTTGAAGGTTCTTCTTCTCTCTCTCATAAAATGTGCTGCTAACTGAAGTAGCCACAGGATTAAGTCAGAGGCTTCAATGTTGGATGCAAATAGACCGATGAAAAGCAACTAAAAGTGCAATGTAGTCAAGAGCAATGAAATTTGAAATTTCAAAGAGCTAAAATGAAATCATAAGCAGTGAGAAAACAGTAATGATCAAAGAATGTACTTCTTCCCTAAAAATTATTGTCTTGCAAAAGTGTTTTATTACATTGTTACCAAACCTGATAATAGTACCCCGGTTGTTGTTCCCACTTTGTAACAGGTGATTCAGGAATGCCCGATAAAGGGCCTGTAACTGTGGAAGCTCCAAGTGAACTCGCTTTAAGTAACTCAGCAAATACAAGGTATTGTCTGCTGACCCATTCCCAGTGAAGAAATGCAGCTTCTTGTGACCCCACCAATCTTCCATACAAAGTCATATGCTGCCTGAACCATTTTATTGCTTCTATTCCTTTTCCACCATGCAACAGTAATGTTGACACTTTGAAGTATACCTGCTCTGCCACAGCTTTGATTTCAACCAATCGTTGGATTGGATGCAATTCAGCTGGGTTATTTATCAACTGCCATTACAATTAGCAGTTAATACATTTACACTAGTTTTATTACTTTAATAAAATATGGATGCAAAAGATTTTATTGGATACCAACATTGAGATTTTGAATTGTATTGACATTGTCATCATATGTGCAAAAATATAACAGATAAATCACTATTTTCAAAGCTGGATACACATTCGTGACTGTAGTGTCCACTAAATTGCACAGGAAAAAGACAATCCAGGGAAAGCATTAGATGACAAGACAAATCAAGAATGCTGATCTGCCAATTCCCCATCTTCTACTTGGTTTATTGACCACATAGAATGATGCTCTACATTGAAGGCATAATGCATTCAATGCACAAGTGAGCATCTTGTTTTAATTCATGTCCAAGTTAAAAGGCAGATCCAGAGAGGAGAAATGAAGTGGAAAATCACTGTAGAGTAGTTGCAATCCAATACTACAATAGTGTCTAGCCAATTATTGTTGTGGGAAATAAAATTTTAATGCTACCAAACAGCAATAAATCCTTAACTACTGCCCATTCATGTCTCAAGGTTTAATGCATTTTTACAGTGCCCAATTAGGTGAATTATTATCATCTATTGCTCCTTCCAACTAATTAGATTGTTTATAAAATTAATTGTTCATCTTACAGGTTCCTCCTTTTCTTTTTAATTTTAAGCAAGTGGGTAAAATAACAACCCATTTATGGTACTTTCCCTTGCATCAACTTTAGAATACCCTTAGCGCATTTGATCAGAAAGTTACCATCTTTGCTCATTTAGCACCTTATTGATCAACACTGACTTTGCTATGCCCTTTCTGTATGTAGAAATATTTTTGTTGCAACATTATCTTTAATGCAGGTCAAAGCAGTCCCCAGCATAACTAGACACATTTTAATACCTTAGATTTGCATTATTCCTTTCTCC
This sequence comes from Cupressus sempervirens, assembly GCA_028749045.1. Lineage (NCBI taxonomy): Eukaryota > Viridiplantae > Streptophyta > Pinopsida > Cupressales > Cupressaceae > Cupressus > Cupressus sempervirens. Next base: position 675,283,375 of record CM053786.1, on the reverse strand, counting down.
CATTGCTTATATTTTTTGCTTTCCTGACTAGCTATGATTCCTTCACTGTAGAATTGACATTTTTATTTGCTACTTATAAATAACATGAGTTTCTACAGGTAATTAAAGTGCACGTCAGATAGATGTCCTTGAGACTCTCTATGTGAGTTTTGTCTACCACTTTATGTATTCTGTCAACCCACAAACTGCTCACTCACTTGTCAAATAAGGATTGTTCCATGTCTGACTGTGCGTAGTTTCAAGGTAGATTCAAATTTTCAAAAAAGAATTGCTCATACTGCTAAAAACTTTGTCAGTGTCTCAATCACACAAATACAAGAACTTTATGTCTAGATCCTTGGTTGATGTTCTTGTATTGTGGTCTCTTGCATCCCATATGGCATATGCCATAGTTGGAAAACTCAGCAAGTTGTAAGATTTGCAGGTTAGTTTTGAAACCAGTATTCACAGAGTAAGCAAGGTGTGGTAGTAAGACTCAGTGAGTCCATGAATGCAACTTGCACAGGTAACCCAATGTGGCAAAAATGGCACCAAAATTGTAGGATAATCACTGAAAAAAGCAATTTACTGGCATTTCTCTTGTACAAACTGGAACTAAAACTGCACAGTGTTTTGCTTTTTAGTAAATTATAATACTGCTGCACACCATGAAGGTCTAAGTGGTTTCAAAGGGCTTTATTTGGGCTTGGTGGCAGGGCCTCCACCCCTCCAAACCATCTTGTACTACAATAGGGAACAATTAAGGAGCACTGTCCACAAACTCTTGCCAAACTCATTTGATACATTTTTGTAGCTATATTTTTCATAAGTTTGTTTCATTCAGAAATTTGACTACTTTTTTTTCAGTTGCCAGGTTTCGCAAAGACCGAGTTTGTAATTATTTAGTAGACTGTTATTCATTACAAAATCCAAGAATCAAGACACGCTACAACATATAGAAGGTCAAGTCTCCAGTTCTGTGTTGCTGCCCAGATCGTCCACTTTAACAACCAGTTTCGAAGTTACAGAATTGTGTACTTTCTAACCATCTCTGAGTCTATGGTTTACCTGTTCTCATCTGTAATCGGCATGACAAATTTTCAAAGTATCTTGCAGTTTAGGATAAAGGGTACATTTTTTAGCCTTCCAATATTTCTTGTGCCCTGGATGCTCCGGTCTGAAGTGATATTTCAAAGTAAAAATTACAGATTGGAATATGGGTCCTCCCAAGTTTTGAATCCTTAAGATTTCTTGATAGGTTTAGGAGCCCCTATCTTTTGCTTCAGATTATAGGTGCCTTAAATTTCCAATGGATAAAAATGAGCATATGTCCAGTTTTCAACACACCACAAGCTATGGTCTCTGACTGAGTTGACAAGATTAATGGCATAAGAAGTACTCGTATCTCAAAAGTGAAGACCTATCTCCATAAGACTTAATTGTTATACTCTATGTAAAGAAAATAGGTAATGCCACTTTCATGGATCACCTTATATTTGCCCCAATTCACAAATCCAAAACGAAAAAAAGAATAAAATATAGTTAGAGATATAATCCTTGCCCAAGAATAACATGAGAAAGGCCTCTTTGGAAACCTCCAACCAGATTAGACAATAGTGTAGGTATAGTAGAGAGATGAAAATTCTGGATTTGATTGTGTGACATATTTTTGCATCAATGTTTTGAGTCACGCTCAGTGATCCATCATCAAGATGAGAAGAGCTAGAGGAGATAAACAAGGCCAACGTGCAACAAGTAACATGCACTGTAAAACCCAATTTGCATGGAAAGAGGTTATTTTAAATATGTAAATGGGTTTCCAAACCCTGATTTTCACCGTAAGTCTACATTTTAAACATAATCTTCCTCTCCATTTGGGCGTCCAAGTTATTGCAGCATGTTTTTTGCAAAAGCAAGACATTTTAAACATGCAATGGCCTCTCTAAACCCTGATTTTGCCTTGGATTGGGAGTTATGCACTTGCACTGCATATTTTAAACATGCAATTCATTCTCCAAACCCCGATTTGGGCATTTGAAGGAAAATGAGGCATGTAAGAGGGCTGGGAAAGCACATTTTGAATCATGACTTCCATCTTGTATGTCCAAAGCACTTGCTGCTTAGAAACTAGGAATTGCCTTGGATTGGGAGTTATGCACTTGCACTGCATATTTTAAACATGCAATTCATTCTCCAAACCCCGATTTGGGCATTTGAAGGAAAATGAGGCATGGAAGAGGGCTGGGAAAGCACGTTTTGAATCATGACTTCCATCTTGTATCTCCAAAGCACTTGCTGCTTAGAAACTGGGAAGGGGGAGGATTTGGTGGAAGCATTTACATTATTTATGTACATGTGTTAACATCTCTAAACCCCGATTTGCTCTTGAAGAGACATTTTCAAACATGCAAATCACTTAGAGAAGCGTGCTCTGCACTTAGCAGGGCATTTGCAAACACATCTGCATCATTCAACATATGCATTTGCACTTGGAAACCACGATTTAGTGCTGGAGTTTGAATTTTCCAAAAGCATTTGATTTTACATGCAAACACATTTCCAAAACCTGATTTTGAAGAGAAGAGTGTCATTTCAATTTCTTCTTGCTCCAAGTTTTACTCTTTGCTCTCCTAGTAAGTGTAACATTTGGGTTTTGTTTGCATTTCTTGATCATTTTTGCTTATTTATTGCATTTTTTTGCTATTTGTTTTCCTTTTGTTTAAATGAAGCCCTAGATTTTTGTTCCAAGTTATCAATTTGTGTCAAAGAAAGAGATATGTTTTTCTTTTCTTTGTTTTGTAAATACTTTGTGTGCTTGTTTTTGTTTAATTTTTGGTTTGTTTGTGAAGAAAATGACAAAAGTTCTCCCAAAGAATGCAAGTATCCATTCACATTTCCAGCGTTCATATTCATTCCATCTCCAAGTTTGCCCAACTCCATATTTCCCAAATATGTATCAGACTTTAAAAGCCCGATTACACATTTACACAAGTTGAAAATGATGATTTTTCACCACATGTAAATGCATTTCTAAATCCCGATTTTGGGGAAAACTCTCATTTTTAAACATGAAGTTTCCTATCCACATGTTTTCAAACTACATCTACTTGTATTCTTAGCCAAAGAGCCACTTTTTGCCATATACAATCTGCTTGGAAAAAGACAATTTTGGCCATTATTGTCGTTATTGCCCAAAATACAAGCGGCTCCAATCATTTCCAAGCTTCCAAAGCATTCAATAAGTATCTAAATCATACCTAGAACACTTATCCTCCATGGATTTGCCATCATTATTCAAATCTTGAAACCCTCATGGATTCAATCCCAGTAAAAGATGTTTTCACCCTTTGGAATTCTCATGTTGCAGCGAACTCTTCAAGTCAAGATATGTCAGAATTTCTTCAAATAATTGAGACGTTATGTCAAGAAAGTATGCCTCACATCAAAAGAAGCAATAATTCATTAGGTCTCCACTTTCCCAGTGGCTTCCCTTGAACTAAGTTCGTGTGGGAATGTGCCAAGCATTTTGATCCAAAGGGGAAAAAAAATAGTTAAAAATGTTGTAGGGAAAGTTTGTCCTAAGTTTACATTTGGACATCATTGAGAAGGTTTTCAAAGTGTTGGAAACTCCAGAATGTGCAAATCTGACAAAGGAGAATTCACGACAACTATGGAATGAGAAAAGCTTGATTACATCAAGTTTTCATATGACAATTGGCAACTCATCAAAGACTATCAGAGGCTATCAAAAGATGCAACGCCATGGTCATCAAGGTGAATGGAGTGGCACAAAATACAAGAACTCGGAAACCCCTAATCCTGTGATCATCCGCTATTGCATTACGAAGTACAAGGCCATTGCCAATAATCTATAGGATTGATTCATTTAGAATCAACAGATTCAACATTTTCTCCAAGTGTATTTTCAGCTTTGTAGATTCAAAAGATAAGTTGTGTGTAATCTATTTGCATGTAACCCGATTACACACACCTTCAATCATGTAATCCAATAAATCTACTTTCTTAGTTTGACTGAATCAAGGTGGTTAAGTTCCTTCCACATTTTTCTCAATTTTTCTCTCTCCTTTGGCTATATAGAGGAGTGTCCTTCATTGCAAATAATAAAATAATCATTTTTTATATGCAAGAGAGCTCTACCAAACTTGTGCAAGCATAACTGTGATTGTGTGGTACGAATTTGAAACAAAAGTGAATAAAAAGAAGCAACTGGATTAGAAGCTTTGACTAGAAGCAGTTGTGGTAGAAAAAATTGGAACTTGTGACTGCAATTTGTGTCTACTACCTTTAATTCATGTTATTCTTGTATGTTTATTAAAGAAAAGTGAGTACAAGAAACAATTGGAGCCGAACCTTTGACTGGGAGCGATTGTGGTGGTATAGACTAAAAGCTTTGGCTGTGGCTTATATTATCGTCTTGCATTCATGCAATGTGTTAGAATTAAGTTACTTTCATATCTTTGAACTAAAATAGCTTATAGGATTATCGTGTAGAAATCATCTACTTCTAGAAGTATGTGCACCCCAATGGTAGAGATTTACCTTCAAAAGAATTGCATAGAGGCATGTAACCTTCATGGCTGTTCTTATAGATTAGAAAAGCTAGATATAGATCTAAGCCGGTGCACTTTCAATCAGCCTTTGAGTTGGTGTTTAGTATCGGTATCATTGTTTCCAACTATTAGATAGAAGTGCAGTTAAAGAGATCAAGCTTACTCATTGCCCACTCCACAAGTAAGTGGATTTCTTTCTTGAAACAAGAGGAAAGAATATCGGTAACACCCTTATAAATATCTCTTAACTTCTTGCTTACCTTGAGTTGATCCAAGGAACGGTGAGAATGGGGAGCCTTACCTTTAAGGTAGGAGAGACTATGCCTCAAGTTGTGGCTGGTAACCCTATTATGCGACTGAATCTGCATAAACTATCAGTTACAAAATATTCACCCGACAGGTAGCATACACTAATACATATGTTGAAGCACTATGGACTAATGGCTGATGAACCGGCTATTACAATTTTTATTTACGCGGTTTTTGTCACCATGGATGTTTGCTTCAAGCTTTGGGTATTCAAGGATCTTCAACAATTGTCTCCTACATTTCATGAGATGAAACAGCACCAACATCAAGTTGGCATTTTTGGAAGCTAATATGGAGACTATAATCTTCGTAGTGCTTCTGTGATTGTGAAGCGATGCAACCATCTGAGATACCAGTTGATACAGGACGATACATAATTGCTGTTGGTAGTGATGGGATTGTTGCCCTTGTTGTATGATAAACACAGAGTTCAATGAAAAAGGTTGTTTCTGAAGAAAGGTGTGTCGGTTGGCAGACTTGTCACAATAAACCACTTATAACTCACTTTTTTTTGAACTGGTACTTCCTGGAGATGCTGAACTTCAAACCAAAAGACATTATTGTTGGACAGGACAGCAACAGGCTCGGATTTGAAGCCACATTTTTTCCAGGTGCTGCAAATCTACTGTTATGTTATTATTTTGTTGATGAATGTCAGCTGCCGATTTTGAAGATACTGTTGATCGTCCATTCTGTTTGGGTATTATTACATTGCATTGAAGAATCATAATCCCATTGATGAATACCTGGTCTATTAAGTGTTTATTTATTGGGTTGAAGATTTATACTCCGTTATTAATGACTATATTGTTGAAAAAGAAAACCAGTCATTGCATCCATAACTCAAAAGTGTGGGTAGACATTAAGACTCCAAATCATCCATATACAATCAAACAAACAATCAGAACAACTGGTGACAAAATATCAGTTAAAGGCCTAAGTAATTCACAATTCTGCTGACCAATAATTGTTGCTGCTGATACAATCTTCACATATCTTAAAGAGTCTAATAGCCAAGACTCTTCCAAGAGTCCACACCTCTTGTGCTGAGTAATGTTAAAAGTATAAACGATATTTGAGATCATTTGAGTGATGTGAAGAGGACATTCTATTAGTAAGGGGACTATTTGATTAATAACATCAAAATAAGTCATCAATTGACAGATTTAAAGATTAATTATTATCAAATATATTGCGAAGATGCACAAATGCCATAAAAATGTATTTTAAAAAGAGGGGATCTCTTAGACATGTCTCCTAAGATACATCTTTCAGGTGAGGACAAGTTTATAAAGGAGGTGCACATATAGCATGAAAGGTAAATTGGATTGATATGGAATATATGTGACACATGTATAAAGGATACATGCATGGATATATGATAGAAAACTTTTACGTAAGACACTCAGATCATAAGATGGAGCTTATGCATCTCTATAACAAGTATGTACAGTATTAAACATACATGCTCATTAGTAGTTATTATTTCTAGGTTAGGAAGAAGAACAGAAATGCAATAAGGGAGAGACCTGTATAAATCCATCCAATCCATCATTCCCAAGACAGGGTAGGGATCAAAAACCGCAAGCGCCTTGCAGACGATTCTAAGAAAGGCTTACGGACTTGGGATCTATAAAAGCCTTGAGGGAAACTGTTCAGTTTGGTGTCTAAGTAACCTATTGCATCTCAATATTCTCATATACGGGAACAATAACCAGGATAGCATGGTCTGTTCAATTCACATATAATTTATTACTAATTTACCTACAGGGGTAGTCTGCAGAGAGATAACAGAGGTGTATTCAGGGAGAGGCTGGTGTAAATCCAGCCAATCGGTTACACCCAAGATAATGTAAGGATTGGCGACCCTGAGCGCCTTGCAGGCATGTCCCAAGAAAGGCTTAAGGGTTTGGATTTGTAAACTTTGAGGAAAATTGTTGAGTTTGGTGCCTAAGCAATCTATGTATATCCTAAGTATTCTTCATGACAAAAAATAATAATAAGAGCAAAACAAAACAAGCATCCCGCTAAGTATGTCACCTCATGTGGATGCTTAACACCTGCCAAGGAGGCCAAGGGGGGCCAAAGTTCAGCTCTTGTGCTTAGTATGGGTTTGGCTTGGAGTAATTTATCATGACTCACATTTTCTTTGAAACTTATATATACACGTATGTACTAATGATCACTTGTTGTTGTAGGATTCTATTGAAGAAGTAAATTTTGTAAATCTTTCTCTTCATCCTAGCTCACTGTAAATTGAAAATTTTAAAGCATTGATCAAGAATGCATGCATTATGCTTCTACATCGCATCCACTTTGTGTCTTCATGCATTGATAAGTCTTCTTCATGTTTTCATGCACTTACATGTTTATTTTGTGTATGCTTTGTGTTTCCATGTATTAAGATGTATACTCCATAAATCCCTTATGTTTTCTTGCATCCAATTATATGCTTTGTATGTGGTCTCTAGAAGAAAAATTATTATTAATCTTTTTTGTGCTTGAGAACAAGCAAAATTTGAGAGGGAGGATTGTGATATCCCCCTCAAAATAAGATCTATATAATCAAAATATTAATTAATAATTAATTATAAATAATTATAATTATAATTTATAACTAATAATATAAAATAATAATATAATATTAGCAATTATATTAATTATAATCATGTTATATTATCACATGATAATAATATTAAAGTAGGGAAATAAATCAAGTGATAATTAAATATTATTCTATAAAATAATAAAATATAATTTTAAGATAAATGATTAATTGATCAAAATCCATAAACTGCATTAATATTAATAACAATAACAAAATAATTTCATTATTTATAAATAATAAATAATAATATAATAAATCAATCAAATGAAAAGACACATCATTTCTGATTACAAAGTAGATAAAGGAATACTAAACCTTAAAAATGGACATTCAAAAATAGAGAGGAAAATACATGAAACTAGTCTGGAAAGGTTCAATCCAGAAATATAAGTTAAATAATGTAAGGTCCCGACAAGGGACATTACATTAACATGGAACTTGAGCAATGGAGAAAAGGCCCTAATTTGGTCCAATTCTTGGGGAGGATATAGTGCTCTAGGTAAGGTAGCTAATATGGAGACAGCAAAGGATGTGCTTAAATCAAAATTGGGTAGGTTGGTTAGGAACTATATATAGACCCAAAAGAAGGAGAAAATGTCCAAAGGTTGGAAATGGAAGTCCCTAGATTCCATGGATATCCCCAACCCAGAGAAAAACATTTTGTATAAAGTGTTAAAGGAAAGGAAATTGTCCATCAATTTGGGTAAGGACTGCCTTGTCTAACACAAATCGAAAAATGGGGATTATAGCCCAAAAGATGGTTACAACTATTTGTAAACCTCTACCCTACTTGTTTTACGCTGGGACAAGCTTTGTCTTCCTAAGGCAGGCCTATTCTCTTGGTTTTCCCTCCACAATAAGATTCTTACTGAAGATGGATTTTTAAAATGGGTTCTATGGGGCCCTAGTAGATGCCCATTCTGAGCAAATGCAGAAGAAGATGGGGATCATCTCCTCCTCAATTGTAATTATCAAGGTTGCATGAGTACTCATACCCACACCCCTGGTACTCATACCCACATACCCAACTACTGGGTACACGTATCCCAAGTACTGGGTACTCAATGGAGAGCATCATAGCTAAGGACTTTGATTAAGATTTCTGAAAAAAAAAAAATCGATTTTTTGTTTGTGTATCAGCTTGTTTATCAAGCTTAATTCAATACCTAATTGGTTTGAAACTTTGAGACAATATTGATCAACAATAAACTTTATCACTGTTCAAGTCAGAAGTTAATCATTTGAAATATGTCATTGTCATATGATTTATGATCTTCTTGTTCATGTTTAAAGTCTTCTTTCTTTGTTATGCATCTAAACATTATCATATATTATTATTACAAACATACAGCAAATTTGAAACTGAAAATAATACATTACATTTGCAAATTTTATCACTGTTCTTGTTTTCAAAAACCATTGTCATGACTCATTTTCAGATTTTCTATAAATATAAAAGTATTATTAAAAATAAAGTTTAACATACACGAGTACTTCCGTCCCCTATTATGAAAAATAGTTGTACCCATACCTTGAGTACCCCAAGTACCCCCATCCCTGTGCAACCTTGGTAATTATGCATCTCATTGTTGGTCATGAATTTGTAATAAGTTAGATTGGAGCTCAATCATTCCTAAATCCATCCTCAGTATGTTTCAAGTTTGGCCTATATTAAAACAATGATGCCTTTGAAGAGGTATATGGAAGATAGTTCACTTAATTTATGGTCATATTGGAACTAAGGAATGAACGTAATAGACGAATGTTTCAGAACAAGAAAATGAAATGGCAACAATTAGTTATTACGAACTAACTGGAAAATATTTGCTTGTTATTAACAAAGACCGAAAGGTCATTACATACAAAAGAATGGAACAATATTTCCTTAGGAACATTGTAAAGAATAGAAACCTTCTATTCTAGCTGAAAGAAAGCTAAAAGAGCTACAGCTAACTAAATACTAGAAACATTCTAATATTTACAATAGTTTACAAATAGATTACCATTAACTAATAATAGACAATTATCTATTATCGTAATACCCTCCCTGAATGGTTAATCTATCTACAACACCAAGCTGTCTTCTGAATTTGACAAACTTATCAGGACCAAGAGGCTTGGTGAGAACGTCTGTAGTCTAATCTGTGCTAGGAACATACTGCAAAACTATTGTCCCGTACAATGAACATCCACATGCTTGGTTTGTTAATGGAAGACTAGATTTCATGCTAATTTGATAACGCTTTTGTTATCAACAAACAAAGTAGTTAGTCCTGCTGGTGACATCTGCATATCTGCAAGCCTCTGACGAAGCCAAACAGTGTCATATCCTACCTTAACAATCCCTCTGTAATCAACCTTGGTAGAGGGGAGAGAAATTGTCTGTTGCTTCTTATTGGTCAATGTGACTGCACCGGATCCTAAACTGAACACACATCCAAAAGTTGACTTCAAAGCCTACCCAATCTGAATTTGCGAACCCACTAAGTCTAGGATTAGAACTTCGAGAATATAGAATCCATAATTTGAAATGCCCTTCACATAACAAAGCACATGTCTTGTTGTCATCCAATGATCAGCCTTAGGAGTTGTCATAAAGCGGGAGATGTAGCTGACTGTGAAGCTGATGTCAGGCCAAGTAGCAAAGAGGTAGATGAGGCTGTCTACTAGTTGCCTGTATGTAGTATCATCAATGGAAAGAGAATAAGACTTGGCTAATAACTTGAGACCTTTCTCCATAGGGGTAGATGTAGGCTTGCAATCTAGGATACAGAATTTGTCCAACAGAGCCCTAGCATATTTGGACTGAGAGATGAATATACTAGAAGACTGTTACCAAACCTCAACACCTAGGCAATAATGCATGAGCCAAAGGTCAGTCATATCAAAAGACTGCCATAAATTCTGTTCGATTCCTTGAATCAAAGATGTCGAGCTGCCAATGATGATCAAATCATCCACATAAATAACTAAAAGGATGATGTCACTATCAATAGTCTTGATGTGCAAATTTCAGTCTAAAGAATTCCTCTTGAAGCCTTGATCGCTGAGGTACTTATCAATTTTTATGTACCATCCCTGAGGGGCCTACTTCAAGCCATAGAGAGATTTTACCAATCTGAGAACCTGATGGTCTTTACTAGCAACCTTGAAAGCAGGAGGCTACGTCATGTAGACCCCTTCATAGAGATCAACATTCAGAAAAGCACTCTTGACGTCCATCTGATGGACCTTCCAGCCAAACTGTGCTACCATGGCTAGGACTAATCTAATGGTGCTCATCTTGCAGTAAGAGCAAAGGTCTTCTCATAATCAATGCCCTAACGCTGAGAAAAGCCCTTCACAACTAAACGAAGTTTGTACTCATCCAAAGTTTTATTTTATTTTGTAAACCCATTTGCAGCCAATGGGTTTCTTCCCTACTAGAAGATCAGAAAGGACCCAAGTGTTATTCTTCAACAAGCTCTGGTGTTCAAATGTCATTACCTATTGCCACTCTAGAATTTCTTTAGCCTCGAAATATGTTTGAGGTTCAATCACACTTTGAATGTTGGCCATTAGAAAAAAGTTGATAGACTATGTAGGTTTGCTCTTTTTCCAAGCAATTTTCCCATCAATGAGCTCATCATCACAAAGATCAACAAGTGTCTTAGCCCACCACTTAGGTCGGAGAGGAGAACGACCTACATTAGTATTAGGACATGCTTGGTGATCAAGTTCCTCATTAAAAGAATTTGGATCAAACTCAAGTGAAGCATCTACAAAGCGAGGTGATCCTACAGGAGAAACTGGAGGTGTCTGTACAGGGATCACTGGTATAATCGGAGCTTCAAGAGCTACTGGAGCCCTCCTATCAGGTGGACCTAATGGAAGCCTAACTCCCAAATCATGGGCCTTCATAGGTTGGTCTGTTGGATCAAGAATAGAAGAAACAGGCATGAATGGTCCTCATTACTCATCAAAGACTACATTATGACTGTAGATGAGACGAGATGTCTCAACATCGATCAGGCGGTAGGCTTTGTGAAGACTACTGTATCTAGCAAGCATGAGTTTCTGACTCTTGGCATCCAACTTGGTGCGTGATGCATCAAGGATCCAAACAAAAGCAACGGAGCCAAAAACCTTCAGGGGACTGATTCTGGGCTTGCGACCTGACCATGTCTCTTCCGAAGTTTTACCTTTGACTGCCACTGTGGGTGACCGGCTCAAAAGATACACTGCAGTGTTTTGATTGCTTTTGGCCAAAACTTCTTCAGAACATGTTTGTGTTCGAGCATGGATGGAGCCATCTCAATGATTGTTCTGTTTCAACATTCAACGACACTATTATGTTGTGGTGTGTGGGGTGTTGTTTATTGGCATTTGATGCCATGAGTATCTAAGAAGATAGAGAAAACATTAGAACAAAATTCCCCCCCGTTGTCTAATCTAAGAGTAATAATAGATTTTCTGCACTCTTTTTCAACTAAAGGTTTAAACTAGTGAAATACAAGAAATGCATCTGATTTCTTTTTAAGGAAATACACCCACATTTTTCTATTGAAATCATCAACAGACAACAAAAATACTTGGACCTGAGAACACGAGTGGCCATAGGGTCGCAGATATCAACATGAACAAGCTGAAGTACTTGAGACGCTTGCCATGAATCGCCACTTGTGAAATGTGTACAATGTTGCTTCCCAGCCTAGCATGCATCAGAAACTCCAAGTTGTTGAGTCTGAATCTCTGGCAATCCAAGAACAAGCTCATCCCGAGCAAGCTGTGAGAGATAATGCACATTTAAGTGCCCATATCACTGATGCCAAAGTGTGCTAACAAAAGACCGCCGAGCAGCCATAGCTAAGTCCCGAGAATCACTAGAATCACTAAGTCTGAAAAGACAATGATCCTCAAGACCCACGGCAAAAGTAGATTGAGTCGCCCGATCAATGATGGTACACTGATGTGAACTTAAGGTGACATCCAATTATGGAGAGTGTCGCAACAACTGACTAATTGAGAGAAGATTTAGTTCCATCCTTGGAATGTAGTACACATCAAGGAATATGAGATTCCTCCCAGTAGACTGAATCTAAATGTTGCCTTCGCCGACAATAGCATACTATTCTCCACCACCAAAAATAATAGAATTGGAATAAGGCTGGTAGTCACTAAACTAGTCTGCGGTGAGTGATATGACGAGAGGCACCTGAATCAATGTATCAAGTAGACAACTTGACATGATCTACAGGTCTTTTCGCCATGACAGCATAAAAGGTAGATTATGTCTACTTAATGTGCTTTGCACTATTTGCTTTGGGCCGCGAACCTAATTGCTTAGATTTTGAGCATTTCTAACATTCAAACTTCATGTGACTAAACTTGTGGCAATAGTTACATTGAATGTTCTTTCGGGAGCCATCTGATGTTGGAGCAAAAGACTTCTGCTGAGACGGCTATTGCAACTTGCTTTATCCTTCTGAAAGCATTTAGCAGCAAAGGCTTGCTCTGTGGAGCTAGAGCTGGAGCTGCTACCGAACTATTGTTTCCACCCATCTTGCTAAAGCAAAAGTGTGCAAAGATCAGTAAACTTCATATCAACACCAGAAGACGTGATGTTAAGAGTCTCAATGAAATGTTCATAGGACTTTGGTCAATGCTGAAGAGTGATAACTACAATATCCTCTTCTTCCATCTTACAACCGATGGCAAGCAACTAATCACGGATTTCCTGGATCTTATTCAGATGTGCCTGGAGCGAGGTTCGCTCATCCATGACAATAGTAAACGGAGTGTTCTTCAAAAGGAAAGCTTTGTTTTTGTCACAAAGTCTCATGAAGACCTTTGAGATGTGTCCAGATCTCGGCAGATGTCTTGCCGGGTGGAATCTGAGAGAGCTGATCGTCAGCCACCAATAACTTGAGAAGCATCATTGCCTCCCGATCATTCAGATCCCATGTATCCTGATCAGGACCAGGAGCAGTCGGGCGCTTCATAACACCCAGAACAAGTTGATCAATGCTCTGATATTCAAAAATTGCGATGATCCACTACTTCCAAATGTCATAATTTCAACCATTGAATTTAGAGTTGTGCTTGAGTAGAATGTTTGTTAGAGATGTCATGGCACGTTTTCCAATGAAAAGACGTGAAAATCTATGAAGGCATGTTCTTCGAGGCCCAAAAATGGAAGACCCAGAAAATTTGGAGACCCAACAAAGAGCTCAAAAAATGCAGAAGGAATATGTTGTTAGTTTCTAAATCCATTGGCTTGAAAATTGAGGCACAAAAATCGAGGCACCCAAAAAAATCGACGACAACCTAGTTGAGCTCTCAAAATACCCACCAAGAATCTAAAATCAAAATAATTTTTTGAGCTTAGAAATTAGGATTTCTATGAAAACCTTAGTCGGTTGCAAAACGAGCTCCAATCAATGGTGGATTTGGATGAAATTTGTAGCATAAGTCAACCAAGAAACAGGCGGATTTGAAAGGTGACAAAGGTTGTGTGAAGGGCGTAATTTTATTTGGGTAAAAACCAAAGAAATGCAGAGTCGTGAGCTCCCTTGTACTACCAAAAAACGGCGCCAAAGTTCGGCACACACAAGAATAGACACCAATTTGTCACACACATGAACAAACACAATTTGGAAAAAATTGCTTAGGGGCAGAGATTAGATGTGATTTTGCCAGTCGTGAGTAGGAGAAAATCGCACGAGATGCAATCACATGGTCGAAACTTTGCATCAACGAACCACGAACCAAGGATCATTTGATTTGCAAACAAATTTGGTGATTTGTTTCTTTGAAAACCCTAGCTGAATCTATTACAGGTGCAATTTTTTATTACAAATCTTCAAGATTCAAATAGATAATACGAAAAACAGAAACCGTAGACGGGTTTTTTTGTTATAGAGCATAAATAATTTCAAAAAATCTTAACAAATAATTTCAATAGAAATTATAAATTTTTCGAAAAAATTTGAAGCATTGACTCTGATACCATATTACGGACTAATTGGAAATATTTGCTTGTTATTAACATAGACTAAGAGGTCATTATATACAAATGAATGAAACAATGTTTTCTTAGGAAACGATCGTAAAGAAAAGAAACCTTCTATTCTAGCTAAAAAAAAGCTTAAAATGCTACAGCTAACTAAAGCTAACTAAATATTAGAAACATTCCAATGTTTACAATAGTTTACAAAAAGATTACCATTAACTAATAATAGACGATTATCTATTATCGTAATATTAGTAAACGAAATGGAGGCTTCTACAATTGAAACACTTAATAGAACCCTAAAATATTCTTGCAAAATTTTAGAGATGAGCTATTAGGATGAGAAAATGAGAGGAAGATGGCCTAGATTGAAGATCTCTCCTTTTATAGGTAGAAGAAACATTAATAAATAGTTGAGGGATGCATGCCACTAGAAGTACCTCAAACTCAACTTTGATGGTGCCTCTAGAGGCAACTTAGGCATGGCAAGAATTGGGTGTTGTTTCTATTGAATTTCAAGTAATGCTCGTTAGCTAATAGGCAAACTATCAGATTTGTTGCCTTCCCAACCATAGATGATAAAGCAGATTGTATACTTTCCATTCTATGTATCTTCGAGAGAGGAAGATTAATCTTCCTTTATACCAATCAAATGGGATACATGAAGGGAGACTACCCTTATAAAGTTTAGGCCCCCAATTACTTAACTATTAACATAATAAAGTTGGTCCCCACAAAATAATATAATGATTATTGTACTACTATATTATTGTATATAATTATATAATTACAATATAATCACATAATATAATAATATAATAATTATATTAACGATATAATTATTTTATTATTAATCACAATAATCAGCATAATTATTGAATCACAAAAATTATATTATCATAACCTTTATGATATCTACATCGACTAGAAGGATTCTAACCATAGCTACAATAACATTAACACTTCCTCTTAGCTAGGGAGGAATCCTTCTCGATAACTTTTGGTTCATCCTCTCGACGCTAACATCAACACTCCCTCTTTAGCTAGAGAGGATCTTCTATTGAACAACTAGGTCACATAGACCACCATAGTTGCTTCCAGAGGAAGGGTCCACCATGGCTACTACCAAATTTTGGAAACGATTGTCATCTTAACATAACATTCACCATAGTTACTCCTAGAGGGTGAACAAGAACAATCATGGAATATCTTTCGTGACATCCATCATATCTACTTGCAAAGGGTGGATTCATCATGCACCTCAAAGAAAGGTCTTACACCTCAATCTTCTCGAAGAGAAGAGTGAATTACCACAATTCCTACTCGTAGAGAGTGGTTCCACCATACCTACTTACAGAGGGTGGGCAATGAGAGATTACACCTTAGACTTCTTTCAAAGAAGAATGCATCAACACCTTGCCTACTCACAAAGGATGGCTCCACCATACCTACTCGCAGAGAAGAATGCATTACCACCTTGCTTACTCGCAAAGGGTGGTTCCACCATACCTACTTGGAGAGGGTGGGCAATGAGGGCTTGCACCTCAAACTTCTCCTAGAGAAGAATGCATTACCACCATGTCTATTCATAGAGGGTGGAAGATACATCTCAATGTCTCACTAATACTAAAACTCCCTCTCAATATAGGCTTGCAACCAACAAGGAAGAAGAGCATCAAGGAGTCCACAAACCACATTAGGGAGACCATAAAGCTCCCAAAGTTTGTCTCAGCTCCAACTCGACAAGGTCAACTTGACTCACAACTGGTCAAAATGATAAAACCCTAGAAATTATAGACTGTCGACACACTCGGCAATGGTATTGAGTCATGTAAAAAACAGTTTGTCCAAGCAAAACAAAATCTATCATGTCCAATTAGAAACACGTACACAAGAAAAGAAGACTAGGAAGAGGCAATTGGAAGAGTTTGTGTTATTGGCTCCCATTCATTCGCATCCCATAACTTATTCCATGCCTCCCTTTCGTCCTAGTGTTTCTACTAGAACTACTGCTTCTGTTGTTGCTCCTCCTAGTGGCACTGTTGGCCTTGGCCCTATAGTCCGGATATCCAAGTTAGACAATTATTTTGTGCCACACTACTCCTAGTGCACAACCCTCACTTGAAAGCATGGTTGGAACAAGGAGGTTCATGATGCTACAAGAAAACAAACTTGCAATTTTGGGTACTTTTGCAACATTCAATTTATTGCAGTCAGGTAATTCTTTTTAATTTGATTACTTTAAATGTAAAATTAAATTTTAAAATTTATAGCTTGAATCTGAACTCTACTTTGTCTAATCATAATCTATTTGTGATGGGCCTCCTTATTGGCAAGACATGATAGACTTTGTAATCATTTGTGCGGCACGGTTTAAAGCCCCTATTGATGTTGAGTTAAGTAGCCCCTTCTTATTAAAAAATGGTTAATAATATAAAAGTTGAGTTAGAAGACCATTGACACTCTTGGAGCCAAAAGGGTTGCACCATCATGATAGATGGTTGGACAGATAGGAGGAACAGGATACTCCTCAATTTTCTTGTTTCCTGCAGCGGTGATTGATCATTCTACTTCCCTAAATGCATTAAATAATTTAAATTTTGATTTGTTGATTGATCCATGATAATTGATACAATTTTTTTGCATTATTTCCAAGATCCACCATGTTCTTGAAGTCTATTAATGCTTCCTCACATGTGAAAAATGTCACATACTTATGTGAGGCTATTGTGGAAGTCATATGTGAGGTGGGGGAGGAAAATATGGTGACAAATAATGCAACAAGTGATGTAGCTACAACTTTTAACTTTTTAAGTTTTGATGAAGAGGCATCTATGAATTTATTTAAAATTTTCTTAGCATGTCTAAATTTCTAATGGATTTAAAATAGCTACAGGTAAACTTTTGATAGAGAGGCACTTGAAATTTTTTTGGTCTCCATGTTCACCCATTGCCTTGACCTCAAGTGGGAGGATATTGGTGATTTTGAATGGATAAAATCATGCACTAAAAGGGCCAAAAATATTTGCAAATTTATCAACAATCATACATTGGTCCTTAGCATTATAAAAAAATAAATGGGGCAGAAGGAGTTGGCTTGTCCTAGTATCACAATATTTGCCACAAATTTCCTCACACAAAAACCCTTGATGAAATCAAAGGCAGCTTTGAGATGCATGAGTATTGCCGAGGAGTGGAGTGCCTCAATCTATGATATGACCACTACAAGGATGGATGTGGCAGATTGTATTTTTTTTTTATGAGATGGATTTTGGACTCCTTGTGCAAAGATCATGCAAGTAAATATATTTTTCTTATTTCAATACACACTTGTGACTTAACTATTTTTTTAGCATTATCTACAGATCACTGAATCCCTGGTAGTTGTCCTACAAGTTGTGAGAGAAAAACTCTATGGGCTACATAAATGAAGGCATGGATGGGGCTAAGGAGGCCACTAGATAAATGTATGCAAGAATTGAGGATAAGTATGTGTTACATCCCAATTTTCGACCCAATTTAAAATGATCATATAGTTGTTGAGGTTCACATTAAGTCAGTTGACAGTTAAATTTGTTATAATCCTACGAAATGGTAAGATGGTTAGTCGTTATAATTTCATATGAAGATAACATGCTAGAGGATTATTTATTATGAATTCATGGAATTGAAAAAGCGATTAGCCGTTATGATTATTTATGATTAATAACTTGTTATGGTGATATGATTTAACTGCAGAAAATTTCCTTGTAGGGAGCACGTCAAAGGGGTGGAAGCATTGTCAGAAAAGAATTAGGCACAGGGGCATCACCATCACTGAGCAAATGGGTATGAATCGTGAATCACCATGGTTGAGGACCTAGCGACCGCATAACAGGATACACACATTAGACACGCATGAGCTATTAAATAAACATTTAAAATATTGATCATTTTAACTTAAGTAATGCGTACCCCAAATGGTTTTTATTTGACTTTTCCACCACATCATTACAATACATATTTATGTACGTACACATAGATATAAATTAAAGGTGGCATCATAATATTATTTTTATACAATATTTTATCTATTTAATAGGTACATTTAAATGCATGTACAAGAAGAGAAAATAAATCTTCCAAGATAAAACATGTATTTAGATATACATATTTAAAAGGTACGACCTTGGATAAACATTTCATATGTGCCATATTAATAAAATATATCTACATGCAAGTAAATAAATGTTTATATTACTCTTTTGATTTGTACCCTTTCAAATTATTTTTCTTATTTATTCAATTCTTTATGTGAAACCGATTGTACAATTGGCATATTTATTTGGCGTCCAAGAGCCAAGCCACTTCTTTTATGTTACAGCTTCTTGGAAGCCAAAGAGACATTTTTATCTCTTTATATTATGAAGTCGAGAGAGGCGAAAGATATTCATTTTTCTAGCACCTGACTTCTTTGTTCTAACACCCAACTTCCTTGTTTATCACCCAACTTCTCCATACTACCTAACCACGTTATCATAGCACTCAAGATCCATGCAGTTATCATTTTAATAACCATTGCATTGTTTCCCTTCCACGATTCCTGGTTATACGGATGCCCTACTAAAATCGTGAGCGATACTCATTCTGGAATTTATCATTGAAGATCTTTTCTGAAGCAAGTTGTTGAGCATCCAGCAAGACTCCATTCCTTCTTTCAGATTATACCAGGTTATGTGGTTAATCAAAAATCCAAACATTGCAATATGATTTATTTACCAATTGTTACAGCATTCCGATTTTTATAGCAATAAGCTACAGTTTATATCATGATGCAAATTATCTTGCTTACTATCATAGGTTAGACCCTCTCTAAGTTAGAGTTGTTTATGGAAAATAAAAGCCAAGTAACCATGTTATGAAATCATGATTTATTTATGCCACTAGAAATTAGAATTCAAATGATATTTTCTGCAAGTCTTAAAGAACACATTCTTCAAATCACAAATTGTGATAAGTTGGAAACATATAATATTCATGAATCAATTGAAAATCAACGGACAGAGTCGATCGCTCTGAGATCCAAGCACCTAGGACTCACCGGCTGTATAGCCATGGAAAAGGTGAAGAGGTGAGACGGAATCTGCAATGACATAGAAATAAAAGTTAGATATGATACAATATATATAATATAATATCACTTAATTGCTCATGTATGATCATGTTTATTGTTTTCTCCTCTTGTCAAGTCGAGTGGTGTGATTAGATACTAGGATGCTCAATGGCTGACAAGGTGTTCCATGCCTATTCCGAGTAGGGAGGGTTTTTCTAATTAAAGAAAGTGTGGAGATAAGTTTAAGGTCAACAATTGGGTGGTTAAGCCCCTGACAATGTTTCCCCTCTCCACAAGATGTCAGGACGTGCATCAGATAAAGATAAGTTGAGCATTCAAACATTTATTGGTAACAAGTATTTTTACTTTATGATATTTATACAAGTAGAATATATGATGGATTAATTTACATCGTTGAATTCAGTTATTTCCTTGATGAAAGCAACCTTTCTCGTCAATGTAATTGGTAACCATTTAGATTGGTTGACCTTCCAACTGAATTATGGAATATATCTATTGGATTGTTATTTCAGTCTTTAATTTATAAGAATAATGATTATGAGCATATCTTCTAATCTTATGTTATTGCCACAGTTAGCAATAGGAAGAAAAGACATGAAACAAAAGTATCTGACACCCCAAATGATACAGTGGTATCTGATGCCCTAAATGATCCATTGGTATGTGATGCCCTAATTGATATAGTGGTATTTAATGGTAATCGTCATTTGATCCTAAGTGGTATTTGTGGACTAACCTGGGTGTTTGCAGAAGCATCCTTAGATTGATTCGGCTTTGAATTCCATGGTATGTAGAGTATAATTTTCATAGAAAATTCATTGATAGTGTTTTCAATTCTTAGTTATGAAATTTTGTTTAACTGATTGTAACCGTTAATCTCATTCACATGAACATAATTGATATAACTGTCTTCCTATGAAAATGAAGTAATAACTGTATTTCTTTGATATATTAGTTGTTAGTTAACACCAAGGAAAAAGTGGATGTTACAGTCTGGCCCCATTTAAGATATAATTGATAAGAGATGACAAAACCAGCTTCACAGGCCCATCCATACAGGAAATTAATTCATCAATCTGGCATTTCCTTTCCTCAACAATTTTAAGGTGGATGAGGAGGTTCTTAAAGACATATATAGTGCTACAAAATATGTCTATTGATGGCACACCTACAATACAAGAGATAGTTGCATATAATAATGAACTAGGGGTGATTTTCACAAGCAAGATGTGCAAAGATGCTAAGACAACATTGTAGTCAGGTAGAAATATATGTTAAATCTAAAATTCTTAAGTTTATGGCTTATGCATTTTGATTCTATAATCTATCCTTAAAGTTGGAAATTAGACTGATTTTTTTTCTTTCCCTTATTTCAGATAGATGGTGCCAAATGTTTGGGCCTACAACCTCAAATCTTCAAAAAATTGTCATCCATTTTTTGAGTCAGCCATGCAACACTTCTGGAAGTGAATACAATTGATCCATGTTCAAGCACATGCACTCAAAGAGGCATAACAGATTGTTTATGAAGAGGTTGAATGATATTATCTTTTTTTATTACAACCTCCGTCATAGGACAAGACAAACTTTGGACACTAACTCCTCTCCAATCAATCTAGTGGAAATCAATTCAATGTCCAAGTGGCTTATTGAGTCTATTGATATTGTCTTCACTAAGGAATACGAGTGGGCTGACCAGGCAGATAGTGAGGCTAAGGTTGTAGCTATGGCAAAGGACGATAGATCATGATCAAGTACCTACATAGCTGATGTTGATCAAAGTAGCACCTCACAAACGAAGACTATGACTTTTCAATCATCTAGGACCTATCTCAGACGCCTTTGTAGGAGGTTGACAAAGGATGAAAGTGAGCTAGAGTCTGAGCCATAAACTTGTTTTTGTTTACACCATAGTTCAAAATAGCACAGAAATAGCATCGATATCTTGTTTTCTCATGAGATTTGGAGGCTAGTGCAAAATCTTATGTTTTTCGGGTAGAATTCCGAGATGAGATCAAAACTTTTCGACGAGATAATTGTCACTTCTCGGCGACTTCTCAACACTTCTCGACGAGAAGATTTCAAGTTCTCACAGGCTTTACCAGTTAAACTAGGACGCCCAACAAAACATATTTATTTTCCAGTATTGAGCGTCACAAGTGGAGAAGGGTGTAGGAGGAGAAAACAAGTGTTTGGCAGCAATCTAGAGTGATTGCAAGTGGATTAGGAGAGGAATCAAAGCAGATTTGAAGCTCTTTTCAAGCAAATCTCAATTCACAAGTAAGTTGAAAACCATTTCGTCTTGCCTTACTTGCATAACTTGTATCTAACTTTATTAAGGCTCTAAAATACCATTTGCATTGTTCTCTAATACGTTTTAGAGTGTAATGACTAAGATCTAACACAATGTTTTTGCAATTATCTATACAAATCATAGTTTTCTCAAAAATTTTATAACCTAATATATTTTTTGTTTTATTCTTTTAAGTTTCAGATTGTGTTTAAACTTTGAACTTATTTCAAGTTTTAATCTAATATAGCTTGATCCTAAATATGTTTATTAAATTTCTAAATTTGTGGCTTATTTTGTATGTGTAGGTTGATTTTACATTAAATGGCACATATAAATTCCTCTACAACTGAGCCAACTGTAGCATCTGGCAGTGGCCCCATAGATGCATGTCCATCTTGATTCATTGGCACGCACACTAAAGGGGATAGAGGCTTTACATGGAAATATGGCTTTGAAGGAACAGAGTATAATACTGTGATATGCGTAAAATGCGAAAAACATATTCATAGAGGCATATCTCATTTCATGTACCACCTTGCAGTTAAACAAAAGCGTGACACAAGGGTTTGTTATAAGACTCCAAAGGGAAAAAAAAGAGATGATCACTTTGCTCGATGCCCTAGAAGAGAAGTTGAAAAGGGAAAGGGCAAAATTGGCCATGACGGCATCCATTTCCAAATTGCAAGGTATGTTTCATTTTTAAGAATCATTTATTATACTAATTACCATTATTAGTTTGATTGTGCTAAAACAATGATCATGATTCATAATGAAATGATGTGGGTTGTGACCAGGTATCCCAGTCACCCTTGATGTAGAAGCAACAGTTGAGGGGATAGTGGGCTCTCTTTCTGGCTTACAGATCCGCATACCTACTAGTGCCAGGCCCTCGAGGTCAACTTCCACATCCGCTTGTTCTAGTAGAGCACACAAATCTTCTATTGATGGTTATTTTGTGCATAGAAACTCACCTGGAGCACAACCATCAACTGGAGGGTACCGGATCAAACAGTGATGTACATTGACAAGTTGACATTAAATGTGCCGATTTTTTGTTTTTTAACAACCTCTCCTTCAATGTTGCAGCAAGTCCATATTTTCTGAATTTTGTGACTAGTTGTATGGAAGAGGGAAAGGGCTACAAGCCATCTACTCCAACTTACTTGAGTGGGAGGTTAGTTTACTTGTTTCAAACTTTAATACTTTTACAGTTTTACAATTTACTTATTTTTGTTGAATGTAAATTTTCTTAATCAAAGTTGTGTACTAAATGTCATTTTTTACTTTGTGCTTGTAGATTGCTAAAAGATGTTGTTTCTAGGGCTAAAGATGTGGTTGAAGAGAAAATATTTGAAAACAATATGGCTGCACCATACTTTCAGATGGATGGACCAATGGAAGAAGTCCATCATCAACTTTTTGGTTCCTTGCAAGGATCAAGTAGTCTTTCTTAAATCCTTGGATGCCTCGGACAAGATAAAGATTGTTGAGACTTTGGCTCTAATGCTAGAGAATGTTGTCATGGAGGTTGAGGCTGAAAATGTGGTGCAAATCATAACCAACAATGCAGCAGCATATGTGGCAGCGGCTAGGATCTTATAAGAAAAGCATAGCACACTCTTTTGGTCTCCTTGTACAGCGCATGCTATTGACATTCTTTTGGAGGATCTAGGGAAATTGGATTGGGCAAAACCAATTGTAGAGGATGCAAGGAAGATAACAAAATAAATCTGCAATCATCCTTGGGTCATTCACTCAATTAGAGATTTCACCCATGAGAAGGGTTTGATTAGACTTGCGGTCACAAGATTTGCAACAATTTATTTTACATTGCAAAGTGGTCTTCATATGAATCTTTTGAGGCAGATGTTAGTGAGTCCACCATGGCTAGAGTCAAGTTGTTCAAAGAAGCCCGATGGACAGAGTATTGCACAATTGTCTTTGACAAGCACTTTTTTGATCTAGCTACAGAAATTGTGGAGGTAACTTAGAAACTTCAAGTTGAATATTTAATTTTTTACACTTATTAATCAAGTCTTTCATTATTAATTTATAAACTTACTCTCTGATTAATAATCATTTTGCATGTTTCAATTGTAGGTGGTGAAGCCCTTGGTTAGAGTTTTTGCGCTAGGTAGATGGGGAACAAACCCCAATGGGGTCCCTTTATAAAGCCATGGATAGGGCCAAAGAGGTTGTAATTAATAAATATGGGGGGACTATTAAGATAATATCTTTATTATCTTTATTAAGATATTATCTCCTTAGTTAAATACTTTCTATAATGGTCAACTACTTGCCTGTAGTTCGTCTTTCAGTCTAGAAAGGAATGTTTCCTATCTTGTCTCTTTTGCCTTCAGTCCAGATAGGTATGTTTCCTATCCTGTCTTCAGTTTTGTTTCTAATTTTGTCTTCAATCTACGTTGTTTCTTTTAGAAACAATGTCCTTGTAATTCTTTATAAGGAACACATTTGTTCCTCTGTTAATTAATCAATCATCCGGAAATCCGAAAATCTGCCAATTCTTGAACCTTGTAACATGGTATCAGAGCCAATACTTGAGTTTTTTGAAAAATTTATAATTTCATTCGAAATTATTTGCTCAAATTTTTCGAAACTTGGCTAGGTTTCTTCCTTGGAAATCGTGGAGATTTGTTTTGGACATTTTTTTTTTTCACTTTCAAATCAAAGTTTTTTTTACTTGCAATCCGCGATTCTTCTCTACAACCCGTAGCATTTTTTTCTTTGGAAATCGCAAGTTTTCTTCTGCAGAAATCACGACTTTTTCTTTTGCAGAAATCGTAGCTTGTTAGAATAATAGGTTATGATAAAAACACGCAGGTCTAGCACACGGGTATGAATAAAAATGTAGGGATTTGATCCAGGGCACATCATTTGCCGAAAATGTGTTCAATCTGTCATTTTTTTTATATATCTTGGTTTGGGTGGTCATTTAGTACAAATCCACCTATATCTGCCTGTCTCAAATCCGCCTGTATCTGCCTGTATTCGCCCTTTTTTTGGCCCTCAAAACCTTCATTGGTTGCCGACTGTTATTCTGCTTGAAACCCTAATTTTCGAGGTTTGGAATTTTTTTGGTTTCATATTTATGGTCGGTTTTTCAAGAATTCAAATGGGTCTTCATTAGATTTTTCTGGGTGCCTTGTTTTTCGTGCCTCGACTTTCGAGCCTATGGATTTGAAATCTGACTTCAAATTCTTTCTGGGTTTTGTATCAGTTCCTCTGGGTACCTGTCGATTTTTCTAGGTCAGCTAAGAATTTGCCTTGAAATCCGTGCTTATGGAATTTCAATCTTGAAGTTTGTACCTAAATTCTTCGAAATGGCATCTTTGACTAATTTGATGTTGGAGGGCAGTCTACGATTCAATGGCTGCAATTATAACCACTAGAAGCAACGCGTGTTAACCATCTTTGAGTATCGTCATTTGGATGAGCTTGTTCTAGGCACAAAGACTCGTCTGACCTCTGACCAAGCAGAATAGCACAAGTTGTCAAGCTTCCTGATCAAGGCGAAGCTACATTTTTCGCCTTCTGAATTTGTTTCTAATTGTTGATTTTCTCCTTAAAAATCATTTCATGTTGTCTGATATATGCAAGGTTGCGTGAGATTCTGGGTTTTACCCTTTTTTCCACAAAAACGAAGTTTTGTAATTGCAATCTGTTTTGAGTCATAGCACTCTTCTGGCAAAACTTCTTGGTTTCAGCATTTTGTAGATCCAGGGAGGGTCTCAATTATCCTAGAATGTTCTGACATCCGTATGTTGACCATTAAGGGAGGGTATTAAGATAATATCTTTAATATATTTATTAAGATATTATCTCCTTAGTTAAATACTTTCTATAATGGTCAACTAATTTTTTGTAGTCTGTCTTTCAGTCTAGATAGGAATGTTTCCTATCCTGTCTCTTTTGTCTTCAGTCCAGATAGGAATGTTTCCTATCCTGTCTTCAGTTTTGTTTCTAATTTTGTCTTCAGTCTACATTGTTTCTTTTAGAAACGTCCTTGTAATTCTTTATAAGAAACACATTTGTTCCTCTGTTAATTAATCAATCATCCGAAAATCCGTTAATCTGCCAATTCTTGAATCTTGTAACAGGGACAACCTAAAATTTCAGCCCATGTGGGATATTATTGATCGGAGGTGGAGCAATCAGCTCCACCAACCCATTCATGCAGTAGTTCCTCAACCCTTGTTACCGCTTCTCTCCATCATACAGGGATCGCAATGGAGAGGTCATGGAGGATTTCAATGAATCAATGCAGAGGATGGTACCTAACATTGCGGTGATAGACCTCATTGTGATCAAGATGGAGGTGTATCAAAACGCAAAGGGCAAGCTATTCTCCTCAAACCCCAGGTACAATATTTGGAATTTGGAATCTTTCACATGCATGATAAGTAAATAAATACTAAGCTATAAAAACTTGACCTTGTTAGAAAGTAAAGTCCACCAAGATAACTGAGAGGGGGGTGAATCCGTTATATATATTAAAACAACTCTTAATATCTTTATCAAATCTGAAACATGTAAACAGTAGATGCAATAACTATAGAAAGATAACCGTACACAATAAAACCAGATATGTTGACTAGGGAAACCCTTGATCAAAAGGAAAACCCCAGTGGAAATGATGCCCACAAGATGATGTACTAATATAAAAGTTCCTTGTGAAAGGATGGACTCTATTAGGAACCAATGCAATACATTCAATACATATGAGTCCCCGTTAGGAGACTTTGAATCCCTATTAGGAGATTCCAACCCTGTTAGGAGTTGAAAGGAGGACAACTTAACCCACTGTTCAAATAGCCTCAGATAATCTATCCAAGTTTTGAACTGAGTAAACAACTTCTTTGCCAATATAGTTCCTTTGAAGCTCACAGTACATCCTCAATCTCAATCTACGCTCTACTCTACTCATACATAATTCGCATCCAAGGTTCACTAATCACAAAAACGTTTGCACTGGATACCAATACACAAGGAAATGACCTTTCTTTTATACCACGTCCTAAATCAAGTATTCAGTCAGCCTTGAGGCTTTCTCAATTTACAATAAATAATATAGGACATCATTAAGATATTACAATACATGTTACATTACAATTTACACTTCTCGTGATTAATTTAACAATAGTCTGCTCATAGGAAACAACGTGTTGAACAAACTTCATAAGTCGGCTCAAACTGCATATTGGATTTTGCTATCTAGAAAATAGCATCTTGAATGTCTCTTTGACCTTCCTCTAAGCTCACTTAACCAAATTCCATCTCTGTTTAAAGATACAATTAGTTTACTAGTACCTGGTCTCGAGAAACTCTCTCTGAAAGCTACCTCCAAAAAACATCGAATAACTTTGTCATATCTTTATATTTCCTTCTGTACACATGAATTTAGCATCTGTATATGTTACTGAATATATTCCCAATTGCACATAACCAATCTGTTGACTGTTGATCGCGCCAAACAATTCTTCCTCTGCAACTCTAGTAATCTTCACAAAACAATGTATATGTTCACATCAATGACAAAAGTTGTCATGAATGCAACACATAACGACTCAATCATATCTCCAGCAATGATAGCATGCTCCCCTATAGGAATACCATCAACGTCCATGGTAACAGTCCTCACCTTGCTTTCTAACTCTTTAATATTTATCTTGCAGATGCTAGGTGGCAAATTGGGGTGGAAATGTCCCAAATCTACAAAAACTTGCTCTTCACATCTTATGTCAGCCATGTAGCTCATCCAGTTGTGAGAGTAATTGGAGCTTATTCAAATCCATTCCCACAAAGAAGAGGAACAAGTTGGCAGAGAAACGCCCAAGTGACCTTATCTTTGTGCAATATAACCTTAAGTTGTGCGTAAGAAAGGTAGAGTCACCACCAGTTGAGCCACTTGATCTGGATGACATAGATCCTTTTGGTGATTGACCATTGGACAATACAAGAGCACCCTCCATTGTTCACAGAGGATGACATATATGATGTAACATCCTGTTTTCTCGGGTCTAAATTAACAACTAAAATATTCGAGAAAATACAGTTATTACTTCATTTCATAGGAAGACAGTTATATTGGTCATGTTCATGTGAATGAGATTTACCGTTAAAAAACAGTTAAGCAAAATTTCTTAACTAAGAACTTAAAACACCATCAATGAATTTACCATAGAAATTAAAATCCACATACCATGAAATTTGAACCGATAAATAATTGTAAGAAGCCTTCTACAATCACCCAGATTAGTCCACAAATATCACTATAACAAAATCATATAACGACTACCATTCAATACCGCTATATCAAAATCAAATGACAATTACTTATTAAATACCACTATATAAAATTTGGGCATCACATACCATGGTATTAATTAGGGCATTGATTACCATTGGATCATTTAGGGCATCAAATACCACTGTATCAATTAGAGCTTCAGTTACCACTAGATTATTAAGGGCATCAGATACCACTGAATCAATTAGGGCTTCAGATACCACTACATTCAATTAGGGCTTCAAATACCACTATCATTTCTTTCCTTTCCATTGCTTAACTGTGGCAATAACTCAAGATTAGAAAATATGCTCATATTTAATATTCATATAAATGAAAACAATCCATAAATCTATCTCTCGCATCTAGGTGTAAAAAATAACTGCAATGATAATATAATTCAATCAATCTTACCTTCTTGCATATACGTCATAAAAGTGATAATACCTATTTTCCAACAACAATTGAATGTATAGCTTATCTTTATCTGTTGTTCGTTCAACAACTTGTAAGGAGGTGAAACATTGTCAGGGGCTTAAACACCCAACCTCGGACCTTAACTTATTCCCCACACAATCTCAAACGAGAAAGGCCCTTTCTACCCGAAATTGGACTTGGAACATCTGTCATCTACCGAGCAATCCTGGTATCTACACCACTCGACTTGACAGCAAAAGATTACAATAACATGACCATGCATGAACTATTAAATGATATTATTCTAGATTAAATGTATCATATCTGACTTTCATTTCCTAAGTCATTACAGACTCATCTCACCTTTTCACCCTTTTCCATGGCTATGCAGCCGGTGAATTCTAGGTGTTCGGATCTCAAAGCAATCGGCTCTGTCTATTAATTCCAACAAATTCATGAATAACATACATGTTCTAGCTTATCACAAATTTGTGATTTGAAAAGGATATTCTTAAAGATTGTAGAATTTATTGTTTCATTAATTAATTTAATCATATCTGATTTCTCTTCTGTGTTCTTGCAGAATCATTCCATTTCTTCACCATTTCATGGCTTCTTTTCCGGTGAATCCTAGGTGCTTGAAGGGTTATGATCATTCTATTTTATTTACACCTCTTCACCATGTCATGGCTTCTTTGTCGATGAATTCCTCGGTGTTTAGATTCTATGAGTATTTTGATCTTTGTTTTGGAAATTATAACAGTATGTTTATTGATATTGATTCAATTACTCATTACAACCACAATTCAATTTCATAATGATGTTTTAAAAAAGATCTCAATGACTATAAAAATGCAAGAGACCATCAGCAAGGTATTTGTATTAAAACCAAGTATGTTTGGTTGCATTCAGAATGCTACTTAAAGAAGGAAGACTTATGATATTCAAATGCATGTAATGTATCATTCACAGTCCTAGCAATTTATGTCCAATTACAGTCGAACTTATACTCCAGAAGGAAGGAAATTTGAATACATACGTTTTACTATTCATATTTCGAGCATTGTAAAAAGCTGGTTGTAGCCGGTCTTATATTCATGGAAGAAAAGAAATTATATGAAACACAATGCATAAAATCATGACCTGAGATTGGGCCAGAAGTTTGTCGGGCTGTGGCTCCTCCCGTCCTTGGCCGGAACTCATGTATGGAAATTCGTTTCACCTACTAGCTTGGACTCTTGGTTTATGTATTGCAATGATGGCAGAGTAAGGAAAAATCAGTGTAATACTAACTAAGCAAACGGATTTTAAATGGCTTGATTGGAAATGTATAATCACGGCTCAGAATGATTATCCATGGTAGAAAAAGGGAAATGTATTAGACAAGGAGAGAATGGTGCTCCTTGGTTGATTAATGGCTCTCTTAAGCACTAGCCAAAACTCCTCAGCTTCTTTTAGTTTCCAAGATGACCATTCGAATTCAAAACATTAATTCGATTTAAACAAAGAAGAGGAAAAGAAAATACAAGGTTGGAAAATAAAGTTGGAAAGATTATAAGCCATTCAAATTCCCAAGTGTTAAATCAATTTATCATGCCAAGTGTTAATCAGTTAAAAGCAAGAATATTAAAATGGAAGGAATAGAGTTCGAAGATTATAATTTGACTATTATTATAATTCGAATGTTATTATATCTTGAATATTATTATTATAATATATACTTGCATACGTTTGTGTAAGTATATCAATGGGGTGACATCATTATATTAAGTTATTATAATGTAATGGTGCCATTTCATTTTTATATTTATATGCATGTATATAAATATTTATTGTACTAATTTGATGAAAGATAAATTAAAATCCTTGAGGTACGTATTATGTTTTAATTCAATTATTTTATGTTTCTCAAATTATTTATTTAAATAGCTCATGCAGGTCCCACAGATGTATCTTGTATCAAGTCGCTAGGTCTTCAAACCATCTACCCAGTGATGGTGATGCTCCTGCCTAATTCTTTTTTGACAATGCTTCCACCCCTTTGACATGCTTCCTGTAAGGAAATCTCCGTAATTAAATTATATTATCATAATAAATTATTTAATCATAAATAATCATAACAGTTAACCATCTCTCAATTCCATGAATTCGTGATAAATGATCAACTAGCTTGTTATCTTCACATGAAATTATAACGACTATCCATCTTACTATTTTGCAAGATTATAACAAATTAAACTACCAACTAACTTCATATGAACCTCAACGGCTACATTTTAAATTAGGTCAAAATTTGGGATGTAGCATATGATTTGGAGAGGCGGGCTATGGAGGAGCAGTGTTTTGCACCGTGACTGGACAACATTCAAGACGAGGGCAGTGGGAGTGAGGACACTAGCAGTGAGTACAGTAACAATGAGGATTCAAAGGATGAGGAATCATTGCCAGGCCCAGCACCAGCACCAGAACAGACGACTGCTAGGGCTAGAGCCGCTAGACCCCCTCTCTCTCCCATAGGTTTTACTAGAACTACTGGGAGGGGAAGAGGAAGATGTAGACTAGTGTCATATTGTACGTGACATTTATATTTGCTTATCACTTTACAAAGACAATTCGATATTTGCAATTTGCTTCAAAGTTCAGAGTCTCTAACTACATCAGCGTCCCACATGAGGATGTGATTTTGTTACTTATTGCATTTGTATCTCTAGAAGAGTCTCCAACAACATCAACATTCCACATAAGGATGTGATTTTGTTATTTATTGCATTTATATATCTAGATAGGCTTGTCTGGTTTGTTTACTCATTTACTGACTTATTAGATGCATCTACTTATTGAAATTTGTTAAAAAATAAATAAATAACTAAATTTAAGTCATTTTTTAAATTCCTGATATTTTCCCAAGAAGTTACTGATTTCTCTACCATATTTGCCGAGAAATCTTTTTTTTGCCTCGCCGATAAGTCGCAGAGAACAGATTTTGAACTAGGTTTATACATATGTTTGGGAACATTTGATATTGTGGATTTCGTGGATTTTATATACATTTGACAATATTTATAATTCTACATATCTATTTTTTCTATTTTCTTTGGCTACAATTTACATTTGTACTTATGTGATGAATGTATGTTTATGTATGTGATCAAATTAGCTTCTATTGGATCATGTTAAAGTGTCTTTAAGCTTTATTCAATAACAAGTGAATGAACCAAGTTCTAAAATTCTTAAAATCTCTAAATGTCAAGTTTTTTTTATTTTGTCAAGTCATAGCCGAGTCATAAGTTGAGTCAACCTTGCCAAGTCCGAGTCAAATCTACTATGCTACATACAGATGAGCAATTATGAATACTCAAAACCATAAGATGAAAGGATGTGCAATGCAACATTTGCATGCTTATTGACAAGGCTCTAAAGGAGCACTGTATTGTATATGACTATATGTCAAGTAATCAAGCAAACAATCACCCCAACTACACATGCCAAAAATTATTTCACAAAGCACAATACCCAAGATATCAGTGTATTTTGTTATGTTATTTGACTATTAGTATAGTGGTGTATTATGAACTTATATGCTACTGCACATATGTATTTTTTATTTATATGTTTTTGTATATAAGAGCCCAAAACAAACCCAACCCCCCAAAAAATATTGACCTAGCCCGCAAACCCTGACCCCAAAGCAGAACAGTCAACTTAGAATATTTTGAGCAAGATGCTACCTATCAATTATAAGCAATGTTTTGATACTCCATTTATTGGCTTCCTTAGATGGACACCAGTTGAAAGAAAACTGCAGCAATTAGAATTTCTGAAGCTCATGCGTAATCTAAGAATGTTGAAGTACAAAGTCAATACTGTAAAAATGTAGTGTCAGAAATTTATGTCAAAGTAACCTCAAAGTGCTACACGCAATTTAGTGACCAAGGTAATCTGGGCATCAATTTTCTGGGACATCACAGAAAAGGATCTTCCATAATGAGCTACACTTTACTGACTAATTTTTTAGGTAGCCGAACATGCTATGCCGGAGCAGTGATACTCTTTTTTTGACAACAAATAACAAAGACTTTTGCACCCTCCATATTGATAAGTAGGTAGGCTCACCTCTTGAAGAACACTATATGCACTTTCATAAAACTTCAAAGCCTCTACCCAATCTCTTCGGAACTCCGCATACACAGCAACCTATAGTCAGAGAACAGAACCCATCAGTTAAAAATGGATCAGTTTGGTAAAAAAATCCACTCACCTTTCACTGATGTCATAGAGAGCAAGGCAAAAGATACTTTTAAAGGTGTTAAAACCAGAATAACCTTCAATAGAGATTACAAGGACATATTACTTAAGTTACCAATTAGAAATTTATAATTAATCAATATTAGGAAGGAAAACAATAGATTCAATGACAAGACATTAGCAAAGTTGACATATGGTCTACACATGAGTCCACTTCAAAGATTCAGACTCATGTTCAAGGACATTGCTTGCTAACTATGTAACTTCATAGAACATGACAATAATACCATGTTATGTTCACCATCCTTCCTTGATCTAGTTTAACAACTTTCAAGATGTGATGTTGTAGGTTAAGTTTGAGATCTGATAAAAATTATAACAAGACAGAAGGCCCAATTCACCTTTAAGCAATGAATTGACTGATCTGCCAACCATGTGTTCCACCTTAATTTGAATGTTCTAATTTACATTGTAAATAGCAGTGTTACCAATTAAGTATAATTTAGCATTTCAATCAGCAATTGATGACAGATGCAATGTTTAAAGCTGTTTGAACTAGCCATTTACAAAGCTGATCTAAAGATGGATTTCTATTCCTTCACGTGACATAGCTAGGAACATTGATCTGATTGCTGTCAATGGGCAAACATCACAATGAACAAAGTTTATATTACATTTTTTTCATTAATTGTCAATGCTTTGTACTAAGGGAATTTCAAGGACACAAACCACGTGACTGGTATCTACTTTTTAACACTTCCCTTTAGTTCAGCACGATGAGAAAAAACACATTATTATACTTTATAGTATTCTGTTTTAGATAGGCTTCCACAAGTTCATCCAGCACAAATTGCCACTGCCTGAGTTTTAATTACAAAAATATAGATTACTGTGAATGAGATTCCCTGTGGTAATCGCCAGAGTAAATTCATTGACAAAATATTGCATAAAGAACATTAATAGATTAAAATTTTATTGAAGATGATGTACAAATAATCCATGTTTTGGGAAATGCCAAAATAAGTATTAGTGAGGCAGAACTAACTGGCATAAGCATTTGGGAAATACTGATTATATGAGTTTTTAATTAAATTGCAAACTGGATTAAAACACATGAAATATCTTAATACTGAACAAGAACATTGCAAATGGATTCTCTGAATCTTTGGCTGTAAGATTGTGCAGTAAGAGGCTGCAAATCATTGATCGCGTGACTTAAGTACCCATATTTTTAAGCTGAGGGTATTCTGCCACCAGGTATGAGTTGAGATGGACAATAATATTCTGCGGGTTTACAACTTTCATCGTACAAATAATCCATGTTTTGGGAAATGCC
Organism: Cupressus sempervirens; assembly: GCA_028749045.1. NCBI lineage: Eukaryota > Viridiplantae > Streptophyta > Pinopsida > Cupressales > Cupressaceae > Cupressus > Cupressus sempervirens. The sequence goes on along the minus strand of CM053786.1, from coordinate 675,249,206 downwards.
AAAATAAGTATTAGTGAGGCAGGACTAACTGGCATAAGCATTTGGGAAATACTGATTATATGAGTTTTTAATTAAATTGCAAACTGGACTAAAACACATGAAATATCTTAATACTGAACAAGAACATTGCAAATGGATTCTCTGAATCTTTGGCTGTAAGATTGTGCAGTAAGAGGCTGCAAATCATTGATCACATGACTTAAGTACCCATGTTTTTAAGCTGAGGGTATTCTGCCACCAGGTATGAGTTGAGATGGACAATAATATTCTGCGGGTTTACAACTTTCATCATCTCTGTTCCCCTGAGGAAGTGGAGATTAGTAAGTACTTTATTTTCAGGTGTCATATTCACTATGAGGTCATCCCTGCAATTATTGTTTCACATATGAAGGCTCTAGTGTCCTTATTGAGTTCAGATTCTTAGATTAATAATAAATTAACATATCAAAAAATATATTATAACTACTAAAAAAAGTTTAATTTAATCAGGCAAGAGCCTACAACGCATCGGTAAATTGTGAACCTCTCATTGGGGAGGTCTTGGGTTCAAATCTACTCGAGATTAACACATAATAATAATTAATCTAACAATAATAATAAAAATGAATGATAAATAATCTAGGCTGCAGCCGATTACCTATCCAAAAAAAAAAAGTTTAATTTAATCAAAAGTCAAGGGGCATGTAAAGAACCACAACCATTGACAGAAAAAGATATATAAGAAACACCAAACAAGGACAAGTGAGCATCAGTAGAAGAACGTACTTTATATTTATTTATCACTCCTTGTGAAGTATGAATCAATATTCTAATAGGCCGAGGTTAAAACTCCTCTAGGACTGAAATTGAAGGACCGAAATCATAAATTTATCTTGTCAAGTTAGTGGACGAAAACCCTAACTTGGGCAGAAATTAAAAATATTTCAGAGACTTTATACAATGGAAGACAGCTGCAAGTTTGAAAGAAGAATTACAGCAGAGGCTAAAGGATAAGTTTTATATCTTTAGAAATAAGTTATAACTTTTAAAATCCAAATTATATAGGCAAAGGCCTACAACACAACGGTAAATTGTGAGCCTCTTATATGGGAGGTCTTGGGTTCAAGTCTACTCGAGCTTAATAAATAATAATAGTAATTAATTACAACACAGAACAATAATTAATCTTGGCTTCGGCCTCTAACCAATTAAAAAAAATATCCAAATTATATAATCAATGTTATAATAATAAATATTTACAATTTACTATGCTATTATTATTGTTACTCAGGGTTATTTATTTTAGGAAAAATAAGGAAAATTAAAATGAAACATTGCAAGAGTAATGCAACCCCAATGTCAAAAGCACCAACTATAGGTGAATGGTGCCCACCAGTGTTTTAAGAGTAGGAATTTCATTGCACTAGAGTGTCAACACATGCCAGCCCCCTCTTGGACACTGGCTATTCGCCCCACCATCTGGTTTGGATATGCAAACCAGTGCAACAACGGAACTTCCATTGAGATTTAGCCAACATACTATAGGTTTTTGTCCAGTAGGAAAATTACATGTCTACAATGCCCTACAGGGCTTGAGCTCTGACACCAAGCAAGGCAACTGCAACACCAAATAATTAAACTGATAGTGACTGACGTCCACTAGCGTGACTTTCATCCCATCAGAGTGCCAATGCATGCCAGCCCCCATTTTGAGAAGTAGCTGCTAGCCCCACCATCAAATTTGGATAGACACCCACTAGCATGACAAAGGAATGCCAACTAAGGTTTAGCCAGCATGCTACATTTTCATCTCGTGGAGGCATTACAAAGAGATATGTTTCCCAATCACAAACATGGGAAGCATTAGTTAGATCTAAGATTTTAGATACAGCCAATTCCTGCACAGATAAGGACAAGCCAATGAGACAATGTTCATCTAAACTGATTACCAAAAGACTGACAAGCTCTCATATTCATCATATACCTGGTTTTTTACTAGCTTTTTTCTGTAAGCTCTATATGTTCATTAGCCTTGGGTGCTGAGGAAACTTCTAAGGGGAGTACCCTACTCCATTCTTCAAATGCCCAGCAAATACTGCTTGGACCTGATCATTAGATCCCACATTAGCCATCTCCTGGTGGTGGTTCTTCTAGCTTAAGCCTCACTACAAGCATGCAATAGAGCTTCTTTATTGTCTTTGGTGCTCAGCTGTGATATATAGCAGCTCCTTCCGCACATGACATTCTGCAATTGTATTTAGATCCTTCAATTGAAGTTTAATCATTTCAGGTCTACTTACTCTAGGTATATCTACATGTTTCATTGTCCAGTATTTTGATACTTTTGATAACCTTGGGTAGTTTTACAGTTTACCCTAGTACTTTTCTGTCGTCACTGAATGTACTTTCCAGCTCATTTACTTAATTTGGTCATCTGCCGACATTTATACAATTCCTTTTTCCATTCTGTTATGAAGCATCCCCAACAGCCTGTGTCTTTTTGACAGAACAATGCATTTGCATCATAGAAATCACAAAACAGGCAAATAAATATGTACCCAACAGAATGAAAGGGGGCCAAAATCCTGCCTTGAAATTGTAACGAACGCTCAATTCAATTGAGTTAAAGTTTCTTTTCTCTATGCGAAGTTTGAACCTTCGTCCTTCCTCTCTGTAATATGCATTTGACAACTCTCCAAAAATATTACCCAACCTGCAAAGAACAGAATATGTGGCGCTATTAAGAAACAAAATTGGTTTTAAGCCATGTCAAAATATGCAATACACATTTGAATACCTAGCTAGAGATCGATTTAGTTCAGATGTATCATGCTTAACAAAAATTGAAAAGCTTTTTGCATCAACTTCTGCTCGCTTCCTAAGAGCTACAAGACGATCTTCATTCACATCATCTGCATCAAAATATGATTTGATATTAAGATAGACTAAAGAATAATTTGGCAAACAAGTATATCTTTCACATCATCTGCATTAATCAGACCATGAAGTTTTTATTTGCTACCAATAATTATATCATTTCAACATAGTGATGACACCTATTCTAAGCCATAGCCATAGTGATAGAAGGAATCAAGTACATTGTCTTAAAGCAATTTTAAGTTATTGATATCTTTCCTCTTCTTGCATGTAGTTTCTCTTGCTAATTTATTAAACAAAATTGCACGTGGTAACAAACAATTAGTAAAAAAATTGTTCCACAAATGGAGTCACCTACATGTGAAAGGTTTCAATAATCTGTTTAACCCAGAGATACCAGAATCACCACAATCCAGGAGATTCAGCGATCTAAGCAAAGCCAGGCAAGTAATGGTGACTTGGTGAGTAATGGCCAAAAATAGCCCAACTCGGCGATTCATCAGAAATCACCAATAATCGCTGACATAAATCAGCCACGCAGCTGAGATATTCAGCCACCTAAAAACAAAAAAATACAACTTTTTTCTATAATTTTTTAACATTTCCTTTCCTTGTAATCCTAAAAAGCCTTCTAATTGCTTAGTATGACAAGAAGAGAGGAAAAGTAAGAGAGGAAGAGAAAAGAGAAACCATAAGTTTACAACCAGCAAAAAAGAAGGGCATCAAGGAGATCACAAATCAATTTGGCAGGCCATAAGTTTGTATTGAGAGCATTAAGGTGTCAACAGCAACATTCCTCAACTCATTTGCAAGAGGTAAGTGTTAAACTTTATAGATTGTGTTGATTTTTTCTTGCATGTTAATGTATTTATCATTGTTTATTAAATTTTTTTAGTTTTAATTTGTAAATCTTGAATGTTTTTAAATAAATTGCGAAGTGCAAAGTTGCAAACCCTACAATGTTTTTGGAACAAATTTCCAAATACATATTTACAATTTTCTCAAATAATTGTAGGCTTTGCTGAAATTTTTATTAGTTTAAGTTTTTAACATTATTTAAACTTCGTAAACTTTTGAATTTTCTTATTGCAGCGCTTTTACTTTTTATTATGCCTCAAAAGGATGAGCCTTGAAAATATACTAAGGAATTTTCTGGAAGACAAAAAAATCAAACAAAATATTTTTTTGCTAAAGATATGAATTCTGGTGGCAGCTATAGATTCAAATACCATATTCCTGGCATTCATTGGACATGATATTACTGTGTGTACTAAAAAAACTGGAGCATAACATTTTTGTTATGTGCAATTAGAGACATGAACAAGAGAAGTTAAATAAGAAGAGGCAACTTGAGGAGTTGAGTGCTATTAGCTCCCATCCTCTCGCATCTACATACGCATCCACATCCGCAAGTTGTGTTGGAGAGGGTTCTAGTAGGCCTCCCTTTCATCCTAGTGCGAGTGCCAGTGTTACATCCCAAATTTTGCTACATTAGAACTAATTTTTCTAGCCGTTGGAAATTCATGTTCGGTAAATTTGTTGAAACAATTGTTCATGTGAAATTGATCTATCTATAAAGTTGTTGAGATATTTTGATTCTTGTGAAATGGAATTTTGGTTATTAGTTATTGCTTCATGTGACATGTGACGGGAATTGAAAAATGAATATCTTAGAAATTGGAAATGATTATGTGATATTTATTATTATTTAGTGACCTATTGTAATATGGTTCATTGAGCCTAAGCCAATCTACACCTAGCATTGGAACCCATGCTTTTGCAAGTTTTGGAAATATGTTGTTACCCAGAACCATTTCCATTTTTGCAGCAGCATGATAAAGGGGGAACTATTGCCAAAATGGGAGTTAGGAATGGGACACCCAAATCCACTGTCAACCATCATGTATGAAATCTAACCACCTGGACCAAGGATGAAATGGCTAGACAAGCAAGAAAGTACAAAGGATGACCATGAGCTAACCAGTTAAATTAAAAACATTATAAAAACTTAAATAAGAAATATTACCTTTATTATATAGATGAATCTCAGTGTATCTTGCAAATGCTATCATGTCCTTGTATAATAATATCACGTCTATACTCATACTTGTGTGGGTATAAAATGTGTACGTATGTACGCACACACACATGTGTGTGTGTGTGTACAAATCTCAAAATTGGGCATATACATATGTGTGTGTATGTTTACGTATATATATACATGCAGATTAAGGCTACTCAAACAAGCCTAAATATAAAGGGGCAACATTAATATACTGAGGCATGATGGAAGATGTTGTTGCCACCCTTGTTCTTTTATTTCGAACCTTGGCTATGATTTTCCTTATTTATTTAATTGCCTTGAGCAGCCAAGCTTTATTTCTTGTCGCCTTTATGACATAAGGCTATAGTCTTTTCCTTTCCTAAAATTATGAAATTGGAAGGTTGTGCAAACATTTTTCTTTGTCACCTCAATCTTTTGCATAACTGAGCATGCACACGGGTGACCATTGCTTATCTTACTGCTCTCCATGGATGCATTATGTACACATTGGTCTCATCCTCTTGGACGACAACTTTTTTTTGCATACATTTTGCTACCACAGAATTTCTTTGCCCACTCCCTAGTAAGAGGGTGAATATAATCAGTGACTGTCTCAGATTATGTCGGGCTTGTGAACTAACCCAGTATCCTTTTTTGGTTGCAATTGAAAGCTTGGAAGCATAGGTAAGTGCTCCATTCATACTTCCCAAATCGTGCCGATTGAATCAAGTCATGCTTTACATTTACATACAGTCTATCATGCTTAAGTCATGCAATCTCAACTTGTCGTTTGCTACTTAGACTCGACCTCTATATTTGTTTTCCATTGAAAGTCCAAAATCGAGATGTGTTATTTTTAAGTATCTTTTTATACTATAAACTTGTTACAAGAAGGGAATTATCTGATTGTCGAAAGGCGTTACTTCTGATAGTATTTGAATTCGAAAACACATGTTTTTGTCATGAGTACTGACCCATACAGATATATGTTTAATATATCTCTGAGATGGGATGTTGCTCTATGTGATAAAGTAGTAATCAAAATGAAAGCTTAATTCACTTATGATGCCATAGGCCAAAATTGGCATGAAAGATGGCAAATGTATAAGTACTCTTTGAACAGGATATCATATAATAAACCTCCCCAGTAATCATCCATGAGGACCTGCATGGTCTAGATGAAGGGAGAGAATGGGAATAATCCTGCAATAAAAGGAAATTATAATCATTAGTAACACTCAAATACAGTAACTAAGTTAGCTCATGGAAATCCTTTGTATAAATTCTTGTTGTCAAGTCGAGTGGTGGATGATTGAGCATCTAAGTTACTCATCCAAAATTCTTGGCCAAAGTAGTTAATGGCATAAGTGCCACTATGATCACCAGAGGTCAAAATGCTAGTAGTTGTGAGATAAGTTGATTGGAAAGTGTCCACACCCTCATCACCTGACTAGTCGACACACACCAAGATGCTCGGTGGCTGGACAAGGGTGTCCCAAGCCTACTAGGGTAGGGAGGGCCTTTCTCAATGGAGATTGTGTGGGGATGCTAAAGGTCCGCAATTAGGAGGTTAAGTTCATGGCAATGCTTCTCCTCTTGTCCAGATGCCAAGGTTTGCACAACACAAGATCATCATCCACTTATTCTCTGGTAACCTTTTCATGTTTTTTGCATTTCATTTGATGAATATGTTGCTATCATGTATTTTGAATATTTCCTAAAATCAAGAAAATAGTTTATGAAATGCAAGTGGAACGATAGTAGTTATTAACTACATGTCATGTGAGTCTAGTAGTTGAAGAGGTTATTAGTTTCTAGTTATTTAGAAATGTAAATTACAATTATCTCATATTTCCCTTCCATGTGAAAGAATAGAATAACTGATTTAATTGTATCTCTTTTCATTCGGTTAACATTGATGCTTTTTCCTTTAGTTAATTAGTTAATTAGACTTCAAGATTTTAGCATGTTACATATGGTATATGAGCACTAGGTTCAACTCTAAACCCTAGGCTCATCACACTTTTTAGTAAAACCAGAAAAACTGAAAATATAGAGTTGGATGTTAAACAGGATGTATACCCGTACGACACCTCGCAACAAACCCAAACATCCCGTCTTTTTCTACCTGATTAAGAACATGCCAAAACATGACTATTCCTATTGTTCAATACCCAAGGATAATGAAAACTTAACACAAGCATTGCAGCGAATCAAGAAAGAGAGAGTCATGTGGACTCCAACCAAGAAGGCGATAATGAGAAACAAACTTATTGAGGCATGGAATGTCAGGCGAACTAATCCTCTTATGATTTATCATTTACCATGTAAGGGGCAGGACAAGCCCAAAGATGAAAATGGATAGAATACCAAGGAATAAAATGCCCAATTTATTCTTAAGTTATTCTTTTTGATGTGTCCTCGGGAAAGGAAATTTTTGTAAATTATGTAGTTGTAGTTGCAACCATCAAATTCAGTCAAAATAATGAAATGAGCAAATGGCATTTTTTTTCTCTCGTGTTGTAATTTATCTCGTTAAGCAATCATATACTTGTTGTAAACAAATGCAAGCATGATATTGATTTAAGAAGCAATTGTATATCTCAGGAAAACTCAACCCTAAAACATGGCCAGCAACGGAAACACTATAGAGAGCGAGGTAACTAGCGGGGCCAATCGCTGGAACGACTTGGATTTGTTGATCCAGATTTTGCAAGATACACAAACAAAACTAGAAAATATGGAAAAGAGAACAAACGAAATGGCAGCCCAAATTGGACGAGGTCAACAGGAGACCTACTCCTCACTTGCTCCAAGGTCAAAACCTGAGAACTCTAGCCACAACGAAAAAGAAAAACAAACTTCAATAACACCCTATGAAAAATAGAAGTAACAGAAAATAGTTAGTGATCTGTCCACCAATATTATGAAGATCAAGCCTCCTAAGCTCTCAAGCTCCAATTCTAGAGAAGATGTCGAGGCATGGCTAACTAAAATGAAGCAATACTTCAAAATCAGCAGTTTTTATAAAACATCTAAAGCAGTATGGGGGACATACCATCTCTCTGGAGAAGCAGTTACTTGGTGGGGAAACACCAAAATAGAGCTCAACAATAAGACCACTAAAATCACATGGGACAAGTTTGTCTCCATTTTAAATAATAGATAGCTTTCCCAAACCTTTTATGACCAAAAATTGTTATTTTCCAGAACCTCAAGTAGGGAGATTTGATTGTGCATAAGTACTGGGAGAAATTCACCCATTTACTAAAATATGTTCCCCCTTACCAGCAAAACAAAATTTGAAAGTTATGAAGTTTATTATGGGCTTAAACAATAGGATTGGGGGAGTTGCAGATGTCCTCACTCCACGAACTATAGAGGAAGTTCTCGAGAGAGTCATTCGACAAGAGCATAAAATTAAAAGGGATGACTCCATCCAAGATAATAATAGGAAGAACAGTTGGAGTGCTGATAATTCAGATTCAGGAACACATAAAAGGAGTTTTAAGAACTTCAGGCTCAACAAACCAAAATTCAAGGGAAGCAATGTTCATGAGGTTAAAGGTAACCCCAATAACAATGGCAGCAATAAAGGGAATGAAAAGAAGGGGCCACCCAAAGGATGTTTTGCATCCGGCGGGGACCACTACACCAATCAATGTCCCAAACAAGTTCAACACCAACCAACAATCACGACCCCCACTACCTCCTCAGCAAGTTGTTTAATAGCAGAGGATTCATGCAACATTGGACAATCAGCAAGCTAAATATCAATTGGGCCCTATAGAAACTCCAGATAATATTTATGCCTATGGTAATCCCATCTCAATTTTGATTGATAGAAAAGCAATGAAAAGATTTATTTCCCCAAAATTGTTGAGTAGGTTTCCTAAGAGAACTGGATTTATGGCAAAACCTTGGACTGTTGAGTATGCCAACAAGAGAAGGGCTAGGGTAGAGCAGTGTTTGTTGAATTTTAGAAGATCACTCTCCCACTAACACCTTGATTGAATGATTCCCAAGAGCATTGATGTCCATTCATAGCAAGCATGACCAAATCTTTATCTGCAATTAATTCTCAAATTACAGTAAGATGATCTTTTAAGTCAATAATCTTCATGATGTATGAAACTATTTGTTAATGTTTGGCAGCTTCAATTGGCTAAACTCGTGAGACTGAACTGAAGTTATATATATGCAATATTTCTATGTGATACATATGTGTGATATATATATTTATTTATTTATTTATTTGTGTAGTTAAATAATATATTATTATGCGAGATATTATTTATTAATATCTAATTATTGAATAGACATGTCCACGGGACATGTCTCTTCATAGCCTTTTCTCATTATAAATTAGAGGTTGCTGCCGTTTGGAACACACATACCATACACCAGCAATGCCTAGTACATTTGCAATGATTCTCCATATTCAACATGGTATCAGAGCCAAGGCTGCAAATGTAAGATAAGGAATAAAGAATGGATAACAAAAAGTTAGGCTCAAGCTCAATCAAGACAATATGAATCGAGTAAGTTGTATTTGACAAGACAAAACACAAGCAAACCGAATAGAAGGAACCTTGATGGGAGAGAGTGTGGCGGGTATTGAGTGCTAACAGTGAAAACAAAGGAAAGCTATAGAAATAGCCTTACATATCAGAGGTCACAACAAAATCAGAAACCAAACCATTGACAAGTGCTCAGTACAATGTATAGTTAAAGGTTGAAATAACCGTGAGTATGAAGCTGAGAACCACAGCATTGGTCCATGATGGTTTCATAATGCGCAACAAATGAATTGATTGAAAATGATAGATGATGTTCTGGCAGCAATAGCTACACACCAACTCTTTGAGAAAATGACCATACTGACTGTGCACAGTATACACATGAAAAGACAATGTCTTCTACAAGACTGTTAGCACATTTGAAATGCATTGCCGATTCATATTAGAACATGTCAATGCGAAGATTTTTGTCATGTTTGCAAAGCAATAGTAGAATAACAATTCTAGCAAGGCCTTAGAAACTCTGATCAAATGCAGTCAGCGAGAGTTAGTTTAAAGCAATTTGATAGATGTGCATGCAAAACTTGAAGCTATAGTCAACAACATGCATACAACATGCATGTCAAGTGCCCGACTGAGACACTACATTGTCAAATCCCATTAGGCTCGTAAGCACACATAATCAAAAATAGAGAAACAAAAAATGGAAATGTCGAAGAAAGTTATCCACATCCACAAAAGCATATATGAAAATATGTGTTTTCCAAAGAAAGTTTATAGTTGGAGCTGATACATAATGGTGTTTAGAAACCTTCGATTCAAAAAAGTCAATAGGAAAAGAAAAACATTTATCTGTATAGCTACAAATGACATTCCCACCATTGAAAAGAGTATGGACTACATTCACCCTGGGGGAATTGATCCATGATTATAATACAAAGGATATATGCAAAAGAACCAAAGTATGATTATTGAAAGGAACAAATAAGAAGGTGATTCCACCCCATCATCTGCGAACAACCAAACAGAGATTACCCACTTTTTTGCGACACAATTAATGACCAACATTCACCATAAGAATTGAAATAACTTTGATGCAATTTTTAAGATCGATAAATTTGTGCAACCAGTTAAGAGTCCACAAAATGTGGATTGAGTAATAAATTTATCGGACTTTATTAGACTATTATCACCAAAGTGTATTTGGGCACAACACTTCTATATAATAATGGAGTATTCAAACAAGCCATGTGAAATTGAGATTGTCATATTTAATACGATATGTTGATGTGGCAATCAAACCAATCAAATTCTTGTGTGGCCACGTAAGCGACTCATATGGGAAGAGAAAACAGTAGCAATAAGTCAACGACAGGGAAGTGAATATATAAGTTGCACCATTTAGTTTGGAGCAAGACTATTTAAGACTAATTATAAGAGTATTTAGCCTGTAAAGTTAAGTGGTAAGTATTAATTGTTTATTTCTTATGAGAAATTAGTGAATATAGAGTTGGGAAATTGATCACCTTAGATTATCACATGTGACTCTAATAAGGATTTTTCAATTTATTAATGAAACTAACAAGTATATGTGATATATATTGGGGTCAATAATTATGAAATAAGTTTCTTCACTCTAAAGAGATAATGAACATAAGTAAAAGAGCTATGAAATATAATGTGACATTAACATAATGAAATTGGTTATTAAAAGTGATTTTTTAAGAGCTATGTGTCCTGATCTTTTCCTTCGAGAACGATGTTACAGGAAAATCGAGACTAAAATCAAATTCAGATGGAGTTTGACACTTCTTCAAAGCTAAAAGATCTTAGAAATTGATGTTCAAAGGGAGTTTGACACATACATCTGAAGGAGCGAATAGAGGATATGTCTCAGTTGATCCTTGAAGATTTTGATCATATCAGAATCAAAGGGAGTTTTGACTTCATGTGAACTTTTGGTATCATGTGTGTGATTGCATGATTTAATGGGCCTACCCCTTGTGTACATCATGAGAAAGTGACGACTTCCAAATGATTATCACTTGTATTTGCATAAGTTATGGAAAGGTGACAATCTTACAATAACTTAATTTTCTATTATGATGGATATGTTGTGATGATGTCTATGCAGATCATGATAGATTATACTTTGCATGGTGAATGTTTGTATGGTATGCATTATGAGAATGCGTGCACAAATACCTTATAAATGTTTTGAGTACATAGTGAATGTTATGCAAATTGATGTTCTAGAGGGCCATTACACAAAGTACTTGGCGAATATCATGCGACTTGATATTTTGGAGACCATTACTCACAATACTCAGTGAATATCTTGCATCTCTACATTCTGGAAGGCCATTACTCAAAGAGTATTTGGTGAATATCATTGATATTCTGAAAGACCAATACTCATGATATCAAATATGATATCAAACCTTATTGAGTAATTGGTGAATATCATGTACTCTGGAAGACCAATACTCATGATATCAGATGTGATATCAAACCTTATTGAGTGCTTGGTGAATATCATGTATTCTAGGAGCCAATACTCATGATATCAAATGTGATATCGAACCTTATTGAGTACTTGGTGAATATCATGTAATCAATGAGACCAATACTCATGATATCACATGTGATATCAAACCTTATTTGAGCACTTGGTGAATATCATGTGTTAATATTCTAAAAGACCAATACTCATGATATCAAAATGTCACTTAGAGTATTTGGTGAATATCATGTATTGACATTCTGAAAGACCAATACTCATGATATCAAATGTGATATCAAAATGATGGATATCTAAAATTTGTCATTCCTACTATTACCAATGGTGTAATATGTCTTGTGTTTATCCTCCCTAGCTAAGAGGGGATGTTAATGTTTGGTAGCTTCAGTGGGATAAACTCATGAGACTAAACTGAAGTTATATATATGTGATATTTATATGTGATATATATGGGATTTATATATATGTGTGCGTGTGATATATATGTGTGTGTGTAGTTAAATAATATATTATTATGTGAGATATTATTTGTTAATATCTAATTATTGAATAGACATGTCCCGTGAAGGGACATGTCTCTTCATAGCCTTTGCTTATTATAAATTAGAGGTTGCTGCCATTTGGAACACACATACCATACATCAGCAGTGCTCAGTACATTTGCAGTGATCCTCCAAATTCAACACTATTGATTCCCCTCTAGCCATGTTAACATGCAGAAGTTGACGTCTCAGGGCCAAAGCTCTGTTGGTGTTGCTTAATTTATACAGGTCCTTCAAAGTCTAAAACATCTCTTTAGCTGAACTCAACTTAGAGATAACGGGAACCAGATGATCCTTAACTGAATCAATCAGGATCTTCTTTGCCATGACCTTGTTCTTTTTCTGTTGAGCTTTTTCAGCTTCTTCAGCAGACTCTGCTACATCAGAATTTATATAGTCAAGAAGATCGTTCTCTTTGAGCAATCAGAATTTTGAACTTGCATGAAGAGAAGTCAGAACAACCATCCAATCTGTCTTCAACCTTCAAACCATTCACCATGATGGTAGTGTTGAGCAAATAGGAAAAGTATAACAATACTTTATTATCATGCATCTTTAGATATCACTGTTTTTGTATGATCGAAATATATCTCTATCATGTGATATTGTGACTCGTTTTTGTTCTCTGGTTTGCTTGTCTGTGTATCTCAGTTCTAAAAGAAATATTATTACCTTCTTAGATATGTATGTAATGCTCCACATATGAGCTGCATATTCATATATTTTGTTTGAGGTCTTTTCATAGTCTTGTAAATTTATCAAGAGATATTCTGTTGATGTTTTTATCTCAGATCATTGTATGATCATTGAATTTAGAAGAGTTCAAAAGGCGACAGAGATATTGTAACCAGTTTTGTTATTCTAATAAAGGATCTATTTTTGGTGGGCTGGGTTGTTTCCCTCAATGAGGAGGGCTTTTCCCAAAAATTATTCTGTGTTATATTTAATTTGTTTTTGTGATTTCAATTGCATATATATTTATTTCTGGTTCATAATTTTAACAATAAAGGCATGGAATCTGCCCAAAAGGGGAGTGCTCAAAAGGAACAGGCTGAGGATTTCTTGTCTTTTGTAAATAGTAACAGTTGCTTAATCTCTGTGGAAGCCACACATAAGGCAATGGATATTGGAGCTGGCATTGGCGTCCTTTATCACTGAAATGGATTGCAATATTAATATAGGGAGCTATTTCCTACAGGTAGTGCTTATTTTAATAATAAATATGATTTTTAATTAATAATTAATATATTTAATTTTATTATTAACATTTGTCTCCACCTATAATAATAGTTGCAAGGTAGGTATTGCCAAAGCCAATAGCTTGCTAATCTTGTACTTCAACTAAACAAATGCCTATGTAATCAGCAATATCAATATAAATTGCAAATTTCTATTTTCTACAATTCATGGGTTAAACTCTATTCTATTTGCTCTCCATATCTCTATGCCATATAAATTCCCTTAAATTTTAAAAAAAATGACTTCTACAATTTCTTACATCTTTTGGACAATGTGATTTATTCTCAATTTTTCAAAAAATCTTATGCTTTTGCTTTGCCAATTTTCCTCCCCAACACTTTATGCTTCTATGCTAAAAAGAATCACAGAGTTGACACACCTACAACAAATGCGTAATTTACCTCAAACCATAAAATGTAAAGTTGGCCATCGTCTTGAAACTGCTGACATTTTATGGAGCCACAAATATTATTATTAGAAAATCCAATGATTTCAGTTTTTGTCCTGCAAAATTTAATCTTACCACTTTGAGTTGATTGTACTACAATAACAACTAGCTTGATGTTTCTTCCACGAATCACAGTCCTGTTTGCACACAACATAGAAAGAACAAAGATCAACATATTATCGTCGTGCAAGCTTAAACTATAATTTGAGACATACAAAAAGTGAAACAAAATTTACCCTATGAGTATATGATTAAAAGAGGTGGCATTAGGACAAAAGATAGCTCAAGCTTTCGAACCCGGCTTAAAAGATTATGAAATGCTTAAATGATGCAACACTTAAAGACCAAATTAAAAACAATGAGGAAAGTAGATTAGACAAAATCAAAAGCATTATATGAAGATTTGTCTGCATCTGTACAACAGTTCAAATACTACTGTTTTTTAGTAATTTTACAGACTTCAAAGAGATTGACACAAAGTTGATTTCAGGGTTGAAAAAACTCAAAAATACTAATTTCAAATCTCTAAAAGTCTTGTAATCTTAAATTAAATTTACACAATTCTTGAATCAATTTTGAAATTAAATTATTAATCGTGTATATTTGTTTAATGCAACCAATATTCATAAATAATCAAAAGTTAGAATAAAGAGAATATTATTTCATCATTATGCAGTCTTAAATTGTATGAAAATTCCAATTATAGAAGATGTGGAGAAGGATGGATTGTAGGATGCCCTAAGACAGTAGTTCTCCCTCCATACAGTCCTACTCCATTCTTCTATGGTTGGAGTCAACTATGATTCATCAATAGTCTCCTGACATAGGAGTTGGAAAGGTACTTGCAGCAGGTTGCCCTTAGCAGTTCTCCCTCTCATAGTGCAGTAGGGTGCCTGCCTGGTTGTTCTCCCTCTCTCCCATAACTACACTGCAGCAAGGTGCCCTTAGCAATTCTCCCTTAACTGCAGACTCTATCCCACTCCCTTGTGACAGACTATTGCAAGAATAAATTTATATTTTAATGTTTATTAACATTTAGACAGAGATGCATTATAAATTCATATAAATAATCAATCATTGTTTCTGCATTACCAATAATAGACTAATAGGATACCCTAGACCCAGATCTGATTACTCTTGTTCTATCCCTGGTATTGGGTATTCAATCTGCTGAAGAATATTGTGTCTTCTTCTAATTCAATCTTTTGCTTGTTTGGCTCTTCTATTTTATGCCCTTAACCAAAAAGGATGTTGTCCCTTTATATCCCATTATGCAGAGTGGAAAATCCTGTCCTTTGTGTCGGTGACCAAGTGAGGCATCACTTACCATAGATCATTGCTTTCCACAATGTCTCTTGGAAATATTTGCTTTCGAGATAGAAATTCTCTATCATGATTTGTTTCTTTCCTAGTTATCAATCAATAAAGCTTTGATGATCGTCTCTTAACAAATTGTGAGCAACCTTCACATTGCAATGGCCTCATTCCTTAATAACAGTTATTGCAAAGCGATAAAACAGATTAGATTACTGCATTTCTGGATTAATTTGTGTACAATTTTTCATCATCAATATTTTGGATCATACCACATGATCCATCATTAAGATGAAGCAATAGCCAGAGAGGTTTCCAAGAAATGTTTGATACCTCTCTCTGGCTGTTGCTTCATCTTGATAATGGATCACGTAGAATGATCTGAAATGTTAATGATGAAAAATCGTGCACAGTTTAATCCAGAAATTCAAGACTCTAACATTATGGACTGGAAATTACATGAATAAGATAAATATATTGTTAATCTGGTTGCACTCCACTCAGCACCAGATCATCAGTGGAACTGTTAGGTTTAACTTTAATCCAGAAATTCAAGACTCTAACATTATGGACTGTGGAAATTACATGACTAAGATAAAAAGATTGCTAATATGGTTGCACTCCACTCAGCATCGGATCATCAATGGAACTGTTAGGGCACATTACATATTGTTCTAGCATGAGAATGATCACTTTGTTTGCTATGATATATTGATAGAAATAGCGCCATACCACACCTCCATAATTATTATAAAATCAAGCTCCAGTATTTATCCAAGGTTCCAAATATTTTATTAATTATCTTCTATGGTTCGATATAAATATATATTATATATACCAAATTATAGACTCCAAGCTCTCACAGAAACTATCTGCTGTAGAAATAAATCAAGCTCCTGTATTTATCCAAGGTTCCAAATATTTTATAAATGATCTCCTGTGGTTCAATATAAATATATATTATTCATACCAAATTATAGACTCCAAGCTCTTGCAGAAACCATCTGCTGTAGAAATAGACTCGGCCCAATATACGACCAAGAAATATATTAAGGTTCTCAAATAATATTAAATTCATCTCCATAGATATGAATGGCAACAATCTTCACAAATTATATTTATGAAATAGTTGATGAATATATAGGCGCCAAAAAACTTGACTTCAGAAACATTCATAAATAACATAAGATAAATTGTTAATGCCCAACAAGAGACCACAAACGGGCCTAAGGAACCGAAGATACAAACAAAGGCCAGAAGGCAGCAGGACCACCAAACGATGTCCAAGAAAAAGGAAACAAACAAAGCAAGACGCAAACAAAGAGAAACAGCACTATACAAGAGAGACTACGAGTCACCAAAAAGTAGCCCAAAACCGAAGGATGACTATCTATGTGCAGAGAAGTTTGAACCCGACACCAAAGAGAGGGGGACAACTAATGTTCATGGTGTATGTGCATATGATCTCTACACGGCCTCATCGATCTGGTGTGGGTAACAATGGACGGGCCCCCAACACACTTTGTTCCTCTAGGAGAGGTAACCGAAGTGAAGAAGGAAGTGACAAGCTAGTGAAGGGATGCAGACCCATTGGGGGTTAGTTCCTGAAGAGTGAGATCCTGAAGACGGAAGGCCTCCTAGAGATAGAGTGCAAGGCATCGTTGATCATCATAACTGAAAAAGGAGAGGGACCTGCACTCTCTAAATAAGCAATGTAACCTCCCACAAATCTCGTAGTAAATCAAGCAATAGTAGAAGATGGATCTCAATCTCAGCCACAGCCAAGTCACAACACAAACAAATCCACTCATCCCTGTTGATCTGGTGATCTATCTAGATACAGAGCCGGTGAGAGCCAACTCTGAAAGAGCCCAACTAGGTACGTAAGGCATGGAGACAACACTGGGAAGAATAGCAAGGTCGATCAACGATGCCATCTTGAATGTCAATATAGTGCTCCGCATAAAAGGCCATACGAGGGCAAAGGCCCCCAACAGATCAACCCAACTCACGTGAATAAACCTGTTGTAGATGTCCATCCTAGTAATCTCATTCAGCTTCTCTTACGGGGAGAGAAGATGAGCGAGAGGGTCCAAAGAGTACTGAAAGGGAGTACGGCGGTCAATATCAATACCCACAGAGTTGAGAAGATTGGAGACCTCAGCATAGCAACATCTAGCATGACTAGTGAGGTCAAAGGCCATAGGAATAACGATATCTACCATCAATAGAGTCCACAAAGCCCCTAAGTCTATGAAGTAACCAAACCAAATCAAAGATCGTACAAAGTCTAAAGGGATGAGCAGCGAACACGGCAAAGATAAACACTAGTAAGAGTGGTCGGCTAACAACGAATGAAATGCCAAAGAAGAAGAGTTTGCACCTTATCCACTAAAGCCCAATCAATGGCTAACAAGGAGGGCCACCAGATGGCAAGGAGGGCCCCAAGATGGTCGAGCCATAAAGGATAGTATATCTGACCAAGGATTCTAAGATAGACATCTTAGACATGGTATCCTAAAAATTATGTCTGAAGCACTGCCTCTCAAGCAAAGCAAGTGAACCAAGCCCCTTGTTGATCCATGGCGTCATGGCCAATCTCAGAGTGAGACATGGCCCAGAGAATATGATGCCCAAATAGGTGTAGTTAAAGGTCATCTCAATCCCAGACCCTCTAAAGAAGCAATGGAAATGAGAGGTTTTCAAGCAATTGAAAACCATAACTCAGGTCTTGCCCAAGTTAACCACCAACTGCCGAGAATCACAAATGGAGGCCAGATCGTCCAGAAGACAGTGTAACCCATCGAGGAAGGAGTATAGCAGTACCATGTCGGCAGCAAAGAGAAGGATGGATATCAAGACCTAATGAAGATAACAACCATCCTCGAGAAGCGAGAATCTCATCAGATAAGTCTCAAGCTCATCAATGTAGATACCAAATGGCTTAGGAGAAAGAGGGCAGCCCTACTTGACCCCAATAGAACTCTGAATGAAATCGGAGAAGCCCAAAGGAGTCCTAAGACAACCAACAACCCTCTCGTAAAGGCTAACCACGAATGTCATAAAGGGTGACGATGTAAGAGAGGAGAGAACTGAAATCTAGGTCAGGGGGGAAAGCGAGGTAGCAGGGGAAGAGCATGTGCCAAAAGTACTTTGAGATACCCAAAGTAAAGAGTTGAGCGACCTGCACTACTCAAGGTAGAAGAGACTTCTTCCAATGAAGGAAGCTACAGTAGGAGAGTCTAACACGGGGAAAGGAGGGTGATCAGTGAAGGTGGAGCGAACAAAGTGGTAAAAGGACTTGCAATCGTCATCAAACCAACAATTCTAGGGATAGAAGCTGGGGTGAGAGGGATGGGCAACAAGGACTAGAAAGAAATCTGCAATCATACTCCTATGACTTGTAATAGAGATAACCACTATTAGCAATTGTGTGTTGACCCAAACAGCAATAAACCATATTGTTTGCCACATACCAATTGAGTTAAAGATATCCATGCTTACTTCTGGAGCATTTGTAATTACTAAAACTTATATGCCTAATGCAATAGATCGTACTATCCATGATCTTACAATATCTTAATTAACTTGTGATCATATTTTAATATTTTTATAATTATTTTCATTTATTATATTTTAATTTTATTATGGTTTAAAATTTTAATATTAAATTCCATTTCAAGAAGGGAACATTACATTTTCATATCTTTTAGCCCAAAAGAAAAACAGCAGACTCTAAGGTCGTGTTGGTGTTTCCCACTGCCATTAACGGGTGCCAATGCCCTTGTAAAACACAAATCATTTGAGTGCTTAATCGGTCCTAACTAATTAATAAAAAGGTTGAATGCTAGAAGTCAAGTGCCTAAAGGAACAAAGTACCCATAGCCATAGAGAATGGTGGTAGTGCTTAAGGTTTGAAGGGCCCTTCCTCTCCCTCTTATAGATAGGTCAAGGGAATCTTGGACAACTCATTAATACACCTAGAACCGCGAGATCTACTGAATACGGATCGATGGTCTCCACCACCCCTAAGTGGGTCCGAGCCAAGGAATCAATCACACTGCTAAATGCACCCTATCCATTATTGAATTTAATATTATCTTTAACCCAATTTTAGATTGGGTTATCCTTTAATTGAGTAAATGCAAACTCATGTTGACTAATTACAAAGAGGAACTAGATAATGAGGAGCAAGTTGTAATTAGAGAAAAAAGACAAGGCATGTAAACAAAGCCTTACCTATACTATTATGTACAAAAAGAGACTTAACTTCTCGAATTTGTCTATGTATAAGACTCTATATCTACTAGTGTTACAAAGAAATGTGTTCCCTCACCTGTTGAACAAAGGAAACTCATGTGTATAATGTCCCCATGTTTGGCGAGTCTCTACCGTTGATTGAGTCAGTTCATCATAGTGACCCTCGTGATTTGACAGTGAGATTTGAGGGTCTCAATTAAGGACTTACTATTTTTAGAAAGTCTAATTTGGACAATTGTCATATTTGGCAGTGTCATTGATGGCGTTGCCAGATAGTCATCACCTGCATTGGATGGGGCTATTTAATGGACAGGTTCATATTTATTAATTAATTCTTAAGGTTACATTATTATAATGGCACTTTATTATATTTAATGTTATAAAATGATGTTGTGTTGATGAAACTTTTTAAGTGAAAGGTGTGATGAAGAAGCTATGTGCCATTTGGTGTTATAAATATGAGCCCATTGTGAAAGAAAAGACATCCAATTGTCTATTTTCTTTTGTTATCTTTAAGAATTTTTTTTTTTTTTCCTGAGCTTCTAATTCTCAATTCGCTTCTGAGGTGTAAGGGTATGATCTGAAGATTTGAGAGTAAGCTGGTACTTCAAAATCAGCATTGAGGTATGGTGATTTTGTTATATTCTGAATATTTGTTATATCTCCCTTCCTGTGTTTCCTGTGGCTGGGAGAATTAATTGAGCTGAGAATTATTGTGACTTCTTCATATTCATGCTGTTGCTAAGAAATCAGTATCTGTACCGAGTTGTTTGGAATTTTATTGCAAATTGAGGAGTCTTCATTCAGTGTTCAAACATCTTATATTTATGGTCTTTGGGCGTTGGCTTTTCTTGCACAATTGGGCATCTCATATCACTATCTCTTGGGTGACTTAGGTCTGCAAATTTGCTGCTATTTCCATCTATTTCTGGATGCTGAATTCTTTGCACATTGGTGTGGGAATTTATCAGCAAATTAGTGATTGTTTAACCACTTCCCTGGACGCTTAAAATACTGATCGGTTGGCATTGAGAATTGTTGTTGTTGGGCATCCGTTAAATCTGGGTGTTTGGCACGACTTAGGACTGCAAAATCTGGGCGCTTGCATTCAGTATGATTTGTGGCGTTAAATGACTCAGGTTCTGACTGTCAGGTGTGTGGCGTGCAAGGTAGTGACCATCACAGCTGGCAGCATTTTAGAGTGTAGGATTTCCTTGCACATTCCAGGGCATGCATTCACTTGGAAGCCTGGACGAGACCATCTTGGCTGCTATTTGCTCACTGCAGTAACATTTTCAGGTTCATGTTAATCCAAATGTCACTTTGTTCATATTGCAGCTGTGATTTGAATAAGAATTGCATACTGTTCACATTCTGATAATGGTATATTACATGAATTGTCCATTTAAGTTTTAGGATTCATTTCATCCTCGTATATTTATGTATTCAAAAATCATTAAGCCCAAAATTGCAAAAGATGATCATATCATTCAATATTTTAAGCTAAAGCCAGGTTAAGCTCATTATAGTGGTTGAGAATTTGCTTGCCAAGTGTTTGACGAAATGTCAAACAGCTGATTAGTGAAAAAAATCGGTCTTTGTTTTGAACTATAACTGGTTGGAGGTTATTACAGTGGTATCAGAGCAGTTTCCTGCCAGCCTGCAATTATTGGGCTCAGTTGCCAATTGATCACTGCATTGTTTACTCCGAGTAGACATTATACCCGCAGAGGTCGTACATCCCCACTTGGTGATGGGGAACCTGATATTCAGTTTGGCAGTTTGGCTGACAAGAGTGTTGGTGGTCCCAGGGGTTCAGCCGATACAGGTTATAGAAATGTTGGCACAGGGTCTGAGGTAAATAGAGAGGTTTGGGACACATTCAGGGATCTTGTGCATGGTAAGCATCACGTTCTCGAGGTGTTGCAGCAGCCTTCTAACACACTGCAGTGGATTGCACTCCCTAGAGATCGAAGTAGGGAGCAAGGTGCTTGTGATGGTTATGTTAGTTCACATTGATCCCGAGTTGATCACAGATACAGCGATGGTGACAGGGCTAGAGTTGAGGATCGGGGGAAGATAGGTAACAGGGTTGACAGGACTGGATAGACGAGCACTTATGATAGGCCACAGTAGCCCACATTTTAGAGACCTGAGGCAGATGCGGTCAGTACTAAGTCTCCAACCTTTTGCAGATGGCATGGTGGCACACTTTGCAAAGTGGGATGCTCTACTGCAGGCGATTAAGCAACATCTGAATTTGATAGATTTCTAACACGTAAGTGGGAGCATTCTAGAGGTAGGCTACATCTGATAGACCTTCGCCATCAGATTTGAGGCCTTCTTGGGTGCACACACCTCAAGTTGCTTCAGCTATTTGGTATGACATTATCCCTTGAGTTTACACCACTTTTAATTCTGAGATTTACACTTAACGCCTGACTTTTGCTCCTCTAATAACCAGGTTCACAAGCCTCTTCTTGGTCTTCTTTGCACTTGATTTGCTTTTGATTTGAATTGGATTATGATTGAAATGAATGCATCTGATTTGTCTTTATAGGCTACTTTTCCAAAAACTCACTTCTTGTTGTCTACAAACCAGCTTCAAATTGCCTTTAAACACCTTTATCTGCATATCTGTTACATTCCCAAGCCGATCTTCTCAAATACTTACACACTTGATTTTGCAAATTAATATAACCAAACAAGTCAACCTCATATAATATTTAAACATTTGAATTACATAACCTCCAACTGCCAACCTGATGGTAATCTTGAATTCCACCTTAATCATATTGACTTTGTTAATGACTTCCTTGAAAATTTGGTCCAATGAGAGGTCGGATATCAAACCTTCCATGGGATTTTCACTGAAATTAGACTTGAGCAAATCATTTAGCCTCCAAGATCAGGTCAGAAATCCACTATTTGATTGGATTTCTTCAAAATGCAAATTGGGTTTTCATTATCTGTTTGGAAATTGATCCAATGAAGGGTCAAAATTTACACATTCATCAGGAATTTTGACTGAAACTAGTCTAATGAAAAGTCAGAACTCCAACCTTTATTGGAAATTCACCTTGAACATTTTCAATTGCATGTGAGGATCTCAAAGGGTAGATCAGAAATTCACCCTTTGTCAGGATTTTTTTTCATCAAATACATAAAGGAGCTTTGATGCTTATTTGGAATTTGCTCACAACCTAGGTTGGAAATCAGGTTCATTTGGCATCTGCATGGAGATCAGATCAGAAATCCACATGTTGTTAGGATAAATGCTTAAGATCTAGGCAGATGAATGTTTGAAATTTTCCACCAAAACAGATTGGATTTTGACCGTGCCTTCGGACTTTTCATCAACATGTAGATCAGATTTTCACCATGCCTTTGGATTTTTCCTCAAATGCAAATCAGAAATCAGGAGTCTGTTTGGATAAGCCAAACAAAGCCAGATCGGAAATTAGGCATTCGTCAAGACAAAATGCTTCATCCAAGTTGGAAATCCCCCAAGTGTTGGAATTTCCTCTCGAGGACAGGTTGGATATTATCAACTTGCTTGGACAACCATCCCAAAACAAGTTGAAAACCAGATACTTGTTTGGATTTTTATTGAACACTCAATCTGATTTCCATACTCATCAAGAATTTCACTCTAAGAGGTGGTCAGGTTTTGGCCATGACTTAGGATTTTTGCTGAACAGCAGATTGAAAATCAGGCCCTTGATTGGAATTTTCCCACTAGGAAATAGGAATTTCACATTTGTTTGGATTTTCATCCAAGACTGAATGGATTTCCTCGATGCTTGAGAATTTTGATCAAAAGGATGTTGGAAATTAGAAAAGTGTTAGGATTTTGACTTGCAGATTGAGAGTTCCCTTACACTTCCGTTCTTTCACTGCCCAAATGCATCACTCCTCACCTTTTGAACCTTTATGTTGCCCAAATTTCCTTACTTCGTCAATCACCTAAGACTTGCAAAAAGCTGCCAAGCCAAGACCTGCCTAAGCAAACTACTAGACTACCAAGTAAAAGGGGGGGTCCCCATTTGCAATAGGGTGATGGTGTGAAAAGGTCACAACAAATCCCTTGAAGATCATTATTACAGTTAAGAGTTAGCAGACAATTGACCAATTGCTTGTTGGTGGGTCACCATTCCTCGTAGGTCATTATAACTGTTGATGCCAATAGAAATTTGGCAATTAGCCTATTGTTGGTTGTTAGGCCAGTGAGTTGATTGAACTCTGTTGATTATCTACAACTAAACTAAGAATGGTGAATACTGACAGTACAAGAACATGCTTACATCTTTTTAACCTTGGCCAAGATGGCACAATGCAGTTGCATACGACCGTTATTCACATGAACCACATCATGTTCTAGTAAGATGGTCATGCTAATTAGGAGGTACCTATAATGTGTGACTAATTAAGAATTGTGTAGGTTCTAAACACCTGGCTTAGATGACAATTAGGCATATCCCTATGTGTACACCATTGTGATGGGTAGGGATGCTTCAGATAGCAAGTATTGCAGAAGGGCGCTGGTCTATTGTTGCAAGGAAAAGCACCTGATGATGCTCTCCCTCTCCCAGTAATGTCAAGACCTGTAAGAGATTCCAGGTTGGAAGAAAGAAACTAATATTCCTTTCTCTCTCCTTTGTTATTGCATTTCTTTATGAGAGAAAAGAGCACTTGAATTTATTATTTAGTAATGCTCATGCATATGTGAAAAGAATTTCACTTTTTTTCCAGTTGTTAGAAGTAATAGAAAGTGCAAATTTTTATTTTATCAGTTTGAAATTATCTTAATGGTGACATTTGGCTGTGATTTAAATTTGAAATGGTTAGCATGTTACACTTCTAGTTGATAGAACTCCATACCATTACCGTCATCGCATGTCAAGGTGCTTGACATCAGTTGGATTGTTTTATTCTCCGCTGGAAATGGATGACTTTGCACCATGTATGAGATGACAGCGCATCAGAGTGACTCGGCATCATGAATTTACTTGGCTTTGAATCACATCACTTCATAGTTATGAAGAATGTTGATGGTTTGTTGTTGATTCTTCCATTGTTCCCTTATATCTGAAGGTGTTCATAATTGGCATTTTTTTTTTTGTGATGACTTGGCACCTCAGAGTAACTCGACATCATGACTTGACTTGGCTTTCAATCACATTGCTTCATAGTTTTGAAGAATGTTGACGGTTTGTTGTTGATTCTTCTGTTGTTGCCTTATATCCAAAGGTGTTCATACTCGGCATTTTTTTTTGGCATGTATGAGATGACAGAGCATCAGAGTGACTCGGCATCATGAATTTACTTGGCTTTGAATCACACTGCTTCATAGTTTTGAAGAATGTTGAAGGTTTGTTGTTGATTCTTCCGTTGTTCCCTTATATCCGAAGGTGTTCATACTTGGCATTTCTTTTTGTGATGACTTGGCACCTCAATCAATATTGGTATCGGTAGATATTGTTTTCATATATATTCAGCTCCTCTCATGAGCGTCAACCAATTGTGAATTAAAGTCCACAGTTACATTCTTGATGGTGTTGATTCATCGTCTAGTAATTCTGTGTGTGCCTCTTTCTCTCTCACCTTTTGGTATTTGTAAGCAACATGTTCAAGAAATTGTGGTGTTTTTAACTATTGTTGGTGTTAAGGAAAACATGCATGAACTTTCATCATATTTGGAATTTTAACATCTTGTTTTTTTTTGTGTGTTATTATTCTGCTCTGTAGGAGCTGCATAAATATTAAAAAGACTTTTGTAATAACTACTGTCTATTGAGTATAGCAATTATTCTCTGTGCATTGTGATCTGATATATTCTGTATCGCGTATATCTATTCTCAGAATATTATACTTAGTCACAGTTATATACCGTTGTTTTTGTTATTCCCAATCAGTGTGTGATCGTTATGTAGATTCAGGAATTCATTATTATTGATTGTGAATAAATTGCAAAAGCAAAATTGCAGGCTTATTGACTATTTGTCTGAAGACATCAATTATGAGCAAAGATTTTGTAATGAGCTGTGAAATCTGAATAAAGGAGTTGTCATTTTGTGTGCTGGGTTGTTTCCAGAGGAGAGCTTTTACCAAGATAATAATGTGTCATTTGTTAGGCATTCCTGATTATTGCATTCGTATATTAGAGTGGATCTAAATAAAAAATCCTGAACCAGAACTCTTAAGACTTGAGATATTCTATTTACAGTGAATATTCTCGGACCATCACAAGTTATGGACAGGTCTTCTTGGTTTAGTTATGATCATTCAGGATTGAGGATTGTTCATGTTTTCGAGAGTTATTATTTGAGGAGATGTCTGTCAGCTAAGTTACCATATTCACCCCTCAGCATGCAAATTTGACATTCGATTCGTAGCTAATTCAAAGTCGGTTCCGGTTCTTGTCAAATTCATTATTTGTCTGATGGATTCCCTACAAATTCTCTTTTTCGGAACCTAGCTGAATTTGGGCAAATGTCGAATGAATTTTGTAGTTGACTGAAGAGCCCAGGAGGAATTTGGAGCAAATTTGGGCATACAACCAAAAAAGTTTGACTTTTTAATGTTTTTTTGGTTTAAATATAATCTGATTTATTATCCAACCGACCCAACCCTAAAACATGCCCACACTTCATATAGTGGTGTACGAACTTATTTGCTGTAGCATAATTTTACATACATATTTAAAATAATTAAAAAATCTTGTACAGATGAACCCAAAAGAAACCCGAACCCAAACCCAGCCCCAAAAAATTTTGATCGAATTTCAAACCCAAATGTCGAACCCGCATCCAAACCAGCAACTTAGTTTGTCAGTATTCATTGCACAAGATAGGATGCATGCAGTGCTATGATCATCATATGAATGTCGCTTTCACTGGATATTGTTATTCGTAAGCAACGTGCTCAATATAGTGTTCCATTTTCTTACTATTGTTGGTGTTAAGGAATTTCATCATATTTGGACTTTTATCATCTCAATTTTCTGTGTGTTGTTATTCTGCTCTGTAGGAGCTGCATAAAAGACTTATGTAATAACTACTCTGTGTATCGAGTATAGCCATTATTCTCTGTGCATTGTGATCAGATATACTCCGCATCATGTATATCTATTCTCAGAATTCTGTACTTAGTCACAGTTATATACTGTTGTTTTTTGTTATTCCTGATCAGTGGTGATTGTTGTGTACATTCATGGATTTATTATTATTGATGAATCAATCATAAAAGCTAAATTGCAAAAGATTTTCTGTCCGTCTGAAGACGTCAATTATGAGCAAAGATTTTGTAATGAACTGTGAAATCTGAATAAAGTGATCATCATATTTTGGAATGTGTTGTTTCCCTCAGAGAGAAAGGTTTTTCCCAGGATAATAATTGTGTCATTTGTTATTATATTTTTAATTATTGCATTCTTATATTCTGGTTCTAAAACTTAACACAAGTTTTCTGTTTTTTCCCGAAAGACATAGATGCTACGGTCTACCATGCGTATATTTCTTAATTTAAATCTAAATAATTGATTTCATACAAAAATAAATAAAAATAGCTTGCCCGATAAGTAAGATTTTTAAAACCACTTCACCAAAAGTATCCCATAAAACCCCCAAATTGGTTATTCCCAAACATCTGAATTATGATACTATAGAGCATTACAGTCCCAAGGTTCGAAAATCATGATTAAGCAACCCCAATTGTGTTTCAACTCGACAATGTTGGGCTGAAGCTCATGGACCAGCTAGGTCTCAAACCTAGGACCTTTCATTTGGTGCTGCTCGTAAACAACGTTGTAGGTGCTTGGGGCCATGGCTTAGTCTGCTTCTGATACCATATTGAAAAAACTGCCCATGGACCAGCAGGGAATCGAACTTAAGACCTTCCATTTGTTGCTGGAATACTCCTGACCCCTTTAGTGGCTAGTTGATCATCGGTACAGGTGTGGCTTACTACAAACTTGGCAATTTAAAAATCACCTAAATTCATCAAAACTGGATAAAAACTTAGCATCTGACAAGCATACAGTACAGATTGGACATGGGTTCCAGCTTGCAACTCAGCTGCGAGTAAGTCAATGAGTCAGTCGGCTGCAGTTGCAGTTAAAGGATTATGAGTCTGTGTTATATATTGTACACTTCTAATATTTACTGTCAATAAAACTGTTCAACTTGTCAAAATATACATGATTCAGTTGTACTGTCGACATTTTCCGACGGCATTCATCCAAAATGCTATTTCTCAGATTCTGATCTTAAGATATTCAACGAGCGTTTTATACTTTACAAACAATTCAGACAAAGGCAAGGGTTAAACTCTCGACAACATTGATCTCAGAGATACCCTACGGTCGTGGCTAATCCAAACGCTGTTCAAAAAGGGTGAATTAACCAAATAAATTATATCTGAAAGGCAAAATAGAAACATTTATATGCAGGAAAAAAACGAACATACTTGAGGGTATCAAGGTTGGTGCAGACCTGCAGCCACTGTGCGGGATCTCCATAGACGTGCTCTCTGCTAAACAAAGCCGCCGCTACGGCAGGCACGCGTGTGCGGTGCTTCACTAGCCAGTCAGTTTTGAGGATCCCATGGGTTTTTGAGGGCTGGATCATACGACCAGGAGCTTGCTCTTGTTTATCTTTTTTAGCAATAATAGAAACTTTGTCGAAATCGGGAAGAGCGAGGGTATTTATAGGGGGCTGCTCTGAGTGCAAGAAATTGGATATGATGGAATGCAGCTCCGGCACTCCTACCAGCGAGACCAACGCCACAGGAGGGGTTCGGAGCTCCTCGGGGTATTCCTCCATGGATTCAACACTGCTGCTCTTTTATTCTTGCCTTTTTATTCTTTCTTTGCCACGCCAGAAACCAGTTTTTGTGAAATTTGTGTCAGCTTGTTCGCATTACACTCAATTTGGAACGTGCGAATCGGACATAAACGCATCTGCGGTGATATGGGAATAAGTGTAGCTGAATTTGCAGAGTTTGCCGTTAGATGTCGATCTCGCCAGTTAGGCAGGGTCCTGTGGGAGGGGCTTGGGCTCTATTTTTGTGGAGCAGGTGGTTCCATGATACTTTTTAAGTGGGGGAGGGGCTTGGGCGCTATTTTTGTGGAGAGGGTGATTCTATGATACTTTTTTAGTGGGGGCTAAAGAGTTAATTGGAATCTTTTCTTACAAAAGAGGAGCTCTGAATTTTTAACCCTCTCAATTTGAGCTGGTGAAAAAGGGGTGGCGCTGAATTTAGCCCCACCAACTTAGGAAAGAATTATGCCATTTGTCAACAATCTAATCGTCATTTTCCCACCAAAACGAATTTCCATCAAACAAATTTATGAATGAATTTTATTTTTATTTTTTTTTATTCATGAGACAAAAGCTTCTTTAAATTTAGCAATTATGTTTTTTTGAAGCGGATTCATTTATAAATCCATAGGACCACTTCCTTTTTTAAATATCCCTAAAAATTCTCAGCAACACCCATTCTATTTTTTAGAAAATGGGTGCTTATGAGACCCCCGCCTTATACCGAGTGGGTTTTATTGTATTGCAAACAATCAGGTAGAGATTTTTAGAACGTTGTTACTTTGGATCAAATTGAAAATGAGAATGGGTATAGGAATGTGGAATGGGAGTGATAATCCAAATCTGTTTGGTTCACCTCAAATTTATTTGAAAATATGTTAATATTTTGTTTGGTTGTACAAAATTGGAATTGGAGTGAGGTTAAGTTTATATTTTTTTCTCCTCTAATTTTATTTGTTTTAGTTTTTTTTTTTTTTTTTTCAAAGAATGTAGATTTATTTTTATTTTATTCATTGAAGTTAATAAGAAATTTAAATTATTTCAACTTTTTTAAAATAAATAGATAATATTACTTATATATTGGTCATTTGTAAACAAAATTATAAAAAAATAGTATCAACGATCATAAGTAAGTTGAAAACAATAAAATGGACATATCATTACTTAAATTTGTCCACCATCAGGTATATAAAGTCATAATACAATTTACATCTTCAATATTTGTCTTTTAACCATATTCATGCATTTGTTCCCAAACTAGCATAACCAATACTATGATTATAGCAATTAAAACACAAATAATACATAGTTAAAACATTATTTCAACTTTTGTCATGGAAGCAATCTCTGTGGCAGCAGAATTTCGAACATTGCACAACTTGCAACCATTCCTTTCATCTTCTGTATAGTTAGATGTGGTTGACATAGATGGGCTCTCCTTGGCCCATTGAAAGAAATTCCAGCCATTATCCCCCTGCATTCCAAAATTACATAAGTGTCGCCACAATAATTTAGTACATAAAAAATAAACAATAAAAAAATAGTAACAACCTTTCAACTTTTTGGACAACAAAGAAATTTACACCCACTATTACAGTATGTAATTGAGGTCTTCATTACTACAATGCCAGCGCCACAGTCACACAATGGTAAAGTATTTGAAGCCATCAGCCTTATATAAATAATGAACAAATATAATGAGAGAAAATAAATAACCAACAAAATATAAACTAAATATTCCTATTGATCAATGTAAACATAACTCTAAAAGCATGTAACAGAAAATAACTAATTATAATTCATTCTTCATATGCAAAAATAAAATACTTGAATAATTGAGAAGACAATAGGCAAATATTATAAGAGACAATTCAAAATGCAACACAATAACCCATCATAGTCTTCTAACTTTTCAAGGAAATACAACAATTCAACAAAAACAATAGTAATTCAACCAAGCAAGGAATGAAGCAATTCATAACATCATTTAGCAACTATATACAAGAAATTATCCTTTGTATGCACAGATGTATAAAAGTTTAACAAAGAACAACACTTAAAGCATTATTTAGCAATAAAATGGTGTCATTGAAGTTGAAGCAAAGAGAGAAAAGATTGAAAAGATTGAGAATATAGATGTTCACAAGTTTGAACCACTCAACAAAATCATTATATCCATAAACATAGAAACAACTATTACAAGTCATAAAATATAAGCCATCAGGATTACAAAGATGGCTTCAAAAAGATGGTAAGTTCACAAATAGTCTCAAAAAAAATGTAAGTTCATAAAGATTGTAATATATTAGAGAGCTCCTCCAAACTTATATCTAACATACGATTCCCTCTCATCTTTACTCATCTCTACGAAACCCCAGGCTTTTGTAGGTTTAGAAGTAAAAAATTCATATGCCACAATCAAAGTTTCTCTAGTAATTTTGGGCATGGCCTTAAGGGTAGCATATGGACTTGATATATCTTGCTTGATTTCCCTTTTATGAATATTGATATTGTGAGCCTTGGTCATGCCCCGATCTATGTTTTGGATGCTCTCACATATGACATCCAAACAATTACCCATGCTTGGATTCTTCCTCTTTTACCTCCTTGTTGGGGTAGAAGGATTTTGTCTTACGGATGTAGTGGAATTGTTTGATTGAAGGAACTCTTCATCAAACTCAAAAGTATTGAATCCCCCATCCATAGGTGTAGTGAAGCCCCCATCATCATCAAAATCAACAACCTCTTCAAATAGTTGCCCGTCTTCAGTCTCTGTAGCTTTTTTTGTTGTAGTTCCTTCAGCTATGTTGTTCCCAAAAATGATTGCTAACTCATTGAAGCAAAAGAACATCTACCTCTTATACACTCTAGCATTTTTTAAGAAAGTTCTCTAAATGATGGAAAAATTAAGGAATTCGATGTATTTCGTTGCAATTGATTGAGAGATAATTTACTGACATAAAAATATTGTCTAGAGAACATTACCTTTAGCAACTCGTCCCATACACTATCCTAGGCATCCACACATTGAGTCATCTCATTCCATGCAAAACTGCTCATGTTTCACAACTCTTTCGTAATTTTGAAACCTTGTTTCCACGTCTTTAACTTGTTTTTAATGTTGTCCTTTCCAAGATTCATATGCATATCTTCATTGAATTTCTTTTGTATTGTTGTCTAATCTTCTTTTTTAAAGCCCCTATCACCTTTTCTTCCTAATTGAATCTTTTCAAAAAGAAAATCGAGAAATTTTTCATTCCATCTCTCTTGTCTACACTACTTTGGCATTTTTAGTCATAGTAGTGTATGCGTGAATATGCGGCCTCTGCTAACACACACACTTCAACACGGTCTTTATTTGCGGATTCATCCCGGAATGAACATTAGATTGTTCATCCAAAAATCAGCCAGCAAGGTGACCTGTTGCCTTCTAGCTAAAGGGAATTGCTTGTTAGATATCCTCATATTTGAGGTGTTAAGCAACCAGACCCTCTAAGAATGAAGGATTTAAGAAATGAAATTAATCTCTATGATTATGCAGATTAATTTAGAATGAGAAATGCATTCTAATCTAAGAACAAGTAAAGGAAACTAGATTAATCATATGCATATTATGCTAAATGAAATTAAGCTAAGGATGCAAATGTATGTAAAATATGAGCAAATGTGAGCAAATGTGAGTATGAATTCCAGTAGCAATTTGATGCAAATTCCAAATTCATCCTCTCCCAAAATGGAGAGATGAGGGTCTCTTAAATAGACTTTCCTGGAATCCATCAACGGTTGAGATCGATTTCAATCAACAGTCAAGATTAAAGGTGAAGTTCAGTCATAAAGGAAGATTCTCAAATTAAAGGAAGTTAACTGATTTAATTTGAGTAGAATAAGGAGTTAACTGATTTAATTTGAGTAGAATAAGGAGTTAACTGATTTAATTCCTTTTTTATCAATAATGAACTGAAAATTTCCCTTTTTGAACTAAAGAAGGATTTTGGAGAGATATTTAATTTAATAAAATGAGATATGCTCTCATAAATATATTTCCTATTTAATTAAATAATTTTATTTAATTAATTAGAGACACTTTCTTATTTAATTAAATAGCTATATTTAATTAATTAGGAATTACTTCTATTTAATTAAATAACTTTGTTTAATTAATTAAAGAATAGCCTTCCATTTAATTAAATAATTTTCTTTAATTAATTAGAAATACCTTTCCCATTTAATTAAATAATTACATTTAATTAATCAAGATAGGCGTATTTATTAAATTAAATAAATTTAATCCCATAGTACATTAGCCTTAGGAGATAATTTAATTTAATAAAGTATAAATACTTTTAAATTAAATTATAATTAAATCAAGTAGGTTTAATGTGACTAATATGAGTACATACTATAGGAATTAAATAAGAAATGTGATGAATGCAGATTAGGGTCTTCTGCATCTGACAATTAAGTCAAGTAGCGAGTTAGATCAAGAATGTGTCTAATGAAATAGGACTTTAGCAATGATCAAAATAGACCAGAATTGGTATCATGACAATGAGCCAATTTTGGGGTGTTACAAGTAGTAACCATAGTCACATGTACCTCCTCATCCATTCTTGTTAAGAGATTGGTGAATGACATTTGTAGCTATCAATGGGTAGTTGCAAAACTTCCAAGAACCAATCAACATCTAACATAACTCTTTTACCAATAATCACATCGAATATAATGGTTGACATAACAAAATAATTATATAATACTACTCTGATATGTCAATAGTATAAAAGGGTATCTAGTAAAAATGCAACCGCCATATTCCACTTGCAAGTTAGCTTAAGAGCAACAAATGTAGTAACAAAGCTAATTAGAGCAACAACTCCAGTTAGAAAGAATAACAAGGAGACTTCCAGTATAGTGAGGCCCATTTCCAAATGTTTAGAACCATATAAACCAAACAACATCCACAATGATCCTAGTGATTAGTCAAAGGTAATATCACTATGACATTAGTCAAGAATAAAGAAGCTAAATAAATAGAGAACATAGATCCTCCCTTAACACAATTAGCTTGGTCCAAAAGAGGGATAATATTTTGTCTACAAGATATAAACAATAACAATTGTTTGTGATGCAGTGCAAAGTAGGAGAATCCCCAAAGGAGATGTCCTAGCCCTCAGCAAATAACCACACACCGAAATAATAAATAATAACACAGATAATTATATCCAAAATAATGCCAATTCTCATAATTTAATCATAAGATTTATGTCCAACATGCCCAACTGTAAGGCTTTATGAGTTACGGCCAAATGCATAAGCAATTACAATAGTAAGTCTATAAGATCCCTCAAGATCCAATCTCAACTCTAGCTAGTCCAAATCTACACTCCAGTAGAAACCTCCAAGGAAGATCTCAACTTGTGCTCACAAGCCCACCAAGAAATCTCCTTATTTTCCAAGCGGCAACTACTAGCTCTTCTCAAACTTTATCCAAGATCCAAGTGTAAACTGCCTCACATTCGACGCTTTGTCTATACACTAGAAATCTTTTCTCACTTAGCTACTCCATCTTCCATTCTCTTCTCCAAGCTGGATGATTAATCACATTCCCATTGTAAACTGCCTTGCATTCGATACTCTGTCCATAGACTCAAGAAAAAACTCGCTCTTTAGCTACTATCGCCACTCACTCCTCCAAATGAATGAATGATGACAAGACAAAGCCCTCTACTTATACCAAACCAAGCCACAAATCGGCCACTAACAAGTTACATTAAATAAACCCTCAAGCCACAAGTCGACTTAGCAAGTTACATTAAATAAACCCTCTAGCCACAAGTTAAATTTAATAATGTCACCTATTAAATGCCTTTTCCCTCTTTTCTCCAGTTTTATTTATTTATTTATTTATTTATTCTAATTTTCATCACTTTTTCTCTCCTCCACAATTTTTTCTTTTTTTATAAATATTTTTTGTCTCTTTTTAAAAAACAAAAACAAAAACAAAATTATTTCCCACTTTATTTTCTAATGCAAGATGCTCTTGCATCAGACTCCCCAAGTAGATAGAAAAGTGTGTTCCACACTTTGACACCAAAAGAAATATGTATAACCATCTTCATCTCCACCAAAGGCTTTCACTCCAACAGGGACAAGAAAACCAACATGCAAATCATCCACATCTTCATCACTCCATCAAACACCAAAATTTCAATCATCCAATCAACATGCTCACTCCCAGGAACAAACTGAACATAATGCTTCATCAAAAAACCCTCATCCACATCAACAACTAGTGAATCCACACCAACATCAACAAACTCCATATTGACAGTAATATGTAACCCCTTAGCAATATATGTCAAACTCCCGACACCAGTAGTCTCATTGTGCACAACAAGATACTCTGCAACACACAAGTCACCACCAACAACAACTGGATCATCCATGACCAAGTGCTCTAAAATCTCCACGTCAAACTCAACCAACTGATCATGAAAACCAATCTTCATCCCAGCATCAATAAGGTTAAGAATATCCTCAACAACAATCTCTAGTTGATTTGTAGGTTGTGTATTAGACTCCACAAACTGATCAACAAAATCAACATCTTCCACCTCCACCTTGCTATGCTATCTTCTCTTTCGAACAAGTCTTCTAACCAGCCAGCCAACTCACTTCTAGATTAGTAGACTCCAACTCCAATAGTATATAACTTCCTTCTTTTGTTTCTCAACTCTTTTAGAAAAAGCAACATCCACAACAACATCCACTTGAGCTATTGTCTCATTTATCCTCCTCTCTACTATATCACGAAGATTTGCAATCATCCCAGGGTCCAATCCTCATAGAGCCATCTTCCAAGATCTTCACAAACCCTCTACAACAAATCACCAACAAATTAATCTTCTTGAACAAGATCAACCTTCCATCCTGGCAACCATAGATCCATTTGCATGTCCTCCCAAGATCCTGGTGCAAACTGCCTCAACTTCAGTGATCTATCTACACACGCAGGAACAACCTTCACTCTGATACCACTTGATGTAGTGCAAGGTAGGAGAATCCTCGAAGGAGATGTCCTAGCCCCAAAAAAATAACCACACAATGGAAGAATAAATAATAACACGGATAATTAGATCCAAAATAATGCCAATTCTCATAATATAATCATAAGATTTACATCAAACATGCTCAGATGTAAGGCCTTTGAGTTACGGTCAAATACATAAGAAATTACAATAGTAATTCTGCAAGATCCCTCAAGATCCAATCCCAACTCTAGCTAGTCTAGATCTACACTCTGGTAGAAACCTCCAAAGAAGATCTCAACTTGTGCTTGCAAACCTATCAAGAAATCTCCTTATTTTCCAAGCTGCAACTACTAGTTCTTCTCAAACTTTATCCAAGATCCAAGTGTAAATTGCCTCACATTTGATGCTCTATCCACACACTCTAGAAATCTTATTTTACTCAGCTACTCCATCTTCCATTCTCTTCTCCAAGCTGGATGATTAATCACAATCCTATTGTAAACTACCTCACATTCGATGCTTTGTCCACAGATTTAGGAAAAAACTCACTCTTTAGCTACTCTCCATACTGACTCCTCCAAATGAATGAATGATGACAAGACAAAGCCCTCTACTTATACCAAACCAAGCCACAAGTCAGCCACTAGCAAGTTACACTAAATAAACCCTCAAGCTACAAATCAGCTTAGCAAGTTACATTAATAAACCCTCTAGCCACAAGTTACATTTAATAATTCCACCTATTAAATGCCTTTTCCCTCTTTTCTCCATATTTATTTATTATTTTTCTTCTAAATTTTGTCACTTTCTTTCTCCTCCATTTTTTTTTTTTTGGCACTATCTGTGGGAAATGAACCCCTCCTGAACCAAGATAGAAATTAAAAACTTAATTTTCCTCCTAACTTCAAGAAAAGAACAGATTGTGCTAGAATCACCCAGGATATACCCAAGTGATAGAAGTGTCAGTATAATGTTTCCATCTCCTTAGAGGAAGAACTTTATATTAAACAAATAGAGTTGTTTCAAAGGATATTCAACATTCTGAGTCAATCTATCAAAGAGGAGTTTCAAGAGGAATAACAAACTAGAGGAAAAAGTGGCAATTTAACAAAATAGGAAAACAAAAAGCTAGTTTAGTTTCATGTTTTAGAGGGATTTGCATTGTGATAATAGGATGTACATACTTCAAGGTAGTTTTTCTTTTGATTGTTAAAATATGTTAAAGAAGTGATCATGGATCATAAACTATTTAATGTGTAAAAACTATGTGTGGTAAGGAGCTAATTATATGTTTACAAAATGATAGATTGCCAAAAAAGACTTAGCAAATAATGAAGAAAACCCACCAAGAAAGGGATATCAAGAGATGCATATTGATAGGTTTCTTGCATAGAGCATAATAAGGAAAAGTCACATATGTAAATGCAACTATTATATGATTAATGCCTAGAAGACATGAAATGTGAACATAAGTTGTAACATTGTAATCTAGACATGGAACTGGTGTCTCATAAGAATGCAAAGTAAGGTAGGAGGCATGTTTAGGTACAGGGTATGTTTATTCCCATCCATGTAGAAGAAATCCTACTACCATTTAAAGAGGTTAAAATAGACAAGCAAAATCGTGTATCTCGATTATTTTGTGCAATATGCATTTCTCTTTCCATGGTAATTAAATTGCAGATGTGAAATGGTATATTTAAAGTGTTATTGATTTAACGTGTAAAATTCTAATGTTTTTATTTTTAATATACCTCTTAAAACATTTACAATACTAATGATGAAAAATTTAGTAAAAACAGTAGAGTTAGAGTTGGGTAAACTATTGTATGTAGCGTGTTCAGTGCAAATAGCAACCAAACAAATAGAAACATTAATGAAAAGAAGTTGACAAAAATAGAGCCAAAGGGTAGATGATGACCATCAGATAGCAAGAGACATCAGATAACAAAAGAGTAAATACTAATGAAAATAGTTAACACAATCAATTCCCAAAAAAAACACTATTACACAACATCATGAATAGTAAAAATCTAATGTCTATAACACAAGGGATACCCCTTAAGTTACAATAATTATTTACACAATAATGATGATTTAAAAAATAGTAGAAAATCTGACATATATATGTAGCTTGTTGGGTGCAAATAGCAACCTAAAAAATAGAACTCCAATTGGATGCACAACACATCACAATAGAAAACTCGACATAAGTGCAAAGAGAAACAATGCCAAATTATTAATCTTCAACTGGACAAACCATTTAACTTAGTCCCTAAATGTAGCTATATGGAAAGTTCCAACATATCCCCAATACCTGATGTAAGGATTCAGTCTCTTCCAATAACTCTCTCTTTTGAGAGATCTTGGGAGAAATTTTGTTATCTTTATTGCACCTAAATGCAGTCCATGCCCTTCAAACGTGTCATAACAGACTAGTTTTAAGACTCTAGCAAACCCTAGTGATCTCCTCTGCATGGATTTTTTTTCATCTTTTAATGCAACACCATCCATCCCATAGCCATAGCAGTACAAGACCCTGCCTCAAATCCTAACGAGTAACCCACTCTACTGCCCTCATAACCACTAATTGATTATCATTAAATTAGAATTATTTTCTTCATGTAATAATGTCAATGAATACAAAGTAATATCTAGAACTATTGGTTGATATGAAGGAAAACAAACGATGCTTCTCTCATCTTTTCTGACTAGAGACACAGATTAAGGGAATGGGTTTTGGGGAGAAAAGATTGTTTTCATATTTTGGGGATGGTAGGGTATGTATTATGTTTATCAAATAATATATAAAAATCAATATTGGAAAGTTTAATCACAAAATATTTTAAGAGAAGTTGTGATTTGTTATATATGTAATCAATAAATAATCAAATAGTAATTTGATATTAGATAACCAATAATCTTAAGAATGGTGATCAAAGCATTTTCGTAATATTGTTGATTAAGTTACCTAAACAATAAATAATTACCATCTTACAATGGTCATCCATGTACAAAAGTGAAACGTATGAGACACCAACCATAATGCATAATAAGCATAGCTCTATTGTGGATGTCCAATAGCATTGAATGATACAAAACAATCATGAATAGGTTATGATCCATGACCAATATACTAAAAAGATCAAATAAATGTTAATGTTTTGAAATACAACTAAGCTCAACAGATGCAATCTTCCCACATCCTTCAGGGTATTTCATCTTAAAATTTCCCCCTATCATCTCTATCTCGCTGATTCATTCCATAAGTCTCAAGAATTGGCACATTTACCCCAGCACGATCATCGTCCTCTTCAATATCCACTTCAGATGGAAGACCATCCTTCATGCTAATGAAGTTGTGTAGTATGTCGCATGCCAAAACAATCTTTTTTTGGGTAAATATACTATAGGATGTCGCATGCTTCAGGATAGGAAAATGTTGCTTAAATATACCAAATGTCTACTCTATCACATTCCTAAGAGAGGAGTGTTAGTGGTTAAATAAATCTTGGGGAGTGTTAATTAGGTTTTCTCTACAAAACTCTTTTAGGTAGTAACACGTACACCGATAAGGGGCAAGAGGTCCTGGTGAATTTGGATACCCAACATCAACTAAATAGAATTTGCTTACACAGATAAAATTAAAGATATAGTCAAAATAGAGCATAAAATTTTTGATTTAATATAATTACAATATAATCATATCAAATATGTATTAATATACCAGGAGGAACCGCAAGTGGATCCTCTCTAGAAAGAGCTGAAGCAAGCACTCGACTATCTATTGCAAACCCTTCCCAACCAAGAAGAATGTATTGAAACTTATAGTCGAACGAATAGACACCCAAGATGTTTCTTGACAATTTTCCTTTTCTATCGCGACATTTTGCTTGAATGTCCACATCGATAGTAACTAGCATATGGGTTCCATCAATTGCATCAATACAATCCTATAACAAGCAATATTAATTTCTAATATAAATAACTCTCTAGCAATGAAATACATGCCACTATGATATTTACCTTGAAATGTAGATCAAAATGGTCCTTCCTAGCTATTTTTTGAGTAGTTGCAACAGGGGGTAAAAGGTAATCGCTATGAAGCACTAAGATAACCTTTAGGACCTTGTGGAAGTGTTAACTCACTATTTCTTTTGAGTGACCAAAGTTATGGCCAATCTTTCAATTCCTTAGATTGTGGCCAAGGGTGTGGAGGACCATCACTATTTGTTCTTCCAATGTTATGTTTGTCATATCTTGAATGCTCCCTTTTTGCCTTAGAATATTGGCCAAGTGAAAGAAGGCTACTCTAGTCATGCGTATTTGTTCATGGCAATCTATGTTATTGGAATGGATAATATACTTATAAAAAGGACATGCAACTCTCCTTCGCTTACGCCTATGTCTTTTGGCCTCTTGTGAAGAGGCTAGTATAAATACTGCGAGTGTGGCAAGTAAAACAACAAGTATTTGCATGATCTTGATATTTGTAACTATGGCTCCTTGAACCTTAATACCATCAATAAGACCCATTTAATGACCTGAAACCACATAATAGAGTTATTATATGGTGCAATAACTAAAATAAATATAAATATAAATATAATTACTATAAATAATGTAGTACAACAACTATTATTGACAATAGAAACACATGGATCTAACAGTTATGATAAATTTTGACAACTAAATAACTTCTACTCTACTTTGACAACTAAAGTTGGAGATTGCTTGGAGCTTCATCATTTTATTGTTATAGTCTGAAATCAGTGACAAGAGACTAAAAGATGCCAGTAGTGCGCAACAAGCTACAACTGATGTAACTATACTTAATATGAAGCTTCTATTAGGGGTGCCATACCAAGGTATGGAAAGATGCTAAATGAGTGTACAAGTCTAAGGATCTTAAGAGGGACATCCTTTATCAATCAAGGGACCTCACAGTAGTACCAAACATAGTCACCTAGCTATGTAAATAAGAGAAATCTAGAGAAACAAGTTTGGGCATGAATGAAGACATTAATATGTTAACATCATTTTTGATATAAACTTCCAAGTTTATAGTATTTGTGAGTTGCTTATGCTTGAATAACTAAATTCGATAACTATTGTATTGTGAAAACACTTGTCTCTTTAACTTTTCATTGTGTGTCATTCCTATATATTGCACAAATATTTATTATGTTTTGAAAGAACTATATCACTAGCAACAACAAATAATATAGAAGACACATTTACTTCAACATACATTTACAACATGTAATCGTTGCATCCAAGGCTATAAACAAAATGGTGGTAAAACATTACTACTAGTTCAAACTAATAAAAGTGTAGTTCACAAATTTACCAATAGAGACTACTCTTAATTCTTGAGCAAGAGATGGGTAGATGACATGGATGTGAAACCATTGGGAGTGGTAATGATTGGTGCCACTACGAATGTTTTTTCTTCAATAGAATCCATTTGTTGTTTGAACATGAGATGGTAGATGGATGTGAAACATTGAGATTGTCACTGATGATGTATGTTTCTTATTGGTTAATTTGAGAATAATATTTTATATGATCTGAGCTATCATAGGCAAAAATGAGTATCAATTTCATCTAGTCAAACATATTAATGTTGAACATTGCATTTCAAGCCAAAGAAGTTGTTCCCAATTTCAACTTTATGGGTATGGCAGTGGATGATGATGGCTTCTTTTTTTCCATTGCAACCAATTTGTCACTTTTGGAGAAGGGACATGGCACATATTTCTAGTTAAAAGTGAAGATGTTACTTCTATGAAGGTTGAGGACAACAATCTTAAAGAAGGCATAGAAAGAGGGTCACAAGATGCTAGCCAATTGTATGCCTCTAAGTCTGAAACTATTTTAAAGGTGAGAATCACTAGTGAGCAGAAGTTGAGTGAAGGTTCAGAGAACAAAGATAAATATTTATGTGAACATTCAAGGGATGTGTCAACTATACATATAGATAAGGCATCAGAAAATTTTGAAAAGGAGGAAGGTTGCAGTCAATGTAGGGATTGTCGTGAGAACTTTTACCTAGAGAGCAGATAGCAGATAAAGAGCAAAAACCATATGAACAAATTTTTGGGTTTTCTTCCCTTGCAAGCCATAGTGAATCAGAGATGGAAAATATAGATTTAGATAATGGAAATGAACTACATAAAATGAGTGATCAACATGTTGAGCTTCAGTTTCATGCTAGTGCTGCAAGAAAGAGTAAGAAGTTATTGGATCCAACTCTTGAAGGCTTGATTAAGGGACTTGAAAACCTAAAATTATACTCACCCCTAATAATTCATTAAGCATATTAAATTCCAACATGCTCATATTTAAATGATAAATTTGGATGACCAATCACACAATTGACAGGTCCTCAATAAGACAAATCTTCTTTTCTTATTAATTAATAGCTCTTTGAAAAACCCACTTACAATTCATCTGTTACTATCTACAATGAAGAGTCCTAGTTCCAGTAGCTTATATAATTTATTCATGTTTCAACTTAAAATCAAGTTTCCACATTTGTTTAAATTTGATATGGAGTGCTTGAATGACTCATTAACAATCACAAAGAATGTACATATTTTTAGTACTTTCTTAGAGTCTGCATTTTATTTCATGTCACCTAAAGAGGACAATATACTGCAAAGATATGCTCTTAAATATGGCCATGGAAAATGGATTCTAGTTCCCAAGCTAGTTGGTTAGTTGGAGCCTACAACAATTGTTTTACTCCTTGATCTCTTAAAAGAATAGTTTGTATCTTTATATTTCATTGTGGTCTTAGTTTGTAGCCATGGTATTTATTCTTTGTCTTAGTTTGTAGCAATATATATGATTGTGGACATGGAATTGTACTATAGGCTTACAAAGGTGTGGAAAAAGTTGTAGACATAGGTGGATCAATTACTTGAGGCCAGGGCTGAAATGTGGGAACTTCTCCCTAGAATAACAAATGATTATTATCAATACACATGCAATAATAGAAAATAAGTAATGGGTCCTCTAATCTTTTCGATATGGTAGTTTGCTATCCTTGTTTTTATTATGTTGTATTCTTTTAAGAAGAAAAATACCCCAAAGCAACCTAGAAAAATAGGAAACTGAAACCCTAAAAATTTGTAATATGTCAGGTGGTTAGAGATTTCTTCCTTGCTACTAGGGAAAATTGCTAATGAGATCTCTAGCATGCCCATTTGAAGAAGAAGCTCAAATTGAACATTTTGGTTTGTGATGGAAATGCCACAATACTCTTGCCAATGAATGCATGGTGTTTATTAACACAAGCCCAAACAAATATGCAAATGCCTTGCAAATGGGTGTTTTTCATTCAAAAGAGGAGTACAATATGCAAACCTCAACATCTGGACTTTCAATAAGTCTTGCAATGCCATTAACTATTTAGTGTTCAAATAATGGGTTTGAAGATGTCAAGCTCAATCGTGTGTTTAAAGGCTTGCAAGAAGATTCTTCTTTTTCTAAGTGTTCTAATTTTCCAATGGTTTAACTCACAATAGAATGAAAATCCCACCATTGACATGGCTTCCAAAACATTAGAGATTCATCAAGAGTACTCACAATTGATTGCTGACTTCATTAGTTGTCAGTCAGAGCTGCTTGGAATATCAAATAAGTACCCACTTTGAAAAGAAATGAATAACATTACAAGTTCAAATATCACCACTGGACTACATAGGCCAATTGCAAACTTGCTCTCTTTTGATCATTCTCTGCCATGTCATGAAACTATTCTTTGTAATGACATCTCAACAACCTTGGAAAACAGTGCTAGTTTGAACATTGCTAAAGATTGGGATATCATGGGCTACAATAAAGTCAATTTGGGGATGAATTGTGACACTAATTTTCTTGAGATTTTCTCTTTGCTAGATTTGGATTTGAGATAATTTCTTTGCCTAACAAAGATTTTTCAACACTAATAAAGCATGGCGATTTCTTCAATTTCTTTAACTTCCATGGGAATGTTGTAAAAAGCATTCTTAAAGCTCACAAACTTCATGTTAATTAAATGTTGTTGTTTCTTTAGTAGATTTTTAAAAATGTTAGTAATTAGCACACACAATTCATGGTAGACCTAGAATCCTTATCTCAATGAGCGGTAATTTTTGTGACTAGTTTATATGTTGCTACATGCTTAATTTTACATCCTATTGGGCTTTGGGACCACAAGTGTGTTACGTTATCATTAAATAACAAAGTAGTCGCTCAAACTAATGTTCATTGTCTATAAGTTTTCTACACTAATACCTAACGTGTTGTAGAAGATAGGATAAAGATGTTAGATGATGACAAGACTAGTGTTGACTCTACAAAATCCCCTTGTTGCTTCACAAAAGTTTCATCTAATTGTTGATGTAGAGGATGAGAAGAAATGTCCAAAAGCATAGCAGTTTGGGGAGGGAGGAAATGAGTGGCCTTGATTTGTGTATGAAACCAGTTAAAGAGACGTGAAAATCATAATTATCTTCCTTCTTGTGATTCCTTTAGTGCCCCTCTCTTTCCAAAGTAAAATCTATTGACATACCTTTCTAGTGTGGGTTATCTATGGATGGGATAAAGAAAAATATGGATTTCTAGAAGAACAGTGTAACATACCTTTCTTTGGATGTAAGCAGGAGACTATATGATCAGAGAAAAATGTTGAACTCCCACAAGATTCACCGTTGGAAAATAACCCTACAGTCGGAAGAAATAGGGTAGAGATAAGGAAAATAACCCTGCAAACAACAAAATATTGAATAGAAAAAACAAAAATTTACACCACCTACTAATGGGAAATCACCATCGAGCAGAGGAATCACTACCGAGCTCTCATCAAACACACTAGTATGAAATCACTCTCATCTAATACACCAATATGGAATCTCTCATCAAACATACCGGAGCTCTCATAAAACATTTTTCAACAATGAGTGAGAGTTTAGCATTCCACCCAAAAACATACTTGTGCCTACCACAAACCTGATGAAATGTTAAATATGGTTAAGTGAGATTAAGAATGGGAAGGGGCATTCCAATTACAAGTATTTTTGGGAATAGATAAAAGCTCATTTTGGGCTATAATGGGAATATTTAATCCTATTCTGCATTCCAATTCCACCAACCAAACAAAGAATTAAAATTGTATTCCAATTATCAATGACTATTCCCCCTATATTCTAGCAACCAAACATGCCCTT
The DNA here is from genome assembly GCA_028749045.1 of Cupressus sempervirens. Lineage (NCBI taxonomy): Eukaryota > Viridiplantae > Streptophyta > Pinopsida > Cupressales > Cupressaceae > Cupressus > Cupressus sempervirens. Next base: position 675,204,400 of record CM053786.1, on the reverse strand, counting down.
ACCGCTTTTAGAAGTGTCATTAAATTAGGTCTGACCCAAAGTCTAATGAGTTTTATAAATAACTAGAGTCCCACCAACAAGTGTGTAATGGTTAGCTGGTAATAACTAGCATATGTACTTAAAGGAGGTGCGAGGATACATTGATAAGCTTTTAGAAGTGTTATAAAATTAGGTGTGACCAAAGTCTAACAAGTTTTATAAATAACTAGAGTTGCACCAACAAGGGTGTGATGGTTATCTGGTATAACTAGCACCTGCACTTAAAGGACGTGCAAGGATATGTTGATAGGCATTATCAATGTATGTGATTCAAAAGAATATTAAATGAAGTTTTATATAACAAAAAAAAGAGTATAAAAGTGTCAGTCTAGATACATATATCATTTTTTTTGTAGATCCTAAAACATCTAGCATTGAAATGTGTATATTTGTACCTATAAATATTCTTAGTTTCCTATTCTCAATTAGCAAGTATAAATTTTTAGAAGAGAAAATAATGTCATTGATTAGTCAAAATTGTCAGTTAGACTACAAAATTTGTACTCGCACTTTTACAAAATTTGGCAGTTAGTCTATTGATCTTCTCTACACACTGCTTCAATATTACTTTAACTATCAAGGAAATGATAAATGCTATACAAAAAACCATACAATGTTCCACATAGAAGCATACATCAATGATGCAGATATTTTTATATGGAAACCCCCATGGTGAGGGTGAAAACCATGGTGGGAGTAATGTACCCACTAGCCTTTCCTTGCAAGAAAAAGGGTGTCATGTTAAAGGCTTACAATTGTTCCTTCTGAGAATACATGTTGTTAGGAATGTCAATACCATATTAGGATTACAATAGTCTGTTAAGGCTACCTCACTAGAGGATTCAAATCTCTTTCTTAGAGATGCCTAGTGAGAGGATTTCAAATACTTCTTGCAAGTATACCTTGTTAAAGGCTCACAATAGATACAGTGGCCATAAAGAAAACTAATGCAATGGTGTAAATATGTGGCACATCTTTCCTGATAGAACCTCTATTATGTTACCTCAAAGATGCTTTGATCTTCTTCTTCTTTTGCTTTGGTTTTAATGAGAGTCATTCTAGTCCCTTGCCTCATTCTTCTTGTGTGCTTGGCACTTGTTGTAGCTTCTTGTTGGCAATTGTCTTCTTCTAATGGATCTCTTTCTTAAATAGTCATGAGGACATCACATTCTTAGCTCTTTCTTTCTGTATAGTGAACCTCTTTACTTTCTCACCTTTTGGTCAGTAGTGTAATAACCTGAAATGCTTATAACTCCACCAAACATCAATTTTCCTTTATAATCAATAGTTTAATATTTCATTAAACACTTGGCACACAACTTTTCTTAAAACTATATGTGATGTTTGGTATGTATTTTTTTTGTGAATATATGATTTTGATATTAAAAAATGAAATAAGCCGAAATGTAGTACTGAAGATGTAATGAAAAATTCAACAAATATAAACAACTCACACTAACAAGCTCAATTCCCAGAACTAACATGCAATTATTAATTCCCAAATTCATCATACAATGATTATTTACAATATGAGCTCAATTGGAACCTGATAAATGTGAATATCAGTAGATAGCCAATGATTTGCATAAATGCAGCCTCAGAAGCTAGTAATACTATGACATTTGATCCCACCAAATTGAGCCTTTAATGCACGTTCTTAACTAGAGTGATAGTGTCATAACAATGAGAATCAACACTAAAAATGGTAAATTCTATAAGAATAAATTGTCCAACTCCAATGCCTAATGATTAGTCTAATATAGGCCTTGAATGTGGCTCAATGCTCTCAAGGAAACACACCAATCAAAAAAAATGTTGGTGCTAAAACAAGCAACCTGATAGGGAAAATTTATCTCTCAATATGCCGATTATTCTTCTCAGATAATCGCCTAGATTAGTAGCCACATAGACGTCCAAACAAGAGGTATTAATGACATTTACACAACCAATGGTTCACCCCAATTTGTAAGAGATAATCACTCCAGAATTATCACTGAATCAGATGCCCAATAATAGCTATAAGCAAATGCACAAAGCCTTAATTTAACAAGTTGCCACTATGTGAATATCATAGTAGGAAAAAAAATCAAGCCAAAATAATTTTATGGCCTTCTATTCATAGTAACAATAGTCAGTAGGTTGCAAAAAAATCACAAATCTATTTTCCAAATGGTCACCCAAATCATATGAAGCAACCAAACCCATTCCACTATATTTTCGACAGTGATTTGGAAAATCAATTTAAGCTCCAAATCCACAGTAATGAATTGCCTTTCAAGCCACAAAAGAAAGACAATATGAGAAGACAATAATAATACTCATAAATAATTCACAATACCTTAGCTGTGAATTAATAGGCACTTCTCAATTCCAAACCCTTATACTCCAAGAAGGGCAAAGAAATCCACAAACTCAAAATCTCTATGTAGGCAACAAAAACAAATAATCAATCAGATGTTTTACTCATCAAATGGGCTCATATTTATAATCTCCAAATGACACAAAGTTTCCCAAATGAACTTCACTTAAGAAGCTTCCCACACACAACATTAAAATATAATAAAGTGCCATTATAATCTAATTTATTAATTGCCTTTGGCTCTGAAAATGACCTCTTTCCACCATAACTTAATATTCTAACATGTTAGGCCATTATATCTTGTTCCTATGATTTAAAACTTTTTGTCCCAATTCCAACAATCTATGATACTAATGTGACTAACCAAAAAAAATAACAACCTCAGTGTATTTAGATTAATAATAATAATAATTCACCCATCTTGCAAAAATAGCTAAAGAAGCATTAGAATCAAAATCCAACAACACCAAAGTGATCTTGTTGATGAAAGATGATGAATGAACCCAATGGGGTGACTTACTATAAATAGACACTCCCTCCAAGATTATTGGAGCTCAAACTAGAAGCTCAAAATAAAAATCGAGAGCATCACCCAACTCCTCTAAATCAACTGAGCTTACTATAAATAGATACTCCCTCCAAGATTCTTGGAGCTTAAACCAGAAGCCTGAAATAAAAACTGAGAGCATCACCCAACTCCTATAACTCAACTGAGCTCATCAGAACCAACAAATTAAATTACTATAAATAGTAAGTCCCTCAAATAGAGCCAAAATATACCATAGGTTGTTGGATTTCTTGTCCCTCCCTTATATTGCTTGTCCCCAAACAATCCTAGAGAAAAATGAACATCATAGTCCACTTGGATCCCATAGGTAGAACTAGGTACTATCCCTGTTGTGTAAAAGCAACTCTTGTAGCACCAACACCCAAATAAAGGGCACCAACACTCAATACCAACTCTATGCACACCTGAGTCCCCATCAAACTGACACTCACACCTAACTACATTATGGAGATGGTAACAACCATAGGTACCTAGAACAGTACCACCAATTCCAACCTCTGCCAAACTATCTTGGGTGTGTAGATACTACAAGGGGTCAAACTTGCACTTGTCAATCCTATCTACAAAAGATGGTGCTAACCCATCTCATAATAAATGGTATGAAACTAGAGTCAACCCACAATGACGTGAAACCAAATCCTTTACTTGTGGGTCAAAATAAAATTGATGAGCACTCCTCATAGTGTAATGCCAATAAAAAATCCCAATCTCTATCATGGGCTCATCAGTATCAAACTGGGAATTAGGAGATGGCTCCAATCTCTAACTCTGGACTACCTGTCAAGTAGGATCTTGGGAAATCCTCTTAGCAAGCCCAACCTCAAAATCCTCATGGGGAAGAATAGTAGATAGAGTCTCTACAATCTTTCCCACCAACCTCTGAATAACATGAGAACCTTAGATGAGAGTACCCTCTGACACTCTATATGAATCCTCCCGCATATTCGAGTCTCTAGAAGATACTCCATGAAAGATTGTGTAGTAGAAATTATATGTGGAAGCATCAACCTACTACCCTGCAACCCACAAATGATCCCTCTAAAAGTGTGGCACCACCAACTGTCCAATGCTATCAACTGTATGAGATGAAGAAATAAATTCGCTTCCAGCAGAAGGAAGCAAATCATCATGAGAGTTTGACTCTATTGATACTCTTACCTCCGTACCTACTGCACCCATATCTTAGATAGATGTATCAACCACATCATCACATCCCTCATCCCCAATAAGGGAAGTAGACTCACCACCAACCACAATAAGAAACTACATTGGATTTGGGGGCTAGTGTGGATCGTACATGCTCCAACTCCATGGTCACCTCATCCAATTGTGACTGTGACTCCTGAAGAGCCAATTGAGTACACTAAAGAAAGTCCACAATCACCTCAAGCTCATGGGTGAGCTCAACCTCCTCCTCCTCTTCCTCTAACAATATATCACAAGAGTTGCTACCTCACTCCAAAAGGTAATCCCTATTGGCAACTAGCTACAAATAGTTGTGCTTCTCTCTTGAAGTGCATGAATCTCTGCTAGAGAAAGAGTACTATCACTATGCTCATCAAACACAGGAGCACCCCAACCAGATGTAGCTAGCATATGATGGATAACACTATAATGCTCAAGAGCTGATGAAGAAATGTCACTATCACTCACCTTCAATTGACTGGTCACATGATGCTTTTGTAACCCATGACTCCTATGCAAGTTCTCTATTTCACTAACTGCATTGTGATAGGAAATTGAATCATAACTAAACACCATAAGATCGCTCATACATGTGCTATCATCCTCACACAACTTTACATTCAAGATACAACTCTATGTACCTCAACCAAATCCTCATGTGAAGAAACGGAAGCTCTCATAGTATCAATTTCCTCCTCAATAGTAAGATCTTATAAACATTGATCTTAGGGCCCATCCAAAACCTCCTTGGGATCATCATCCATTATCTGACAAGGGGTTTTATACCTAGTGCAACTCCTAACCTTTCCAAATGTATCATCAGATATGTCCATACTATCTACATCCACATCTCCCAATAAAGCCTCAATTGCTGACAACCGACTTTGCACACATGACTCAATGTCAAGCTGTGAATTAATAATACTAGAGCATGAACCCAAATCTATTAACTCTGCTATAACACCTAAATCATCAACATCACAATTGGGTGACTTTATACGTGCCTTGATCCCACCTAAGAAAGCAACTACCTCCTATACTGGAGTAACACTACGATAGCTTATATATAAGTCTCCAATAACAATTCCCTCCTTGGGAGAGTCTGAACAATCAATGACAACTACAACATTAGCTACCTCTGAACTAATTGTAGTGACTACTTTGGGAGGCTCAACATGTTGAAGCGTAGTATTGTTGTCCACCAAGGGTATTGACACATCCACATGTCCCCGTGAAATAAGTCCATCATCAACATTGCAGTTAGGACTAGCAAGTGTTGTACTAAATATAGGTACATTTGCATCATGGACACCCATCAAGGAAAACTCAAGCTTCCTTTCATGCAACCTTAATGTTGACTTTCTAAAGGCAAAAACCATATGCCTTGCTTCCCTCTCAACTATCTCTTGATCCAATAAGCTCTTTGCCAACCTTTATTGATGAAGCTTAAGTTTCTCCATACTCTTCGACAAAGTACTCATTTTTGTGCTAACTTCCTCATTACTCCACCGAGTTCTAGAACTACAAGTCCTCTTATGTCTATCCATGGCTAGAAAACGCTAGAGTGTTGGTCCCTCCAAATACAACAACAAATTTGAAAATAAAATAATTTCCTACCCCATAGGATGGAAGGAAACTACTTTGATACTATTGTAATAACCCAAACTAGTTACAGCTCCACCAAACATCAATTTTCTTTTATAATTAATAGTTTGACATTTACTCAAACACTTGGCACACAACTTTGCTTAAAACTATATGTGATGATCAGTATGTATTTATTTATATTTCTCGAGAATATATGCTTTCAATATTTAGAAATGAAATAAGCCCAAACTTAGTATTGAAGACGTAACAAAAATTTAGTGGATATAAATAAATCACACTAACAAGCTCAATTCCCAGAACTAATATGCAATTATAAATTACCAAATTTAGCATACAATGGTTATTTAAATATAATATGAGCTCAATTGAAAGCTAATAAATGCGAATAGTAGTAGATAGTCAATGATTTGCATAAACGCAACCTCAGAAGCTAGTAATACTATGACATTTGATCCCACCAAATTGAACCTTTGATGCACGTTCTTGACTAGAGTGGTAGTGTCATAATAGTGAACACCAAAAATGATGAATTTTGCAGGAAGAAATTGTCTAGCTCCAATGCCCAATGATTAGTCTAATATAGGCCTTGAATGTGGCTCAATGTTCTCAAGGAAGCACACCAGTCACATAAAATATTGGTTCTAAAACAAGCAACTTGACAGGGCAAATTTATCTCTCAATATGTAGATTATTCTTCTTAGATAATCACCCAGACTAGCAACGACATAGATGCCCAAACAAGAGGTATTAATGGAACTCACACAACCACCAGTTTACCCCAATTTTTAGGAGATATATCACTCCTAAATTACCACCAAATCAGATACCCAGTAACAACTATAAGCATATGCACAAACTCTTGATTCAATAAGCTACCACTTTGTGAATATCATAGCAAGAAAACACCTCAAGCCAAAATAATTTTATGGCCTTCTATTCATAGAAACAACAATCAGTAGGCTACAAAAAATTCACAAATTTAATATCTATATGGTCACCCAAATCGTATGAAGCAACCAAACCCATTCCACTATATTTTCAACAGTGATTTTGAAAGTCATTTTAAACTCCAAACCCAAAGTAATAAATTGCTTCTCAAGCCATAGAATAAAGATAGTATGAGAAGACAATAGAAATACTCAAATATAATTCATAATACCTCAGCTGTGAATTACCAGACACTTCTCAATTCCAAACCCTTATACTTCAACAACGGCAAAGAAATTTGCAAACTTAGACACTTGTCACAGGCAACAAATGCAAATAATCAATCATATGCTTTACTCATCAAATGGGCTCATATTTATAATCTCAAAATGACACAAAGTTTCCCAGATGAACTTCACTTAAGAATTTTCCCATACACAACATTAAATAAAATAAAGTGTTATTATAATCTAATTTATTAATTGCTTTTGGCTTCAAAAATGACCTTTTCCAGCATAACTTAATATTCTAACATGTAAGGCCATTGTTTCTTGTTTCCACAATTTAAAACTTTTCATCCTGGTTCCAACGAGATATGATACTAAGGTGACCAACAAACAACACCAACAAAAATAACAACCTTAGTGTATTTATATGAATAATAATAATAATTCACTTATCTTGTAAAATAGCTGAAGAAACGTGATCTTGATGATGAATGAAATTGACGGGGTGACTTACTATAAATAAATGCCCCCTCCAATATTCTTAGAGCTCAAACTAGAAGCCCAAAATAAAAACTAAGATCATCACCTAAGTCCTTTAACTCAATTGAGCTCATCAGAATTGATAGATTAACTTACTATAAATAGTAAGTCCCTCAAATAGAGCCAAAACACACCATAGGTTGTTGGAAAGCCTATAGCCACACAATTAAGACTCTCAAATCCCAATGTTAGCTCACAAGGGCCGTGATGGTGAACTAACCTGACCAACTATAGGAACCTGCTAAAAATGGGGACATTACAACAAGTACAATAACTTTTTGATGAGTGTTAAGTGATTCTTTTAAATCACTTCATTAGAATATGGATACAAACCCTAAAGTTGTACCACCCAAACTACAATTTGAGTTTTGAATTCCATAGCGAGCATAGTTACAAGACACTCATGACTACCTATCCATAGATGCATATGCTTATAGGCCAACTTGGTCGTTTGTATGCCTGTAGCTAGGCTTGTGACCTTGCGTGCTTTGGCTGTATTTTGCCACACTATTATGATGTATGTCTTTGTTGTGTTCAAAAATTCCTTTCATGTTGTCACATCAATGGTGACTGGGTTGTGGCCACTTAGCATTTGTGCTTCTCTCTTCACTCCATTGTCTTGATCGGTACACCTTTAAGACTTCTTATTAATTGATTGCCAATCAATGACAACACATTCTTCTAACTCAGTGCTTGAGTTCATCGCTCATCATTTTCCCAATTGACATGGCTTTGTTCAACAATATCTTCCTTTGGCATTGATGACAAAACATTTTATATTGTATTGTAGGTTAACAAGATATTTAGATTGAGATGTGACCTATCTTAATGCTTAGCTGGTTTATTCTGCATGTTTATTCCAAACTATTTCTTCCTGATCTTTGTTTATGTTATATTTTGTTTGGATGATTATCCATGCTCCCCTTAAGGTATATACTCCTTTTGTGTCTCTTATGTATTATCTTCTTCCCCTACGCACCTTTATTCTCCCCCTTTATGTAACTTCTCCCCCTTTGTGTCATCAATGACAATGAGAATAATGGAGGTAATTGCTCCCCCTTGGTGCTTGCTCCCTATGTGAGGGTGATCCCTTTGTGCCATATTTTTTATAGCTTCTAGAAGAAGTCCTTGTACTTCTCTTGTTAAGTTAAGAATGGTCTCTCACGACTCTTTTAAATCTTATAGTGCAATCACTTCACTCCTTAAATTTGTTAATTGCCTCTAAAGTGCTTCATTGTTCTTTGTTGGTGGTGAGGCAAGTAGTTCATCGACCCCTTACAAGGATGCATTGATGTACCCTATCATTGGAATCAATAAGGATTGAATATCCAATAGTTTGATAGTTCTTTTCTCCTCTTTAGTTCGTAGTTGGTGCAATAGGTATATAATGTCCTGTATCTTGGTGATATGTTCAGTTGTTAATCTAAAGAATGGATCAAATGCTTGTGTTTTAATATCAAGTTATTATTGAGCCTTTGCCTTTGCCTGTTCAAGGTCACTTGTTAGGTTGTGTGATGTGATTGGTTTCTAAATTACTAGAGTGGCTTCTTTGAAGGCTTTTGATAACTATCCTTAACTGTCGTAAGTTCCCCTTTCTTTTCTTCAACAAGTTTCTTCTCCTCTTCAAGTGGTCTCACTAGAACCTAAAGTTTCATGATCCTTGGAAGTTGGATTTCCTTTTCATCTCATTACATCTATGATTTGAGTAATCAAATCATTATTTTCATTATAGGTTTCTTCTATTGCAAGACCCTTCCAGATTTCATAAGCATCAACCAGTGTTCTTGCATGTTCATATATTTTGTTGTTTTGCTTCATTTTCTTGTATTTCTTAGTGAGCTTAGTGTATTTTCCAAGCTCCTTTGATTTAATTCATTTGGTTCTCTTACTCATTTTATTAAAATGTTCCTTAGGTTCTAGCATATTTATAGATTTGGCTACATTTGAGTCATATAGTGCTCCCTCATCCTCTGATATGTCAGACTATATCGGTTCCTAGGATGCTTTTTATCTCTTTGATACTTTTCTTACTTCCTGATTCCTTTGAGTCTCTCTTCCGTTTCTCTGGCTTGTTGACACTCCTTTGTCCTTTGGAGGGTGTTGAGGATGGATCAACTATTGGTGTTTCTTGAGGCTGAGTGGGTTGTGAGGCTTTTTCCCTTTTTGTTGTATCTATTTTTCTTGCATGTTCTTCTCCTACATTAGTTTGGTCCTCCATTATAGGTGTTGAGATAATGGGTGTTGCACACATTGCATAATATTGTCATATTGTATTATTTTATTTTATTATGTAATGTTGCACCTAGATGGACATGCAACATGTAAAGATTCTCATAGGATATGCTTGACAAGTTATATTGTAACATTATGATAATATTTCATGTAATTATTTAATATTGGGGAAAAAGAAATTAAATTTCCAATATTAAATGTGGAGTCAGTGGGTTAGGTAGCACATGGTTTATTTAATACCACTTGGTGGTTTTGTGGGACTTGCTACTATATAAGCAACCACAAGGGTAGTTGTTGGTGTGAGAAAGAAGAAGGTAAAAAGGCAAGAGGTGAGCGGGACAAAGCTTGATAGGTTAGCCAAGGGAGCATTTGCGAGAGTTGGAAGCATGACATGAGATGTATGGATTCATGATTGTCCACATGGATTGCTTGGTAGTGGCTACAATTTTGAAAGCTTCCATGGTTGTATTGCAATGGTGTTTTTGCTGAATAATACATGGTGATGGATGCTTTTGGAGGCTAAGTTTTTTCCCTCAACGAGGGTTTTCCAAGGTATATGTTATGTCACATTTTTGTGGGTATGTTGTCTATTCTCTTGCACATGGATTTTGATTAAATATTTATTTCAGATCTATTATAGGTTATGTGGAAACATTTATATTCTTTTTGGTAACTTTCCTTACAAGTGGTATCAGAGTTATGATTTTATTATTGTAACCTTAGATTGAATCCATGGGAATGCATGAGAGGATAAAAGATAGAGAAAGATATATAAGTTTTTGTTTTAGATCTGAGGGTTTTTGGGTCTGTCGTTATGATGGATGTTGGTAGATTTTGGGCATGTGAATATATATATATTGGTCAAATAGATTTTTTGGATGTTTTATTTAAATGAGGGCTTTAGGTGGGAGCTTGCAAAAATGACCTCCTAGGTAAAAACAAATCTCACCATTGGATCTAGGTCGATGTTTCCATAAATTTTAATACATAATATGCCCTAGTTTGGCCATGTTTAGAGGAAATGAAAGAATTTTTTAGTTTCATCTCGTGATGGCCATCAAATTTAATCCCATTGGAATTTTCATCACAAAAAAAATTGTAGCGAAAATGGTAAAAAGACTATCTTACTAAAATGACCATAACTTTCTCTTAGGATATCAAATTTCAAACTTCTTATAGGCATTGGAAAGCTAATTTAGAGCACTACAAGTTGGGTAGGTTTGGTTCTATGATTTTGATATTTTGTTAGGTTTTAAGAGCCTAAAAGTTAAATGTTGTTTATTTTGAGCACAAATTAGGGCATAACTTGGGCATACAAAGTCAAATTTTGGACTTCGAGTAGTCAATAGAAAGCTCTTCAAGAGCTCTACACATTGGCTCAAATTTGGTGTAGATTTAGCATGGTTTGTTTGGTGATATATTAATATAAACAATTTATGATATATATTGACTATGGTAACATTAAGAGTTTATGACATTGTATATTTTGGAGATTTGGATTTGATGTCATTGTATACTCAATTCATATTTCAAATTGGTCTCATGATGATATGGTTATCAGTGTTTGGTTTGGATATGTATGATGACTTGTTGGGTCTACAAGTTGTACAGTGTTGTAAGTGATCTATACTTATAAGTTGCATTTATAGTTTGGTTATGGGTTGTCTTGGCCTATTGATCTTTCATTATTGATGCATATTTAGATTTGTGGCTTAGATATGGGTTGTCTATGCCCTACGTTACATGATTTGCTAATTTTTTTTCATGTAGAATGGATAAGATGTTGTTACTAGGTATAGTCATGGTGGAGGATTATGGTTGACTATTTTATGGTGATAGGTTGGGCACTTTGAGAGTTAGTTGCTAAGTTCATGGACGTGATCATGGTGCCATGGATTTTTGCATGACATGATTGGATATACAGGTACGTCCTTGATGTTCATTGGTTTGAATTTATGATTTAGTTATGGTGGTATATCTTCTTGGTTGAGGATCATGGTTATTTGGTTTCTTTTGAGGAGCTCATGATGTGCACTTTGAGTTATTTAATGGTTTGATGCCTTGGTTGATTCTCATGGTTAGAGGATGGTTTTTTTTATCATAATGTCATGGATAGCTTGGATACACAGTTTAGTGAGAGCTTGTGATAGTGTAGGAATAGTTACTGGTTTGGTTTGTATCTTCTTGGTTTGGAGATCTTGGTTTCACTTGGTACTGACACTTTGGTTGTGTGAGTGTAGACCTAGAGGATCTTCATGTAGGAGATGGATTTTATGATGCCATAGGTGACTTGGTACCATGGTTGAGTGGGAGTTGTTGGCATTGATACATTTATTGAGTGTTTGTAAGTGTTGGAGGTTTGTCTTAGATCTTATTGCTATAGAAGCATCTTTAACATTTGCATGGTGTACTTGGTTATCTTCATGGTATGTGAAGATGGTTAAATCTTGAGGACTCATGGGGTTCTTGGTTATCTTCATGGTGTGTGGAGATGGTTGCATCTTGAGGACTCACAGGTTTCTTGGTAAAGGTGTGGTTTATGCTTTCATTTGACATGTTATCCTTGGTGTGAGGATGCTTTTATTATTATGTCATGGTATACTCTTGATACACGTTTAGAGTTTTGACATGTTATAGTATGTTCATATGGAGCATGTTATCTCTTTGGTTGAGATGGTTTAGATCATGTTGTCATGTTTATGTTCCTAAGGCCATGGTTGGAACTTTGACATTGATTTTGGTTTAGTTTCTTGGTATTGAGTACATTGATCATAAGCTAGATACTTCATCATATTGCTATGTTGCATTTGGAGTTGGCATGGATTGATTGGTTATAGGTGCTCATGAATACTTAGAGACAATGGTGATGCTGATTTCTCTTGGATTAGAGAAAGATTTGTTGGGACGGTTGATGGTTTCAACAGGAGAGTCTGAGGGGCATTCACCTGATATGGACTTGAGAGGAGATTGTTCTTAGACGAGTCTTGGTTGGAGACTTGGATATCTTGATGAGCATTCTAATTTCCCACTCTTGGTCTACTCGGTGATTTTTTACTTGAGAGGCATAGCCCATCATTTCTCTCAGGTGCATTATGCTTATGCTTGTCTTTCATGAATATGAATCTTGAGCTATGGTAAATGAGTTAGTTCTAGAGGGTTCATTTGAGAGATGGTTTAGCATTGATTATCTCCATTTGCATATGTTGTTATGTTGGTTGAGTTTGGGAGATGGTTTTATATTGGGAATATTCCTTGGATTAGGAATGGTTCATGAGTTTGATCTTCTTATGAGAGGCTTACATCCATGATTAGTTATATAGTATGGTTTGGGTGTTGTTGTGGCTTCTTGGTTAGGGTTTTATGGAGGAGATCATACTTGCACAGTTTACATCTAGAGGTGTGTGTAGAAGGACATGATACAAGTTATGATTTGCATGGTTTCTCTTTGGTCTTGGTTATCTTCATGGATGTTTGGTTTTGCTTACATTGGATTTGAGATTGGATAAAGATTTTCATCACTAGTTTGTGCTCATGTATGTCATGTGAGAGATGACATGGTTATTCCTTTATCTCTTTCCTTTGTTGGTTGTGGAGAGCTTAGGAGACTGTTGGAGATATTTTATGAGAGTTGTTCTTGTAGGTTATTGGTTTCTATATTATGGATGTCCTTGAGACTACATGGATTCACTTCTTTGAGATATTATGAGTGGATTGGTTATAGATTTGACATTATCTTTTGTAGTTGGAGCTTCTTGATATATATGTGGTAGGTATTTCTCTTGAGGCCTATGATTGCAGGTTACAGATTGGATATGTTGATGATGTGAGATTCACTTAGTATGCCTTTGGAGGTATGGATAGTTGGATGGGTTTCACACTTGTTGTGGGTGCTATTTCAATTATGGATATTTTGACAACTACAGATACATGTGATTACCTTTGGATTAGGTTTTTGTGCTTGGCATTTCAATTGGTATAGGATTTTATGATCTTTTAATTTAATAGTTTGGGTGGCTTTCTCTTTGGATGGCCTCTATGTATGTTCGGTGGCAATGGCATAATAGGAGGTGAGATCATTGATGTTTGAGATGCTAGAAACTTTGATTTTGTTGCAGGTATCAGGATGGAGCATTTTGTGTATTTTGATCCATGATGATGGATGTTCTAGGAGGGATTATTCCCTTGTTCATTTATGTGGCTACAGATTCACCCTATGTAATGTATACATCAAGTAGGAGATTGTTAAGATAATGGGTGTTGCACCCATTGCATAACATTGCTATATTGTATTATTTTATTTTATTATGTAATGTTGCACCTAGATGGATGTGCAACATGTAAAGATTCCCATGGGATATACTTGATGATTTGTATTGTAACAATATGATAATATTTTATGTAATTATTTAATATTGGGGAAAAGAAATTAAATTTCCAATATTAAACGTGGGGTCAATGGGTTAGGTAGCACATGGTTCATGTAATACCACATGGTGGTTTTGTGAGAAAGGAAAAGGCAAAAAAGCAAGAGTCGAGGGGGACAAAGCTCAATAGGCTAGCTAAGGAAGCATTTGTGAAGGTTGGAAGCATGGCATGGGATGTGTGGATTCATGCTTGTTAACATGGATTGATTGGTAGTGGTTGTGGCTTTGAAGGCTTCCATGGTTGTATTGCAATGGTGTTTGTCCTAAATATTACATGGTGATGGATGCTTTTGGAGGCTGGGTCTTTTTCCTCAATGAGGGTTTCCTAGAGTATATCTTGTGTCACATTTGGGTATGTTGTTTATTCTCTTGCATGTGTATTTCAATTACATATTTATTTTAGATCTATTATGGGTTATGTGGAAACAGTTATATTCTTTGTTGCAAGTTTCCTTACAATAAGTAGTTGTGTGTCACTTGCTTCATTACCTATTTCCATCTCTTGTGCTACTTTTCTCCTCTCTTCTTGTCCAACTATTTCATTATGACCAGTTGTTTCTTATTCTTCATGTTGGTGCACAAAATTATTGGTTGACTTTCTACAAGCTTGCCTACTCGATGTTGGGAAACTCAAAACAATTTTAGTCAGCAAAGAAGGTTGAATCCTGACTCCTTCAACTTCCACACTTTAGGCTCTACAAGACCTAGGTGGTAGTACCTTTGATTAATGATGCAAACTATACATATTTAACAATGCTCTTGAGTTGACAAAAGTTATCAAGGATAAATTGATTGTAATAACAAATGTTTGTAAAAAGAGGGATGATTTTAAACAAAATATATAATTGTAAACTACAACACATGAAAGTGGACTGATACTAATTGTTTACCTTCCACAAAGTTGTTCTTAATCTTAAAACTATAATTAGACCAATGCCTTCTAGAATGGAGAAGAGAGTCAACTTTCATGATTGCTTGATAAATTTAATTTCTTGGAGATGGGCGTGCCATCATCAACTAATGAGAAGACAAACTAAGAGAATTAAAAAAACCCTAAATAGTTGAATTTAACTTCCAGATGAAAACCAATTATACACAACATACATAAGCATATGAGTTTTTCTTTCAATGGTTTGCCCCAATTTTTCTCTACAAATAGTGTTGATAAAAAAATGAATTTGATCTGGCAAAATCAATGACTAGTTCCCAATCTTTTCGAAAAGAATATTATATATTTTATTAATTCAAAAATGAAGTACAACTAGGCTATAACAAGTTCCAGTATCTAGTATCCACTATACATGTGAGTATTTGCAATTTTTCTTTGTGTATATTTTTTGCATCTCTGTATATCTCTATCTATCTATATAAGGCCTTGGTACCCTTTTTTATAGATCATGAAAGGGTGCAAAAAAAGCTTTAGGCCTTTCCATCCTAACTACCTAGAAACCAACTGCAACTTGTTACAAATAATTACAATCAAAAGAGAAACATAAGAAAAACACAATTCTTGAATCATGTTGATAATTTCCTCTTAACGCTCGACAACTTCTTCATTTGGCGATTTGATTAGCATGTTTTGGGCCTCTTCAGTTTCTTCTTCCATTAGGATTTCATGGCACTCACTTTAGTACTGCGCATATGTTGTGCGCAAATCCCATGTAGCTATCTACATATTGTTGATAATATCAACTTGATCCTCTTGAGCTAGTGTCAATCTTGGTTGCATAGATGGGTGTGGTACTTCATTTCCATTATGTGATTGCACTAGCAAACCCATATCTCCTATCCTACAAAACAAACATAGAAAAATGCACAAGAATGTTTTTGTATGAAAAGAAGAAACCTACCATATGTCCTTATATCTATGAACGAGGTATAATGCACTAAATGACCATATTTCCTTCAAATCCTTACCACAAGCCATCCTTGGTTAATGCCATATTGGAAGCAAATCAGAAAAATAGAAAAAAATCCTTAACATAGCCTCTTCTTTTGATCAATTTATGAAATTGATGCCCCTTTATGATTCTTGGAACTATCGATTGCTAAAAAACTAGAATCATCAAAATCGCAAAATTGCTAACCGAGGATGTCTCCTCCACCGAAATTGTGAAATCAGAACACAACTGGAAGTCTAGTTTTGATTGTGAAATTATAATGTAGCAAAGGTTTAGTTTTAAAATTGCGAAATTAGAAGTTGAGAATTCCATATATCTGGAAATTGTGAAATTAGAATGTAACTTAAAAACTACTCCTCGAATTTGCAAAATTCAACAACTTTCAAATTTTGAGGTTCCATCAGTGGCTCTTTTTGGGGATGCATATTCCTTTGGGATATGACGAGAATCCAACTATCTCCGGGACATAAAAAACAAACAAACAAGAAAACATAAAACATAAAACATTAGTCCTACTTAATAAGCAACAACAAATGAATAAACACCTAAGAGAAAAAAGGTTTAAGGTATTGCCCATGAACAAAGAATTGTAATATATGCCTATCAGTTTCTTGAAGAAGAAAGGAATGTTCTCTAGTTTTATCAGTTATAACATAAGGCCCTAACCATAAATGATCAAATTTTCCATGTTTTCCTTTGTCTTGGTCCTTAACATTCCATTTTAATAACAATGTGTTGAGTTATTTTCAATATCGATTCATATTGAAAATAACATAACATTTCATGAATTGAGTTAATAATACAAATTTACATAACATTTCACAAATCAGTATTGAAAATAACTCAACACATTCTTATTGGAAAATCTATCAAGTGGAGTACTCACAAAAGAGAGAAGAGTTTACATATACAAATAATTAGCCTAAATCAAGTTTTTCAATTTCAAATTCATTCCTTTAGCCATATTTTTTTGTCAACATGGATATTCATTGAATAAAAAAAATGGTCCAGAGGTGATCTCTTTGTATAGCTTCCAAAACATGTGTTGATTGAATGTAATAGACATAGAGATTGATTTTTTAGCCTTTTTTCTTTATTTGACATAAATAGTTTTGGTACAATTTATGTTCAATCATTTTAAGTTTGCATATTAGAATTAAAACTTTTTTTTCCCTAAGTCAACGCATTGAATATTGAAATTACTAAGAGTTGTTAAAACCTTGAATATGATAAATAATCTTAAAAATTGCAATTTAGAATGTTAAATTTCATATGAAAGGTTAAAAATTCTTTGAATGAGGATTGGAAATAATGCCATTTTTATATGGATTATGCAAAGCTTTAGAAAGTTTCATGAAAGCATCAACCTTTAAGTACCATGATAAATCAAAAAATAAAAGGTCTGTTAAAGAATTAGAATTTTAGGGAAACCACCTATAATTTGAGGCACCTTCGACTGCCAATAATTATTTTAGGCTCATCCCCAATCCCGGCACATGACTGGGCACTCTGAATCCTATTGCCGATAGAGATGGGGTGTGCTGCCCAGCCCCCATGCCCGTATAGATATAGAGGGGCCCAGCCCCCATGCCCGTATGTATGGATTCGATATAGAGGGCCCCAGCCCCCATGCCTGAACCCTAGCCCCCAGTCCAGTCCAGGAACCCCAGCCCCCATGCCTGAAATGAACCCCAGCCGATAGCAAAATGAGAAGGGCGCTTCTGCATCGTCACCCCAGCCCCTGGCCCAGTAAAATAAATTGGATGATAATGTAATCTTGATATACTCTTAACATACATGCATACCCAATACACTTTTTAAATATTATTATTACACACACACACACACACACACACACACACACACACACACACACACACACACATTATAATGCATATAAATATATTGGCATTCACTAAATATGTTATCGTTTAGAAAATATATCTTTGATTTGTTCATACAAGATCAATATCAAGTTCATCATCATTCGTCCTAAGAAAAATCATATTTAAAAAAAAAAAGGTTTTATACAATGTATTGTCTAAGACCCTACATTAAAGCATGGTTTCTCAAAGTTAAAATATCTTGTAACATTAAACAATACTTGATCTAACACAAGTGGAATGTATTTTTCCTCGTATCTATTTTCATCCAATTTCTACACTTAAATATCTAATTTCCTCACACAACCAACCACTACTCATTGTCACGAAAAGTAAATTCCTTCTTAAGTTTTCAAAAATATAGTTTTAACCATTGAAATTATCTCCACTTACGAAAAGGTTCATCATCATAAAGCCAAGACTAGCCTCTCAAATTATAAACCTAGCTCTAGTACCAAATGGAGAAAAAACTGCGCAAAAAATGCAATGCACCATTATCTAAGTGTAATGGTATTAAAATATTTTAGCATTCAAAACACACAAAGGCATTTCTCATTGTAAAATTTTGAGCTTTGTTAATATGTAGAATTTTAGGTAACTTTCAAACATTAGATCTAGCTAGAAAAGAGAGATAGATAAGATCAGATAAATTTATTAATGTCTAACAAGAGACCAACGAGGATCTAAGGGACTGGAAATAGTACAAAGGGCAAAACACCAGCAGAGGGAGCACCAAAATGGCATTCGTAGAAAGAATGGGAAAGCAAAAACAAGAAAAGAACCAAGAACAAGGAAAGAACCAAGAAAAAGGAATAACAACAGCTAAGAACTTCTCACAGGCGAGAAGTAGTCTAGAATGGAAAGGTGGACATTAGGGCAATCGGGTACTTTGGAAGGTCGCCTTTGAGGTCTACTAGAGGGACGTTGCCAAGTGTAATCTCTGCGGGGTCTCACAAATCTAGTGTGAATCGAGATAGTGTAG
The DNA here is from genome assembly GCA_028749045.1 of Cupressus sempervirens. Classification (NCBI taxonomy): domain Eukaryota; kingdom Viridiplantae; phylum Streptophyta; class Pinopsida; order Cupressales; family Cupressaceae; genus Cupressus; species Cupressus sempervirens. The sequence continues at coordinate 675,185,525 of CM053786.1, read as the reverse complement.
AGAGGCTGCTTCGATCCTTAGGCAGAAACTGTAGGACTGAAGAAAGAGGTGATGAGTTGCATATCCTAGAAGTGGTGTTGAAAATATTGTCACTCAAGAATAGCAAGGGAGTCGAGCCCCTTGTTGACTCTGGGTAGCATGGTTGGTCTCAGGCTGAAACGAGGTCCAAAAAACTTAACCCCAAAGTAAGTATATGAAGAAGCGATCTCGATCTCGATACCTTGAAAGTAAACATGGAGATGGGATGTCGTCAAACAATTGAAGACTATAACCCAAGTTTTGCCCAGATTTACAACTAGCTCACGTGAGTCGCAGAAAGAGGCCAAGCCATCAAGGAATCATTGAAAACTATCGAGAGAAGATGCTAGGAGAATCACATCATCAGCAAATAGGAGAATAGAGATCAATACCTGATGTAGATAACAATCATCGCCAAGGAGCAAACAATCATGGAGAAAAGCCTCAAGCTCATCTATGTAGATGCCAAAGAGAGTGGGGGAGAGAGGACAACCCTGTTTTACCAGGATAGTGCTATGGATAGGATCAAAGAAGCCTTGTGGAGTCCTGAATCTGCCCTCTACACGCTCGTATAACCTCATAATAGTTGCAAGAAGAATCTCTAAGATCCCAATGTCCCTAAGACACTGAAAGAGAGCCACCCGAGGAATAGAGTTGAAAGCTTTGCAGAAGTCAACAAAACAACAATAAACTTTCATCAAGTGGTGGTGAGCCTCCTCAATGATGGCTCGTAAAGTCAAAATATGATCAGTGGTCTGAAAATTTGAACGAAACCCAGCTTGACCTCTAGCCCAACAATGTCATTGATAGAGCTCACTGGAAAGGATACCATTCAGCAGTGTCGCATAAAGTTTGGCGAAGGTATGCCCAACCATGATGGTCCTATAGTTTTTGGGATCAGAGGCTAGCCCAAATTTATGGATTGGATAGATAATATGTCGCGACCAAGAGTCGGGGAAGCTGACACAAACCACTTGATTAAAGAGCACTATAAGAAAGGGACCTAGGACAAAGATACCCAACTTGAAGAATTCAACTTGAAATCCTTCCTCATCTGGAGTTCTGCTACTGTTCATAACTCTAACTGCCTCACTAACGTGGGAAAAGGAGAAGTGGTGACAACAGGTGGGGGGGAGGATGAGATGGAGAGGGGTTGGCCAGGAATATCATAGAGTGTGAAGGTGTGGGAGGCAAGGGAGTGAAGGTCCAGAGTGGGGGGGGGCACCAAAAGAGCTTTGGGGACTAGAAGAACATGGCACAAAGAGACTTACACTGCAATAAAGTGAACATCCATTTCTTATAGCAAAGAAAGCGACGATAGTCGAGCCTCAACTAAGAGGAAGAGAAGGAAGAAGTAGTGAGTGGAGTAGAGTGAAGCATGCGATGAAAGGATTTGCAGCCCTCATCGAACCATTGGTTCATCGGACAAGACCTGCGAGTGCGGCGAGGGGTGAGCAAGGAGGTGCAGTGGGGAATGGAGAGAAGGGCAGATTCCCACAAGGCGGACGCAAGTGAGTGAAACATGGAGGTGACATCCCCGGAGTCGAAGAAGGGGTCGTGGGGGAGAAGTCATTTGAGGTGATGGATGAAGAGCTCTGCATCTCCATCAGAGAATCGAAAAGAAGTACGAGCATGGGGAGAGGGAAGAGGGGGGGCAAAAAGAAGTGGATAAGCAAGGAGGAGAAGGTGTCAGGGGTCCTCGAAGGGTGATGCTAAGGAGGGCATGGTCAGCCAAAGGAAGGCAAGAGATGGTAAAGCGACAAATGAGAGGAATGAAGGAGGCAGTAGAGAGAACATAGTCAACAACACTAGCACCACCACCGTGTGGCCAACAATTAAAGAGTTTGGATCCAGGAAAGCAAGAGAGTCCATTCAAGATCACTAAATTAGAATACTCACAAAGTTGTAACAATTACAACCATAACTGGTAAAGGGCCCGTAACAATCCTTGGAGAGCCGAAGAAGACCCACAGAACCAGGATCGGAAGCAATCGTACACATGGGATCAAACTTGCGATCATGGAGAGGAGACTGTAGGTCTCCGGTTTGCGCATTAAAGTCTCCCAAAATAATGATGTCCCCCATGGCAAAGAATCTGGTAATGTGCTCAAGAAGGTCCTCATAGGGGTCCCCATCCTCAATGTTGTGAACTGCATAAAATGAAGATGTGAGCAAGAAGTAGCAGATAGCAATATAGGTATGATGCAAGAGCATCTCACATGAGAAAAAAATTTAATTTTTTTTTAAAAAAATAAATAATAAAAATTGTGGAGGAGAGAGTGACGAAAATAGAAAGAAAATAATTTTAAAATAGAAAATAGAAAAAAGAAGAAAAGAGGAATTTCTATTTTCGAGGTGCATAGGTGGCATAAATAGAAAAAAAAAAAAAAAAAAAATTGTCATTCCATTTATCGAAATGTGTAGGTGGCATCTTAGAAGTTTGTGGAAAGTTTCTTAAATCATGCATTTAATATTTGTTGTGATCCATAAAGGAAATGTAATTTTCTAATTGGGCCACATGGTGGTGCTTAGTTGTATTTAGGTGGAATTCTAGAAAGTTGTGGATATTGTAGAAGGTTGTGGCTATTGTGTAGGTGGAATTCTAGTGTGGATAAGTCATGCATTGGGTGGTAAGTGCCTATTTAAGCAAGGCATATGAGCATTTCTAATCAAGCTTTGGAAGCTTCAAGGCGGAAAGCTTTGGAAGGTCAAGCTTCGAGGTGAAAGCTGGAAGGTGTGAAAGCTTCAAGGTGTGAAAGAGAAGGAGGAAGTGAGGAGTGAGTTTTTCCGAGTCTGTGGACAGAGCGCCGATTGTGAGGCAGTTTACAGCAAGATTGTGGTGGAGTTGTGAGTGTGTGGACAAAGCGCCAAATGTGAGGCAGTTTACACTTAGATCTTGGATAGAGTTTGTGAGAAGAGCTAGTGACTACGGTCTAGAAACAAAGAGGTTGCTTGGTGCCTTGCGAGCACAGGTTGAAATCTTGGAGGTTTCTACCAGAGTGTGGATCTAGACTAGCTTGGGTTTGGATTAGATCTTGAGGGATCTTGCAAAACTGTTATTGTAATTGCTATTGTATTTGGCCGTAACCGGCAAGGCCTTACAACCCGACACATTGCATGTAATAGTTATTTTATGAATAAAGAAAGGTGATTTGATATCAAATCTTGCATTATTGGTTATGAGTTGGTAGGGTGGTGTGGCCCTTCATCAAGGTATCTCTATAGAGAAAGGTTCCTCGATCAATGCAAATCCACATGAATCTAGCATAGTTGTCGGAGTGAACCAAGGAAATTTTACTGAAAAGGTGGTCCCGAATAAGACAAGCGACCCCATGAGAACCTCTAACCCCACAAGAACACCTAACTTCATCTCTAAAAAAGGAGATCCACTGATAGCCAGAAATACTGGGAAGAGGATGCATGGGGCTCTCATGTGTCTCTATAATAAAAAGAAGCTCAACAAAACCAATAGCATCATTAAGTAAGTCAGGCATAGACCAAAGGATACCATTAGCGTTCCAACAGTTGAGACACAAAAACCCTGTGCTCAATTGTCGCTGAGCCAATCATTTGGCCTTAGAGGCCACCCTCGAAACCCAACATGTAGGAAAAGTGTCGCAGATTATTGCTTTAAGATTTCTGATGACTACATATTTACCCTTTTGTCTTGCTGTCACAACAAGGGCACAAGCTTGCTTGAGTTCTACGACCTGTGATCAAGTGAGGTCCTCCTCTAGGTAGATCTTAGGGGAAAGAGAGAATAACTTCTTTGCCCTAAGAGCCCGCAACCTATCAGAGAGGGAGAGGAACCAGATGAAGAGAGTGCCATCAAGGCCTAACCAACACTTGTCAAGAGTAATGTCTGAAATGTCCAGCTGATCCTTGAGGAAAGAGTATCCAACAGTTGAGGGATCATCAATGGACGAGAGACCACAGACTCGGTAAGTTTAGTTCACGAGTCCGCCTTACCCGCTCATTGTCCATTTTCCCTTGAACTAACTTCTCAACACTTGAAAGGGGAGCCTCATCCACAAAACTACATAAACAAGCCCACGACTTCACCTTTAATTCAATCTCTATTAACAGTGAAGAATGCCTATTGACGATCTCCTATTATTTATCCTTGATAGTGTCTAACTCCTTGAGCTGCAAGGTAGCAAATTCCAGATCAGCCTTGAGGCCTATATTTTCAATAACTAGAGAATGCACAGTATCTCGTAGAGTGTGGTTTTCAAATTCCAACAAAGAAAACCATTATGCGATTTTAACATAGAGTGAAGTTGACTGAGCAACAACAGTTTGTAGGACAACATTAGCAGATTCCACTGTAGCCAAGCGATCAGCGAGATGCTGGAGTGTAATTGGATCAGACATTCTATCAAACACCTATCACAATGCCACCAAATACCTCCACACAACAATGAACAAAGGCCCAGTTCACCAGTCAGACATTTCGTCAAACGAATCCCATGCAAAGAACCAAACGTTGTTTACAAATGAAGATCGCACATCCCTTAATATCAAAACACTACCCTATATTTCAAATCACAATGCTCTAGACATGAAATACAGGCCAAAATATCCAAACACGACCCTTGTATAATCAATCTCAGGAAATCCTTTTGTCACTCATTTGTGGATGGATTCACATGGCATTGGCTTGGATTCAAACACTTCAAACCTAACCCCAGGCAAGACATGGCTCACGGCCCGAACCTGCACACAATGAAGTAACACCAAGGAGGGCACAAGTGCAGATCTAAGAAAAAGAAGAAAAAATCGAAAAAGAATAAAAATAAGAACTATAACTTCTTTCTTATTGATTTATATGTGAATATAATTACAATATATAAACTTTCTCAAAGAAAAAAGTGGAAGAAAAATAGAAGAAAACTATATAAACAGAAATATTCGTTAGCTTACAAACTAAGCACGTGTAAGTTTATTCATAAATCAAGGATAAAACAAGTTGTAAAAAACTTCCTTCCTTGAAGGTAGAAATAAGAAAACAAATCTTGCTAGTTTTATTGCACAACACCCAACCCCCTCTTAAGCATAACTAAAGGGGACAAAAACATAACGAAGGAAAAGAGGGAAGAGAGAAATCCCAATAGGAATAAAACCGTCCCTCAAAATATACTTCAGAAAAACATCTTCCAAGGCACAAGAAAAGTGTGGACAGCCATTGAATGATAACAGTCATATTGTTGAATAAAGAACATCCTTTAAAACCAAGATGCAAATCATGATTAATCCGCATAAGTGCCCCCAATGATATTACTCAAATAGTGAGCAGATGGCAAACAAGGCAAAAACATCTATCAATCGAAGATACAAAAGACAAAATATGCATAGGAGCCCCCGAACAATGAATAGATGACAAACAAAGACAAAACATCTACCAATCAAAAATGCACATGAAACATGAATATGTACAAGTGACCCTAATGACACTCTCAACCACATAGATTTTACCATCACACCAAAAGCACATGTTGGTGGTGGAGAGAGATCTCATTGGGGATATAATCGCTACCCCAACACCCCCGCCCCCACCCCTCCTCCACCCCGCCACCCACATGATGGAGTCGGATACAACCATTTAACATGTGGGATTTGTACCCACTACATCCCATGTTGATAATCCAAGCCTATGTGGATGAAGGGTCAAAGGGCTTGAGAGTCGATGACTTGCACACTAATACCATGTAAAATTTTGTACTCTGTTACCTTGTAGGATTTTAGCTAACTTTCAAACAGTAGATCTAGCTAAAAAAGAGAGAAGAAGCATGCAGCCAAAAAAGAAAAATAGAAGACTAAGAACTATAAACTCTTTCTTATTGATTTATATGTGAATATAATTACAATATATAGACTTTCTCAAAGAAAAAAGTGGAAGAAAAATAGAAGAAAACTATATAAACAAGAATATTCCTTAGCTTACAAACTAAGCACGTGCAAGTTTATTCATAAATCAAGGATAAAACAAGTCGTAAAAAACAACCTTCCTTGAAGGTAGAAATAAGAAAACAAATATTGCTAGTTTTATTGCGTAACACCCACCCCCCCCCCTCTTAAGCATAACTAAAGGGGACAAAAACATAAAGAATGAAAAGAGGAAAGAGAGAAAACCCAGTAGGAATAAAATCGTCCCTCAAAATATACTTTAGAAGAACAACTTCCAAGGCACAAGAAAAGTGTGGACGACCATTGAATGATAATTGTCATACTGTTGAATAAAGAACCTCCTTAAAAATCAAGATGCAAATCATGATTAATCTGCATGAGTGCCCCCAACAATACTACTCAAATAGTAAGCAAATGGCAAACAAGGGAAAACATCTATCAATCAAAGATACAAAAGGCAATAATATGCATAGGAGCCCCCGAACAGTGAATAGATGGCAAAAAAAGACAAAACATCTATCAATCAAGAATGCAAATGAAACATGAATATGTACAAGTGACCCTAGTGGCACTCAACCACGTAGATTTTACCATCACACCAAAAGCACGTGTTGGTGGTGGAGAGAGCTCTCATTGGGGATATAATCGCTACGCCAACACCCCCCACCCTCACCCCTCCTCCACCCTACCACCCACATGATGGAGCCGGATACAACCATTCATCATGTGGGATTTGCACCCACTACATACCATGTTGATAATCCAAGCCCGCGTGGATGAAGGTTCAAAGGGCTTGAGAGCCGATGACCTACGCTCTGATACCATGTAAAATTTTGTACTTTGTTACCATGTAAGATTTTAGCTAACTTTCAAACATTAGATCTAGCTAGAAAAGAGAGAAGAAGCATGCAGTAAAAAAAGAAAAATAGAACAAGACTAAGAACTATAAGCTCTTTCTTATTGATTTACATGTCTCATTGGGGATATAATCACTACACCAACACCCCCCACCCTCACCCCTCCTCCAACCCGCCACCCACATGATGGAGTCGGATACAACCATTCATCATGTGGGATTTGCACCCACTACATACCACGTTGATAATCCAAGCCTACGTGGACGAAGAGTCAAAGGGCTTGAGAGCCGATGACGTGCGCTGTGATACCATGTAAAATTTTGTACTCTGTTACCATGTAGGATTTTAGCTAACTTTCGAACATTAGATCTAGCTAGAAAAGAGAGAAGCATGCAGTAAAAAAAGAAAAATAGAACAAGACTAAGAACTATAAACTCTTTCTTATTAATTTACATGTGAATATAATTACAATATATAGACTTCCTCAAAGAAAAAAGTGGAGAAAAAATGGAATAAAACTGTAGAAATTAAAAATATTCCTTAGTTAGCCTAAAACTAGTCAAGTGCATGTTTATTCATAAATCAAGTTGTTAAAAACAACTATCCTTGACCTTGCTAGTTTTATTGCAGTAACACTCACCTGTGCTTAGCCGGAATCCATCTTAAAGTATTTGCACAAATCTCATCATAAGTCACCACTAACCATTGTTACAATAAAATGGATAATGATCTATGAGCTGAAAAGCCTTTCTGTACCAGCCCATAGCCAAGGCAGTACTCCCAGACCAGACTCCGTAGGGTATGTAACATATTCATTATACAAGACATCAACAGATGATTTATCAGTCAGGTTGAAATCCAAACATTGGTGTGAAGTGACAAGAGCACTTATAACTCTGTTGTGTCAAATTAGTTTGCATGTTTGTTGGATCGTGATGCTTGTCATTTGCTTTTTAAATTATTAAGTATTGATCGTTTTGTTGAAAATACGTATGTAGATTATGGGAGATGGATTTCCAAAAATATATATAACCAAGGAGAATACTGTATATTACTGCTCCAGATTGCAAACTGCTTTCAATGGCAAAGCAACTCAATTGTGTGAATTAGAATTTGCTCTAGCAAAGATACCTGGCCATTGCCATTGCTATTCCAAACACATCAAAATTTGCAGTACTATTAGTCAAGGTCATAATAGAAACTGCTGATGCAAGATTAGTGGGTCTTTTAAGAACAAACCACCAAGTAACAAGACTCTGTCAATCTAGAAACTATTCATTACAGAACTTTGTAATAAGTATGTATTATCCAGGAAACAGAAAAGTATAATACAGAATTCAGAAAAAGATCCGAGCATTACTGACTCCATAAATGGTTGCATCAAAAACAAACTTTCCTCTAAGCACACTTCTTTCACTCATGGTTCGGACCTAAAACTCATGTAGTACTTTAGTTCTCCCAAATCTATTATATTAAATTATGAACTAAAATTAACAATTAAGATGACTTTCAAGAAGTTTAAAAGTATTGTGAATGATGACTGCCAGATTCAAGAAGACGTGTGCATATGACACATGTAAGCTTGTTTCTTAATAGAGTTGCACCATGTGAATCAATGTACCCTCCTGCTATAATTTTATTAATTTCTTCAAAAAACGTATAGAGAATTATTTTCTCCATCTACACAGTCCATAGTAGCATGGACATTTAAAACTTGAATTAAGAATGAATCGGCTAAACTGAAAGCAGGGGCTGCATACAAAATTTATAGACTGCTTGCTCCAATCTTGATAATCCACCTGGGCTATCTGACTACATCCGTAACCAGCCAAGAGAGAAATTATCTGCACCAAATCACCAGTGCCTGCTACTTATTAAATATGATTTCTCTGCTTCAGGGACATTGTATGCAAAAACATTCAAATGATTATAGGGAGCAGAACCAATAATAACCTCTGCCTCTGATTTGTCTGAATATGAGTGCCAGGAGCCTCAACTCAATGCTCAACAGTTTAACTGCAGCCATTAAGGATGAAACACCCATAACAATGCCAACTGCAATACTTGAGTAAAGCTTGTACATGTAAGGCGGTAACATTGTGTCAAAGCATCAAAACATGCCTCTTTCAACCTGTCAATATAACAGTGCCAACACTTGGGTACTACAACTATGGACATTCCTTATGCCTGCAACAAAATTTGACCTATGCATGAACTGAATATGTCATATAGTGCCAGCTGCACTTCCCCTGTACCATGTTCACAACTGATTAGGCTTGACAGGAGTGGAAAAAGTCGAGACAGATATCTCTTGAATGTAGCAATCTTCAATCGTCTAACAGCTTGCAAAGTTGCCACAACCAATGGAGCCCGAGAAGCCAATTCACTCCTCCTTGCAGAATGCAGAGGAATAATCCTGAGTGGTTTTGCACAATCATCATATGATCCAGAAAAGGGTTCAGGTGTTGCTATATTTATGTAAACCTGCAAGACATCTTCACACAATTGTACAAGACGGGATTCTACTTCAATTTCTTTCGCAAGAGTAGGTTTATTGTGTGCCACATGCTGCAACAGTTTAAGGAACGCTTGGTAGGATTCACTCTCCAGGCTAAGTAATGGAGGATCTGGCATCTGGGTGATTGAGTTAAGTTCCTGAAGCTTCAAACGTAGAGAGTAGTCACTGTTCACATTATGTGCATGAATTGCAATGGAATAGGGTATGTCTAGAAGCATCATAATGCTTGCTGCTGAGAGCTGTTCTCCATGCCTATTATGTATCTCCATAATAACCTAAGAACAAGGTAAAAGAATATGCTTTAAAAATCTACAAAAATTAGATCTATATCTTCGACCAAGGCCAAAGTAAATATATGAAATTACTATGTCAAGCACACAGATCATAATCCTGGATCTTTAGCAGCAACCATGATGATCTTTAGCAGTACATGTGGTGTACTATTATGAATTATCAAAAGAGTAGCCTAAAATTCAAACCATTCCCAACTGCATCAAGGTTTATGAAAACCACTGGCTCCGCTGATTTTCATTGCCCATAGACAGAGTATTATACTTTTAACAAGATCAATACCTGGGAGTTGCTAGCAAAATTTAAGGGTCTTCAAGGGAAGCATACTCAAGGGACAAGTATACATCAACTTTAGCTTTGCCAGCAAAAACCATGATGTCCAAAAGAACCATAAGAAAGCAAAATAAAATATATACTAACCTAAAAATGTCTTTACAAAGGACACATTCAAATAAGAGTGCCTATATCAAATCGTCTCTAAGCTATTTTTGCAAAACATTCATACAGAAATATGTTGTGTATATCCTGGAAACAAATAAGTTTGTAAAAATCATATATATATATATATATATATATATATATATATATATATATATATATATAAGTTCCAAAAGTGGTTAAGAAAGTGCTTTTTAAAATGATACACCGAAAACAGATCCCACTTTTATTGACAGGAAGGTGCTCTATTTCAGTTGTTTTCTAAAAATTACAAGAAGCTATAAAGAAAGTATGATAAATATAAGACATGAAATGAAAGTTAGAAACAAAAAGAAAGGAAAGACTAATTGTTGCATACTCCATGTTTTCAACCAGAATAAAGAAAAGTATACCTGGATTAGGAGGAGTTGTACTGCTGTACGACATTTTGCATCAGAGACGGCAAGTCTTAATCTGTCTTCATCCCTATCTTCAGCGTCTTGAGTAGAAACTAGACCATTGACAAATGCAGGATTGTTAGACATTGTAAGATCATCTTCTGCACTTTCTGATGTCTCTATATCAGCCATGATGTAAACAATCTGAGTGAATTCTGGAACTGTTTCTTCAGCTGTTGTTTTCAAAAATGACAAAACCTGTTGCCATTCATCATCGGAAAAGAGACTACCAGCATTATTCATCAAACGAATAAAAGCGGATACACCAATGCCAGCCAAGTTTTGAATGGGTCGCTTTATAATATCAGTTAGATTCTTCAACATGCTCCCAAGTAAAAGATTCACCAGAGAGTAGAACTTGACAAAGAGGTCCACAACAAGTTGCAGTGCCAATGTAAATGTGTCAGAAATCCAAGCATCCTCACTAAGATCAATATATTTATTTTGTATATCATTTGATCCTAAGCTACTTGATACAGGGCCAGAGCCATGTGGAACATAGGAAAATAAGGGGAAAAGCACTGATTCAAACACCCGTTCCCAAAGAGCAAGTGAGAATAGATGCCCATGATGTTGAAGCGTGTCAAAAAGAGTTTGCAATGCACTTTTCCTAATTTCTGGTCGGGGATCAAATGTAAGCTTAGAAAATCCTGTAACCAATGCCATTAAAACAAGTAGGTAATAAGACTAAGAATTCATAATTAGTATAAGTTCCCAAGGAAACTCATTTAAAAGGAAATAGAAACATTGCTAGAGGAATTATCAATTGCAACTCACTAAATTAGTACACAGAAAAAACCACCATTACCTGCTAATAAAGGGAACCAGAAGGACAAATGGTCATCTTTGTCAGTGAATTTTGGGCTGTCTGTGTTTCCGTTGCATCCAGAAACAAGAGGAATGCCAGGTTTTACAAATTTTTCCTTGTCCTTGTTTTTAAAAGAAGATATAAGCCGCCCCTCAGCCAGTTTTAGAGCACAAAAGCGGAGAAATGCTATTGCATTGAGACTAATATCCTTGTTGAATCTGTTGTTCATAAATGCTATCAGACAGTTGACACAATCAGTGAAAGTGGTAGTCTCTGTTTCAATTATGTAAGGGAAGTAATCTCGCACTATTTTTTCAATGGTCTCAAATGCCAAGAGCACAATATTCTTGTGATTATCTGCTGCTGCTATTGTGAATACCTGGAGAGGAATCAAGATTAGCAAAACCAAAGAAACCAAAACCAATATGGAAGCAATATTATATTCATAAGATTTATGAGAGAGAAGTGTATACCTTATAGCATCAACAAAGTTAACAATGCACAGTTCACTAATTGCTAGAAAATGTTTTGCAGCAAGAAAAATAAAGAATGCAGTGAAGGACTGTTTATAGAAAATGATAAACAACTTCAGATATTAAAGTATGAAAGCCAAATAAATAGTTTAAAATACCATGAACATGCTTTTCCATCCTGATTTAATATTGTTGACACGTGCTAAAACCATTTGAGAAACACACCGGATAACTAATTCCCTGATTTCTATGGAGCTGCTCTGTTGAATAACAATCACAAAAGGTTTCATGAATTCATTCTGAAAATTATAATTTGCAAGTTCCTCGCGTTCTAAAAATTTCATTGCTAGCTGCCGTAGAGAATCCATCACAAAAATAGCAATAGAGAGATTTTCTGAGCATCCAACGGTGACAAAGAAACTTGAAAGCACGTTCCAAATACGAGACCAAACTAGCCTGATACGGTTCATATTATAATGCCTGCATGGGCAAAAAAATTGTTTAATCAATGTTGGGCCAAAAAAAATCTTGCATGCATTGAAACTATTTCCCATGTTCCATATCTATATACTTACGCAATTTCCACAATCTTGGTGAGGCTGAAAACTCGAGGATTACTAGGAGAGCGCAGCTCTTCTATTGAGACCTTGCAGAGGGCTTTCACAAAATCAACTATTGCCTCACTGTTCAACCTCTCACTATGAACAAAAATGCAGTTCATCTCAAAATTGCCAATCTGTTCAAGCATGTTCAAGTTGGAAACTAAATTGTTCATCTGCTCTGGGGTTACTATTCCTGAAGCATTCCCCCCAACACCAACACTGTCATATGATCCCCGTCGAGCAATTCTACCTGCTGCTACTGCATATTGGAGCTGACCCGTTCCCTTTCTTTTTTGTGCATGGTAAACAGGTGACAATGGATGCTTGATCTTTTCTAATTCATTTTGTGGCACTGTAAAAAATGTGGCATCTGGAGGAGCACCCTCTCCCAAAAGATGCAGCTGCTCAAATCGAGAGAGACATGTTAAAATGTGTTCCCAGGCCCCTTGGAGATAGTTACCATCTTCATCAGCAATAGTGATAATGGCCTGCAGAACATTTTAAAAGAAATCTTATCAATAATAATCAGCATTTAATTGCAAAACAGGAAATATATACAATGGAACAACTATTAAATTCTTTCTTTAATCTGAACCTAAATGCCTTCTGACAATAAAAGAACTGAGATCTCACCTTTGAGAGTATTAAAGCATCAGAGTAAATGAGATTTATGCATCAGAAAAATGTATTTTTACATAATCATTACTTGCATTTGTGGTAAGAAATTTTTCAGAGCTATGTTGCTTTTTAAATTGATAGAAACAAATTTTTGAAAGGCCCAGACCTTTGTACAACAAAGCATCCAACAGTTAAACAGAACCAGTATCATGAGATATGTCATAAACCAGATCCTTGTCATAGCTATGTTAAGGTTCATTAGAAATTTACAATATAAATCTAGCAACATTTGATACTTAATTCTTTTTTTGAGAAATTAGATGTATGCAGTATGCACACACGTCTGAGTAGTTTTTACACAATTACAATAATCAATGGTAGTCATTTCCTAGCTTAATGTCATAACCCTGCTATACTAAGTTAGAGGGAACCAACCTAGGGCAACAATGTTTAATAAAAGCCCTAGAATAAAAAATATAATAAAATCCTTTATAGGCCCGACCCTCTTGAAAAATCACCTTCCTTCAAGAGCTGTGTCCGTTGAAAAGTGAAACAGTACTTACAAATGCTAAACTGGAAGGTTACAAGGCAAAATGAAAGGAAATATCAATTCGTTTAGGAGCAGTTGCAGAGAAGAGATACAACAGAAAAACATATTAAGCATTACAAACAGAAATTTCATTAGAGAAAAAGGAATAATTCTACTCCTTTGTGCATATTTGAATGGATGTTAATGTCAACATATTTTTGCAGACTTTATCTCCAACATATATATATGCTTATAATAAACATATGCAAGTAAATGTATATTCATGTAATACAATTGACAATATCACACACCTACAATAATCAACCATGTTAGGGAAAGGAACTGCAAGGCAGGGGCACAGTGAAGGAAGATTGCCAGGCAATCCAGGAAAGAAACATTACACTAAACAAATAATAGCCATCTCCAAAGAACACCTAGGCAGAGAAGGAAGTGTGTAGAAAAATCGATGTAATATTGAAAAATATACAACAAATTCATAGACCATTACAAATGCTTCAAACTGAAGCAAAAGTCTTCTAAAAAAAAGAAGACTAAAATAGAATAATAAATAAAACTCCTATGTGACCAATTAATATAATATTCTAAAAAGCTAGCTAAAAATAGCAAAAGGCACTAAAATATTGTATGAATCTAAAATATTCTAATACCCTCCCTTAATGGTCGTTCTATGAGCTACACCAAGTTGCCTCCTAAACTTGGCAAACTTTCTAGACTAAGCAACTTGGTGAATATATTCAGGCTGGTCCTCAATGGGGACATACTACAACATCATTGATCCATCTTCAACAAGCTTATGGAAGAAATGACAATGAAGGTCAACATGCTTGGTCCCATCAATAGAACATCTTGGGGAGATGGTATTGTTGCACTCCAAAGATGAGGTCTGCTAATCTTAATATGGGTCAAGATATCACCATCTGACACCATTTTCTTGGTGTCGTCACTGATTACCCCCTATTATGGATTCTTCTCGTGCTAGTTGTGAAGGAGTGGCTTATTTATAGTACCCAAGTATTACCTTCTCTTGGCTTAATGTTCCTTCCCCTAAAGCCATCCCAAATTCCAGTTTTGAAGAACTAATTACTGGTTGGGGCACTATTGATAATCCATATATGACTCCCTATTCTACGACTATTTTCAAAATTTGGCACTCCTTCATTTTCTCCTTCACCTCTTGCACCGAGACTTGAGTTGGCATATCCTCTTAAAGAATTTGTTTCCTATTGTAGCCTCCCTTCTTGCCACCCTTATCCTTTTTCCTTTGATACTCCTTAGTGGACTTGGCCTAAGGATTGTTTGTACCTTTCTGCTTAACCCTTCGGTGTCTAGCAAACTTGGGTAGATGGAGATCCAACCTTGAGACTTCATTTGACAACCTCAACTATCAAGGATTTAATGTCCACTTCTTCCTTCTATGACCACCTTATTGGGGAAAGAGGCCTCTAAGCAGCCTTGTGCACCTCATATAGAGGATCTAATATCTCCCCATAATCTAAGCATCTCTTGGGAATAACAACCCTAATACCATAGGATCTTATCTAAAATACAGTCAGCTAGCAATATCTTCTCTTTGTAGCCTAAAAATTGTCTATTAATCGAGCTAATGGCTAGGATAAGACTTTGCAATTATGGTCTTGATTTTACCTTTAGGATCATCAGGTTCACGAGTATAATCAAAATCTATTATGTTAAATGCTTGTAACTCATAAGTAGCTTCCCAGGTTGCATGTTACTTTGTATATTTATCAAGGGCTATCAACTTCAGCCTTATGCATTGTCGTCGTCAAGGCTTGTGCCTCTACAATATGTCATAGAATTCTAACAAGATGATCCTATCACTACAATGCCTACGAAGAAGATAGGGTTTGTTATGTAAATTATTTAGTCAAATATACATTGATTTTTGGTTCTAAATGGACCATGTTCCCCAAGGTTCCACAAGTACCACTGCATCCTTTGTCAATTTGTAGCCATGTGTCACCTAACAATTGGTTAATGATTGCATACAAATGCATTAATTACCCTCCTAAAGTAGGTATCTATTTGTGTAACTTTTAGTTGATAGCAATGACCCCATGACCTCTCATCATCTATGTTTTCCCCATTCTTCCCTTCATATCTAGTCTAAGGTGATGTATTGTGACTCATGTAATGAACCATATAACATAAGTCATGTGGAATTTCTTTGTCTCCCTCACCTAGCATATTTGTTCATGGAGTTTTCCTGAAATGTATTACTGCCCCTTTAATAATGGCAATAATGTAATAGTTCATCTAGGGGTTAGAGTGTATAGACTCTTCCTTGCCAAATACCTTGTTCAACATAATGACCATATCTTGTACGAGCTCTTTAAGCTCACTCCTATGAATGTGGTCACTTACCTTATTAACAAATCTCCTAGGCCAACTCAACAAATAATGATTTTCTTACTTCCTTCTATTTGTATTGGCAAGGTGCTTCACCTTCTAGTGTAATTACACTACCGCCATATATTGAGAAATTTTGAATGTGTGACACTGCCCTTAGGTATAGGTCCACCACTAAATTCCATTTCTCATTTGCGCACCATCTAGTAGATTGGTTATGGTGGGTAGCAATTGTGAGGATCAGCTCAAGGGATTGGACCACCTGAGAAAAAAATAGTGACCTCCACTCATCCTGATTACCTCACTTGGTTATAGAATTCGGAGCTAGGAAGATTGTTGGCATTTATCCAAATTGCTTTCAAATTTCTGTCCTATCTTTGTGTCTATTATATAGTTAACCGTGCTCTCTATCTTTTAGAGGCCATGAGCTGCCTTTGGTACATATACTTCATGGTTACTAGAGTTTTTTTTTTCCAATATTTGCTTCCTGCTTAGTCTTCCTCCTACCCTCCAGGAATATCACTACAACCTCTACTTCAGCCATATAAAAGATGGATCTTGGAAGGGAACAAAAAAAATAGTCACTACAAGTCCCTTACAGAACAATTTCACTCTTTCCAAAAGCAATGTAGGTAGGCTCTGAGATCCATGAACCCAACATGAAGGTTTTGTTAGAAAGTAAAGTCCACCAAGATAACTGAGAAGGGGGGTGATTAGTTATGCGCTTAAAACAACTCTTGATGTCTTTATTAATTCTTAAACATGTAAATAGTAGATGCAACAACCATAGAAAGATAACCATGTACAATAACACCAAATATGTTAACTAGGGAAATCCTTGATCAGAGGGAAAACCCCATTGGAAATGATGCCCACGAGATGATGTACTAATATAAAAGTTCCTTGTGAAAGGATAGACCCTGTTAGGAGTCAATGAAATACAATCAGTACATAGAGTCCCTTTTTGGAGACTTTGAATCCATATTAGGAAATACCAACCCTGTTAGGAGTTGGGCCAACCTTGCTAGGAGATGAAAGAAGGACAACTGAACCCACTATCCAAATAGCCTCGGAAACAGTCTTCACTAGACAATCTTCTGGATAAGCATATCCAAGATCTCTGAACTAACTAAATAGAAACTCCTTTGCCAATACAGTTCCTTTGAAGCTCACAATACATCAATACACATCAATCTTTACTCTGATCAAAAGATATTTGCATTCAAGTTTGCTCAACCAAACATTGCATTGCATATGACCGCATATAATCACACTTATGACTACAACCAAGGAAATGATCTTTCCTTTATACCAAGTCCTAATAACAAGTATTGAGTCGGCCTTGAGGCTTTCCCAATTTACAATAAGAATATAGGATGTCTTTAAGATATTATATTACACGTTACATTACAATTATACTCTTTCCACAATGATTTTTACAATAGTCGGCTCACAAGAAATAGAACTCTAAACAATCTTCAATAAGTCGACTTAAACTGCATATCTCATTTCGCTTTCTAAACCATAGCATCCTTAACATGTCTCTGACCTTCCTTCCTCCAAGCTTGCTTAACCAAATTCCATCTCTTTCAAAAGATACAATTGATTTACTAGCAACTACTTTCGAAAAACTGTCTCTAAAAACAACCTCCACAAAAGTTTGCATAACTCTACGAAAACTGCAAGTCTCTTTTCGCAAACATCGACATAGGATCAAAACAAGCTCCTGAAGCTACCCTCAAGTGTGCATAACATACGTCATTTGCCGTTGACAGCGCCAAATAATTATTCCTTTGTAACTCTAGAATTCTTCACTGAATAAGGTGTATGTTGACATTAATGATACTTTGTCATAAATGCAACACAATCTCTGAATCATGTCTCCAACATTGCTAACATACTCCCCCATAGGAATACCATCAGCGTTCATGCTAACAATCTCCCCCTTTAGCATTGATGGCAACATAGATGAAAAACATTTATGGTCATAGGAAATAGTACTCTAGACAGTCTTTAATACATTGGCTTAAACTCATATCTGATTTCGCTATCTCAACCATAGCATGCTCAACATGTCTCTGACCTCGTTCCAAGTTCACTTAACCAGATTCCATCAACTGATTTACCAGCAACTACTTTCCAGAAACTGTCTCTGAAAGCAACCTCCAGAAAACTTCGCATAACTCTGCCAAAACTGCAAATCTCTTTTCACGAACATAGACAGCATCAAAATAGGCTCTTGAAGCTACCCTCAAGTGCGCATAACATACATCATTGACCGTTGACAACCCAAAACAATTCTTCCTCTGTAACTGTGGAATTCTTCACAAAATAAGGTGTATGTTGACATCAATGACAAACTCGGTCATGAATGCAACACATAAGCATCTAAATCATGTCTCCAACATTGCTGACATGCTCCCCCATAATTATACCATCAGCATTCATGCTAACAATCTCCCCTTTGGCATTGATAGCAACATAGATGGAATACATCTAAGTTCTATGAATACCAAATATATTTCTTCTACATCTGCCTTTGCTCCCCCATTCATGT
This sequence comes from Cupressus sempervirens, assembly GCA_028749045.1. Classification (NCBI taxonomy): domain Eukaryota; kingdom Viridiplantae; phylum Streptophyta; class Pinopsida; order Cupressales; family Cupressaceae; genus Cupressus; species Cupressus sempervirens. Next base: position 675,167,084 of record CM053786.1, on the reverse strand, counting down.
TGCCCATGAATATAAACATACATCTCAATCTCAAACAGGTTGTAAAGAGTTATTCATGTTCAAGTCACAACCATACAGTAAACAACGTAAGGAAGGTGTTAATCTCCCCCATACATCAATCAATACATTATTCTCTCCTCAAATGATGCTTTCTCATTTCTCCCAAAGTATGTTTCTCATGTGATATTCTTCTCTCCCCCATTGACATCAATGACAAAGGTATAATTATGTCAATTCTCTAAGTTCAATCCTTTCCTAAACAATTTGTTCAAGCTAAAGTATCCAAAGACACTGTTAAATACCAATACCAAGAATCCTCAATGACTCATCTCAAACATAGATACTCCCCCATAGGTGAAGCATCAAGCATCCAATCCAAATAAAGAAATAGTGCTCTGCTATCAATTGGACTAATGCATTCTTTGCATCTCCCTGCAATAGGTTGGGGCATAACCCCAAGCATGTCTCTCAAGTACTCAAATGTGTCCTTAGCCAAAGGTTAGCAAATATGCCTGTTATTTGCTCCTCTGTGCTAACATATTCCATTCTGATTTCTTTCTCTGCAACTTACTCTCTCAAAAATGAATAATTAATAGATATGTGTTTTGTCTTTGAATGTAAAACTAGATTCTTTGACATATTCACTATACTTGTATTATCATAATGTCCGATAATAGGTTTAGTAAACTCAATTCCAATGTCTTTCAGCATCTGCTTCATCCAAATAATCTGATTACAACTATTTGTTGCTACTATATACTTTGCTTATGTTGTACCATGTGAAATGCAATCATGTTTCTTACTCAACCAAGAAACTAATCTTCCTTTCAAAAAGAATGCTACACCACTAGTGCTCTTTTTGTCATCTACACTGCCTAACCTATCAGCATCTGTGTGCACACATAATGTAAAATCTTGTGATCTATCATACCATAAACCATAATCAGGTGTGCCTTTCAAATATCTAAAAATTCTTTTTACTACTGCAAGATGTGTCTCTTTAGGATCTGCCTAAAATCTTGCCACAATTCCAACTACATTGGCTATATGAGGTCTAGTATGTGTCAAATATTGCAATTCGCCAATTATAGATATGTACTTCTTTTGCTCTGTACTAGGGGATTCATCTTTACTAGATAACTTACATCCAGTTACGATAAGCATTTCAATAGGTTTACAACTTTCCAAACCAAATCTTTTCAACAAATCTCTAAGATACTTCACTAGTGATATGAAGATTCCATCTTTGTTCTGTACAATTTGCAACCCCAAGAAGTATTTCATCTATCCAATCATTCTCATCTCAAATTCCTTCTTCATTTCTTTTGAATGTGTCTTACTAGCTTCATCATTACCTTCAAAGATAACGCCATCCACAAATACTACAACTATCAACAAACCATCATCATTCTTTCTCAAATACAAGTTACTATCAGCATTACATTTCACAAATCCCAAATTTGTCAAATATTTATCCAACCTTGCATACCAAGCTCTAGGTGGTTGGTTTAGTCCATATAATGCCTTCTTTAATTTGCTAACCATATCCTTCTCATCTGTCAAAGGAAAACCATCAAGTTGTTCAATGTATACTTCTTCAAGTTCTTCATGCAAAAAAGTTGACTTGGCATCTATTTGATGAACTTTAAAGTTCTTGTTAGCTACATCTGCCAAAAACATTCTCATTGCTTCTAATCTAGCAACAAGTACAAATATTTCTTCAAAATCAATTCCTTATTGTGAATATCCTTTATGTACCAATCTTGCTTTGTTTCTCACAACTTCAGCTTGTTCATTCATATTGTTTCTAAATACCCATTTAGTTCCAATAATATTCTTATCTTTAGGTCTAGGAACCAATTCTCATTTCTTGTTCTTTTCAATTTGCTCTAATGCTTTTTTCAAAGCTTTAATCCAATAATCATCTTTACAAGCTTCATAAACATTATTAGGCTCAACTTGAGAAATCAAACACAAGTCTTCTTACCTTGTTTCTTGTCATAACTCCTTTGTTCACACTTCCAATGCTCTATTCAGCAAGGTGATTCTTTGCCACATTTCTGTTAGGTGTCACTTGTTCAACTCTAATTTTTGCGCTTGGTTCAGACAAGGTTCTTCTCTTTGTATTTCTCCTTGTAGTACAGTCTGCAAATCGGTTTTGGTTTCATAAAACAATTCCTACTCAATATTCTTATTGTTAGTCCTTTGATTATTCTCTCCATCAGAATCATAATCAAGTATCTTTTCTTGTATTTTGAACTTTTCATCAACTTTCACATTAGCACTTTCAACAATAGACTTCAATCTTTGATTAAAACATTTGTATGCTCTACTTTACAATGAATATCCAAGGAACATTCCTTTATCACTTCTAGCATCAAACTTTCCAATGTCATCATCTCTTTTAATATAACATTTGCTTCCAAAGATTCCAAAGTATTTCACAGTAGGTGCATGTCCAAACCAAAGTTCATAAGGTGTCTTACCATTGTGTGTCTAATCTACACTCTATTCATAGTGTATATTGTTATATTCACTGCTTCTCTCCAAAAGATATGTGATACACTATTCTCAAACATCATTGCTCTAGCTGCTTCTATCATTGATTTGTTCTTTCTTTCTCTCATTTGAAATAAATTCTCCTCTATCAGATCTCCAACATTTGGTCTTCAAACCAAATTCATTTTCAACTCTACTTTTAAATACCTTGAATTTCTCAAAAGCTTCAGATTTATCTCTAAGAAATGCAACCCACATCATTCTAGTGAAATCATCAATAAGAAGCATGAAATACCTTTCACCATAAAATGCTCTGGTTCTTGTAGGACCACTCAGATCTATGCATACAATCTCCAACTTTGTTGAAGTAGTAAATGTCTTACTTGAAAATGAACTTTTTTTCTGCTTTGCCATTATACACACTTTGCCCAACATGTTAGTAGGTTTCACAATCTTAGGCAAATCTCTAACTGCAGATGTAATAGTGACCTTCACAATATTATCAAAGTTGTTATGACAAAATCTCTTATGCCATAACCAACTATCATCCACTTTAGCAACTAAACATGTCATTTCAATAGGGTTCAACTGAAATACATTACCTCTTGTCCTCGTACCAGTACCAATCAATTTGTCATCTTTACCCTTGATAATGCAAGTCTTCTCTATAAACTGCAATTGATATCCCTTGTCAACAAGTTGTCCAACACAGAATAGATTATGTTTCAAACCATGCACAAAATAGACATCATCGGTATTAGTATTTCCATCAAGTATAATAGATCATTTTATTTTTATGTGACACGTTGCATTATTTCCAACTGTGACTACTCATTTGTCATAACTATTGAATTCAACAAACTTCTTCAAATCTCCAGTCATATGATGGGAACAACCACTATCTATAATCCAATCAACCTTTTTCTTTTCAATTTGTGACACTAGTGCCTTTTTTCTCTTATTTCTTTTTTTTCAAGGCTTTCTTTTGTGATAGCAACATATCCTATTTCATCATCCTCTTTATCACTATCATCCAAGAAATTTACCATCTTAGAATCAACTTCACCATCCTCATCAACATAGAAAAAATCCTTAGGTATTCTTGACTTATAGGGTTTTCTAGGCTTAAAATTCTTTTCTCTTTTAGGACATTTAGAAGAATAATGACCAAGTTCTTTACATGTACAACAAACAAGAATTTTGTTACCTTTAGGTTCTCTCTTCGTAAGCAGGGCAAGTTCTTCAATCTTCTTATCTTCAACCTCTTTCGCTTGACTAGTACTGGCATAATCTTCACTTAAGCTCCACTCCCTATGAATATCGATTTGACCTTTTGTACACCAAAAGTTGTCTCCACTCTACGCAGTTCTTCATTTTGTCTCATCCATAATTCATATGACTCAAATCTTACAAGAAGAGTTTTCTTTGTAAAGTTCGGTGTGCAGGGAATAACTTGTTCAATCATTTGTACTCTCTAATGATAAGCAGGTGTCAAGATCTTCAAAATTTTCCACACAATCTCATCTTTTGTTTTAGATCCACCACAACTTCTGATTCCAATAATCTGTGATATTCTAGCAAACTAACCTCTTGTACTCTTCATCTTCATGCATCTTTGTATCTTGAAACATACATATCCAACTCTGTAATCTAGCCTTCTTAGCATGTTCATCACCTTCAAATATTTTCTATAAAGCATTCCAAATCTCATTAGCAAGTCTTAAAGATTTTATCTCTCCATATTTTGTTTCAAGAAGAGCTGATAAGTGTGCTTCTCTAGCAAGCATATTCTGCATGAACAGGTTTTATTTCATATTCTTCACACTTGGTAAGCTTGTCTTCTTTTATCACCTCCTTTACATTTGATGTAACTAGCCAATATTCTGAACCCATGCACAACATGTGACTTCATCTTTTCCTTCTAGCTGTTATAATCAATTCCATCAAACTTCGAACTTTCCTTTCGAACTTTCTTTTCTAACATAAAAAGCCATGGATCTCCTCAAGTTATTAAACTTCTCTTTCAAGGACTTGATGCTCTGATAACAATTGTTAGAAAGTAAAGTCCACCAAGATAACTGGGAGGGGGGTAAATCAGTTATATGCTTCAAACAACTCTCATCGCCTTTATTAATTCTAAAATATGTAAATAGTAGATGCAACAACCATAGAAAGATAACCATGCACAAGAACACCAGATATGTTAACAAGAGAAAACCTTGATCAACAGGAAAGCCCTCGTGGGTATGATGCCCATAAGATGATGTACTAATATAAAAGTTCCTTATGAAAGGTTAGACCCTATTGGGAGTCAACGAAATACAACCCGTACATGGAGTCCCTGTTAGGAGATTTCAACCCTATTAGGAGTTGAAAGGAGGATAGTCGAACCCACTGTCCAAATAGCCTTAGAAACAATCTTCGCTAGACAATCTTTCGGATAAGCATATCCAAGATCTCTGAACTGACTAAACAGCAACTCATTTGCCAATACAGTTCCTTTGAAGCTCACAATATATCAATCCACATCAATCTCTACTCTGATCGAAAGATATGCGCATTCAAGTTCGCTCAACCAAACATCACAATACATATGACCACATATGATCGCACTTATGATTACAACCAAGGCAACAATCTTTCCTTTACACCAAGTCCTAATAACAAGTATTGAGTTGGCCTTGAGGATTTCCATATTTACAATAATAAGATAGATGTCTTTAAAATATTATATTACAATTATACTCTTTCCACAATGATTTTTACAATAGTCAGTTCATAGGAAATAGTACTCTAGACAGTCTTCAATACATTGGCTTAAACTACATATCTGATTTTTCTATCTCAACCATAGCATGCTCAACATCTCTCTAACATTTTTCCAAGTTTGCTTAACCAAATTCCATCAGTTCATTTACCAACAACTGCTTTCAAAAAACTGTCTCTGAAAGCAACCTCTAGAAAACTTCACATAACTCTGCCAAAACTGCAAATCTCTTTTTGCAAACATAGACATAGCATCAAAACGGACTCCTAAAGCTACCCTCAAGTGCGCATAACATACGTCATTGACCATTGACAACACAAAACAATTCTTCCTCTATAATTGTGGAATTCTTCACAAAATAAGGTGTATGTTGACATCAATGACAAACTCGGTCATAAATGCAACACATAAGCATCTAAATCATGTCTCCAACATTGCTAACATACTCCCCCATAGCAATACCATCAGCATTCATGCTAACAATCTCCCCTTTGGCATTGATGGCAACATAAATGAAATACATCTAAATTCCATGAATACCAAATATATTTCTTTCTCATTTTCCTTTGCTCCCCCATTCATGCTGCCCATGAATGTAAACGTACATCTCAATCTCAAATAGGTTGTAAAGAGTTATTCATGTTCAAGTCACAACCATACAGTAAACAGCATAAGGAAGGTGTTAATCTCCCCCATACATCAATCAATACATTATTCTCTCCTCAAATGATGCTTTCTCATTTCTCCCAAAGTATGTTTTTCATGTGATATTCTTCTCTCCCCCATTGACATCAATGGCAAAGGTATCATTATGTCAATTATTTAAGTTCAATCCTTTCCCAAACAATCTGTTCAAGCTAAAGTATCCAAAGACACTATTAAATACCAATACCAAGAGTCCTCAAGACTCAGCTCAACCATAGATACTCCCCTATAGGAGAAGCATAAAGCATCTAGTCCAGATAAAGAAACAGTCCTCTACTACTAATTGGACTGATGCATTCTCTGCATCAACTATTCTGTAGTAGGTTGAGGCATAACCCCAAGCATCTCAAGTACTCAAATGTGTCCTTGGCCAAAGATTTAGTAAATATGTCTTCTATTTGCTCCTTTGTGCTAACATATTCCAAACTGATTTCTTTCTCTTGAACTTTCTCTCTCAAAAAGTGATACTTAATAGATATATGTTTTGTCTTTGAATGTACAACTAGATTCTTTGACATATTGTACTTATATTATCACAATGTATGCTAATAGGTTTAGTAAACTCAATTCCAATGTCTTTCAACATCCACTTCATCCAAATAATATGATTAAAATTATTTGTTGTTGCTATAAAGTTTGCTTTTGCTGTACTATGTGAAGTGCAATCATGTTTCTTGCTCAGCCAGAAAACTAATCTTCCTCCCAAGAAGAATGCTCCACTATTGGTGCTCTTTTCATCATATACTGCCCGCCCAATCAGCATCTGTGTATGCACATAATGTGAAATCTTGTGATCTGTCATACCATAAACCATAATCAGGTGTGCCTTTCAAATATCTGAAAATTTCTTTTTCCTGCTGCAAGGTTTCTCTTTAGGATCTGCCTAAAATCTTGCCACAATTCCAACTGCATTAGCTATATGAGGTTCAGTATGTGTTAAATATTGCAATCCGTCAATTATAGATATGTACTTCTTTTGTTCCGCACTAGGGGATTCATCTTTACTAGATAACTTACATCCAATTACCACAAGTGTTCCAACAATGATGCTTTGATCTTCTAATCCTCTTTCACAGCCCTAAACTTCTGTTTGACCTTACAAATTCATACACTCCTTGCCAAAACAAATAATTGTTGACTCAGATGAGGAACTACCTCCGAGGGCTTAAGGATGAATTCTTTACCATCTTTATACACTAGATATGTGTTCTTGTACCCATCATGCATTGTCCTTCTCATGAACTATCAAGGTCTCCCTAATAGGATATGACATGTCATTGGCACCACATCACACAACACCTGTTCCTTATACTCTGCAATAGAAAACTCTACATAAGCATGCTCCCTAATCACAAGGCTTTGTTCATCACTCACCCAAGAGGCTCTATAGGGTCTAGGGTGCGCAAACCATAGTTACGGACTCTGTGAGTCCAAGCAAAGCTCTACAAGTCCAAGCCACAATCTACATATCCGAGAAAAATGGCCTCTGGACTCGGACTCAGCATATCCTAGCCATGTCTCGGCATGGACTCTCCAGACTCGCAGAGTCTCGAGCTCAAGACTCTCTAGCAACAAGACTCATAAAGTGCAAAAAATAATAAAATAAAGGGTTAAGTGAATAGTTTATGCTTTGTATAACATCTATTTTACCTATAAAGGTCATTCCATCCTTTTCTAATGCTTGTGATAGAGAGAAAAGAGTTAGAGAAGAGTATAGGGGTTTTGAGAGAGAAATTAGCAAACTGGTTGGCTCTCCCATTTCGATTGTTGATTGTTTGTGCAACTTTGTACCTTGTACTTAAGTATTGAGAGGAGTTAAAGGAAGCATTGGAGGAGGCTTCCATTGTTTGTCCAATAAATTGAATGATCTTGTCTTTGTAGTTTGTTCACTACAACCTTCGCCTTCTCCATAGACAGATCCAAGGCACCGATATATCACCGATTGTATTAGAGATTTCTAATCCACATGCAGAGTGGAACACAAAGATTGTTGATCCTATCTTCAATGATGAATACGTGGAGTGAGTTGATTAGGTGGATTGGGAGGCAGAGGCAGTGGACGAGGCTACAGCACAAGGAGATTGAGTACAGGACCCTGAGGCTAGGAGTGATGGACCCGAGTTTGATAATGAGGATTATATGGGTGTGGATGAGGATGACAATGCCCCCGAGGTTCAGCCTCGAACACAGGGAGAGAAGATAGCTCTAAAGTCTTCCATGACATATCTTAGGCGTGTTCGTTGGAGGGCATAGGCTACTATGAGCCTTAGTCTTCTACACTCTAGCTGACATTTTGATATGTGTTTTGAACTTTTGATTCCATGGATTTTATATATTGTAGACATTTGACAGTGACACTATGGTTAACTTTATATTATGTTATTTTCCTTCAGAAATTCGCTTTTATACTTATGTGATCTATGCAAAATTGTGTATGAGTGTTAAGTAGCTTCTATTTATCTCAATTATTTTGTGTTTGATGTTAATTGACTAAATGATGCATGAAAAAATCTCTAGATCCTTAAAAAATCTTTGAATTTCATGGGTTTTTCGATTTTCCAAGTCCTTGCCGAGTCCTGGCCGAGTTCGATCACCGAGTCTAAGTTCGAGCCCAATTTTGACTTTCCGAGTCAGAGGTGAGGCCAAGTCCCGTAACACTAGTGCAAACCTCTTCAAATGCAATCTCTTAACCATTTCATAGGAAATTCCGCTGTCAAAAGAAGCTGAATTTATCATCATCTTGCATATCTTACCTTGACTCAAACAATGAGTCCTAGAGATTGAAACCTCTGGTTTCTTTGGCTATGATAGAACGGATCCCTTTCTCACCATGAGAAAGTCTTCTTCAATGTATGGATCCAACTCAACAAATTTGCCCCTCATTGCTTTCTTCCTCTCCTACACCTTGTGTCAACGTCACTCTTATCAAACTTCTTGGTATCTCTTTCAGGACATTTGTGGAAAGGGATGCCCTTCTTCCCCCATAGCTATAACACTTTCTAATGAATGAGCTTGTTCCTCTACCTCCATCAAATCTTCCACCACCTATGTCCACTACTTTGTTCACACATAGGCTCCTTGTCTTTATCTTTATTGCTCTACCCCTGACTTTGATTATTCTTGTTGCCTCTACCCCTGTTTGCATAACTTCTTCGACTTCCTTGCCTCTCTTGTTTCTTCTTCAACTAGTCCTCATCCCTAATGGCTAACTTGTAACATTCTTCCACATTACTAGGTGCATTAAAACTAACTTCATCTTGAATATTGAATATCAGCCCACCTAGGTACTTGTCACTTTCTCCTCTTCATCGTGTGCAACCCTGATGTCTAGCTTGTGGAACTCCTCGATGTACCTTTGGACATCCATGTCCTTTTGCCTCAAACTTTGGAAATTCATGTATAACTGCACGTTGTAGTCTTTAGGAAGGAATTTCTCCCTCATCTTGTCCATCATTCTTGGCCATGAAGTGATCCTAGGCAATTTCTTCTTCCACCTATTTGCTTGTAAGCAATCCCACATTAGCAATGCATGCCCTTTCAATCTAGACTTGGCAATTGTAACCTTCTGATCATCTTCACAATCAAAGAAATTCTCAACAACACTGAACTAATCAATTAATTCTTCATCATTCATCCTACCATCATACACATATCTGACTTCCCTTTGTAATCACTTGCCTGAATGGCTTTGACAAACTTAGCCATCCTTGCATCCTCAGGGTCTAACTCTTCCCTTGGTGCTCTTTCTTCTTCTTCTTCATCAGGATCTTCTTGTTCATTGTCTCCCTTCTTATTCATTTGCCTCTTCGTCTTTTCCAACTCTACTTTCAAGTTCCTATTATCTTCTACTTGTTGTGCCACAATCTCAGCAAGTTAAGCATTGGTCATTCTTGGAGGCATTCCTTGATCCTCTTCTCCAAATATTTCAAACGCTTCTTCAGCCATATACTCCTATCCTTCTCCCAAAGGACTCTTACTATGTGCTCTGATACCACTATGATGCAAAGCAATCTGGGATGTTTTAATTTCAAACCAAACTTGACAAAATGCTTCAATATTGTGTTATTTCACAATGCAACAAATGGCTCAAAAGAGCCAAACTAGGAACATAACCTTCCCAATAGCCCACAATGGTTGTAAGGGCTTCTACTTACCCAATCCAACCAACAAAATCAAATTTCAAAGTTCCAAGTGCCCAACTTATAGCCAAACCCAAAATGCCATCCCAATAGGCCTAATTCCCTATTAGGTCTGTAGACTGTTTTTCACACTTTTCTCAAAAAAATTCAGAATGACTCAAAACAAATTAGGGATTCTGACACAAATTTGGCTTATCTATAACATATCAAAAACTCACTTTAAGTTGTTTTTGATCAATTCATCCATTTGGCCAACTGTCACTGTTTTAAGCTAACTTACCAATTCAAGTTTGGGTTCAAGTTCGGGTTCGAAGAACCGGTTCACTGGTACGTCAAAATCATGAAATGGGGTTTGGGTTCATTAGTACAAAAACATGAAATATATATTTTTCTAGGCTGCATACACACACACACATATATATATATATATATATATATATATATATATATATATATATATATATATATATATATATATATATATATATATATATATATATATATATATATATATGCAGCCTTGAAAAATCAAATAGGATTAGAATGCCACATAGTATCATAAAAACAACAAAAACACTATAAAATTGTAATCTTAGCATCATATCTATTAGCAACACCACAATATTAAAATAGTATTGAGTTAAGTATCAGCGTTTAGACTTTCAACAATTATAACTTTATGCTAAGTTTCAACCATCGAATGGATTATCTAAATCTTCATATTTGTCTTCTTCATCAAAGACATTAGTTGGTTCACAAACATTGTCAATGTTACTGGGATCAATTGCACTAATAACATTTGCACTTTCCAAGTTGTCCAACACATTACTTTTTCATTGTACAAAGCGCTTATTTGTTTGTAATTAACATCCTACTTGAAAAATGTTATATAAGTAGCTTGCAACTCCCTTCACCTATTGAAAATGTTATTTAATGTTTCAAATATGATTTATCATTATACAAAGCTTCCAATTATTCGGACAGGGGTCATTATCAACAATTGGATATAAAAATTTCACCAGAAGAAATCTTGAGGCCTAGTTTAATTTGATGTCATAAATATTTGAACTTCAGAAAATTTTGTTTGTAATGCTAAAAATCTTTATTCAAATTCTCTAATAATTGTTTTCTGCCCTATATTATTGAATTTTCCCAATGGAATTGTACCTGGTTCGCACTCAAACTACCTAGATCTTCTCTAATTTGACCTAGGTTTGACCCAAAGGAACCAACCTACTATTGGAAATATAAGAGTAACTGAGAGAGGAGGGGTGAATCAGTTACTACAAAATAAATTTGTTACATCCCAAATTTTGACCTAGCTTGAAATATAGCTGTTGAGGTTCACATGAACCTGAACGATATAACGGTCTTCCTGTGAAACGAAGTAATAACTGTATTCTTTGAGTATGTTGAATGATAAATTAGACCTGAAAAAACCGATTGTACATATGGTATCAAAGCGTTGGGTTCAACACTAAAACCTTGGGTCCAGCACTGTTTTTTTTCTTAAACAGAAGCTACAATGTTGAAAAAGGATTTATTTTTGCATATCTAGACATTGCAATCAAAATTGGAAAAACACAATGGAAAATCATTTAGAATAGCCAGGAAGGCTGAAATGATATGAAATGGACAAATGTATAAACTATGATAGCATAGAGTCAAAACCTAATTAAAAAGATAAAAGGATTGGCAAGCTGAGTGGTGGAGATCGAGTTTGACGACCCAAATTTTGAAATCCTTGGCCAAGGTGGATTGTCCAGATGCTTCAGTTATTTCGTTGAATAACTATTAGGACTTTAATTAGGCAGATTTGTCGGAACAATTGATCTTGTTGATTGTCCAGACGCTTCAGTTATTTTATCGAATAACTGTTGGGACTTCAACCCACCTAATTACTCAGATGGCAAGACCAGAATGTTACATATGCCTTATCCCTGGTGGGAGGGCCATTCTTTGTCAAGAATGAGAAGATTAAAAAGGGTCCCGATGCCTAGACTTGCACAATCCAGACACAGTTTATATAATCTTGATAAATGTTATTTAGATCTATCATGAGTGAGTGTGTTGACCCAAATTAATGATAGACATAAATTGTTACCTATTTGAACTTGAACTGAATGAAAACAAAACTGTGAATCATGATCCTTTCTGGTGTTGATTAAACAAACAAGATCATTATGTGCTCCAGTAAGGAGTAAACACACTTGCATAATTGGAACTATCAATGTTTGTTTACAGTTGTAAACTATGACAAGATGAGCTTGGAAGCCTAAATCATAGAAAAGGAAAAGACGAATTTCCAAGTATTTATAAATGAATGATGAACCACTCGATGAGAATCTTATGAATTGTTTTAGATGCTTATGATCTTGATTTGATGATCTTGCATAGTATATCATTTTTTACCCTTTGACACATTATTATATAATACACATGTTATGTTGATTTTACATATTGAGATGTTGTACATTGTTTTGGAGAATCATGAAATGATTATTCTAATGAAATATTGGGCTTGAAGGCCAAGGTTACAATAGAAAAACATGGATTCACTGACCTATTACAGGTAATCTGTAAGTTTGCAAGGATGAACTATCCATCAATGAGGGCCATATGCCAGATGGTACGTACAAGTGATTTAAAATATGATCAAGTTATGATCTAGAACTTGCTTGTTGAAGAATTTCAATTTTTGAATACTTATCTTAATTTCAGCAATTGAACCCTGAAAATCCTCTTAAATGAACATATCAATATGGAATCAAACTAATGATATGGCGAGTGTCTACATGAGTATGACAGGAAAATGAAATAGAATCAACTCGGCCGATGCTGAGATGACCACCATTATGGTAAAGTGAACTCAGGTGAGTAAGTGTTTAAATTTTATGTTACCATGCTAGTATCTTTCTGGAAACTTTAAAGTAAAAATGGATCTTGAGTTTTGATTATGATTTTCATTCGGACCCAATTGAGAAAAGAAATGATATCACAATGTTATATATATATATATATATATATATATATATATAGATATATATATATATATATATATATATATATATATATATATATATATATATCGTGTATGTGGAATATTCTTTTAGTGTCTAAATTGCAGAGGTCAGCGAGGACGATGAACCACAAGGGGAATGGCATGTTACATTCCAATTTTAAAATAATCCTTTATAATGTTTGTTGCAATTTCCAGTTCATCGAGGATGATGAACCACAAGGGGAATGGTATGTTACATCCCAAATTTTAACCTGGCTTGAAATATAGCCGTTGAGGTTCACATGAAGTCAATTGGCAATTTAATTTGATATAATTTGGCGAAATGGTAAGATAGTCATTATGATTTCAAGTGAAATGACATGTTAGTTGATCATTAATCATGAATTCATGGAATTAAGATGAAAAGTTAACTGATATGATTATTTATAATTTATAATTTAATTACAAAGAGATTCCTTGCAAGGAGCATGTCGAAGAGGTGGAAACATTGTCAGTAAAGAATTAGGAAGGGCATCACCACCACTAGCAGACGGGTAAAGGACCTAGCGATTTGAAACAGGATACATCTGTGGAATTGCATGAGTTATTTAAATAATAAAATAATTGAGTTAAAATAAAATGTATCTTAAGGACTTTAATTTTTAAAAAGATTTTAATTTATCTTTCGTTATATTGTTTTTAATAAATATTTATAAACGTATATTTGAATATAAAATCATTTAGCACCATTATAATTTAATAATCAATTAAGTGATGTTTATAAGTGCGTGTAAGATTTTAATAGTATTTGAATTATAATAACTTTAGAATTATTATAACTTATTCCCTTTCAATTTAATATTCTTTGCTCTTAAATGATAACACTTGGCATAGCAAATCAATTTAATATTTGGAGATTTGGATTGTATAATCGTTCAACTTTTCCAATCTTTTAATTATTTTCCCTTCTTTTTATAATTTGATTTGATTGGTATTCGGATGGTTTTCTTGTAATTGCTGGGTAGCCGAATAGTCGGCTCAATATTATTTATGCAACCTTGTCGTATCTTAATTACCACCTAGCTTTGGCATTCCTTTCTTTAATTCTGATCGAGTATGAATCTTGTAACGACAAAAACCCATAAGGTCATTCCCAAAGTATTATATGATGGCCTTGTCATGTTTCAGCACACAGATATCCAACTTGTTCTTATTTCTACCACTTATCTTTCAATTTCCCTTGCTCTCTTACAGTGCCCTAAGCACCCGAATTTATACATTTTTGCATTTTAAATAATCAACTGCTTTCTCGTGGAGATCTGAAGGAGGCGTTTGAGTCCAAGTTATAGAAAATTCGACTGCAAAGCAGTGAGTCACATAAGTAATTGGAAGGAAAAGAAATTTGAAGCAACCTTAAATGATACAGTGGTATTGGAAGCCCTAGTTGAATCCGTGGTTGTGGAAGCCCTTAAATTGAATCTGTGGTCGCGGAAGCCCTAAGTCGAATCCGTGGTATTGGAAGCCCTAAGATAGCAGTATTAGAAGCCCTAATTGAACCGAAAGTAAACAATGTCCTAATTGATACAGTGGTAAGTGATGCCCTAATTTAAAATAATAGAAGTATTTAAATTGATTTTAAGATAGCGGTTTTTAGATGATAGTTGTCATATGAAATTGTTTTAGAGTATTCGTGGACTAACCCAGGTGGTTGCAAAAGCATCCCTAGATTGATTCAAACTCATTTTTCCGAGGTATGTAGTTTCCAATTTCTGTAGTAATTACATTTGATGGTAAATCAAGTTTTTAGTTAAGAATTTTTGTATTACTGTTTTTAACGGTAAATCTTATTCACATGAACCTGAACGATATAACGGTCTTCCTATGAAACGAAGTAATAACTATATTCTTTGAGTATGTTGAATGATAAATTAGACCCGGGAAAACCGGTTGTTACAAAATCCCAGATCACTTAGATGTCAAAACAAATCAAAACTCTGATTAAATTGTATTCTACTATAACTCGGCAAACACACATGCACTCGGTTTACACTAGCAAATGTTGTAACTCGGTAAACACTGAAATAACACAGTAACTGTTTAACACGAAAATCTTAAGATATTATCTATGATTAATCTTACTTTAACTTAGTTGCATACACATAAAGGATATAGCTTGAACACAATTGACACCAAGATTTAACGTGGAAACCCAATTTGGGAAAAACCACCAATTGCAACTAGTTACTGATTTTCACTCTTATGAAATGAGCCTTGTTAGGAGCCAACCTTGTTAAAGGTTATAGAACGCACTATTAGGTGTGACCCTGTTAGAGGATTTAATCACCCAGTAAGGAGTGGCCTTGTTAGAGGTCTTTGGACAATTCAATCTCGAAATGTCACCTTGTTAGAGGATTTACAAATAGTTGTTAAGCCAACTCAATTAAGAGATTTAGATCACTGCTACAATGGTTAGAAAGTAACAATGAGATGACCTAATTTCTAATGCAACTGAATTGCTGATTACAGATCTCAATTTTGGCTTGTGTACTTGATCCTTCCTGATCGAATGTATCTTTGCAGCTCAACTAGGATATTCTGCTTATCCTTCTAATGCACATCCTCTAAGCATCATCAAATCTTCTATTATGTTCCACACATTCAATCCTTAACTTGACCTTATATTTATATCTTACATAATGTCAAGTCGGCTCGAATACAACCTGGAATACTTAATATTCATCTCCTTAGTCAGCTAGAACCAACAAACAAATTAATTGAACTCAATATGCCAAAACAAGAAAATCCTTTGTTAGTCAACCTTGCTCGATAGACACTAACACAGCAACGATTTTCCTGTGTTAACCAAGTGAACTCGATTGACACTGCATATTCACAATGTTCCTTTGGTAACCAAGTGAGCTTGGTTAACATTGGTTCCATCCAACATTTCTTTCATTAACCGAGTGAGCTCGATTAACACTCAACTTCTACAAAATTTCCTTTGTCGCCTGAGTGAACTCGGTAGACACTGTCTTCTGAACTAGGCAAACTTTGGAATGCTCGACAGACACAGGAAATTGTCTTCAATGCTCAAATGAGCTTGACATACACTGATTGGCAATGATATGACATTTTGTGTAACATCAAAGACAATACACAATTAATAAATTGTTTCCAACAATCTCCCTCTTTAGCATTGATGGCAACACAACATGTCATAATACAATGAAATTTTTAGAGCAAGAATAAAGTAAGGAACATATCCTTAGTTTCATTATGATTCTCATCCATGAGAACTCCCTCTATCAGTGTGAACTCTCTCTGCCTTCAGTTTCTCCCTCTATCAGCAAAACTCTATTTTCAGTATCTTCTTCTAATAGCAAACTTCCCTTCTTTGATATCAAGCCAAGCTCTTTCTCTATGACATCTCTAGAAATATATACTCTTCCTCTTAACAAATTTTTTGCGAGGTATGACAGTAAACTTCTCCCTCTTTAACATCTCATGGCAAAGACAATATTCAATGAATATCATTGTACCTCATGTATTGATTCATTTGCAATGTGTCTTTGTCAATACTGCATCAACTGACTGATCTGCAACATGCTCTAGTTGATGCGTCACTATACTTCTTTTAGTGAGCTTCAGATAGGGGAATGACCCCTCACTTACCTCTTAGATACAAAAATGCATCCTTAGGTAATGGCTTAGTGAATATATTTGCAATTTGCTCTTTAGTATTTCGCATATTCCAATTTTACCTCTTTATCTTGTACCAATTCTCTCAAAAAATGATATTTTATAGCAATGTGCTTGGTTTTGGTATACATCACAGGATTCTTTGATATATTAATTGTACTGGTGTTATCACAAAAGATAACCACTAGATCCTTGATCTCTATCCTCATAACTGCCAACAGTTGCTTGAACCAAACAACATTTGAACAATTAACTATTGCTAACACATATTATGCCTCTGTTGTGGACTGAGAAATACAATTCTACTTCTTGCTTGTCCAAGACACTAGTCTTTTACCAAGAAAGAATGTTCCACCACTGGTGCTCTTTCTGTCATCAACACTTCCTGCCTAATCAACATCTGTGAATGCTTTCAAATCGAAATTGCCTCCCTTTTTGTACCATAATCCATATTCTTCAGTACCTTTCAGATACCTCATGATCCTCTTGATTGCCATCATGTGATTTTTTTTAGGATTTGTTTAGAATCTTTCCACCATACCAACAGCTAATGCAATATCAGGAGCTAATGCAATATCAGGCCTTGTGTACACTACATATTGCAATTTTTCAATCATTGATCTGTATGTGGTCTAATCTACCTCTTTCGAGTCATCATTTTTGAAAAGCTTATGTCGAGTAAACATAGGTGTTCCAACTGATCTTGAATCTTCCATTCCAAATTTCTTTAGTATCTCCTTGATATATTTGGATGAGTAATGTAGATACCATCTTTCTTCTATTGGATCTGCAATCCAACAAAGAATTTTATCTCTCCAAACATAGACATCTCAAATTCTTTACTCATCTCTTCTGAGAATGCCTTGTATAAGTCATCATTTTCTGTAAATAAAGTGTCATCCACAAATATTTATGCCAACACAATCTTCTTGTCTAGTCCTCCTTTGATGTGCAAACTATTGTTATCATTTGTTTTTTGAAAACCAATCTTTATCAAGTAGTTATGAAGCCTTTCATACCAAGCTCTGGGCACTTGCTTAAGACCATACAATGCTTTGAGTAATTTGCAAACCATATCTCTTTTGCTCGGATCTACAAAACCTTCAAGTTGTTCTATGTAGACTTCCTCATCAAGGATTCCATTCAAGAAAGCAAATTTTACATCCATTTGATAAACTTTAAATCCTTCATGAGCTACATATCCTAGTAAAGTTCTCACACCTTCTAATCTTGCAATAGGAGTAAAAGTTTCACCATAATCAATACCTTCTTAAGAATAACCTTTACAAACTAACCTTGCTCTATTTCTAGAAACTTCTCCATCTTCATTTAACGTATTTCTGAAAACCCACTTTGTGCTAATTATATTTTTATCCTTAGGCCTAGGAACAAGAGTCCAACTCTTATTCTTCTCTATCTGTTTTATTTCTTCATTCATAGCTTCAATCCAACTTTCATTATTCATAGCATCTTTAACATTTCTAGGTTCAAATTCAGCATGCAAACATGTACCTTTCAAATTGTTTCTTTTCATTGTTCCATTTGACTTGTCTCCAATGATCTGATCTTATGCATGATGTCTTCTAACATATCTTGCTAACACAGATACTTTGGATTTGGAGTTTGTTCCACTAACCTCTTCATGATCTTCTATATCAAGCTCAAGTCCCACTGTCTATGACTCAGGTCCATCGGACTTGATTTGCTCTAGCACTAGCTCGGTAACTTCTGACTGTGACTTGAGTCCTTCAAACTGTGACTCAAGTTGCACTGGTTGCAATTCAGTAGCTTTTGGAGATTTTGGGAACTCGGGAGGTGAGGCCTCCTGACTTCCAAATAGATTTGACAATGTATCAAGTTCATAATAAACAAATCTTTTGTAATCCTCAGATTCTTTGTTGCTCTCTTCTTCACTCTTTTCTGCAAACTCATCAATTCTTACATGTGCACTTTCTATGATTTTATGAGTAGATAAATTCAAACATTTGTATGCTTTACTTCCGCAGGAGTATCCTAGGAATATGCCTTCATCACCTTTCCTAGATTCCTTCAAGATATAACATTTGCTACCAAATACTTTCAAGTAACTTACATTAGGTTTGCAGTCATACCATAGTTCATAATGAGTTTGATTTGAGTCTTTCAAAAAACCATACTCTATTCAAGGTATGCACTGTAATACTAATTGCTTCCTTCCAATATTTGATTGCAACGTTCTTTTCTATCATCAAGGCTCTTGCACAATCCATGATGGATTTGTTCCTTCTTTTTGCTCTACCATTTTGCTGAGGTGTACCGGGGGCTGATACATGTCTCTTAATTCCTTTTTCAATGCAGAATTCATTGAATTCATTGGAGATGAAATCACCACCTCTGTCTAATCTCAAACATTTTAGCTTATTTCCAATTTCTTTCTCTACTCTTGCTAGATACCACTTAAATTTTTAAAAAGCTTCAGATTTTTCTTTTAAATACATTACAGTCATCATTCTAGAATAATCATCAACAAATAGAATAATATACTTATCTCCACTGTAACTCTCTATTCCAATAGGTCCACATAAGTCTATATGAACTAGCTCCAAGACTTCTTCTGAATGATAGTACTTGCTTCTGAAACTTGTCTTTCCCATCTTACCAATTTGACAATTTTTGCATAAACCCATATCAAGTTTCCTTAGGCTAGGAATACCTCTTACCCTTTTCTTCTTGCTTATCTTGATTAGATTATCAAAGTTTACATGACATAATTTTTTTTGCCATAACCAGCTTTCTTCTACTTGAGCAATAAAACATGAACTTTCATTGAGATCTAGGTAGAATATATTACCTTTTGTTTGTTTGCCAGACCCAACCAGATTTCCTTTTCTTTCCAGCAGTTTGGCCTTCCCATTCATGAATTCTACCTTGAATCCAATGTTATTCAAATATGCCACACTCAGTAGATTATGCTTTAGTCCTTCAATCGAATAAGCATTATCACATCTAAGTTCATTGGTTAGTGAGATACAACATTTTTCCTTTATGCAATAAGGTTCATTGTGTCCAAATCTCACATTACTACCATCATAATGTTCCATGTGTTCAAACTTTGTTTTATCACCAGTCATATGATGTGAGCAGCCACTCTGAATAATCCACGTATCATTTTTGCTAGCATGAGAGATAAGGACCATTTTATCTCCTTCATCGTCAGATTCATCTTTTACAGCAATATATACCATTTCATCATCTTCACTACTATCTGAATCTTTAGCTATAAAACAAGATTTCTTACCTTTGTCCTTGTAGTCCTTGAAATTCTTAAAATTCTTCTTGCCTTTGTATTTGATGTACTTCTTTTCACCTCTGTTTTCTCTATTTGGGCACCTTGCAACAATGTGTCCAACTTCTTCACGAGAGAAACGGATTAAAAGAATTTTGCCTTTATATTTTACTTTGCCTTTGGGATACCTTCTTGCAAGCAAAGCTTCAATGGCTTCAAGATCACTGTCAAAACTATCTTCCTCTTCACTTTCAAATTGTTTTCTTTTCGACTTTTTGGCTTTCTTCTTGAATGATACCTTGGCTTCAAATGCTGACTCAAGATTGCTAGAACTAAGAATATAGTTATCATAGCTATCTAGTTCAAATGTTGTCAACCTTCCAACTAGTGCATCCAAAGTTATCTCATTATTTGGAGCACATCTCATCTCTTGAATAGCAGACACTCTAATTGCATAGATAGGAAGAATGGTTATGAGTACCTTGCTTACCATTGTCACATCTTCAATTGTTCCTCCAGAGGCTTTGATTGCACTAACACTGACTTTGATTCTATTAACATATTTTGCAATATTTTCATCCTCTCACATTCTCATCTGATCAAATTGTTCTCTAAGACTTTCAGCTTTGGCTCTCCTTACATTGTCATCTCCACAAATGGCTTTTAGCTTGATCCACATTTCATAAGCAGTTCCACAATCTTTGACCTCATCAAATTCAACATAGTTGAGAGATGAAGCACTATCAATCATCATGATATTATGATTCTTTTTCTCAGCAATTTCTTCAACAGTCATAGTTCCAATAGGAGCCTTGTATTTGGCATCTAGATACTTCAACCCTGAATCTCCAATGATTGCCAAGAGTAGCCTCATTAGTTCTTATCGTGCCTTGAAGTTATCTCTATTCAGCTTTGGGATCTCCCTTCTGTAAGACATCCTAAGCTTTAGTTTAGGTCCTTGAAACCTTTTCTGCAAGCACCAAAAGCTCTGATACCAGTTGTTGGAAATATAAAAGTAACTAAGAGGGGAGGGGTGAATCAGTTACTACAAAATAAATCTCAGATCCCTTAGATGTCAAAACAAATCAAAACTCTGATTAATTTGTTTTTTGTTGTAACTCGGCAAACACACATGCACTCGGTTTACACTAGAAAATGTTGTAACTCGATAAACACTGAAATAACACGGATACTGCTTAACATGAAAATCTTAAGATATTATCTATGATTAATCTTACTTTAACTTAGTTGCATACACATAAAGGAAATAGCTTGAACACAATTGACACCAAGATTTAACATGTAAACCCAATTTCGGAAAAACCACCAGTTGCAACTAGTTACTGATTTTCACTCTTCTAAAGTGAGCCTTGTTAAGAGCCAACCCTGTTAAAGGTTACAAAACAAACTGTTAGGTGTGATACTGTTAAAGGATTTAATCACCCTATTAGGAGTGGCCTTGTTAGAGGTCTTTAGACAATTCAATCTCGAAATGTCACCTTGTTAGAGGATTTACAAATAGTTGTTAAGCCAACTCGGTTAAGAGATTTAGATCATTGCTACAATGGTTAAAAAGTAACAATAAGATGACCTGATTTCTGATGCAACTGAATTGCTGATTACAAATCTCAATCTGGCTTGTATACTTAATCCTTCCTAATCAAATGTATCTTTGAAACTCAACAAGGATATTCTGCTTATTGTTCTAATTCGCTTCCTCTAAAGCATCATCAAATCTTCTATTATGTTCCACACATTCAATCCTCAACTTGACCTCATATTTATATCTTACACAATGTCAAGTCGGCTTGAATACAACTTAGAATACTTAATATTCATCTCCTTAGTTGGCTAGAACCAACAAACAAATTAATTGAACTCAATATGCCAAAACAAGAAAATCCTTCGTTAGCCGACCCTGCTCGGTAGACACTAACACAGCAACGATTTCTTGTGTTAACCAAGTGAACTTGGTTAACACTGCATATTCACAAAGTTCCTTTGGTAACCAAGTGAGCTCGATTAACATTCGTTCCATCCAACATTTCCTTCATTAACCGAGTGAGCTCGGTTAACACTCAGCTTCCGCAAACTTTCCTTTGTCAACTGAGTGAACTCGGTAGACACTGTCTTCTGAACTAGGCAAACTCTAGAATGGTTGGCAAACACAGGAAACTGTCTTCAATGCCCGAGTGAGCTTGGCATATAGTTACTGGTGATGATATGACATATTGTGTAACATCACAGACAATACACAATTAATAAAATGTTTCCAACACCTACTTGGGTTCAAACCCAAGTGGAACCCAAAAGGAAACCGGGGCCAAGATTAGGACCAAGAACCAGTTTGAAATTTGCCTGGTTTGAAGGGCCAAGGGGAGAACTAGGTAACTAGGTTAAAATGGCTAATTTACCCCACTTTTACAAAGGAAACCCTCCCCAAACTTGACACCCAACTTTGTAACTTTGTACAGAATGTTATTTTGACTCCAATTATAAGTTTATGCAATCAATTTCACTCTATGGTCTCTACAAGTACAAAAGCCCCAAATTGCCTTCTAAAAACCCTTAAAAACTAGGGCATGATCAATGTAGGCCTTCCAAAACCAAACAAAGGTTGATCCACCTTCTCCTCAACACATACTACTAGATTCCATCATAAAGAGTTGTCCTTATTAAGGTAGATTTTCTACTGCAATACCCTGGCCTCAATTTTGGTGTTCCTCCCACCAAACAAACACGGTGACCATCAGCAATTTCCACTTTGTCTGCACATCAGAAGGTTAGACATCTATCATAGATATTAGATTAAGGTCATTCTATGAGAATCAGACAATTGGCATTCATGGAATGACCAGACCCCTTGGAACAATCAAAATTGTTATAAGTAACTTAAATCCCTGAACCTGTAAGCAGATATAATGAAAAATCAGAATATAATGACCTCTTAAATCATTCACAATGCTTTTACAGATGCTTATTAATGTTACTCAAACCATTGGAAGTTCATAAAAGCATAGACAATCAAACTACCATAAGGAAACTTGCAAAACTTGGTTATTTTATTGCCTTCAAATGCCAGTCTGTACAAATGCTGTCACAGCCATATTATCCTGCCTCCTCAGGCCTTGACCAGGCTTTATAAGGTGTAAATCAGCTGTCCCAACTGATCCAAGTCGGTTTCAAGTAATTACAAATGCATTAAGGCCCTCAAATAAGATTTCTTTCCAAAATGGCACTAGCCGTTGGAGTTTAAAATTCAAATTATGAACCTCAAATTTCCTAACTCCTATGAACTTCTAGACTTCAAACTTATTCATTTTGATCCCTTTTAAGGACCAAATTGCATTATTATTGACTCATATACTCCAATTTAATCTATTGGGCACTTATTGGACATTTTTACATCTTTTAGGTCCTAACCTTATTAGGACGTTTAGGACTATAAACCAATACATTGATCTTATCATTACAAAATGGCATAATGGACTTTAATATTATCCCAATTGATCTTCCATGATGTCCTCAAGTCCTCATTGATGCTTTACTCCTTCAAGTTTCCATGTGCTTGCCTAGGTGCCCCTACACCAAGTATGTAGAACATAACACCTCCTTTGTTAAAAAAAATTTGGAATAACCCACTCCCTGTAGTTTTATTTTCCAGCAATTGTTTCCCTGAGATTATATGGGTGTAGGAACTTCATTTACATTTAGGACTTCACCCCCAATCTTCCTTTTTCTATAATGCGTCTAAAACCATTTCAATGTTATCTCTAGACTATTGTCATATGTAGGTGCAAGGATGCAGTGACTCATGTCTTTCACAGGTTGTGAGTTGTTTAAAACATCACACAATTTACCATACCCATTTCCTTTAGCATCACATCTTTTGGAAATTGTGGAAATACAAGATGTAGTATGCATCTCATTTCTTTTAAATTGTCACTCCCTTCTGTTAAATTGTCTCTAGTTGGACATTAATAAATTATCTTATCTGTAAATAGTGGGACTTCGAAGGAAAATGCAAAAACCTCCTTCTGATGGTTCGTACACAAGAAAGCTACCTTTTTGGGAGCAAGGTGCAGGGAGTGATGTCTTTGGCTCCAGTGGGATATTTGAAATTCTTACAAGCCATGACAATTGTCTAGATAATTAGTATATCACCAGTCAAATTTACATCATCTATCTTTAATGTATTTCAAAATTTAATACGATGCGGTTTTATGTTAAAACTTTACTGCAAAAACATACAAATGGCAGTTCTAATGCTTGATATCAATGACATTTTCACCATTTCCCTGCAAGCTGGTATCATAAACACTTGTAATAGGAAAGTGAAGGAACCATTGAGAGCAAAGGAATCGCTGTATGAAACTTATGTGTTTTCTTCGAGTATCCATATCATGTGTCATGCCCCTGTCTAAGTAATAATATTAAAGCATAAATCAGAAAATTGTCTTATTTAAAGACATCACAATTTTCAAACCCAATCAAAGGTAGTAGCAATGACCCAATTCATCTATCCTATGGCAAACATATTAATGTTAGAGATCAATGTTAATAACAAGCTGTAGAGTAAAGCATCGATTTGTCTAATTAATACTTGATACAAAACCCAGCAATTTAAATAATAGAACAGCAATTGGTGAATAAACATGGGCATTGTTGGTCTTGAAAAGATATTGTCCTTAAAGAGGTATTTTTCATGAATGGTTGTGTCAGTTCTTTAAGGACAGAAGCCTCCAAAAGATGTTTCTCTTCAAAGAGACGTGCAGATATAAAAGGAAAAGGACCGCTATGAAATCAAGGGAGGGAAAAATGCCATCAAACAGTAACGGGATATAGGAAGAGAATTAATCATATAAAAAAATGAATAGATCAATCAAACAGCAGCAAATATAAGAGCAGATCATCCCAATCAGCAGCACAGATAAGAGTAGATATAAGTAGCAATAAAAGCAATGATGAAAATTTAATGAGCCGGGATAAGTTTTTAGACAGTGGTGATACAGTGATGAGCAGAGATAAAAAGGAGGCAGCGGGCAAAGTAACTAAGCAAAGACAGTGATCAAGGGAAATAATTAATTTGCTTAATATGCAGCGATAATAGAAAAGCAATTATTATAAATTATAATGAAAGGGGTTATTAACTAAGGATATATCCATTCAAAGAGTTATTCCTATTCAAAGAGATGTCATCCTTCAAAGAGAGGTGAAGATATATACAAGAAAAGACTTTCTTGGAGGGAGGGCTTAAAGTTTGAACCAATGATCACAAGCATCAACAGGTATGAGCAGATCAGTTCATCAGAGTCTCAGACATCAGCAATCAAGAACATGGGTGTCTCAGATCAGAGATTACTATTTATTGCAGGCTATTGTGTTCCTCTTCAACAGTGATATCCATGATGAAGATGTTATCTAACATATTATTTCTTAAGTGAATTGCTAACCTTTCTAGATTCTTAATTTGTCCATTTATTCTCATAAGAATACCTTGCTAGGTACAGCTGCTCATATGGATGTCAAGGGCCACATGAGGCCAAGGGATGGTATCCACCACTATGCCTAGGATAGAGAGTTGATCAGCTATGGGTTCTGTTGTGTGGTTTTGAAACCATCGCCCCATTTCAATTGGGGACCCCCTCTTTTGCTTGCTTTAGCAAGTAGGAGTGGTTTTTGTTGGCAGTTTTTTTTTTCAAGTCTCCAAGTCTGGGGTGAGTTTGAGCAAGTTTGGCCCACTAGGATGCAATTTTTGCCCGGATTTTGTGCGGGCATTTTGATGCCACTTAAGGGAATTTTCGTGGTCCAAGTCCAAGAGGAAAGTGAAATTTTTTTGGTTTGGGAGAGATGGGTTTCTATTTTGGAAAAGGGGACAAAGTTTGCGAGAGAACCAAGTCTTGGTCAGATCTTCCGAAATCTCCCCTTTGGTCAAAATTTTTGAATCTTCCGAAATCTCCCATTTTGTGGAAATTTTGGATCTTCCGAAATCTCCCCTTTAGTGGAAATTTTGGGTCTTCAAAAATCTCCCCTTTTGTGGAAATTTCGGATCTTCTGAAATCTCCCCTTTGATGGAAATTTCGGATCTTCTGAAATCTCCCCCCTCATTTCTCAAAAAGATCTCAGAACTTGGGCCTTTTATTTGGTGGCAACTAAAGCATTACAATTTTTTATCGATAAAAGGAGGAAATTGACAATTTTCCAAAGGATTTTACACTCCAATGGAAATTTCGCAACCTTGCAATTTTCCACCAGTGGAAATTTCGCATCTTCTAAAATTTTCCCACATTGGGTCTCCCAAGTTTTGTCATCCTCTTAAGGCATTAGTAAGATCAATTTATGGCATGAAGGCAACATCATAATCAAGAGTAGAGCAAGAAGTTGCCAAAGAACGTTGGAGCAAGGAAATTTTAAGAACACCATGTTTGGTGGAAATTTTGCAACTCCACTCAGTGGAAATTTCACATCTTCTGAAATTTCCCTAGCCAACTATCATCCTTTGTTAATCGCCAAAACCATCCTGCCTCTTCTTAAAACATATATATATTGAGGAGAAAGAAAGTGATGAAAATTAGAAATGAAAAATAAAAAATAAAAAACAAGTGGTTTTGGAATGCGATGAGATTAAAATTTATCTCAACTTAGCAAAATGGTTAGTCATAGATTGGGATGAAGTTTCTTTATTATGATTTGATTTTATTTCCAATTTTTTTCACAAACATAATGCTTTTCTCCTTTTTTTGCAAGGTGAATTCAAGAAGGAGAAGCTAGAGGGCAAGGTGATGATCAACGCCTCAAAACTTCAAGTGGATACTACAAGAATATGACTCAAGCACAAGGATTCAAGTGAGAAGGAAGGAATCATGGTCAAGCTATTGACCCACAAACTCAAATCAAAATCAAGAGGAAATTCAAGAAAGCACAGAGGATCCAGCTACATGAGGACACGTTCAAGGAAAATCAAGAGAGATCAAGTTCATGGGTTCATGAAGACTCTAAGCACATGATAAGGATGATGAGGTGGCAATCGTTCGCCTCCTCCAATTAGAAAGTTTCACTTTCAAGCACAATCAATCAAATCATGCCAACTATCTTATTTTCTCATTGGCTATTAGAATTATTGTGATTTTCTTACTGGCCCATGAATTGGTGCCTTCATGTAATTGGTTGCAAATTTGGCAACCCTAATTAGGTTTTGTGGGAAGAAATCTCGGTTGTTCATCGTAATTGATCAACTATAAAAGACCAAGGCCTTCTCATTTGTAAATCATTAGTTTTAGGGGAGGAACTTTTGGATTAGCTTAGAGATTGGAGATAGTACAGAGCTAGGACATTAGAGTAGGATAGTCGAGGGAGAGACTTGATCAAATTGTTGCTATGATGCTTCCAAAGTAATGGATAATTCATTGTTGGTTCTTCATGGTGGATTACTTGTTATTGCTTTGGAGTGTTGCATGGTTCCCTCACTCTTTCACTTGGACTAGATTTTTTTTCATGTTGAAGTAGTTTAGTTGAATGTAAGTTGTTGTGGATGTTTACTTGTTTGACTCAAAAAAATCTAGGTCACTAGCCTATCGCCAATGGTCAAGGTGCCTTGTGTGTTAAGCCAATGAAAGCACTTAACTTCAATTGATATTCGATGTTTGGTTTGCATCCAAATGATGGGATTGGAGAGAGGATATTGATGTGAAAACCATTTGTGTATTCCTTAGCAGCTTGCACTAGGTGGATGGAGCCGCTAGTGAGATTACATCTAGTAGAGTCCAAGTCATTCATGATTCCTTTCGTTCCTAGTTAGAGGTAGAAGTAGTAGTAAGTTGGAGTTGGAGTTGAAGTGAAGAATTGAGAAGTTAGAACTTATATTCTCATTGCACATTATAGAGCCAAAACTTTAGAAGTGCAAGAGTTGATATTCGTTGAATGAATAGCGTAAGTCCATTTATGATAACTAGCATATCATATCATAAAAATGATCTGCGATTAAAAAGGAACCTTGAAGTCATTTCACAATCTTACTTTACAAGCTTAGCATGAGAGATAGCCTTATATCAAGAAAGGATTTGCAAGCTTAGCATGAGAGATGGCCTTATATCAAGAAAGGATTAAATGTTTGATGTTTCTCCTTGAAACATTAGGTATTTGATTCTGCATGTAATAGTGTAACAAAACTCACATCAATGGGTTCCTCGGCAAATACAACTCCTCGTATGGATGGCAAGGACCCCACGAGACCAAAAAAGACAATAACTACTCTTAGGGCTAGGGTATAGGATTGATTGGCCATGGAGTCCTTACTAGGTACACCCCCTCATATGGATATCAAGGGCCACACGAGGCCAAGACGGATGGTATCCACTCTTGGGCCCAAGGAAGAGGATTGATGGATTATGGACAGACTCCTCAATAGTTACACCCCTCATATGGATAGCAAGAGCCACATGAGGCCACAGATCGTATCCACTCTTGGCCCTAGGGTAGATAATCAAAGGACTATGGATTCCTCACTAGACACACCCACTCATATGGATGGAAAGGGCCACATGGGGCCAAGTGTCATGGCACCCACTCTTGGGCCTAAGGTAGACGATTTATTAAAGGACCCTAAAACACCACTTATCCTAGCTCTCCTACCATTGAACTCCACCAATAAATTAAATAATCATATCATTAATTTAATGTTCCCAATCTATTTGCTTTCAATGTCTCTTATAAGGAAGATCTATTTTGTGGATTATGTTTCAATGATTCCCTAACATGTTGCAAGATCTCAAGTTCTCAACCAAGTACAAAATCTATCAATGTTGGACTTCTCTCGCTGAGGAAGGATGCCTAGTCCTTGCCTGTGCGGTCCTCTCTTCTTCTTTCTTTTGCTTTCTTGCTTCCTCTTTCCTGGACATCGTTCGGTGTCTTGTTCTTGGCTATCTTCTTGGTTGTAAGCTTTTAGTTCCGTAGACCCTTCAGTGGTAATAAATTTATCTTATCTTATCTTATCTACTTCTTTCCTAGCTTAAAATTTGTAATTTAGGGCAAAAACAAGGACATTTACAAAAGAGTACATTACACATTGGAAAGTTCTAATAAAAAGAGATGGCTGCTAAAAGAAATCTCATCCAACATAGCATAGGGGCATGGTAATTTGACAAAGGGAACTTAAAAGACTTGTTTTTTAAGTTCTTTCACATTATTTAGAAATATTACACAAATGAAGACTTAAAAGACCAAGACCAAACTGGGGAAATTCATCATGTGAAGGAGATTCACAAGTTATAGCTCCACAAGGCGAGTGGTAAGGCCAACATTCCATGATCAAACCTAGGTCAAGAGGTGCCAAAACCCTACTCCATTGTTAAAGAGAAGATTTTTGACACCAATAGTAAAGTTATTGTTAGTACCCCCATTGAAATTATGCTTTCATTAATGTGTTTATTGGAATCCAAATATAAACACAATGGCACTATAGTGTAATAGTGGCCAAACAACCATCAAAAATATAAAGAAATGGAAGAGGTAAGTATTACAACTGATACTTGGAATAATATAAGGGAGTTTGATTTAATTTCTTGGCACTATAGTGTAATAGCGGCCAACCCACCATTAAATTTATGACAAAATGGACGAAGTATTACAACTGATACTTGGAATAACGTAAAGGAGTTAGATTTAATTTCTCTTCATTTGTTTAGGCCGATTGCAATGGCACTCTGGTGTAGAAGTGGATAAACAACCATGAAATTTACCAAGAAATGAAAGAATGAGTGCTGCCCTTGATACTTGGGTCAACAAAAAAAAATTGGATTTAAATTTTATCAATTTGATTAGTCACATTGTCAAGGAAGTCATGTGCTTTCTATTCATTTATAAATCTTTACAATGGTGAAACCCCAAATTAGTGAGGATATACCCCAAGTAAACATCGGGTATACGGCCAAACAACCACCTTAAACTCGTGATAGCTTCTGACTTATACTTTCAAAAATAATTTAAATATAGGTAGGATAAACCCTTGATATGTTCTGATAGTAATTTCTTTTTTAATGCATAATAAAATCAAAGGCCATTCTTAATGGATTCTCCTTAATAAAAGGCAAGGGTTTCCTTCCCTGGATGAGTACAACCCTCTCCAACTTCTATGGTCTTGTGCTGGTAATTAAAGAAATAGGTGATTGAGAAACCTTAACATTTGCCAACAAGTCCACAGGTTTATTTG
The DNA here is from genome assembly GCA_028749045.1 of Cupressus sempervirens. Taxonomy (NCBI): domain Eukaryota; kingdom Viridiplantae; phylum Streptophyta; class Pinopsida; order Cupressales; family Cupressaceae; genus Cupressus; species Cupressus sempervirens. The sequence goes on along the minus strand of CM053786.1, from coordinate 675,136,802 downwards.
CCTCTGTAAGGCTCGAATCTAATAGTGGCAGTGGTATATTTAAAAGAAAGGTTTCAATCTCGTTGAAGGATCCTGTTCAACATCCAGATGAGGGTTGTCTCCTATAGCATCACATTGATGCTTATTTGTGAATTTACTTCTACAACTTGTTACATCCCAAATTTTGACCTAATTTAAATTTTTATAGCCATTGAGTTGAATGGGTTTTTCTTTCCTATTCATGTGAAAAGGGTAGTTAAATAGAACCATTGTATCCCATGAAATTGTTTAACTTTTAATGATGATGGTCGTTATTGGTTATTTGTCATATGATGATGATAGTAGTTAGCAATTGCTTGATTTCGAAATTATGGTTATTAACTAAATTCCTTGTTAAATATCAATGTTAAATGTTATTATGGATTTATCATGGGACTTGGTAATATTGTAGAAAATTGTTGCACGAGTGATTGCAGGAGCAAACGAAGGGGAGAAGCATTGCTTAACGGGATCTACGGAATGGGGTACTACCTTGGTCCATTTATCTGATCGACAGGTATGACCTCTAAATATCTTGGTAAGGACCTAGCGACTTGGTTAGCAAGATACAATCATTGGACACACATGAGCTATTAGATAAATATTAAAAACATTAATGATCTTAACTTAATTAAAATGCATACTTTTATTAGATTATAGTTGACCTTTCCATCACTTCATTATTATACATATTTATGTACATGCACATAAATATAAAAATAAAGGTGACACCATAATATTATTTTTATACAAGATTATATCTATTTAATACATGTACAAGAAGATAAAATAATCTTTCAAATGAAACATGTATTTAGATATACATATTTAAAAGGTATGACCTTGGATAAACATTTAATATGGTGTCATCTTGATAAAATATATTTACATGCAAGTAAATAAATATGCTTATAAATTATCCTTTTGATTTATAACCTCAAGTTCTTTTTCATATGTATTTATTTCCTTATAAGAGGCCGAAATGTACACTTGGCATATGATATCAATGATTCAAAAAGACAAATCTTTTAAACATTCATGAGTTATGGCTTCTTAAAAGTCTTTGCTATTTTTGAATGCCTCTTTATATTTTAGAAGCTAAGAGAAGCCAGAGACATGATTATTTTCCTCCACACGATTTACCTCTACATTTTTCTACATTATTTCTTTTATGTTCTACCCCTTGATAAAAGTCGTAATTCATATTTATTCTGGAATTTGCATTCAGATTACTCCCATTAAGGAACCAGTCGTTTAGCGTCAAGCTAAGGCTCACGTTCTTCGAATCAAACTAGGTTATGAGGTCATCTTTTCCTTTTCGATTGATACATGTTCTTCCTTTTTAATCCTGCATTCGAAATTACAGCAAAAGAAAATACGTCCATGAAATTTTGTACTGCATTATCAAATAGATTCTCAATGAGTCTAATCTTTTCGTATTGAGTCAAGACCATTTGTGCATGATAAGTTCATACATCTTTGTTTTACTGCAGTATATCAAAATGTATTTCCTTGCAAGCTCATTAAGATCATTTCTCTTATATTCGATATATTGAAATTTGCAAAAATTCTTACCCCAGCTAGGGCTCAGCAAAAGAGTTGGATACTCTAAGATTTTAAACACCTGGGACTCACCTGGCTATATGGCCAAGGAAGAGGGTGAAGAGATGAGAGAGAAATCTGCAATAACATTAAAACAGAATCAGCTATGACATAACAATTTTATATAATTTTTAAAAAGGAATCATATGATAGCTCATGCATGTCCATTTATATTGTTTCCTGTTGTCAAGTCGAGCGGTGGTGATTGGGTAATAGAAACCCATCCAAAAACCTTGGTCAAGGTCATTAAAGGCATGCTTGCCTTCTTAAGATCACATGATGTCAGTAGTGCCAGTTATTTAGACATGTCCGTCCAAACTATGCAGACATTCTAAACACCGGCATTGCTCGAGTGGCTGGACTAGTAGTACCCCAAGGTTGATCCCGGGGTAGGGAGGGCCTTTCTTTTCAATAGATTGTGTGGGGATGGATATGGTCCACGGTTGGGAGGTTAAGCCTAAGTCAATGCTTCTCCGCTTACCCGAAAGCCGAGGCTTGCACAACCAGTTATAGACTCACCAGTTACTTTTAGTATGTTCTTTCTATATCCCTGCTATGCATTTGTTTCCTCTTACATTATAGTAAAATGACAGTAATCTACTCACTTGTTTACAAAGAATGATTAGGAAATGGTTATTTCAATTAATCGTTATTCAGTAAATCGTTATTTCAATTAATTGTTATTTCTGTTAATGTCTCATGAAATGGATCTTATGTTTGGAAGTTAGTTGAGTTATTAATTTCATTTCTATTTGAAATCAGTTATTAGTTCTTTCTTTCTTTTGTTAAGAAAATTCATTTGTTACACAACTAGTGATTTATAAGTGAAACCCTAGACAAATCAATTGGACAAATCAATTGCCTCAACTTTATTATTAGTTCCAGTAAGAATAAAATCATATCAATCCTTGGAAAACTTTACTCTCATCTCCAAGAAGGCACACCCCTCAATGACAGACCTGGGTTCCCCTTGGATGTACCATCAAAATTCTACCTAATCACCCCAGGAGGAACAGCGTTCCATTTGTTAATTCCTTTGACTTTCTTTCCTCTAGACCCATCAAAAGGTGGCATCCAAACCATTGTAACTGCAAAATATACACCATAATAAATGCAACCTTGATCTGAATATTGTTTCAAACAAATCAACCATTATGACATTGGCATTCTGTTTCTTTCCACAATATTCTTACAGCAAGCAAACAAAAAACAAAACAAATAGTGATTAGCAATGATGAAATTTTCAGATACCAATAATCTTTACTGACCTTGAGGGCACCAATATTCTTCTGCTTAATGTCAGCCGCCGAGTGGAGAGAGGTGAACTTTGCAAGTGAAGTAACAAAAGCATCACGCTGAGTTTGCATACCCATTACAGCTGTAGTCTGAATTGCATAACGGAAGCCTTGAAGACACTCAAATGTTAACACTTCATCATCAGTTTGGCCCAGAGTCACGCTAAACGCTGCTAGCATTGGAGCCCAGCAAACCTCCAACATGAACCTCAAGATTTCTATATCTGTGGCAGCATAATAGACTGATCTGCAGATTTCACGTTTATCAGTTTATTTACTAAACCACCACCAAGAACTACCTGTTTGAGAAAAATCATTATACAACTTACTCAAATTTGCCAGTCTTCGCTTTAAATTGTTCTTGCATGTGTCTGATAAGCTCGTCATTCTTCTGCAGTACTTTCTCATCCCCACGTTTACGAATTACTAGATTGAGGATACTGTCTAAACCCAAAATCTTGTTTTCATTGGTAGGCTGTTTACTTGGAAGAGTTAAGGTATCTGCTTTCATTTTGATCTCTGACTTTACTATACGATCATACAAAGAACCAAGATAAACTTCCGGTAAATCCTTTCCATCATCTATTCCTCGATTGTTTCTTAAAAAATCCGCTTTTGACATCTGCAATGCAAGATATTGTAAAACAAGTAGTCTCTAAAACTGTCCTCCGCATGAGTCTGAGTGTGCAAATCGAATTTCTCTGCCAGAACATATATAAAGAGAAGAAGTTAAAATACAAACCTTGTGTTTGACCATTGGATTGTGTGCATCTGTGTTGAGCAAGATCACAGAATAAGCAAGCACGTAAGCAGTATCTGCACTAGAAAATGCCTTTGGATTGCATTTGCAATAGCGCTCTGAAAATTTCTCCATGATACGATCAATTTTCTGTGCTTCTCCAGGCAATCTGAAACCTTGTAAAAAGGACCTAATTGCTTGATCAAATTTCATTCCTTCAAAATCAAAAGAGTCAGAATATGCATGCATGACTCTCAGAGGAAGACCTTCCCTTTCTCCTAAATAATCCCCAATCATAGTCTGATTCAAGCCAGAAGCTTTTTTCAAGAATGTTGCTATCTCCTCAGGTGTGTCGCCAATCTTTTTTGCATTGACAAGGAATTCAATACCCTTACCTGGCTTTCTGTTGAACAGTGAAATCCCTTCCTGCTTAGTCATATAGTAGTGCATGTTACTGTACCATTTGATGAGATTTCTGTGTAATTAGGAGATATTTAACACAGCAAAATAACAAAGCCATAAGGTGAATGGATAAAGCAAAAAGATAAAATCACTTACCTGAAGTTCCAATTTGTAAGCACGACGCTGCTCAAATGTAGCAGCTTCTGATATATCTCTGTTGATTTCCCCATGCAAGTTTATTCCATTCGCTGCATCCTCAACAGTTCCATTTGCTGGACTTGTACTTGCCATATCCAGATTCTGATCATCTGCTACAGAAGTTCTTGGCAACTGAGAATCTGGCACATGCAACTGCCTATTCATCCAAACTCCCATAGATCTACAGATTCCAACCAAGCATTTAATGGCTTCCAGTTTAAATGTAGCATCCTGCACAGGAGACAGTATAGTAGCAGCTCCTGGATGCACGCCTTGAGCAGTTTTCAAGAGTCCATTGACCATCCTGCATTTCTAGTGGCATTTAGACTATATGAAATATGTTGCAATTTATTCCAGAGTACACAGAGAAAAATCCAAATGCTAGTAAGAAATATGAATATAGATAAACAACCCCACAAATAAACACATTGAAACAAGACATTTTAACCATTAAATTCAAGAATTTGCATTAAAGATTCTTACTTATCTGTATGAGAAATACCGAAAAGGCATAAATAAAGTGAAAAGAAATGCACCTTTCAAAAATATTTGGAGATTCAACATCACAGTCATAGTTAACAAAAATGTCAACCAGAATTTGTGAATCTGTGCAAAGTTTATCCAAGAAACGAAGAGCTATCATCTTATGGTGAAAGTTTGGCTGAGCAACATTTTCTAAGACACGGAGAATCAGCATTGGAAAAAAGACTCCAATCTCAGCTTTCAATCCAGCCCTGAATCTTGATACCAAACTCATAAAGATGGAACAGTTAAGTTGAAAAATGTTTGTCAGTGACAATGTACTGTTCTTCAGAAGTGACAGACAGAGATACTGTTTGATTGCACCAAGAAACCTGTTCAAATGCCAACAAACATGCATCAGCAAACAAAAAAGTAATGATCATGATATTTGAGTGACCAGTTTGAACAATTTTCTCATTAGCATATTATTGATCAGGGAGGTCAAAGAAAAATCATTCATGAATTCAACATGAAGTTATAGAAAAGGACATAAAAATATTAGGCTACCACTTCCTCTGATTCACATACAGGCATAAACAGCTAATTGTTGTTTCAATGTTTTCCTCTGTAATTGGCAATATTTCCATAAGAAAATATTTAGTATTATCCTTTACAAGCTGATCTAACATCAAAGTACATTGCAACATGTACTTTCTAAATGTTTTAATTTTCAAGAAATCAATTGTTTTGTTGAGCCACTTTGTGCTACTTGAGAGGGATTCTAATCGGTCTATGTGTTTCAAAGCTAAATTATCAATTCAGGTGCAGATGTGGATGCAGGTGTGTGAAAAAATTAAAAGCTTGGGTATTTTGGATGCATTTGGGTGTATGTGTGTGTGTGTGGGCACACACAAAGAAATGCAAGAAATATACAGAATGAAATCATTTTACAGTATGATACTTCATCAAGATAAATATTATATGTCAATTGATAGTTCACAAATATTCAAATAAACCAAATGATCTTGGTAATATCTCCATAAGGAAATATTTAGTATTATCCATTACAAGCTGATCTAACATCAAAGAATATTGCAACATGTACTTTCTAAATATTTTAACAACAAATCAATTGTTTTGTTGAGCCACTTTGTGGCTACTTGAGAAATATTATAATTGGTCTGTGTTTCAAAGCTAAGTTGTCAATTCGGGTGTGGATGTGGATGCAAGTACTAGAATCGGATGCATGAAAAATAACTGGGTATTTGGGATGCGTTTGGGGGTATATACATATCTGTGTGTGTGCACAGAAATGCAAGAAATACACAGAATTAATCCATTTGATAGTATGACACTTGATCAAGATATATCATATGTCAATTGATAGTTCACAAGTATTCAACTAAGCCAAGTGATCTTGGAAATATCTCCATAAGAAGATATTTAGTATTATCCATTACAAGCTGATCTAACATCAAAGTATATTGCAATATGTAAGTTCTAAATATTTTATTTTTCAACAAATTAATTGTTTTGTTGAACCACTTTGTGGCTACTTGAGAAGGATTGTAGTTGGTCTATGTGTTTCAAAGCTATGTTGTTGATTCGGGAGCCAGTGTACATGCAGGTACAATAATCAGGTGCTCAGGAAAAAAAATGGGTATTTTGGATGTGTTTGGGTGTATATACATATGTGTGAGTGTGTGTGCAAAGAAAAGAAAGAAATATTAAGGAACTAAATCATTTGATAGTATGATACTTCATCAAGAAAAATATTGTATGTCAATTGATAGTTCACAAATATTCAAATAAGTCATTTCATATATGTCTATGTTCACAATTCCAACGCAAAACAGAGAATCATTACAATTGCAAAATAAAAATGTAGTTCATGGGTCAATGTTCATCAATCAAGATACACAAATCAGAATCATAGGGATTCTAAAAAATATTCTCTTCAACCCCAGTTGCTGCAAGTTCAAGACCATTTGAACCCAAAGCAGTTCCGCTTGTCCCAGATGCACCATATGCCGGAATGAAATCATCATCATCATAATTTGTAGAAAGTCTAGTAAGATCCTTAACGATTATGGCCATGTTGCACTCTCAAGGGCTACATATCAAACCTTTGTTGCCCCATCCTTGTATTGTTCCTCCTTACATGACAAAAGGCGTAAAATGTAAACCAAGTCTTAAGCTTTTTTTGAATCCAAACGATTACACTTCATTGAGTGCATAAAGGAGTATGTTCTCCAATTTCGTTCAACCGCAAAAGAAGTTGCAACCTGGAGAGTATTCACAAAAATAAACATAAAATTAAAGAATGTTATTTACCAAATTGTAGAATACGACTGGTAAAAAAAACAAAAGAACTTACTTGTGAGAGGATCTTGATTTCCAGAGGTTGTAGATACTTAAATGGTTGACCATAGAGGTACCACCATGTGATAGCTTCCATATCATTTTGGTCCCTTATTGCAACTGAACTATGTTTTATTCTTGAGACAAAAACACCAAATTATGTCCTAACTTTTTGGAAGAGTCTTTCAAAATCTTTCGTGCACCCATTTGCAACTTCTTCATCTGCATACGGTGCTACTCTATCTAGCATAGCAGTAACTTCAGCACTATATTACCTTAAGGATACGGCATATGCAAAGAGGTGCAATGGGATGATCATCTTTTCCCAACGATGATACATGGTTGTTTCCACCTTATTGCATAAGGTTTCGCATTCTATGGGGCCATTCTCATTTGTTCGTATTACGATTTTTACATTCTCCACCACTGTGTACATGCCATCATGGAAATCCCCCAAACAAGGTGTATTTGTATCAGCAAATCAGAGCATAGTCATGAGAGGCTTGGTGAAATCCAAAACATATTGCATGCAGGCCCACAATCATCCAAGACCAATGTCTTGACCTTTTGGCCCTCTCTCAATATAAAGCCTTCCAAACAACACACTAGTTGGAAATAACCATTTGGCTCAATGCCTCTTGCACCTTGACAAGTTGTCTCATAACAATAGTATGAGATGCAAATCGGGTCTTAGCAACCTAAGCTAATAACAATATGTCAATAAATATTAAACAAATTTATATACAATTTGATAATTGAGCATGACATATAATTTATTAAAATCAAATAAATTAATTAAATTTAGTAATTACAATTTACCTTCAACAATTATAATTAGGAGAAAGATCTGACTATCAATTGAGAAATTTGGTGGTTCATCACAAACATCTGGATCCCCTCCCTATCTTGATATATTTGTTTCACCCAATCAATTTGAGTGTTGATTTGTTGCATCACCAAGTTGAGGGAGTGTATGGTGTATAATGTCTAAAAAATGTGATCATATCGACCCTCACAAAAGCACCTACACCCTAACAATTTTTTGCATTGTCCATGATTACCTAGACCACATTCTCACTACCCACCATCCATATGGCCTCAATGAGGATTCTAGGAATGAATTGTGCATCTTAAACTTTCTCTTCACAATCAACTACCTTCAAAAACATTGCCCCTTTGGGGTACACTATAATCACAATAATCAATGGATAGTTTTTGGTATCTCTCCATCCATCGAAAACAATAGAAACAACCAAAGTTTTCCAAGAAACTCTAATCGGTTAAAGAGATATCTCTATAGAAGTCCTCTCTTTTCTCAATATGGTGGTACACACCATTTCATACCCAGGACTTGTGTAACCAGCCAATGCACTATTGATGGCTGCCACCATCTCCTTTCAATATGGTGATCTCATCAAGTTGAAAGAATGACCATTAGCATAGAGGCAGTGCCCAATGGCTTGATTAGCAAGCTCTCTTACCTCCATTTTAAATGTTGAGTCCACTAGACCTCTTTTGCAGGCGGTAATTTCTACTTCTTCCTCTTCCACTTCCAATACACGCAAGAATGGGAGTTTGGAGGATAAAACTGTTTAAGTGGGTAATTGCCTTTTTCCTTTCCAGATGGACCAACATATGAAGATTGTTTTGGTCTTTTAACCAATCTATCAACCTCTTCTTGTTCTTTTACAAATCCTTATATTTATGCAGCAAACATCTGCTTCCTCTCTTTGCCTTTGCACATTCCCACCCCTTTACCAAAATGACACATATAGTGAAGTTTAACTTAAGAATACAAGCTATTAAATGGTTTACTATCACAATAATTACACTTCCAAATATATGGTCCACCTCCTACAAACTATAATATTCTTGTGGCATGTTTCCATAAAGGAAATCCTACATCAATTTTGAATTTATTGGCTTCTTTCCCTCCCATTGAACTTTCAATACCAATCATTCTTGCATGATGAAAAATCTGATTTCTTGCTATTATAAGAAATTAAAAAGAAATAAGAGTCAACCATACAAGTGTAAAAAAATATACAAAAACTTTAAACCGAAGAGCTCAACTTGTTTCTTTATTTCTTAAAAACAAAAATTGGGGAAAAAAACTTGAAAATTTTCTTCCCAAACTTGGGAAATAACATCAAAATCTCGAAACAACTTATTAAAAGACTCAAGAGTAGGATCAAATGCTTACCTTAAATGCATAGATCTCCTTTGTGGAAGCTATTTGGCACACCATGAAAGATCATCTTCAAAAATAATCACCTGCTCTTCAAAATAACAAAATGGAGACTAAATTTGAGGGACTTCTTTAGGAAAGGAGCAGAAGATAAAAAGAAAGCAGCCTTAATCCGATGGGAAAAGATTTGCATACCAAAAGAAGTAGGGGGAATTAGGTATCAAAAACCTTGATTGGCAAAATGAAGCACTAGGAGCCAAACAAGTCTGGCGGATGTATCAAGAAAGAGATAGCAAATGGGCCAAAATACTGTATAACAAATACCTAAATGTAGCAGATAGCTCATCTCTACTGAGAGACTAGGAACCCTCCCAAAGGATCAATGGCCTAGAATTTTATGCTAAAATTTCGCCCAATGACCTCTAATTATGTAACTTGGGATATACAAAGAGGTGATAAAGCCTTATTTTGGGAAGACTCTTGGGATGGACATCCCTCCTAGATAAATCGAATTTATCAATCAATACTAAAAATATACGAACTTCAGTATGGGGGACTAAGGTAGCTGATTATATCCAAAGTAATCTAGTGAAGAAACAACAAGAAGATGGAAACCCCTAGACAATCTAGGACTTCAATCAGAAGAACAGGAGAAACTTGAGGCTATTCTAAGAAATCACCCAATCCATCACTATGATAGGGAAGATAAACTTATCTGGGCAACCTCTAATGATGGAATATACAAGGTAAAGGAAGGATACAATCTAATAATCAATTCACAAAGATGGAAATCTATAAATATGCCCCTGAATCTCTATTGGGATCCAATGGGACTTCCAAAGGCAGGCTTATTCCTATGGACGGTCTTACAAAATCATATCCTAACAACAGATAGATTTAGGAAAATGGGATTAGAAGGCCCCTCAAGATCTATACTATGTAAAGAAAACTCTAAATCAATGGAGCATCTATTTTACCAATGCAAGTATGCCAAGGAGTGTTGGGATTAGCAAGAGCAAGAGCACTTAGCTGGGTGGCCCAAAGAACCCAACCACAAAGTGTATGGAAAACTTGGAAGATCACCCCCGCTATTCTAGTATGGGAGATCTAGAAAAAAAGAAATAAACAAATCTTCAACAATTTAGAACTTAGTGCTTCTTCTCTCTCCAACAAAATAGAAGCAAGTATCATAGAAGTAATGAATAGTGATCTAAGTAAGACAACAAAAGAAGAAGGCTCTTTCTCAGAATGGGATGCAGAAATTAAAAAGAATTGGCAACACTTAATTAACCCCACCCCCCCCCCCCCACATATAAAAATAAGAACAGTAAAGCTAGAAGCAAATGTCGGTGGGAACCCCCACCTATAGGATGGCTGAAACTTAATTTCGATGGAGCCTCAAGAGGAAACCCAGCGAAAGCAAGAATCGATTCTATAATCAAGGAAGATTCCGAATATTGGATTATGAAAAGAGCTAAACCTCTGGGGATAGCCTCTAACAACATCGCAGATTTAGAAGCCCTCCATGAAGGATTAAAACTAAGTCTCAGATTAAAAATCAATAAAATCATAATAGAAGGAGATTCTCAAATCATAATAAATGCAATTAGAAAAATTAAAACCCCTACTTGGATCTTGAACTCTAAACTTGAGAAAATCCTCAACCTCGTGGATAAGTTTGAAGAAGTAAGAATTAACCACATTTACAGGGAAGGCAACTCAAAAGTAGATCAATTGGCTAACAAAGGAACAAATGGAGAAAATATTATTCAATTTGCATCTAAAATAGTTAATTTCAAAGTATCCTAAATCGATTCAACCCTCCATCATATCCTCCCCCTTTTATTGTAGCGATATCATGATTTCATGAAAAGATTAATAACTTTTTTACACACATCTCAAACAATACTTATAGTATCAAGTATTTAGGCAATACCTTGTAATCATATAACATAGGTATTGTTTTGCTCACTACCTATAATGATTATCAGATGACAATAACTCTTGTACTTTTTTAGATCTTTCCAGAGCCCTGAAAAGAGTATTTATTACTTGGCTCTACATCTCCCACTATTGCTTTTGCTTCAAACAGTTTAGGTATAGTCTAGCATGGGTGTGAGGATGGATACAAACATTTGTCTATTTCATGCCTGAGAGCTCCGCACTATAGCTTTTCGAGGAAATGTTAAGCCGGAAAGATGGAATAGGTTACTCCATCCAGTAGACGATATGACCAGGGTAGCCATTAGCAGGGTGCTAGGTGAAGGAGTTTTCAACTACGACTACACTTGGAGAACTAATAGCAATACTGTAGGAGCATTTGTTGGGTGTTTAGCTAGGGCTAAAATTGGAAAATAGGAGATCATTCGGCTCTACTACAATTTATTTGACCTAGTCTAGTTGATGAGCTTAGAGCAGGTGTTCTTCAGCATAGAGGATAAGCTTAAGATCCCCCTGCCAGAATTTTATATGTCCCATCCTCCCAGGAGCTTTGATCTTGCAGTTGTGCCTAGGTGTCCATCTTTGGTCATTCGGGAAGCCCGTGGCTATACAGCCACGAAAATGCACTTCCTTTACATTGCTTTTTCTAACTTTTTAAAAAATTAACTAAGTCCTCTCCTTCGTATGGAAGTGCATTTTCGTGGCTGTATAGACATTGCCATTCGGGAAAACATCCCTTTTTTCCAAGAATGGCTGAAAATGGAGGCCAGTATACACTTCTTGCTTCAATAGAGAGGAATCGTGGTCGACCTCAACAAGGACTAGCTCCTACATTACCTTCAAATCTTCAACGCATACATTCAACTAGGGTTTGAATTCGAAGACCTTAAAGCCTTGGAGTTTTGTCTCCCAAATTTAGACAAATCCAGCACGAAAAGGAATACTTATGAGTTCCCTCCAGGCTCCAAGGCTAAAGACTTGAAGGAAACTGTGGAAATTATAATGGTATATTGGAAGAGGGAAGAAGGAAACTAATTCTGGAGCTCTCTTGAAATGGCGGTTTTTGGGTTACTAGTAAGGGCTTTTGGTTCTGCGCGCCAAGGCTACTAACTTGGAGATTTTCGTCGTCTTCTTATGGTTTTGTGCGTTGGTCGTCTGTTCTTCTCTGGTTTCATGGTTTTTTGCTTCTCTGGTCTCCTCTCAAAGTTCTCTGTAGGTTTATCTAGGCTTGTTATTTCCTAGGTTAGCTCCTATCGGAAGAAAATATGGCCCAATATCGATGTAGTTGGTCAGTCGTATTCTTTGTTCCCTGTTTAGATTGGTGGATTTTTCAGTTTGTAGGTTTTGTACTTTGGTAGTATTTCCTGTTGTAAGTACCATGGTGCTGGTTTTGGTTTTGCTGCCCAAGGGATCGGCCATTATAATCTAGCATTGGAGTAATTTTGATCTCAATTAATTAATATATATTAAAGTTCCGCAGTTGAAATATCTGTCCCCTATATATGTTTCTAATTCTTCATCTGGGCCCCTGCTCTTCTAGCATTCATCAAAGGTTGTATCTGCTATCGTCCAATATATGGATTAATCATAAAGTTGCAGAAAACAAATCTATTTCTGTAAGTAAACACCTGATCAATCTTAAAGGTATATTTCCATTATTACTTTAAATGGGCGGCTATCTGCTATTATGCAATCTTTTTATCATTTTTCCATTTTTGGACATGTTATCTTCTTAGAATTTAATCAAGGGTCTCTGTTCTTTTACCCTCTTCAGATCAGGCATTATTAACCGATAAATACAGTAGACAGTTATCGACATAATATACACTCGCACAAGGCTTGAGTAAATCTGAATTTTAAGTTTTTGCACGTAGCAAATTTAATAATTAATGATAAATGATAATCAGTATAGTTCAATTGTAGGCAGCAGTATCTTCAAGAATCTGAAAAATGTGCCATCGAAATTAGGGCAGACAGATTACCGATTCAAAAACAAGGGTATTCGTCATTATGACAGTATGAGGACGATTACATATGAAATCTTAATTTATTAGGATACCCTATTATCTATCATCAGTGGAAAACATGTTATCAAGATCGCTAGCAATTTATAGATAAGCAGAGTGGGAGACTATAAAATTATACTATTAAGGAAAACTGAAATTAAAGGAACATGAATCATAATACATTTCTCGAAAATTAAACAAACATGAATCACGATAAAATCAATAAAAATCAGTAGGTAGATCTGAAAATTAAGTCACTAATTTCAGCATGGAAACTTTTAAAAACTTACACTTTGAATTTAGTAGTAAGAATTAAGCCAGTTAGCATATTTTATAATTTAGCCACAAGTGAAGAACTAAGTAAAGGATAAATTATTAAGGCTTGTCAACTCAACCTCCTGTTGTTTTAGGAATTTAAGAAACAGATCAGAGTCTAAAGATATTTAAACAAATTTCTAAAAGAATTTTATATTAATTTTCATTGACAGATAGCACTAACATAAAAAACAAGTTTGAAGTGGCATTGTGATTGCAGAGCAGCAGTATAAATACACCATCAGCATAGCTCAAATAATAAATAGGATCAAAGAGGATGATCTTAGATGAGATCAGAGATTCCGACAAACTTCTTAGAAGTGCTTCATAAAAATGAAAAGGAAGATGTTGCCTCCAAATCATCATATATTAGAAATCAGTCATAATAAAATAGACTAAGGAGCAAATTAGCAGAGAACGATATAATTTGATAATCAAAATCTAAAACTGGGGAATGCCCCTTTTATATATGTACATTGTAAAGGACTAAGGTCCTGGGCAAGACTGGAGGTTTTCTTCTCCGTTCTTTCCTACCAGTGCCCGTTTGAATGGAGACATTTGTAACTTATCTTTATTAATATAATATATAAGGCTTCGGTCGTTTACCGATCAAAAAAAAAATGGAGACTAAAAGATGAGAGAAAATCAACAAACAAAATGAGAGGCAAAAACAACGGATGGCCTCTATTAGGGCTGTTTTGGGGATTAAATGTAAAAATAATAACAAACTATGGTATTTAATTTCACACATGTTTTAACTGAAATTGGTGTTACTCTATAAAGTTTCGTTTTTTTTGGCTGGCCCTGTGCACGAGTGCCCGTGCATGCTCCCAGGTGCGCACTGAAGTGCACAGAGAGCATAGCATCTCTTAGGAAGAAATTATCTGATCTGCATACATCTGCTTGTTTCTGAATTGCTGAGAGATAATTTGATCTGCATCTGTATACTTTCCAGATCATTGTATATAATGATCTGATTATTTATTTGTTTAAAACATAATAGACATAGGCTAGTACATAAATGGATACAGAAATAATTTGATGTAGCAAACATATTAGAGATGTTATGCATATTTATACTGTCTGTCTGATGTGTTCAGCTGTGGTAAAGAGATTGGAAGAATTACAAGTAGGGGAATTGTGATGAGGTCCACCTTCTACGCATGCAACCTCATGGTATATGACCAGGGAGTCCCATGAGATCAAAGGGGGGCAAGGGGGCTGCCTATGGGCTTTAGGGAGGATGGACTTTGTGGGCAACCTATTGTGAATACCCCTCATACTCTCTACCATGACAAGCAAAGTGCATTAAGGATGTTCAGTCATGGGCAGTAGGATAGAAGTGGCAAGATTGACGAAAAAGATGATAGGACACCCCACTAGGTATGCGACCTCATATGTGTGGCATGGGCCACATGAGGCTAAGAGGGAAGGCATATCCGCTCTTGAGCCTAGGATAGGGAGTCTAAACTATAGGGTACCTAATCAAGCACTCCTACCTTAACACTTCCATGGTTAAGTCATCTTAAAATTAATTATGGCAATTTATTTATTTGTTCTACATTCCTCATATGTGTTTACTTCTATGTTTAAAAAAAACCTAGCTATGAATTATGATTATAATGTCTAGCTGTGTTGCAAGGTCTCAATCAAAGTGAAAGGTATCTCTCTACCCTACTTGTTTTGATTTAAAACTTGTAACCTAGAGCAAAATTTAGGAACTTGTAATTTGGGGAAATTAAAGAAAAGAATCGTGAAGTCCACCAAAAAAATAAATTTCACAGAAAAAGAACAAAGTATAACCAAAGAATAGCATCTATAATAAGAAAAGCTTGTAAAACGGGAAAAATTAAGTTGAAATTAGCCTCGTGGGTGTCATTAAAATCTATCATATAATATCAATACAATCACCAGTACTCTAATTTACCTCTTGCTTGTTTGGAAAACTGATCCAGCATTCTCAAGCAATATCTTCAGCAACTCCAGTGAAAGAACTTTCCCTCTCATCAGCACCTGTTCCACAGAACCGCCTTCTTCTGAGGCTGTCTTCATTGAAAGCTTACACAAAGCCCTGAATACTAAAAATGCATCGCGTCGTAGTTTATTACTAATCTGAACTTCAAGATCTCCGCCATCTTTCTCGGCGTCTCCATCTACTAATTCACCATTCCTTGCACTCTCAAATATGCCAATCTCCCAATATTTAGCATCTAGCATATCCTTGTCAGATAGTTGATCAGACAAATATGCTGGATCTGCACTGCCACCATCAGCAGAAGCATTGGCCTTAAATGCGTCGTCGTCATCATGCCCCATTGACTTCAAAGATGTACTGGGATTCAACACCCCTTCAATATCCTCAATTACTTTGCTAATAAAGTTCTGCACAAAATGAAGCACATTGCTATAGTCAGCTGGAGATGATTTTTCACTCGTTTCGAAGAGATCTGCAACAACAATGGGCTGCACTGGAACAGTGGAAGAATCAGCCTCCATTCTACGAAATACAATAACAAGCATCTGTACCAGCGAAGCCTTAGCTGTGACTTGATTGACAACATTCTTACTCCCCAAGTAAATATTATAGCAAGTCCTCACAATCTGAAGCAGGGTATCCCCATGAATATGCAGTGATACTGATGTCACCGCAGAAAGTAAAGTCTTGAGCACTAGAAGCTCCATATTCTCATCTCCCAAATCATGGCATTTACATACCGACTCAAAAATCTGATACAGGTTAGGGTTTCCCCTCTCCCTACTGTCAACCTCACCACATAGATGTGAATAAATGATTAATTTCTGAATACAATTCACGGCAGGCTCAATGACCTTGACAGATCCGGTGTCACAGGCCATAAGCAAAGGATCCAGTATGAATTCTTCATCGGAAACGCTAAAACAGGCCAAATTATTATTGAACAGACAACAACTGAGCGGATCCTTTTCCGAAATTTCAGAAGAATCTGATATTATTTCTGGAAGCTTATCCAGCACGGCTTTGCAGTGGGTAACCAGCTTGTTGTGCTTTCGCCATGCAGCATTCTTAATTATTTTGTCAAGCGAAGTTCCCAGAAGACGACCCAGCCGGGTACTGCCTCCAAGGGCTTGGGAAGACGCCATTGTTCCCTACGCGCAAGATCTCAACTTCATGAATCTCTCACTTTTTTCCTCGCGGCAAACCCTTATTTGCACTACACCTCGCAAGTCCTCAGTTCCTTCTGGCTGGAAACTCTTAATTGCATTCTTCTTCGGCAATTTAGACTAAAACACCTATGCCAATTCCCCATATTTCGGGAAAACTATGTCTGCGTCAGTCTACAGCAATTCAGACTAAATATCTATGACAATTCTCTATATTTTCTCCCTGAAAATTAACTTTCAGTTAGCTGAAGCACGTTGATTTGAAGAGCTCCTCCGTTTTTTGTTTAGAAATTATAAGCGAAAAAATTTCTATCTTCGAAAATCACATGCAGATCCAAAAGATTTCTAATTTTTTCCGAAGTAATCGGGGGTGCAAGAGTTGTATGTTTTTTTATTGGCAGGCTTACCAGCAATGCCTGACTCCACTTATTATTATTTTTCTACATTTGAAAAATGAGAAAACAATTGGCAATTTATAGTTTATTTTTCATTGAAGATTTAGATTTTAGCGTTAGGCATTCTGCCGGTATCTTAGTTTTCAAGTTGGGCACCAACCAGAGGCTGTTGATGTGTCACTTCGAACTCATGTTATAAATGATGATACAAAACTGTCCTATTTTTTATTATTATTTTATTAGTCTTCGGATGTGTAGCAACAAATCTATTGTGGTGATTTTTTCCTTTATTTTAATTAGTAGTTTATTAAATATCAATTATTTTTTGTTAATTTTAAAATTCAAAATTTATCACATAGACCAATGAAAAATAAGCACAAGGAAAAAATATATAAATTAGATTTGTAATCTTTTTTAAAAGCACTTCCTGTTAAATCTGAGAAATAATTTATTGATATGCAAGAGCCTACAACACAACGGTAATTTGTGAGCCTTTCATGTAGGAGGTCTTGGGTTCAAATCCACTTAACACATAAAAATAAATAACGATAATTAATATAGGCTTCAGTCGTTTACCGATAAAAAAATTATTATTATTTTTATTTTTATTTTACCTATAAATGTTTGTATTTTATTAATTTCTAATTTTTTTACATCATGCTTATTTTCCTTTTCAAACCATCAAGAAAATGGCAGCGTCTCTTTGAGACATAAATGTCTTGTCCACTAAATACAATTGCCCCTTTGTCAATAAGGGACTTTGAGAGGGCATTCCTTCTCTTATACCATTAGTTTAATACATCTCTCTTATAAAAGTGATTTACTAATTACTACTCTATGTCTAATAGTTTTAGTACATTGAAATCATCTTTCTGTCTTTCTAAATCCCTAATGCATAAATATGAGCTTATTAATTAAATCCTGCACATTATGCTTTTAGCTAAGATCCATTGTTAGTCTTTAGAAGATCATATTAATGAAACCAAATTTATATGTTGATATATAATTGACATATTTTTTTAGTTTCATTTATTTCTATATAAGTACTTTCCACAATCTATCAAGAAGAAAGTTATATCTTGCTAGAATATACTTTTATGAAAGAATTTCATAGATTTTTAATATTTCATTGTAACGCCCCACCAAAGAGATCCAAAAGAACTAGCCTAAAGTTTTACTAAGTTTGCCAAACATTTTTTTTAAGATAACATAAAACAACAATCATAAAGTAGTGTAAGCAATAACATATATAATCATACATAAGCAAACATAATAGATTACATTCCATAAGGACCCCAAGACGTTGATTTACATTTAAATTTAAATAATACTAAGTTAAATAAATAACACATCCACATGAAAGAATAACTACAAGTCCAGTCCATTTAAATAATATACATTTGTTCTAAATGTCGCTTGGCAATAAATTTGAAATGCACAATCATCCATTGTACATGTCACAGGGTATGAAAGGCTGAAAGAATATACATTTATAAAATAAGTTGCATCATCCCTTTTAGATCCATGAAACAAAATACAATACAATAAGTAAAATCATCCATCAAATAGATATAACCATCCATCATAATACACAAAGATAGAATGAAAGGAAATGCAGACAAGGAACTCCAACCACGACATCAACGGACGAATCTCAATGGTGAATGTAAAAAGTCCTACCACCCGACCTCGTGGTTACCCAAAAAGGTCCACTCCCATCGTGCTGAGGAGATAGTCTCAAGTCCCAAACAGGATATCAATCCCAAAATCAAAAGTAATATCTATGTCAAGGAAATCCCTAAAAGTAATCTAACTCAAAGGTTCCAAGATAAATCGACATCTAGACTCAAAGGCAAACACAAACACAGAAATCTATACTGTTAGTGGGCAAGTGTCATTGCACAAACCAATGCTAGGGTTACCCAACTAGTCTTTTAATCCTCTGACCCCCTAGTGACTCTCTGTGGCACTAGTATCCTTTCGTATTGACAAGGCATACTAACAATGCATGGTCACAACCAAGCATCCTTTCTACTCTCATCCTAGTTTGGACTAGCACTCGAGGCATGGGCAAGGAAAGACAAAGACTCTTATTAGGTTCATTTTACTCTCATTTAGTGTAGTATTTTCACTTATTAACTACTTACAATGGGTTACCTTGGCAGCCACTTTGGGCCTTGGCCTCCATTGCAAGCCACTTCCCAACTTAACATACAAATTACCTACCCTAGGCTCATAAAAGTACAAATCAAAGAATCACAATTTTCACCTCAGCCCTATACAAGTGACTGGAAAGCATCAAAAGATAATCCATGATAACACTTCAGTTCTTTACAAGCAACTGGAAAACATCCCCAAAAAACTGATCGAAGACTCAAAGGTCAAGTCAAAAAGGTCATAACATTCATCTCAGTTTCACACAAGAACACTGAAAAGCAATAATGAACAATAAATCCAATCTCACCATAAAGCATACCAGACACATTACCATGGTTGAGTTAAAAAGATCAAAGATCAAATCATCATCATGATAACACAAACACAGAACTCACGAGCCTCTAGTAACATCCTAGACTGGTGAAAGCTAAGTCAAACCCTAAAATCCAAATCATAAGATATACATCGCATACAAAACACACAATGTAGCTTTCTCAATACATTACGTTTTGAAAACACAAAGGTTTAATTTTACTATCAAAAGTAATATCTATGTCAAGGAAATCCCTAAAAGTAATCTAACTCAAAGGTTCCAAGATAAATTGACATCTAGACTCAAAGGCAAACACAGACACAGAAATCTATATTGTTAGTGGGCAAGTGTCATTGCACAAACCAATGCTAGGGTTACCCAACTAGTCTTTTAATCCTCTGACCCCCTAGTGACTCTCTGTGACACTAGTATCCTTTCGTATTGACAAGGCATACTAACAATGCATGGTCGCAACCAAGCATCCTTTTTACTCTCATCCTAGTTTGGACTAGCACTTGAGACATGGGCAAGGAAAGACAAAGACTCTTATTAGGTTCATTTTACTCTCATTTAGTGCAGTATTTTCACTTATTAACTACTTACAATGGGTTACCTTAGTAGCCACTTTGGGCCTTGGCCTCCATTGCAAGCCACTTCCCAACTTAACATACAAATTACCTACCCTAGGCTCATAAAAGTACAAATCAAAGAATCACAATTTTCCCCTCAGCCCTATACAAGTGACTGGAAAGCATCAAAAGATAATCCATGATAACACCTCAGTTCTTTACAAGCAACTGGAAAACATCCCAAAAAAACTGATCGAAGACTCAAAGGTCAAGTCAAAAAGGTCATAACATTCATCTCAGTTTCACACAAGAACACTGAAAAGCAATAATGAACAATAAATCCAATCTCATCATAAAGCATACCAGACACATTACCATGGTTGAGTTAAAAGATCAAAGATCAAATCATCATCATGATAACACAAACACAGAACTCACGAGCCTCTGGTAACATCCTAGACTGGTGAAAGCTAAGTCAAACCCTAAAACCCAAATCATAAGATATACATCGCATACAAAACACACAATGTAGCTTTCTCAATACATTACATTTTGAAAACACAAAGGTTTAATTTTACTATAGGTTTCAAGTTTCCATTTTTCTAGTTAGCAGATTCGTTAAAGTTCTTGATTTCAAACAGAGTTTAGTTTATGTCTTTACAAAGTATAACAATTATTAAGATATTTGAATCATAAAATTACCCTAGTGATAAAAAATCATTTTCATTATTATTTATTAAAAAATAGATAATCGAGTAAACCCGAGACTACCAAATAAACAATCACAATTTACAATCCAAAAATATTTTAATACTAATTTAATTAAAATTGTTAATTAAATATTATTAAAATTAAAATTGATAATCATAACAGTATTAATAGGTAATAATTATTTGTTTATCAATAAATAACTTATATCAATTTATTAATAAAATAAATATTATTCTAATAATAATAATGAATAATGTTATTATTAGTAAATAACAATTAATACTTAATAAAATTTAATAATTTTAAAACATTTAATAACTTTAATTAACATATTAATTAAATTATTAAAAACAACATTTAATAATAATGTAAAATAAATTTTAAAAAAAACTTACCATAACATATGTTTAAAGCCCATGTAGTTGTTCAATGCAACCGCAGGCTGTCATTAGCAGTTGCAAATTGCTAGGCAGTCGCAGTCTGCCTTTAGTAGTCACGATTTGTATGGCAGTCGCTGGCACCGAGGGTGGAGGAGGAGAAAGGGGGGTGGGGGGTGGTGGCCCGTACCCACCAACAGTAAATTTTGATTTTTAAAATTTTTTTATTACATAAATTTTTTTTAAAAAAACGACAACCCCCATAAAATTTGTTAATATATTTAATAATATAATTACATGGTATTATAAATTACTATGTAATTATATTATTTTTATATTTATTTATTTAAATAAGTATTCCAATACATATCAGATATAAAAATCCAAACCAACCATTCAAATTTTATAAAATAGAATTTGTTTTCTTTTGAAAAATCAAAACCTGATTTCAACATCCAATTATGAAATAAAGTTCTCCAATTTGTTTGATTTCTTAATCAAACCCTACCCGTAGTAAAAATATAATTCTCTAAAATATACAAAGTGAGGTTTTCAACTAAATCCATTCACAAAAATTCTCATGAAACAAAGAGCGATAAAACATAAATGAGGGTTTTCTAATTCTTAAAGCATGAACAAATATTTCTCAATCAAGAACAATAAACTCGCATACAAGGGTTTCAATCCCTGAAGAATTCTGAAAACGAGAAATACAACAAACATAGAGAAGACAGAAGATTGAAGAATGAAACCACAGTACAAATAAACCACAAGATCCTACCTAGATCTGATACTAAGATGACAACCACACAAAACACACAAACAAAACCCTTTCTCTAAAAACTTTCTTCCTCGAAATTACTCCTCCAAAACCTTGGTTAATGGAAAATGAACCCTAAATTGCTGATAAAGAGTTCTCCCCTAAATTTAGGGCACCGATTGTGCAATCACGCGAGGGAACTCGTTGATCACAATCTTTTAACTCTTTATTTACTTATCTTTTACATTTTCATGATGCTTTTTGCAACATAAAATATCTTTATTAAATTTTATTTTATTTGGAAAAAGAGGGGTAAAAATTTATTAAGACAAAAAGAAATACAATAAGGAGAGCTCAACAAGGAGCTCTATCCTGAGCAACAAGTTCATCAAATTCTTGCACCATCTCAAAGGGAGGTTGCCCCCTATCCATAATATTCCAGCTCGGAGCATGACTAGAAGCCCATTTCGCCAAACAATCAACAACTCTATTCCATTCACAAGTAAACCTAATGAACTCAAAAGAGGTACAAAAGAGAATAATTTGATTAACAATAGTAGCCAGCTACCAACTAACATCCTCAAGGTCTTGCGAGGAAAGCAAGTTCACCACCCACTTGGGAATCAGATTCGCAGATAACCTTGCTCCATCCCCACAAGCAACATTGTTCCACAACATATAAAATAGCCTGAGCCTCCATGAGATTGTTAGTGTAATCATCCTTATGTACTGAGAAAAAGAATTTAACGTCACCATAACTACAACGAGCCACTCCCCCAATACCAGCAGGGCCTGGATTCCCTTGGGAAGAACCATCAATGCTAATTTTCAGAACTCCATGGGGAGGAGGAGTCCAATGCCCATCCTAATTCATTCAACCTTTCCTCTAATGTCAAGGCTACCTAGACACTATTGGAAACCTTTGAGCTGCAACCCCATCCTGAAGATGAAAATTGAGGCAATTACATATAGCAAGATCAACCGGATCCATACCTCCATCTAGCGCACACTTCACTTGAATAGTTTCCTGAAGAGAATGTGAGATCTTCCACCAAAGATGCATAACACCAAGCTGAACATCTTGGAAGATTTGACGATTCCTCTCTAGCCAAATATGCCAGAGCATGAATGATGGGCTAGTAATCCAAGCAGCATGGAGAGGAGAAGACTTGGAGGGAGTACTACCCAAGCAGGCCTAGAACTCAGGCAAAGAGGAAGCATGCCTACAAGAGCAACCCCAAGCACTACACCAAAGGTGCCATAGCTGAGTAGAATAGGAGCAATGGAAGAACAGATGGGAGACAGAATCCTCCCCATTACCACACAAAACACAATAAGAGGGGCCTTGAAATCCATGTTTACAAAGATCATCCCACATAAGACAGCGGTTGTGAGCCACTAGCCACATGAAAAAATTGCACTTGGACCAAGAAACTTTATTCCAAACTTGCTTCCACCAAGGGACCTTAGCATCCCCAAATAATTGTCTAGTTATCTCCTCATACCTAACAGAGACATGATATTTACCAAACAAGGTACCTCCCCAAGTCAAAACATCTGGACCAAGCAAAGAGGAACACTCTTTAGAGGCTAGAATCTAACAAAGCTCCTTGTTGGTGTAAATACGTACTTTACTATTTACACTTACTTAAGTTTACTTAGGTTAATGCATTATTTAATTACTTTGCATTATTTTATTATTTTTATTTGTGAGACACTTAGGAGTTTGCACACCTCTTTAGTTGCCATGTTGACAACACATGAGTATGCAACTCTATTTGAGCACATGGTGTCTACAACACTGTTTTGTGTGTCCCACCCTTGTAGGCTTATCCTCTCATCATCGCACTTACTTCTGTGCTTAATGGAGGATAACCCATATCTGGTGGACATGTTCTTGGTTGTATGACACATCATGATGCTAACTTCTATGCATTCTAGAAGCTCTGCTAAGGCCTTTATATTCAGGCACTCCTAGTGTACGTTGATAATGCAAATTATTGAATACATTGTTATTCTAATCATACTCTCTCCATTTTTTGGTCTACTGTGTGCTTGTGTTTGAGTTCTTAGTTCTTGGGTGAATTTTGCCCTTAGGCAAATTCTTACATGGTATAAGAGCTTGGAGACTTTCTCATCACAAGTCGTTCGAGACCTCCTGCTTGCTTCATCACCTCAGCCTGAATTCGGAGTGCTGCAGAAATTGGGAGGGTCCAGCATTAGATCTGACCTCTCCATTGTGTTCAGAATGCTGAACCGGTGAAAATTGACTATAAACATGCCTACCTTGGCTCAAAGTCGACCGTGAGGCAAATTTTTTTTGCAAATCAGAACCTGGAGGCCCAATTTGCGGTATGGGTATGGTCATTTTCGTAGATTTATGAATTTATTTTTGGATCTGCATTTATTTTCTCTGTAATTTCCATCATTTTTTCATCAGCATTTTCAAAAAAAATTTGCCCTTTGGGCATAGTTAGAGAAAAAAATTTAGCAAACCCGGGCAGTGACACCCTGGATCTGCCAATTTGGAGGTTATTTTGTTTTCGCAGGGTTTATTAGTCAATTTTTTTACCCTTAAGTGCCTGCGACCGTACTACAACATTGTCATTTCGTAGAGCGCAAATACCTCTACACAATTTGGCTTAATTCCCGACAACTAAACTCAAGCAAACTGGCAATAAATTTGGTACCGACCACATTAAATTCTGGCAACGATTTCTACCTAGGCTTCCCAACTCACCACCCTTTCAGTGGCGAGCTCGATTTTCACATTGCCTCCGTGGACTATTCAATTTACATAGCTGCTTCCGCCACCGACCCACGCATGTGGGATTAACCCTACGAGCTTCGACAACATCCCCAAATAACTAGTAGCAAGTTTTTTAAATATCTCTGACGACACTACTTGCACCATAACCTCCAGCTCAGGTTCGTTTTTCTGTCGATGTTGTTCTTACAGCCTCTTCCGGCAAAAGAAAGCAATTCCCTTTGGTGGCCAACCAACATTTTCGGTGGAATTTCGGGGTTGCTATTTACTTTTTCTGCACGTTTCACATTTTTTTGACGACGCTGTCTTATAATATTCTTGCAACTGAAGTTTCCCACTCACGCCACGCAGATTTCTTTACTTGCCACACGGACTCATTCCAACTGCGACACATGGCACACAACCACATCCGTCACCTGCACAATCAGTGACAGGTGGACACGTTGACTATAACCCATAGACACTCGAGACTACCACGTATCCACATAGAACCCAATTTTTTTGCCACGTCATCTTACGGACTAACACGTCAGCATATCCGTATAGTATGGAATTTACAGTCATCAACCACGTTAGGATGGCAATTTTTTGCTAACATCATCATTTGCCAAGTTAAATTTGATGGTCGTTTGACCATCATTCCTAAGAATTTTTGAACTGTTTTGATGGCCGTTTGACCGTCAAATTTAGACTAGCAATTTCTCCTCCAGACCCCTCTTCAAATTGCTTTTCAGTTTGATAGCCTGACTTTGCAAGCTCTTAACTTGGACATTCAGACTCCGATTCAAGTACAATTTTTTTTGAAATTAGGTAAAATTTCTTGAATTTTTTAGTGGTGGTGTTGTTTTCTAGTTTTGGTGCACAGATTTTGTAGAATTTGCATTTTTTGGCGACTGTACCTGCATAATCCTGTCTTTTGCAACTTCAGAAGCTCCGTACGGGCACATCTGGTCACTTTTTCAAGTTCCATTTTTTTTGAAAGTGCGTATTTTTTCATCTACTTTCTAGATCTGAAGTTAGATTCTAGGGTTGTGTGGACCAATTTCTCACTTTCAGAATTAGGCCTTCTTTGGCATTATAAAGCTTTGATTCTTTTCAGAATTGTTGTAAAACTGAGCTACAGTGCTTAAGTGACAGAATTTAGCCTCATAAGGCAGTTGTAAAAGCAAAGTTAGAAAGTCCACTTTGTTCAATTTGACAAGTGGCCCATTGTAAATGCACTACTTATAAAGTGCCAAAGCATCTCTTTTGGGGGGATCTTTTGATTGAGTGAAAAGGGGGGGTGTGTATTATGTTCTTGTGTCTCTATTTTGTGCTCTTTCATTTTTGCATCATGGTTTTTAAATGTCCTCCTCTAACTTCACGCAACTATTCTACTTGGAAAGATATTGCATGGAGTAGATTAATGGAAAAAGGATATAGTTTATATGTTGATGGTATAATTACCAAACCTACTGATGCTAAAGAACTCATTGAATGGACAAGTCAAGATCGACAGTCTTTAGGTGTAATTAGGAGTTGTGTACATGGGGATCTTCTCTTTCACATTAAAAATTGTTCAGACTCTAAGGAAGCTTGGGATAAACTTGAACAGTTGTATGGTAAAGTGGATGAAGAAAAGGGATTTCAGATTGAAGATGATCTACTTCTCTTAGATCCTAAGAATTATGACACAATTCAGGATTATATCATTAAGGTCAATGAGTATAGGGCACTTCTTAAAGATTGTGGAAATCCCATAAAGGATGATAGGTTGATTTCTCACATCCTGAAGAAACTACCTTCTGAGTATGCCAACTTTGTTTCGAGCTTTAATACTCATAGGTTAACCATGGGATCTGCTTACCAGAAGCCATCCTTTGATGGATTTGCAGACATGTTGATTGTTGAACAATCTCACTTGGTGGATTTTGGACTTCTCAAGTTATCTAAGACCAAAGCCTTGGTGGCTAGTGATGATTCCAAATCAAGTCAAGGGGGGAAAAAGCAACAACAAGAAGAAGTAGTGGAAGCAAAAAACACAATTTGAGACACAACATGACTCCTCTCAAAAAGGCAGTTCTTCTTCAAACAAGAAAGGAAGTAATGGAAAGAAGGACAAACTCTTTTGTGCATATTGCAAAAAGCCAAATCATGACAAGCATCATTGCAAGACAAAAAGAATCGATGAGTTAGAAAATCTACTCAAGAAGAATAAGATTCAAGTGCTAGGTACTTCCAAGGATACTACTCCTAACTCTTCAAAGGGTAAAGGTCAAGCACTTATGGCCAACTCAAGTTCTTCTTCGGAATGGATACTTGACTCAGGTGCCTCTTACCACATGGGTTCTTCAAGGGAAGACTTTTCTTCATTGAAGCAGTCACAGGTACCACACATCTTCGTGGGAGATGATGCCAAAATGAAAGTTGAAGGGAAAGGACATGTAGAAATGGAAGATGGGGAATTCAAAGATGTTCTCTATGTTCCCAATCTAAGCTCTAATCTCCTATCAGTTTACCAAATCACTCACCTTGGAGATGGTCATAAGGTTGAGTTCCTTCCCAATTCAGTGATGGTGCACAGTCTAAAAGATGATTCATTGATAGCAGTTGGGAAATTCAATGATAGCAGGAGGCTTTATTCCTTCTCCCATTTTGTGCCTAAGAGTTCTTCTCAAGCCTTGTTAACTCACTCTAATTCAAACATCAACTTATGGCATGAGCAGTTTGGTCACCTTGACTACCGCTATCTTTAGCAACTTTGCACATACCAAATGGTCAAAGGTCTACCTCAAATCAACTTTTCTAAGGGTAAATGTTCATCAGATTCAGTGGATATGCATCCAGAGGGGAAGTTACAAAGAGGGAAGTCTTCTAGAGCAACAAGTGTTCTTCAAATGGTTCACATGGTATTAGCAAGTCCTTTTGCATTTAGCTAGGGTCGCTACATACTCACTTTTGTTGATGACTTTTCAAGGTTCACTTGGGTCTACTTTCTGCATAGTAAGAATGAAGTTTTGGACCCATTTCTAGACTTCAAGGCTCATGTAGAACGAAAATCCAGAAAGGCCATCAAAGTACTCCGAATGGACAATGGAAACATGGATGTGAATAGAAGACTTAAGGACTTTTGCCGACATAAGGGAATTGATCTTCAGACTTCTTCAGCATTCAGTCCACACAAGATAGATGTTGCAGCATTGAGGATTAGAACTCTTAAGTCTATGGCAAGTTGCATGATTCATGCCAAGTCTCTCGATCCATCATTAGAAGTCAAAGCAATCTCTAGTGCCACTCACATTCTTAATCGTTCTCCTCATCCAGCCTTAGATGGAAAAACTCCTTTTGAGGCATGGTGCGGCAGAAAACCTATTGTGACACACTTCACAGTCTTCAGTTGTCTTGCATGGGCAAACAGATCTTCCAGGGGATGCATGGCACAGACATCTCGACCTTGTACCTTCATTGGTTATGAAGATAGTGTGAAGGCATATAGACTTCTAGATCTTGAGACACATCAGATTTTTGTGGAGAAGGATGTATATTTTGAAGAAAGTTCTTTGAGCTTGTCCTCTACTCCTCTTCACAGATCATACACAGTGGAAAGTGATAGTGATACCAGCGATAGTGCTTCAACAGGTTCAGACATGTGGGGTTCTATCAATAGTTACAGTGAGAGGTCACATCAGTCCAATCCACGTGCTTACATTGCCATAGTGAAAGGTCCATCTTAGCATGGTACATCTAGTCTTCCAGTTCCAGCTTCAGTTGACTTGGGAGGCAGACTTGAGGACTTACATCTTCTCATTGATGATGATTCTTCTACAGTTGTTGCAAGGTCTCACTCTGACCCTCATGTCCATTCTCTACATGATCAATCTGCACAGGTTGGTGTGGTTGTGGATCCTTATGAACAACAATTAGTGGAGGTCTCTTTGTCAGTAGAGGAGACAGATGGTTCAGTGGAATAGGTTCAACAGACATCTTTGACAGATCTGCATTCATTCTTTTCAGCACAGTTGGAAGGGGTGAACTTTAGCATCAGTATAGGGATCCTTGAGCAGGTTTCTGAGCCAGCGCACATCTTCAGGACTGTATCTTGGGCATTGTTTCTTCCTAAGGGGAGGAACACCTTTCTGCATTCTTGTACCAGCTTCTTCATCGGAGCAGCTTTCACTTGTTGGCATTTTTCTTTTGGTGGGGGAGCCTCTTCTGTCTCTCTTCCTTCTCTTATTCTCTTATGTATATATTGGATGTATGTCGTCATGGGGGGGTCTTGATTACTCCATCCATCGATGCATCCTCTTTTATCTCTCTTTTTGGGGGAGGGTTTTTCCCATGAGGTTTTCCCTCTTTCCCCGCTTTATGGGAGATTGCATTTTCATTATGTACTTGGGTACCTAACATGGCCTAGCAGCTGGGACCCATTATGCATCTTCATCCTAGTTTGTAAGCTTAAGGGCATTCCCCTAAGTTGCACTTAAGGGTGAGTGTTGGTGTAAATACGTACTTTACTATTTACACTTACTTAAGTTTACTTAGGTTAATGCATTATTTAATTACTTTGCATTATTTTATTATTTTTATTTGTGAGACACTTAGGAGTTTGCACACCTCTTTAGTTGCCATGTTGAAAACACAAGAGTATGCAATTCTATTTGAGCACATGGTGTCTACAACACTGTTTTGCGTGTCCCACCCTTGTAGGCTTATCCTCTCATCACCGCACTTACTTCTGTGCTTAATGGAGGATAACCCATATCTGGTGGACATGTGCTTGGTTGTATGACACATCATGATGCTAACTTCTATGCATTCTAGAAGCTCTCCTGAGGCCTTTATATTCAGGCACTCCTAGTGTACTTTGATAATGCAAATTATTGAATACATTGTTATTCTAATTATACTTTCTCCATTTTTTGGTCTTCTGTGCGCTTGTGTTTGAGTTCTTAGTTCTTGGGTGAATTTTGCCCTTAGGAAAATTCTTACACTTCTGACGATCCATGTCTGTGCCTCTAGGAGGCCAATTAGAAGAGTGCTTCCATCGATAACCAACAACAAGTCTCAATTGATAAGGAGTCTTGTAATGAGCCACTTTATCCCATCCAATAGCATGAAAAGAACCACAAAGAGTTTGAAGATGAGGGTACATGGATAATATGGATGGGAATCCATCCCAAGCATCAGACCAAAACAAAGCCTCAGAACCTCCCTTACATATCCAAAACAGATCTCTCTTGACTAACACCGCACTGGTTTCCAAAGTATGCCGAACCATTGAGCCACGACCTTCAAGAGGAAGTGTAGAAACAGAGCAAGGGTCAGCACCATGAAAATATTTATGGGTGATAATACAAGCCCAAATTTGATGTTGTCCAGAGCACCATCACCAATAAAGCTTAGCAGCCAATGCTTGACTACTCAAGAGAGCTTATTGAAGACCAAGACCACCCTCCTTTTTAGGCCTACAAATAGTCTCCCAACTAATCAAGCTCCATTTACTGCTACACAAATTACCATTCCAAAGGAATTGTTGAGAAAGAGCATCAAACTCCTTGAGAAAGTAAACAAGAGCAACCTGAACCATGCTTCTATAAGTAGGAAGAGCTTGGATAACAGATTGAAGAAGAGTAACCCAAGCAATAGTAGAAAGCCATCTATGAGTCCAATGATTTACCTTATCTTGAAGCTTGGTAATCAAATTTTGCTAGAAGGACGCGGCTACATGGAAACAATAATAGGGATGCCAAGATAAGTCAAAGGAAGTGACCCAATCTGAAACCACAGGATACTAGCAATCCTATGCTGAATAGAATCAGGAGTGTTAAAAAAGTAAATGGAAGATTTGTGCTCATTAACTTTTTGGCTTGAAGCTACCAAATAAATGTCTAGAGTATGTCGAAAGGCTTCAACTTCCTTGATCCTAGCAAGACCTGCAAGAGCAGAATCATCAACAAATTGAAGGTGGGAAAGAGTCGGTAAACCATTACCCCACTGCCACCCTTGAATAGAATTCTGGGACACCTGATACTTAATGAATCTACCCAAGCCCTCAGTCATGATGGTGAATAGATATGGGGAGAGAGGGTCACCCTGGTGGAGGCCCCTAGAGGCACCAACTAGCTGAGAAGGTGGACCATTAAGAAGAACAGAAAAAGAGGTAGAAGTAACACAACTCATAGTCTAACTCACCCAATCAGAGCTAAAGCCAAAAGTAAGAAGAATACTCCTTAGGAAACTCCATTTAACTCTATCATAGGCCTTAGCCATATCTAGCTTAACAAACATTGCTCTCTCCCTTGAAGTAGCCATGGAGTGAATAACGTTAGTAGCAATAACCACCCTATCCAAAATTTGTCTTCTAGCAACAAAACCGCCTTGTTCTTCTGAGATAATAATGGGGAGCCACTTTTTAATTCTCTCAATAATCAACTTCGTAATAACTTTGTAAACCACATTACATAAGGCAATTGGTCTATAAAATTCCAATTGATTAGCACCCTCTCTCTTTGGAATAAGAGTCAAGAAAGTAGAATTCAATGCCCGAAGCATCTGCTTGCTAGAATAGGATTCCTTAACCACCTCCAAAAAATCATGATTAATAATGTACCAAAATTCCTGAAAGAACTCAATTGGAAAGCCATCAGGACCAAGAGCCTTCCCCTTAGGCATGCCAAAGACCACCTCCTCCAGCTCTTGCAAATATATTGGTTGCATGAGATAATCATTCATTTCCTGAGAGATAAGAGAAGGAATACAAGACAAAATAATATTTTCTTCATTATCAATAGGAGAGTCCTCAAAGAAGAGGTTAGAATAGTAACAAGTAGCCTTCTGGAAAAAAGTTGGCAAGGAAGTTAGTTGGATACCTTGAGAATTAACCAGAGAAGAGATATTGCTCTGATTGCAGTGAGATTGCACCATTTTATGGAAAAAGGCAGTGTTCCAATCACCTTCCTGGAGGCAATCAACTCTAGCTTTTTGCTTCCACAAAATTTTCTCCCAAAGTTCCCATTCTTCTAGAGCTCTAGAAGCAAGGGATTCAACCCTTCCAAGATCCTCCAAGAAACCTTGATCTCTAATCTACCTTGTGATGACATCAAGATCTTCCTGAGCAAGCCTCTTCATAAAGTGAAGGTTCCCAAAACATTGTCTATTTCATATCCTGAGGTGCCTTTTAACATATTGAAGCCTTTTAGAAAATGAGAACATAGCAGTACCATATGCAGGAGCACCATCTTTCCACCAACATAAAACAAAATCACAAAGAGAGGAGTCACAAAGCCACATCAACTAGAACTTAAAAGGAGGATGCTTTGGAATACAAGCCCCAATAGCTAATAATTTGATTGGGCAATGATCACAACCCCTCCAATCTAGGATTTCCAAAGAGAGAGTAAGGGTGCCACTAACCTAGTAACAAGAAACAATAAATTTGTCCAGACGTTCTGAGATGGCATCAACCCCAGTCCTTCAATTTTTCCAAGTATAGAGACCATTAGAAGGCTTAACATTAGAGAGATGCAAAAGTGATATGTGTTGTCAAAGAAGAGCAGAAGAAGCCCCCAATCTAGCCAAACCACCATGCTTCTGCTCCAGACTTAAAACTGAATTGAAGTCCCCTGCTAACACCTAAGGATGAAAAGGGTGACAATTTCTAACATATTGAATATGCCTCCAAAGTTCCTCCTTTCCCACAAGATCAACAAGTGCATACACATTAGTAACCATGATTACCTCTCCTAAGTCTAAAGCAGAAGACACCATAGAGCGAGTTGAGCGAGAAGACACCCAGCCAAGGGGAGAAATTTTCTGTGGATCCCAAAAGATAGCTAAACCACCAGCACTACCCATAGCCCCAACACACTGGCATTGTCCATGAGTCCAAATACTAGAGGCATGTTGGACCATAGAATCCATAGAGAGCTTAGTCTCTTGGATACAAAAAACATTAGGAGAATGATCAACCACTAGTTTCTGAATAGCCTTTTGTCTAGGGATGCTATTCAACACCCTAACATTCCATGAGAGAATAATCATCATTGAGTAGAATGGGGAAAATGAGCATCCAATGGTTTCACTAACCCAAAATCTATTTATATATCTCCTATGAGTTTAATCTTCTCTTGGTCTATTTTGTGTCCACTCTGGGTTTATGCATCAACCCCAAGGGGAGAGGAGACCCCTTACCCTTACCTGATGCTAGCATATCCTTAACCAAGTCAACTAGAACAACATCATTATCCTCTGACATTGTAGGTGTCAACAGAGCATTTGACACAGGAGCTACAGGGACCTCACAGTTCTGATATATCACAACTTGGGATGCCCCACAAGTGTCATTAGGTACAAGTCCCTCATCTAGGCAAACTAGGTCAAAAGAGACAGTAGGAGGAATACCCTCCTCTAGAACCATACTATCCAGCACCTCAAAGCGATTAAAACCCAAATCAAATATTCTATCTTTCAAAGGCCTCTTCTGACCACACCCCTTAGCTCATGGTGAGCAAGGGTAAATCCATCCTTATCCTACATTTGAGCCTTTTCCTTTCTTATAGCATCTTGTTGATTCTTCCCCTTGGTAGTATTATCCATCTGAGTTGTCCTTTCCCTATAGTATTTGCCAAACCACCAGCATTGCTAGTCGTAGAACCATCCACTCCTTTGGAAGTCAAGTTGTGAGGACATTGATGTTGTAAATGACCATACTCATGACAAATTCAACATCAGAAAGGGAGGGATTCATAATCTAACTGTTGCACCTAGGAAGAAGCCCCAAGACAAATTTCCAAAGAATCTGGTAATGGGTTATTCAAATTAATTTCAACACAAATTCTAGCATAAGAAATAACCTTTTTATCGAGGGATTGATGTGAAATCATAGTTGGCTTTCCTAATAAACCAATAATTTGCTGGAGGATTAAAGGTGAGGCAAGCGAACCCAAACTAGCACTGTTGAAGGGAGATCCTTAGTAGAATTAAATCCTGAATGCTAGGGTTTGACAAATAACCCCACATGGTTGTAGAAATAAGGGCCTCCTTCAAAAACACAATCACGATCAAACATGCAAGAGAATACAACAAAAAATAGTTATTCCCTGCCAGCATGATCTCCATATCGCCTTCCACTTGCCATGAGTAGCGGATCCATGCCTCAAGATTAGATAGGGAAATTCAAATTCCAAGAAATTTGCATATCAAAGCATGCTTGGTCCAATATTCAATGTCCTCCATTACAGTCGCTGGAGGAATAACTAGAACAGGGCGATCATGGCTATGCAGAAAACAACCATTAACTTTTTTCAACTTGGAGCTCTCCCCTGAATAAAACAATTCAGATCTCATTGCATGCACAATTGGAGAAGAACCATTTGTCCTCACCAACGCAGAAGAAATCTCAGGCCCTGCCATGCAAACAATTAAAAATCCCAATCCAAAATTGTATTTCCAAAAACTAGAACCCACACAAACTTTTTCCAACAGTCGGCAATCCAAAAAGAGTAGGGAAGAATATCAGTAAAGGGCAAACAACAACCACAGGCTAGGGATTGTGCCCTAGCCCAGTCGGCAGCCACCACTTCTCATTGCTCTTATTTTTTTTGACAATTGACCTAATGAGTTTTTATTAGTTTACACATTATTTATCAATTGTGTTGTTCTCATTTGCTTTGGACTGCCATTGAATGAGGCTCCCTACGTGGTGAGATTGTCTTCACAATCATCTTTATTAAATTTATTTACTTTCTCTTTTTTTAATTAATTTATTAAATTTTTAATCTCATGCATAAGCTTTATGCAATTTAATAAAAATAAACTATATTAAATAATTGTTTGCTCTCTCTTATTAATTTTCAAAGTGCTTTTAATATAAT
Source organism: Cupressus sempervirens (assembly GCA_028749045.1). Lineage (NCBI taxonomy): Eukaryota > Viridiplantae > Streptophyta > Pinopsida > Cupressales > Cupressaceae > Cupressus > Cupressus sempervirens. The sequence goes on along the minus strand of CM053786.1, from coordinate 675,102,234 downwards.
ATTTATTAACTTAATTAATAATAATATTTAACATTTATTTAAAATTTATCTCCTAAATATATTATTATTAAATATTATTACACTCTCAAATCAGAACTATAATTTTCTCTTTAAATTTAATTCTTTTTATTTAATTAATTTCCCAATTAATTAAATAGAATTACATATTGAAATTATCTTAATAATTTTCCATTAAATTAAATCATTAATTAATATTTTAATTTGACATAATTAATAGAAAAATCGCAAAAGACTTACAAGACAAAATATGGAAACCCATCATAAAATGCCACATACAAGATCAAATTCAAGGGTTGTAATCATGAATTTACATCATATAATAAATTTGGAAGGGTAATCATCACAGATACTTGTCCTAATATTCTGAGAAAATTGGTTTTAAAGGTTAGGATTTGGACTTAAGAATTTATCTCTCCTCTCTTACCATTGAGATATTATGATAGGGTACACTCATCCTAGCAATTCAGGGAAGTCAATACCCGATACCTACAATCTGCATAAAATCCACGCATGTACAAGCACATGTGTTCTAAACTAAACAAAAAATGACAAGAAGTGGTGCATCGTGCAGATCCTGACTAGTAGGTGACTACAACTCCCTTAACCACATCAGAAATGTCATACATAAAGAAAACATACACACATCATACACATGTAGTATGGGGTAAGTATCCATAAGAAAACATGTATAATAATTCATCTACGTCCTACATCATCAAATAACTAAAATCACTGTAATAATCATCATCAAGGTATAATCATGCATACATGAAGTAACTAGTACCAAGTAGTCATCCTATAATCAACTGAATATGAAAAAAATATGTGATAATATGAAAGATAATGCTACTAATCATCAAGCATAAACTGGCCTAAAAGAGTTTGGCAATAATAACAGAATGCAAACTAGGGGCAGGCACTACATTCATCATATAAAGATGATATTATCTTACATGACAAGATCCCTAAATGAATTACTTGTTTAGCTAGAAGCATTTTGAAAGACTGCAACTTATGAAATTGATTCATTGAAGATAATATATGTTATTTTTCATTTGTTGATGTTAAGAATTTGATGTTAGTCTTAATGTCAACATTGTGAACATGTTGTGATTTGTTATTTTATTTCTATTATAGTTAATATTCTAAAATATCTTAAGTGTTGTTTTGAATTAGAAGTTATATAGCTAGTTGATTTTTATCAAAATATCTTCTACATTTGCCCCTTTATTGGTTAAATTGTTAGCTTCTTTATTGCATTCATGGTAAATGTGATTTATAGCTATTCCTTCAAAATTATTATCATTAATGCATATTCTAGTTTAAAATTTAATTTCCAATTAGGGGTTTTCATCTTCCTTACAACATTCAAAACAATTTGAGTCTCCTTCAATGACAAGTTTTTTAATACCCATCTCCCTACTAAGGCTTACTTCTTCTATTAAAGCCTCTAGTTCAGCTAGATTGTTTGACATTTCCTATAATGATTTCGCTCATTTTGCTAAACAAAAGTCTTTGTTATAGTGTATTATGTAGCCTAATATGGCTTGACCTAGATTACTTATGGATGCCCAATCAAAATTTAACTTAGCTCATCCAATTGGGGGAGAGGTCCATTACATTCAGCTCTAGCTGCTTTGTTCGATCTAGAGTAAATCATCAGGGGATTAATGAGATTGTGCCAATTTTTACTCAAATCTGCATCCTAGATTGAAAAATATTCCTTCTTCTTAGTATGTATTCCTTATATTATTATTAGCAACTTCTATGATACAAGCCTCTATTTTATTTAGTAGTGAGTGTGGATCTACACTTTTATTGCAAAATATTCTTTTGTTTCTCTCCTTCCATAATTCTTATAAAAGGATAGGCAAAGATATATGTCATGAATTATAATTTACACCTTTGATTTTCCATGTTTAGGCCAGTTTTTAAGGAAATCTAGAAGGCTATTTGGAAATTTTGATTGCCAATTTAATTTCTAACATAGCCATAGCACACATTTTCTTTCATAGGAGCAATTAAGTAGTAAGTGTTTAGTCATTTAAAATTCATTTCCATAGAGGGGACATCTGGATGGACCCTCAATACTCATCTTGGTGAATTTCATTTGTAGTTAATATTCTTTTTTGAAGGGCTACCCAAAGGAAGATTTATGCCTTAGGAAGGCATGTTGAATCTCAACATAGATTAAGGGTGAAATATATTTTACCCCATTGTTCTAAACTAATTATCCTATCATATCCTCTGTTGACATTATATTTTTCATCCTTAGAGGCACCCCAAATTAGCTTATCTTTCCTTTCCTTATGGATAACTAATATTTTATTTAAAATTTGTTCAACGATTTGTTTTTCTTATGGAGATAGCAAGGTATGCTTCAAATATTTTCACTTTCATTGTTTGATAAGGTTGTCATTGGCTTTGATTTTGTAGTCACTGACTCACCTTCCCCATATATTTGAAAGGGATTTTTTTAATATATTAGCTGCCAAACTAAGGGTGTCTAGGGGAGGGAGACCATCCCATGAATCTTTCCATAATAATGTATCCTCTCTTGAACCTATGTCTCATGTTAAGTGTTCACTAATAAAGGGCGACATTTTATTATAAAATTTGAAACTCTAGATCCTTTGGAGGATTTCTTGTTCTAGAAATGGATAGAGGGTTAGAATTATTTAAGTATTTGAAAATATAAAAATTTAGCCCATTTATTTTCATTTTCTTGATACATTCTCCATATCAACTTATCTCCCAAAGCTTCATTTTTTCAACTCCAATTTTTATTGCCCAACCCTATGTACTATTTCGATTTACATGTATTACCCCATTTAATTAAGGTTTGTTTCTTTTTATTTGCACTACCTTGTAAAAAAATAGATTTTAACTTGTTGTTTAGATTTCTTTTAACTCCTTTAGAAAGAGGGAGGCAAGACATTTGGAAAGTGGTAATGGCTGATAACACTACTTTAATCATTATCGTCATGCCTACTTTATTTAGTCATTTTCCTTTCCAACTTTCTATTTGTTTATCTATTTTTTCTATAATAAGATTCCTAGATTTTCTTTCTCTTACACCTTTTTCTAATAGGATACCTAAATACTTACATGGGAATGTTCCTTTCCTATATTCCATTAGGTTACATATATTAGTTTCAATGTTAGAGGTAGTATTAAGGAAGAAAATCTCTAATTTGTTTTAATTAACTCTTTGCCTTGATGCTTCCATATATGTCTTAATGGTAAATTTGAAATTTCGAGCCTCTTCCATTGTACTTTCCCTAGGGAGAATTATATCATCCACAAATTGTTGATGAGTAATTTTAGAAACTTCTTCTATATCTTGGATGCCTTTGATTTTTCCTTCTATCTGAGATGATTTAATTGCTCTACAAAAGGGTTTTTCCATAATAACAAATAATTTGGGAGATATTGGATCTTCGTGCCTGATTCCTCTTAATATGTTGAAATATCCTTCAAAAGGGAGATTTTGGGTGTTGGGATATAATTATATATTAAATTGATCCATTGATGGGACAAACCAAAAGCTTCAAAAGTTTCACATGAGAATCTACATCAACTTTATCATATTCGTTTAGGATATCTAGCTTCATTATCATGCATGGTTCCTTATTTACTGAAGCTGAGTGTATAAGATCTTGGATTATAATTATCATGTTGAAGATAGATCTATTAGGAATGAAAAATGTTTGTTCTTTCAATATTAGTTTTGTTGATAATCTCTTTAATCTATTTGCCAATGCTTTGGATAAGATTTTATATGTAGTGTTACTTAATGTTATAGGCCTAAAATCACCAAGATCCTCGTGTCTCTTTTTTTAGGGATAAATGCTAAAAATGTTATTTTAATTTTGGACAACATTGATCCTAAATTTTTAGTAGCTTTGATAGCCTCCCATAACTCTTGTATGAGTATGTCCCAACATTTTTGAAAGAAGAATTCTTGGAAACCATTCAGACCTAGAGATTTATCTAGGTTAAATTGAAAAAGTGCTTTTTTTAATCTCATCTTTTGACAATTTTTTACTGAGGTTTTTATTATCTTCAAATTTTATTATTCTCAAGGTATTGCTTAGCATCTTGCTTTTTGTTGTTACATTTGAGGATTCATAATCATTTAAAATTTTCATAATCTATTTTACAAAGACTTCGAATATTTTGCCTAGGTTATAAACTATATTTCCTTCATTGTCCTTTATTTTAGAAAGCCTATTGATTTATCTTTTATTTAGTGTACTATTATGAAAAAAGTTAATATTTTTTTTCCCTTCTGCTAGCCATGTTTCTCAATATTTTTGTTTCCAAACTATTTCTTCTTTTGCTAAAATGTTTTTCTGCTTAGCCAATAACTCTTTATCTCTTAGGTATTTTCATTGGCCATGCCTACTATTATCTCTTCCTCATTAATTTTTTATATTTCTCTTTCATTCTCTATTTTGTCTTTGAATGTATTGTTAAAATGGGTTTTGTTATACTTCAGTATCTTTTCTTTTAATGCTTTTAGTTTTGCCATAAAACAAAACATCTTAGATCCTTTGAAGTTTTCCTCCTATCATCATAATTCAATCTTTTTTAGAGATTTTTTTTTTCTAAAACCACATTTGAATTGATTTCTTGATGGTTTAGTTGTTCCCAAATTTCTAATCTTACTAGAAAGTGGTTTGATCCTGAGTTGGGAAGGATTGTGGAATCTAAAGAATAATTAAAAGTTGATGAATATCCTCTAAAGGTAAATGTGTTCAACTTTTCAACAATATTAAAAAATCTAACTCTTTTTTCATTCCATGTATATATCCCATTGGATGATGCTACACCCATTAGACTATTGCTAGTAAACCAATTTTTAAAATCTATCGTAGCTTGAGAAGTTATTGAGGAGCCTCCTGAATTTTCTTCTAACTTTAAAATAACATTAAGAGTATACTCCTAAAAATAAATTGTCCCTCGAACTTGCCTTCATGTAGTTGCTAATTTCATCCCACACTTTTTTCTTATCTATATTTGAAAAATGACATATACATGTTAGAATGATTTAGAATAACTTTGGGGGGGAGGGGGTGAATTAGTATCCTTAGGTCTATATGTACCAATTCAAATTTCACTAACTTCAAACAACTTAATCATTGTCATAAAAAAACTCAGTCTCTATAGCATATCATTAGCAATTTATCTTTTAATGTGATTTCTTAAATCTTTGTTTCCTATATCTGCTAACTACCAGAAAATAAACTAATGTAAAAATATAGCATGCATAACAATAGTTCATCCACACATGAAAATAACATTTTGACACTAGGATTTAACATGGAAACCCAATTTTGGAAAAACTACCAAGTTACATGCTACCAATTGTTCACTCTTCTGAAGTGAGCTTGGTTAAGAGCTAACCCTTTTAAAGGTTATACAACACACTATTAAATGTGACCCTATTAAATGATTTAATCACCATGTTAGTAGTGACCTTGTTATAGGACTTTGGATCATTCCATTAGAATGTCACATTGATTAAAGGATTTACAAAATGACTGATAGGTCAACTTTTGTTAAAGGATTTTGACTATCATAATGGTTAGAATGCAGCAATAGGTTCGATCAATAAATTACAACTCACTCTTGCAAATTCAGATCTCCATTCACTCATATGCTAGTTCATTGACTTGCCTCCATTATCATCTTCATCATTGATCTACCTGGAATCTCCTCAAGAAATCACACTTCACCAAACTCTTCACACTTCACCTTTATTGTTATTTTCTTCACAGTTTCTCTTTAAGATTGCAAATCAACAATAAACCAACTGCAAAAAACATTTCTTAGGCCTCTTAAAATAGGTAGTTTCAATCTTTTGTTGCTTAAACATCATCATAGATCTTAGTGTTAGGTAAGATTCATCAAATCCTTCCATCATTTTGCTCTCCCTTCTTCTTCTATTAATTTTTTATCAAATTCTTACCTTTGATCACTTAAAAAACTCTCATTGTGCATTGAATATGCATGCTCATCAACCCTTATCTTATATGTGCTTTGAATAATTCAAAATTGCAACTATATCAGTCTCAAATTCAATTCTTTTTCAAACTGTAACTTTGTTGTCACTCAACAATCATGATATTATTTTATTTGGTCATCACTATGTAGCTTGACATATAATGTTCTATCTCATTGAGAATCAACAAGCTCGCTCAACCATTACTATGCTCAATCACTACTAATATTTCTTCATTTATTTGCTCCATAATAACTATCACTAGACTTGAACTATTTTTTTTGTCTTCAGATTAAGTTCCTTAATCTTCTGCTTCGACTCCTTTATTGATCAACTAATGCTAACACTCAGTGAAGTGTACTCTTTTGACTTGTTTCAACTCTAAGATTCATCAAATTATCTTATTTACTTCATGTATTGATTGAACACCATGTTTTCTAATCAAGGACTAACTTATCAAGTGTGCATTGTATTTTCATGATACTTAACTTCTAATTACTCATCAATATCACTAGCTCACCTTGTTATCTCTTCTTTTCAAAACCTCTTCATCAATCAATAGATATCACACTCTACACTATTAGTAAATGTCTCTCCAGTAGGTCCAACATTTGTATCACCAATAGGTTTGACATTAATGATAATACAACCATTCTTTGTTGGAAGCATGCATGCTAATGATACTTCTATGGGGGAGTATTGTAGAAACATGATTAGATCATTATCATGATGATATGTTACATTCATGATTGTGTTTTTCATTGATGTCAATATAGCATTTTTCTGTGGTATCTGACAGAAGAACACTGGTAAAGATCAAGTTGGTACAGATAGATCCTTGAGCATTTTCACTATGTGAGGTTAAAGGGAGATACTAATAAGTGTCTAATATATGCATCTAACCTTGAAAGCATAGGATATCGAGTCTGGAAGAAGGTATGCAAGTTTTGGTGAAGATTGTTCTAAAATAGAGTTTATAGAAGCATGTTCTAGTAAACTTGTTATATCTCTTAGCAGATTTGTTATTCTGAGAAGCAAGGTTAAAGATGTGTAGAAGACATGTGGGAGATGATGTGGTTAAGCTCCCTCATCATAATATTACATGTACAAAAATTTATTCAAGTTACAAGGCAAAATATTAATGTTATCGCTAAGTATAATGTGTTCTTAATGAGGTCCTATAATAATTAATTGAGAAGGTGTAATGGCTGACTCAAGGAATTGTCTTATGGATTTGGTATAAAGGAAGGACATTTTCCTTTGTTATGTATGAATGAATGAACAATTTCAAGAAGCACGAAGAGAAGAATAGAAGAGAAACAAGTCGATACGTGAGGATAAGGAGAGTAGAGTGAAGTTGGAGAGAACTATGTTGCAAAGATTTTATTTTGAGATTTGAGGTTTGATATTTGGATCCAAGGTTTGTGACCTAGTCTACAAGGTCTAATAGTGATTGGTTTGGTTGACAGGATAGAGGAAAGAGGTTAAAGCATAGTATGAACAAGTATTCTACAAGGAACAATTAAGAGATCAATTGGATAGTGAAGTTCAGTGGTCTTTCCCCAGAAGTTGTTTGAACAGTGTGTCCTTTTGCCTTCTACAACTCCTAACAGGGTTGGTACAACTCCCAATAGGGTTGGAATCTCCTAACAAGGATTCAAAGTCTCCTAATAGGGACTCTTATGTATTGAATGTGTTTATAGACTCCTAACAGGGTCCATCCTCTAACAAGGAATACATATATCAATATATCTTTGTGGGCATCATTCCCACCAAGGTTTTCCCTTTGATTAAGGGTTTACCTAGTTAACAAATCGAATGTAATTGTGTATGTGCATATTGTTATGGTTGTTGTTTACTTTGATTGAATGGTTAAGATTAATTAAGGTTGATAAATGTTTTAATTGGATAATTGATTCCCTCCCCCTCAATTATCTTTGTGGACTATTATTTCTAACAATTGGTATCGGAGCATCAGGTCCTTGAAGAATAAGCTTAATAGCTTTGGGATATCAATGGTGAGTTACTTCAGTAGAGATAGTCCTGAGTTTGATGGAGGAAATTTTGACACCCTAAAGATGGGGCTTCTTGGTGAGAGATCAGAATTGTGTACATAATTGAGCATTGCGTTTTGGATAGAGGCACAAGTAAAGATATATCTCGATCCAAAGAAGACATGAAGATCAAGGAAGATATTCATCCACTTATGAAAAGAGAGAAAGAAGGTATGGAAGTTTTTGCTTGTTGGACACGTAATGAGTTTGATTAGTTTTCATCTACATGCCCTAAGAGAACAAGAAAAATTAGAAAGAGTTCACTTTCTGATGAAGATGAAGAAGTTAAAGAAAGTATGGAAAGATTCTTGAATGATTATGATGATAAGAGTGAATTGAAAAAGGAAGTATTAGAAGATAAACTTTGGTAACTATTATTAATGATTGTGAAGAAGAGGATAATTCTAGAATTATTAAATAGAATGGTGAAGTTCTTTTTGAGACTAACAATGATTTGCAGAATGAAGGAGAGCTAAGGTAGGAACAAAGTTTGGAACATAGAACAAAGCTAAGAGTTGAGATAACAACTCCTACTTCTATTAAGAATATGACAAAGAATCAATGAAGAACTATGTCTGATATTTCAAGTAGAACCCAAGAATGTAGATGAGGCATGCAAAGATGACTATTAGAAGCAAGCTATGAAAGAAGAATTGGATCAGATAGTGAAGAATGAGACATGGGAATTGGTCCCTAGACCAATAGACAAGAATGTGATAGGAACAAAATGGATATTTAGGAACAAGGTGAACTTGTAAGGAACAAAGCAATATTGGTATGAGAAGGTTACTCATAGAAAGAAGGAATAGACTATGATGAAACCTATGCTCATGTGGAAAGAATTGAAGTAGTAAGGTTATTCTTAGCCTATGCAACACATAAGAAATTCAAAGTGTATCAGATGGATGTCAAGTCAACATTTCTAAATGAAGAACTTGAAGAAGAGGTATACATAGAAAAACTTGAAGGTTTTCCTTTAACAGATGATAAGGACATGGTATGCAGACTGAAGAAATCATTGTATGGCTTAAAGTGAGCACCCAAAACCTAGTATGCAAGGTTGGACAAGCATTTGATAAAAATTGGATTTAGTAAAGGTATGGTAGACAATAATCTATACTGGAAAGAAATAGATGATGGATTGATAATTTTGGTAATATTTGTTGATGATATCATATTTGGAGGAGATGATGATGAAAGTGACAAGTTTGCAAAATAAATGAAGAAGGAATTTTGTGTAGGATAAAAAAGGAATCTTTATTTCTTAGATTAAGTATTTGAAAGATCTATTGAAAAGATTTGGTTTGGAAACATGTAAACTAGTTGGAACAACTATGGCAATTGGACATAAGTTATCTACAAAGGATGAGACACCTACTAAGCAGAAGAAGTATAGATCTACGATTTGAGGATCGCAATATCTAACTCACACAAGGTCAAATATAGCAAATGCAGTTGCAATTGTTGCAAGATTTCAAGTTGATCCCAGAGAAGCACATTATGCAGTAGTTAAAAGGATATTTAGATATCAGAAGGGAACACTAGAGTTCAGATTGTGGTATGATAGATCTAATGATTTCACTTGATATGCTTATACTAATGATGATTAGGTAGGCAATATGGATGACAGAAAGAGCACCAATGGTGAAGCATTTTTTCTTGGAGGAAGATTGATCTCTTGGTTAAGAAAGAAGCATGATTATATCTCACAGAGTACAATAGAGGCAGAATATGTTGCAGTGATAAACAATTGTAATCAATTTGTTTAGATGAAGTAGATGCTAAAGGATATAAGGATAGAGTTCAATGAACTTGCTGTCATACATTGTGATAACACAAGCAGAGTAAATATGTCTAAGAATCCAGTGTTACACTCTAAGATTAAGCACAATTCTATCAAATATCACATGTTGAGAGAGAAAGATGCAGAAAAGGAAATCAGATTGGAGTATGTAAGCACCAAAGAGCAAATTGTAGATATTTCTACTAAGCCTCTTCCCAAAGAGACTTTTGAGTATTTGTGAGGTCTGCTAGGGGTTATGCCCTACCTACATTAGAGTAGATGATACAAGAGTGTATCAGTCCAATGATACTGAGCACTATTGTTTGTTTGGACTGAATGATGATGCTTCCTGTATGGGGGAGTATCTATGTTGGAGAGAGTCATCTAGGACTCTTGAAAGTTGTTGTTTTGAATAGTGTCTTTGGACACTTGAGCAAGTCAGAAACAATTTTTGCAAAGATAGATGGTTGCTGAAACCTTTGAAATTGATGTCAATGGGAGAGAGATTACAACATGAAAAATAGTTTTAAATAAATCACTTTAAGGTATATTAATAGCGGAGAATGATTGATGAAGAGGATTTGAAAAGAAAGGATAACAGTCTTTTATAGTTGGTATTCTTGGAACTAGATTTTTTCATCTATGTTGCCATCAATGCCAAAGGGGGAGATTGTTGGAAGCATTGATTTTGATGATACTTCTATGGGGCAGTATTGGAGAAAGATGATTAGATCATTATCATGATGATATGTTACATTCATGACTGTGTTTGTCATTGATGTCAACTGTAGCAGTTTTTTGTGGTATCTGACAAAAGAACAATGGTAAAGATCAAGTTGGTACATATAGATCATTGAGAATTTTCACTAAGAGAGGTTAAAGGGATATACTACTAAGTGTTTAGCATATGAAGCTAGCCTTGGAAGCATAGGATATTGAGTCTACAAGAAGCTATGCAAGTTTTGGTGAAGACTGTTCTGAAATAGAGTTTACAGAAGCATTTTTTAGTAAACTTGTTATATCTCTTAGTAGAGTTGTTATTCTGAGAAGCATGTTAAAGGCATGTAGAAGACATGTTGGAGATGATATTGTTAAGCTTTCTGATCATAATATTACACATTCACAAAGTTATTCAAGTTACAAGGAAAAAGATTAATGTTATCGCTAAGTATAATGTGTTCTTAATGAGGTTCTATAATAATTAATTGAGAAGGTGTAATAGCCAACTTAGGGAATTGTTTTATGGATTTGGTATGAAGGAAGGACATTTTCCTTGTTATGTATAATGAATGAATAGTTTCAAGAAGCATAAAGAGCAAAATAGAAGAGAAACAAGTCGATATGCAAGGATAAGCAGAGTAGAGTGAAGTTGGAGAGAACTTCATTGCTGAGGTTTTATTCTAAGATTCAAGATTTGATATTTGGATTTGAGGTTTGTGACCTGGTCTACAAGTTTGAAAGTGATTGATCTAGTTGATAGGATAGAGGAAAGCTTGATTAAAGCACAATATGAATAAGTATTCCACAAGGAATGGTTGAGAGATCAATTGGATAGTGAAGTTCAATGGTCTTTACCTAGAAGTTGTTTGGACAGCGGTTCCTTCTACCTTCTATAACTCCTCACGGGGTTGGCACAACTCCCAATAGGGTTGGAATCTCCTAATAGGGATTCAAAGTCTCCTAACATGGACTCTTATGTACTGAATGTGTTTATAGACTCCTAATAGGGTCCATCCTCTAACAAGGAATATATATATATTAGTATATCTTTGTGGGCATCATTCCCACTGAGGTTTTCCCTCTGATCAAGGGTTTCCCTAGATAAAAAATTTGGTGTAATAGTATATGTGCATCTTGTTATGGTTGTTGTTACTTTGATTGGATGGTTAAGATTAATTAAGGTTGATAATTTTTTAACTGGATAATTGATTCACCCCTCCCTCTCAGTTATCTTGGTGGACTATTATTTCTAACATTCTCTAGTTGTAGTTTCCAACAATCTCCCTCTTTGGCATTGATGGTAACACCTCACTAGTTATCATGCAATCCAAAATGTTCAATACATTATACTGTAGTCTCCCTATGGCTTTGTGCTCTCTCTCTCTCTCTCTCTCTCTCTCTCTCTCTGTGTGTGTGTGTGTGTGTGTGTGTGTGTGTGTGTGTGTTTCATTCTTATTCTCATCCAAGCAAGCTTAGGATGCTAATATGTGTCTTTCTTTTTTACAACAATCAGTCTCTCCCTTAATGTATGAATGGTAACTACCATACATCTCCCTCTTTGTATCTATCCTTGTATGGTAACTCAATCATTTTCTCCCTCTTTGATAACAATACCAAAGACATCAATCATTCACATACATCTTCATGTCACTATTGCGATAAATATAGAAATGTCACTCCAACATTAACTCTTTGTAGCTTCGTATGCTCATAGTTGAGTATCTTGCTTTTCATAGCTTTAGGTGGCTCCTAAAGAGTGAGTTCTTGCATCAATGTGTATGATGTTCCAATTAAAATATTTGATACAATGAAACATCTTTTCTTAGTTTTCTATAGGTAGTGCGATGACCCCTAACTTACCTCTTAGATACTCAAAAGTATCCTTAGGTAGTGCCTTAGCGAATATGTTAGCTAATTGTTCCTTTGAGTTCACATATTCTGATCTTACTTATTTTTCTTGTACAAACTCTCTCGAGTAATGATAATTGATCTCAATATGCTTAGTCTTTGTATGCATCACATGGTTTATTGATATGTTTATACCACTTGTGTGTACAATATATCACAACAAGTTAAGTGATATCTTCCTTCATACCTTTCAACAATTGCTTGATCCATACAATATTTGAACAATTCATTGTTGTAGCAACATATTTAGACTCTCCTATAGATTGTGAGATACAATTGTACTTCTTTCTTGTCCATGAAATCAATCTTCTTCCTAAAAATAAAGTGCCTCCACTTGTACTCTTTCTATCATCAAAATTCCCCGCCCAATCAACATCTATGTAAATCTTCAACTTAAATTTGTCAATTTTTTTGTACCATAAACCATAGTCTTTTTTTCCCTTCAGATATCTCGGTATCCTTTTTATTGCCATCACATGATTTTCTCTAGGATTAGATGAGAATCTAGCAACAATTCTAACTGCTAATGCAATGTCAGATCTTCTATGTGCAACATAATGTAGTTTTCCAATAATTGAAATCTATAATGTTTGATTGACCTCAGTTGAATCATCATTATTTGACAACTTATGTGCAATCACCATGGGTGTTCCAACTGGTCTTGAGTCTTCCATACCAAAAGTCTTCAAGATTTCTTTGATGTACTTGGATTGAGTAATCAAAATACCTTTGTTCATTTGATACACTTACAATCCAACAAAAAAATTGATCTCACCAAACATTGACATCTCAAACTCCTTTTTCATTTGTTCAACAAAGGACTTTCTTAATGAATCCTTTCCTCCAAATATGATATCATCAACAAAAATATCAGCTAGCAATATCTTATTTTTCAGATTTTCTTTTTAGATATAGATTGTTATTGTCATTAGTTCTTGCAAAACCAATTTTTGCCAAATAATTGTGTAACCTTTCATACCATGGTCTAGGGGTTTGCTTCAAACCATAAAAAAACTTTGTGTAGCTTACATACCATATGCCTTTTACTTGGATCAACAAATCCTTCAGGTTGTTCAATATAAACTTCTTCCACTAGAATTCCATTTAGAAATACAAAATTTACATCCATTTGGTACATTTTTAATCCTTTGTAAGCAATATATGAAAGAAAAGTTCTCACTCCTTTGAACCTTGCAATTGGGGTGAAGGTTTCACCATAGTTAACTCCTTCTTGTCCATATTCCCTACAAACTAGTCTTGTCTTGTTCCTTGTAACTTCACCTTTCTCATTCAACTTGTTTATTGTCATGTCCCTCTCTTAGCAACATAATTATAACAGGGGATTTTCCTATCATTGACTCTCGTAGGCAAATGATTATGGGAAGAGGGTCGATTTTGTCTTCCAATTAAGTAAGCGGGGCCTACTCATTCCAATATTAAATAAAGGTTGTATTCTAACTTTATAAAGTTAATTATTTAATTTTATAAAGTTAATATTTGTAGTGCAAGATGATTCCGGATAATTACCAGAAACTTCTCAGCAAAGGAGATAAATAGAGGACATAGGGCTCCCATTTGAAACAAGCGATGTTGTGGATTCGATTTCTATTCCATTTGGGAGCGATTTGTAGTGATTGGTCTGCAAATTCTCAGACTATCTTTGGGAACGATAACTCCCATTGATAAGCAGTTTTGAGGGTGTGAGATATCATCCGAATTATTGCAAATTTGGAAGTGATAACACAGTTACTTCATCTGGACAGAGATCTGCGGCCTAAGGCCGATTTATGACCACTAAGGGATCAGGTAGGAGGTGATGTCCGTGGCAGGTCTGGAGGAATTAGTGGAAGCGCAACACTAATCAAACAACTCCCTAGGCAGGGCCGAAAGTCATTGCCCGCTTACCATTCTCAAACAGATTCAGCAAAGGGGAGGGTGAATTGTTATGGCCCGGCGATAAAAGCAGCCAGTTTGCGGAGGAAGTATCAAATTTACTCCTTGGTCTTACCCGAACCCCAAACGTCTCAGACCGCACCAGGATTGGGCAATTTTGGTGATAGAATTGAAAGGAGGACAGATCGCGTGGAAAAATAACCAATCCAAACTCCGTCTTCCGTTCCAGCAAGCAATCATATGGAAAATATATAATCGTGGGTCAGGGCAAATCATCTAGTCAAGGAGGAAGTGCCAAATGCAACGGTTCAAGAGTATCTGAGCAGGACCCATCGAAGGTTGAATACTCAAACATGACCAACATTCGCCATTGCATTGGGAGTTTGGGAAATTAATTGCAGACCAGTATAGCTCGCTGCTGGAGATGAAAGTGATCATTAATCCAACCGCAATTCGATTGTCTGAAGCGACTGCGGAATCAACTAAGGGGAACTAGTGCACACAGACTTGAATAGCAGATTACTCAGGGGTTGGCGGCAGCAACAATTTTCTTCGAGACAAATTTAATAAACCCATGGAGACAGCAAACAATAGGTTCGTTCCACAGGTGTGATTTGGAAGAGGGGCATCTCTGCAATTTTTTCTGATCTGCCACCAGTTGTCAAAGGGATCACTTCGCATTATGGATAAAGAACATTGAAGGAAGCTAAATGTATTGCCAATGCAAAACCAAGTTCTTTAGATATTGTTTATCTATATTCCATTTAGGCTCTGATGTTCAGTTATTGAATCAATAATGAATATTGTTGCAATAAGATTCTTCCATGAATATTGCTAGTAGATTTATTTATATCATTTTGGCGCTTTTCATAATACAATCTGAAGGTTTCTTGATAAGTATTTAACAATCATCCCAATCCAGTATTGCTCTTCTTTAACCCATATAGTAGAGGGGATATTTCAGTGGTATTAGAGCCGTAGTCCTACCATCCTGATTGGGTAAAAGTACTTTAATTTCTGGAGTTGTACTCGAGAACCACATTCAAGAATAGGGATATGGGTGAAAGACAGAGTTCGCCAAGATTTCCCAGAGTCGACGATGATGAAACCAGAGAATTTTACAGAACCATGACTACCGGACAACAAGAAATAACTCATACACTACAGGCTTTGACTACCATAATGGAAAGAGTTATTCAGCCCAGGATTCAGGATCAAGGAAGAGGCACATCTGATCACGATGATAGGAGTGTGGCAGGATCACAAGGTGCTCCTAGGCGCAGATCATGGACAACAAATAGGCCTACTCGTCCCACCTTCCTAAGGGAAGAGGCTCAGGAGATGGGAGAAGACGATGCACCAGAAGATTTCCAGGATGATCTTAGGGTTGCTACGGCAGAATGGCAAGCATTACCCCCGCATGTGCGTGAATTATTGAACTTTGATCGATATCTAAACCAAAGAAGAGAACATATGAGGAATAGCCGCCAAAATAGGAGACCTAGAGGAGGTCATGAAAGTGAGTTACAACGAGCTGTCAGTAAACTTACTTTGCCCTTTTTCGATGGGAGTGGTCAGATGACAGCACAAGCTTGGATTCATAAGTTGGACACCTTTCTAGCATTAAGGCCTATGTCAGAAATAGATGCCATCAGGTATGCCACCTTGCATCTGGAAGGCGCAGCTCATGATTGGTGGTCACATGGAATGGTTACTTTACAGCACAATCAGGTAACATCATACCAGGACTTTGTGGATAGATTGGTTGAACGTTTTGATAAGAAGGATCCAGAAATTTATTTTCGTGACCTTGCTCAGTTAAAACAATTTGGCAATTTAGAGGTTTATATTAGCGAATTTCAAAGGTTGTCAGTCATGGTACCAGATGTATCGGAAAGGAGGTTAGTTATCTTATTTACAGAAGGATTGTCTGAACCCCTCAAGGGATGGATTAAGGCATTTGACCCACCAACACTGCAGGAAGCCATGAGGAAAGCACGAAGTATGGAACTTACCGCCCCTTGTAGCCGGTTCACTCCCAGGAGTACTACCTCTTTCAAAGACAATAGGAAGTTTGATAAAAATAAAGGGAAGAGCATTGAAACCAAAGGGAAATCTACCACACCCCTAGATACAGAGGCATTAAATGACTTGCGAAGGAAGAAATTATGCTTCTATTGCAAAGGTCCATATGACAGGGATCATGATTGTCCCTTGCGACCAAAAGGAAAAGCCAATAGAGTTATGTGGGCATATTACGAAGGATCAGATTTTGATAGTACGGCAAAAGAGGATGAACACACTGGTTCAGAATCTGAGGAAGAGACAGGAAAGTCAGAACAGAAAGAAGAACCTGAATTGCATCTACAACAAGGGCGTTTGTCTAGTATTCAACAGGAAGGATCTTTCAGATTACGTGGTGTCCTAGCAGGACAGAAGGTGATTACATTAGTTGATACTGGAGCTACACATAACTTCATTGATGCAAGATTGGTTGAGCGTCATGGTATTAAGACAGAAGAATTCGAAGGTCTTCAAGTACAGGTTGCTGACGGATACACTCTTAAGTGTAACAAGATAGTCAGAGACATGCCTTTACGCCTGAATAATTATGAGTTCAGAGCGGATTACCACGTGGTCAATATGGGTGATTTGGATATCATTTTGGGAATGACATGGTTACGTTTATTAGGTGAGGTTACCTTTCGACTCAGGGACATGGAAATTAAGTTCGAAGTAGATGGGAGGCAGCATGTATTGAGAGCTATTCGGAATAGTGATATCCGAACGATCTCTCTTAGACGATTGGAAAGATTGGTGAGACATGAGGATCTTGAATGGGTAGCCATGTGTACTCTCATGCCTACACAGGAGGAACAACCAAAGACAGAATATCATCTCGACATACAGATATTGAGGGAAAAGTATAGTAAGGTATTCAGCGATATTCCACCTGGTACACCACCTGATAGAGGGATCGAGCACATCATCGAATTAGAAGAAGGCACTAAACCAGTCATGATCACTCCATACAGGCATCCCAAAAGGCTTAAAGATGAGATAGAAAAAACCATCAAGGAGCTTCTCGCGATGGGACACATCAGACCTAGTAAGTCTCCTTTTGCTTCTTCAGTAGTTTTGGTTAAGAAGAAAGATGGTTCATTACGGATGTGTATAGATTACAGGATGCTGAATAAGAAAACCATTAAGAATAGATATCCTATTCCACGGATTGATGAGCTAATAGATGAACTGCATGGGGCATGCTACTTTAGTAAGATTGATTTGAGATCAGGTTACCACCAGATTAGAGTCAGAGAATAGGACATTGAGAAGACGGCATTCAGGTGCCATTGTGGGCATTTTGAGTTTGTAGTGATGCCATTTGGATTGACCAATGCACCAGCTACTTTCCAGTCTACCATGAATAAGGTCTTCCATCATCAGCTGAGAAAATTCATGTTGGTATTTTTTGATGATATCTTGGTATACAGTCGAACATGGCAGGAGCACATGGCGCATCTAGAAACAGTATTGAAGACCTTGCAAGAAGAATCCTTGTATGCTAAAGAGTCCAAATGCGATTTGGGAATGATTGAGTTGTTATACTTAGGTCATATTATCAGCCGAGAAGGTGTACGGATGGATCCTGATAAAATTCGTGCCATTGTGGAGTGGCCTACTCCTGAGAACCTAACTCAGTTAAGAGGATTCCTTGGGTTATGTGGCTTCTACCGCAGATTTGTTTGCGGGTATTCACGACACGCGGCCCCTATAACAGATTTTCTTAAAAGGGGAGCTTTTGTTTGGACAGCAAAGGCACAGGCTTGTTTTGACAGATTCAAGGAGATCATGACTTCATGTCCGGTACTAGCATTGCCTGATTTCTCGAAACCATTTGAGCTCCAGTGTGATGCCTCAGGAGATGGTATTGGGGCTGTTTTAATGTAGGATAAACACCCAATTGCATATGAAAGCAGGAAACTCCGTGGGCCAGAGAGATCATTCAGCATTTACGATAAGGAGATGTTAGCTATCATGCATGCACTAGCTAAGTTCAGGCAGTACTTAGTAGGTGGCAAATTTTGCATAAAAACTGACCACAACAGTTTAAGACATTTCCTCGGGCAAAGGGATCTCAATGATAGGCAGCAGAAATGGGTCAGTAAGTTACAGGCATACGACTTCGATATATCTTATGTTAAGGGCACACAAAATGTGGTAGCAGATGCCTTGTCACGCAGACCACATCTTAGTTCAATGATTGAGATCTCTGAGGATTGGAAGCATCTAATTATTGCAGAATATGCCAAAGATTCATGGGCATCTAGGATAGTTGATGGGACACTTGTTGATACCAGGTATACACTTGTGGATGAATTGATTATTTACAAGAGCAGGGTATTTTTAGTCCCAGGATTGAAGGTGAGGTAGTTCATTATGCGAGCTCTTCATGATTCACCTATAGCTGGTCACCCTGAATTCTTTAAAACATATAGATAGGTGCGAGAACAGTTTACATGGAAAGGACTTAAGAAGGATGTTTTGCAGTATGTTTGTGAGTGTTCCGTTTGCCAACAGAATAAACAGGAGCACACTTTTCCAGCGGGGCTGCTACAGCCACTTCCCATTCCGTGTCAGAAGTGGGAATGCATATCCATGGACTTCATTACCGGGTTGCCCAAGGCTCAAGGACGTGATTGCATTTATGTGGTGGTGGATAGGCTAACAAAATATGCTCATTTCTTTCCCATCACCACTACTTATACTGCAGCACAGGTAGCTGAAGTATTCTTCAGGGAGGTTTTCAGGTTACACGGGGTACCCCGCAGTATTGTCAGTGACAGGGATAGTAGATTCTTGAGTCATTTCTGGCAAGAGGTGTTTCGATTATGCGGCACTGAGCTCACACCCAGTACTAGTTATCACCCGCAAACCGATGGTCAGACGAAAATAGTAAACAAATGGGTGGAAGGCTACTTGAGGAATTACGTAGCTGATCAGCAGAAGGCTTGGGTAAGATGGATTTATTTGTGTGAGTATTGCTATAACACCACTTTCCACATGTCTATCCAAATGACACCTTTTCGAGCATTATACGGCTATGATACACCCAGTTTCATTGACTTATTGATGAGTGATGCTCGGGTTCCACGTGCTGGGGATTTACTGCAAGAAAGTAAAGATATCATTAGCTCTCTACATGATAACATCACTCAAGCATAGAATCAGTATAAGCAATACGCAGATCAAAAGAGGACGGAGAGAAGCTTTGAGGTGGGCGACATGGTTTACTTAATGCTTCAACCATTTCGACAATCTACTCTCAAAAAGAGTGGGTCAGAGAAGCTTAAACCCAGGTATTATGGACCTTTCAGGATCATTAGGCGAATAGGGGAATTGGCTTATGAACTTGAGCTTCCAACAGACAGCAAAGTATATAATGTGTTTCATGTATCACGTCTCAAAAAGGCATTGGGACAGAATGTGATACCTTCTGCCATATTGCCGCCTTTGGATGATGAAGGGAAATTGATCATAGTACCGGAATTCATTTTAGGAAGCAGAGAAAAACAGCTTCGCTGAAGAGTAATCAGAGAATATTTGGTTAAATGGAAGGATCTACCAGTCGAAGATGCTACTTGGGAGAATGAGACCATTTTGTAGCATCCAGCTCTGAGATTGCTTGAGGGCAAGCAATATCTGGAAGGGCGGACTGTCATGTCCCTCTCTTAGCAACATAATTATAATAGGGGATTTGCCTATCATTGACTCTCGTAGGCAAATGATTATGGGAAGAGGGTCGATTTTGTCTTCCAATTAAGTAAGCGGGGCCTACTCATTCCAATATTAAATAAAGGTTGTATTCTAACTTTATAAAGTTAATTATTTAATTTTATAAAGTTAATATTTGTAGTGCAAGATGATTCTGGATAATTACCAGAAACTTCTCAGCAAAGGAGATAAATAGAGGACATAGGGCTCCCATTTGAAACAAGCGATGTTGTGGATTCGATTTCTATTCCATTTGGGAGCGATTTGTAGCGATTGGTCTGCAAATTCTCAGACTATCTTTGGGAACGATAACTCCCATTGATAAGCAGTTTTGAGGGTGTGAGATATCATCCGAATTATTGCAAATTTGGAAGTGATAACACAGTTACTTCATCTGGACAGAGATCTGCGGCCTAAGGCCGATTTATGACCACTAAGGGATCAGGTAGGAGGTGATGTCCGTGGCAGGTCTGGAGGAATTAGTGGAAGCGCAACACTAATCAAACAACTCCCTAGGCAGGGCCGAAAGTCATTGCCCGCTTACCGTTCTCAAATAGATTCAGCAAAGGGGAGGGTGAATTGTTATGGCCCGGCGATAAAAGCAGCCAGTTTGCGGAGGAAGTATCAAATTTACTCCTTGGTCTTACCCGAACCCCAAACATCTCAGACCGCACCCGGATTGGGCAATTTTGGTGATAGAATTGAAAGGAGGACAGATCGCGTGGAAAAATAACCAATCCAAACTCCGTCTTCCGTTCCAGCAAGCAATCATATGGAAAATATATAATCGTGGGTCAGGGCAAATCATCTAGTCAAGGAGGAAGTGCCAAATGCAACGGTTCAGGAGTATCTGAGCAGGACCCATCGAAGGTTGAATACTCAAACATGACCAACATTCGCCATTACATTGGGAGTTTGGGAAATTAATCACAGACCAGTATAGCTCGCTGCTGGAGATGAAAGTGATCATTAATCCAACCCCAATTCGATTGTCTGAAGCGACTGCGGAATCAACTAAGGGGAACTAGTGCACACAGACTTGAATAGTAGATTACTCAGGGGTTGGCGGCAGCAACAATTTTCTTCGGGACAAATTTAATAAACCCATGGAGACAGCAAACAACAGGTTCGTTCCACAGGTGTGATTTGGAAGAGGGGCATCTCTGCAATTTTTTCTGATCTGCCACCAGTTGTCAAAGGGATCACTTTGCATTATGGATAAAGAACATTGAAGGAAGCTAAATGTATTGCCAATGCAAAACTAGGTTCTTTAGATATTGTTTATCTATATTCCATTTAGGCTCTGATGTTCAGTTATTGAATCAGTAATGAATATTGTTGCAATAAGATTCTTCCATGAATATTGCTAGTAGATTTATTTATATCATTTTGGCGCTTTTCATAATACAATCTGAAGGTTTCTTGATAAGTATTTAACAATCGTCCCAATCCAGTATTGCTCTTCTTTAACCGATATAGTAGAGGGGATATTTCATTTATGAAAACCCACTTAGTTCTAATCACATTCTTATTCTTTGGTCTGGGTACCAATGTACAAGTCTTGTTCTTCTCAATTTGTCCAATTTCTTCATTCATTACCTTGATGTAATCTTCATTTTCCAAAGCGTCTTTGACAGATTTAGGATCAAACTCACATAATAAGAATCTTCTTCTTATCATTACTCTTGAATCTTTGTCTCTAATAATTTGATCTAGTGCATGATGTATTATTACATACTTTGCCAATATATGTTTGGATATTCTTTCTTCTTGATGATGTTCACTAGATTATGCATGTTCAACTTCTTCAATTATCTCTAGCTACAACTTGGTTTCTTTTGTTTGATGGTCAACAATCTTTGTCTATGACTCGACTCTTATAGCCTGATGCTCAACAGTTTGTTGATGCTCAGTAGAACTCTTTTGCAAAACCTCAATAGTGCACAACTGCAAATGCTCAACAATCACCTTCTCTTGTTTAGGTAAGGCGCTAAGTTCACCTTCACAGATATAAAAAAAATTTCTATAGTCTTTAGGTTGTTTCTTGCATTCTTCTCTTTAAATTCATCAAATCTAACATTTTCACTTTCCAAAATCTTGTTGTGTTAGTATTCAAACACTTATAAGCTTTGCTCTTAGTGAAATAACATAGAAATATACCTTTGTCACTTTTTCCATCAAGTTTACCTTTTCTTGCATGTTTCAATATGTAACACTTTCTTCCAAAGATTATAAAATAATTCACATTAGGTGCATATCCATACCAGAGTTCAAAGGTGTTTTTTTGGTACCTTTCTTCACTTGCACTCAATTAAGAGTATAGACTATAATACATACATCTTCTCTCCAATATCTATGTGAAACATCCTTCTCCATCATTAATGTTCTTGCACAATCCATAATTGATCTATTCCTTCTTTTAGCTATACCATTTTGTGGTGGAGTTCTTGGTGCACTCATTTTCCTCTTGATTCCTTTGTCATTGCAGAATATGTTGAACTCATATGAGATGAATTCACCACATCTATATGATCACAAACACTTTAGATTCTTTCCTATTTCTTTTTCAACTCTAGCCAAATACCATTGAAACATTTGAAATGCATCAGATTTCTCTTTATGAAACATCACAGTCATCATTCTAGAAAAGTCATCAAAAAATATAATAAAATATTTGTCACCATAATAGCTTTGTACTAAAATAGGACCACATAAGTCAGTATGAACCAACTCCACGGTATCATCAAAAGAATAGGTCTTTCTTTTGAAACTAGGCTTTATCTTTTTACCCATTTGACATTGTTTGCACATCACTTTATGAGGTGTTCTTATTCGTGGTAGCCCTCTAACTCTTTTCATCTTACTAATGCTTACCAAATTATAAAAGTTCACATGACATAGCCTCTTATGCCATAGTTAAACATCTTAACATTGTGCAAACAAACAAGTATCTTTAGAACAAGTTAACACTTATTTTCTCTCCATTTCCAACTAGTTCACTAGTTTCATCATAGATCTTTTCCATCTTGCTTTGGAAAGCAAATCTATAGCCTAAACTTATCAATAGTGCTACACTCAATGAGTTATCTTTCAAACCATCAACCCAATATGCATTGTTACATTTGATCTTATCATTCAATTTAATTGATCATTTACCTTTCACATAACATGGTGCATCATTACCAAACTTAACACTACTTCATTTATAATGTTCTAGCTTCTCAAACTTACCTATATCACCAGTCGTATGATGTGTGAATCCACTATCTATTATCTATCTATCATTCTTTATTATATGTGAAATCAATGCGGTTTTCTCATCATCATAATCATCTTTCATTGCAATATAAACAACTTCTCCATCATGATTATTAGAATTCTTGTGAGAACCATCTTCTTCAACAATATAATATGATTTTTTACCTTTGTCTGTGTGGTTAATGTTGCCTCTATTATTTTTATTATCCCTTATTTCTTTGTACTTGAAGTATTCATCATGCATCAATTTATTTCCTCTTTCTCACCTCTGTGAGGAATCTAGTTGCAATATGACCAACTTTGTTGCATGTAAAATAGATAATAGGATGTTTACCTTTGTATTTTCCTTTTCTTCTAGGAACTCTCTTGGACAATAATGCTTCAATATCATCAAGGTCATTATTAGATCTACTGTCACTAACTACATACTTGCTTTTCTTTTTTTTATTATATACATCAAGGGTTGGTTGTGCTTTGAATGAAGATTCAACACTAGGAGTGGAATAATTATAAGATCATAGTTGTTTACTTAAACAATCTTATTGTCATCTCCAAGGAGAGAAAGGATCATCTGAAGGACTTGGAGAAGTTGTTGCAAAGATGCAGGGAGCACAGTGTCTCATTAAACTTGAAGAAGTCAGCCTTCTATGTGACAGAAGGTAAATTTCTTACACATATAGTGTTCCAAGAAGACATCTGAATCGATCCTAAAAGAGTTTATGTTATCTAACAACTCAATCTTCCATCTAGCAAGATGGGAGTTAAATCCTTCTTTGGTTAGGTGAATTTCTTGAGGAGTTTTGTTCTTAATTTCTCTAAGATAATAAAGTGCATTGTAGATATGATGAGGGGAAATTAGAGTTTTAAATAGAGTGATGCTAGAAGGAAGGAATTTGAGGACATATAAGGTGAAATCTTAAAAGCCCTTTTTCTTGTTCATCTGTATTACACCAATAAATTCATCATCTATTGCTATCCTTCAACACATACACTCTCATCCATCCTCATGCAAGTGAATAAGGAAGGAATTCATGCACCTATTACTTTCATGAGCATACCACTCAAACACCATGAGCTTAGGTACTCTCAAATGGAGAAGCATGCATATGAAGTGATAAGAGTGCTACAGGACTTTTGCTTCTAATACTACCTTCACAATCCATAGTGCACATACTAGACTCTGTCATGAAGGATATCCTTACTCAAAAAGATATTTGATGCAATACACAAGGAGCATGGGTGGACAAAGTGCAAGAGTATGAAATAGAGATCAAGCCTACCAATATTTTCTAAGTAAATGGCTTATGCAAAGTAATGACAAAAAAAATAGGACAACAATGAAATTGACGAGATTCAAAAAGTTCACATGATAAGCCTGCAAGATCCTTGGTTCTCCAATATAGCTTACCTTTTAACATATGGTGAACTCCTAGAAGGTCTCACTACCAAGAAAAGAAGAGATTTGAAGAAAAGATTGTCAAGTATGTTATCCATGATGATGTGTTGGACAAGCAAGCCATAGATGTCAGCTTTCTCAGGGGCATCAACAAAGAGTAGTAGGAGAAGCTATTGAAGGCATTTTACGATGAGGCATATGGAGGGAATTTATCATCCCCTATCATGACATTAATTTTTTTAAGACAATGTTGCTACTAGCCAAGAATGTCAGTGACACCTATAAATGGCTAGCAAGTTGTGAGAAGTGTAAGATATTTATGGGTAAGCCATAATTAGCTACTCTGCCCCTAAAACTAGTTGTCATAGAAGCACATTTTTAATAGTGAGGATTTGGCTTTTATAGGGCCTATAAACCCAACATCTAGTCAAGGTCACACATATATTCTAATTATAATGGACTACTTCAATAAATGGATTGAAGTGAAGCCAACAAAGAGAACAACTTAGATGTAGTATGTGAGTTTCTAAAATAACATATTATTATGAGATTTGGTATACCATTGAAACTAATAATGGATAATGATTCCTATTTCAATTTGTCAAAAATCATTGAGTTTAGCTATGAAAAGGACATCATTTGGGTCATTCATCAGACTACTATCCTTAAGGAAAGGGGAAAGTTGAATCAAGTAACAAGAACTTGGTTAGAATCATGGAGAAGTTGATCTTAGATAACAAGAGAAGTTGGAAAAAGAAGTTAAACAATGCATTATGGGTGGATAGGACAACATCAAAGTGAGCAATCAAGATTTCAACCTTTGAGTTAGTCTATTGCATGGAAGCTAATTTTTCCCTTCCTCTAGAGCTCTCTATCTACAAGTTGCAAACTATAATTGAAGATAGTACCTTTAGTAATAGGCTAGAGAAAATGATCATGTACCTAACTTGCCTACAAGAGGAAAGAGAATAGCTTGTAGATTGAATCACTCAACATCAAATGCAAGTGAAGGACATATTTGACAAAAGAGAAAGACAAAGGAAGTTCATGGAAGGAGAGGTGGTCTTGTTTTGGGATAAGAGATGTTATCCTAAAGGTATGCACTCTAAATTTGAGTCTCTTTGAAAGTGCCTATTCAAGAAAGTTTAGGTGAATTGGCACAATGTATTTAAGCTGGCATATCCATTTGGAGAGGTTTTTCCATTGCTCTACAATGGCTAGGATTTGAATCTCTATCAAGAGTGAAAGAAGGTAACCCTTGCACTATAAATAGTTAATGTAGGTTTCTTTCCATTCAATTTGCTTTCCTTGTGTTTCCTTTGGTTTGATTTCTTTCTATTTTTACTTTTGTTGCTTGTGCTTAGCTTAGTTTCCTTTTTGTGTGTGTTTTTCATTCCTTGCTTGTGTGAAATGAGAGATTCTAGGTTCCTTTCTTAGGCACTAATGTGCCAAAGTTCCTAGTCAGAACCAACTACTGTCCATAATTTAGCCCCCATTTACAGGCTTCTAGCTTGGAGTCTAGTCAATGCAAATCATTCTAAGTGTTCAAGTCTAGGTTCTCCCTTAGGCAGTTTCTTATCATTGATTCCAAATTCATCCTCACTTTTGTAGGATTTTGGGAATTCACTATTCTTCCTTCTCCCCTAATCCTTCATGTGGGAGTCAAACAAATCAAGTGCGTCAAGGTCTTTGTTGTCTTAGGATTGGGTGGGATTGTAGTAGAGCACCTTCCCCATTGAGAAGAAAATCAAAATTTTAATTGAAATGTCAACACTATGTCTAAGTGTGCTTCTATTAGAAAATCATCTTTTTGTTACTTGTCCATCGGAGGCAAAGCTCATTCAATGAGTTTTCAACACATGAAGAAAGAAGTCCCTAGAAGATAAGTTTCAAGGGGACATGAATGGAAAGGTCTAAAGAACATTAAATTTGAAGAAAAAGAGTCCTAAGTTTGTCTAAGAATGAAGAAAGGACTTAGTTTTAGCATTGATTTAGAGTTTCACCTTAGTGATTGCTCCCTCACCTGGAATAGTTTGGAACCCACTTTTCCGACAAGAGGAAATAGAATGCATTTTTGCAGGCTAAATGAATGAGTATTCTTACAAGATTCTATACAAGTGATGCTCGATGATAGAAATGTTCCCAAGCCCTCCTGAAGTGACAAAAATTCTAAGTGTTGACACTATTAGAAAGAAGCAGTTTTAGGTGTGCTACGACTTCAAAGAAGCTCATTCCTCCATTTTTTGAAACTATAGATCTGGCTCATCTTATGAGGTATACATGTGGAGCCTCTCATTTTAAAGGTGTTTGAAGAATCTTGAACTAAAATGAATCAACTTTGGAGTTTTCATGAAGGTAAAATAGATTAATTTTCCCTTCCATCAAAAAACCACCTTTGCAGCTGCAACTCAACCAATGGAGCACCTCAAATGACACTTTTCTAAAAGTACTAATCTACCTATTTTATGGATTGTGCATGATAGATTTTACATTCTAGGGATTTATAAAGGAATTCTAAGGAAGAAAGAACCATCTCTAGAGTATCTTGAAGGTAGAAATGATTGGTCATAAATTGGACATTTTTTAGTGTAGCACGACTCCTAGAGCACCTGCCACTAATTTTTTTTGAAACAATTTATTTGATCAAGTGCTTGAAGTATATATATGAAGATTTCATTTCTTTAAGTTATTTAAAGGAGTTTCAAGATAAATGATCATTCAAATAAGAAAACTTTAGTAAATAATGATCTTTATTAAAGTTTCACTTCCATGACAACTCCTCCTCTGAAAGTGCATCCCGAGTCCCACTTTTTCGAAAAGAAAAGTTAAAGAATACATATATTCATTGGTTGATTATAAAAAAAGAATATTTATCTAGAGATGCCCATTTTATGCTTCCCAAGTGAAAAATTAACTAAGTATGAAGGATTTTAGAAAAGTGGAAAATGAAGTTCTCCACTATCAGAGTAGAAGCTAGAGTGCAATGATTTTGATAGAGGTAAATTTTTAAGTCCTTAAGATTATTAGAAAAGTAATAAAGGATCTAATCTTTTGATTAAGTTAAAAGGAGTGTTTTTTAGAAAGAAGGAGGCAGGGATTGTCCCTGACTTAGTTAAAGAAAGAGAATATATCCATGAGTCAAATCCTCCCATCAAAAGGTTCCACTTTGAAGGATTAAATTTAATGGAAAATTAGAAAAGTGCATTCTCTGCTACTCTAGTGCTTAAAGAAAAAATCATATAAATGTAGATTAAATGACCTACTATTAAAGCCATATTTGATACAAACAACATCATTTGGATTTGTTTACCCACCATATTAATTTCAAATATGATCATTATGCTCCTAACAATCATGTTTGGATGAACTCTCTTCTCTTCACTCATGTGACATGGAAAATCCAAGAGAAAAGATCAAATTGAAAAATTGTGAAGATCATATTTGTATTGATTTTAGTTCTTAATCTTGCAACATGCACTATTTCATCCTATGTCTAGATTGTTTCTTGCTCTAAGATTATATATAGGTTCATGGCTATAAGAATTGGTATGCAAGACCATCTAACTAAATTGGAGAGTAAATTTTATAGATACCTCATTCCATTACTATGATATCCGCAATTTGCATAGGAGATTAAATACTCATCCCATTCATCATTTAACTTAGAAGCTTTAATAGAATGGGCTAGTGGAGGCTATTGGGTTCCCAATGGTCATTTAGGCACCAAAATTAGTCCCAAAATGCATAGCCAGATATGATGCAAAGACAAAGAAAATCAAGATGCCAAATGACTATGTCTCGCTCACTTTTGATAGAGGTCTTATGCAAAGTACATTTAGGTTCTCAGATAGAGAAGAGTATTGTGACAGATTTTGGGTCATCTAATTCCATATTTAATGAGAAGAAGACCTTGACATTAGAAAATATCATAGTAACCCAATTCTATCCACATAGGAGCAAGAAGAGTAAGGTTCCTAAGACTCTATTTTGAACTAGCCTCAAAAGGGAGATTGTAGATATTTTGTCCCTTCTGCTAATATTGAAAGGATATGAAGAAGTCCTAAACTTCTTGGAGCAACATTTCTGTTGGGTGCAAGTAGTATGTGTAGATGGATAATATATTGATTGGGCTCAAATCATATGTGATGAGCTTACTAGTTGGATGAAATCTACCAAGGCCTTCTAGCAATTGTATATGTCTTCTTACCTTATATATGTTTTGGCAACCCATCATCTTTGGCTAGACCTACCATGCATAGAAGACTTTGATGAAACAACAAAAATATTAAACTTTTATCCATGTGAGCAACTTGAGAGGAGTTATGAGGAGTTTATAAAGGTGAATGATGCTTTTACCATGAGATTATGTAGATAATTACAAGGATGCCAAGGTAGGAGATTCTCCCAAAAGGCTTTTTTTGTGATCACTCAATTTGGGTGTTATTTTATTCTATTCTCGACCTTCTCCTACATCAGAATTGGTGTATTTGATGGATTCTATTGGAGATTGTGAAGGTATCTTGGAGATAAAATTTTGTTAATTCAAATGTCTAGAATTTTTTTAGAAGTGAACACCTTGCACACAACTATTAAGAAAGAAAGAATTCCATTCCAAGTTGTTGTAGGAGCATGTTGATATCTATGCCATGCTACCTATTAGTGCCCAACACTTATTTATTTTCTAGGTAGAGTTGGTCAGTCATCACTACGACTAAGCCACCTAATGAAGGTTGAATATTTGTGGACTTCTTTATATTTCAATTAAAGCTGAGCAAGTCTATGTTTGCTGAGCAAAGATAGAGTTTGCTGAGAAAAGATAGAGTTTGGTGAGTAAAGTGAAGATAGTTTATGCCAAGTGAGACAATTACTACCAAGCTTAAAGAAGCTGAGGGACATCATGTGTATCAATTATGACTGAGCATCAGGACATTCAAGTGCCGAGTAAACTAGTTTTGGCATATGTACTTGTAATGGCACAAATACATATGTAAATCATTTTTAACTGACTTCTATGTGAGATGTTAGATTGTGAAGATAACTAAGGAGGTAATTACATGCTATATCAGAGGACATCAATCCATAAGAAGGTAGAGTAATCAAATTGAAAATTAGAAGGTCTAAGTGGCAAAAGGGAGAGCTCTAGATCACTGAGCTTGATCTAGAACATTTTCTAGTTGTCTATTTAAGAATGGTTCAAGCCCTAAATCAAGAGGATGATCATGTATGTGCGAGAAGGTCAAGGAAAAAGAAAAGGAAGGTTAATTTTGATAAGAAAAGGAAAAGATTATATACAACAACCTAGCAGTGAAGACCAAAACAAAGTTTTATTAGATTAGGAGATCAAATTAGATAAGGACAAAGAAGGTATGAAATCTATAATCAAGTGCTAACCAAAGGATCATGTACTAAAACATTCTAACAAGTGGATCAGGTTAAATCTCTTAAAAAATTGGTCCTAACAGGCCTACTTAAATCTCCCAACAGAATGCTTACTTAGTTGTAAGTTTAAATCCTTTAATTAAGGTAGACTTAATAGTATTTGAAAAATTTAACAGAGTAGACCCCTTGTAGGGTAGATCATTAGAAGTGATCAAACATTATAGCCTTAATAGGCACACTTTATTGCTATAGTAGTAAATATTTGTGGGTGTCATCTCCACCCTAGTCTTACCTTCACCTTGGAGGGTTTTTGGGTAACCAAATCTTTGTGTCGTGTGTTTACATTTTACTTGTAGATGTGATGAATGGTTAGATCTATTTCAATATAACAATTTTAAGTTTATGGTTCATGATCTAGATATGAGATGAATTAATGGTGAATGTAGTTAATTTGTTATCTAATTTAAGGAGTTAAAAGTTTTAGTGATCTCGGTTCACCACCCTCTTAGTATCTTACTTTCCTAATTAAGACTTCCAATAATTAGTATCAGAGCTTTGTTATTTTATAAGAAGTCCAATAACTTGAGAGTTAAGGTCTTAGAGATGGAGGTTTACAAAATGGGAAAGATTATTGAGAACTAGATGCTTAACATCCATATCATACTACATCAACTTGAAGCAACTAAAGAAGAATTGAAGAAATCCTTGAACAAAGGAAAAGAGATGGCTATTCAACAAAATGATACACTCTATCAAGAAGTGGACACTAAAGGACTATTTGATAGTGGAAATTCTAGTGAAAGTGATGTAGTAATAACAAACCTATTGTAGTCCAATTACTCAAACTATGTGAGGTAATTGAACAGAAAAAGAAATTTGATGAAGACAAAATCATGGTAGAAGATGAAAAGAGACAAATGGCTACTAGACTTGATGAAAGAACATCTAATGTGTGGAAGCTTACAAATAGTCAACTATACACAATGAATCAATTTCTACTTTTAAAACAAGAACTGAATAGGAAAATTCCAAGTGTTAATTTTGGGTAACCAAATCTTTGTGTTGTGTGTTTATATTTTACTTGTAGATGTGATGCATAGTTAGATCTATTTCAATATTACAATTTTAAGCTTATGGTTCATGATCTAGCTATGAGATGGATTAGTGGTCAATGTAGTTAATCTGTTATCTACTTTAAGGAGTTAAAAGTTTTATTGATTTTGGTTCACCCCTTCTTAGTATCTTACTTTACTAATTAAGACTTAAAATAATTGGTATCAAAGCTTTGTTCTTTTAGAAGAAGTCTAACAACTTGAGATTTAAGGTCTTAGAGATTGAGGTTTACAAAATGGAAAGATTATTGAGAACTAAATGCTTGACATCCATCATACTACAACAACTTGAAGTAGCTACAAAAGAATTGAAGAAATCCATGATCAAAAGAAAAGAGATGGCTATTCAACAATATGATACACTCTATCAAGAAGTGGACACTAAAGGACTATTTGATAGTGGAAATTATAGTGAAAGTGATGCAACAATAATAGAACAATTTCTAGTGAAAGTGATGTGACAATAGTAGACCTATTGTAGTCTAATTAATTAGACCACGTGAGGTAATTGAACAGAAAATAAAGTTGATGAAGACAAAGTCATGGCAGAAGATGACAAGAGACAAATGGATACCAGACTTGATGAAATAACATCTGATGTGCAGAAGCTTACAAATAGTTAGCTATGCATAATGAATCAATTACTACTTGTAAACCAAGAATTAAATAAGAAGGATGTGGAAATTTCTAATCCAAGGAATGAACTTAGATCTCAGAATGAGCTAATAGAAAGGATGAACAAACCAAGTCAAGTTGTAAGATACTTTGAAGAACTTATGAGATCACCAATAATACCTAGTGAAAACTCTAGAATAGGACATATCAAGCACTCTTCATCCATTGAATGAGGAGAATCATAAAAAACTAAAGAATAGAGGAATGCTAAGCCAAAGAACAACAAACCCACATGCTATCATTGTGGAAAACCTAGACACACTACAAACTTCTGTAGGAGCAAGATTGGTAATTGAAAATTTGAGCCTAAGTTTATTGGACATTGTTTCTACTATAAGAAAATAGGAAACCAAGTACATGAATGCAGGACATAAGGAATAAATACACCTATTGCAACTATATTTGAAGGTCATTGCTACAACTATCAAAAATATGGACATAAAGCTCAAGAATCTAGATCCAAGGCAAAATCCAATAGGACATCTAAGAAGAAAGGACATGCACATAAGCAATCTAATTCTCATAACTAGTATTATAAAACATGGTATAGTTGTCATTATTATGGATAATATGGTCACATCCTAGAAAATTGTATTAAGACACATTAAAAGACAATTACAAGAAATGGCTAAATGGAAGCATAGTATGTTTTAATTGTCACAAGATTGGACATGTCAGTAAGAACTATAGGACCCAAGCACCAACACCGAACAATGAGCACATCAAGGGAAAAGGAAAAGTTGACATATAACAAACAAAGAAAGAGATGAATCAAACATGAAGAAAGAAGGTAGAAGCTAGAAGTAGTGGAACAAGGGAAGCCAAGGTCACCCAATCCAATGGATCAAGTGATCACACCACTTTTAACTAAAGAAAGAAGGTATGTAAGGGATTGTACATTAAATTGCTATATTTTA
This sequence comes from Cupressus sempervirens, assembly GCA_028749045.1. Lineage (NCBI taxonomy): Eukaryota > Viridiplantae > Streptophyta > Pinopsida > Cupressales > Cupressaceae > Cupressus > Cupressus sempervirens. The sequence continues at coordinate 675,069,336 of CM053786.1, read as the reverse complement.
TACTAATTCATAACATAAAATATGCTAGAGTCCATATTTGCATGAATTAAGATGCATTAGGATACATCTGAGGAAATAATTGAGTAAAAGTAAACAAATGCATAATAGATGTTGAGTATCAGTATTATTGTGTATAGTGACCAAGTATTTTCATATGAGTTGAGCTCCTATATAGACCAAGTTGTTATGTTGATCAAGATAAGCATATGAATGGTAATAAAGGTTGAGCATTGGAAATAAAGTTTTGTGAATAAATTTTGTGTGAAGACCGAGATAGCTGTAATGCACCTAACACAATATGAAGCACTTATTGAAGACCTAATTTGACAAATTGAAGGTTTATATTGAATTTTTGAAGAGTATTTTCATTTACTATGTGATTTAGAGCATTCAAAGTGATTAAAGGTGATTAGAGAGCATTTTGAGTGAAAGTTTTTGCAATCTACAATGTGTCATTGACAAATTCTAAAGAAAGGTAAGTAACACTTGAGAAATGAGTTCACTCATTTTGTGAAGTTATTGAATTTGATTTTCAAAAATCTATTTTGAAAATGGCATCATCTCCATCTAGCACTGGCAAGGGAATTTTGAAGGAAAGCAATGCGAAGATCATGAGGAATGATCAATGCCCTACACCAAATTTCAAGGCATCCCCTAACATAGTGATGATTTTTGATACATTAGGTTCTTTGTCATCAATTCCTCCCAGAGTGTTAATGGTACATGACATTTTTTCATGTTATATGTGCAAAGTTTGAGAGATTGGAGATTATAAATTAAGAAACATCTATGAGAAATTGTGTGAAAATGGAGTATTCAAAGATGAAAACAAAGTCATTGCCGAGAAAGGGCTTACTCATGCCCAAGCATTTCCAAAGGTTTTCAAAGTGGAATGGATCAAGATAATCCTTAGAAGAGTGCATGACATGAAATTATGGATGGATAGTAGACTAGTGAAGATTAATAAGGCAATTATCCACCAAGTGATTGGGTATCCAATCTTAGACCGAGTAAAGACTACAAGGTGTACAACAAGAAATGTTATCAAAGAAAAATGAAGGTAGAACAATTGAGGAATGTCAATCAATGATATTGATGACCTTTTTATTAAATTTTTTGTATACATGTCATAACACACAAACTTTATTAGTCAAGCCAACTGAATAGTGTTCCATGTATAGCAGTTGACTTAGGTTATAGGATTGTGAAGAAAGTTCATAGTTGTGATCTTGTCAAGCCACAACTTATAGAACTAACAGAGAACCTCAAATAAATAAGGAAAATAACACATCATGTACATTTGGGTAACTATTGGTTTCTATATTTTTCTATGTACATAATTCATTTCCAACTATTGGAACTATTGTATGGGATAAGACTAGACATGTGAACAAACCAAATAACATTTTTATTAAACAAATGGTGAGAATTTTAAAACCATTATGGATGGTTATTTTGAAGAATTTAAAGGAAAAATGAAAAACAAATGGATTCTGCAACCAATTGTTGACCACTATTATGAACATATTTATTTCATGATGGACACTAATTTCACATATACACAAGATGTACTACCATGGGTAGCATGGCTAAGGCTGATGCAATATGAAGTGAATGTCGATGAAATCACTGCAACATTTACTACCTTGTTATCCGAGGATATTGACAAGAATGTTGAGCACTTCAAAAATTATGAGTCAGCCAAGCTAAAAATGATGATGCAGACAAAAGTTTCGAAGATGGATAGAAAGAGGAGAAAGATGATTTTTGATCTTGAGGGTAAACTTGATGAAGGACAACTATAGATAACTGAAGGCAAATGAGAGGATGAGGAATCAAAAGAGGAGGAAGATTCTATAGGAAAAGAACTAGTGGTTACCAATCCCAAGGCAACAAAGAAAAATAAAAATATGATAGTGGATCCTAAGGTGAAGAGGGACTTGAAGAAAAATATGAAAAATATTGTTACCCCTCCTGCCCCTAAACCCAAAAGAAGAATAATCACAAGGCAAGGATCTAAAGAAGCACTATCTATAGCTATGTTGCCAAGTTTCTAGTCTTACCCTTTAAAATCTTGAAGTCATTGGTAGAAGTGAGAGTATTTCCAAGAGAGATGTGTTTAAGTATGTTTGAGGTCACTTAGTTCTCATCTTTCCTAAGTGCTTCTCTTTCTTTATTTTCTAGGTCTCCCCTACATTACCTTTACCTGATCTTTCTATGCAAATTTTCTATTTTTTCGATGCGCATGGGGTTTAGGTGACCTAGCCATGGTTGGGGCGTGTTCTTGCATCCTCCCAATGAGAAGTAAGTATTCTACATTTCATTCTTTGTTATCTTTCACTAGATTCCATGTCCCACAGATTTTGAGCTTTCGAGTTGATTTTCCCCTTGAGTGTAGTTTGAAGGATGAAGTTGTGACATTGATTAATGGGCAATGAATATAATTTTTCCAATGCCTGAAGGCCTAAAAAGCTATGGATAAAAGCCAGAGTGAGTCTCATTCAAATTTGTGGAGATAAGATCAAGCACTATAAGGGAACACAAGTCTATAGTTTTTCTGTTGCATATTCATGGAAATGAAGCTATTTTGTTCTATTTTTGAAGCTATGTGAACTTAAGCCAAATCTCAGTTCCAATGATGAAGTAGTGTGGACACAATGTTGGAGGAACCATTTAAAGGCTTATAACTAGTAAGGTATGTTGGATATTTAGCATCCAGGCCATCAGATTGTGATGAAAGAATAAAATGTTGTTTTTTGTGCTCCAATCTGGGAAATGTTGTTGAAAAAGGAGTAAAATGTTGTTTGTTGTGCTCCAATCTGGGAAATGTTGTTGAAAAAGGAGTCTTTCACCCCAAGGCAATGAAAAAGGCTAATTCTCCAAGGGCTCTAAAAATAAAAAGTCAAGTTATCCTAAAATATGAATATCCTCTAGAGATGCTCAAAAGATACTTCTAGAGAAGTTAGTGATGGAAATACGACCTTGATATAAAGGTGGTGCAATGTTAAAAGCCTTAGGCAAAAAGTGAAAGAACAGAGTGTGCAAGCTAGCAAAAGGATTACTCCCCATGCCGTGATACTAGATAGAAGGAAAATGGATTTGTGGAAAAGCTAAGTTTCTCTCTCTCCCACTTATGTTGACATTATCAAGTATATCTGCACAAAGTAAGGCATTTCTCGTAAAGCTAAAGCATTTATGTTGTTAAGTGACTCTTAGTCATATCACTTTACTCTAAGTAAGAGTTCTTTCTGGAACTTAGTATTTTATGTGAGAATGAATGAAAAGTTTAAATAGTTGTTACTCATGGAATTAAATACAAATCTTGCCATTATAATCATTGGCCAAGCTTAATTTGATTCATGTGGCGCCAACGTTCTAATTCCTAATGCTATTTTATTGAAATTGCATGTAATTGGTCTCCTCAAGTATATTTAAATGATTATTAATTAAAAATTACATCTTGTGCAATCATAATGAATATAAATCAAAGTTGTTGGTTTTGATAAGCTAATGGGCTTGGAGAGTGAGTTAAAAAAGCTTACATACACATCCTTCAAATTCTACGATTTGGATGATCTTCATACCAGACTTAATTCTCAACCCATTCACCCAGTCACTCAGTAACTTGAAGAGAGCAGTTTAGTTGAAGCAACTAGTTTTCCTATGGTAGTGCATGCACCTAAGCTTGTAAGGGAATGCATTGAAAGATATAACCCAGAAATAAAGAAAATTTTATTCCCTGACTAGTCTATTCTCATATCAATCAACAATGCACTAATGCAGTTCGCATTTTGCATTTCCTTGAAGGAGAAATATTGTGATGTAGATTTTGGATCTTTGATGTCCATATTCAACAAAAAGAAGAACCTTAAACAAGAAGACATGCAGAGGACTTGGTTCTAGACTGCCCACCTAAGGAAGAGCAAAATGTCAAAGACTCTATTTAGCACAAATCTGAAATGAGAGATTGTGGATATCCTCACACTCCTCAGATTGAAAGGAAAAGAGGATATTTTGGAGTTCATTGAGCACCATTTCTTCCTAGTATAAGCAATTTGTGCTGAGGATATGTAGATCGTCTGGGTACAAATCATATGTGATGAGCTCGCCTTATGATTGAGTTCAGCCAGAGGATTCAAGCAATTCTACATATCCTCTTATTTGATCTATGCTTTGGCAACACACCACTTGTGGCTCGATCTCCCTAGCATCCCAAATTATGATGAGCGCACCAAAGTCTGTGAATTTTACCCACATCTGGAGCTGCAAAGAAGCTATGAGGAGTATGTAGCTATCAATGATGCCTTTACAATGAGGCTATGCTGAGAATTGTAAGGATGTCTTGAAAGGAGATTCTCACCAGAGGCAATTTCGGCCATAAGCTAGTTTGGATGCTCATTCATCCAGTTTTTAGGTTTCTCCTTTTTATTAATAAGAGCTTATGATGTATTTACTAAGAGGCTACCGAGATATCCTGAAGGCAAGGTGGTCCTAGTCAAACTATGTCAAAAAATCCTAGAAGTCAATACCCTATGCTCTAATGTAAAGAAGATAGCCAGAATTCCCTTCCCTATAGTGGTTGGCCCATATTGATGTGCCTCTAGATTAGATGCTCAAAATTTGGTATAGAGCTTTCAGAGCAAGATTAAGTTGTTAGACTAAAAGGTGATCATGCCTCAATATGTCCAATTGACTTTGTAAGGGATCATCTAAAGTTAGGATATTCCTACAAGCATGTCCTAGATATTGAAGATTTCTGGTCTAGGTGTCTTAATGAGTACCAAACTCAAGAGAGATTTTGGTTGTGGATAACCATTGATGACATAAAATTATATAACAATTTTGCTGATGTTTCTGACCTTGTAGATGATGGAGACTATATGCACCCCACATCCTTTGAGAAGATCAAGGGCATACCAATTTTTTCTACCCCGCTTGCAGATTCAGTGATTGACACTATGGAGGTTCTTATGTAGGGGGTAATCAAGAGAACAAATAAATGGGTGGAGTGGAGCCAAGTGAGGAAAAAGAGGACGAAAAGTATTGGTTCTATGGGTGGAGTATCAATTGGAGCCACACAGTAAACTGCAACAACAACCACCAAAATCACTACATCAACATTTGTAGGGCCATTACAATCCATTAGCTAAGGTGGAGACTAGCCTCCAAAAAAGAAAATTCCACTCACCCCTACCTATGAAGCTGGTCCTCTTTTGAATATTGGGAAGACTAGGGAGAAGGAAGATGACAAGGATAAGGAGAAGGAACAAGAAAAATTAGTGGCTACATCTTATCCTATTCAAGTCATCAATTTGGATGGAGATACTAACCCCATGGATGACCAAGAATAGGAAGCATCTCAGCAAAGGGATACTTTAGCCCTTTTCATACTATGGTAGCTACCTTCCCTGTTGCTTCTCATAACAAGCGCACTCCATTGATCTTGAGGAAGCTATTTGACCCCATTGCATTGCAATCCACTATCAATGTGCTCTCTATAGAGTCAAAGCTTGAAGAGAACATTGATTGGAAGAAGAGGAGATATGTGGATGTAGTCCCAACAAAGGACTTGATAACACAAGTCACCTCCTCTTAGCCATCCAAGAAGATAAAGAAGCAGAAGACAATTGCTGCACTAGCAACATATTCATCAATTGGCCACATGCTAGTTGAGATTGTAGAGCCACAGAAAGAGGGAAAATTTCATGAGCTCTCAAAGGATGATTTCTAGATCAAAATAGTTGATCTTAGCATCCCAGTTCACAACTCCATGGTGAACATGTGGAAGTCAAATAATGAGAAAATCGAGGACAAGCTAGAAGAGCTTAGAGCAGAGAAGGAGATACTGAAAGCCTCAAACAAGGAGTTAGTGGAATACATAAGGTCTGAACTTGGAAGCATTTCTTTGAGTCAATTTTACTTGAATGTAGAGGAGAACAAGAACTTCCTCCTAAAGCTGCAACAAGAAAGATAATTTGGGCAGGTAGGTTGAGCATGGGTAGATCAGATGAAGGCTTAAGGTCCCCCATTGGTTGAAAACTTGGGAAGCCTAGTATTGGATGCTCACAAGCTTAGGAAAGTGGCTTCAAATAATTAGACAACCATATAGAAGGCATCAAACAAGCTAATAGAGGAATTGGCCCTTCTACAAGAAGTGATAGATATAAAGACAAATGTGGCCATTGCTCACGGGATTCTAAAGACTGGCAAGGAGTCACTATTTCATTGGAAGCAATCCTTAGAGTTTGTCATAGAAACCTCCATGAGATTTGCAAATGAGCTCAAGGATGTGCATGACTTGGTTGCAAAAGATCATTGAAAAGTTGTTTTGGTATTTGAAGATCTTGCACACAAAGTCCTTCATGTCTACTAATGGCAAGCTTGTAGACATTGAAAGAATGAAATCAAAGTTCTTGGCATTGGTTGACAAAGCTATTGACCAACTCAACTCCCAAGTATCCAAAATAATGGAAATCTCAATAGTGGATGCAATAATAAGGAGGGAAATGGAGAAATTCTAGTCAAGGATGGCCAAAATAGATGAAATGATGGAAATGCATGACTATTGGATGGTCTGAGCTGACCATATCATCATTCTAGATGTCAAAGAGTTAGAAAAAATAAGTGAAGCCATGAAAGCTTACCAAGCCAAATCAGTTACTTCTAAAAAGGCATGAAGATACTGATGCTTTTCTAGATATCTACCATTCTCTTTCTTCTATCTCCTAATTTTAGTCATTGTTGGAATTTTTTCAGTCATTGTAATGGACAATGATTCAAGCTTGTCCTATTATTAGTCTTTATGTTCAAAGATGCTCTATGAAGCAATCATCTATGTAACCAACAATTTTGAGAAGGCCTATAAATGTAATATTTGATGAAGTTAATAAGATCGAAAAAAATTACTTTGGACAAACCCCTATAGCTAGGACTACTGTGTGTGACTTTGAGTTCATTTTAAGTTTTGTTATTCATTTAGTTTAAAGTACAGTATATGGAATGAATATATTGTTATAAATGCTTTAGAATAACTGAGAGGGGGGGTGAATTAGTTATTCAAGGTCCAAATGTCCAATCCAAACTTTTCATCAAGTAAAGTGTGCCCATTAAACTATTCATTCATCCAAGCTTAAACATTCCTACTCAGCAAGTTACTATAAATCAACATGCAAGCATAACACATGAGAAGATCAACACATAACATAGTGATTTACATGGAAACCCAATTTGGGAATAACCACCAATAACATGTTACTCAATTCTCACTCTTCTAAAGTGGTGCCTTGTGAAAGGCCTGCCCTTTAAAAGGCTACAACACACTGTTAATTATGACCTGGTTAAAGGATTTAACCACCCTATTAGAAGTGGGCCTAGGTAGAGGACTTTAGAACATTCACTTAGAATGCCACCCTGTTAAAGGATTTACAAATGGCTATTAAACCAACCTAAGTCCATAGGATTTTTACCCTAATTGATACAATTGCTAGAGAATAACAACAAGGGCTTTTGACCTGATTACAACATACAACTTATCTTGTAGATTTCAGATCACCATTCAACTCTTCACAATTTTCCTAGCTTTCAGTCTTTGCAACTCTGACAACTTGCCCTCCTTTCAAGCTTGGTCTCCTTGAGTCTTCATGCTCAATGTACTAGTGCAATCCTCTCTTTCTGACCACTAATCGAAGTAGAGTCTCCGTGCTCTATTCTTCCTTCTCCTTGACACCCTTCAACCACTTTGCAATTTGGCACTCCAACAACTCTTACTTTTTAGTCTGTGACTCCTTAAATAGAAGTTTGGAATTTCTTTTCTTGCTCGATTCTTCCCTTCTTTGATTTTAGTTTGAATGGATTAGGTAGGATTCATTAAATCTAACCCACATTTTTTTCCTTCTAGAAACATCATGAAGAATCCTCTTGAATTCACTCAAAAATAGTTTACATAGAATTCTGTACCACCAACTCATCATTCTTATCCTCCAACTGGTTCACAAAATTCAAGGTAACAAACTTGTTAGCTTAGATTTGGTGAATCTTTGACTTTTCCAATAATGCAGCAGCTCAACACATACTGTGTTACTTGGCATCAACTACATTTTACAAATGCTTGACACCTATTGTGGATTCACTTGGCATCCACTAAGTTTTTCTGATGCTCGACACTTTTTTCTTTGCTTAGCACCTAAACATGCTATGCTCCTTCTGTATCACTCAACACACACTAGATTTTCCATTTGCTTGGCTTGAACTAGGTTGAATTTTGGTGCTCAACACATACTGTGTTACTTGGCATCAACTACATTTTACTGATGCTTGGCACCTATTGTGGATTCACTTGGCATCCACTAAGTTTTTCTGATACTCGACACTTTTTGCTTTGCTTAGCACCTAAACATGCTCTACTCCTTCTGTATCACTCAACACACACTAGATTTTCCATTTGCTTGGCTTGAACTAGGTTGCTCGGCACTTACTAGTGAACTTAGCTAAGCTTTGCAGTCAACCTTATTCCAACTTATTCCTCCAAATTTTTTAAGTGTGACCAACCTCTATATGTTTGAGTAAGCTATCAAAACATCATTTTACCAATGTCTTAACTGATCCTTGTACTTCATTACAAAACTATAACTCAACCTTTCCCTTAGGTGCTTTTGTTACATCTTGTTGATTAAATCCTCTTCATCAATCAACTAAGTGATAGTACTTGGATCTTATAAGCAATTGTCATTTCTACAAATAGCGGGTTTGACATCAATGAAAAAACAATGATTGAAAACATTCTTTATCAAGAATCTCCCTCTTTGCAATCAATGTTTTTCTCACAATAATCTTTTCAATCGAATTTCCAACAATCTCCCTCTTTGGCATTGATGGAAAACCAAACTAATCAACCATTGGACCAAACTATTCAACCATGTTATCAAAATGCTAACTAGGTTAGAACAGTAGGTCAAATGCCAAAAAGAAATAGTGTTACCATCAGTTTTCACATCTCCCTCTCTTGATCTACTATCTTGATTTCTTTACTTCTACTTCTCCCTCTTAGCTATTGTATCCTTTTTCTTTTCTTACTGATATATTTTCTTGAACATTTGCTTTCCTCTTATCCAATGTTCACTTTAATCTTGTACTATTCTTGACTCCCTCTCATATTCTCTCCCTTTGTATGCATTGCTCATTTTTTGCTATTCTGATATCAACTTCTCCTACAACTATTGATCAGTTTCTACTATTTCTCCCTCTTTGACAACAATGCCAAAAACATATTATCTCAACATATTAACATGCAAGTGTAGCATTTGTAGGTTCTTTCAATTTCTCCCTCTGTCACCTTACTTGTGACTAATTCAAAACTTCATTACTTTGATTACTTCAGGCATGATCCTAAAGTAAACATCCTTTGCATCAATGTGTAATATTTCAACAATCATTTCATTTGATGTAGGGCAGTCTTGCTTTTACTTCAAGTAGCCTTGGCTAGGTGTATCACCCCTAACTTACCTCTAAGATACTCAAAAGCATCTATAGGTAGTGCTTTTTTGAAGATGTCAACAATCTATTCCTTTGAATTGACATATTCTATCCTCACTTGTTTTTTTTCCACCAATTCTCTTACATAGTGATACTTAATTGTAATATGCTTGTTTTGGCATGTATTACAAGATTCTTTGATATGTTGATGGCACTTGTATTATCACAATAAAGTATCACAAGCTCATTTACCTCTTCCTTCATACCTTGCAACAAATGTTTGATCCATACAATATTAATGTAGTTGATAGCAGCTACAACATATTCAACTTTTGCTATTGACTATGAGGCACAACTTTGCTTTTTGCTGGTCCAAGTAATCAATCTTTTACCTAAGAAGAGTGCTCCTCCTCTGCTTTTTCTGTCATCAATATTGCCTCCCCAATCTACATCGGTGTAGGCTCTCAACTCAAAAATTTCACTCCTCTTGTAGTACAAACCAAAGTCATTAGTTCCTTTTAAGTACCTCAGTATTCTCTTTACTACCATTAGATGATTTTTTCTTGGATTTGTAGAAAATCTTGCCACTATTCCAATAGCTAATACAATGTCTGGTCTACTATGTACAACATACTACAACTTTCCAATCATTGATCTATATAATGTCTGATTCACTTCAGCTGACTCATCATTCTTTGATAACTTATGTCCTATTACCATTGGTGTACCAACTAGTTTTGAATCTTCTAATCCAAATGTCTTGAGTATCTCCTTGATGTATTTTGATTGGGTCATGAATATGCTATACTTCAATTGATGTACTTACAATCCAACAAAAAAATGGATTTCTCCAAACATTGATATTTCAAACTCATGTTTCATTTGATTAGAAAAAGCTTTGCATAGAATATCTTTTCCTCCAAATATTATATCATCAACAAATATTTTAGATATCAAAATGTCTTTATCTTTCTCTACCTTGATATATAGGTTGCTATTGTTATCTTTTCTCTCAAATCCTATATTCACAAAATATTTGTGTAGTCTCTCATACCATGCTCTAGGTGCTTGCTTTAGACCATAGAGTGCTTTATGCAGTTTGCAAACCATACCCTTGTTGCTCTCATCAAAAAATCCTTCTAGTTGTTCTATATAGACTTCCTCTTCTAGTATACCACTGAGAAAAGCAGACTTTACATCCATTTGGTAGACTTGGAAACTTTTTTAAGTAGCATATGCAAGTAGTGTTCTTACTCCTTCCATTCTAGTAACAGGGGCAAATGTTTCCCCATAGTCTAGTCCTTCTTCTTGTGCATAACCTTTGTAGACTAGTCTGGCTTTATTTCTTGTTATCTCACCATTCTCATCAAATTTGTTCCTAAACACCCATTTGGTACCAATTACATTCTTATCAGCTAGTCTAGGAACTAGGGTCCAGGTTTTGTTCTTCTCAATCTGATCTATCTCTTCTTCCATAGCTTTATACTAGTCATCATCTTGCAGTGCATCTTTTAGTATTTTAGGCTCAATCTTACTTAGCAAACATGATTCATTCCTTAGTCTATTTCTTGTCATTGGTCTGGCATCCTTGTCACCAATGATTTGTTCTTCAGGGTGATGTCTTCTCACATACTTAGCTAGTCTTGGTTCTGTTCTTCTTTCCATATTTGGTCCTTTAGTTTCAGAGTCATTTTTCTCTTCTCCATTTGGTATTTCATTATCTCTTTCATGTATACTATTTTCAGAGTAAAAATGTGCATTTTCTTCATTTTACAACTCAACTTTTGAATGTAACTCGACATTCACTGGTTGTGACTCGGCTAATACTAAAATTTGTTGTTGATTCCCAACTTGATTGGAAACTTCATCTTCAATTGATATTCCTTCATAGAAATATACAAAGGATCTATAATCTTCTGGTTGCTTGGATTCATCAACTTGGACTTCTGCATGCTCATCAAAATTTACATTTGCACTCTCCACAATCTTGTTAGTGTTAGTATTCAAACACTTATATGCTTTGCTTTTAGTGGAGTATCCAAGGAACATGCCTTCACCACTTTTTGCATCAAACTTCCCATTTCTAGTATCTTTAAGAATATAGCATTTGCAACCAAAATTTTTGAAATGTTTTACATTAGGTGAGTGACCATACCATAGTTCAAAATGTGTTGCATTTGTTCCTTTCTTGACTTGGACTCTATTTAGGGTGTAAATAGCAGTACTTATAGCTTCTCTCCAGTACTTTAGAGCAACATTTTTCTCCATCATCAGGGTTTTGGCATAGTCTATCACTAATCTATTCCTCCTTTTAGCAATACCATTCTATGGTGGAGTTCTTGGTGGTGATGTTTGCCTTTTGATTCCTTTTTCATTGAAAAATATCTCAAATTCTTTTGATGTAAACTCTCCTCCTTTATCTAATCTCAGGCACTTCAGACACTTTCCTATTTCCTTTTCAACCTTGGACAAGTACCACTTAAACATTTGAAATGCATTAGATTTTTGTTTTAAGAACATGACAGTCATCATCCTAGAATAGTCATCTATAAATATCATTATGTATCTATCTCCTAGGTAGCTCTATACTTCTATTAGTCCACATAAGTCAGTATGGACTAGTTATAGTACTTCTCTAGAAGTGTAGGTTTTGCTTTTAAAGCTTGATTGGTCATCTTTCCTAGTTGACATTGTTTGCACATTGTGATTTTAGGCTTCTTTAGTTTGGGCAAACCTTTGACTTCTTTTTGCTGATGCTAATCAGATTGTCAAAGTTAACATGACATAACCTTTTATGCCATAACCACACATCATCAAATTTAACAACAAAATAAGTTGCATCTTCCATATCTAGGTAAAATAGATACTTCTAGTTTGTTCACCTTTTCCTATCATATTTCCATCAGTGTCATAGATTTTGGCAATTTTGTTTCCAAATTCTACTTTGCAACCTACATTGCTTAATTGTGATACACTCAATAAATTATAGTTCAATCCTTCAACATAGTATGCATTATCACATGAAATTTTCTTTGTAAGTTTGATTGAACCTTTTCCTTTGATTTGACATGGAGCATCATTTCCAAATCTAACACTATTTCCATCATGCTGGGTAAAGGTAATAAACTTACTTTTATCTCTTATTATGTGATGTGAACACCCACTGTCTATGATCCACTTGTCATTTTTGTTCACATAGGTTACCAATGATGTTGCTTCATCTTCATCTAATTCATCCTTCATGGCCACATAGACTACTTCATCATTATTCTCATTAGAATCTTCTTCAACAATGTAGCATCTTTTGCCTTTGTCCTTGTAATCTCTGCTATCATCTTCTCTCTGATTCTTGTACTTGTTTTCTTTGTAGTTCTTTTTTTGTGTACACCTTGCAGCAATATGACCTACTTCATTATAATTAAAACAAATGATAGGAAACTTACCTTTGAATTTACCTTTGCCTCTATGGAATCTCTTAGCTAGTAGTGCTTCCAACTATTCCACATCTTCCTCATCTGTGTTGCTGTCACTGGATGCATGTTTTCCTTTTCTACTCTTCTTCTTTGATTTCACTTCCTTAGTATCTTTCAATGTTAGCCTAGCCTTGAAAGAAAATTCAAGATTCTTAGATTTTTAGTTGTCAAAATTGGACAACTCAAATGCAGTAAGTCTTCCCACTATACCTTCAAAGGTTAGTGTGTTTCCTTGTACACACCTTAGCTCTTGGATGGCTGTAACTCTAATAGCCTAGATAGGGAGTAGGGTTCTCAAGTATTTGCTATTAATAGTCTCTTCTTCCAATTGACCACCCAAACTTCTTATTGCACTTAACACTTCTTTCATTCTAGCAGCATATTGAGTAGCATTTTCACCTTCTTCCATTTTCATGTCATCAAACTTTCCTCCGAGGCTTTCTCTCTTTGCTCTCTGAACATTCTGATCTCCTCCATAGATATCTAATAGGGCTTTCCACATCTTGAATATAGTATCACACCTTTTGATGTCATCAAATTCAGCATAGCTGAGTGCAGAGGCAATCTCCAACATTGCCTAATTGTGCTCCTTCCTTTTGTTCAAATCATCTGTAGAGAGGGGTCCAACTAGATCTGTATGTTCTACTCTAATTGAGGTTTTTTTATAATCACCTATTGATCCAAGGTGCAATTTCATCAGACTCTACCATGCAATGAAGTTATCTTTGTTGGGCTTGGAAACTTCTCTCTTGGACATCTTGATCTTCCTGCTTTTAATACTTTGAAACTAAATCAGCAGCTGACTCTGATACCAATTGTTAGAAATGCTTTAGAATAACTGAGAGGGAGGGTGAATAAGTTATTCAAGGTCTAAATGTCCAATCCAAACTTTTCATCAAGTAAAGTGTGCCCATTAAACTGTTTATTCATCCAAGCTTAAACATTCCTACTCAGCAAGTTACTAAAAATCAACATGCAAGCATAACACATGAGAAGATCAACACATAACACATTGATTTACATGGAAACCCAATTTGGGAAAATCCACCAATAACATGCTACTTATTTCTCACTCTTCTAAAGTAATGCCCTATGAAAGGCCTACTCTATAACACAGTGTTAAATGTGACATGGTTAAAGGATTTAACCACCCTATTAGAAGTGGGCCTAGCTAGAGGACTTTAGAACATTCACTTGAAATGCCACCTTGTTAAAGGATTTACAAATGGCTATTAAACCAACCTAAGTCTATAGGATTTTTACCCTAACTGATACAATTGCTAGAGAGTAACAAAAAGGGCTTTTGACTTGATTACAACATACAACTTATCCTGCAAATTTTAGATCACCATTTAGCTCTTCACAATCTGCCTGGCTTTTAGTCTTTGCAGCTCTAACAGCTTGCCCTCCTTTCAAGCTTGGTCTCCTTGAGTCTTCATGCTCAATGTCCCAATGCAATCCTCTCTTTCTAACCACTAATCGAAGTAGAGTCTTTGTGCTCTATTCTTCCTTCTCCTTGACACCCTTCAACCACTTCACAATTTGGCTTATATTACTAGAAAGAATGAATCTCATGATGAAGGAGATAAAATGACACTTATCTCTCATGTTAGCAAAAATGATACATGGATTATTGATAGTGGCTGCTCACATCATATGACTGGTGACAAAACAAAGTTTGAACATATAAAACATTATGATGGTGGAAGTGTGAGATTTGGAAACAATGAACCATGTTGCATAAAGGGAAAGGTTGTATCTCACTAACCAATAAACTTAGATGTGATAATGCTTATTGGGTTGAAGGACTAAAACATAATCTATTGAGTGTGGCATAGTTGAATAACATTGGATTAAAGGTAGAATTCATAAATGGGAAGGCCAATCTAGTGGATGGAAAAGGAAATCTGGTTGGGTTTGGCAAAAAAACAAAAGGTAACCCATTCTACCTAAATCTTAGTGAAAGTTCTTCTTTTATCACTCATGTAGAAGAAAGCTAGTTATGACATAAAATGTTATGTCATGTGAACTTTGATAATCTAATCAAGATAAGAAAGAAGAAAAGAGTAAGAGGTATTCCTAGTATGAGGAAACCTAATTTGGGCCTATGCAAAAATTGTCAAATTGGTAAGATGGGAAAAACAAGTTTCAAAAGCAAGGACTATCATTCTGAAGTAGTCTTGAAGCTAGTTCATACAGACATACGTGGACCTATTAGAATAGAGAGCTATAGTGGAGATAAGTATTTTATTCCTTCTGTTGATGATTATTCTAGAATGATGATTGTAATGTATCTAAAATAAAAGTTTGAAGCATTTCAAAAATTTAAGTGGTATCCGAAAAGAGTAGAGAGAAACTAAAAACAAGCTGAAGTGTTTGAGATCAGATAGAGGTGGTGAATTCATTTCCAATGAGTTCAATGACTTCTACTTTGAAAGAGAAATTAAGAGACAAGTATTAGCTCCTAGTACACCACAATAGAATGATATAGCTAAAAGAAGGAATAGATCCATCATGGATTGTGCAAGAACTTTAATGATAGAAAAGAGTGTTGCAATCAAATAGTGGAAGGAAGCAATCAATACTGTAATGTATACCTTGAATAGAGTATAGGTGAAGAAAGACTCAAATCAGACTCTTTATGAACTATGGTATGGGTACAAACCTAATGTAAGTTACTTGAAAGTATTTGGTAGCAAATGTTATATCTTGAAGGAATCTAGGAAAGGTAAATTTGATTTCAAAGCTGATGAAGGCATATCCCTAAGATACTTCTGTAGAAGCAAAGCATATAAATGTTTGAATTTTTCAACTCATAAGATCATAGAAAGTGCACATGTAAGAATCAATGAGTGTGTAGAAAAGAGTGAAGAGGAGAGCAACAAAGAACCTAAGAATCACAGAAAATTTGTCTACTATGAACATGATACATTGCCAAATCAAATTGGAAGTTAGTAGACTTCACCTCTTGAGTCCCCAAAATATTCAAAAGCTACTAAGTTTCAACTAGTGCAACACGAGACATAGTTTGAAGGACCCAAATCACAATTAGAAGGTACCAAGTTGTTGCTAGAGAAAACTGAGTTTGATGGACTTGAGTCATAGACAATGGGACCCAAGCTTGATACAGAAGATCATGCTAAGGTTAGTGGAACAAATTATAAATCCAAAGTACTTGTGTTAGCAAGATATGTTAGAAGGCACCATGCACCTGATCAGATAATTGGAGACAAGACAAATGGAACAATGATAGGAAACAAATTGAAAGGTACATGTTTGCTTATTGAATTTGAACCTAGGTTAGTAAAAAATGCTTTGGATAATGAAACTTGGACTGAAGCTATGAATGAATAAATAGAAAATATAGAGAGGAATAAGACTTGGAATCTTGTTCCTAGATTCAAGGATAAAAATCTAATTGGCACAAAGTGGGTGTTCAGAAATAAGTTGAATGGAGATGGAGAAGTTTCTAGAAACAAAGCAATGTTAGTATGCAAAGGTTATTCTTAAGAAGAAGGTATTGACTATGGTGAAACTTTTGCTCCTATTTCCATATTAGAAGGTGTTAGAACTTTTACTTGCTTATTCTACACACAAAGGATTTAAAGTTTATCAAATGGATGTAAGATCTGCATTCTTGAATGGAATTCTTGAAGAGGAAGTTTACATAGAACAACCTGAAGGTTTTGTGGATCCTAGCAAAAGGGGTATGGTTTGTAAATTACACAAAGTATTGTATGGTCTCAAGAAATCTCCTAGAGCTTGGAATAAAAGACTTCATATCTACTCAATAAAGACTAGTTTTCAAAGAAAAAATGATAATAGTAGCCTATATATCAAAGAAAGACCAGACAAGAAGATTGTATTGGCTAAAATATTTGTGGATTAAACTTTATTTATAAAAAATGATGACTTATGCAAAGAATTTTAAGAAGAAATAAGTAAAGAATTTGAGATGTCTATGTTTGGAGAGATAAATTTCTTTGTTGGATTGCAGATCAAACAAAAGAAAGATGGTATCTACATTACTCAATCCAAATATATCAAGGAGATACTAAAGAAGTTTGGAATGGAAGATTCAAGACTAGTTGGAACACCTATGTCTACTGGATATAATCTTTCAAAATGATGATTCTAAAGAAGTTTATTAGACCGCATACAAATCAATGATTGAAAAATTGCAACATGTAGTGCACATAAGGCCTGATATTGCATTAATAGTTGGTATGGTGGCAAGATTCTCAACAAATCCCAAAGAAAATCATATGATGACAATCAAGAGAATCATGAGGTATCTGAAGGGTATTGAAGACTATGGATTATGGTACAAGAAAGGAGGCAATCTAGATTTGAAAGCATTCACAGATGCTAATTGGGTAGGAAGTGTTGATGATAGGAAGAGCACCTGTGGTGGAGAGTTCTTTCTTGGTAAAAGACTAGTGTCTTGGACAAGAAAGAAGCATAATTGTATTTCTCAATCTACAATAAAGGAAAAATATGTGGTAGTAGTAGTTAATTATTCCAATGTTGTTTAGTTCAAGAAACTAGTAGTAGGTATGAAGATAGAAATCAAGGATCCAGTGGTTATATTCTATGATAACACTAGTACAATTAATATATTAAAGAATTCTATGATGCATACCAAAACCAAGCACATTGCTATAAAATATCACTTTTTGAGAGAATTCTTATAAGATAAAGAGGTAATATTGAAATATGTGGATACAAAAGAACAAATTGTAGACATATTCACTAAGCCATTACCTCAGGATGCATTTTTGTATCTAAGAGGTAAGTTAGGGGTCATTCTCCTATCTAAAGCTCACTAAATGAATTTTAGTGATCCATCAACCAGAGCATGTTGAAGATCAATCAATTTGTGTAGTAATGAAAGGGACACATTGCATATGAATAAGTACATGAAGTACATTGATATTCTTTGAATGTTGTCTTTGGCATAAGATGTCAAAGAGGGAGAGTTTGTTATCATATCTCAAAAAATTTGTTTGTAGATATCAAAGAGGGAGAACTTGGTCTGATATCATAAAGGGAGATTTTGCTATTAGAAGAAGATGTTGAAGATAGAGTTTGCCAATAGACGGAGAAACTGAAGGCAGAGGGAGTTCACACTAATAGAGGGAGTCCCCATGGATAAGAATTAGAATGAAACTAAGGATGTGTTCCTTTATTCTTGCTCTAAAATTTTATTGTATTATGATATGTTGTGTTTCTATCAATGCCAAAGAGAGATATTTTTGAAAACAATTCATTAATTATTTATTATCTTTGATGTTACACAAAATGTCATATCATTTCTAGTTAGTGTATGCCGAGCTCACTTGAGTGATGAAGAATATTTCCTATGTCTGTCGAGCATTCTAGAGCTTGCCTTGTTCAGAAGACAATGTCAACTGAGTTCACTTGAGTTATGAAGATAGTTTCCTATGTCTACCAAGCATTCTGGAGTTTGCCATGTTTAGAAGACAATGTCAACCGTGTTCACTCGGGTGAAAAAAAATAAATTTATAGAAGGCTGAGTGAGTTTTAATTGAGCTCACTCAGTTAATGAATGAAATGTTGGATGGAACCAATGTTAACCAAGCTCACTTGGTTAGCAAAGAAACTTTATGGAACATAGTGTTAATAGATTCCACTTGGTTAACATAGGAAAATCATTTTTGAGTTAGTGTCTACTAAGAAGGGTTGACTAACAAAGGATATTCTTGTTTTGGAATATTGAGTTTAATAGTTTTGTTTGTTCGTTCTAGCTAATTGAGGAGATGAATATTAATTATTATAAGTTGTATTCAAGCCAACTTGACAATGTGTAAGATATAAATATAAGGTCAAGTTAAGGATTGAATGTGTGGAAGAGAATAGAATATTTGAAGATGCTTAGAGGAAGCAAATTGAAAGGATAAACAAAATATCTTTGTTGAGATACAAAGATACATTCAATAAAAAATGATCAAGTATATAAGCCAAAATTGAGATATGTAATTAGCAATTTAGTTGCATCAAAAATTATGTCATCTCATTGTTACTCTCTAAGCATTGTAGTAGTGATCTAAATCTCTTAATAGAGTTGGCTTAATAGCTATTTGTAAATCCTCTAACAAGCTAGCATTTTTAGATTGAAGTGTCTAAAGACCTCTAACAAGGCCACTACTAATAAGGTGATTAAATCCTTTAACAGGGTCACACCTAATAGTGTGTTTTGTAACCTTTAACACAATTGACTCCTACTAGGGCTCACTTCAGAAGAGCGAAAACTAGTAACTAGTTGCAATTGGTGGTTTTTCCAAATTGGGTTTCCAAGTTAAATCTTGGTGTAACTTGTGTTCATGTTATTTCTTCTATGTGTATGAAACTAAGTTAAGTAAGGTTAATCACTAATAATATCTTAATATTTTCATTTTAAGCATTTTCTGAGTTACTATTGCTATTTCAGTGTTTGTCGAGTTAAAACAATTACTAGTGTAAACTGAGTGCCTGTGTATTTACCAAGTATTAGTATTTTTAGTGAAGATTATGTTGACATCTAAGGGGTTTGGGATTTATTTTTTTGGTAATTGATTCACCCCTCCCCTCTTAGTTACTCTTATATTTACAACAAGTTGGTCATCATGCCTGATGAGGAGGAGGATGAAGGAGAGAAAACCAAGTCTAGCGATTTGAGTAAGTTTCAAGTTATTCCTAGATGTCCTCCAATAACCATTGATCAGGTATGTGAAACTATTAGAAATGCAACAGGAATCTCAAGTTTTAAATATTTTAAGTATGATTCTTTGGATAAGGAAGATCAAGTGAAAATTGAAAAAGGCAATGCTAGATATGATGAAAAAATTAAAGTATATGCCTATAGAACTAGGAAAAGACATACCAAAAGATTTGTTCATTAAATTAAATGCTAAATGGAACTGGGCTTTATCCAGTTGAGGGAAATAAGAGAGGTTGCATTATCCCAAAAAGTGCTTGATTTAGGGAAGACACATATGTCTATTCCTATAAAATATTTTACAAAGAAATTTGTGCCCAAGGTAAGGGCCTATAAGATTTTGAAGGATAAGATACAAGATTTTATACAAGAAAGTATTTTGATATGGAAAAATGTATTTGGACTATTATCTCCAATGATAGAAGAAAAAAAGAAGAAGAAGGTAGAGATGTAATAGAACTAGATAATTAAGAAGATTATGATGAGTCAGAGAGCTTGGAAGAACAAATAAGGAAAAAGGTATAGGAGAGTGAATAGAATGATGTTGTCATCATAGAGGATATTCTAAAGGATTTGAGCAATACAAATCCATAGAGCCCGAAGAATACCTGCATGTAAAAACTTGTTATAGAGAAGAAAAAGACAAGAAGAGGCAAGGGTTTTCTCTAAAAATATGGAAATTTTATTCTTAGAAATGAAAAAGATAAGAGATAATTACAAATGATCTATCCTTATAGAAGGAGATCAAAACTTGAAAAAAGGCTAACCTAAAAGGTAAATACTATTTAATAATTAATAATTAATTATTATATATGAATCCATAAGTGCATAAAGTGAAATATTAAGAAGGGAGAAAAGGTACTTTAATAAATGAAATTTAATTAACCTTTTTCTCTAACACCCCCCTTAAGATGAGCAATAGTGCAACTACAAACAATGCAAAAAGAGAAAGGAAACTATAATGCAATACAAAAAGTAAACTTGGGTCCAAACAACAAGGCCTGATGAGGTACCCAATCACAATCAAATCTCTATGAAATAGAGAAATAGAGAAAACCTAGTGGGAAAAACCCTACTCCAAAAAGAGATAGAAAAGGATGCACAAACGAAACATCTCAAGAGAATCTCTCAAGATCATAAGTATAATGAAAGCCTCCATAATAGAAGCTTTAGACTCCATAGCCCCCCCCAGAATGGTAGAGCTCTTGTATCAATGAACATACCAATGTGGCTCCAATCTAAAGGAAACAAAGGTAGCAGACAAGAATGATAAAACCCATGTATGTAAGGTGCAACTAGATGTCCTAGCTAATGCTCAAAAGGGAAAGCATGAGAATCCTAAAATGGAATCTCCAATGGAGATGAGATAATAGGTGTGTTGAATTTGTCATCTAAGAGGAGATGCATATCCTCTAATATATCCTCAAAAATTGCAGTAGGTGGCTCAATGACTGGAGCTGTAATAGTAGGAAATTTTGAAGAGTAATCCTATGTAAGAGATGGAATTTGAATAGGAGGTGGAGGCGTAGAAGTCATAACACTGGTCTCAGGAACAACACATAAGTTCAAGCAACCTGACTACACCTTAGTAGAATCTCATAAAAAAATAGAGTGAGTCTCTGATAATGGAGATGGTGGACCAAAATACAAGAAGGAATATAGGTGGGAAGCATGATCAATAGTCCTAGTAGCAATAATATTACCTGTCTCACCATCTCTAATGTACACTGAATCTTGTGCAAACTCAATTGTCTTCCCTGTCCCATTGTGTGTAATCTAATAAATGGAGAGAAGGTTAGAGGAAAAAGATGGAACACAAAGTACATCATGAAATGTACCATCATCAATGTCAATAGAACCTTTCCCACATACAGTCATAATAATGTTATTCACCATCAAAATGCGTGGAGTAGGAGAAGCCTTACAAGAAGAGAATAAATCCTTAGAAGATGCCATATGGTGTGAAGCACTTGAATCCAGTAGCCATCTAGAAGAATGAGGAATAGTAGTTGCACACAGTGCATGACCCTTTCCTATATCTTTCCCATCTAACTGAAATAATGATGAAGAAGAAGATCTGTGAGAAGTAGAAGGAATATCAATATTGTTCTTTTGAAGGAGAGCAGTCATATCTGAAACATGTTTGGCATAGTCATCTAACTTCTTCTCATAGAAATGTGACTCTGTTGATCTCAGATTGGTTTTGACTAATGAGTGTCTACACACTTAAGTTATTTACTTAGTTCATTCTGAAAAAGTAATACATGCCAAGCACAACATGTATATAATAGAGCATGCTGAGTCCATAGTGAGTGCCAAGTCACTCATTTGCCAAGTCACTCAAGTGTTGAGCATATAGTGTATGCCGAGGGATTCAGGAGCCAAGTAAGTAGAACATGCCAAATGATATAGATGTCAAGTCTTAGTATAGAAATCAGTATATGCCAAGCATTAGAGACTTCAGATGCTGAGTAAGACAATTTTGTCATAGTTGTTTGTAATGGCACAAACAACTATGTAAACCATTTTTGAGCCAACTTAAAGATTGATTTATGATATTTTGGAGATAAAGAGGAATCTTAAGTTGGATTTGTGAGGCCTCGTCCCGACCCATCGTAGCATAGTGATACATTACTATTATTTTGATACTCACGACTCGAGATGTCGAGACATTATCTGATGCTTAGAACATATTATATTATTTCATGCTGTGTGATGTTACTTCCAGATATTTGATGTTCATCATTTAAAGTTTTAGGTATATGTATGTTGATGGATTAAGTAAAATGTAGGATTAACACATTGATTTTGGAATCTTTATGATTAAGGATATAAGTAGGATGAAAGAAACCCTGATTGATGTATGTTTCAATTTATGTGAATTTTTGATACGTATATACATATGTACATGTGATTTTATGGGGCTACTGATGTGTGCAATGAGTGTGCAAGATATTTAGCCGAGAAACCCGATGAAGGAACATAACTGACCCCTATGCACTAATTTTGGAAACCTTGTTGTTTGTAATTAAATTGAGATGTATGTATGTATCCTTATGTGATTAGTAAATGTTAATGTTCATAACTATGTTCTTTTAGTGTCGCTTGACACTCATGAATTGTTTATGCTCTTCAACGTGCTAGCTAGGGTTAGCTGTGTAACTTTTGGACCTAAATTGGATTTAGTGTCTTTTTGCTATTTGGTTCTTAATCAAGTTTAGTCACCCTTAATCTGGATTAGTGCTTAATCTGCATTTTTTAGAGTTATTAGATGGTCTTAGATTATTCCTAGCTTTTGTTTGGTTCCAAACCTATTCCTAAGGCTTTAAAACATGAAATATTTATACCCAAGTGGTATGGGTATGGGTTGGGGGTCTTTTCCAACCCCTAAGCCCCTTTTATTGACTTTTGAGATCACTCAAAAAGTCTCTTTTTGCCTTTGTGCGAAAATTGACTATGGCTACCATGAGTTGCCTCACCCCACCTCCACTTAGTGGTTAACCATAGTATGGGTTGAGTTAGGAACTTCTAGATTTGTAGGTGGGTGGGAGAAGTTATTGCTCTTTTCGTGGTTGAGTTTGAGGCTTATTTAGAGACCCTTCTTGGAGTAGTTTAGGTTGTTACCCAATCTCTACATTTAGAGAGGAGTCTTGGAAGAGTGAAGGAAGGAAGGGAAAAGCTCTACTCAAATTGTTCATTTGTCATTACCTCTTTGTGAAGGTAGGAGTTCTTCATCTCCCTAATTTATATTTTCATGCTTGATTCATGCTTATGCTTTGTTGTTGTTTGAACGCTTGTATGTATGTTGGGTATGTTGGGAAGATTTGAAAACCATGTTTTTTGAATGTTTTCCTTTCATGTTTATGTTTGAATTTTGGGGTTTTCTTTTATGGGTGTTTTGGTATTACTCACCCTTGGATAGAGCAGAAGTGACCGATTTTGGGAAAGGTCTTTTTAGTTGGACTCCAACCAGTGTAGAGTCTCTACTCAGGATGAGAAGAGGGAGAGAGGGTAGGGTGTTATGGGCCCCTACCTATCAGCACACACCTCGTAGGAGTTTGGCATGTTAAAATGGAAGAACAGAAGTTCTTGGTTATAGCCCCGATTGGGCATCTATTTTGGTGTTGTGTCACACTTCTCCTGTTGGAAGAATCCACCTTTCCCTAGTTTTGATTCATTGTGAATCCTATTGTGAAAATATTGTATGAATATTCATGTTTGATTGTTTCTTGGTCATGCTTGTTGTCACCTGATTAGATTTTGTTCTCTCTACGGTTCTTAGAAATGTGTTGCAAAAATTGATATGGAACCCTTGATGAGGGTCATGAAGGAAATTCAATTAAATTGTTGTAATTTTGGGATTGAAATCCTATGTAATTTGTACCTCAAAACCTTGTTGTAATGGCAACAACACCGAGTTTTCTTCTTGGTTCTTTCCCGGTTGAGCCTTTGAATCGGGTTTGCCAATAAAAATAGTGATTGAGTATATTTGCTTATCATGTGATTTAATCATAAAATTTTTAATTAGATGGATGCACATAAGAAATAAGATGATATGATGACGGTTTAATTAAGAAAATTTTTCAAGTTTTCCTTATATGTTAAATATGAAAACTATGTTAAGGAAAGAAAAATGGTTATGGTTGATAGTTCAATTCAAGTTGTTTAAGATATCAATTAATCTTGTATTATTGTGTCACAATGATTAAATCTATGTTTTAAATCCATCCAAAAAAAAATACACCTTGAAAAAAAAATACATTGCTTTGTAAATCTATACTTAGAAAAATTTTGACAAAAAAAAAAAAGTTTCTAAAGAGAGTATAAACTCTCTAGTTTTTGTATGGAGAGAAAATTTTATTCCCCTCATTACAACAGAGAATCTTTAAAAGGCTCCTTTTATATTTTTATTGAAAAATATAAATATAAATTAATCAAATTATAAATAAATATAGCAGTGCAAAAATAAACTTTTAACATTTTAAACTATCCTAATATCTTCTTACCTAATAAAATTTTTGTCTTAAATTCATACCCATCTTCTCCTTGGGCGTCACTTCTGAAAATGCATATTTTAAAAAGGTTTTATAATTTTTTTTTTGTGCAAATTCAATGGTCATCATGGAGATGACGTCACCCCTATCCCCCCTTAATTTTCGCAGACCTTTGCTTAGGGTTTAAAGTTGTTTTTAACTCCTTTCTTTCACCCCCCACTAAGCCTTGGTCACCCACCTTTTTCTATGAAGTCTGCGCATGTTTCCAGACTTGGGTAGAGCACTGTCCTTGGCCAGCGCTTGGGAAGCGCTTGGCCTTGGGAAGTGCTTGGCCTAGGTTAGGTAGGGTGTAGGGGGGGGGAAGTATGGGGGGGTTAGTATGGGTTAGGTGTTAGGTGTTAGGTTAGTGTAGGTGTTAGTAAATAGGTATGTTAGTTTATTATGTTTTGATTTTGTTAATAGTATTGTTAGTTAAGAAGGTTAGTTTATTTTAGTAATTAGTTTAATTTATCAAAGTTATAAGTTAGTTATTAATTTAGTTATTTGTTTTGATTTTTTTTTTCATATATATTTAGTAATATTAGTTGTTAGCATGTTTTAGTAATTAGTTTTATTTTTTAGTTAAGTTTTAAAGTCATGTTAGTTTATGTGTTAATTTTAGAATTAAGATTTAGAATACATTATGTTTTGTTAGTGACTTATTTTTGTTATTTGTTAATAAATTTAGTAGTTTTAATGATAAAGGTTAATTGGCTATTTAAATTGAGTTTAAATGTAGATTTTATTTGATTAGATATTTTCAATTAATCTAAACCCGAAATTCATTTACATTGTTATTTAAATAATTTTCACATATCGTTATACGTTAGTGTAATAACATAACTTTTATCGCTATCAACTTAATAGTGAGAGTATTAATTTAACAGTGTAGAGAACCTTTACCTAAACTGTGACCATAACCTTATCAAACTTAGAATATTTTAATTATGATTTAATTTTTTTTTTTTTGTGTTCTTGCCCTTGTAGTTTGGGCATGATAGGATTCCTAATGCATGACATGCAACTAATTAGAAAAAGGGAAGGATTAAGCAAAAAAATGGACAAATCCCAACCGTTGATTCATACTTAATCATAAGTCACCTAAGTCTTCTTAAGGAGGACAAACCCCAAACTTTCAAGAGTGTGAAAATGTGTATGAAGGAGTGAAGAGAGAAGTTTGCATGCACAAATAAAGCATTCATGGTGGCTAAGGAGTTATGATTTGAGATTGCATTTTAGAATAAGTTAAAGGAGAACAAAGGAAGAAAAGAGACATCTAATCAAGAAGGATCAAGAATACATCAGTTTAGAAGTGATCTATCATCAAGCAATCAAGTGCTAACCATAGGAACATTGTTGAATCATTCAAGCAAGTGAATCAATCAAATCTCTTAACAGAGTAGTCCTAATAGGTTGTATTGAAATCCTCTAGCAAGGTGCTTACTTAGTTATGAATTAAATTCCTTTAGCAAGACACACTTCTAACAGGGTGTTGAAATCTTTTAATAGGGTGAGACATAACAATCTTTGTAAGCTTTTAATAAGGAAAACCTTTCATAGGGTAGATCATGTCTCATGACCAAAAAATTGTAACCTTCATTGGATAGACTTTATTACTATAGTAGTGAAGATTTGTAGGTGTCATCCCCACCCCTATTTTACCTTATCATTAGAGGGTTTCTGGGTAATAATATCTGGTGTCATATGTGAGTGAATGTTTATATGTTTACATGATTTAGATGCATATTCTTTACATGGTATTTTAGTTTACTTAGTGAATGTATAAGATGGATGTGTGGTGAATGTTTTTATGGGTCACAGTTTAAACTATTGATTCATCCCCTCCTCTCAAAAGTTTACCTTTCCTATTGTAATTTCAACAATTGGTATCAGAGCTTTTTTTTTTTGAAAGAGAAGCTTTGCAACTTTGAGGAAAGATCTTAGAAATGGAAGTCTACAAGTTGGGAAAGAATATTGAGAATCAGGGAATTGAATACAACTCATTCTACATCAACTAAATGAAGCAAGAAAATAATTAAATAAATCTTTGAAGAGAAGGAAGGATATTTCTATTGGAGAGAATACCACACAATACAGAGAGATGGACACTACTAAGCTATTTGCAGATGGAGACTCAAATGAATTTGATGTAGCAGCTGCAGATCTAATGGAAAAGAATAGAGTGCAAGTTGAGGAAATAAAAAATCTCAAGTTAGAGCAAGAATCACAAGCCATAATACTATGTGAGATGACTGAATAGAAGAAGAAAGCCATGGAAGATAAAGCCATGATTGAAGAAGACAAAAGAGTTCTAGCCAACAGACTAAAAGAGAAATCATTAGAGCTAACCAAGATTTCTAACATACAATTGGATACTTTGAGTCAAATGATGACTGCCAACTATGAGTTGAATGTCAAGGACATTGAAATAACAACATTGAAGTTGTAGAATGAGCAATTGAGCAATGACCTAAAAATAGAAAAGGAATTTGCTAAAAGTTTCATCAAACCAAGTGAAGCCATCAAATACTTTGAGCAATTATTGAGATCCCTTAGATCCAATAATGATACATCTAGACTGGGATACACAAGTATTGAAGAAGGGGAATCATCCAAAAGTGCTGAAGAAAAGAGCAATAAAGGTAAGAATTCCAAACCTACCTGTCATAATTGTGGTAAGAAAGGACATACTATAATGTGTGTAGGAGCAAGACTATAAATCAGAATATCAAGCATAAGAGCATGGTTCACTATCATAAGCGCAACAAACAAGGACATCAAGAACATGAATATAGAATCAAGACCATTCACACACAAAGATTTGAAGGATATTTCTAAAATTGTCATAAATATGGACATAGAGCTTTTGAATGTAGATCCAAACCCATGTGGTCATCAAAAAAGAAGTCAAAGGTAAGGAAAAATGGTAACTCTTATAACTAGGATTATAATACAAGGTATAGCTATCATTATTGTCAAAAATATGGACATGTTCTTGAGAATTGTATTAGAACACACTTCAGAAGTGACTACAAAAGGTGGTTGAGTCAAACCACATGTTTTAACTATTTGAAGACTAGGTACATTAGTCAATATTGTCCAACAAGGTCAAAGGCACCTAGTTGTGAATTCAATAAAGGCAAAGGCAAGACAAATGTTGAAAATGTCAAAAATGAAATGAACACGACATGGAAGAAAAAGAATGATTGTAGTACACCAAATGGAGAAGGGATCACTTCACCCAATGGGTCAGGTGATCACAACTCATCAAACTAAGAAATAAAGAGGTATGTAAGATTGATATACAAAGGTCATATCACACACCAATTTGAAAGGATTTGGTACTCAAATTTTTACATTAGCATGAACAAAGATGTAAGATGCTATTAAGAATCCAAGAAAAATCTTAAGTTTTTCATGTTGTTTTCGTGCATGAAAAGTTTCCTGTATGTGCCGAGTGAAATGCAAGAGGATGCTAAGCTAATAGACTAGCTAGTGATGCCAAGCTTGAAATGGCTACTGAGTCAATGTAATGTTAATGGATGCTGACTGAGCCTGAAATTGGTTGATGCTGAGGTTACAACTGTGTAAGTACTCAACATTAATTGTAGCATTAAAAAAGGGTATTTGATTGATTTCAACTCATTTTTCATCATTTGAAAATTGAGAAAGAGCAAGGAGAGCAAGAGGTGATCTAGAAATCCATCCAAAGTGATTGCAAAAGATTTGTTCAGCGATTCAACACCACTTTGTTAGATCTTGCAAGGTATTTATCAAGTGCCAAGTTATGCTATTTATACTTTTGTAAACCTTAGTTTCACATAATGACATCTAGTTCAAAGAATGTAGATGGTAAGGAGGTTTTGAATTTTCAACTGGTTAGTAATGAGGTTAAGCAACCAATATTCAAGGCCATACCTGATATTGCATACAAGCAAGACCCCTCCGGTGCATTATCCATGATACCACCAAATGTTTTAACGGTTCAAGATGTTAGGAAATGTTATAACTACAAAATTGGAAGTATAGGAGATATGGAGATTAGGCAAGCATATGAAAAACTTTGTGAGAACAATGTACTAAGGGAAGAATAGAAAATTGTAAAAAGAAAGGGTTAATACGAGCCCTAGATTTCTCGAATGTGTTCAAAACAAAATGGATTAAGATAGTATTGAGTAAGATACATGATAGTTCATTATGGCTAGACAATGGACCTATGAAGATAACCAAAATGATAATCCATAGGGTTACAGGATATCCAACCCTAGATTGGCCTAAGACATTGAGGAGTGATTCAAAAGAAGTTATTGAAAAGAATACAGGAGCCATGTGGAACAAGAGAGGCATGAAAATTGATACCATTACAGATCCTTTGTTAGAATTTGTAGTAAGGGTTATTTCACACAAGTTTTACCAATCTAGTAGATTAAACAATGTGCCCTATATTGCAGTGGATGTGGGTTATAAAATTATCAAGAAAGATCACACATATGATCTTGTAGAACTACAATTATAGCAATTGGTTGAGAACCTAGGATCCATAAGAAAGACTAAGAGTGCTCAATGCAAATTTCTTTCTATTTTGGTATGCATTTTCTTTTATGTTTAAAACACTTTTCCTACATTTGACACAATTGCTTGGAAAACAAACAGGTCAATGTCAATGTGATTGGTGAATTCATTGAACAATTGGGTGACAATTTTGAGTTAGTTATGACTAGCTATTTTGAAGACTTCAAGAAGTCAATGAAGAAAAGATTGAGAATTCCAGTGTCACTTGTAGAAAAACATTATGATGATGTTTGCTTTCTAGTAGATGCTGATTACACTTTTGTTCAAGTAGTAACACCAAGGGTAAGATGGTTGAGACCCTTAGGATATGAAATAAATGTAGATGAAGCCTTTGCAGCTATTACTACTCTACTTGCAGAAGAGGTAGATAAAAATGCCAAGGCATTTAGAAATTATGAAATGGATAAATCCAAGATTTCTATGGAATTGAAGACTATCTCTATTATTAAGAAGGAAAATTTGGTGAAGAAATTAAAAGCTAAATTGGGTGAAGGTGCTGAGCAAGAAGAAGAAGAAGAAGAAGAGGATGAATAGGAAGAAGACATATAGGCACAAGCACCACTTGCACTAACTCAGGACAAGGTGAAGATCAACAAGAGGAGGAGACAAAAGTTGCTAAAGGTGCCAAGGAAGAAGAAGTCAAGGAAGCACCTACACCTGCTGATCAAAAGAAGATGAAGGCCAAGGCACAACCTATGACAAGGGCTAAGAAAATTGCAAAACCAAGCTAGCCCAAATCAACTAAACCTATGACAAGGGATAGTGCATGTGTAACTGCATAAAAGGCAAAGGAGAAATCCAATCTAGCCAAGCATGAAGGAGGTGTGTAGAAAAGGCCAAGGAGGAAGTACATTGCACAAGCTGAATCAAATGAAGAAAGAATTGAATCAGACGACAATACCCAATTCAAGGTGGTGAGTCACAATCCATTATTTGATTTAGAAAATCTATGTGAAAATGTCAAGAATAGTGTAGACTTATCAAGATATTCTCATGTTGATTTTGATAATCTTGGTAAAGTAGAAAAGAATAAAGTGGAGGAAGCTATATATGCCATGATGGAAAACTTTAAGAAAGCCCCACTAGATATTGCCAACTCAATGCTTAAAAGATTATATGAGAGAGTTGAGTAGAAATGGCACTATTTCTTGAACTTGGAAAGAAAAATAAGGCAATCTTCACTTGTAGGAGTGATGCCTAAACTAAGGCACAAATTGCTAAGGCTATGCAGAAATATGTAGTTAGGTTTGTACCTAAGTATATAGCCTTCAACATTTTGCAAAATAGTATTGAAGATGTTGTGAAGAAGTCCACACAGATGTGGAAAGTAACATATGGGCTTGCTACAGTTAAGGAAGGTGAACAAGAACCCATTGAGGTAAACGATGATAAAGAAGATGATGACAATGAAGACACTATTAAGGGAGGGACAAAAATGAATGTAGATGACAAGGCAATAGTTGAGGCAGAGTAACAAAAAGAATAGAGTGTACAAGATACACAATTGCCCAATGTTAGTCCTCAACATGTACAAAGTATAAATACTAAAAAAATAATAGTTAAGGATGTTTCTGATGTCACAGCTTAGAACATCAATCCCTTTACAAAGGAAGATCTCAAAAGGATACTTGATCAGTCTACACTACAAGCCAAATTATGTGATAATTCTATTTTGGTGAGTGTAGATGAACTAAAGAAATCAGTGATTGATACAACAAGGGAAGAGGTGAATACATAAGAACTAGCTACTATCATCCCTCAAGTCACTAATGTGAAACCTTTGGATTAAACACTTAAAGCTACATTAGATAAGGTTGATACAATTGAGAAGGATAGAGTGGAAACTTAGGCCACTACTGTAGAATAGAATCAAACAGGTTAGATAGACTTATTTGCACCTACAACACAAGATCAAGGTGCATCACAAGGCATTGTGGTAGATTAGGACAAGCCTAGAGAGATAGAGTTGACACCAAAGGTGAAGGAGCAAGTAGAAATTCAAGCCCTAGTAACCTTACCACAATTTGGCACTCCTTCTAGTCACACTCTTTAGAAGCTGAGCATAGATGCAACACCATTGCAGATCTGAGTGCCAATTCCAAGCTCATCAAAGGTAGAAGAAGTGATATAATATAGAGATGTAAGCCTTGATGAAGAGATTGTGTTACCAAACTATGACTTTGACACAATGACAATTGAGAAGATGAGCATATTACAAGAAGCCCTAGCAAGAAAGAAGCATTAGGAACTACTTAGAAGGTAGCATAGGTAGAAGTAAACATTGCTAAATATCAAAGACATCTTTCTAGATGCATTTAGTTTATCGAATCCAGATGAGACCAAGCCACTTATTAAACAAATGACAACTATAGAGGAAAAGGTTAGTGATGTCGACCTTGACACAAATGCAAAATTATTAGAATGGTCAGAAAAGAAATTTCAAAATAAAGTACATGAGAAGATATTAGGTGACATAGCAATCACATAAGTTGCATTGGCAACTAAGGTTGAACGTGTGAAGAAGGTACACTTGAGAACATTTTCTCACTGTACACAAAACTATGCAATCCAACACTCTTCACACAAGAGACCAAAACCACATTTTGAGTCTGGAAAGCCAAATTAATGTATCAGGTGCTAAACTACCTATGAATCTAGATCAAAGTGAGAAGTACTTCAAAACTTTGTTACAAACCCTAAGTTAGTTAGCAACATTGTTTGCAGATGAGGCTAATATAAGGGCCAAATTGATTATCATCCAAACAATGTTGACCAAACATATGGAAATTTTTCACAAGGAATTAGGCTACACTGAAACACTTATGAAGAAAGACCCAAATCTTTCAACATTAGATGGCCTAGTCCACCTTGCTGTTGAGCTGGCTATCCAAATCAAGTCTTTGGATGTAGCATGTGAAAATTGGGATACAACTCTCAAGATTATTCTGGATGTTTGTAAATATTTTCTAGACAAACACACTATCAATGTATAGCCCATTGACATTAGTGTCAAAAAGGAGGAGAGTAAGAATAAGGGGGAGATATAGAAATTTTGGGAGAGTAATAGTGAGGAGATAGAGAAGAATGGGGGAGACCAAGAAAAGGGATAGAATAAGCTAAAGCATGAAGTCAAAGTGTATCAATTAACATACATTTACTTAGTAGGAGTATATAATTTTGGATACAAAACATACTTATCAACTCAGGGGGAGTTATCAAATTTTGAGATATATGCTATTGCAAAATTTTGAAAATTTGAAGTTTTGTAGATAAGCCAAATAAGAGATATGTTATGCTCATAAGGTTAAGGATATTAATGCATGACCAAGTGTTTTTGAAACTTGTGTCAAAGGGGGAGATTTTTGATCTCAAATTGGTTTTGACTACTGAGTGTCTAAAAACTTAAGTCATTTACTAAGGTCATGCCAAACAAGTAATACAAGCAGAGCACAACATGTATATAATAGAGCATGCCAAGTCCACAATGAGTGTCAAGCCACTCATGTGTCGAGTTTCTTAAGTGCTGAGAAGATAGTCTATGTTGATTAATTTAGGAGCTGAATAAGTACAACATGCCCAGTGATATAAATGCCGAGTCTTAGTATACAAATTAGTATATGCTGAGCATCAAAGACTTTAGATGCTGAGTAATATAATTTTGTCATAGTTGTTTGTAATGGTACAAACAACTATGTAAACCATTTTTGAGCTGACTTGAAGATTGATTTATGATATTTTGGAGATACGGATGAATCTTAAGTTGGATTCCCAATGCATGACATGTAGCCAATCAAAAAAATGGAAGGATTAATTGGCAAAATAGATGAATCATAGTCGTTGATTCATACCTAACCCCAATTCACTTAAGTCTTCTTAAGGAGGACAAACCTTAAACTTTCAAGAGCATGAAAATGTGTATGAAGGAGTGGAGAGAGCAGTTTGCATGTGCAAATAGAGAATTCATGGTGGCTAAAGAGTTATGATTTGAGATTGTATTGTAGAATCAGTTAAAGGAGAATAGAGGAAGAGAAGAGCATACAAAAAAAAGACATATAATCAAGAAGGATAAATAATACATCAATATAGAGGTGATCTATCATCAAGAAATCAAGTGCTAACCATAGGATCATTGCTGAATTATTCTAGGAGGTGAAACAATCAAATCTCTTAACAGAGTA
Organism: Cupressus sempervirens; assembly: GCA_028749045.1. NCBI lineage: Eukaryota > Viridiplantae > Streptophyta > Pinopsida > Cupressales > Cupressaceae > Cupressus > Cupressus sempervirens. The sequence continues at coordinate 675,035,891 of CM053786.1, read as the reverse complement.
GTCCTAACAGGCGATATTGAAATCCTCTAACAAGGTGCTTACTTAATTGTGAGTTAAAGTCCTTTAGCAAGGCACACTTCTAACAGGGTTTTGAAATCCTTTAATAGGGTGAGACCTAATAGTCTTTGTAAGCTTTTAATAGGGCAAATCTTTCATAGGGTAGATTATGTCTCATTATCAAAACATTGTAACCTTCATTGGATACACTTTATTACTGCAATAGTGAAGATTTGTGGGTGTCATCCCCACCCTAGTTTTACCTTCTCGTTGGAGGGTTTCTAGGTAATCATTTTTGGTGTCATATGTGAGTGAATTTTTATATGTTTACATGATTTAGATGTATATTCTTTACACAGTATTTTAGTTTACTTAGTGAATATATGAGATGGATGTGTGGTGAATGTTTTTATGGGTCATAGTTTAAACTACTGATTCACCCCTCCCCTCTCAAAATTTTACCTTTTCTATTATAATTCTAACAGACTCATCATGATTAGGCTTATTACAATAAGCACACTTTGGTCTTTCTAGCTTTGGTTTACCCCCTTTAGGAGGAGGTAGCCCTGATGAACTATGAGTGCTAGAATCAATCTGAGACTCTATAGAATGAGATTTATGTGTCTTCTCCTTCATCCCTAAAGATGACTAAGTTACCAATGCATAAGTATGTGAGCCTATGAGAGAATCCAACTGAGAGAGATTAGCTTGCTGTTGGGTCAAATGATCACAAAAAACCTCAAAGGATGGCATGATAAATCTCTTACCCAAAGCATCTTTGGTGGAATAAAAGGTAGAAGCAAAAATCTAAAAGTTTCCATGAAGCTTAGAAAGAATCAGGTAGATGCATTATTATTAGTCTTGGTCTTCCCACAAATATACAATAAAGATCTTTGTTGATTGAACTTCATCAAGAAGTCCTCAATGGAAGGAAAAGAATCTGATACAAGAGAGATAATCTTTGCCTCAATATTAAGTGCCCTAAACTCATTCACTGTACCAAACAAGCCTTCAAGCTTGGTCTACATAGTTAGAGGGATGTTGCACCCGTTAAGATGAAATTGTAGACTGTCAGATACTTGTAAAGAAATCAACCCCATTGCCTCATCCATCTTGTTCATGTGCTGTAAAACCTCAAAAGGCCTCTATAAAACTGGCTGCATGACATCTAAACAAGACCACAACTCTTTTAACTAGAGAAGCCATATCATCAAGGTCTTCCATGTGTGATAGTTATGAGGGGTCAAAAGTTCTAGACAAGAAGAGGTCTCATCCATTGTTTTGGAAGGTGTTGGATTGTTTTTTGCAGGAAAAAAATGACCAAATGCTTAAACTACTATGTCCACTCACTATTACTCCAAACTGATAGCAGACCTGGAAAGTAAACAAAAATTTATGCACTTTAAAACAAATAGCACTTGAATATGTGTCCATATGAGCCCGAACAAAGCCTTTGAAGTTGCAAAAATTGGGATTTACAATTTTTAGAAAAATCCAAGAAAATAGATTACAAACAACCTGCAACAATGTGTAGATCACAAAATTCTACCCCAAAATAAATAAAATTGCTTAGAAAAAGGAGTCTGTATGAGAGATATCATTGTTTGAAAATCACCTCTATAATTATTTTTTCTAAGTTGCTACCATCATTCCTCCAAAATTAAAAGAAAATGCTCAAAAATGTCAGATTTGTTCTATCAAACCCTCATTCTCCCTTTTCTCTAAATACCAAACAAGCTATAACAGATCTGGCTATGATATTATTAAGGATTTGAGCAATAAAAATCCACAAAGCCTGAAGAATACCTACATGTAAAAACCTATCATAGAGAAGAAAAAGACAAGAAGAGACAAGGGTTTTCTCTGAAAATATGCAAATTGTATTCTCAGAAATGAAAAAGATAAGAGATGATTAAAAATGATCTATCTTTATAGAAGGAGATCAAAACCTAAAAAAGGTTAACGTAAAAGGTAAATACTATTTATTAATTACTAATTAATTATTAAATATGAATGCATAAGTGCATAAAGTGAAATCTTAAGAAGCAAGAAAAAGTAATTTAATAAAGAAATTAAATTAACCTATTTCTCTAACATATTCGTCATGTAACATCAAAGAATCATAATATCTTGACTAAGGAACACTTGAAAAGCACAACATAAAAAAACTTAGATACTCCTCTTACATCCACCAATCTAGTAGTAATTCAAATTCAAGATTACCCATAGATTGATAGTGCACCAACTATGAGCACACAAATTTATGGTTTCCAAATTATTTCAATCATAGTTGATGATAAAGAGAAACACGATATAAGTGCCAAGGAGTAGGAAAAAGCTATAAATGTAATTAAGTATGCACCTCCCATGCCTACTCATGTTATGAAAAGGAAGAGGACCTCAGGTTGAGGGAACAAAGGAGGATAAACAATCAAAGACATGCTAGAAATGTTTAGAATAACTAAGAACAACATATTACAATTTTCTAATCATTGATCCGTATAGTGCTTGGTTCACATCAACAGATTCATCATTCCTAGATAATTTTTTTCCTATAAACATAGGCATGCTCATTGGTTTTGATTATTTGATTCCAAAAGTCTTTAGTATCTCCTTGATGTATTTGGATTGAGTAATGAAAATACCGAGCTTCATTTGACATACTTGCAATCCCACAAAGAATTTGATTTCACCAAACATAGAAATTTCAAATGTCTTCTTCATTTCATCAACAAATGATTTACATAATGCTTCTCTTCCTCAAATTTCATCAATAGAAAATGTTTTCAATGATCAAGGTCGAAATTGGATCGGGTGTACCACGTCTTGCTATAGTGCCCAATCTTCTATACGTAACATGCCCTATTGTTACTACGATAGTAGAGAGGAATGGAGAAAAACTCTATAATGCTTCTCTTCCTCAAAATATAATGTCATCAACAAAAATTTTAGACAATAGTACTTCATTGTTCTTACCATTCTTCAAATATAGATTATTGTTATCATTTGTCCTTGCAAAACCAATCTTCACCAAATAATTATGCAGTCTTTTATACCATGCTCTTGGGCTTGTTTCAATCTATAGAGAGCTTTGTTCAGTTTACATACCATATTCTTCTTGTTTTGATCTACAAATCCTTCAAGTTGTTCTATGTACACTTCTTCCTCAAGTATACCATTCATAAATGCAAAGTTGACATCCATCTGATACTAATTGAAATTATTATAGGCTAAATATGCAAGAAATTTTTTGACTCCTTCAAGTCTTGCCACATGAGCAAAAATTTCTCCATAGTCAACTCCTCCTTCTTGAGCATATCCTTTGCATACTGGTCTTTCCCTGTTCCTTGTAACTTCACCATTTTCATTGAGTTTTTTCATGAAAATCCATTTTGTTCCAATAACATTTTTTTCTTTTGGTTTTGGTACTTAGGCCCAAGTATTTTTCTTCTCAATCTATTCAATTTCCTCATTCATTGCCTAAATGTAGTGTTCATTGTTCTAGAGCATCCTTCATTGATTTAGGCTCAAATTCAAAAAGTAAACATGTATCATCTTTGAATCTTTTTCTTTTCATAACACTTGATTCAACATCGCCAATGATTTTTCCAAATTTGTGATGTCTTCTTACAAACTTGGCTAGCACATGTGATTTCCTTCTCTGTTCTTCAATAGGTTCATCTTGAAAAATAATCTCAAGCTCATTTCCTCTTTCATTTTTAGGTTTTGGTCCACAATCTACATGCTTGACATTGTCTCTCTAATGTTTGACATTTCCTATCTATGACTCAATATCTTTAGTCTATTGCTCAACACCCACTATCTATAGCTCAACAATCTGTTGTTGCACTGTATCATTTCCTATATGTTGGAAAACTACAACTTGGTTTGCTTGTCCATTTGGAGTATTGGGAGCACCATTATCCACATAGATTAATGTAGTATAGTCTTTAGGTTCTTCATTACATGCAAGGTCACTTCTTTCTACAAATTCATCAACTTTCACATTTGCACTTTCCACAACTTTGTTTGTGTTAGCATTCAAACACTTATAAGCTTTACTCTTAGTGGAATATCCTAGGAATACACCTTCATCGCTCTTTTCATCAAGTTTTATATTCCTATTATATTTTAATATATAACATTTACTTCCAAATATTTTGAAATCTTTTACATTAGGAGCATATCCATACCATAGTTCAAAAGATGTAGCATTTGTACCTTTCTTGACTATTCAGGGTATAAACAACAATATTGATAGCTTCTCTCCAATACTTCTTTGATACATTCTTCTCCATAATTAATGTTCTTGCATAGTCCATTATTAATTTGTTTCTCCTTTCATCTATCCCATTTTGAGGAGGGGTCCTTGGTGCTAACATCTATTTTTGGATTTCTCTATCATTGTAGAATGTACTGAACTCATTGGAAATGAATTCACCACCTATGTCAAATCTCAAAAACTTTAGACTCTTCCCTATTTCTCTTTCAAATCTAGCTAAATACCACTTAAATAACTCAAAAACATTAGATTTAGCTTTGAGAAATATCAGAGTTATCATTCTAGAATAATGATTAACAAATAGAATGAAATACTTATCTCTACAATGTCTTTGAACATCAATAGGTCCACGTAGGTCAGTATGAACCAATTCCAGAATATCACTAGAAGTGTATATTTTGTTCTTTAAACTAGACTTGGTCATTTTTCCCAATTGACATTATCTATACATAGCATTGTTAGGTTTCTTTAGTTTTGGAAATCCTCTTACTTTCTTCATTTTACTACTATTTACCAAATTGTCAAAATTCACATTCCATAACCTCTTGTTCCATAACCAAACATCTTCTTTTTGTGCAAAAAAAATATCTCATTAGATAAATCTAGGTAGAACAAGTTACCTCTTGTCTGATCACCACTTCTATTTAGCTTTCCATCAGTATCATATATCTTGGTTTTTCTATGATGGAATTCAACTCTATAATTTTATTTGTTCATTTGTGAAACACTCAATAGATTATAGTTTAAGTCCTTGAACCCAGTAAACATTGTCACATTTGATCTTGTCAGTCAATTAAATTAAACCTTTATCTTTTACAACACAAGAAATATCATTACCAAATTTAACATATCCACCTTTATATGTTCCAATATCCTCAAATTTATCTCTATCACCAGTCATATGATTGGATCATCCACTATCAGTTGTCCATATGTCACTTTTGTTTACATATGAGACCAATGTATTTTTCTTATCTTCATTAGAATCTTCTTTCATAGAAACAAATACAACCTCATCATCATTACTTTTAGATTCATTGTCAATATCTTCTTCAAAAATATAACAAGATTTCTTACCTTTGTCATCCTCGTTTTTCTTGTAGTCTTGGTCATCTCTTCTTCCTTTGTACTTTCTTTCCTTTTTCATCCTTATCTTCTCTATCAAGACACCTAGCAGCAATATGACCAACCTTTTTGCATCAAAAACAAATACTAGGTAGTTTACCTTTGTATTTACCTCTACCTCTTCCAAATCTTTTTGTAATAAGGACTTCAAGTTCATCATCAAAACTATCACTGTCACTCTTCACATATTTTCCTTTCTTTTTTATAAGAACCAGTTCTGACTTAAAAGAAAATTCAATAGTAGAAAGTGTATATTTATTAAAGTTAGACATCTGTAAAGTAGTAAGTCTACGAATTACACCTTTCAAAGTCAAAGTGTTACCTAGAGTACATCTCAGCTCTTGTATTATAAAATTTAATTGCATATAGAGGAAGTAGAGTCCTCAATACCTTGCATATCACTGTTTCATATTTGATTTCTCCATTTACATCATGAATAACATTGACAACTTCTTTGACTCTTTTATAGTACTATACTATGTTTTCACCTTCCATCATTCTATTGTTATCAAATTTAACTCTTAGGCTCTCTGATTTGGCTCTCAAGACATTGTCATTACCTCCATATATCATTTTTAGTTTGTCCCAAATTTTCTTTGCAATGCCACATTCTTTTATATCATCAAACTCAACATAGCTTAGGGCTAATACAATCTCCAATATTGCCTAATTGTGTTCTTGTCTTTGTTTTAGTTGAATAACTATTAGAGGGCTAGTTGTTATCTTCACATACCCATTGTCCACAAATTTTATAGCAACATTTCCTATAGTGGATATATGCAACCTCATCAAAGTTTTCCATGTAGGAAAGTTCTTGTTTAGCTTTGGTACCTCTCTTTTTTGAGTCATGATCTTTTTCTTTAAGTACCTTCAAACTTCTCTCTGTAAACACTGGATCTCTGATACCAATTGTTAGAAATTTTTAGAATAACTAAGAGGAGGGGGGGGGGTGGGGGTGAATCAGTTACTCAATGTTCATAAGTACTATTTGAACAATCAGTAATATACAATTCATTGTTTTGTTTATCCTACTGTAACTTGGTCTCTAGTAGTATACTGATAAAAAAAAATACTAGTAGTTCACTATTCTATTATAACAGACTTGCTAAATGTAAACATGTAAATATAAAACATCATAAAACATTCAACACAAATTTTACACTAGGATTTTACGTGAAAACACAATTTGGGAAAAATCACCAGCAACATGTCAGCAGTTTTTTACTCTTTTGAAGTGAGCTCTATTAGGAGAAAACCTTGTTAAAGGTTACAATACACACTGTTAAATGTGACTTGGTTAGATGATTTAATCACCCTATTAGGAGTGGCCTTGTTAGAGGACTTTGATCATTCCATTTAGAATGTCAACTTTCTAAAGGATTTACATAGACTATTAAGTCCTTCAAATGACTGTTAGGTCAACCTCTGTTAAAAGGATTTCAATAGAAATTGTTTATAATTATCAGAAAGAAAATAGTAGGTTTGATTTGTATGATTATGACTCACTTTTATAGGTTTAGATCAGTTTTTGGTTCATGTGCTAATTTAATGATAAGTTCCCCATTGTCATCTATGTTCTTGATTTTCTCATCAACCCTTCAAGCAGTCAATCTTCTTATTTCAAAATTAAGCCTCCTATTTAGATTCACTTATCAACTATAGTAGGATTTGTGTAAGAAACTCCTTTCTCTTGCTTCAAACTCATTGTATTTATTTTAACTCTATACCTCCTTAAATTTCTTGATTTTTTATTTTCCATGATTATCATAGATCTTAGGTTTTATGATCTTGTTCCTCAGGTTCATTGTATCTATTCATCTTCCTTATTTTCTAGAAAATTCTCATCCTTTGAATTTGATCTTAGGTATTCTACCTAATCCTCACCTTGAATTAAATGATCCAACTCATCAATCTTATCTTTAACACAGTTTCCATATCCTAATAAATTAACTAAGTCGACTGGAAATCATGATTCCTCAAATATATTGAAAATACTATTACTCGAAAATCACTAATTTCTAGCACTCAGTCATGACTTAGTCACTTAGTTGTTGTAAGACTCTTTGCTCAACATCAACTAACTTGCACGGTCAATATTGATGCTCAATCAACACTAAATTTTCTTGGTACTATGGCTCGGTTGACACTAGGATCACTCAACATACATTAATATTTTACTCTATTTCTTGGTTAAGCTTTACATCTATGATATAAACAATCACTATTTCTTGTTAAAGTCTAACAGATCAAATGTCCATTGCAACTTCCTTTTCGTAACTCAACTTTTCCTCTAGGTGATATTGTTATGAGAAACTTCTCAAATACTCTTACTCAATAAAAATAGATAAAAATTTTAGATAAGATAGAAACATGTCTTATTTGTAGATTTGAAGTCAATGACAAAACAACATTTGTTCCAATTGTAAGTTTCCAAAAAGACTAAGGAGACCGATCAGCCAAAAGAGCCAAAGTTATTCAAGCTCTAATACAGTTTTTGAGTGTTGCTCCTATTCATACTAAAGCATCAATTATTACACACATTCAACATGTTACACCTACTCAATAGGAGAGTACTTCTATAGAACAACAAACATTGAGATTGAGTGCTGGAGGGACACAATCGTAAATAACACTATTGAGTGTCAACACACTAAGGTTATAGATAATAGAGAAGAAGATTGAGTTACCTAATACCCTAGTGACTTTAGATGAGGTCATTAGACTTCCCAAGTATGACCCTAACACAATGACACTTGAAAAAATACAAATTTTACAACTATTGTTGAGCTTAAAGACAAAGCAAGAACAACTATGAAGAGAATACAAGCAAAAATATGTATTGCATGATATCAAGGACATTTTTGTAAATGCACTTAACATTCATATTGTAAATGAGAAGACACCTATTTTGGACTAATTACTCCATATTGTTGATAAGGTTAATGATGGGGATATAAAGACTAATGAGAAATTGATGAAATGGTCTGAGAAAAAGTTTAAACACAAAGTTTTGGAGAAAATCTCAACAAAAATTGCACTCAAATAGGATGAAATTTCAAACCTTGTAAATATTTTGGAAGGAATTTTGTAGAATATTCATTCTTTGTATATAAAGCTTTCTGATGTTGAGTTTTTCACCATGGAGAATCAAAGGTCTATTAATAAACTACAAGTAGAGTTGAAGGCATGTGCACATTCTTTGAGCATGGATGCAAGTTCAAGCTCTATTTAATATAATAAATTGAATTTTGGTCAAGGAAGGATAGTAGAGTTGATGTATAAATATGGAGACATTAGAACCAAATTGATTTCTATTCAAACCATGTTTCTACCTCATTTGGAGGTCATGCAGAAGGAACTATGAGTTGCAAAGAATCTATTGTAGTTAGTTTAGTAGATCTAGAAACACAACTAGAAATTCAAATTCAAGTTATTGAATCTGTCAGATCAAGATAGAATCATGGATCAGAGGTGATTTTATGGAATCAAAAGTCATTTTTGGATAAATACAATTTGACCTCTACAAAACCCAAGCCATGAGTGTCAAAAACAAGGGGGAATAGTCATGATAACACATACACAAGGGGAAAATGCAAAGAAAATACAAGGTAAGAATCTTTAGTTTTGGAGAGACATGTATGTATGATGTATATAGTGTAGAGACCAAATCACAGTCTAAGAGGGAGTGCTATTTTATCAATTTTGAATGGAATACTAAGTCATGAATTTTTTTTTTCACCACTAATGTCAAAGGGGGAGATTGTTGATCTCTATACCATTTTTCCTATTAGTGCCCAACACTTAGTCATTTTCTAAGTAGTGTTGGTTAGTTATCATTGTGACTAAGCCACCCAATGAAGTTCGAGTATTCATAGACTTGTTTATATTTTAGTTCAAGCCAAGAAAGTCTAAGGTTTTTGAGAAACCCAATATCAACTGAGTCATAGTATATGCTGAGAAAAGATAGAGGTTGCCGAGCAAAGTGAAGATAGTTTATGCCAAGTGAGATAGTTACTACCAAGCATACAAAAGTCGAGTGACAACATGAATATTAGTTATGACTGACCATCAAGATATTCAAGTGCCAAGTAAAATAGTTTTGGAATATGTGTTTGTAATGGCATAACCACATATGTAAACCATTTTTAGCTAGCTTCTATGCAATATTTTGGATTATGGAGATAAATAAAAGGTAATTATGTGTTTTGTCAGAGGACATGTTACCAAATTTTCTTATCATTCAAATTGGTGACACTTAATTTCATAAAATATAAAGGATCATAGAAAAGGAATACAAGGATAAAAAAACATTCATTGCATTAGGAGCTTTCATTGTGATAGGAACTACATCATAGGCTAAAATTTGCATAAGCCCAATGCTATAGGAGAAAACATAATGAAGGCTACTAGGGGAAGTAAAATGTATCTATGGGAATAAAATGGAGAAATAAATGCTACAAGAAATTTTTAACTTTAAGTAATGACTATTTTCATCAAAGGGTGTTGCTACAGGAAATTTGAAGTCACATGTTGCTATAGGAAGTGTGCAGTTTACTATTATAGCCACTTGAAAAATTTGGCATGACTATATATGGACTCAAAGGACCCTATAAATTGGTGAAAAGTTAGATATTGATGTTAGGAAAAAAAATTGTTCTTTTTAGAAAAATTAATATGGAGTTTTAGAGGGTCGTTTAGTTCATTTTCTAAAAACTACCTACCCAGAAATTAATTTTGAGCTTGCAATAGAGAAAGAAAAATTTGGTACAGCCACATATAGATGCCTACGACTCTATAAATTTGTGAGGAGCTATATATTGATGTTGGGAACAAATTTTTTTCTTTTGAAAATTTTTTTTATGGACATATGGGGGTCATATAATTCATTTAAAAAAAAAGGTTGTCCTCTTCAAATAGATGTTGATGCATGTTTTTAAATGGCTAAACATTTAAATTGTAAATGCCCATATTGCAAGAAGTTATGATGAATTTATTATTATTAAACATTAAATAAAATGATATATTATAAATAATTTTATTTAAATGTTATCTTTAAATGCATATTTGGGGATTTGGAAAGTTAAATATGCAAGTTTTAGAAGGGGATTTGTTTGGTGAATTATGGAAGATATATCAGCTGATTATGTGGGGGTATCCAAAGTTCAGATATTGGGAAGCATGATTCATGGACTTGAATTCCTTTATTCACATTTTTAGATGTTTATGGATATTATTTTCCTTATTCATTCCCAGATTTAGTGGAGATGATAGATGTCTGATATCAGATTTCAACATGATCCATGGAGATGACAGATTTCACCTACTAGCTGGTTAGAGAGAAATCATGGATATGATTCTATTTTGAGGAGATAAAGCATTTTATTGGTTTTAAGCCTATTTATACCCCATTCTTGGTCATTATTCGAGTTAGTTCTTTCATTCTATCTCATTGCAAGAGGCATTGTTTTTCCTTGCAAGGATAGTCTTGTTTGTAGCTTATGTCTCATATTGTGATGCAATTCTTGAGCCTTTGCTCCTTCTAAAATAATATAGCAATAATCCTCTTTGGTTCTATTGTTAATTTTTCATTGTCTTTTAAGCATTTCTAGCTTTAAGTTAGTGTGTTTTTCATGAAACCTTGGTTTAAGTTAAGTGTTTGAGAGATATTTGAGATGTTGTTTATGAGAAGAGTAAGTGTAATTTGTGTGCAATCTAAATTTGAAAGTTGTGAACAAGTTTACTTCTTTCAAACCCCATACTTTTTTACATTTCATGCACTTAATATTAATATGATCTTTCTATGATCAAACTGTTATAGTTATTTCAAGTTGTTAGTTTCATTCAAGGTTGCATCACTCAACAGTTTTGGTGAATCACCTTCATTTTTAGTTAAATTTTATTTTATGTTTACTCTCTCTACCCTTTTCCTACAAAGTTAAAGTTAGTTTCAAGAGGTGATTCAAGGGAAGCCGACCCTTCATACCAGAGGTTGATCCTTAATATGGCATACCCACAGGCCAATGATCATCCCATGTTTCACTAGACTGTTGAAAGTTAAAATTTAGCATAAGGGTGCAATATAGGTGACAATAGGAAATCAATCCCTATAAAGCCAAAGAAACAAATCAAACAATTACAAGATCTAAGAAATAAAAGAGAGAACTCTAGATCATTGATCTTGATCTACAACCTTCTCTAGTTGTCTATTTAAGAATGGTTCAAGCCCTAAATCAAGAGGATGATCCTATATGTAGATGAAGGTCAAGGATAGAGTGAAGGAAGGACAAATTTGATAATTAGAGACAAATATTAGATAGAGAAACCTAACAGTGAATAGAAAAATAGAGTATTAACATATTAGAATATCAATTTAGATAAGCATAGAAAAGATCTAAAATCTAGCATCAAGTGCTAACTAAATGATAAGCTACTAAGGCATTCTAACAAGTGGATTAGGGTAAATCTCTTAACATAGTGGTCCTAATAGGCCTACTTAAATCTCCTAACATAGTACTTACTTAGTTGTAAGTTTAAATCTTTTAATCAAGGTAGACTTAATAGTCTCTAAAAGCTTTTAAAACAACAAAACTCTCACAAGGTAGATCACCATAAGTGATCAAACATTGTAGCCTTAACATGCACACTTTATTGCTGTACCAGTGAAGATTTGTAGGTGTTATCCCCACCCAAATTTTACCTTTATCTTGGAGGGTTTCTGGATAACTAAATCTTTATATTGTGTATTTACATTGTGGATGTGATGCATAGTTAGATCTATTTTAGTATTACAATTTTAGGTTTATGATTCATGATCTAGATATGAGATGGATTAGTGGTGAATTTAATTAATCTATTATTTAATTTAAGGAGTTAAAAGTTTTAGTGATCCTTATCACCCCCTCTTAGTATCTTACTTTCCTAATTAAGACACTAGGTGCAAAGAACTTGATAAAGGCATTTGAAGGCAAGTACAAATTCAAGGATTATGAAGTGATAAGGACTTAATTTGATCTAGTTGGCTATGTAAAAGATAGTGTATAGCTCAACTCTAGCTATAAGCATGTACCAGATATTGAGGACTATTGGGTCAACTGTTATACAGAGTTACAAATTAGGGAGAAATTATGGTTGAGGATCATTGATGATCAAGTCAATTTTTACTAGGTGAACATTAATGTTGAGGATGATGTCTCTTATATGAGGTCCTAAAAACATATGAAAGGGAAATTAAGGACACACCCATTGTGTCTACTCCACCTAAAGGCCCTACAGTTGATAAAATGTAGATTCTAATGGATAGTATCATGAAATGTACTAACAAGTGGGTGGAGTGGTTGAGAAATAGAAGGAAAAGAACTAGTGCTACTGGTTCCTTTGCAGGTCCATCTTTTGGAGCAACCCAAACATCATCTATGACCACTTCCACCACTGCAATAACTACATGCACTTGTATGGGTCCCTCTCAATCAATAGGTGGAGGAGGTGACCATCTACCAAAAGATAATAATGTAAAAGTTACTCCTACATGTGGAGGAGGATCTCTACCAAAACTTGGAAATGTTCGAGATATAGGGGAAGAGAAGGAGAAAGAAGAAGAGAGGGAAAAGGAGCAATCAGTCATGAAGTACTCTACAATTCCCATGGTCAATTTGGATGGAAATAGTAATCAATCAAAGGACAAACAATTAGGTGATGACTCAAATGATGATAAGAAAGCCCAAATTACTCTATAAAAACAACAAGAAGAACAAGGAGGAGGTGATAAAGGTAATGTTCCTACTTATTTTGTGACTGAAACTGTAACATTTCCTTTGTTAGTAGAAAGAAGGAGAATCCTCCAGTTGTGACAAAGCTACTTGATCCCTCAATATTATAATCTACACTCAAATATGTCCTCACAACTGAGTCTTGGTTAGAAGATACTATTGAGAGGAAGAGGAGAAGGATGAAGGAAAGTGCACCCCTAAAGAACTTAATTTCTCAGACAATGTAACAACCAACCTAGTGCCCAAAAGAAAAGAGGCTAAAGATATCAGAAGCTTGTAAGGATTAAACCATAGACAAAAATAACAATTACATGAAAATATAAACAATATCTGAAAATAATAGATCACATAGAAAAGAACACAAAACACCAAGATTTAATGTGGTTCACCCAATTCTTGGGCTATGTCCACCAAACAGAAAGTCTTATATTATTATGATCTAGTGATTACAACCTGATTACAATCTGTAATCCCTTATAGTTCAATAACACTACAAGAACAAATTTTTCATCACAACAATAAAACAATCCCTAACTGTAAGCCCTTTTATACAAGTAATTTTATGCCAATTTAGGGTTACAACATGTTGGCCATATGTTGGCCACAACCTAAAAATTTATGAAGTATGTATAGTAGTTTCCTGATCAGTCATCACAAACTAACAATCTCCCAGTTGAGGATAGATCAGACTCCACACTAGATAACAATCTCCCACTTGGAGACTGATCCTGTAGCAATGCTACTATCACATGGGGCTCCCACTGGATCAAACCACACTAGACTTGGCTATTCTTTTATTCTTGTTTAGTCTAGAAGACCAACTGATGCTGAAGAGGAGTAAAACTTCTCCCTTGTCACTACCTTTGTAAACATATCCGTTGGATTTTCATCTATATGCATCTTATCTAGCTTTAAATTTCCATCATCCAAAACTAAAAAAATGAAATGGTACCACAACAGAATGTGTTTTGTCTTTGAAATATAGAGCTGAATTCTTGGCAAGATGAATGACACTCTAAAAATTTGTAAACAAATAATTATCCTTTTGAGGGTGTCTCAATTCTTGCAAGAAGAATTGAAGCCATATCATCTCCTTGGCTGCCTCTGTAGCAGCAACATACTCTGCCTCTATAGTGGATAAAGCATTAACTTTCTGTAACCTAAAAACCCATCTCATGACTGCCCCACCAATATTAAAGACATAACTTGTAGTATTCTACCTGGTATCAATATCCCCTACCAAATCTAAGTCAACATAGCCCTATAAATTAGTAGTAGAGCCCACAAAGTGTAAACACTTATTGGATGTTACTCTCAAATATCTGAGAATCCATTTGACTACATTCCAATGCTCAATTCCTGGATGACTCATATACCTGCTAACAACTCCCACTACATGTGAAATATCTAGCTTGGTACATACCATATCATACATCAAGCTTCCTATAGTGAGGCATAGGGTACCTTGGACATCTTCTGCTCCTCTTCTTGTGTCTTGGGACACATCTCCTTAGTCAACTTCAAATGACTAGGTAAGGATGTGCTGACAACTTTAGCATTCTGCATAGAGAAATGTTGCAACACCTTCTTAACATAATCAGCTTGAGATAGCATCAATTTCCTATTCTTCCTATCTTTTCAAATCTTCATACCAACGATTTGTTTTGCTGCCCCCAAATCCTTCATAGCAAATGCATGTGATAACTAACATTTCAGCCCCTTAATGTGATCCATGTTAGAACTAGCTACAAGCACACCATCAACACATAAACATAAAATAATGTAGCTATCATCATCTAAACTCTTAAAGTAAACACAATGATCTAAATGACATCTACTATATCCATGCTCATGCATAAAACTATCAAATTTTAGATACCATTACCGAGGTGCTTGCTTCAAGCCGTATAAACTTTTTTTCAATCTGTACACTAAGTTCTCCTTACCTTTGACCTCAAATCCCTGTGGCTGAGCCATTTATATCTCTTCATCCAAATCACCATGAAGGAATGCTATTTTAACATCAAGCTACTCTAAATGAAAATCTTCAATAGACCAAATACTTAAAACAATACAGATAGAAGTCATTTTAACAACAAGAGAAAATATCTCATTAAAATTAATGAACTATTTCTATGCAAATCCTTTTACAACTAACATGGCTTTAAATATTTTCTTACCTCCATCCTCTTCTTTTAACCTATAGGATGGATGTAGAACCTATCCCAAATAACCATCTATCTCCTTAAATGATAAAGAGACCTCCTGTAACTAGTGTTCATAAGGATCCACAATCACATCAATTTGTGAAGATTGATCATGTAGAGAATGGACAAGAGGGTTAGAGGGAGCCCTTGTGACACGTGAAGAAGGATATTCTTCATCAAAGAGAAGATGTATATCATCAATGTCGTCTCCCAAGTTTGCTATGTGTGACTCCATGAACAAACTTGAAATATCTGTCAATAAGTCATCTATTGATGTTGGAGCTAGAAGAAAAGGTGTACCCTACTGTTCTATACCTATCACTGTGGAAATGGATGAAGTATTTGCCTCAACAAAGAGAAGATGAATATCATTGATAATGTCTCCCACATCTTCAATGTGAGACTTCATGAATAGACTTGCAATGTTGGGAAGGAAGTCGTCCCATGAAGCTGAAGTAGGAAGACATAGTGTTTCTTGTTGTAGTGAATCAGAAGCATCTATGGTTGGAATTAGATCAGTAGTAGCAACAAGAGAATTAGGAGGTGTGATCTCATTTGTAGAGGATGTAGCTACAGTTGGAGGTAACAGATCTTTTGGGAATGGAGGAATGTGTGGATCTCCATACATCTCCCAAAGATAGATCCAAATATCATATAAATTAGTTGACATCATGTCATCAAGTGAATCCATAACCTCCATATCCATATGTAGAAAGAGGGCATGAAAAATGATGGAACTAGTGTCACCATTGTATGAAAGTCCTTTCACATATGACAATGCATTATGCTGACTAAGATAAGTGAGAACCAATTGACTCCATTGCTTATAGTTTTGTGTCATCAAGATAATTAAATCTTCCTTATCCATGATGTACTAATTAATGTACCCACCCAAATGCAAAAAAAATCAATCAACCCCCCCCTAATGTATGATTTAGTGCTTTATAAATAGTGCATGTACAATAGGCCACTTGTCAAAATGTACGAAGTGGACTTCTGATTTTGTTATTTATAACTACCTTTTGAGACCCAAATCTGGCACTAAGCACTGTAGCTCAGATGTACAACAATTTTGAAAAGTAATCAAAGCAATACAATGTAGAAAAGACCCTAAGTCTGAAAGTGATATTTCTATCCACACAACCCTATAATTCATTTGCAGATCTAGAAAGTAGATGAAAAATTAAGCACTTTCAAAAAAAAAGAACCTATTTATGTGTCCAGATGAGCCCATACTAAGCATTTGAAGTTGCAAAAATTGGGATTTGTGATTTGCAAAAAAATTTAGGAACATAGACCAATTTTTAGATCATGAAATTCTACCCTAAAACAAAAAAAATTGCTTGCAAAAAGGAGTCTGTATGAGGGAGACATCGCTATTTGAAAATCACCTCTATAATTATTTTTCCTAAATCGCAATTTTCATGCCTCCAAAAATTAAATGACTCTAGATTTCACCTCAAATGTCTAATTTTGGTGAAATAGAATTCAATTTGGGGGTTTTTTGACCTGAATATAATGCCAATATATGA
Organism: Cupressus sempervirens; assembly: GCA_028749045.1. Lineage (NCBI taxonomy): Eukaryota > Viridiplantae > Streptophyta > Pinopsida > Cupressales > Cupressaceae > Cupressus > Cupressus sempervirens. The sequence continues at coordinate 675,018,982 of CM053786.1, read as the reverse complement.
TTTGCACCAGCAAGCTCCAATCTTCACCTACAAAAAATCTCTCCTCTTGGTCTAATGGCCAATTTTTTTTCAAAAAATAATGTAAATCTAAAAAAAAATTACAGAGAAATTGCAAAGACTGAAATAATAAAATATGTAGATCTAAAAATTAAATTTAGAGATCTGAAATGATCATACCACTTCTGCAAATTGAGCCTTTGGGTGTCAGTTTGCAATTTTTTTTGGCCTCAAATTTAACTATGGCCTAGGGTAGGTGAATTTATAGTCAAATTTCACCAAATTGACATTCCAAACACAATGGTGAGGTTCAATTTGGCTCTAGATGCTCCCAATAACTACGATACTCCAGATCTAGGTCGAGGTGTCCTCGAAGAGGTGAAGCAAGATCGGTCTCCAATGGCTATGTGAACAGAAATTCCCTTAGCTCTAATACCATGTAATAATTTGGTATAACTTTGATACCATGTAAGAATTTTCCTTAGAGATAAATTCACCCAAGACCAAGGAGCTCAAGCACAAGCACAATAGTATGCCAAAAGAGTATGATCAGAATAATGATATAATATTTGATTCAATGTAATTGATATGATATGTACACTAGAGGTGCCTATATATAAAGGCCTCTAGGATGCAACTAAAATTCCTAGGAGTTAGCAACACGATAAATCATACAACCAGGCACATGTCCACTAGGTGTGGGTTATCCTCCATTAAGCACAAGAGTAAGTGTGATGATGAGAGGATAAGCCTACAAAGGTGTAACGTGCAAAATTATGTTGTAGACACCATGTGCTAAAATAAGAGTGTGAATAACTATGTTGCCTACTTGACAACTCAATTAATTATGCAAACTCCAATGTTGTAGACACCATGTGTTGAATTAGAGTTGCTTAATTCTATGTTGTCAACATGACAACTCATAAGAGTACGCAAACTCCTAAGTGTCTCACCGAAGAAATAATAAAATAATGTAAAATAATAAAATAATGCATTGACCTAAGTAAACTTAAGTAAAGTGTAATAAGTAAATACTTAATTACACTAATAGTGCTACTAGCTCCAAAACTTTATTCTCAAATTTCTTCTGTACTCTCTACAAAAATTTCTCTTGTCCATTCAAATCTTCATTGAATTTCTGGATGACTTTTGCTAGCTAAGCCAAAATAGGTTGAGAGCTGTCAAACTCAATGATGAGTGTCTCCACAAGAATTTTCTTTGCATCTTCAAGCACTTGAAATTCTTTATTCCTTTCTTCTCTAAGCCTCTATTACTTTGCTTTCTTTTGAAGAAGTTCTCCTATTATGTGCATTTGATTAGGATTGAGATTGGAGATATCCCAATTCAAGATAACTATCTCCTCATCAAGATCAATGTCTTCTTCCTTTTCTTTGCCTTTGCTCAAAACTTCTGTACTCGGTTGAGACTTGGTATCAACTATCCTTGTACTTATTATTTGCATGCTTGGAATAAAAAATTTGGTAGAAATAGGACTGAAAAAAAAAGTAGATACCACACTTATTGAAGAAATACCTTGTGTGACCAAAATTAATGAGGGAGGAAGTACTGACTACTCGGTAGTTGAAGTGCTAGACACTTTTGTTAGTGAAGTACTGAGCTATATAGGTGCAAATGTTTGTTGAGTGCTTGAACTTGCAACGTTTGACACAACCAATTCTATAGTAGCTTTCTTGAAGCTTGATGTCTTCAATGCTTTGCTTAGAGAATGAGGAAGTGAGGCTATGACCACTACTGCAATCTTCTTTGGGTTAGTCTCCTCAATGTTCTAAATCTTAGGTAGATTCTCCTCATTAGCTTCCTGTTCCTATTGCTCATCATCTTTGTTATCATCATTAGCTTCTTCATCAACTTTGTCCTCTTCCTCCTTGTCATCTTCATTGTCACCATCATCAGTCTTATTACTAACATTAACAACAAAATCACTCTTCTTATGAAGATTATAGATATTTTTCCATGTGTTGGTAGCATTCTTCACTACATGTTCAATGTCATTGATTAATATCAGACAAGTTTTAAATTTCAAGGAAAGTTTCTCTTATTTCTGCTTGATGGACTCATTACTACTTTGTCACTCAAGATCAACATGAGTTGCCTCAGGATTTTCTCATATATGTCTTTAGTAGATTTATTGGCCTGTTCTCATCTTGGCTTGATTTTCTCTGTCAATTCAGTTGGAATTTGTTGAGCAAGATGGTCAGGAGAATATTTCCATTTACCCATTTTAGATTCCACTTGCTTCTTCTCCTCTATAGTTCTTATCTCATACCTTAGCAATTTGAAATTTTCTATACCAACTCCAGAGTCATTTTCCTTCAACTTTTCTTGGAATGTGGGTGGTGGCCATTTGAAGATCACATCTCCTCCTTTATCAAGTTTCTTCCTAGATGCCCTCCTTGTAAATACTATAGTAGATGGTTGGGTAGGTTTGGTTATAATAACCTTACCTTTCTTCTTTACTAGCTCTTCTTTTTCTATTTTTTCTTCATCTTCTTCTATGTCATCTCCTTTGCCTTCTGTCAATAGGAGAGTAGAACTAGTTTGTTTCAATTTTGCTATTCTTTTCTTCCCTTTGTTGACCACCTAAGGGAGTTTTATCTCTAGTTATATTCTTGCTTTAGCTTCATCATAAGTGTCAAAATAAGTAGCCTTTGGATAAACATGTTCATTGAATAATGTTTCAATGATGTCCTTAGTGTCATCAATGTTAACCTCATAACCTAGAGGCTTGACCCATACAATTCTCGATTTAATTGCTTGAATATACACTTTATCACAATCATCCATAAAACATATATCATCTTTGTAGTCTTCTAAAAGTTTATTAGGTATCCTAAATCTATTGTTCATCTTATCCTTAAATGCATCAAAATAGTTGTCCATAATACTAACATAGTTTTCTCCCATTTCTGTTATATACTCATTGATTTGGTAAAGAATAGTTACATCTTTTCTCCATATAACTGTACATTTTGATGGGAAGAAATTTTGCACAAAGAAAAATAGACAAGTTAAGAGTGAACCAACATTACACGGATTATTCTTTGAAGTTCTTATGCTCTCTATGTTTTTGTTGAATTGACTCACCATCAACTTGGCAAGGTCAAAGGACATGTTGTTCTTGACCACTTTGAACACGAGATCCACAGCTTCACATGATACATTATTTAGATGATTGGAGCTATATATCTTATGTGCAATCACATGTATTCCAAACTTCAACTCCATACTAGTGACACGGCTAATCTTCATACCCTTTTCATCCCATTCGACAAGGTTTTTCTTCTCTAGCTCCACCTGACTTAGGGTTTTGGTGGTTTTAGCCTTTGCCAACATTGGAAGTGGATCATTTTCTTTGTTATCAAAATAGGTTGTTCCAACCATAATTTCTTGCTATGCACATGGCTAAGGATAAATATTATCCACTTAATCTAAAAGTCTTGGGGTATGGGTGGAATGTGAGTCAAACCCTTCACTTCCAGGTGTTGATGCTTCTATTTTTACACACCATTCACACATAGCTTTTCCAAAGTTTCATCCATTTATAGGGTTCCTATCTCTTGTATAGAACATAAAAAATGTGAACGAATATCATTAATCAATAGTACCGTGGATGGAATTTGAGATTGTGCTCCAGTTGGATCTAGGGTTTCTGTAACTACCAGAATAAGCTTGAAATCTGGTGCTTTCCATTCAATGCCTTGAACCAACATTTCTGACCCTTTCTTTGTCTTTCTACTAAAGGATGCCATCACTTAGTAGAGTTTGAGAAAATGCAAAAAATTTCAAAGATAAATCACACAGATCACTTAGATGCACTAAAATCACTATGCATAAATAGCTCTTGAAAATTCACAGTGAAAAATGACTTTGATTTCACCATTTTATCAAAATTTGCCTTTCAATTGCCATAAATGCTTGGTATGATCACTTGGCTAATGAAAAACTGTCTTCCACTCAACTTGAATTAAATACTTGGTAGGAACATTCATGACTCGATGTCCACATAAAACTTAGTTACTCTTGACCTTGCTTGGTAGGGTCTTGCAACCCTACCTTGCTTAGTAATGTCTAAAATTCCTCGAATGATTGGTGATCCCTTTGCATCTTGAATGCTGATATGGATATTTCTTTCTATCTTGACTAGAACTAATGTAGAATGTCTCTTCAAAATCTTAGTTCCAGTTCTCCTTGTGGGAGATCAAGTAGAAATGCTCAAGTCACCCAATTCTTGAGTGACATGTGCTTCATTGCTTAGATTTGTATCCTCAAAAGATTTTGAAATCCATTGTTTTCTCATATACTTTTTGATGTTGTTAGCCTTGGGTTTCTTTTCATCTTCAATTCTTCTAATATTCATACAGTTCTTGGTAAGATGACCAAGTTTTGTACAAATGTAACATCTTCTAGTGGTGTCTCTTGTCCTCATGTGATGTTTTACACAATTCATTCCAATGTGTCCAAATTCTCCATAGTAGTGACATCTGCACCAAGTGTTGTAGTCCCAACCAAATATAGCTTTTACAATCTATTTTTCTAGATTTAATATCTTAGTTTTACATTCAGAGGATTTGTGCCCATGCTTATTGCATTTGTGACATTTGCCTTCAAATTTAGGTTTCTCTTTGCATTTATTTGCTCTATGACCATGTTGATTACAACTGTAGCATTTGCCATCGAACTTAGCTTTGCCATTGCTCCAACATTTTTTTGATGTGTGACCTAGTTTACCATAGTGACTGCAAGTAGGTCTTTGATTCTTTTGAGTTCCTTGCTTGGATGATTCACCTTCTTTTGTATATCCAATTCCTGCTTTACCTCTTTGTCTATATTAGATTCTCATTTAGTTGATCCATATCTCCTTGAGATTTCATCATCCTCTCATTGGTTTGCCTTTTAGTGTTTATATCATTCTACAATCTTTCTTTCTCTGTTCTTAGATTTATGATTTCTTCATTTGCATTGGTGAGATGATCAATGAACTCTATCTTTTGAAGGGATAGATGCTAAATCTCATTGTTCTTTCCTTCTAACTCTTCTTTTATCTTGTTTTTCTCTTCCATGGCTTCACACGATCTTACTAACTAAATTTCTTGTTTTCTTTTTAGTTTTCTAATTTCTTCTTGAAGTGTACCATTCTTCTCTAATAGCTATCTAATTGCTTCATTGGATTCATCTGAATTACTTTCTAAATGAATGTCTTCAATTATTTCTTCAATATAGAGTTTTTTATTCATCTAGATTACAAGATCTTTAATTCATTTCAAGGATTGAGAGTTGCTCCTTTGCTTTCTTGAGTTGCCCAATAGCTAATTCCAAATCTAGCTTTTCATTGTCAATAGCCTTATCAAGTTTGAATAGATCCATAGCTTCTAATTTTTGCTCAATTTGTTAAACTTCTCTCCTGAGAACCACAAAGCTCTGATACCAATTGTTGGAAATATATATGATAGGCTAAGTTATTGAGAGGGGAGGATTGAATTACTAACTAATAAAACTTAAACTTATTTCACCAATTAATCCTTAATGTGTATTCTAATCTAATTGCATGCATGAAAAACTAAAAGCATTAAAACATTCATAACACTTTGACACATAATATGGTGACCCAAAAACCTTCCAAATAGAAAGTAAAACTAGGGTGCGGATGATACCCACAAGCTTTAGTACTACAATATAAAGTTGCTCTATTAAGGCTTACAATGATCACTTCTGATGATCTGCCCTACTAGGAGCAATACAAACTACTAGGTCCACCTTGTGAAAGGATTTACAAAACATACAATGAAGTATGCACTTAGTAAAAGAGATTTACAAAAGACTATTAAGTCTATCTTGTGAAAGAATTTAACTATTCCAGCTATTAGGATGAACCAGTGGCTAATCTTTGATCTACAACTTGATTTGTTAAATGAGATTCCTTTGAGTGTAATGATCATCTTGCTATAATAGATAAATATTTGTTGCTCCTTATACTATTGTATCCTTTTTGCTTCACACTTCTACTCTTCAAATTCACATCATACTTATGTCATATATTCTTTGGATGTGATACAATACATTACATATATACCAATCCAATTTACAAATCAACATAGTTAGCTACAATATGTAAGTTTACACAAAATACACAAAGTTGACCCAATTGTAGGAACTCAAGTTCTAAAGCCTAACTTGGTGAGGTTTTGATACTTGGCATCTATTATCAATGCTCGACATCAACATGCATTCAGTAGACATAGAAGCTTGGTCCATACTGATCACTTCCAAGTAGTCTAAAATCGGTCTACACTAGTGACTCATTGAATACTATAAAACTCAACATATAAACTAAATCACTTGATTCACACTACATAGCTCAGTCAATGCTATTGCTATGAGCTCAGTATAAACTGAATCACTTGGTTGACACTGAGTGGCTTGGTCAACACTGGATTCACATGGCTGCATTTGTGAACTTGGTAACCATTATAGAACTTGATTTGCACTGAAAGACTTTATAAACACTATGAAGCTTAGTTTACACTAACAATCATCAACCCAATAGAAATTACTAAGCGCAAACTGAATACTATTCCTGATACTTGGTAGCAACTGTAGAACTTGGTAGAGTCTGAATTACTTGGTTAATATTGCTAACTGTACAATAAGATTAGTAGCTATTGGCTATCTAAATAAGTGTGTGTCACTAATAAAAAAACTTGACTATAATGCCAATAGATACTATTGTGAGTTTCCCTCTTGAAGAAGAGATTGTGTTAGCTAAAATATTCCTAGAAGAGGGTTCCTCTATTCTAGCTACCTCCTTGGGCTAGAATCTTGACCCCTTCTATGTCTCCCTTTTCATTAATGACCATAAGCTAAGTAATTATATTATAGACCGAGGAGCCTTAGATAAGATAATGCTTACCACTATAGCCTAATCATTATGTAGACAGTTAACCAAGACATTTGGTTACTACTATTCTATGGATGACAAGAAAGTTCCCATATTAGGAAAAATCAAGGACACTCAAATAGCCTTGATAGCCTACAAAAAGACTCAAGTTAACTATCTTAGTGGTAGACATACCAACCAGTTGTGGCATGCTCCTAAGCCAAAGCTTTCATAGAGACATGGGAGGTAAGATTAAGCTTGTCTTGTCTCATTCCATCATTCCATTAGGAAGTAAGAAAGTCAAGATTAATCTAGAAGAGAAAGCCAAATTCATAGTGATGAAATTAGATGATCCTAAAGCCCAAATCCTTTACCAAGAAATGGAATTTATCAATTACATATTCTTCATAGATACTCCTAAAGTACAAGCATAAATGAGCCTCCTAATAGTGAGAAAATGTGGACCCTATAATTTGATGGAAGTTGTGCATCTATGGGTTCTAGAGATGGTGTGGTGTTTGTGTCACTTGGAGGAAAAGTAATACATCTTCCATGCAAGTTAGAGTTCAAAAAAATACATACTATCACTAATTATGAGGCCCTTCTTGTAGGTATCACAACAACTAAACAAAGAGGAGAGAAGATCTTGAGATCTCAAGGTGATGTAGAGATGATGATTAAACAAGTCATAAGTCAATATCCTATGAAGAACTATCGACTTCCTAAATATAGGAAAAAAGTATGGGATGAGATAGAAATTTTTGACACCTTCTTCATTGAGGCAATCCCAAGAGAGCAAAATACAAGAGGTGAATTATTAGTAGTCTCGATGTCCCTTCTTCTACCATATCCAGACTTGGGAGATCAACTTTATATACAAGAGGTCTTGTTCTAACCCAATGTGCTTGACAATGCAGACTCATGACAATTTTTTGAGGATGACGAGAAAATTCAAAACTTGCTACAAGGAACTGAATATGTCAAAGGAAAATACATTGAAGGAAGTGCCAATCCCTATCTTGAATTTACACTTGACAACAAGAAATAATTAGAACAAGGTGTTTTTCAACTAATAGGTAATAAGATTCCTCCTCGGTTTCTTTAGAAAATATTTTTAATAGGCATGATGCATATGTTAAAGGAGAAAGAGGCTAGAAGGGAGGAACTTAAGGAGAGTATGATGGGATAGACACTGGAACTAAACTTAGCCCAAGGATGATCAACATTGAGAAATATTACACTAAAAAAGAAGGGGCAAAAATGAAGAAATTTCTCATAGGTTATCAAGAAGTGTTTTCTTGGGGATATGAGGATTTAGAGAATATTATGGATGGAAAATTCAAACTTAATATACCCCTCAAGCCTAACGTAGCACCCTTTAGAAAAAAACTGAGGAAGTAAAATCCTATTATTGAAGATGCCATCTTTAGAGAGGTAAACAAGATGCTAAAATCTTGGATCATCCATCTAATCCACCACTTGATGTGGATTGTGAATATCGTGCTTGTTAGGAAGAAAGGAAAAGAGATAAGAATATGATTAGATTTCAAAAATCTTAACCAAGCTTCCTTGAAGGAAAATCATGCCCTTCCTAACATGAACCACCTATTGCAAATCATGTTTATCTTATACTCAATGTCAATACTTGATGACTTCTCAAGTTTAAATAAGATAGAAGTAGATGAAGTTGACCAATATAAAATGATGTTCACCACTCCATGGGGATGTTTTCCTATAATAGGATGCCTTTTGGGTTAATCAGTATAGGATACACCTTTCAATGAGCCATGGATATGTAATTTGGAGATATTAAGGATAACATCATAGTATTCTACTTGGATGATATAACCATCTTCTTCAAGAAGAGAAAGTATCACTTGAAGGACTTGGAGAATGTGTTGCAAAAATATAGTGAGCATGGTATCTCATTGAACCCAAAGAAGTTAGTCTTTTGTGTGACAAAAGGAAAATTGATTGGACATATAATATCCCAAGAAAGCATCTGAGTTGATCCTAAAAGAGTTTGTGGTATCTAATAACTCATTTTAACATGAAATTTGATGGTATTCCTTTAGGGGAGTATCCTAATCATTCAAGACTATTACCATGATTGACACGTTGCATTCATGATTGTGTTTATCATTGATGTCAACATAGTATTAACTCTGTAAAGAGTGACAAAGTAGTAAATAGAGAATGAGGTTGTATGGACTATGTATTGAGGATAAGGTCAAGAAAATTTAAGGATATGTTCTATATTGTATCTTATTTCTAAGTACAGGTGCGAATGCAAAGAGTTGAATACATGAGAGATTTATTTGAGGATTATAGAGGATAATGTGCAGATAGAGTACCTAGTAAGTAGTTTCTGATATTTGGATTGTATCTCATAATAGAGATAGAATCATGATGAGAAAAGTTAGACAGTGACCTACACAACCTAATAATAACATTAGCAAGTGTACAAGGTTAGAAGTCATATGTGTGAGAAGTTGTAAAGACTATAAGCTGACAGTGTTTTGTAATTGTGAAAAGATGTAAAGAATTGTAATTTCTTAATGAGGTCCTATTATAATTGATTGGGAATTCCTCAAGGTCAACTCAAGGTATTATTTTGAGGATATGGTATAAAGGAAAGTTATTTTCCTTGTGATGGAGTGTGTGATCCATTTTTACTGAGCAAGTGATATGCAAAGTTGGAAAATGCATGTAAGTGATCCAAGGGATTATTGGATGCAAAGTTGGTGATTTTCTATTGAGATTAGAAGAGCTTTAGTTTGGTCAAGAGGATAGAGAAGAGGATAAGGTTATTTCATTCTATTATTCTACAAGGAATAATAGAGATACTAGTTGGATAGTGAGTTTGGTGGCATTTCCCCTGGAGCTTTTTGGATAGTGGGTTCTTCTAAATTCTACAACTCCTCACAGAGTTGTAGTCTCCCAACAAGGATTCAAAGTCTCCTAACATGGACTTATATACACTAAATGTATTTTATTAGCTATTAATAGAGTCCACCCTCTTACAAGGACATTTATATTAGTACATCATTTTGTGGTTACCATCCCCACTTGGATTTTCCCTCTAATCAAAGGTTTTCATAGTCAACATATCTAGTGTTATTGTGTATGCATATCTTCTTATGGTTGTTAATTATATTATTCACATAGTTAAGGATTAATAAGGTTGATAAATGTTTTATTAGTTGGATAGCTAACTCACCCCCCTCTTAGTTATCTTGATGGACTTTACTTTCTAACAATTCACATCAGAGCATCAGGTTCTTGAAGGAAAAAAACTTAACAACTTGAGGAGATCAATGCTAGGTTATTTCAAAAAAGAAAGTCCTAAATTTGATGGAGTTAGCTATGAAAGCTAGAAGGAGAAGATGAAGATTTATTTGCTATGTATGGGTCTAGGGTATTGGCTGATGACAAAGAGTGGAAAGAAGATTATGGAAGAAAGAAAACTTGAGGATTGTAGTGAAGCAAAAAGAGATTTTTTATGTGCAATATGCTTTCCAGAGAAGCATTATTGTCATCTCTTTTTGAGAATAAATATAGTCAGGTAAAATCCTTAGAGACATCTCATAAAATTTGGAAAAATTTAGAATCTACATTTGAAGGTGATGTGCATGCTAAAAGAATTGGATATGTTTGTTTCAAGATGCTAACTTGATGAAAGATGAATCTGTAAGAAGCTATATTGGTAGAATATTAGAAATTGTTGTAGGAATTAAGTCTTGCAAAGGATCCAAAGATGAAGATGAAATTTGTATGGAATATTTTGAAAACCTTGACACCACCATTCAGACAAACAACATAGATAATTGAGAAAGTGATACCTTGTGCATAGAAGTTTACTAGAGAGAATCTACTTGGAGGATAAGAAGCAACATAAGTGAGCTTGAAGCAATTTGGTGAATTTTCAAGAGTGAAAACAACTTTTAACACATTAAGTGTTCGCCCTTCCTTATCAAGAAGTGTAAGCACCAGTGGAGACTATGCTAGAAACAAAAGATCTGGATCTTAGGAGAATAGAAGAATTGAAGAAGGAATTGCCCTACTTGTAAGGAGAGAACCAAATAGTAAAAGAATCTTTAAATGTTGGACTTGCAATGAATTGGGCCATTATGCTTCTAAGTGTCCTAAAAGAGAGAAAAAGTATGAGAAAAATTTCAAGTCTAGAAGGCCTAGAGATTTTTTGTATGCAAATGAAGATGATGAGTTTGAAGAAGGAGTTAATAGTGAAAGCAATGACAAGTTAGGATTTGCAGCTATAAAGGAGGAAAATCTTGAAAAAGAAGTCAGAAAAGAGAAAGTCCTAGTTTTGCAATTTGAAAGAAAAGATGAATGGATCATAGATGGTGGTTGTTTGCATCATATGACTGGTAATATGAATAAATTTTTTAAGTTCAACAATCATGATGGAGGAATTATTAGAGTTGGTAACAATGTAGCTTGTCATATCACGAGAATAAGATCTATTAATCTTGATGGAAAGACTAACACTGGTGATGTCTATTTTGTTGATGGATTAAACTATAACCTATTGATTGTTGGATAGCTGGTTGATAAAGGATATCAATTGCATTTCATAGATAGAACATGCATTATGAAGGATAAAGATGGTAATTTGATTGATACTAGTACAATATCCAGAGGTAATGTTTTTGAATTGAACCCTACAAAGATGATATATTTGTTTACAAAAGTGGACAATAGTTGGTTATGGCATAGTATATTTTGTCATATAAACTTTGATAATATTATGAAGACCAATAGTATATTTTCTGTCAAAGATTTACCTAAAATTGTAAAGCCTACTAATATTGTGTGTAAAGAATGTATTATGGCTAAGCAAAAGAAAGTTTCCTTTCCTAGCAAGAAGTTCACTACCACAGTGAAATTGGAGATTGTTCATACAAATTTGAGTGGTGCTACAAGAATAAGAGGATTATATGGTGAAAGGTACTTCATGATTTTTGTTGATAATTTCACTAGGATGATGTGGGTAACATTTCTTAAAGAAAAGTCTAAGGCATTTGAAAATTTTAAGTTGTTTAAGAATCGAGTTGAGAATTAATCAAGAGTAAAGATAAATATTTGAGATCAAAAAGAGGTGGAGAGTTTACCTTGAATGATTTTAATAGCTTTTGTGAAGTAAATGGAATCAAGAGACAACTATCAACACCTAAGACCCCTAAACAATATGGAATTGCTAAAGGAAGAAATAGGTCTACAATAGAAGCAAAAAGAGCCATGATGTTTGAGAATGATGTATCAAAGACATTTTGGAGAGAAGAAGTCAACAAAAAAATATACACAATGAACATTGTAGAAATAAGAAAAGGTAAAAACAAGACCCCCTATGAATTATGTTTTGAACATACACCCTCAGTGAAGTATTCCAGAATTTTTGGATGTAAGTGTAAAGATAGATGATGATATTGGTAAGTTTGATGCAAGAAGTGATGAAGGTATGTTCCATGGTTATTCATTGAAAAAAATATTATAAATATTTTAATTGAAGAACTAATACTATTTTTTGAGTGTGCAAATGTAAAAATAGATGGAATGTTTGGAGTTAAAGAAAGAATCTTGGATTATAATTATAATAAAGAAGAAACTAACCCTAAACCTATTTCAAAAAATGTTAAATTTATCTTTGAGCTTAACAATTATTTATAGAATAAAGTTCAAGTAGTTAAACATAGAGAAGAACCAACATCTAAACCTAGAGAAGAAGCAAGAGTTGAGACATTAATGCCTACATCTAACAAGAATTTGAAAAAGAATTACCCTATCAATTAGATTATTGGAAGAAAATAATAAAAGAGTTATAATAAGAAACATAGTACATAGAGAACTATGTTTTACTTCTCAAGTTGAACCAAAAAATATAGATGAGGCATGCAAGGATGATCATTGGATTCAAGAAATGAAGGAAGAACTAGATCGTATCATGAAGAATTAGACATGGGAATTGGTTCCTAGATCTAAAGAGAAGAATGTTATAGGAACTAAGTGGATATTTAGAAACAAGATGAATGAACAAGGTGAGGTTGTAAGAAATAAAGAAATATTGGTATGCAAATGGTATTCATAGCAAGAAGGTATAAATTATAAAGTTATAGTTTCCCTAGTTACTAGAATTTAAGTAGTAAGAATGTTCTTGGCTCATGTAGCAAATACAAAGTTTAATGTGTATACAATGGATGTAAAATCAACATTTTTGAATAGAAAACTTGAAGAAGAAGTCTACATTGAGCATCCTAAAGGATTTCTTTTGAATTTTTTTTTTTGGTATGTAGATTAAAGAAAGGATTGTATGATCTAAAGAAAGAACCTAGAACCTAGTATTTAAGATTGGACAAGTATTTTGCAAAGATGTGATTTGCTAAAGGTATGACAGATAGTAATTTGTACTTGAAAGAAATTGAGAATGTATTGTTGATTATTATGATATTTGTGGATGACATTATATTTGGAGGTAATGATGAAGGAAGTGACAAATTTGTTGATGAAATGAAGAATGAATTTGAGATGAGTATGATTTCTGAAATAGAATATTTCTTAGGTCTACAAAGTGTGTAGAGTAGTGATGGTATTTTCCTATCATAGACTAAGTAGTTAAAAGACTTATTGAAAATATTTGGCTTGGAAGGTTGTAAGCATGTTGGTACACCTATCATAATTAGTTACAAGTTATCTAAAAAAGATGAGATACCTACAATTGAATAGAAGAAATGCAGATCCATGATTAGAGATTTGCAATATCTAGCTCAATATTGTGGTTTCACAATGCACGCCCCATTTTGAGTCACAAAATGGGGACCCCTAGTATATTTTTTAGTTTTCTAGACCCCCTAGTCTAGGATCTAAGTATTTTTTAGGGTCCTACTTAGTGTCTAAGCCTAGTTTGGCTCACTATTTGAAAAACCTAGTTGACAAAAACTTGAGATTTTTAGGGAAAAGTGAGTTCTGGTATTGAGGTGTGCACTAGCACACCTAGTGCACCTTAAAGGTGCGCATGGTGTGCCAATGCTTTTTTCTTTAGAGGTATAAATTAGCTTTTTTAGGTGTTTTAATAAGGTTTTACATTCTGGGTCATTTTTTGTTTGCAATTAGGGTTTTCTTAAGGTTTGATTTTCAGCTTTCTAGACTAATGTTTGCTTCTTTGTGTAGATAAAAAGGGCATCCTTAACTTGTTAGGGTCATAAATTTTGACCAAGAGCTCAAAATTCAAAACTATTTACACTATTGGAAAGAAGAACTAAAAATTTAATTTCAGTCCCAAAAATAGCGAGCCTTCAGCTACCTTGTTTTAGAGATTGATGAAAGTTTCAACTTGAAATTTTGAGCAAAAGACCTTTGAAAAAGCCAATTAAAAAGATATGGAAAAGTGTTAAACATTTGATCATTTTGGATAATCTAGGTCACTTGGTCTCTGATCTGAAAGAATTGGGCAATTAGAGAGAAGAAGAGATCAAAGATATAGAGGTCAGACACATGAACTAGAACAGGTTCCTCATCTTATGCAACTATTAATGACAAGATTCAACACAGGTGCCTTGGAACTTCAAGTAGAAGAAGCAGGAGGAGTTCAAGTTTATGAAAGTGTTTCAATTTAAAGCGGGTATAAATCATCAAAAGGATCAAAGTAATTACACAAAAGTGATCCTAGACCTTGTCTAAGAAAAACTCACAAGCCATTTTGAAAACATAGAACTTTAATTTTTTGGTGAATTGAGCTTCCAAGGTGCACTTCTTATGAAAGTGTTTGGCTATAAAGAGGGTATAAATCTTCAAAAAGGGAAAAATTAAGTACACAAAAAGTGATCCTAGACCTCATTTGGGAAAAACCTAGAAATCATTTTCAAAATAGAGAACTTTGATTTTTTGGCAAATTGAGCTTTTGAGCTTCCAAGGTTCAGTTCTTATAAAAATGTTTGACTATAAAGAGGGTATAAATCATAAAAAAGGGAAAAAGTAAGTACACAAAAAGTGATCCCAAATCTCATTTGAGAAAAACCAAAAAACTATTTTCAAAATAGAGAACTTTGATTTTTAAGCAAATTGAGCTTCTGAGCTTTTGAGGTGCACTTCTTATGAAAGTGTTTGGCTATAAAGAGGGTATAAATAATCAAAAAGGGGAAAAGTAAGTACACAAAAAGTGATCCCAGACCTCATTCAAGAAAAACATAGAAACCATTTTCAAAATAGAAAACTTTGATTTTTTGGTGAATTGAGCTTCTGAGCTTCCGAGGTGTGCTTCTTATGAAAGTGTTTGGCTATAAAGAGGGTATAAATCATCGAAAATGGGAAAAGTAAGTACACAAAAAGTGATCCTAGAACTCATTTATGAAAAACTCAAAAACCATTTTCAAATAGAGAACTTTGATTTTTTGGCAAATTGAGCTTTCAAGCTTCTGAGCTTCTAAGGTGTGCTTCTTATGAAAGTGTTTGGATATAAAGAGGGTATAAATCATCAAAAAGGGGAAAATTAAGCACACAAAAAAATGATCCCATAACTCATTTGAAAAAAACCATAAACTATTTTAAAAATGGTGAACTTTGATTTTTTGGCAAATTGAGCTTTCGAGCTTATGAGGTGCATAGGTGTGCCAGGTGCACTGCTTCCAAGGTGCACTTCTTTTGAGATGCGCTAGAAGTTTTTTAAAGAGTTCAGAGGTGCACCAATAGTTAACTACTAGTTCCAAATTTAGAGCTTTGCATGCACCAAAAATGCATTCTAATGGTAGTTTAACTCCTACAAACATCTAGAGAAGGTTGAGCTTCTATTTTTGGCACCTCTAGAGACTCCTACATCACCTAATGACTTTATTCTTCATATTTTCTCATGGTTTCTTTGTTTTAAGACATGTAAAGGCTCATGCATCCATTAAATGATATAAATAAGGATGGAGTCCTACTTAGCACCTAGTAGAGAGTTAGTTTGTACATAAGTAGATTTGTTTTATTAGTTTAGAAGCATATATTTTCATAAAGAGATCTCTCACTTTCAATACAAATTGAGGAGATGATTTCCTATAAATTCAAGAAAGTAATATGTATTCCAGGTCACTATTATTTTGATGCAATAATACATGCTATTGGTGTTCTCATTTGGAGTGTAGTGATTCTTGCCTAAGTGTGTTATATTTTGTGAATGTATGTTCATGGAATGTAATGGAGCTAATAGTTTTATTGCGTTATTTTGATTAAGAGATCTTTTAATTTTGGTGTTTGCTATGGGTTTACAAATTCCACTGACATACTTAGTTTGAGAAGAGATCACCCTATTTTTGTTGCATAGCCTTTTGTCTCACATGAGCACACTTTCTTTGGCCTTGCGATCTGATGAAAAGTGAAACATCTTACGGTTATTGAATTCTCATCGACGATTGCATCAATGGAATTAAGGAAGCACTGCTCCTATTTTCATTGGTTACCTACTGATATTTTCAAAGGCTTAACTCATAGATGTGTTATTTTTGTGGCTTATGTTTTTTAGCGATTTATTTTTTCAAGTCATTTATTTAAACTTCTTGTTACCCTATCTTCATTATTTGCTTTACTAGCCCTTGTTTAAATTAGGAATTCATGTAGTTGCATTGTTATATTGCATTCATTTATTTATTTATAGAAAAATACAAAAATTATATTTTTGTTTTGGTTATTCTTTTGAGAGAGCAAGCAAATTCAAAATCTTATCCAAATTGGTTAGAACTAGCAAAGGCCTCTTTGTGAACAAACACATTTATCTTCAACTGAATAGATTTTAGTAGATTGCAAGATTACTTGAAACCTTGGAGTTGATCCCAAAATAGCTTTTCAAGAGAGGAGTTTGAAAGGATTCCTGCCATTAAGCATCATGCAAAACAACAGCTGAACGCTCACACTAGACAAGATGTAGCAAATGTAGTTGGTATAGTAGCAAGATTTCAAATAGATCCTAGAGGATCACACTATGCAATGGTAAAGAGGATATTAAGATATTTAAAGGATATACATGATTTTATTTTGTTTTATAAAAGATCAAGTGATTTTACTTTGTGTGCATATTATTGATGTGGATTGGGTAGGTAGTATGGATGATAGAAAGATCACTAGTAGTGGAACATTTTCCTTGGAGGAAGATTAGTTTCTTGGCTAAGAAAGAAACAAGACTATTGTAGACACTTAAAATTGTCCTAAACACTATATTAATTTATTTAATATTTCCCTTGGCATTATAATTAATCAATTAATTATTAATTATATTGGTCATATTCTTCTACCTATTTAATTAAATTTATTTAATTAAGTAGGTCCACTTTCCTAAGGTATTCAAATTTAATGTAAATACCTCCAGCCTTAATGTGTTAAATTTATTTAATACATGATCCTCCATCAATCCCCCTTTTAAATAAATTATATTTATTTAAATCCCTCCATCTCATTAATTCCTCTAAACCTATGATTAAATTAAATCTTGTTTAATTTAATCTTAAAGCCTAGCCTAAAACCTAGCCTACACCCATCATTTTCATCCTCTTAAGCCTACTTCCTCATTTAATCCCAATTAAATCATCCTAATCACCTTTCCTAATCCCCCTCATTAGCCTAAGTGTGTGCTCACACATGTGTGAGAAGGCATGCTTCCACACTCCTCTTGCACTCTTGTCTCCCACTCTTCCTTTCAAGTTTGCTCACACATGTGTGAGAAAATTTTGAATATTTGACCACTTGCATGGCTTGCATGTCACCTTATGTGTGGCACCTATATGAATGCCACCTCACCAAGCCCTCCCCCAAGCCAATAAATAGGGCCCTTGTCTCAAGCATTTTCATCTTCCATTATTGCATTGCTATCATGTTGGTTTGAGATTTGAGCTTTTATAGTAGTTTGAGTTTAGAGCTTGCATAGTGATTTTCAGGTTGCATACTAACCTTTGGTAGCTGATTTAGAGTTCATTTGAATTTTTAGAGTATATTTATGGCTTGCATTTCTCATCTCCATTTCATTTGCATCTTAGTTTAGCTTGCATCATAGTTTAGATTCCTTTGTTGCATTTCATATCTTCATCTTTGAATGCCTTCAAGCATGGCTTTCTCCATAGCCATTGTTTGAGGTTTTCTTCATATTCATATAGCATAGGCTCATAGTTGCATTCCTCACACTTGCATATCCATCATCAAGAGATCCAATAAATTGTTGTGTTTGGGAGAGCACACCAAACATTCCTCCAATCTTAACACACCAACAAGGCCTCTCATGGGTGCCTTTGTTGAGATGTAGAGGTTGCTTGAGGATTTGGCTTGATTGACTACTTTGAGTTGTAAAAATCAAGCACTCATTAGTTTGTTTCTTTCATTTTGTGAGCATTTGATGCATGTGTTTTAACTAATGTTTGTTTGTTTATTCATGCTCCCAATAGGTCATTTCTTCTAACATACAATTGTATCTCACAAAGTACAATAGAAGAGGAGTCTATAGCAACAAAAAATAATTCTAATCATATTATGTGGATGAAACAGGTGCTGAAGGACATTATGATAGAGTTTTCAGTACTTATTATCATATATTATGATAACACAAGAACAATAAGTATGTCTAAGAATCTTATATTACATTCTATAAATAAACATATATTCATTAAGTATCATGTTTTGAGAGAGAAAGTTATAGAAAAAGAAATCAGATTGAAATATGTTAGTACAAAATATTAGATTTCAAATATCTTTATGAAGCCTTTTCCTAAGGATACATTTGAGTATTTATGAGGTATGCTTGGGGCTATGCCCCTTCCTACTTTTGAGTAGATGACGGAGAAAGTGCATCAGTCTAGTGGTGCATGACACTATTTTTTATCTTGACTAAATATTGATGCTTCATGTATGAGGGAGTATCTATGATGATTAGAGTCATCAATGACTCTTAATAGTTGGTATAGAATAGTTTCTTTAGATACTTGAGCTAGTTGAAGACTTGGAACACATGATTGACATAATGAAGCCTTTATTATTGATGTTAATGGGAGAGAGAAGTATACATGAAAAACATCCTCTAACATAATGGGGGAGAGATTGTGTACATGAAAAACATCTTCTAACAATATGAGGGAGATGTGTAACAATGGGGGAGATGTGTAACAATGAGGAAGATGTACTATTGAGAGTGATCGATGTCAATGAGGAGAAAAATTGAATTATATCAATGGGGGAGAAATGTGAATCACTGATTTCCATGCATGTAAAAAATAAGAAAGCATAAATAAATAGTTTTTCCTATGAGTTTCAGATTTGATTGATTAAGAGGATTTGAAAAGAAAGAGAACAACTACATCAATATGTTGGAATTTTTAGAATAACTAAGAGGGGGGTGCACCAGTTATCCAAGGTCCAAATGTACAAATAAATATTTTTAGTACTTAACAGATTCATATCCATAAAACCACATCATGCATGCATCCATTAGAACATCCAATGACTTAACTTAGTAGGTCATTGTCCTAGGTCAAAATAACTTTGTAGAAATGTAAGCATGAAATACCAAAAACTCGTTCACACAGTTTGACACAAAGATTTTACATAGAAATCCAATTTGGAAAAAAATACCAATAACATGCTACCAATTTCCACTCTTCTAAAGTGATGCTTTGTTAAAGGCCAACCCTGTTAAAGGTTACACATGACTACTATATTTGGGCCCAAATTGGGATGGTAGGCCATTGTAGTTGAAATGACCACCCACCGCTCGAGTGACAGTAATAGAAATTGGTTCGTGTTGGACAGCCGTCAATTTTTTTCATCACAACAACAAAGGAGTTAGTCACAATTGTGACAAACAAAGGCATCACAATTTGAAAAAAAGGGTGAAGAGTTTCTCTTTATGTTTTCAAATGTGTAGTGGTTTACCATCACAACTATGACATCCTACATTTTTAGAAGGCAATTGCAGTGCTGAGAACATTGTTATAGGCCCGACAGGCATCTGCCATAATGGATGTTGCAAAGGAGATTACGTCTAATGGCAGTGCCATTAGAGTGACAACCATCTATCAGTAGTTTACATTGATGAGGCCAATTATTGCCTCTATTTTATATTAATTTTAATACTCTATTTTTAATATTGCTAGGATATTTGTGAACTCATAACTAGTTGAACTTATGACAAAGTCCAGATAGAACAGTTAAACTATGGGTAGATAGTTATGTCATATTTTGCCAATATTATACATATAATGTAGTATTTCATATAACCATGAGAATGTATGTTCTAATATCTAGATTTAGTTTGATTATGCATATTTGCGTAAATATTTCTACATTGCAACTAACTTGCTAGGAAAGGAAGAAGCTAGAGAGTGGTCGATAGAATTCAAAAAGGAGCATCAAGGTCTAGCTGTGGTGGAGGAATCATTATGGAACCAGAAGACAAAACCACTACAAAGGAGGAGCCATTGTTCCAAGAATGCAGGGATGAAGTGTTGCTATATTCCCTCCATGTTTACTATTGTGCTAAATTGGTCACCCAAACTATATTGCTTATTCCATGGGATGTTATATTTCCCTCTTCTTCTGTAGTGGATCTTCAGTTAGTTTGTTTTATTTTCTATTTTAGAATAAGTTTCAATCGTCTATTTATAGGGATTGGATCAATAGTTTAAAGAGGTTGGAAAAAGTTTATGGAAAACATTGTTGTATCTTGTAGCGAGTTATCTGTAATTTTATGTATTGTTCTTATGTAAGGAGTTTTCAAAATATAATGAAGTATTTCTTGGTTTTTACATTTTGTGTTAGTGGATTAGTAGAATCCAACCAAGGGGGCCCACTTGGGAGGTGGATTAGATTAGAGTAGTGCAAATTTATTTCCACCATTTCTAATATTTCAAATAGAAGCTACAGTTTCTTCCTACGACATCATACTTTATGAATGTTCCTATAGCATCTGCAACAACAATTATAGTGGATGGTCTAGGTTGAGATATAGGTTAGCATAGAGTTACATTTCTAGCATTCATTTCAGTAAGAAGTTAAGTATGTTACTTTCCTGTAGTACTAGTGTAGGTTCTTTATATGTGTTTTACTTTCCTACAGCATAAACATAATGACTCTTCAAGGAACCTAGTGCACATATCATGCTTACCATTTCAAGTATACATCCCTAGGTTGAAAAATTAAATGCACCTCATGGTGGGAGAAGCAATCCTTAGATTGAATAAACTATTCCTAAGTAAGGCTTTGGGCATGATTATCACACACCTATTACGAGGCAGAACATTTTTATTAGGGCATGGTAAGTAATAAAATTGTCCTTTCCTTTTTGAGTTTCCTTAGCATTAATGCATAAAATATTGAACAAGAAATTGGGGATATTTACTGGAAGATTATGCCTTACATAACTAAGTAACTTAAAATGATGTGCATGCAAATTAGAAAATCTTCCTTCATAGGTAAAATACTTGATAATATACATGGCCAATTCATTGTATGGTAGAGGAATAAACATTCTTTTGCACCCCTACTTAGTAATCTCCAATGGAGGGTCACCTGGTAGGGAAAACTTGGCCCTAGCTGATTTGGGATCGTGCTTATTGGGGTAGTGTTCCCCTACTGCTAGCAACCTAATTACTTTTGCTATTCATTCCTCTATGGCAATGATTGTCAATCCCCATATTGTTGCTTCACCTTTCTCAAATGTATTTGTAAATTCAGTAGATGCCTCTTCATCAAACTCCATTAATTTCAAGAAATATCCTAGCTAGCCACATGCATTGAATCTTCATATTTATTCTACATCAGAAAGTAAAACACTATGATCTACTGGTTCATGTCACTACAATTGACCTCCCATTTGTGCTTACTAATCTCAACCTCTTCTCTATTTTCAGTAATTACCCTCTTCCCTTCTGTGAATTTCATACTTCTTCTTATAGAACCACATACACTTTTCATGTTCTTCTAATGTTTCCATCATGAACAATAATAATGTGATTTTAACAAAATGAATTATAGATATGTGAGAATTGCTTCAAATTTAATTCTTATAGATATGTCACATCTTAGTCTAACAATGAGGGATTATTTGGGAATAAAGGTACGACACTTGACACTTGTGTAGTATGGAAAATGGATTGTAATCAAACAAAGGGAAAGTACAAATTTGAGGATCTTTTAATGAGTAGATAGAGATGTCATTTGGAATTAGTAACCTTCCCTACCCCCTATAAAACATGGACAAGTATCCTCACTTGAAATACTTGGCACAAGGTACAGAACTGGCATAATGCCACAATGATATATTTAATGTAGTAGTAGATATAACCAACTAAATTTATGCACTAAAAATGAATGAAATTTGAAAAGCTTATACCTATCAATTTGATCATTGCACATGCTAGATAAAGGTGGCAAGAGTGGAAGAATGACAGTGACAACATACATTAGTAGACTCACCATATTATTCAAAGTAGAAAAAAATGATGATGTGGATGGGTAGTAGAGAAAGAAATAAAATGAGTTGAAAAAGAAGAATTTAGAAAGTGGATGGAGAATTGAAATTTATGTAAACATAATGTTTTTATTATGGTAATTCTTGAAGGAATTCTTATTGAAGAGCTACAGGAAGAAGGCTGTCATCCTCTGCTATAGGAACTGTTACCTGTTGTTCATTTGAACCTAGTTGTTGAAATTGTTGTAGGAAGTCTTCTTTCATTTGGGGCTAGTGATACAACCTTAGCTGATGTCTATTGAATAATAACTTGAAGTGTACTGGATCAATTGTGGTTAATTGGACTACTCCATTTGAAAATACATAGCTTATTTCATAGGGACCCAGCCACCATGTTTGTAGCTTGCCTAGTATTTTTTTTTAATCTAGAACCATAAAATAATGCCCAATCTCCAACTTGAAATTTCTTACTCTTAATGTGGGAGTTGTGCCATTATTTCCTTTGCTTCTATATCATTTTTGTGCATTCTAGGGCAGACTTGCACATTTCATCCAAATAATTAAGATTCAATATGTGCTCTCTCTATGCTGAAGGAAGATCAATGTTTAACTCTAGTACTATTCTTAAAGTTTTGTGTTCAAATTAAATGGGTAGCATTGTTTCTTTTCCATACAATAGTTCAAATGGTTTGAAACCTGTGGTGGTCTTTGATGTTATTTGATATGCCCAGACAGCTTTTGGTAGTCTACTACTCCAATCTCTATGGTGCAAATGAACTATCTTTGTAAGATGACTTCTATATCCTAATTTGTAACTTCTTCTTGTCCATTAGTTTGAGGATGATAGGGGCTTGATTTTTGATGTCTGATATTATATTCCTTCATGAGTTTTGTTATCAGATTAGAAGTGAATTGAGCACCCTGCTCAATAAAAAATTCTTTGGGTACACCATATTGAGTAAATATTTCTTCATACTAAAATTTGAAAACTTTATGGTTGCGGGCATGCTTCATGGATTTGACTTTGACCCATTTTGTTAGGTAGTCAGTGCATATGAGGATGTATGATTTCCCATTGGATGGAGGATCTATTGGACCAATGAAGTCCATGCCCCATTTGTCTAATGGTGTTACCACCACCTATGGATCAAGAGGCATTTCATTTGATGTTGTTAGTTGGCTCATCCTCTGACATTTATCACACTTTTGTGTATAATTGGCTGCACCTTTATGAAGTATAGGCCAATAGTAACCAGTTGTTAAAATCTTCAACGTTGTTCTTTTTGTTGCTAAGTACCCCCCACATGGTTCATTATGACATCATGTAGAATGTCATATGTCTCATCTTTATGCACACATCTCTGCATAACTTGATTAGGTCTAGTGTAAAATAGTGTGTTATTAATCCAAGAGAAATGGAAGATTCTCTCTATAAGAAATCTCCTATCCTTGTAAGAGAAATGTGCAGGCATTTTTTTAGCTGCAATGTAATTAGCTATGTCTACATACTATGGGATTTGGACAATAGTATGAAATAAATTCTCATTTGGAAATGTATCATCTATCAAAGTAGTATCTTCTTCATCATGGTGGATTTTGGATAGATAATCAACTACCACATTTGTTTTCCTAGGTTTGTTACTGATTGTGATATCAAATTCTTGCAAAAGAAGTAGCCATCTTGCTAACCTGCCTATGATGCTAGGTTTGTTCATGAGATACTTAATTTGTACATTATTAGTATGAAAAAATATGGGATAACCAGTTACATTATGCCAAAATTTTTTTAGAGCATAAACTACTACTAATAGTTCTTTTTTAGTCATTATATAGTTTAATTCTTGTCCATGAACGCTCTTACTGATATAGTAGATTGCATTTTCAAGGTTTTGATATTTTTTTCCTAGGAATGCACCTATGGAATAGTCAAAAGCATCTATATGTATTTGAAAAGGAAAAGTCCAATCAAGACCCCTAAGTATTAGTGTAGTTGTCAACAGTGAGTTGAGTTGCTAGAAGGAGTCATCACATTCCTTTGTCCAGGAAAATTTAGCCTCTTTGGTAAGAAAAGTATATAGAGAACTAGCTATTTGACTAAAATTCTGGATAAACCTCCTATAATAGCCAACATTTCCTAGGAAAGATCTAACTTCTTTTTTCTTTGTGGAAATAGGGAGTGTGAGAATTGCCTCTATTTTTGCAGGGTATTTTTGGATTCCAACTTCAGAGATAAAATGTCCCAATACCATGCCTTCCTACATCATCAGAAAGCATTTCTCACTATTGAGAGACATGTTGTGTTCTTCACATTAGATTAGTAATTTCTCCAAGTTCTTTAGGGCTTTCTCAAATTTGGCACCAAACGTAGTGAAGTCATCCATGTATATCTCCATGCAATCATGTGAGATGTCACCAAAGATGCTAATTACAACTCTCTAAAAAGTAGTAGGTGCATTGCATAAGCCAAATGGTAATATATAATAAGCATAGGTACCCCAAGTAAATGTAAATGTGGTCTTCTCTTGATCTTCTGGAGTAATACATATTTGATTGTAACCATTGT
This sequence comes from Cupressus sempervirens, assembly GCA_028749045.1. NCBI lineage: Eukaryota > Viridiplantae > Streptophyta > Pinopsida > Cupressales > Cupressaceae > Cupressus > Cupressus sempervirens. The sequence continues at coordinate 674,994,091 of CM053786.1, read as the reverse complement.
ATCCATCTAGAAATGAGAAGTATTTCTTTCTAGTCAAAGTATCCAAAACATGGTCAATAAAGGGAAAAGGAAAGTGATCCTTCTTTATGGCATTATTTAACTCTCTATAATCTACATGTATCTACTACTTACCGCCTTTCTTAGGTATAATAACTAATGGTGATACCCATTTGCTATTAGATATTTTTTAGATGAATCCAACATCCAACAACTTCTGCAACTCAGTCTTAACTATCTCGTACAATGCTAGATTTATTCTCCTCTGAGGCTAATGGAGTGCCAAGGTTCCATTATTGATGTAGATCCTATGGGTAAAAAGTTTAGGGCTTATTCCTACTATATCCCCATAATCCCAAGCAAAGGCATATTCATGCTAATTGAGGATCTTGGTAAATGATCTCAATTGTGAATGGGAGAACTTGTTGTTTACATGGAGATTATGACTAGAAGAAAGTTCCATAGTTGTTGTTAACTCTACCGTTGACACTTTTGGTACTAGACTTGTACCTACATAACTCAGTAGTAATTGATCAATTATCTTAGGGCTTTTTGGATAGACACAATCTTCATAGGTACATAGCTTTAAGACAAAACTCTCAGCAATATCTCTGGCCACTATACAATCATTGGTAAGAATGCTCTGTATTACATCATCTTCCTCCCACATTTTTAGAAAAGAGTGACTATGAAACATCATGAGATAGGCTACAAAATTCAGCTCTTCCTCTTCATCCCCTAAATTTGGCCAAACAAGTTCTCCCAAGTCTGGTTGGGGTTGGGCAGATGAATAAAGCACTAGCTTCCTTATGGCTTGACCATTTGAAATTGTCATACTACCTGATCTACAATTAATTTTAGAATTAGTGGTGGCTAACTTGGGTCTCCCTAATATGATAAGATAGCCAACAAGTTTTACTTTAGGTGATAGGATAAGAAAATTAGGAGGGTATTCCCATGAATCTAAAGTCACTATCACATCTTCTATGAGACCATCTGGAGTGATAGTTGAACTATCAACACGTTGTAACACTATGGGAGTTTTCCTTAAGCCTTATATGCATAACCTATGAATTGTATATTTATTCATTACATTTATTGCTGCTCCTAAATCAACTAAAGAATTTTTTATAGCCTATCCATTTATGATAAAATTAACTATTGGACTACCAGGATCTAAATACTTCGGTATCACTACTTTCCCTAACATTATATTTGCTAATTTCCCAAAAACATAGACTATTTGATGATCTTTCTTCTTCTACCCTAGCTTCTTAAGGCATGCTTCCTTAATAGCCTTTCCATAAAGAGGGATATCCTTGATAGCTTGGAACAAAGGGATTTGGATGTGCATGTTTTTCAACTACTCAACAATATCAAATGTCTCTTCCTCTTGGGATATATATTTCTCTATTTAGCCTATGTGGAAAGGGAGGATTCACTAAGATGTGGTCAGTAGTCCTACTGGCTACATCAGTTGGCAAGTTGGTATTTGGCAGTGCAACTTCTAGAAGTGGTGCTACAGGAGTGTTTGCAACTTTCATGATAATAAGATATTCTAGTGTAGGTAGAGTTATTCCAAATCTAAAATGGATATTAGATATCTCTAGTGAATAAGTAGGGCACTACTAAGTATCAATAGTGTACATTTGCTATTGTTATTGCTTGTTGTTTGGATTTGGCTGAGATTGAGCAGGCATTTGGGTTGGCTTAGGATTAACATTATTTGGTGTAGGAAGTGCCATTATTGCAGGAAGTTGCACTAGAGGTGGTAGTTGTGGGTTACCAAAATTTTGGTTAGGACATTGTGGAGACCCCCTCCATTGGTTGTTTTGCTACAAATTTCCTTGTGGTGGTTGCCATTGATTCTGCTGATTTTGCCACTGGTTATTTTGCTGATTAGGCCACTGGTTGTTTTGCTAGTTTTTCCATTTATTATTATTCTAATTAGGCCATTGGTTATTTTGTTGGTTTTTCTAGGGAGGTCGAGAATACTGAGAAGGATTGTGATAACTTTGGTTTTTCCATTGATTCTTGTAAGGATTTGAAAATTGTAGAGGATCTTGAGGCATACTTTGTCTTGAAGCCCATGGTCAATGTTGAGAAATGAAGAACATTTGATTGTTGTCCCTATCTATCTTCATGTACTCAGTTGGAAAATTTTGATTCTCTAGATTGGCTACCAGCTTACATGTGCAATCTTGCTTCTATTTGTGATAGTGAGGACAATACTCCACCAATTGTGATTCAACCTTTGCATGCTTCTTCTTTACATTCATGGTGTCAAGATGTGTAGTAACATCATTTATGATGTCCTACTTGATATATGAGAGTAAATTAGATATCTTGGGCTTTGAAATGCCTTGACTGATCCCTTTAGTGACTGTAGACCGGTACCCTCTACCTTCATTTACCATTGACCTTTAGTAGTTAAGACAATTTTTCTTGAGGTCATCCCAAGAATATTGGTATATATCACCACTAGCCATCAAGTCTAATTCTTCCAAAAAATTATCATTTACCCCTCTCAAGAAGACTAGTTTATGTGAATCCTCTGTCAGGACATGCTGGGGGTTCTTCTGCATTGTGTACAAAAAATGAGAAACATGGTCTTCCAATGTTTCATCCTCCTTTTATGATATTCTAAAAATGTCATCTCCACTTGGATCACTCCCCTTGTAGTAATATTTGTATTTCTCCAGAAATAGGTTCTGTGTCTCATCCTAGGTACCTACTGCTTTAGCTCCTAAGCCCATGAACCATCATAAGGTTGATTCTTTTAGTGTTTCTAGAAATAACTTGAGCTCATGGGAATTGCTATTATAGTCAAAGCTACAACAATGTATGCCAAACTCAAACAAGAAAGTATCAAGATCCTCAGTTAGAAGGCCATAAAATTTTGGAAGAATAGTTGTGGGTATATTTTTGAGATTAGCATTATTATGAGGGTTGGGAGAGGAAATGGAAAAATAGGGTGTGCCATTACTAGAGGTATTTGATCATGGGGTTACTACTAAAAAGGAGCATTAGCTACAAAATTGTTAACAATAGGTGGATTTGGACAAGAACTATCAAGAAAGCTAGCCAAGATTTCAACAAAAGGCTGAAGACCACTTATATCTAAAGATTCTGCTCTAGAGGAAGATGTTGTAGGAAAATTAGGACTTGCATCCTCGAAAGAAAACTCAACATCTTCAACTTCATCATTCAAATTAACAAACCCTAATGGTAGAAATCTTCCATATTCATCTTGTCATCTTCCTCTTCGATGCATGTGAGAAATTTTTTAGAACTACAAATCTCTATTTAAAAAAAAAAAAAGACTCAAAAAGATGTTCCTAGCTTGACACCATCCTCGGCAATAGTGCCAAAAATGGTCTTCCTCATAATAGGTGTGTGATAATCATGCCTAAAGCCTTACTTAGGAATAGTTTATTCAATCTAAGGATGAGAAATGTAAAGCTAAGATGAATGAATGCCATAATGATTCCAAAGTAAGCCAATAGGACACCCCAAGTTGTGAAGAAGAAGAAGACCCAATAATGCACCAGCTAGCTTGTTCAAAAACTACCCTAGTTTCCCATAAGAAAACATGGTTTATAAGTTTCTTGGAATGCTCATGGAGGGAACAAAGGAAGAAAAATAATGAGGATGAAGAAAGTGGCTTGATTACCTTACAAATTCTTCTTTTTCAGCTATATAATAAACATGTGTTAACAACAATCCTATGGGAAGAAGAGAAAAAGAAAATGAAGAAGGTAATAATAGACCAAGGTGAAGAAATTGCAGAATTAAAAGAGAACTTGGTGAGATAGAAGCAAAAGAAGGATCATGCCCTTAAGCTAGCTGACCAAATAATTACTTGTAGGTCACCACCTAGGATCTATTCCATCTATTTAACAGAATAATTCCCCTTATTCCAATTGATGATGACCCTCAAAGATATAGATATAGAATTCAGGCCACCTCAGGAATTTTATAGCTTGTACCAAACCCTTCCATCATGGTAGCAAAATTTACTCTGTGAATTTTATATGCATAATTTCACTATCCCTAAAGAAAATCAATGGAATCCTTTACTTTATATAGGGGATATACACTTTAAGGCCCTAATATCTTAGATGTACAATGAGGCAAACTATAATAGACAACTGAACAATTATAGAGAATAGGAGAGAAAAAAACCTCTACCATTAAGAGCAGAAAGCAATACACTAGAAGAAATCCTTAGGGATTGGTTTAGGTTGACCTATGAAGATGTTCACAAGGAAATAAGAAAACAAATCTTCGAGGCTAGAAAAAAGTATATACATAGTATGACATGATGCTTTACTTTTTCTTTCAAAGAGCCATGGCCGGTGCCAAAAGTAGATGGAGTAAATTGCCCGAGGGATTTGGAAGGTCAAAACCATACAACCCTATCAACCTTGAGGTAGCCCTTCACCACACACCAAAATATAGGCAATTGGGAAGAAAAATTAGACAAGAAATCTGGTGTCCATTAATGATGCAGCCACCCATGCTCCTTTGGCCTATGTATGACATCAACTCTAAATGACTTGATAGATTGTAGGAGGATCACAGGAGGGAAGTATGGGAAAGAACAAGAGGATTCTACTACATTTTAGGAGTAATAGGTGAGGGAGGACTGAGGTTGGAGACTTTCAATCAATTTCTAGAAGATGCAATGATTGAGGACAAGCATTAAACTTACCAAGGGGTAGATGATGAGGCCAATTATTGCCTCTATTTTATATTAATTTTAATACTCTATATTTAATACTACTATGACATTCATAAAGTCATAACCAATTGAACTTATGATAAAGTCTAGATAGAACTATTAAACCATGGGTAGATAGTTAAGTCATAGTTTTCCAATATTATACATATAATGCAATATTTCATATAACCATCAAAATGTGTGTTCTAATAGCTAGATTTAGTTTGATTATGCTTATTTGTGTGAATATTTCTACATCGCAACTAACTTGCTAGGAAAGGAAGATGTTGAAGAGTGGTCAACAACATTCAAGAATGAGTGTCAAGGTCTAGCTATGGCGAAGGAATCATTATGACACTAGAAGACATGACTACTACAAAGGAGGAGGCATTATTTTAGGAATATAGGGATGAAGTGTTACTATATTTCCTTTTCATTTATTATTGTGTTGAATTGGTTACCCAAACTTTATTGCTTATTCCGTGGGCTGTTATATTTCCCTGTTCTTCTCTAGTGGATCTTCAGTTAGTTTGTTTTCTTTTATATTTTAGAAAAAGTGTCAATCCTCTATTTATAGGGATTGGATCGATAGTTTAAAGAGGTTGGAAAAAGTTTATGGAAAGATGTTGTTGTATCTTGTAGCAAGTTATCTATAGTTTTATGTATTGTTCTTATGTAAGAAGTTTTTGAAATATAATGAAGTAATTCTTGGTTTACATTTTGTGTTAGTAGATTAGAAAAATCCAAAAAATGGGGCCCACTTGGGAGGTGGATTAGAATAGAGTAGTGTAGATTTATATTCACCATTTCTAGTATTTTAGATAGAAGTTATAGTTTCTTCCTACAATGTTGTATCTTGTGAATGTTCCTGCAACATCTACAAGAGCAGTTATAGTGGATGGTTTGGGTTGAAATATAGGTTAGCATAGAGTTGAATTTCTAGCATTCATTTTAGTAAGGAGTTAAATGTGTTACTTTCCTGCAACACTAGTGTAGGTTCTTTATATGCATTTTACTTTCCTATAGCATAAGCATAATGACTCGTCAAGGAACCTACTGTACATACTGTGCTAACCATTTCAAGTATATGTCCTTGGGTTGACAAATTAATGCACCTCATGGTGAAAGAAGTAATCCTTATGTTGAATAAACTATTCTTAAGTAAGGATTTGGGCATGATTATCATGCAACTATTGTGAGGTAGACCATACATCACAATTGAGAAGAAATGTGATGACAATGTCATCTGACCGATGAATGCCTGTTGGAAAAGTTGTCATAATTGTGATGGATTGCTGCATTATCATTTAAAAAAAAGAAGATGGTCCTATATGTTCAAATGGTCCTATCAAGAATCTTAAAGTAAATTAATAGACAAATAGGGTATCAATTTCAAGAGTAAAGCCTTAATGTAGTGAATCTATTTTTATAAACCCATCTTCCTACAAGTATATTTAAATTTAATAGTGGACACATAAATAAATCATTACAAATACAAATTGGACATAAGTATTTGATACATACCTTCCAATATGATTGAAGCTCCCAAATCTTCTCTTTCTTGTAACACTCATCCAATTTGACTGTAATATCAATTTCCCATTCTTCCTTTTTGATAGTTCGGCTAGACATCACTCCTTTGGAAACATTTAAAAAAATTTGAAGCTCACTCACTATGAAACATAGCACTTCTTTTGGGCTTCTCCATTTCTAAACCCATACCACTCACATGAAAACCTATTAAAATATAGCAATTCAACATCAAAATGATAACCATTCAACTTGTTAACAGTCAACATCAAAATTGTTATGCATAGAACTTGTAAGAAACAAATTATAGTTAATAATCATCAATTCCCATTAAAAACTATTGAAAATTATAAGAAGGAAGGTTAGAACAATCCAATGAAAAACAAAGACAAAAGAAGGTTAAAATAGGGCCATTGCAACTATCTTTGGTTTTACCAAATGTGTCACTAACTTTGGCTTCTCGTACCATAAATGTGGCTCTAGCTTCTCCTTCTTGGGGAAGAAGTCATCAATCCTTAAGTCACACTAGCCTATACAACTCATACAACTCACACTCAAATAGATTTAGATGCATTTACTATGTCCATATCATTCTTAGGTTCTCATCCTTCTATTCACTAAGGGAGTTATTGGTAGCTAAATATTTGTTGATCTGAGTAGGATATGCACATGCCTATGACTAGCTATTCTTTTGTAATTATAGCTGTTGTCATCATAGTTGTTGTTGTTGTGTATGATGAACTTTCTAGACTGTCAATTTATCTTGAGGGGAACTAGGATGTTTGCTGAGATGTTTTCAATCATTTTTTTCTTCCTTATGCTCTCTTACATTGTGATAACATGTCTTATAATATAATAAGAAAAATTATAAACTAGCTCATGGTTAGAATTTCTTTGTATAGACAAACAATCCAAATTTTTTTCTCAAATTTTTCATCATAAGAAGAGATTAGTAGTATCTTTAAACTTCACACAAACAAGTAAAATTAGGATGATAAAATTTAACTAATAAAATATTTAGAATGTTCTGATGTGCTTGTAGATTTCTATAATCTATATTTTTAATCAACATTTGGGGTCACACTCACTAAACCAACATTAAAATAAAAGAACACTAGAAGATAGAAAAATATGGTTACAATCAAGTTCCAAATATTAATGTAAAAAGTGCTCTAGATAAGTACATGCAAAAGGTGAAGCTTGCTACATGGTGATGATATTATAAATTGGTTCACAACTTTAGTGTGAAATTTAAACAAAAAAACAACCTGGTGATGATGGTAATTACAATTGGTTCACAAACTCAGAAGAAATACATTCATTGCAAATTTCCATAAAGAAATTTATTGCTTAAACAATTTTTTATTTGTTTTGAAATTGCGTACATAACAATGGCACAAGAATTGTTTGACAGAAATAATGTGTGATACATTTGCAATAGTAAAAGCACTAAAGTAGTTAATTCTCTCTTAAATCTTACAATGTAAAAGTTGCATCGATCATCGTTGTAGTATAAGTTCAACAATTCATTTGAATTTAACCAAATAACTAGCTGTGTATCCAATGCCAAAGTTGGGACCCTACGAATACCAAACAATTCTCTAAATGAGTCATAATTTTTTATAAATCAATCAAAGGAAAACCATGACTAAATTGGTGTAAATAGTAGGTAAATTGATGAGGTGAGAAAAATTAGTTCGAGCTACATGTAAACTGCATGGATCTTGAAGCAATTCAATCCATTCTATATATCCTAAATTGGAAGGGCCATATACAATTTAAACAAGAACATTCTATATAACTAGAAAAATAAGACCATCTGTATATGTTCATCTTAATAGTTCATAATTTTTGTTTGAGCATTTTGAAATATATTATGTGAGTTTTTTTCTTTTAGGAAGATTTGAATCAAATTCTATAATTCATTGTCATCATGAGTTATGACATGAAATTCTACAATTTGATGTCATCATAAGCTATTCAATAAGGAAATAAATTTAGGATCAAACGCTATGATTCAATACCATAATAAGCTATCCAATAGTCAATTATAGATAGTTAAAAATATGATAAAAAATGTTGAAAAAAGAAAAAACCACATAATCTAATTTAAATATATTCAAACTTAAACATAAAATATAGGAACAAAAATGTAACTAACATCAAAGTTTTGACAATAAATAAAAAAATTGGTAGTTGTTTTTTCACGTTGATCACATTTCATTCTTATTGTGGTTTCATCTCATGGGGAATTTCATACAGTATTTTTCAAAGCTACTTTAAGCAAAAACATGAACCTTTAAAAAAAAAAGCAAATTGTGGATTACCTTGTAAGGGAAATCAAATCAACATTTTAAGCATAAATTTGTTTTTATCTTGAGGCATTTTTCTTCTCCACCAACCTTAAGTGGGAGAGCTCTCAACCATGAGAGACCTCTATGCAATAGTAACATCTGATATGGCCCTTTTCTGTACTGTGATCCATGCCCCCACATATGTTTATGCAAATATACATTTATAATCTCCACAAATCACATTCAAAAGATTCATAATCAAACCTTCACTCATCAATCATAATTTTGTCACAATATGTGATCATCACAAATCAAATTCAAAATTAGGCCTTACACTCATGATAAACCATATTTTCATTAGTAAATATAATCTCAATAATAGAATACCTTAGAGAGGAATAATTTGAGGAAATCCCATAGAATGCCATTCTTTTGAATACATCATATATTGCAACTAAATTTCAAAAATCAATGAGTTTCATCAACTATGGCATCCTTTTGCATTGCCTGAAACCAAGAGATTTACACAATTAGTTGTCATGCAATCATAGGTTAATGTTGAGCTTCACCAAGGGTCCCATGTGAAGGTGGAAGCTCATTTGACCCCTCCTCCCCAACATCTAAATTCTCTGTTAACATCTAAAATTCATTCATTCTATTAATAAATTGCTAACATTCATGAATTATCACATGATAACATTCATTAACACATAAGTTTCATTAGAACATTCACATTAACATTAAAACATAACATTCATTAGAGCATTCACATGAACATTCAATAGAACATAAATAAAACATCTAGACATAAACACTAGTCATTATCAAATAAGTTACATAAGTTTACGTGAATCATTTATTTATTTATTTTATTTATTTATTTTTTTGTTCTTCACCCATGGATGCGCACTAGCTATCCTTTGCAAAGGAAAGTCCTCTATAATAAAAAATAAAATGGTTAAATTTTAAAAGGTTGAAACTTTAAAGATTTCGAAGAACATTGTAGCTCTCTTTACCTTGTTAGCTAATCAAACACCCCTCGCCATTGATATTATTCTTCATCCATATCATCATCAAGATCATTGTCATTATTAACATCAATAGAAGCATCATCATGATGATCAGTAGAAGCATCATCATCATGATTTGTACCAGCATCATTTGCATTAGGAGTATCATTGAATAACTCTCAATCATGATCAACTTCTTCCTCTTCCTTGGTAAGTTCTTCTTCCATCACATTATACTTTATCGACCTTCCCCTTAGATCATGTCTAACAAAAAATGACCAACCTAATTTATGTGGAACCTCTGAGTAAAATACCTTCTCACATTGGCTTGGAAGAACAAGGGGCTCATCCCCAACTGGCTCAAACAACCTTGTATTAATTATTGGAAATCCATTCTCATGCTCAATAAAAGTTTTATTAGGATCATTTTGATTAAGTCATAGTCTATACAATTTGATGATGAAGAGAACTAATTTGAAGGAATTAAATTCAGAGTCAAGTATGTCAACCAAAATGCCATAGTATTAATTTTGAGATTCTCAAGGATGTAAGTAATTTCTAGATGAAATATTGGTTGCATGGAAGACTGCACTTATCCCAAAATCACAAGTTCTCTTCATGTCATCTAAATCTTTGATGTGAAATTTATAATCATTGCATAACATAGACTAGTGGTGTTTCACCTACAATAATATCAAACATATATAAATTATTGCATCACAAGTTCAAAAACATACGGTTGATTGAAAAACTTATAAGTACTTGGAGATCTCTTAAACTATATGCTAAATCTATTTCCTTTTGTGTAACATTAGGATATCTATTAAAATGAGCTTCTTTAACTAATGAAGACATAGATTTCCATTTTAATCTATGATCAAAATGTTGACATCATTCAATCCATACCATCATCTAATCTTGATTGTTTGCAATAAACAAATGCATTTCATCCCACTATTTAGCACTTGTAAAAAAGTAAATTGATGACTTAAAACATATTTATTTTGAGGATTAAGAATTAATTCACTACAATAAAATCACATAATTTATTACCTTTCACTTTCCTAAATATACTATTTACCCCCCCTTGATTTTTTAATGGAGTCAAGATCCCAAATGCAATCTATATGGGTCTTTGCTACAAGATTAGGAAGATATGAGTAATGTACACTATCATTTGGAATACCATATATCCCTCAACCATAGAACCCTTGTGATGTTCTCTTTGTTGAACTAAAACCTTCAACAATTTCAAGTGTCTCTCAATCATCCACATTGACCTAGGCTAAACAGGTCCACAAAATTTAATCTCCTCAACTTGGTGTATGAGGTAGTGTTCTTGTGAATTGAAAAAATTTGAAGTTAAACACTTTTGCATTTCACACATTAGTTAGCGAGTTCTTTTCTTCTAATATTTTATATCTTCTTTATGGATTTCTTTAGATGAAAACCACCTACAAGGGATTCAAGACACAAAAACATATAAATATGAGACTTTACAATATATTACTTGTTTGATATATTGAACAAAATATTTATGCTTACCTCATGTATTTCCCAAGATCATATATATCACTTGTTTGATATTATTGTCAAAGTTTTCTGAGAGTGATAGGGGTAGCACATACTACAATAATTGTCAACTAATCATTTCATTCTTTTCTAACATAATATAATGAAACTTGAATGTAGTTTCACAAATATATTATAAATACAAAAGACCATGACTTACCTTGATGAAGGTATTCCAATCATGCATTTTTAGACCTCAATCAAATTCACTTTTCTTTGATACGAGATTGTTTATATTTGCAAAAAATATTGTAGGAAATCAATATTTTTGTATGGCTTCTTTTATGGAATTACTTTGCTGCTCCATTAATAACCAAGGAAGGACACTTGCATTAATCCAGTTTCCATTTCTATTTGAATCAAATATATTTTTAATTGCATGATTGGAATCATGAATGCCCCTACAAATTTTGGCAAGTTTTTCTTTGTCACTCCTTCCATCCAATATTTTACATAGTGTCTCTATTACATTTTTTCCAATATACATAGTATTAAACAAATGCACAATTTGTAGCTGCTTGTAGTAGGGCAACTTACTAAATTCTATGGGATAACATTTTAGTCCCTTTAGAAGGTGGTCAGTATTGATGCCTTGACGACTTCAAATTCTATTATATTCCAACTACCACAGGTGAGGTGTTATTCTTTGCGGCTTTGATGTAGTCTCTTCTTTCCCATTGAAAAAAATATTTTTTAGCACTTCAATACTTATGATTTATGTGGAGGAAGTTCCTATTCTCATTAAACACCTGCTTTCTTAAACTTTTGGAATTATGAGATTTTAAATTTGGACCACACATTGGACATGCATAGTTTACCTTTGTTTGAAGACCTACAAGATAACAGTACAATCGGATAAAAAATGTTCATTTTTGGAATTAGTATTATCACGTACAACTAGATTTCAGCATAACATACCACAAAAATGTGTCAACCTTGGGGCATCATGAATTGTCCACATAAGAATTGCATGGAATTAAAATTATTTTTGTCCAATTGGTCTAGAGATATCATACATAGTGAAACCATTCCATAACACCATCGACTTGTTGATAAGAGGCACAATATATACATTCATATCTTTCACTTAGTACTTACCTAGTTGAATGAACAACATTAGTTATGTATTGTGCTCATTTCATTTCAAGACTTATAATTACATGTAGGCAACAATAAAATAATAAAATACCTAGAACAATCATTGTCAACATAATATGCTCCCTCTTTATTGACATCAATAGAGGAAGGTTATTGCTAATAAAAAAAACAAGCCACACCAAGTAAATGAATCTCATCTCTCCAAATGGATTGACATTGTCAGTTTCTAGAGAAAGCTTGAGATTTCAAGGTTCTTCTTTAAAGTGTGGCTACTTTTCCTCTATGTCAATAAATGCTAAACCATTTGCAAGCATTTGAATAATATCATCTTGACTTCTATTGTGTGCATGGTAATCCATAAATTGTGTCAAGCTACTACACCTGAATAATTGTTTAAGATGTGGAATAATGGGGATGTAATGAATAAACTTGCAAGGCACCTTTTTTTTTACTTGATCATCTTGTTATCCACTTGTATGGAATTCTAGGCATTCTATTGCATTTTCATGTTCTTTATGGTAAATTATATGATCTTCATAACATGCATCTATTGATTGATACTCCACTCCAATATGTTTCATATTGGCACATAATTCTTGATACGAGCAAGGGAGAAAATTTTATGGTGGTAAAAAATAGTCACCTATCAATATAAAACAAAAATATAATTCATTAGTATAAATAATCTTAATGCCACATATTTCACCTTTTATATACTATAATGATGTATATTAGAAGCTTTAGCATATGTGACATTGTTATGTTGGATAAACCATTCATAATCTTCAAATTCACCAAAAACAACACAACAGAGAGAAGAGTTGATTAGGATTCTTCATAAAGCATGTGGGGTCAGTGCAAGAAGTTGGGTCTCACTTTTGGCCAAAAAGTGGAAGTGTTTTTCCTATTTTTAAATTTTTTTGTCAATTGATGTCAAAATTTGAGGTATTTAGAGATTGAATATTTAAAAACTCCAGAAATAAAATTTTTAGTGTTCGGAATCTAGTTTTTGAATATGTAATTTATTTGTGCACCCATATGATAGATTATTTTTTTGGTATGGATCTTTAAAAACCACTTTTTCAAAATGCATGTTTCAGGACTATACCATGCTCGTGTACGAACACCATAATTTGACACAAATAAATGAATTTTTGTAAATCCTTTTAAAGGGAGTTACCTAATACACCTAAGATTGATAAAAATATTTTTTCTTAATTTTTTATTGAATAATTTTTTTATTATTAATTATTAATTGGCTATAAAGGTAAATTTTAAAACCTCTCATGTACAGAGCACATAATTTGATCAAAATCTCACTTTTTTCAATTTTTTTTTTTTAACATCAAAAGAATTGTATGTAGATTGATGACATATAAATTAATTTAAGAAAAATTATAAAATAAAAACGTTATTAAAGTTTTAGTGAATGTCACTTTTTAACGTTTAGGAGATAGTTTTGATTAATAAATAATGGGAAAATAAAAAATAATCTAATAACACTATAAAATTTACCTTTTTGAAATTAGAACAGCAAGACCTATAATGGGTTTTTGTCTCGTCAAAAAATTCAATAAGAATGACTATAAAAAAATTACGACAATACTAGAAATTGTCGATTAAATGCCTTAGAAAAAAAAAGGAGCACAAAGGCATGGCTTGGTGGGACCAAGCCTATGCCATGCCTTTCCCCAAGGAAAAACCCCATGCAAAAGTTGGGAGCCATGCCAAATTCTCGCTCATGTCTCACGAATCGGGCACTCGATTTGTAATTCATAAATCGGGTGCCCGATTGCTTTGAACCGTTATACTGACTTTTTAAAAATTGGGCACTTGATTCTTTTAAAAATTGGGTACCCGATTTTTAAGAAATCGGATACCCATTTTTGATGTACTCATTGGGTCCCAAAAGCTGCCCCACCGACCCAATTTCAATGATTGAACAACAGTTTCGACCTGTAATACTGAATTTCATCATGCTTATTCTATTTTCTTGTCCTCTTATACAATTTGTAGGCTACTAATTCAAATTCAAAATTGGTGCAAACATGGGATCAAAACAATGAAGAAAGAAGAAAGCAAGAGTTCTAATAGATGAGGAGATTGCAGAAAATAAAGAGAATGAAGCACAACATCAATGATAGAGAAGACAGAGAATTAGAGACTTGAACAATGTTTCAAAGGAGAAAGACATTGAAGATACCACGATGGATGAAGAAGTCAAAGAAGAGAACCCAATACAAGAAAATTTAGGTGCACATTCTAATTATGTGTTCAATATAGGTGTGTCTCCAAACCCTCGAATTTTCTCTCGTGATGAAATTGGTGATTTTTTAGAAGTAGGTTACAATTTAAACGATTTAAATTTTCTTCATGAGAAGCAATTGTCAAATGATCATGCACAAAACACTCCAATTGAAATGCCTGCCCTAAAAGAAATGCCAAGAAAATTTGAAAATGATTTTCAAATCCCAAATAACAGTGAAAATAGTAAAGTGTCTAAAAATAAAAATTGCATGAATGTAGACATAGAAACACCAACTACTGAACAAACATGTCAGGATGATAGTAAAGTGTCTGAACATAATTTTCTTATTCCTAATGATGTGTTAGATAATCTTGAGGGATTGGTTTCATGGAGACAAATTAGGACACATGCTAATAGATTGTATAGGCATTTTTTTTATAATAAAAAATTTGGGTTTAAATGTTAGCTAATGTTGCAACTAATTAAAATGTCTAAAATGCAAAAAGTAATGAGAAGGTTGGGAATGTATGCAAAACTCAAGAATAAAAATGAGTCTTTAAAACAAGTTGTATCCACTGTTGCTAGTGCGTTTGATGTTATCGAAAAGAGAAGTCGATCTAAAGATAAGAATGCAGCACGACGAGCAATAACAACAACTTTAGTTAACAAATCAACATCTGACAAAAGATTGATTACCAAAATAAGTGGATATCTTAATGTGAATCGTAAGACTTTAGAAAGAGTTGTAAGTTGGATATCTTAATGTGAATCGTAAGACTTTAGAAAGAGTTGTAAAGACTTTAGAAGGGTTAACTTTGAATGTGATCCAACAAATATTTTATGGACTTCTAGTGGTAGACTCCCGAGATGTGATATGAAACTTACTAGTGAAATTAAAAGTTTGATTGAAAATTTTTGGCATGATAATACAAGAGTATCACCTAATTCAAGAGATGTTCTTAAATTGAGAATTGGGTTGAAAATACGTGATCCATATCCTAAACACCTTTTGGATATGACTCAAACTGAATTGTTTAAAAAATTTGTAGATGGTAAGGTATTAAATATTACCATTAGTCAAAGATCTTTTGAAAAGTGTAAACCATGGTATGTAAGGATTAACAAGGAAAGAATCACATGTTGTTGTAAAAATCATATTCAATTTCGTTACCATTATGATGTATTTCAATCTATATGTGGTACCATGCATAGTAAAGAAATGTTGCAAGAATGTGGTATAAAAATACCACCTCAAACTATAAAAGATTTCATATCAGGTTTGTTTTGTAAGCCACCTAATGATCAATACTTTCTTTTCAATGCATGTCTTTCTAGTACATGTGATATGTGCGGCAATCTTTCTTTGTTAGATGAATGTCTACATGAAAATGCTTTGACTACTTTTGGACAACAATTAGTTGAGGTAAAAAGATTCAAGACTATTGAATTTTGATTGAAGGATGGGAAGTTTGGAAGAAGGTGTGATCTAGTTATAGATAAAGTTAGTTGTCATGCATTTATGGATGAGTTTAAGAGTGTGATCATACCAAAATATGTTAAACACTCTCAATATTCTAGATGGCTTGATGGACAATTTCGCATATGTAAGAATACATTTCCAATTGGTACTATACTTTTAGTTGTTGACTTTGTAGAGAAATACATGCTTGCACCGCAAGAAGAGGTACAACCACAATATTACAATTCAGTGCAAGTAACAATTTATGTTCATATAGTTTATAGGCATGCACTTGATAGTATAGAGGAGGATCAAAAAATATTGAGAGAGTACAATTTTTATTTAATTGATAATAAACTCCATTCATTTGAGTTTGTCCAATATTGTTTCAAGGTCTTTTATGATAATTTAAAAGAGAGACAAATTCAAATGACACAACATTGGATATGGTCAGATAATTGTACAGGACAATTCAAGAATGCTAGAATGTTCTATTGTTTGAGTAGGACACATAAGCAAACTAGCATCCAACATATGTGGAGTTTTTTTGAGGTTGGACATGGTAAAGGAGAACATGATGGTGCTGGTGCATGTGTAAAGAGAGCCCTTAGTAAAGAGCAATTAAAATTTGAGGAAAGAGCTAAATTCAAAAATGCACATGAGATTGTCGAATGGTGTAACAAATATTTATACACGGGATCAAGTCAAAACTCTACAATCAAATGTTTCTTCTACCTATTGAAGAAAATAATATACCTTCAAGATATGATTGTGATACAATTAGTGGTTCAGTTAAATGGCATTCATTTAGGAGTTTAGATTCTAACACTTGGACTATATGGATTAGGGAGCTTGCTTGTTTTTGTCAATTTTGTCTTGTAGGTGAATGGGAAGAATGTGAGAATACAGAATGGGTTGAAGATTGACAACAAAGATCATTAGCACCTAATGACACGCATTTTGAAGATGATGTAGTAAATGAAGGCCATAATGTTACTTTTGCATCAGAAGACTATGATCGTATTTCATACCTCATAGAACCTAGTATGCACAATTTAATTAGTTTTTTTGTGATCTCATGCTTCAATTTATATAATTTGCATATGTACATGAGTGATTAAATTGTTTCTATACTTTATCTTATCTTGTAGGACATGTTTATGCTGTTATTGCACCTAGTGATAATGATGAACAAACTGAGTATTGGCTAGATAGATGTGTGGAACCTAAGAAAAAAATGACATGTCATCAAGTAGACGATGATGGTTTTGAGTATCCAATCGGATCTGTTGTTGTAGCTGGAACCTAGCTACGTAGATACCTAACAAGAAGAAATGGTTTGCCAGCATTTGAAGACTACCAAACTGAAAAGAAGATTTTAGACTATTCTCATTTGGTTGTGACAACAAATATCAAATTAGAAAGATACAAAGGGAGACCCGCCAATAAGGTATTATGGACAATTTCAATGGACGAGCACGAGACAATCATAGATGCATTGCAAAAGAGAGAGGATGTAGATGGTACAGTGGGATGACTACATTTAAATCAAACACATGTAAGTTTTTTCATTATTGTATTATTTTTATATATATGTACTTATATAATTTAGTTACATGTATGTTTGTTTTGTCAATACCAATTTAGAGAACTTATATACCTCTTATTCAGGTCTCAATTACAATTTATGCAAATTTAAATGTTAAAGTGGATCGAACATCAACATCTTGTGCAATTTCACATAGTAAGTACATACAAATTACACATATATATTTACATAGTTCAGATATCGTGAATATTAATTTATGTGTTTATTAACATGTGTGTTTTTGTTTTACATTTTTATTTTACAGGACCTCAGTTGAAGAGATGCGTTCAACCAATTTTATGTTTCAAATGAGTTCAGTGAACTATAAATATATCATTGACATTATCTTACATATATTGTGAAATATGTTGTACAAACTAATTCAAAAATGAGAGTTTACTTCTATTTGAAAGTTAAAGGTATGTGTATGTGATAAATTATTATAAATCATAATGGTGAGGTCCTGTAATTTACAATACATACATTTTTTTAACTTGATTTTAGAGCATAATGAACTATACATTATGTACATAAATCACAATAATGACCTTAGATGACGATGTAGGTACCTCCATCTGGTTAAGTCATGTGCTCTCAACAATACTCGTGGTGACATAGTCTTAAAATTATGGATACATAAATGTTTAGTCAAAATTAAATATACATGAATATAATTAAAAAGTAAATAATTTGTACACTACATTTTTTATACACTATAAATTAAACATGTATATATAATGTATATATCATACTTGAGTGGTAGCCAATGTCACAGATGTGTCTACAGGTAGGCTAGCACGATAATCATGAGACGGAGTCAAAAATAGACTATACTGAGGCCTGTATGGATGAGTATGATATCCATGCTCCTGTTCATAAAATCAAAACACATAAAATATATATACATGTGAGTCAAAATTGTTCAGATTATAAGTTAATAATAATGTACATAGATAAAAATAATACAAATTATTTGTCTTCAGTCAAAAGTTCATACCACATGTATTTGAGGATGTGCCTCAGTGGTAACTGGAGTAGGACTTGTACTAACATCAGTATGTGTAGATGCAGACAATCCCTACAAAATCAAATAAAAAGAACATATGAGCACATGTTATTAAATTCGAATTTGAATGTATATTTTTATAGTGTAATTCAAAGTGCATACCGTATAAGGGATGCCAACATCTGTAGGTCTCGAAAAAAGACTATACTGCCTCCTAAGAGGAACAGTGTCATCCATCCTCTATTATTTGAAAAGTACAAATGAATATAGTTGATACAATTACACATGTATGTAGAAAGTAAATAATTATGTGCACTTTATATTTATATTGAAATTAAAATTTTACCTGTTGCTCTTGACTCTCTCCAGGCTCTCCTTGCTGCATGAGGTCAACAAATGATGACATGTCTATCTCGTCACTACCATCACCACGGGTAGCGTATACATCATCATCAAATTTGCACCCTCAGCATAATGGCCATCATGTGCTACACTAGGATCACTCTGGGGGCTTGTGCATATGCCTCCACAGCTAGTACAAACATGTCCAAGTGGAGGAGCATGTACCGCCTGCGTCCACTGCTGTACTAAATTGCTCGAAAGGGCACTCAAATGGGTAAAAGTAGATGAAATTGCATGATGATGGTGAGGAGTAGGCACAATAGGTGTAGGAAGAGGTACAAGGGGCTCAACTCACCTGCATTTTCTCATTCTATCACTTAGTTTTGCCCCAGGCCTATCCTGAGGCATCCCTCTACCAACCCCCTGAAATGCTTTCATATCAAAATAGTTGGGTTTCAAACCCAACTCAAAATCACCCCATAAATTCCTAAGGAAGTACATGGGCACCTCATGATTAGCGTGTGGTGGATGGTCAAATACCATCCACCATCGCTCCCAAAAATGTGCTGCTATGCGCGGATGTGTACACCACCTAATGGAAATGCGAGGCTTCTTCTCACTAATTGGTTCACCTGTCTTAGGGTTTACAAAATAATGTTGAAAATTTCCTTTACCTATATGCAGGTTATAAACCTCTTTGTATGATAAGCCATCAGAGTAGAAGGCACACATGCTTTCCCTCCATGATCTAAATGAATTGATGTCTAAATCAAAATGATGAATGGATTCAACCACGCCTTTCATGCTATCTGTAAGATGTAGTAGGTGAGGCGGGGGGGGTGCCTCTCCTGTCGAATAGCCTCTATATCACTCATGAGGTCATTGAGGTTATGCCTCATGGTCTCGCGGAGCTAATCCACTGTGGGTGGTGGAGGTGTGGGTGGAGGTGGAGGTGGAGGTGGAGATGGAGGTGGTGGAGGTGGGGGTATGGGAGGAGGAGGGGGTGGCAGTGGGTCCATCAAATATAATCTGCATATATATTTAAACAACATAAAACATAAAACACATCAAAAATACATCACAACATAATACATGACAAAATTACTATTTATTAAAATTTAAATCTAAAATTTATCAACTAGATCTATATAAATGCACATATCTTTATTAAAATCATATCAATTAAATAAATAAAGTTAAACACTTAAGTCAAATTAAACATTAAATACTAAATTTTTAAGTATGAACTCATTATGGATTATACATGTTCATGTCTTAGGATGAAACAAAGTTAAGATTATGACAAGGTTATGGTTTACAATTTTGTTATGTTAACAGTTTTCATGATGGCTAAGCTTAAGATTATTATAATGATTGCGATCCTTTAATGTTAGGGAACTTACCTATGATTATGGTTTTAGTTAAAATTATATTTACTTGTATTGGATATTTATTATGGTCCTAAGACAAGAGTTAAGGTTACAATTATCTAATGAAAGCTTAGAGATAGAATTATGATTTGATTAAAAAATATTTATGATTGTACTTTAATGCAAACTATAAGTGTAGATCATGTCAGATAATGAACTAATTTACATGTGAACCCTATCCCTAACCATATAATAATCCTAATTCTAATCATAATCTATAATTCATTACCGTATGAAGCTTTAGCTATCCATTTTATTGCCAAATTAATCCCTTGGCTATCCACAAAATGGTCCTAATAGATTTATATAGAAGACCAAATTGATTTAAATAAAATGAGCAGGAAGAAGACAAACTTACACCCAATATTCAAGGAGAGAATCTTTTATCATACTTGAATTCTACCAACCAAAGTGAGATAATTAGAGTTCCAGTTGTTGAGTTTTCCAAAGATTTTCTTGTTGATATAAAGACACATTTCATTTATATGTTAGGGTTTACTACAAATGGAATCCCTAGGTACCTAGCCACTTAATTATGAAATCTCCATCCAATACCATATTTACTACACAAGGTAGGGGACTCAATATTTAGCCCCAATAAGATAGATGTAGAGACATAAATCTTACTACCTGGTACAAAGAAAAGAGGTCCAATTTGATCATTAAGTGACTCGTGTTGCACTCTTCTAGCTTAAAAAGAATACAAATATATTATCAACAAACTATGTAGATTAGATACTTATTAATTATTTGGAGAGTAGATCCTCTAACTTTTAGAGACAACTAGTTATCTTTAAGGAGATAATTTAATGAGTCAATGTTCAACAATAAAAAATAAAGAGGATGCAAGAGGACACCCTTTCATAATTGATCTAGAGAGTCCTAAAAATTATGATCTAACCCCATTAATTTCTTTACTAAAACCTTGACACCAATGATAAGAGAGGACACAATTTGACATATAATATTGGATGGAGGGCTTGCAACATCATCATAATGAAACTCCATTCCACCCTTTTGTAGACATTTTCATAATCAATTACTTGAGCATGCCTACACTCTATCCTATAAATGTTTCTCAATCCAAAGTCTTCCAATAGGTTATCAAGTTCTCCAATATGCATAAATATCCTTAACAAAACACTTTTGTGTAGGGTTAATGATCTTGGGTAGGATATCTTCTAGTCTAGAGGCTAAGACCTTGGCAATAATTATTTTGTATGACACACATTTAGGAGTGTCCTATCTCTAATTTTTAATGAGATTCTTATCTCCCATTGGGGATCAATTGATTACTTGACCTAGGGATTTTATGAGCCCTCTGTTGATCACTTGATCAATTTTATGAGCCCTCCATTGATTACTTGACGTAGGGATTTGTCATTACTATTTTTTTGGATGGAGGAGTTGATTTATGTTAGAAATGGGTTTATCACTTGGAATAATGCATCTTCATTCTAGGAATGATGGTTCTAATTTCATCCCTATCTTCTAAATCATTTTAAACTATCATCATCTTCTAACCAAAAAAATTGATAGTAAAATTAGGAAAAAGATCTTACTATATATATCACTAGGGGGTGGGTATTTCTTTTTATAGAATAAGGAAATATTTTGTTATGTGGCCTTCCATTCTGTAAAGATAATAAACATTTAGGCTACCCATCCAAGGGTATAGTCCGGGATCCTACTTGCACTGATGTGGACACCTCCACCTCTTGATGGTCAGGGAGGGTTACTTAATTAGATGCCTGATTTGTTCAAGTCTCTTCTAATGTTTTTATGATGTATCATTTTGAGACCTTGATATCAATGTTTAATTAGTTTTATGATTAGGGTTCAATTTGGTTTGTACTGTTTGATTAGGTTTACATGCTTAGGTTTCAATTAGGACAAGAGTTAATAAATTGAATTAAGTTTAAAGTGCTAAATTTGGTTTTAGATATAGAATTATAGTTAGAGCTTTTAGATTAAAAACCAACATTAATTCAAAAAAGTTAGGTTTGAATTTTGTTTTAAAGTGTTCAATATATTATTGAGTTCTAGTCTAGGGTGATTTGGTTTAGTCTTAAGGTCAACGTTTAACTTGGTTCAATCTTCTAGGGTAATGGTTCAATTTGGTTAATGGTTGGGGAAAGGATTTTTAAGGTTAAATTCAAGGTTTCTACTCTTAAGTTGGGATATATAATTAGGTTTATGATCATGGTTTAATTCAATTTGGTTTATAGGTATAATATTAATTAGTTAAGGGCCAGAGTTACCTTTCAATCTTAGGATTTGACATTTATAAAATTAGTACTCAAGGTAAGATAGAAAAGTTATTTAATTATTTATATATTACCTGGTGTAGGTTTTAGCAAATTAAGATTACTTAGGTTAAGATGATAGTAAGGGTTATGATTAGAGTTAAATTCAATACAAATTGACATTATAGAACTAATCCTAAATGATGCCCAACCAAGGGATCCAAAGAACTAATCAAAAGTTTTACCAAGCAAGCAATAACATAGATACAATAATTTACATTTATAAAAAACATAAGAGATTGCATTCCTTAATGAGCACATTTACATTTCATTTTTAAATAATTATAAACTACTAAAAGTAAAATAAATAACACATCCATATGAAAGTTCATATTAACTACTTTAGTTGAATCCATTTAAATAATTTATATACATTTGTTCTGAATGCCACTTGGCAAATTAATTCAGAATGCACAATCATCCACTGTACATGTCACAGGGTATGAAAGGTTGAAAGAATATACATTTATAAAATATTTTACATCATCCATTTTCTATCCATGAAACAAAGTACAATACAATTTAAGTAAAATCATTTTAAATACTATAAGTTTTTTGTTTGGATCCCTTGGCGGGCAGTTATGTGATTAAGTATTTTATATATGTTTAGGGTTTTATTTATATGGTTAGGTCGAGATTATAGTTTAAACAATGAATTTAGGTCGAGGTTATAGTTAAAACAAGGTCAAGGTTATATGGTTTTAGGTCGAGGTTATATTTATTTGTAAAATTGCATGTTTAAACAATAAATTTACATCTAATCTAATCATTCAACATTGTAATAAACACATAAATTAAATACATTTCAAAACATATAAAATAATAATTTTTTAAATAAACATTTACAAAACTATATTTTAATTAACAAATACAAAAATTTAAACATTTAAGTTTAGTAACAATGTAAATTTATAATTTTACGTACACATTAAAAGTGAAAAAACAATAAATTAACATACATATTAAATTGAAAATTGAAAAAAATTAAGTAAAATAGTATAAACCATATTAAAATACCTGCGTGTCAAAAACTAGCAGCAAGGGGGTAGTCGGTAGGGTTGAAAAATGGGCTCTTGTATGCGTCTCTAATCGGGCTCCCATTTTTGAGGTCATGAAAATGACCTCAAAAATGCCAAAAAAACACTTATATAAACTTTTACAAATCAGGTACTCAATTTTTTAAAATCATGAAAATGACCTCAAAAATGCCAAAAAAGCGCTTATATAAACTTTTACAAATCGGGTACCCGATTTCTAAGCAATCGGGTACCCAATTTTTTAAAACTCGGGTACCCGATTCTTAAAAAAGGTGGGCGCCCGATAGTTGAGTGGCTCGGGTGCTCGAAGTGTAATTTTAGAAATGGGTACTCGATTTTTAAAAATTTGGGTACCCATTTCAGAGAAGTACAATTCCGCGGATCTGACTTTTGTAGAATTGCGACGCAACTTCTTGCGGTCACCCTGTGATTAGGATTCTTCATAAAGGGCCATGCTTTCCTTCTCAAGTTGAGGTATATCATGGATGGCCTCAATGTCATCCTCATCCTCATCCTCATCATCAACAACAACACAAGTGCCAAATGTGATATTGATCAATGCATTCATATCATCATCTCCAAATGTCTTTTCTAGTGCATGATCGTCATCTTCCATGGGATCATGATCTTCTTCTTCAATACTTACATCTCTATGTTCCTTCATATTCACACCTCCATGTTCCTCCGATATATGTTGGTCCATATCATGTACTACCCTGGGGAGATTGACCTATATAAAATGGATGATAATCAAACCTTTGTTCTATGGTTATATGTATATTAATTGAAAAAATAATATGACATACAACTTACCAATGGATAATAATCAAAACCCCCTTCAGTGTGACCATTCTCCATATAATGTCTTTTAGCTATTTTGATTTTGATTCTTCTTGTCTTTAAGCCATTACAACTTTTGCAAGGACAATAACATTTGTCATCACCTTCTCTTTGAAAGTTAGAAAACAATCTAGTGATTGTCTCCCTACTTTGATCAAATTCTCTTTTATTATCTAACACGATCCTTCTTCACGGGGATAACTTATTCTTATACCCTTATTGAGTTGGTTGTGTATATCTGCAAAAATATTGGACATGTTGTACTTAATGTTTATATTTGCACATATGGTTTTGAAAGAAAAAAATTGATGTAATTAATGTGTATATCTGTAAATTTTTTGGACATGTTGTACTTAATGTTTATATTTGCACATATGGTTTTGAACAAAAAATTTGGTATAATTAATGTGTCTATCTACAAAAATATTGGACATGTTGTACTTAATGTTTATATCTGCACATATGATTTTGAAAGAAAAATTTGGTGTAATTAATGTGTATATCTACAAAAATATTGAACATGTTGAACTTAATGTTTATATCTACACATATGATTTTGAAAGGAAAATTTGGTGGAATTAAAATGTATATTTGGAAAAAATTGGACATGTTGTACTTAATGTTTATATCTGCACAAATGATTTTGAAAGAAAAAATTGGTATATAGTTAATGTGTATATCTGCAAAAATATTGGACATGTACTTAATGTTGATATCTACACATATGGTTTTGGAATAAAAATTTGGTGTTTTTATGCCTCTTCATTTTGATTTTGTTCAAGGAAGCTAGTCAATGGTAATAGAAAACAAGAATGCATTTTCTAAGAGTTTACAATTGTTCAATAAAATTAATGTTTTACAAGAAAATGAGACTTGTGATTTGTGTTGCAACTTCTTCTTGGATTACATTTTTTTTTCTTTAGTCAAAATTCTTTTTAGGTGTTTTTTCACTTTTTATTATCTAATGATGGATTATTAGATGTGATTTAGATTTCTTTAGTCTCTTTTAGCTCTATATTGTCATGATAATTGATAATGAAGTGTAATGATAGATTCCTATCATCATTAGTCATCTATTTTTCTTTTCTCATTAAGTGTAAATCAAATTTTCTTTTCTTTTCTTCAACTCTTTATTATTCTATTTAGTATGATCTAAATCATTTTTCATTTCTTATAGCCCTCTATTATTCTAATGATAGATCACTTAAGGTCAAAAAATAAAAAAGAAAACAATTGTCACACTAGTAGTTTGTCAATTGCCCAATATAATAATATCAAATATTTACAATCTATAGTATTTATCCTTCCTATTTTCTATTTCTCTAAATCAAAATTTTTCATTTTCGAATTATTTTGATAATAGAACACCCAATACAATAATTGATCATAAATATTTATAGACCAATGTAGAAACTAGGTACAAAAATAAAGACATTAGTCCTTGGTCAAGAATAATGATATCACTATTTCACAATATTTATTGCTAATGTATTTAAATCAGATGCAAAGTTCTCTTCCACTAGTCATTTGTTAATTGTCCTATCAAATATTGACAATATATAATATTTATCCCTAAAGTAGATTAGGAAATTTTGTAATCTATTTTTCTCTTCTTTCCCTTTTTAATTCTCTACTATTTGATGAAGTTTCACCTATTTGAAAAACTCCATAAGATCTCTCCATTTTTCTTACATACAGATTTGTGTTGCACCTTGTGTTGCAACTTCTATAAGGGAATGAGCCTCATGATTATGGCGTTTACAAAAAAGAATAACTTGCTTCTTCAACTCCTTTCACTCAACTCTTCACTGAAGTTATTCTTCCAATAGTGAGAATAGCTACTACAAATTCCTATGCGCCAAGGGACCTTGAACCTATGCTACATTTTCTAAAGAAATGGGAGAAGTTACTACTAGATTCAGTACTTCATACTATTCTCAATCATATAGGGTGCCCACATTAACATTAACAATAGATACTTAGGATCCTCATAGGGAGAGTGTGCCAATACATGCATGGTTACATCCTTGGCTTCTATTGTTGGGCTAGTGTATGGAGCCTTTATATCCAACAATTTTTTATAACTTGGGGAATACACTTCATGCCTGCCATGCAAGTGATGCATCTACATATGCTATTTTACCACCTTGAAAAACCATATTTGATCTTGCTAGCTTAGAATAACTGATTGTTCATTTTATTGTACCTAATCTGATGATAGTTCTATAGGAATTTGTAATCAACCCAACTAGTTAGCAACTAGACCAATTTAACTAGGTTATGGCTTGTTTCTTTCTAAAAATATCTACTATGATATGTTTTTGTAAAATTTCTTGTGAACTCTGCCCATTTTTCGTAGTTTGCATTATTTTTGTGTAGGATCTTGAGCTAAGTCACTTAGAATGGGTTGAGTGAGTTTTATTGTTTTATTATTTGGATTTTAGAATATATATGTAACAGGATCAATTTTTCTGTTGTGCTAATATGTAATAAGAACCTCTCTCTCTCTCTCTCTCTCTCTCTCTATATATATATATATATATATATATATATATATATATATATAGACTACAAGTTATGCAATTTTTCATGTATTTCATCTACATTTTCTTTTCCATTGCTTATAAGAGTGTTTCAAGGTTGGGAACCACTTCAACATCCTTTGCATGGTTTAGAGGTAATGTCATTGTGGCATATGCTTCCAAAAGGGAATGAACCTCATGATTATGGCATTTATATAGAAGCAAAACTTGCTTCTTCAACTCCTTTCACTCAACTCTTCATTGAAGTTATTATTCCAGAAGCGAGAATTTAGCTGCTACAAATTCTTTGTAGCTAAGGGACCCTGAACCTATGCTACATTTTCTAGATACATGGGATAAATTACTATCGGATTCAATACTTCATAACATTCTAGATCATACAGGATTCCCAAATTAACAATAACAATAGATACTTGGGATCCTTGTAGGGAGAGTGTGCCAAATCATGCATGGTTACATCATTGGCTTCCATTGTTGGGCTAGCATATGGAGAGTTTATAATCAACCATTCATTATAAGTTGGGGAATGCACTTCATGCCTGGCATGTAAGTGATGCATCTGTATATGCTATTTTATTACTTTGAAAAATTGTATTTGATCCTGCTAGCTAGGAATGATTGATTGCTCATTATATTGTACCTAATCTGATGACAATTCGATAAGAATTTGTAATCAACCCAACTAATCAATGACTATACCAATTTAACTAGTTTATGGCTTGATTCTTTCTAAAAATATTTTCTATGATATTTTTTTGTAAAATTTATTGCGAACTCTACCCATTTTTTGTGGTCTACATTATTTTTGTGTAGGATCTTGAGCTAAGTCACTTAGCATGGGTTGAGTGGGTTTTATTGTTTTATTATTTGGATTTTGGAATATTTATGTAGATGGATAAATTTTTCAATTGTGCTAATATGTAATAAGCACCTTTAGAAAGATCTCTCTGTATATATAAATACTAGGTTATGGCTCATTTCTTTCTAAAAATATCTTCTATGATTTATTTTTGTAAAATTTCTTGCATACTCTGCCCATTTTTTGTGATCTGTATTATTTTTGTGTAGGATCTTGAGGTAAGTCATTTAGCATAGGTTGAGTAGTTTTATTGTTTTATTATTTGGATTTTGGAATATGTATGCAATTGGACCAATTTTTCTATTGGGAGCTAATATGTAATAAACACCTTAAAAAAGAACTCTCTGAATATATAAAGAGACACATGTTTAGAAGGAAATATAAAGACGTTGAGCTATCATTTTTCATGATGCTGAATGAGAGGAATTCTTGCAAATTCCTCTTTTGAAAAGCTGATCTTATGAATCAACTCCAAGGTTTTGGGTGATCTTGTGACCTATTAGAACCCACCCAGTTGAAGATAAATGTGAATGTTCATGAGGTGGCCTTTGCTGGTTTGTTTTGATTTTAGATGGAATGTAGAATTTGCACACTGTTTCAAAAATAACACTAAAAGAAAACCATATTTTTGTATTATATATTTTTTATGAATGCAATCTAACAATGCAACTAATATGAGTTTCTATTCTAATAAAGGGTTAGCAAAGAAAATAATAGAACTTGAAAGCAAATAACATAAAATTGAAATCCTAACGAACATAAGCTACAAAAAACAACACACTACAAGTTAAGCTTTAGAAGACATTGGTAGGTAACCAATGAAAATAGGAGCAATGCTCCCTAGATTCCATTGATGCAATCGTCGATGGGAAATTTTAATAACCAAATGATGTTTCACTCTTCATCAAATTGCAAGGCCACAAAAAGTGCACTCATGCGAGACAAAGAGTTGTAAAGGCACAATTTGGTGATTTCTTCTCGAGCTTGTTACGTCATCAGAATTTGTAAACTTGTAGCAAACACCAGAACTAAAATATCACACAACTAGAAATAATGCAACAAACCTTTGGCTCAATCACAATCTCATGAACAAAATTCAGAAAACAATGACACATTCAGGCAAGAATCACTACACTCCAAATGCTAGCACCAAAAGCATAATTTTATTGCATAATAATGGTGGCCTTTATTACATATTACAATGAGGTATTTATAAGAAATCATCTCCTCAATCTGTGTTGAGAGTGAGAGATATTCTTCATGGAATAAAATACTTTTAAACAATAAAACAAACAAAATATATACAATCTAACAATTAATTTGGTGCTTAGAGGGACTCCATCCATATTTTATTCATTAATTGGATGCATGAGCCCTTTACATGTCAAAAAATAAAGAAATTATGAGAGAGAAAGCATGAGAAAGCTCCAAGCCAAAGTGGAAGTGTTTTGAAGTGCCAAAAATAGAAGTTGATCCTTCACTAGGTGTGTGTCGAAGTTAAACTGCCATCATAATGCATTTTTGATGCATGGAAAGTGCTATTTTTAGAACAAGTAGTTAATCATCAGTGCACTTTTGAATTAAAAAGCTGTAGACCTATGCACTTGCTGACTTGTGCACCTATGGAGCTGTGGACCTTGACAAGGTCAAAATCTCAAAATTTTATCGAGTGTCAAAATTTAAATTTTGGCATCTGGGTTTTGTTCTTCTTCATCCCAAAGCTATGTTTGTATGTTTTCCCTTGAATTTCTCTACCATCTCAGTAATTTTGGCTACATCTGGTAAATGCAAAGCCTCATACTTATCCTTAACCTTTTGTCTGTAATTGTCTACCTCAATCTGGGTGTTAGTAAAATCCCTGAGTTTGGTATCCAATTCTAACAACGCTTCTTCAGTTCTGAAGGCTTGTTAGATGTCCTCATCATCAGCAACCTCCACAAAAATATTCCTAAAATTATCCACTATTGTCTCTATAGGTAAAAAATTTTCTTGTTCCTCATCTTCAAACATATCCAAGCATGCATTGCTATAGTGTCTCTCTACTTCCAAAATTTTCTCTCAGGCTTGGTCCTTGAGCCAATGAATCTCCTCATGTAATGTTCCCATTACTTTATTGCTATCTGCTATCTTTTCTATCTAGTCATCAATCATATCTAATTCTTCTCCAGTAAATACATCAATCAAAACTCGATACCTTTTCCCCTTTATGGCTTGTAGAGTTTGCAAATCCTTACTATAGGCCTGTACTTCATCCATAATACTGAAGTCCTACTTCAAAATTGCTACAATTTTATTCACATTCTCCTATGTAGCATGCAGTAACTTCAAATTCCCTGTGATGATCAAGATACCTTTCTCCTCAAAACTTTCCCACCACTGTTGGTAGGCTTTCAAAAATGGATCAATGTGCACTGCCCCCCCTTCTCTAAGAATAGTGTTCAAAGTCTACTTAGGGTGCTCAAGATCAAGAGGACCAACTACTTTAGCTAGATATCCTTTTAGGATCTCAACCTGCCTTCGAAGTGTTTGGAGTTTAGCCTCATCTTTCTCCATGTGTTTGGGGATCTCTTTGACTCCCAGGGTCATCATCAATTGGGCTGAATCATTTGTAGGCCTCCCCAACATAACATCCTTCAATTCATAATCCTCAAGACCAAGGCCTTATGCATTTGTGTCTTCAGGAGGAACAACCACTTGTACAAATAATTCCTAGTTCTGTGTGCTGGTGACAAATGCCAACGACGTTGCCTAATGTGATGGAGACTTAGGTTTATTCAAAATCTCTATAATGTCACAAATGTCTTCCTTTGAAGCACAAAATTGAGGCTTAGTACTCCTCATTATTTCCTTCTAGATCCATCTAGGGATGCGTCCTACTGAAGACTTGGCTCTTGATGACAAAGGAGTATGTTCTACAACTTCCTTCCCTTTGTTGCTCCTACTCAAAGTTGTCTTGTGTTGGGAAGGCTCTTCTTCTATAGCCTACGTCTTAGTAGACCCTGTAGCTTGAACCTAAGTGTCTTGGGAAGGAAGTTGAGAATATTGCACCATTTGTCCCTACTTCAATACTTCATTAGTCAACATTTGTTCAGGTCCCTCTTCTTGTGATGATTCCTTTTGAACCTGCTATTGCTCTAAACACTAAGGTGGAGGAGTCACCAAACCACTATCTGCCACCATAATTTGTGGTGGTGATGGGGGAGTAAGATCAGGACCTTGTGTATCTTGCGGCATCTGTATCAAGTCTTCTTGTTGAGGTTCACTTGTAGGGCTATCCCTGATCTTATCCCCAATCAACTTTATACCAATGGGCATGAAATCAAAACTTGACATTGAGAAAATGTCATCACCCTCTTCAGTTTTCTCATCCATCCACTACTATACTTCATCTTCTGAAGAAGAGAGTTCTAAGGGTTTTTCTTGGGTAGATGTCGAGAAACCCGTGGCACTCTTTCTCCATTGTAATTCTATGGCTCTTGCTAGCCGAGTTCTTCCCTATAGGGGAACTTGTTCCTCTTTCTCTTTTGACTCTTCTTCTTCCTCCTCTTCATCTCCCTTCAGAATGCTTTTAGCAATAGATGGAGAAGGCACCAATCTTCTGTTGATCCTTTTCCTCTTTTTCATCAAAATCTTAATCCTCTTCTTTTGTTTCTTGGAAGTAGAAGGAGAAGCTAGCTCATATTAGGTAGGAGGAATGGAGACTTGTGGAATCTCTCCCTCTTCTGGTTGGCTGGGCACAACAGGAGGCAATTGAGATTCATCTTGGACTTGAGTAGCTCTAGTATCTTTGGACCCTTATGCACTCTCTTCTTGCTACTGGGGAGGAGCCTGTTCTTTAGCCTGTTCTATCTGAATCCTTTGAGGGGAGGTCCTCTTTCTTTTGTTCTTTCCCTTCCTTTCTAGAGGGTGATAGTATCCAACCAGGTGGTCAAGTTGGTATATTGTCTCTAGCTTGATAGGAGACTGGGTCGCAAAGGTAGGAAGTGTTACTTTCTTCCCTCTAACTCTTTTTGGGAAGGCATGTGCATGAAAGATTACTGTATCAAGAATTGGATGAAGTGGAAAAGGTTTCTTGATCCAATCCTTCATCATTTTGATGACATGCCTTGCCCAATGATTAATATCATCAGCCTCTTCCCTATCAACCCCAACATTCATATGGGTCTTTCACCAATTTTTTCTAAGTTGAACAAGGGGTCTAGTAACTCCTTAGAATCTAGTTGCCTTATCTCCTCTGGGATGTTCAACTGGAGAGCCTTCTCTACTAGATACAAAGTCATCCTACAATAATCCCTTATGCGGACATCATAGTCATTTGTGGAATTCATCTAGTGATCTTCAACAACATCCTCATGATGAAAGTATTTCCTTGCCAAACTCTCCACTCTCCCAACATTGTCAAGATAGGGCCAGGGAGAGTTGTATTCTTCAAGGGGATAATTCTCCCACTCCCAGTCGAAGGACAAAATATCTTGCTTCTACTTCACTTGATATGGTCCAATGACTAATGGCCATGCCTAGTAAGGTCTCCATTGTCTCTTTATCTTCTCATAGGATGACTCAATTTGTCAGGTAATCTCCAATAGCACTAGTTTGTCACTTGGATATCTCAGGAGCTTCTTAAGATTGATGGTGGCACCAGCTACCCATAGATATGTGAACATTTTGAACTAGACAAAGCAGGCTCTGAGAAATGTAATCTATGCTTTAGCTTCATCCGATAACCTCTTTCTATAATCCCCCTCAATGAATCAAATGATTGCAAAGATGAACACATCATTCATGATTTTGTACTCCTTGCTTTGTGTTGAGAGCTTCTTCTTCACCAACTGGGGGTAGAGTATGTATGGCCAGGCATTAGGATCCTACATACTGCCTCTCTTGTACAAACTAGGATAGTTTTTTGCCCTCATTGCAAGTAGGTATACCATGTAAGAATTCATATAAAGCTTCTTCTTTTCCTTTATAGTCCTTAATTTCTCACACAAGTTTTCACTTAGTGTAGTGGCCCAGTCCAATGGTATCTTTGCTACTCTGATGGTCTTAATGAAGTTGACCATGAAAGTGCTAAGGTGGCCTGCTACAAGTAAGCCCATGAATCTGCTTAAAAGAATAATATAGTATCCAATGTCTTCCTTCATATACCCCCAAGTCATGTCCACTTTGCCTATTATTCTTCCTTGAGGAGGCTTCTCAATGAGGTAAGAGGATTGTATGATGTCAATTGCCTCCTACTAGTGCTCCCTGTACCATCTTTTAGCTATTTCATATGAGAGCCTAATGAATTGGTCTACTCTTGGAAGATGGAAGACCCTCTCAATGTTGTCAGGTCATAGATCCAACAAAACCTCTCTAGTGACACTCTCGACCACCCTTTCTTCAGGAATAAAATGCTATGCCAGGGCCATGATTATTTCTAATGACTACACTGATACAAGATGTGACATTGCATTCACCAACTTGAAATGGATTAATGAGGATACTAATGCAGATCTCTTAGCAGGCTTATTGTAGATTCTTAGGAATTCTCCGAAATCTGTGTGTCCTAGGTCAGTATCCCAGATTTCTATGTGGTCATCATGAAATCTTGGCTTCGAGGGAATGCCTTGGAATTTGAAAACTATGGGCTTGGGTTCCATTTTGGATTTGGACACCATTTGGTTAGCTGCACAACACAAGAAAAAGACTTTCATCAATTCAATGATAAAAAGTAATCGAGAAGGAAAACATTAAATTTGTGTCTAATTGAGTGTTAAAAAATAAATAAATAAAATGTCCCTTTGGTTTATTTCATTTCTATTATTACTATTTTAAATATTTTTATATTTTATTTTATATTTTATATTTTATTATTTTTTACAATCATTTTTATAAATGTGTGGATGTGTGGCACAAGAGTGCGCATGGAGGAAAGTGCATGATTATGGTTTGTGCAACACACAATGGGTATGGAGCACTATAAGCATAGAGCATAGGCGTAAAGTGTTGCGTGCGCATGAGGAACCGTTGCATGAGCGCAATGGGCATGAGATGGTGGGGTGCACGAGGTGCCATGGGCATGAGAGGTGCTGCATGCACATGAAGCATGGCGAGGATATAAGGTGTTGCATCTGTGAGAGGCGCCATGGGCACATGAGGTGTTGCGCACACATGAAGTGCGATGGGGGTGAGACGGTAGGTTACGCCATGTGGGGTGTGTTGTATGAGCACCGCATAGGGTGCGCTAGCCACATGGGGTATGCCACAGGTGGTGTGAAGTGAGGGCACTGCACAGGGTGCACCTTGAGTTTAGGGTAGCGTAGAGCACTTAAGCAAAGGGGTCCTCACCTTAGTGCTCGAATCTCAAATGGGAAAGAATACAAATGAAGTTTTAAAAAAAATGTGTTGAGGGAGGTTTTATAACCCTTTTGTCGGGCCGCGCACCCCATCTGCACGCACACGCATTTGCGCAACGTGGATTTTTCGATGATGTTTTTTTTTAATATAAATTTTCTAATTTTTTGTCCTTTTCTAATTTTTGATTTTTTTTCCTCTATTTTTTCAATTTTTTTTGGGTTTTTAAAAAAGGCTTTTTGACTATAACACCTTTTATCGACTCTCAAACTATGAGTTCGTGAGCCCAAAAGTAGTGGGTCCCCATTCCTCACTAGGAATTGGGCATGTGTTGTGAGACCACAACAAAAGACATACATGTTTAGAAGGAAAAGAAAAGAACATTTACATAGGTACCTCTTCTCGCCCTTGAAGAAAATTGTAGAGCAAGGGCACATAGATCACAAGGGCACAACACAATAATGAAATCACAAAGCTACAAGGGCACAAAAATGAAATATAAAGATCACAAGGGCACAACAATGAAATGCACTGATCACAAGGGCATGACAATGTTCACAACTCTCCAACTTCATTTAGAGCTCTCCACATCTTTCACACACAACTCTCCACAATCGAAACAAATGGGAAATGATTTATGTCATACAAGGGCACAACATGACAATCAAATTAAAGAGCTATAAGGGTACAACAATGAAATAAAAAGATCACAATCAAAACAAATGGGGAATGATTTATGTCATATATTTTTTTGTTTATGCTTACACATGCATCATAATTATGACATCAACATTGGTATTGTGATGATATCAGGGATAATTGCAAAAAAACATAAAAATGAGCACAAATTACACCTCCCTCACAATTTGACCCAAATGTACTAGTGACAATACACACTATTACATGTGACCTAGTTAAAGGATTTCAATCACCCTATCAAGAGTGAGCATTGTTAGAGGACTTTAGAACATTCCATTAGAATATCACCCAATTAAAGGATTTATAGATGACTATCAGGTCAACCTTAATCCAAACAATTTATCTAGACTGATACAGTTGTTAGAAAGTAACAAGAGGACTTGATCTGATAATAAAACACAACTCACTTGTAGATTATAGATCTCTAGTTTAGTCCTCCATTTGGCTTGGCATTCATATTCTTCATCTTTGATAGCTTGTTCACCCTTCAAGAATTCATCCTTTTAAGCCTTCTTGATTTTTATGCCAATTGCAAACTCTTCTATTCAGCCAACATACGAAGCAATGCCCAAGACTTATTTTCTTCCTTAGGTTCTCATACATGAAAAGTGTTGCTTTTGACTTTCTAAATCTATAAATAGAGAATTTAGCTATTTTTCTACTTAACTACAATTGTCCATTCTAGGGTTAGGTAAGATTCAATGAATCTACCCACTTTTTCAGTTTAGTCCCATCTAGAAACTTCTCATACAATCTTCTTTGAATTCATCTAAAAACAAATTATCTTGAATTTTGTACCCCCAACTCATCATAGAAATCTTCCACACACTTCACACAATTCAAGAAATCAACTTTGTTGGCTCAGGTTCATCAAATATTCTATTAATCTCTTTTTACTATCACTCAACGTCCACACTGTTCACTAGACAATAATAGTCTTTTGATGCTTGACCAACACTGGGTTGCTCAACATCAAATAAGTCTTCCTTTCTTAGTCACTATTGTTATTTACTTAATTCTCGACACATACTAAATTCTACTTGGCCTGAACTAAGTTATCTTATTTTTTCAAATCCTCTTCATCAATAAAAAAATATGATAGCATTTAGACCAAAAAGCAATTGTCTTATCAGCAAGTAGAAGGTTTGACACCATTGAAAAAATAATGATTGTTCCATGATAGGTTGCACACTACAAACAATCTCTTTTCAAAAATCTCCCTCTTTAGATTGATGGCAAACCAATACCAACAACAACAACACCAAAAAGAAAATTAAAATCTCTCCCTCTATCAATATATGTGCCTCTTTCTTTTTCCTTTTTTGATTTGATCTCTTTGATATCTCCCTCAATACATTCTTCATGTTTTAGGTACATCACTTTGTTATATGGTCTCTCTTTCACTTATATCTCCCTCTTTGAACTCTATCTACTATCTCCCTCTTTGACAACAATGCCAAAGACTTGTCATCTATTCATGTAGATATAAATAATTTAGGTTCTCCCTCTATTACCTTGCATGTGATTGTAAATCTTTTGATTAAGCTCCTTCATTACTTTAGGAAACTCCTAAAGTAAGATCCACTGTATGGAATTTTAAAAATAGAACATTCAACTTAGTTGATGTAGGGCACTACTCTTGTTTCTTAAGTAGCTTTGGATAAGCGTATCACCCCTTAGTTTGCCTCTTAGATATTCATGTGCATCCTTAGGTAAAACCTTTGTGAATACATCAGCCCTCTGTTCTTTTTTATTCTTATTTTCCATTCATACTTCTTTGTCTTGAACCAACTCTCTCAAGTAATGATACTTAATTGCAATGTACTTTGTCTTTGTGTGCGTCACAAGGTTCTTTTATATGTTTATAACACTTGTATTATCACAATAAAGTACCATAGATTTAGTAATTTCATCCATTCATTTGAGTAACTATTTGATCCATACCATATTTGTGCAATTCATTGCAACAACCACATATTTAGCTTCAATAGTAGATTGTGATATACAATTTTGTTTCTTACTGGTCTTCTCCTCCACTTGTACTCTTCCTGTCAGTAACGCTTCCATCCCAATCAACATCAGTATAGGCTCTCAACTCAAACTTGTCATTTTTCTTGTAGTATAGACCATAGTCTTATGTTCCTTTCAGGCATCTCATGATCCTTTTAACAACCATTAAATGATTATCCTTAGAATTTTCAAAAAACCTTGCAACAATCCCAATAACTAATGCAATTTCAAGTCTTCTATTAACTACATATCGTAGTTTGCCAATCACAAAACTGTACAATGTTTGGTTTACTTTAACAAAATCATCAGTTTTGGATAGTTTGTGTCCTATCACTATAGGGGTACTAAATTTTTTTGAATCCTACATATCAAAAGTTTTCGATATTTCTTTCACATATGTGGATTGAGTGATGTAAATACCATACTTCATTTGGTATACTTGCAAACCAACAAGGAACTTTATCTCTCCAAACATAGACATTTCAAAATATTTCTTCATTTCATTTGCAAATGTCTTACACAATGCATTTTGTCCTCCAAATATGATATCATCAACAAATATTTCAGCTAGTTAAATCCCTTTGCCTCCTTCTGTCTTCAAGTATAGATTGCTTTTATCATCAATTTTCTCAAAACCAATCTTCACAAGATAGTTGTGAAGCCTCCCATACCATGCTCTTGGAGCTTGCTTCAAACCATATAAATCTTTGTGCAATCTACATACCATGTTCTTTTTGAAAGCTTTGTGCAATCTACATACCATGTTCTTTTTGTTTGGATCAACAAATCCCTTTGGTTTTTATATGTAAATCTTTTCTTTTAGTATACCATTCAAAAATGATGACTTCATATCCATTTGACAAAATTTAAAACCTTTATATGTAGAGTAAGCAAGTAGAGTTCTTATTCCTTCCAATCTTGCAACTGGGGCAAATGTCTCTCCATAGTCAATTCCTTCTTCTTGTGCATATCTCTTGCAAACTAATATTTCCTTATTCCTTGTGACTTTACCATTCTTATCTAGTTTTTATCTATACATCCACTTGGTTCTAATCACATTCTTGTTCTCTAGTCTAGGCCATGTTTTGTTCTTCTCCATCTACTCAATCTCTTCTTTCATGGCTTTAATCAAATCTTCATTTCTTAATGCATCATTTACTAATTTAGGTTCATGCACACTTAAAAAACATGTATCACTTCTCAACTTATTCCTTGTCATTGGTTTGGCTTCTTTATCCCCAATAATTTGTCCAATAGGTTGATGTCTTCTGACATACTTTGAAAATCTTGGTTCTGCTCTTCTTTCTACAATGAGTCTATCAACTTCAAAGTCACTATGCACTTCTCTATTAGGTAACTTAAAATTTCTTTCATGTACATTGTCTCAATATTAGAATGTACCTCATCTTCTAAGTGAAACCTCGGCTCTATCAACTTCAAAGTCATTGTGCACTTCTCTATTAGGTAACTCAAAATTCCTTTCATGTACATTGTCTCAATATTATAATGTACCTCATCTTCTAACTACAACCTCGGCTCTTAAATGCAAGTTAGCATCCATTGTATGTGACTTGGTAGTCATTGATACTTTTTGCTATTGATTTACAACTTGGTTCTCAACTTTATCAAAATTCATGTCTTCATAGTAGTATATGAAAGTTTTGTACTCTTCAGGTTCCTTCTTAGGTTTAGCTTCATTTACCTTTGTATATTCATCAAATTTTACATTTACACTTTCCACAACATTGTTAGTGTTAGTATTAAAAATTTATAAGTTTACTTCTTGTGGAATAGCCTAGAAATATACCTTCTTTACTTTTAGCATCAAATTTAGCATTTTTGTTGTCCTTAAGAATGTAACACTTTCTTCCAAATACCTTAAAATATTTTGCATTGGGTGAGTATCCATACCATAGTTCAAAAGGTGTGGAATTTGTACCTTTCTCTCCATTATTTCAAAACCATATTCTTCTCCATCATTAGTGTTCCTCCTTTCAACAATCCCATTTTGTGGAGAGGTCCTAGGTGCAAAAGTGTATCTTTTAATTCCTTTGTCATTACAGAATATCTCAAACTCGTTTGATGTAAATTCTCCACCTTTGTCAGATCTCAAAAATTTCAAGCTTTTACGAGTCTCCTTTTCAACTCTTGCCAACTACCACTTAAACATTTGAAAAGCATTAGATTTTTTTTTTCAAAAACATAACTGTCATCATCCTAGAATAATCATCAACAAATAGAATAATGTACTTGTCACCTTTGTAGCTTTGCACATCAATTGGTCTACATAAATCAACATGAACTAATTCTAGATTTTCTTTTGCACGAGTCTTACTTTTAAACTAGATTTTATCATCTTTCCTAACTGACATTATTTGTAAATCACATTATTAGGTTTCTTCAATTTTGGAAAACCTTTGACTCTTTTCATGTTACTGATATTTATTAAGTTTTAAAAGTTAACATGACATAACCTCTTGGGCCATAGCCACACATGATCAAATTATACAACAAGACAAGTAACATCATTCATGTCAAGATAAATTAGATTACCTCTAGTCTGATCTCCATTTCCAATTAGTTTTCCATCAATGTAATAAATCTTAGCCTTTTTTTTTATCAAATTCAACTTTACAACTTGAACTATTCAATTGTGACACACTCAACGAGTTATAATTAAGTCCTTCTACATAGTAAGCATTGTCATACATGATCTTTTCTATCAGTTTTATTAATCATTTACCTTTTATTGAACATTGTGCATCATTACCAAATCTAACATTATTTCCATTATAATACTCAAGGGTAATGAACTTACTTTTATCTCCAATCATGTGATGTGAACATCCACTGTCAATGATCCATCTATCACTTCTGTTCACATAA
The DNA here is from genome assembly GCA_028749045.1 of Cupressus sempervirens. NCBI lineage: Eukaryota > Viridiplantae > Streptophyta > Pinopsida > Cupressales > Cupressaceae > Cupressus > Cupressus sempervirens. The sequence continues at coordinate 674,954,281 of CM053786.1, read as the reverse complement.
GATATTAATGTAGTTGCCTCATCTTCATCAAAACCATCATTCACAACAACATATACAAATTCATCATCATGGTCATTTGATCCATCTTTTGATTCCTCTTTAGTGATGTAACAAGCCTTCTTTCCTTTGTCTTTATAGTCTTTGTTGTTCTCATTTCTTTTACCTTTGTATTTATCTTCACTTCTGTTGTTCTTCTTCGCTAGACACCTTGCAACAATATGACCAACCTCATTACAATTGAAATTAATGATAGATAACTTAACTTTGTATTTCCCTTTGCCTCTGTGAAATCTCCTAGACATCAATTCTTCAAGCACTTCTACATCATCTTCATCTATATCATTGCAACTAGAAATATGCTTGACCTTTTTCTTCTTCTTATCTTTAGGTTCTTTCAGTGTTAGTTTAGCTTTGAAAGTAGATTCAACATTTTTAATTTTAAAATTATCAAAATTAGAAATTTTAAAAGAAGTGAGTCTACCCATAAGTCCTTCAAATGTTAGATTACTACTAGGAACACACCTTAGTTCTTGTATGGAAGAGACTCTAATAGCATAGATAGATAGCAGGGTTCTCAATACTTTGCTAATCATAGTCTCATCTTCAATAACACCATTTACTCTCCTAATAGCATTTACAACATATTTGATTCTTATATAATACTAGACTGTAGTCTCACCTTCTTGCATTCTCATGTCATCAAACTTTCCTCTTAGACTTTCAACTTTGGCTCTCTAAACATTCTTGTCTCCTCCATAGATCATCTCTGTAGCATCCCACATCTTGTTAGTAGAATTACATCCTTTTATGTCATCAAACTCTGAGTAGCTTAGGGAATATGTAAGATCTAACATTTCTTGGCTGTGTTCTTTATTCTTTTTTAGATTATTAGTAGTAGGAGCTCCAACAGGATCAACATGCTCAATGTTAATGGTAGATTGTGCATAATCTCCAAGTCCTCCTAGATGTAGCTTTGTCAAACTTTTCCATGCAAGAAAGTTTTCCTTGTTTAGTTTGGGCACCTCCTTTCTATACATCTTGATCTTTAGCTTTTAGTACCTTCAAACTATTTCCTTATGAGCACCAATGACCAGGATTCTAATTGTTGGAATGTTTAGAATAACTAAGTGGGTGTGAATTAGTTATCCAAGGTCCAAATGTACAAATAAATCTTTTTAGTACTTAACAAATTCATATCCATAAAACCATATCATGTAGGGATCCACTAAAACATCCAATACCTTAACTTAGTAACTCAATATCCTAGGTCAAAACAACTTTGTAGAAATGTAAGCATGAAATACCAAAAACTCATTCCTATAATTTGACACAAGGATTTTACATGGAAACCCAATTTTGGAAAAATCACCACTAACTTGCTACCAATTTTTACTCTTCTGAAGTGATGCCCTATCAAAGGTAAACCTTGATAAAGGTTACAATACACACTGTTAAATGTGACCTAGTTAAAAGAATTCAATGACCCTATTAGGAGTGAGCCTTGTTAGAGGACTTTAGAATGTTCCATTAGAATGCCGATTGATTAAAGGATTTACAAATGATCATTAGATCAACCTTAGTCCAAAGGATTTATCCAAACTGATATAGTTGTTAGAAAATAACAACAGGACTTGATTTGATAATAAAACACAACTCACTTGTAGATTAGAAATCTCTGGTTCAATCCTCCATTCTTCTTGGCATCCATATTCTTTATCTCTGATAGCTTGTTCACTCTTCAATAATTCATCATCTTAAGCCTTCTTGCTTTGTATGCCAATTGAAAACTCTTCTATTTGGCCACCATATGAAGCAACACCCTAGACTTCTTGTCTTTCTTAGGTTCTCACACATGAAAATTGTTTCTTCTAGCCTACTGTCTCTATAAATAGGAATTTAGCTCTTTTTTCACTTAACCACAATCATCCATTTTGGGGTTAGGTAAGATTCAACGAATCTACCCACTTTTTCATTTTAGTCCCTTTTAGAAACTTCATCTACAATCCTCTTTGAATTTGTCTAAAAATGTTTATCTTGAATTCTATGCCACCAATGCATCATAGAAATTTTCCATAGGCTTCACATGATTCAAGAAATCAACTTTGTTAGCTCAAATTCATCAAATCTTCAATTAAAATCTTCTTACTCTCACTTGCAATCCACACTAGTCACTTGAAAATAACAGTCTTCTAATGCTTTGTCAACACTAGGTTGCTCGACATCAACTAAGTCTTCCTTTCTTGGTCACTACTGTTATTTACCTGATGATCAACACATACTATATTTTTCTGACACTCGACACATACTGAATTCTAGTTGGCCTAAACTAAGTTTTCTTGGCTAATACTATTTTCTTGGCTAGGCTTGGCATACACTTTTTATGAAAACACTTCTAGGCTTGGCTAAAGTAACCATTCACTTTAGCCTTAAGTAGATCAACAATACATAATATCATCAATGTCTTACTTGGTCTTAATGCTCCTTTTATATACCAAATAACTCAACCTTTCTCTAGGTACTCTTGTTATCTTATCTTTTCAAACCTCTTCATCAATCAAACAAATGATATCGTTCAGACCAAAAAGAAATTGTCTTACCAAAAAGTAGTAGGTATGAACTCTGCCAAGGCTTTCAAGAAACTTTATATGTCTTCTTACCTTATATATGTTTTGACAACCCATCATTTTTGGCTAGGCTTGCTATCCATAGAAGACTTTAATGAGAAAAAAAAACTCTATGACTTTTATCCATGCCTGCAACTAAAGAGGAGTTATGAGGAGTTCGTAAAGGTGAATGATGCATTTACCATAAGATTATGTAGAGAATTACAAGGATGTCCATAGAGGAGATTTTTCTTAGAGGCCATTTCTTTGGTCCCTCAATTTGGGTGTTGTTTTACTCAATTCTTGACCTCCTACGTCATAATTAGTAGATTTGATGGATTCTATGGAGATTACCAAGGCATCCTAAAGATAAAACTTTGTAGACAAATTCTAGAAGTGAACACCTTATGCATAACTATTAAGAAAGAGGGAATTCTATTCTTGGCTATTGTAGGAGCGTACTTATGTGCATCTAGGTTAGATACAAAGAGTTTGATAAGGGCATTTGAAGGCATGTACAAATTCAAGGATTACATAGTGAAAAATTCCCTAATTTGATCTACTAGGCTATGTAAAAGATAATTTATAGTTTTCCTCCAACCATAAACATACACTAGATATTGATAACTACTAGGATGACTATTATATAGAGGTACACACCACAAAGAAGTTCTAGACAAGGCTCACTATTGAGTAAGTCAATTTGTACAAGGTGAACAATAATGTTGAGGATGATGGCTCTTATATGAGGTTCTCAACATATGAAAAGGAAATTAAGGACACACCCATTTTGTCTACTCCACCAAAAGGCCCTATAGTTGATAAAATGGAGACTCTAATGGATAGTATTATCAAAAGGACTAACAAGTGGGTGGAGTGGTTGAGAGATAGAAGGAAAAGAACTAGTGTAACTAGTTCCTCTATAGGTGCATCTTCTAGAGTAGCCTATACATCATCCACAACCACTTTCACCATTGTAGCAACTACATCCAACTCTATAGGTCTCTCTCAATTAGTAGGTGGAGGAGGAGGTGACTAGCCACCATAAGAAAAGAATGTACAAGTCACTGCTATATGTGGAAGAGGCTCTCTGCCAAACACTAGAAATGTTGTTGATATAGAGGTAAAGAAGGAGAAAGAAAATGAGAAGGAAAATGAACAATCAATTAGGAAGGACTCCTCGATAATTCCCATGTTCAATTTGGATGGTGATGGTAATAAACCATAGCATAACCAACCTGGCAATGATCTTGATGGCAATGAGAAAGCCCAAGTTACTCTGCAACAACAACAAGGAGGAGGAGGTGATTAAGGTAATGTTCTTGCTTATTCTATGACTAAAAATTTAACATTTTCTTTTGCTAACAAAAAGAAGGAAACTCCTCTAGTTATGAGGAAGCTATTAAATCCTTAAAAATTAGAATAGGCACTTAATGTCCTCAGAAAAATGTCTTGGTTGGAAGATACTATTGAGAGGAAGAGGAGATGGATGGAGGAAAGTGCACCTCTAAAGAACACAATTGCTTAGGCAACACAACAACCAACCTCATGCTTGAAAGAAAAGAGGCCAAAGAAATTAGCAACTCTCACTACTGGTGTCAATACATGACATATGGTCATGGAGGTAGAAGATCCATAGAAAGAAGGGCGGATTAAAGATCTACCCCAAGAAATTTCTAATTGAAGACACAGGACATGGGACCTCCAATGCGCAAACCATGGTCAATGTGTGTAAGTACACAAATGTGAGGATTAAAGATAGGATTGAGGAGCTTAAATGGGCTAAGATAACATTGAAATCCTCAAACAAGGAGTTGACTGATTGTATAAGAGTTATGCTTGGGCCCTTTATAGTCATCCCGATAGATAGCACCACCTTGAGCACATTTGATCTTGCAATAGAGGAGAATAATAAATTAATTGTTAAGCTACAACAAGAGAGGAATTTTGGATAGATAGGCCTATGTGGATAGAGGACATAAAGGTTGGAGGCTGTCCCCTAATCGAGAACCTTGGCAAGATGTTGTTAGATGCGATAAAATTGAAAGAGACTATGGCTAATTACCAAATCTCTATTCGAACAAAGGCAGAGAACTTGGTAGAAGAGTTACCTCTTTTGAAAGATGTAATAGACATAAAGATATTTTCTTTATGGGAAGAAATCAATAGAGTTCAAGAAGGAGAGCCTGGAAAAGTATGAGAAAGAATTAAAGAATATATATGAACATTTCAAGCAAGTAATGGAGAAAATCTACACCTACCTGAAAGATTTATACATAGAATATTAAGTAGCTTCAAATGGACATTTGGTGGACATCCAACATATGAAGACAAAATTTCTAAGTTTCATTGAGGAAGCAACCAATCCTACCAATTTCCAAGACTCAAAGGTTCCCAAGCTAACAACAATCAATGGTACCATGAAGAAAACATTAGAAAAGCTCTAAGACAAGGTAACCATAGTAAAAAAATTAATAGAATACCATGAATATTGGGTCATCAGAGTAATAATGGTTACATCCTAGTGTCAAAGAGATCAAAGTGGTTCTAGATGCCATGAAGGTGTATAAGGCCAAATAAGTAACACCTAAGAAGAAGAACTAACATAATTGGAAGCATTACATTCTTCTCATAATGTTTTTTCAACCAAAATTTTGACAAGTATCACTCTCTCTATATCTCTCTTTCTATTGTAGCCATTTTTGGCTTTCTTCTCAAATGTATAATTTTGTAACAAATGACCAGTTTCATTCTTAATTTTGGCTATGTTGCCTTACTTTCTCTGCAATATAGTGATGAATGTAACAACCAAACTCTAAAAAGGGCCTATATATGTAATTTTACAAGGATTGACAAAATTTTGTTGTGAATTCACCCTTGTAGCTGAGACTACTAAGTGAGACTCTAAGTTTACTTAAAATTTTTCTTGTTCATTAGTTTAGATTTTCATGGAAAGGAAAAACAATTGAATGTGGAGTTGTCAATGTCACATTGATTCTAGTGTTAGTGTTGTGTTAGTAGTATAAGCAATTAGAGAATCATTTTTAATGTTTCATTATGTTTCATTTCCTTTGTTTCATGGCATTTGATGGTTTAGTTTGCATGTTCATCTTTATGACTAGAAATAGATTATATTAATGGTGAAAATGTTAAGTTAGGTGAAATTTGAGTGTTGATATAACTAAGCAAGGTAATCTAAGTGTTACTTCATTATTGACTATGTCTCTACTTTATTATTATAGCATTTTTGTAGAATAACCTTGCATTGGTGTACTTTGGGATTTAGGTATAAGCGAGTTGGGAAATTGTTGTTGGGTGATTTCAACTAATTAAAGAGACACTTAGGCCCATAAATATTCATCTTACTATGCATACATTGCATTCAATAGTGATATCCTTGCATGTATGAGTATTGGTTTGGTGGTGAAGTTAGTACAGAAGAGCTAAAGGTTATCTATAGTATTCATAGTTGTGGGTGTTATAAAATTCCTAATCCACTCTATCTACCTAGGTTTCTTTGGCTATGGGTAGCCTAGTTTTCCTCATGTGCTCTATGGTTAAGAGCATATCCCTATTTAGATTTATATCTATTAAAAATAGTATTCATTGTAAATATTTGAATAGAAAGGGAGCTATACCTTTCAACTCAAAGGGCAGCGATATCATCAATAGACTGACCCATATGTTGATTACAACCCATTCCTCCACTATATTGGGTGTAAATAGTTAAGGTATAAACTAAATCTAAGGAGGCACAAACTATTAACCAATATCTCTCAAGCTTTTTTCTTTATCTCTACACACATTTCTATCTCCTCCATGAATTTTTTCCAACTTGTTCCATATTTGCCTAGTAGTAGTGCATTCCTTCACATCATAAAATTCTACATAATTTAGGGTTTTTGTAAGTTCAATCATCATTTGGTTATTCTCCTGCTTCTCTTTCATTTTTTCAACTATCATGGGCGTGGGCACCTCAATGTATTAATTGTCCAAGTAGCATGATGCAAAATTTCCAATGCCAGATAAGTGCAATCTCATCAATCTTTTCCATGATAGGAAGTTCTCCTTTTTTAGCTTATGTATCTCTCTGTTCTAAATCTTTTTATTTAACTTGAGTTCCTTCAAAGTTTCCTTGCAAACACCAAAAATATGATACCAATTGTTATAATGATTTAGAATGAATTGTGGGGGGGGCTTGTGAATCAATTATTCCCAGGTCTAGACATACCAATACAAACTTCACTAACTTCAAACAACTTAATCAATATCATAAAACAACTTGATCTCTATAACATATCATGATACATTTATCTTTTCATGTAATTTCTTAACACTTTGTTTCCTATATGTGTTGACTTCCATAGAATAAACTATTATAAAAGTATAACATGCATAAAAATGACATCCACACATGAAAGTAACTTTTTGACACCATAATTCCACATGGAAACCCAATTTGGGAAAAACACCAAGTAACATGCTACCAATTATTTACTCTTCTGAAGAGAGCTTGGTTAAGAGCCAACCTTGTTAAAGATTATATAACACATTGTTAAATGTGACTTGTTAAAGGATTTATTCACCTTGTTAGGAGTGACCTTGTTAGAGGGGACTTTGGATCATTCCATTAGAATGTCACCTTGATTAAAGGATTTACAAAATTACTATTAGGTCAACTTAGATTAAAGTATTTTGACTATCATAATGGCTAGCATATAATAGTAGGTTTGATCTATAAAATACAACTCACTTTTTCAAATTCAGATCTCCATCTACTCATTTTCTAGTTCATTGACTAACCTCCATTGCCATCTCCATTACTAATCTTCTTAGCATCTCCTCAAGCAATCAAACTTCATCAGAATCTTCACACTTCACTTTTATTGTTATTTTATTCATAGCTTCTCCTTAAGATTGCTAATAAACAACTAACCAACTCTAGAAAATATCTCTTATGCCTCCTTAAATAGGAAATTTTGATATTTTTCCAATTATACACCACCATAAATCTTAGTGTTAGGTCTAATTCATCAAATCCTTCCATCATTTTATTCTTCTTTATTCTTCTAGAAACTGATGATCAAATCCTTGCCTTTGATCACTTAACAAACTCTCCTTGTACATTAAATATGGTAGCTCATCAATTCTTATCTTCCATACACTTTGAATTATTCAAAATTTTAACTTTATCAACTTCAAGTTTAATTCTTTCTTAGACTACAAATTTGTTGTTACTCAATAATCACTGTGTTCTTCTACTCGGTCATCATTTTGTAGCTCAACATACACTATTCTATCTTGCTCAACATCATCACGCTCTGTAATACCTCTCCTTTACTATTATTGTGGATTTTTTTGTTAAATTCCTATCAAACTCTTTCATGGGTATTTTAGACATTAAATGATATTTGAAATATGATACTTTGATATATAGTGATCTTCTTATACTAGATAGTAGCGGTTACTTACTTGTAATGATGATACTTTCATGTATCTATTTGATGATCATGATTATCTTCATAATGATGATGCTTTAATTACTCTTAGTTAGTAAATGTAACTTTTTCTGTAATGATATCATACAATATGACTTCAAATAATAACGATGAGTTGTTTATATTAGAATATAATGCTAGTTATACTTGTGATTTATTGATTATACTTACCCCATACTCGATGTGTATGGTATGCATTTTTGTTTTATATTTCTACTTGATGTGCCTGATGTGGTTGAGGGAGGGAGTTGTAGCCATTTGCAAGTTAGGAGTATTTTGGATCACATTTTTTAGCTTGCATAGCTTGGAAATTTTGTTGGCATATTTGAGGTAGGGTTTGAGAACCTTGCAAATCTTTCCTTTAAAAAAGATTGTCTTCTTTGTGCTATAAGGAAACTTGCAACAAAAAACATAACCATTTCTACATAACCCATAATAGATTTAAAATAAATATGCAATTAGAGTCCACATGCAAGAGAATAGAAAACATACCCACAAAAATATTACATAAGATATACCTTGGGAAACCCTTCTTGAGGATAAAATCCAACCTCCAAAAGCATTCATCACCATGTATGATTTAGTGAAATACCATTTGTAATACAACTATGGAAGCCTTCAAAGCCATAGCCACAACTAAGAAATCAATGTGAACAAGCATGAGTCCATACATTCCATGGCACGCTTCCAACCTTCACAAATGCTCCCCTTGCTAACATATCAAGCCTTATCTTGCTCAACTTTCATTTTTTCCTTTTTTTTTGCCTTTTGTCTTATCTCTACAACTACCCTTGTGGTTGCTTATATAATAGAAAGTCTCACAAAAATACCAAGTGGTATTACATAAACCATGTGCTACCTAACCCATTGACCCCACATTTAATATTGGAAATTTAGTTCTATTTTCCCCAATATTAAATAAGTATATCAAATAGTATCACAATGTTATAGTACAAGTCATCAAGGATATCACATGAGAATCTCTACATGTTTCATGTCCATCTAGGTGTACCTAGGTCCAACAATACATAGTAAAATAAAATAGTACAATAATTTAATAATATCATATAATGTATGCAACACCCATTATCTCAACAATATCCCAATTGTTGTATACATTAAATAGGGTCAATCTGTAGCAACATAAATGAACAAGGGAACAATCCCTCCTAGAACATCCACCATCATAAATCAAAGTACACCATGTTGTCCATCTTGGTACCCAAAAAAAATCAAAGTATCTAGCACCATAAATATGAATGATCTCACCTCCTATTATGCCACTGTCACTAGACATACATAAAATCAATTTAAAGAGAAATCCACCCAACCTATCACATATGAAGATTATAAAATCTTGTAACAACTGAAATGTCAAGAAGAAACACTTGATCCAAAAGGTAATCACATGTATCCTTAGTTGTTGAAAAATCCATAGCTAAAATAACACCCACAACAAGTGCCAAACCCACCCAACTATTCACACCTCAAAATGTATACCAAGTGAATCTCACATCATGATTATATCCAATATGTAACCTACAATCACAATCCTCAAGGGAAACACTTACCACATATACACCAAGAAGCTCCCACTGCAAAAGATAATTCCAAATCTATAACCAATCTACTCATAACATTTCAAAGAAGTAAATCCATATAGTATCAAGGACATTCACAATACATAAACCAATAATATGTAAGAACAATTCCCACAACAAGTCTCCATCACTCTCCAAAGTTCTCCACAACCAACAAAATAAAGAGATAAAGGAATAACCATGTCATCTCTCACATGACATACATGAACACACACCAGTGATCATAATCTCCAACCAATCTCAAATCTAATGTAAGTGAAACTGAACATCTAAGAAGATAATCAAGACCAAAGAGAAACCATGCAAATCAAAACCTATATCATTTCCTTCTACACATACATTTAGATGTAAACAATACCAAGAAGATATCCTCCATAAAACCCCAACAAAGAACCCACAACAACATCAAAACCATACCATATAATCAATCATGAATGTAAGCCTCTCACAAGAAAATCAAACTCATAGACCATTCCTAAACCAAGGAATAACCATTCTTAGTCCAAGGAATATGCCTAATATAAAACCATCTCCTAAACTCAACTATCATAACAACATATGCATAAGGAGATAACCAATGCTAAACCATTTCTCAAATGAAACCTCTAGAACTAATTCTTGTATCATAGCTTAATATCCATATCAATGAAAGATAAGCATAAACATAATGCACTTGAGAGAAACAATGGGCTATAATTCTCAAGTACTATACATTTGAAGTACTAAACTAAGATTGAGGAATGAGAATTCTCATCAAGATATTCATGTCTCCAACCAAGACTCATCTAAGAACAATCTCCTCGCAAGTTCATATTAGGTGAATGCCCTGCAGACTTCCTGCTGAAACTAAACAACTGTCCCAACAAATACTTCTCTAATCTAAGAGAAATCACCATCACCACAGTTGTTAAGTGTTTATGAGCACCTATAACCAATCAATACATGTCAACTCCAAATGCAACATATAAATATCATGAAGTATCCAACAAATGATCAATGCACTTAATACCAAAAAACTAAACCAAGATCAATGTAAAAGTTCCAACCATGGCCTTAGGAACACAAACATGACAACATGATCTAACCCATCTCGAACAAATATATAGCATGCTCCATATGAACATATCATAACATGTCAAAACCCAAAACACATATCAAGAGTATAACATAACATAATAATGAAACCATCCTAATACCAAGGATAACATGTCAAATGAAAGAATAAACCACACATTTTTCAAGAACCCTTTGAGTCTTCAAGATGCAACCTTCTTCACACACCATGAAGAAAACCATCTCCACATACCATAAAGATAAAGGTGCACCATACAAATTTCAAAGACACTTCTATAGTAATAGGATCTAAGACAAACCTCCAACATTTTCAAACACTCAATACATATATCAATACTAAAAAATCTCACTCAATCATGGTACTGAGTTAGCCATGGAATTATAACATCCATCTCCAAAATGAAGATCATCTAAATCTACACACAACCAAAGTGTCAGTCCCAAGTAAAACCAAGATCTCTAACCCAAGAAGATACAAACCAAACTATGAATCTTGCACTGTCACCTCATCACTATCACAAAATCCCACTAAATTGTGTATCAAAGCTATCCATGAAATCATGATGAAAAACCATCCTCTAACCATGAGAATCAACAAGGGAATCAAACCATCAAAGACATCACAAACCTAAACAAATCATTGACGATGCTGAATCAAGTGTTATGACAAGAAAAATACTCAAAGATGATACATTTTTACTGTGTGATTTTGAGCCTAAATCAGTGAAGGATGATCTAGAAAATGAAGAATGGATTCAAGAAATGAATGAGGAAGTTAAATAGATTGAGAAGAACAATACTTGGACCTAAGTACTAAGACCTAAAGACAAAAATATTATTGGAAAAAAATGGGTTTTCAAGAAAAAACTCAATGAAAATGGTAAATTTACAAGGAACAAGTAAAGACTAGTATACAAAGGATAGGCTCAGGAAGGAGTTCAATATGGGGAAAATTTTGCTCCTATTGCAAGACTTGAATGAGTCAAAACTTTTCTTGCATATTTAGCCTAGAAGAATTTCAAGTTATATTAGATGGATGTCAAATCTGCATTTGTAAATTGTATACTTGAGGAAGACATGTACATTGAACAACCTAAAGGATTTATAGATCCAGACAAGAAGAATATGGTATGTAAACCAAACAAAGCTCTTTATGGATTGAAACAAGCCCCAAGAGCATGGTATGAAAGATTGCATAATTAGTTGGTGAAGATTGGTTTTGAAAGGACAAATGATAACAATAATTTATATTTCAAGAATGGTAAGAATAATAAAGTATTGCTATTTGAAATATTTTTTTGATGGCATTATATTTGGAGGAAAAGAAGTGCATTTCAAATCATTTTTTGATGAAATGAAGAATGAATTTGAAATATCTATGTTTGGTACAATCAAATTCTTTGTGGGATTGTAAGTATGTCAAATGAAGTTTGGTGTTTTCATTACTCAGTCCAAATATGTCAAGGAGACACTAATGACTTTTAGAATGGAACAATTAAGACCAATAAGCACACCAATGTCTATATGACATAAGTTATCTAAGAATGATGAATTTATTGTTGGATACAATTATTAATTGTGTATTGTCTTTGATGTTACACAAATGTCATATCAGCCATCAAACAGAGTCTACCAAGCTCAGATGGTCGGCAAAGCAATTTACAGTGTCTGCCAAACATTCCTATACATTACATAGTAAAGTTAGCTCTTACCGAGCTCACTCGGGCATCAAAGGATCTTGTAGCAGAAAGTTAATATTAACTGAGCTCCCAAGGTTATCAAGGGAAAGTTCAATGTCTACCGAGTTCACTCAATCATCAAAGAGAAAGTTAGCTTTTACCGAGCTCACTCGGTAAGCGAAGGAAAGTTATCTTTTACCGAACTCACTCGGTAAATGAAGGAAGGTCAGTGTTTACCGAGTTAACTCGATTTCCAAAGAAAGTTGCAAGGTTTGCAATGTTTACCAAGCTTCACTTGGTTAACACTGGGAATACCATTCTAGAGGAATGGTCACTGAGCTGGGTCGGGTAGCAAATAATTTTATTGTTCTATAAAAAAAAAAAAAAAGAAGTTTAAATTGTCTTGTGAAGCCGATTGATTTAATATTTGTTGTTGTTGTTGTAACTTGTAAATTGAGCCGACTTGACAATCTGAAAGGTATATATGAAAGTTCAAGTTGTGAATTCATAAGGTGAGTGTGTGGATGCATAATAATGTGAATGCATGAATAAGAGGATATATGAGTGAATGTTGAGGAAGGATTAGATATTCTTATGAAGTTGCAAAGTTGTGTATGATCAGTAAGGATCTAGTGAAGTAGAATAGAGATCTGTATTCAGCAAAGATAAGTTGCATATATTTCAGATCATTTCATTGTTGCTTTCTAATCATTGTAATAGCGATTCAAAACCTCTTAACAGAGTTGGTTTGATAGCCATTTTGTAAATCCTCTAACAAGGTGACAATTTAGTTGAATTGTTTTTAAAGACCTCTGACAAGGCCACTTCTAACAGGGTGATTATATCCTCTAACAAGGTCACACCTAATAGTGTGTTTTGTAACCTTTAACAGGGTTATAGGGCTCACTTCAGAAGAGTAAAAATTGGTAACTAGTTACTTGGTGGTTTTTCCCAAATTGGGTTTCCACGTTAAATCTGGTGTCTCTTGTGTTCATGATTATTTCTTTATGCATGCATGTTAACCATTTTAAATGCTTAACAAGTTAACATAACATCTATCTAGTTTCAACATTTATTTGTGTGGTTACCGAGTGTCAGCAGCAGCTTTATTTTAAGACATCCAAGGATCTGTGGATTTATTTTTGTGGTAACTGATTCACCCCTCCCCTCTTAGTTACTCCATCTCTATTTTCAACATTTATTGATGTGAACCAGAAACTATACAGATCCATGATTGGAAAATTGCAATATGTTGTTCATAGTAGACTTGATATTGCATTAGCTATTGGGATAGTTGCCGGATTTTCAACAAATCCTAAAGAGAATCACATGATGGAAGTGAAAAGGATATTGCGATATCTGAAAGGTACATAATATTATGGATTGTATTACAAGAGAAGTGATAGATTTGAATGAAGGTATTCACTGACTCTAATTGGGAAATAAATATTAATGAAAAAAAAACAATAGTGGAGGTAAACTCTTTCTAGGAAAGAGATTGGTGTCATGGAAAAGCAAGAAAAAGAATTGTATTTCCCAATCAACAACTAAAGCTGAGTATGTGGAAGCTGTAATGAATTTTTCAAACTTTATGTGGATTAAGCAACTACTAAAAGGAATGAAATAAGAGATTATAGATCTAGTGGTTATCAATTGTGATAAAACAAGTGCTATTAACGTTTCAAAAAATCTAGTGATGTACACAAAAACAAAGCACATTGTTATCAAGTATCACTACTTGAGGGAAATAGTTCAAGACAAAGAAGTGAAGTTAGAATATGTGAACACCAAAGAAAAAATTGTTGACATATTTACTAAAGATATACCTAAAGATTCTCATGAATATCTTAGAGGTAAATTAGGGATGATTCCCCTAACCAAAGCAACTTAAGGAAAAAACGTGTCTTGCATGAAATGTGCTAATTAGACTATCCTAAAGATTGATGTAAAACAATTTTACTTTGGGAGATGCTTAAGGTAGGTAGTCAAGAACAACATAACAGATCAATCATAGACAGATGATAGAAATCAGTCAGGCATGCAAATATCTACATAATTTAGTTATATGAAGTAATTGGTGCCAAAAAAGCTAAGCATCTTTGGCATTGTTGTCAAAGAGGGAGAGATATACTAAAGAGTGAGATATGTACTAATAAGGGAGAGATATATTACAGAGAGAGAGAATCATTGAAGGAGAAAGAGGGAGAGATATGCCTCAGAGAGAGAAAATCAATAATGAGAATCAACATGAAACTAAGGATATTGATCACTCATGATAGTGAAATCTTTTGGATTGCATAGTAACAAAATGGGAGATTGTATTCCTACATAGATTTGTATTGCAAGATGTATTGAGATGTTGCCATTAATGCCAAAGAGGGATATTGTTGGAAACTTATAGTTGGAACAAATTGTTTTTTTGTCATTGATGTGAAATCTACTAATGAGACATGTTATCTAATCTAAATGTCATATCTATTTTGATTGATGAAAGGGACTTGAGAAGTTACTCGTAATAATATCACCTAGAGGAAAGGTTGACTTATGAAAAGGAAGTTGCAACAAACATTTGATTAGTTAGACTTTGATAAGACAAAGTGATTGTTTATATCATAGATGTAAAGCTTAACCAAGAAATAGAGTAAAATATTAAGGTATGCTGAGTGATGCTAGTGTCAACCAAGTTCTAGTGCAATCCAAGTAACTCTAGTGTTGATCAAGCATTAGAATCAACCAAGAAAGTTAGTTGATACTCAAAAAAGAGTCTTACAATGACTGAGTGATTAAGTGATGACCGAGTGTTAGAACTTAGCGATTGCCAAGTAATAGTATTCTAAATATATTTGAGGAATTGTGATTTCCAGTTGACTCAGTTGATTTCTTGGGATATGGAAATTATGTTGAAGATAAGATTGATGAGTTGGATCATTTTCAAAGTGAGGATTAGGTATAATACCTAAGATCAAATTCAATGGATAAGTAGTTTCTAGAAAATAAGGAAGATGTACATATACAATGAACTTGATGAAGAAGATTGTAAACCCTAAGCTCTATGGTGATCATGGAAAATGACAAAGTAAGAATTAATTATTTAAGGAGGTATAGAGTTAAAGAAAAAATGGTAAGTGTGAAGCAAGAGAAAGGAATTTCTTATGCAGATGTTTTTAAAGTTGATAAGTGAATCTAAGAAGAAGGCTTAAGTTTGAAAGGAGAAGACTGATTGCTTGAAGGGTTGCCAAGCAAATCAAGAACAAAGATGACAATGGGGAAAATTAATAGTGAATCAACACATGAAATGAATAGTGATTTGAACCTACAAAAGCAAGTTATAATTAAACAAATCAAACCTTGTTGTTTTCTTTTTGATAATTGTAAAAAATTTGTATTGAAATCCTTTTAACAAAGGTTGACCTAACAATCATTTGAAGGACTTAACAATCTATGTAAATCCTTTAGAAAGGTTACATTCTAAATGGAATGATAAAATTACTCTAAAAAGGCCACTCCTAATAGGGTGATTAAATCCTCTAAATAGGTCACATTTAACAGTATGTATTGTAACCTTTAACAAGGTTGGCTCCTAACAAAGCTCACTTCAAAAGAATGAAAAAGCGGTGACATGTTGTTGGTGGTTTTTCCCAAATTGGTTTCCACATAAAATCCTAGTGTTAAACTTGTGTTGAATGTTTTATGATTATTTACATTTACATGTTTACTTTTAGCAAGTTTTTTATAATAGGATAGTGAGTTACTAGTAATTTTGTTTCTCAATATACAATAGAGACCGAGTTACATTAGGATAAGAAGAATACTGAATTTTATATGTTTGATTGTTCAAATGGTACTTATGGACCTTGAGTAACTAATTACCCGGCACCTCCCTCTTAGTTATTCTAAACACCATTTCTAACACTTTCCTCTAAGTTATTTGATCTACATATATTTATAAGGGTATCTACTTCAATGGGAATATGATTAAGACTTTGTTTTCTATATCCTTCTATCTTTTGAAAGTGTCTTATTATAATTTAATCCTTAATAGGATTTATGCATCCTATTGGTGTTTTCCAAAACTTATTTAAATTCCTATTTTTCACTTTTGGTCTTACCATTTTGAATTAAATATTGTAGTATCACATTATCATTCTGATGTTGTAGTGGTTGGGATATTCTGATCTTCTATTTTGTTTGTACTTTTACTTGTTGAATTCTTTTTGTTCATATTTTTTAAGCTCTTACTTGAATTAACATTAAAGTTTTCCTTATTCTTTGTATCTTGGTTCTTATTTTCTTCTTGAATATTGTTCTGTGTAGATTTATGCCAAGGTGATGATATATTAGTTATATACTTGATTGCTAAAAAAATTGATGAATGATCATTTTGTCTTCAACTGGAGTTTCATACCCTATGATATTTGCCTTGTCATTTGATTTTAGTGAGAATATATTTTCCTTGCCATTCATGTTTTGACCATTATACAATTATGATGAGATCAAATTATTTATAAAGTTGTTCATCTTCATATTATCCCTGTTATTCACGTTTGAAGAAGATTTATTCTTAACCTGTTGATGTTCTTTGTGAGCTTCTTCCCATAATATTAGTTGGTTAGTTATATCATTTTGAATTAATATGATGTCATGAATTGACTACCTATGCGTAGACATATTCTCCATTATGTCTTCTAAATAAATATTTTGGTACTTGCAACACTCACATTGTATTAGTTTGTTAAAATTCTCACCTAAATTATTTCCAATTTGGATATTTTCCTCATCCTCTTGTAATTTGTTAGCTACATCCTCTATTTGGTTTTTGCTTACTAGTTGTTTCTTTTCTTGTATTAGTTCCTTACTGTTATTGGGGTTGAGGGGAGTATCTTGACTTTGATCATTTTCTTCTATCATTTCTCCTTCCTTAATATTCCCTTCTAGGAAACATATTTTGCTAGCTAAATAGGGCCTTTAAATGCAATTTTTATTTGTGGTGACTATTATATTCTAATTTTAGTTCTATATTCCTGACTTTCTTGGCTATTATCTTTCCCCTTTCCTGTAGTACCTTTATTCATTTTGGAAACAATATTATTAGGTTCCAACTTCTATGTGTATATTCAAAGCTTAGATTATTTGTATCTCTTTAAGTTTCATCATCTAGGATAAGATCATCATGAATGTGACCTTCATATGTTGAATAATATAACTTATATATTGATCTATTTGTAATGACTTTGATAGTTTTATCATTTTGTGTATCCACTTTTATATTAAATAAGATTTTTACTCCATTAGTGTCTTCATAGTTAGCTTCTATACCTAGAAGCTCATTTGTAGAAGACCCTAGGTATTTAAAAATTTGAAGATGTAGAAATTCTATTGGAATGGATCTAATTACTACTAATGTTGGAAGACGTAACATATTTATAGAATTTACATAAATATTAGGTATCCTTTTAATGAAGTTTAGTAAAAAGCCTTTATAAAAATAGAAAGGACCGGAAAGAATTTTATCTCCAATTGCTTTACTTATACATTGTAAATATACCAAACAATTAGAAAGGGGATAAATACTTACCTAATCTTTGAAGAAATATTTTAACCTATCTGCCAGGTTTGGAATCTTTGTTTTGGATCCATTCCAATAAGAAAATATTCCCAATTTTTTGCACACTCAAAACTAGCGATCTTCATTGCACATATTGTTGATAATTGTTATATTTTTATTTTCACGACATTTTTCATTATTAAACCTTGGTATTTTATTTGTAATATGAATACTAGGAGTTAGCTTTCTTCTATCATTAGGAACATCTTCCAACCTTGTCTCAATTTGAGTTTCTGTCACTACTCCTATGTTTTTATTTATGTTTGTCACTATTGATTTTTGGCTTCTATTTTTATTTGATTGGGATAAATCTATAACACTAGTCAATTGGATGTTTGAGGGTAACTCTGAATTTAGTATGTTGTATCCAAAGAGTTTCCTAAGATTTATAGAGGAATGATCATCTAAATGCTCTATTTTTGCATTATCTCAAACTCTATTTTCTTGTTTAATTATGAGTATATCACCTAGTAAAGGCTTATTCTCCTTCAAGCTTTGTCAAAGTTGAATTCTATAGGGATTATTAGCAAAAGAATTGATAACTATTTTTCTTTTATGATTTTTCTTAGATATAACAATTACCCATTCTCCCGTCTTGTTGGTGTGGAAGGAATTAAAGCCTAAATGAGATGACTTGAAATAGTTATTGCTAAGAGGATTCCTCACATAATTTATTATTCCTTTAATGATTTTACCTTCTACTTTTCTATGATTAGGGTTTTGATCTTGATACCATACCTTCATTTTGGAGTATTTGTGCTAAGAAATACCTTGTACTTGTATTTTGTTGCATTTCTATTGGTGGTAGATTGTTTGGATCTTTCATCCTCTCTTTTTGTGCATATTTGGTTTTGGCATAGTATTATTTCTACCTTTCAAATGTTGTATTCACCATTCTCTATTGGAGAATAATGTATTTGCAAGATGATGGTTTGATTTTGTGAGACTCATGTTGTTGACTATCCACCGTAGATCTACATTTGCCACCAATATTGAGATCTCAATTAGATGTGCTAGGGATACATTCTTTTCTTGGATCTTCTCTATTTCCTCTGGCTTGCAAAGTAGTAGCTAGGGCTTGATAGGGGTTTGAGATATTTATTGAATATATTATCTTGTGAAAACAATTCTTTCTTCCTTCTTCCTTGACTTTTCCTTGTAAATGCACATTCATACCCTACTTTTTGCGGTCCATATCTGACATTTGAATGTCAAAATATTGTTCATTATGTTATGTCTTAATAACTTTGGGTCCATTTTTCTTGTGAATATCATGAATGTCTTGACTGCAAGAATCACTTTATAGGGCATCAAATGAGTTTTCGATGTTTACAATATACTTTTTATTAGCAATTATTTTTCCTATTTATGATTTACCATCTGATAATAATTATTATGGTGGGGTGAAATCCCTGCATTATGCAAACTACTTATCACATGCTTATGCTATTGTTGAAACTTGCGAGCCATTTTTCAATAATTTATCCATAATTAATAACAGATAATAATTAATTTTTTTTAAAAAAATTAAATTTAAATATTTTAAATTATTAAATTCAAATCTTTTATGCAATTAAATAATTATTATAATAAAAAATAAATTACCAACAATAAATATATATAAAGAAATAAGTGTAAATAATAATATTAATTTTTAATATTTAAAATTTTAATTGATCAATAAATGAAAAACAACTCACAATTTTAAGATTTTAGATTTGCAATATAGTCTATAATTTTATATTATGAAATTGATTATTTTTAATTTTGATAGGCTTGATTTTGTTTAAAATCTTGGAAACATTTGGCAAACTTCACAATCTATTTTTCTCTAGCTACAAGCTATTATTTATATTAATTTAAAAATAAACTAGAAAGTACTAGTTTTCTATGCTTTTTATATATTTAAATATAGAATGTCTTTTTCAAATAGTTTATATATTTACATATTTTATTGAATTGTGATTAAAATGTTTTTTCATAGCAATTCTTTTGAAATAGATTTTTATTTACTTAATTAAACTTATACTTTTTCAATTTCATTTGTAGAAAGCCTTTGGTTCTAATGATCAGGCTTTGGAGATGCCATCAAAGTCTTTTAGCAATCAGATTATTTGTTGAGAGGTAAACAAAACCTTCATTTATCTTATCCCTAAGAAGAATATAATAGTTTTACTTGATGGTGTTTGTCATTTCTCTATATGTATAATATAGTTCACAAGGTTATGGTAAATAGAATCAAACTAATATTTCTAAGCATTATTTCATACAAATAAATGAACTTTGTGTCAGGAAATTCCATTATGGATGGTATATGTCTTTCTTTTGTATTAACAATCTTGTGATTTTCTCTTTTGATTATGTCAATATCACTACAAAGGTGGATAGTTTTTCTCTTTTGATTACATCAATATCACTGCAAAGGTGGATAGTAGTTTGTACTTTTGCTTTCAATGATGATCATATATGCATTGTAGCTATATGATAATGTGAAATGATGTTTGGATTATATTATGAGGATATTCTGACTTGTTTAGTTGATATAGTTTCATGATGATACATTGATGGTGTTTTAGAAGTTTTATGTGTTATAGTAATGTTGTTTTTAAAAAAAAATATTTATTTGGTTTGAAGATTGATTTTATGCTCATTGATGAAGTGCAATGATATTTAATATGTTTTAATTTGATGAGATTATTGAACATAATATTATTAAATTATATTGGTATGTGAAATGGATGATATTGTATCATTCTAAAACATAATCGGAGTATATATAATGCTAAAATTCCCCTTGTTATGTATATGTGCTTTAGCTATCTTATACATGTGTGAAAAATTTAGTGACAAAAAATACAAGGTGTCAACTTTGTCTAACTTTATAAGTCTGAATGTGCCCACATCCCTAGTAGTTATAGGAGAGAGTCACATTTGTCATGCATAATTGCCTAACCAATTTATCATTCATTTTTTATTATATGACAAACTCATATTGCATATTTTTATACTTGCAACTACCATATAGGTAATGCCCATCTACCATTTTTCATAAATTTGAAAGATAAATGAAGAGTGTTTGTGCATAGTTGGTTGCTTGCAAAATATTGTTGATTTAATTAAGTTAGACTAGCATATATATTTTATAATGTACATAGAAAATATAGAAAGATATCCTTGTTGAGGTTCCTATTGTATTGAGAGAAATTGATAAAAATAGGTTCTTAAAGAAGGATATATCTTGACATATTTTATATACATTATTAAATGTACATAAGCCACTAGTAGTCATAACCCAACATAGAAGACATGAGTAAATTCATCTATATAAATATTGTACTAGAGGTCATGATTAAGATCACAATCTTGCTTAGTATTAGGGTATAGGATTTGATAATATGAAAAAGATTGCATTGAGATGACTTTGCAACAACTCTCCCTCAGATCACCAAATAATACCTTATCACGACCGAATGATTGCACATACTCGCCATCCGCAATGAGCAACAAGGAGATGGATCTCTAGAGGCAGATCTGTCGACCATATCAGAAGGGCTGACCCATCAAAGGATCGCTTTTGTCCATTAGGCCCCGTTTGGTTGCTGGAAGATGAGGGCCAAAACCGGGTTATCAAGGGCAAAACCAGGTTTTGCAAAAAAAATTTGTTGTTTGGTTGGTTAAAATAATAACCCGGTTTTCAATTTCATCTTCCAATTTTGGTCAAAAATTGGAAGAAGTTTCTTCCAGTAAAAAGGTGGAATTCGAAATTAAAACCAGGTTTTGAATTTTATGACAGTTTTTTTAATAATATTGTGGGGTCCACAATATATTCATCTTCCGTGTCAACCAAACGGACCATTGGCTTTCCAAACCACAAAACCAGGTTTTCGAAAACCTGGTTATAAGATAACCTGGTTATGTCAAAAATTCATCTTCCCCAACCAAACGGGGCCTTAGTGGAAAGGGAGAAACTAGCTTCCATACTGTAGGAGGAGCTCAACCAGGCACACCTCGAAAGGTGACCAAGAAGGATGAAAAACATGTATTTAACACCAGTTGAAGGCTCGAGAACGCTGAAAACTTGAGAAAGCTTCATCACTGCTTCATCACCTAACTGATAATGCATATGTTTCTCAATTTCAATAATGAATGCTCTGTACTCCAACACCTCCCAAAAGCATAAAAAGATGTGCCATCGTCATCCTTCATACATGCCCAATCTGTAAGATCCAGATACATAGAGTATTCAATCTGAGTACAAATCTCTAGTCTCATCTTTGCATGCCGCGTACGATGCTAGGACAATAAGTGGATGCCAATTTGCATATGGGAAGAGAGCCATCCTGCAATGGAGAAAATCATCCGATGTCCAACATCACAATCATGTAAGGTACTCGAAAGCCAATCACTTAAGGTTGATGGGTCCCTGGGGTGGATTAAGGAGAGGTTGAAATCCCATCACTTCAGTCCTAATCAAAGCTTTGGATTTGACTGAAGTCTTCCCAACATTCAAATTTCTCTACTAAGGAGTCCGCCACCCCCCACATTAGAAAGTTTGTCAGCCAGTGAATTGGCCTCCCTGGTAACATTGAGACCTGAATTCTTTGGCATTCTTAAATGTTGAGAAAATTAAGCTTAAAATAAATAAGACAATTTTGACTATTTAACACTTTTAGTCTTAACATGATATTTAGTATTTGATGTTTAACATGATACTTAGTGTTTGATGTTTGAGCCGTCCGAAATTCCTCAATGCCTGTTAGAATTTTGATTTTGATTTGTTTATTTATACGACATTGGCAGAATATGATCCTCGCTGCAATGATTGATTCCTGCGATGTTGATTCTGATTGTAGCACTGAGGGTGAAAGTATTTGCTGCAATCTCGGAGACTGTGACGATGGACAGGGATGGTGCACGGGTTTTTTCTGCATTCACCCTGAGGATTGTGGTGGTGATTATGATTGCTGTGAGATCGACCAGTGTGGTGCTGGGCGGGGATATTGCTGCACTTATACTTAGCTCTTCCCTTGTTAACACCTTGAACTTTAAAAAATAAATAGCGTATCCTTCAACACTATTATCATATCATAGTTTAACTGTGTTTTGATGCATGTGGTTGTAATGATGTTACACAACTAGTGTAATACAACAATAAAGACTTGTATTCTTAAAATGTTGATTATTTTGTCCAATAAAAGTCGTTTATATTAGATTGTTCATTATTGTAGAAATTAAAGTTGGAAGAAAAATAGGAGCCAATCTGAAATGGTATAATAGTATCTTGTTTTTTAATTTTTTTAAAAGGAGATGGTTATCTTTTATTATTTGTTATATTAGTCTTTAGAATGATAATAGATAAGGCTCTACATGCTCAACCAAAGTTATGATAATAGAATTGATGATATTAGATTGTTCATTATTGTAGAAATTGAAATTGGAAGAAAAACACAAGCCAATCTGAAATGGTATAATAGTATCTTGTTTTTTTTAAGGAGGGGGATGGTTATCTTTTATTATTTGCTATATTACTTCTTAGAATAATAATAGATAAGGCTCTACATGCTCAACCAATGTTATGATAATAGAATTGATAATATTAGATTGTTCATTATTGTAGAAATTTAAGTTGGAAGAAAAAGATTAGAAAATCTGAAATAGTATAATAATATCTTATTTTCTTCTAAAGAGGGGGAGGGATGGTTATCTTTTATTATTTGTTATATTAGTTTCTTAGAATGATAATAGATAAGGCTCTACATGCTTAACCAATGTTATGATAATAGAATTGATGATACTTTTATCAAAGTAGATGACGAGACTTTTATATTCTCATAAAATGAAAGAAGTGACAATTTGAGGGGAGTTGGACAAATTATCTAGTAATGAGTATATTAATTGTACCTCTTAAATGATGTGTTCTTGTCCATTACAACTTATATGGTTATTTACAAGTATCTTTTGACTTATCATCATAACTTAGTATTTATTAACTATTTATGATCTCTAAAGTTTTATTAATGTCCTTGATAGTGGATCATTTCTGTTAAAGAGTTACAACAAAATATGTTTGTACAAATTCTTTTCTATTTATTTTTATATTCATTAGTGTTACTAGATATTTGATATGAATGAAAGCTAAAATATTAAGAACCACTTATAATGTTGTATCTAGTAGAGTAATCACCTATTCTCAACTTAGAAAATTTCAAATTATGGGATTGAGAATACATTTTAGTCCTCCTTTTTATTCAATAAGTGTGGAACAAGGAGGATTGAGTAGGGTTTTCTTGTTTTATATTTTAATTGTTCCAAGATTTAAAAATGAAAGAGACATATTTTTCTTCATGCGTTTTTCCTCCAAGAGAATTTTTGACTATAGTTTTTGCAATAATTTTTCCTTATATTCATTTATCTAGAAACTCCTAATTTATAGGGAGAAAAAATCATTGCATTGATTTTTCTCATTGCAACCAACACTCCTAACAAAGGTTTGATTATTTAAATCAAATCATTTATTTATTTATGTTTTTTTTTAAAAAATGTTTCTAATTGTTGCTAGTTATCAAGGTGGACAAGGAGATCCAAATCTAAAGATGCCTTGTGGTGAATTGGTTGAGTTCTTATCATCTCATTTCATGGGTCATAGGTTTAAATCTCATGACCATTTCCTAATCATAGCCTTATAAAGGTCTTGCTAAGTCATAAGTTCAAACATACTACTATAATAGTTTGCACGTCTCTTTTCATAGACATACTACAAAGATGATGATAAAACATTTTAATACATTCATTTTCATTCTAGTGCTTATGAGTATGTTTTGACATAGATTTAAAAAGGTATGTAGATTGATATCTAACATTTATATAATACACACATTTACATGTGTAGGTACTTTTAAAATCTAGTTACAAAAGAGATAAAAATATTAAATGAAGAAAAATTAAAAGATGAGATTTTTTCAATGATATAAAAATGATCTATAATGTGGTTTATTTAAATTTGAATATATATCTTAATATTCTTTAGATAAATCTTACATTCCAACTGATTCACTGTAAGTTATGTTTTTCAAAATTTTCTATATAGGCTATGAGAGTCCAAGGAACATCTTTTGCCAATATGTACATTCATTGTTTTAAGGAAATCAATGATAGATCATTATTGCTTAGCAAGATTGAGTATTCTCATGTATCATCCTTTTCTAATTAGCGCATGTCTTTGACCAGTTCATCCTTAAAATCTTTATATTTGGGTGAACCCACAATAATGGGTTCCACTTTAGTGGGACGAAGAAACTTAGAAAAGTTGGGAAATTTTCGAAATTCAATACACCATACGTTCGCGCGAACTTCATAGACATGTTCATGCAAACATATGACATTCAAATGTTTGTGCGAACATGTTAGCAGCTTTGAAGGCATGTTTGTGTGAACATGCGTATGTCATATGTTTGCGTGAACATGTATCGTGTCGATTTTCGATGGTTTAAAACACTTTTTTAACTTTTTCCAATTCATTTTCATGGCAAGTACTGTTCATTTCGAGCGTTGGGGGCAAACGTGTGATTTGTGCTACCTTCGTCAGCATATCTTGTCGCTTTCGTTCTGATTCTCATCATCGGGTATGTCAAAATATTATTAATTTAATGTTTTGAACGTTTTAAAAATATTTTTTAATGTTATCAAAGTAGATTTTAATGTTTTCAATGCATTTTTTTAATGTTTATAAAAGCATATTTGAATGTTATTTACATTTTTAATGGTTTTGAAAGCATATCTAAATGTTAATTTAATATTTTTATTGTTTATTTATATTAATTTAGAAAACAGAAAAATATTATATAGAAAACATTAGAATACAATTTTAGAAAACATTAGGAAATATAGTAGAAAATTTATAATATAAAATTTAGGAAAAACATTAGAAATTTTTTTTAGAAAAAAAATTAGAGAATTTATAATTTAATTTAAAATTTAGAAAAAAAAGTAAAAAAACATTAAATAAATATTAGAAAATTTCTAAAAAAAAAAGAAAATTTAGAAAAACATAACAAAAATATTAGAAAATTTAGAAAAAATATTAAAAAGAATTAGAAAATTTAGAAAAAAAAATTACAAAAACATTAGAAAATTTAGAAAATAAATTTAGAAAAAACATTATAAAAATATTAGAGAATTTATAATTTAATATAAAATTTAGAAAAAATATTAAAAAAATATTAGTAAATAAATTTAGAAAAACATTAGAAAAAATATTAGAAAATTTATAATTTAATATAAAATTTAGAAAAAAATTAAAAAAATAAAATTACAAAAACATTAGAAAATTTAGAATTTAATATAAAATTTAGAAAACAAATTTAGAAAAACCATTACAAAAATATTAGAAAATTTATAATTTAATATAAATTTTAGAAAACAAATTTAGAAAAAATATTAGAAAAACGTTAGAAAAATTATAATAATATAAATTTTAGAAAACAAATATATATATATATATATGTTAATTTTAAATGTAGACATGTATGTTTTTGATATTAATGTTTATGTATATATGTCAAATTCACCTTAATGTCTTAATCTTAGAAGTTTAATTAAATGACATATCTTAAGGGTCTAGATCCTAAATTGTACATGTAAAAATATAGATTAGAATGTATAATTTTTTATTTTGAACATAGATGTACATGTATATTTGTTCATGGTTAAAAGTAGATGTATGTACATTTTTTAATAAATTCACATTTTTATATGTATAATTTGTGTATATGTTAACTATTGATCTTAATTTATCTTATAACTAAGTGTAATTAACTATATTAATAACACATGTCTTAAGGGGAGATCCTGAATTATACATAAGAATGTAGATTAAAATGTATATTTTATTTCATAAATGTACATGTAAATATTTTCATGTGTTAGATATAGACGTGCATACATATGTTTTCAATATTCATGTTTAAATGTACATATGTTATTATTTTTAATGTCTTAATAATTAGAAGTATATAATTACCTATATAATTCAATGACATGTCTTAAGGGGAGATCCTAAATTATACATATATAAGAATGTAGATTAATTTGCATATCTAGGTATGAATATAACATACATGTACATCCAAACCCTAACCCTAACCTTGATCATAAAATTTAATTTCTAAACCCAAGATTATAAATGATAATAAATACCCTAAATCATAATCTTGAACCAAATCATAAACTTCATATGCTAAGTTCCCTTATCCTAAATTCTTAACCATGGACCTTAATATTAACCCTTAAATTTAATGCTAGAAATTATGTAAGTTCGTGTAAACCCTAACAATGTCATAAGGTCTTAAATCTTACCCTAAAATTGAGCCTAATTACACTAAAACCCTATTTCAAAACGTAATTGAGGCCTGACTTACATAAAATTAAAACAAGTTGATCCTAATCCTAAATTGTTAAAAATTACATTTGAGATACATGCACATACATTCAAACACATGTACATACATGAAGTATGACCCTTGTTTTAAATGATATATATGTAAACCAATTTGAAACCTAAACCTCAAAACATTATCATTTAAGAGTAATATAAATAATTTATTACCCTTTAATTGAATTCTCTAATAATACCCACCAAAGTATAATAAAATCCTAGAACACTAAATCAACTCTAACCATAACCAACCTCTCAACTTTAAAGTTATCTTATACTTATATACAAATTAATCTAGGTCTAGATGTGTTACAAATTATCTAGGTCCATGATGTGTCATGTATGTTCAATTACATGTGTATAATTTTTAATTTTAAAAATAAAAAATTGTGTGTACAGTAGGCAGTTTAGCTCTTCATACATTTCTATAGATATGGCTTCACACGATCAGCTTGATGCGGCTCCTGATGTAGTTCCTGCTGCGGCTCCTACTGTGGCATAGGTTGATGCGGTTCTTGTTGCAGTGCCTAATGCAGTTCCTTATTTGGCTCCTTGTGTAGCTCGTGGTGGGGCTTGTGCTGTAGCTTCTAGTGGGGCTTGTCATGTACCTCGACGTAGGGCTCATCGTGCAGCTCATGTTCTGGCTCTTGGTGCAGCTCTTGGTGGTGTAGGTCCTGCTATGGCTCCTGGTGCGGCTCTTATTCCAGGTCAGGCTGCACCTGCAGCTCCTGCTGGAGGTCTTGCTGCACCACCTCCACGCATCAATATCAATGCTTTATTTGCATTTTTAGAGTAGGAGGTTGCTAGACTGCAACACTCTATATTGACCTCTGATGATGGTCTTTATAGAGACATATGTACTATGATATGTAGGAATTTATAGGATTTGATAGCTAGTTTTAGAGCTCACCATTCATTTACAACTGCCATATTAGCTTCCATATCTAGGGAGCTTAGGGCTGAGGTTTCAGGAAATGCATCGTTCGATGATGTCAAGAGGGTAGCCCCCAAAGACGTCATCCAGAGAGAGCTCTTTCCAATGTATGAGGGAACATAGGGTAGGGTGAGAGGCTACAGAGTCACACGATGTAGAGACCCTATTATTGCTAGCATGATCTATCCACAATTTTTAGCTGCACATGGTCATTATCCTAATAACGACCAGATACCCCTTTATTTTGCACAACAGTTGTATGCTGAGTTCTGTATAGGGCTCAACGTCAACTACTTGGATATTCTTGATTATTGCGAATAGGGGCATGGTCAGATCACAGATCGTGACCAGTACCGTAGTGTAGATCATCTGCCACCTGCAGATCTTAGATAGTTTGTTGGATCGAGGATGCCTTCTATGACTCCTGCATGTGCGCCTATTGCAGATAGAGTCGTCATTGCTTCCCAGAGGGGAGCAATTGACACTTTGGGCACATTGCATCTGCGACGGCTAGTATTACATCAGATTCTATTGGTCGTTATCTTCATAGTCGACGTCCTCATCCACTTGGTTGACCATCTTCATAGGCATCTAGTAGCGCTTCAGGTGCCTCCTCTGATGATGCATATAGAGCTACTGAGCTACCACTGCCAAGCGATATTCATGGTCTTTCAGGACAGTAGACACATATGGATATGGCACTATATTTTTTGGAGGATATGTTGCACTTTATTAGCTATATTTTCGATACATAGAGGATTCTAGTACAGTCGATGATGGATTTTGTTAGACAGCATCAGAGCCTCGGCATAGTTCCATAGACACACACTGCCACACAAGTGATAGATGATACACCTATGCGTAGCTCACAGCATTTGGCACTAGGCTCATGACACTTTACAGATGACTCGAGCATATGAGTTGGAGATGTCCATATCACAGCTGAGGGTCTTGATGATTTTGGTGAGCAGTTGTGAGGCCTATCTGAGATTGATAGTAGTTCAGCCTGGGTATTTCATCGTACATGGACCTGTTGTTTGGACCTGGTAGCATTGATTCTACACCATTACCCAGCCAGTTACACAGTCCACTTCACTTAGATTTACTAGCAGTTGGACATGGAGTTTCAGGCTTAGGTGCATCAATAGATGATACAATGGAGTCTGCTGATCATCCTCCACCTTCGGAGACCCAGGTACATATATAATTTATTTTAAATTTTAAATATATATGAAATTAAAAATATGTTCATTTATTGAAAAAAATAGTTCAAATATATATATATATATATATATATATATATATATATATATATATATATATATATGTAGGTATTTAATTTAATCTTTAACTCATAATAAATCATGTAGGCATAGGTCACTGAGCACGTGTTTACACATACTGTTGATTCTGAGCATTATGTACATGAGAGAGATGATTCTATTGAGGCACCTAGTAGTGCTCAAGTACTTGAGATTTAAATAATTTGTTTAAAGTTATTTAAATATTTTGAAAACTAGATATATATGTATATATATGCAAGTTTGTATTTAATTTGAATGTACATGTACATGATGCACGTATGTATATATATGTTTTAAAGATAGAACTCTAACACATGTATGTATATATGTATATATATTTGCAAGGCTTGGTTGATGCACCTCGATGAGAGGATGTACAAGAGACTCGATCAGAGAGTCATTCTGTTCATATGCGTCTTGAGGGGTCCCTCTAGTAGTAGATCAGATTTATATTTTTTTTGATGCATTTATATATTGGAGGTCCAGTTTACATGTACACATGTGTATTTCAGTTCCTTGATGACATACATGTACTTTCACTATTTATTTGATTATTGAGTATTTTAGTAGTTAGATACCATCACATGTACGTATATATGACTTTTTATATTTTTCTACATACGTGTATTTATTCGAGATTTACAGTTTGCATTTTAGACACATAGAGATATATTAGATCTGTAGATGTTTATTCTTGAGATGTGTATATGTGTAGATATGTGTATTTTTTTTTGTGTTATAGCTATAGAACATGATCTTGAGACGTGTGTACATGTATATCAATTATCAATTAGTAGGAAGTTAGAAAGATACATATTTCTTAAATTATCAATTACTAACCCGGTAAAGATAAATATTAGTTTTATGTGGATAAAAATATGTAAATTAGGTAAGCCAATACATTATTTTAGAAAACTTTTACAAAATATAATATTAAAAAAAATATTAATTTAAACTAATTTAAATTTTAAGAGTACATGACCGTAGCTGTAATAAAGTAACATTAAAATATATAATTTTTTAATAAACTAACCTAAATGATAACTATGAACTTATAATCTTACAATTTTAAAAACACATGTTTAATTTTCACTTATGAAATTCAATCTAGTTTGAAAAAAAGTTGATAAATGAATTTAAATTATTAAATTCATCCATGGTACAATTAATTTAAATTATTAAATTATATAGTTTTTTAATAAACTAAATTTGATAATTAAGAACTTATGATCGTACAATTAAAAACACATTTAATTCAAGATGAAATTCAATAGTTTGAAAATAAGTTGATATTTAAGAATTGTAAGATATTAAATTATTTTTGATATAAATCTATAGATAATGATTGTGTAAGTTTGAACTAACTTAAAGCCTATTTATATCAAGTTGTTAAATTATTAAATCCATCCATGTGGTACAATTAATTTAAATTATTAAATTATATAGTTTTTTAATAAACTAATGATAATTAAGAACTTATGATCGTACAATTCAAAACATATTTAATTCAAGATGAAATTCAATATTTTGAAAAGAAGTTGATATTTAAGAATTGTAACATATTAAATTATTTTTGATACATATCTATAGATAATGAAATTGTCTAAGTTCGAACTAACTTCTAGCATATTTAAATATCACTTGTTAAATTATTAAATTCATCCATAGTAAAATTAATATTATAGTTTTTTAATAAACTAATGATAACTAAGACTATGATCATATAATTAAAAACACATTTCATCAAAGTTGATATTTAGATTATTATAAAATAAATCTCAAAGGTCTAATCAACCATGATGTACACTTATAACATGTAATATCTTTTCATGATCTTCACTATCTAGTCTCCACTTGTGACGTACAACCTTAAAGTTTGACTAGATGTAGACAAAGCTCGGTAGCAACGACCAGGTGGCTATATTGTAAAACCTTGTTGTCAGGTTGATAATCAACAAAGTGTATTCCATGTTGGACTATTTTTTCTTGCTTCAAATATGTTCACTCTATCACAATAGAACCTGCACCACAAATTTAAGTATTTTAAAATTTGATAGATATAAAGTTACCTAGATATATATATATATTTATTTAAATATGTATGTGCATACATGTATATGTATAATTTACCTATGGGGAACAACATTCCATCACTTTCTTCAGGGTCATATAACTTTTTCCTCTCTGTAGTACATCACAATAAATAATAACTGACACCTTCATGATTTCCAGGCTCAACAATCACTGCAAAGACATCTCCTGCATAACAAGTATACATGAATGTATGTGTACAATATATATAACACAGTTGAAATCAATTGATAATTAATTAACAAGTTGAGATTAATTTTTATGATACTCACCCACTTTTACCAATCCAGAGATATGATTATAATCATAAGAAATCAATGGAATATCATCAAAACTTTCATCATCATTATCAAATGTATCGGTAACATCAAGTGGTACCAAAATCCATACACCTGTATATCCACATGTTTGATTGATGCATTCTTCATTGTCTTCATCAATGCAACTGTCACAAAAATATGAGTATTCTCTTGTCTTCAATGTCCAATTACAATTATCTGTACTCATGACTGAATGTAGGGAACATGTCTTTTCTATCCTCTTGCAACCATGCATGTTTTTTCTATTAACACTTCAAAGATTGAATTAAATTGAAAATATAGACAAATTGAATTTAAACTTCAATGAATTGAAAAATAAAGCTTAATAATAAAATTTTATAACTTAATTGCATAAAAGTTAAACAGATGTACACATCCATACCTGTTATCTCCCAGAAGACTCTATATGGTACCTGTCAACTCGTGGTTGATGATGTCTCAACCTCATCTAATGCAAAATGAGTCTTACACCGTTCAACAACATCATGTGCATCATTTACACGAACTCCTTGATAATTCATTTGATACTTTCATAAAAAACATTTGATGCAAGCTCCAACACCATCATGTTCACCTTTTCCATGGCTACTCTCTAAGAAATTCCATATGTGTTTTATATTCTCATTGTGATGATATCTACACAATGCATAAAATGGTCTAGATGATTTAAACTATGTGGCACATCCATCAGACCAAACATAATGTTTATCTACATTTATGTTTCTTTCTTTCAAACAAGAAAAGAACATATTGAAGCAATATTTTACATAGTGAATGTCATGTTCTTTATCATCACTTATATAAAAATGATATTCCTTTATAATTACTCATGCTATAATTGTACTCTGAACACCATCCAAATCTAACTGTGCATGTCTATAACAAACATGTATCATAATAATGACTTGCTTATTAAACTAATAATCTGATTGAATTTCTTTCTAATGAAAAAAGGAATAGTTCTCTGCAAAATCAACAACTGATACAATTGTTCCAAGTGGGAAATTATCTCTCAGAGTTTGAAATTGTTGTGCTTGCCACTTTGCAAAAAATGTGTGACGAATATAAGGTTGAATCAATTTCTTAAATTTGTCCATAAATGTTAGAATAGACAATTCCTCTTCAACATATTCCAACCTTTTCGTTTCTTTCCCCAACTTTGTTTGATTCTTGACATACTTGTAACTTTTGCAATTCAATATTTTTGTTACATCAATATTTTCAGTTTTCAAAGGAAATAGAGCCAATTCACCACATGTTTCACAGAATCCTTTGATGCAATTTATTTGACTAGCTAGATCATCTATGTTGTCACACAAAATGGATGATATAAACTCACTTCTCCTACTAGGAGGAGTAGCATGAAAACCATATGTCTTCTAAAAACTTTAAAAATACCTGATAGTGGAGATCAAACTCAATATGATGATGAAAACAACACGTTTCAAACACTTTGTTTGACCTCACAAAGTATGGCTTCAATTTTTTAAACAATGTTTGCCCAACTTTTACATTAGGATGTTCACTGCAAAATGACACATATAACTCATGTTGTGTTGTGTCCAACCAATGTTTTGTATGATGTTCATATTGACCAGGTGCAATCCTATGCCTGATAACATCTCTACTATTTGATGAAGGATGAGTGTTATCAATCCAAAATGATATGACTAAATTTTTTAATAACTCGTCAATCCTATCAGAACAAGGTGCTGTACACATGATTGCCCAATTGCCCTCCATAGTATTGTCATCCACAATTAATCTTCTCTTAACATATTCTCTCATTGTTTTCCTACTAAAACCCATTTTAGATGAAATTGAAGATATTTGTCTATTTTGGGTCATATTCTTACTTACAACAGATATCAACATCACTTTTCTTGATGTAGACTTATCTTTAGTTCGAGAGTGTTTTCCTATGTTTCTCAAACCTTGTTTAACATTTTCAATTAGATCAGTTTGCATGTTAGAAAATTTTCTCTTGTTTGATGTTGTGTCTACACCTAACAATTTCAATGCCTCTTGCAACTTCTTTTGTGTAAGAAAATGTGAAAGCAACTGAGCTTGTTCAAGTGTTTTAGTGTTATCAAATTGAGTCATAATTTCTCTTATCTTCTTATTCATTGACCTTTTCTCATACAAACTTAATGATTGAACACTAGCTGCAAGTTTTCTCAATTTATCCACATCCATTTTAAGTAAATGATCTAAATTCTTATGAGAAATACTATTCTTTACATATTGGGAAATATTTAAGAGTTCATCCATACTAATTCCTACACCTGATCTTGACCCTTCTTTGACTTCTATTACTGAAATTTCTACAGGGACCAATCTTGAGCCTTCTCCAACATCCATTGTTTGAGATTCTACAGGGAAAGATTCTGACCCTTCTCTAACTTCTGTTAGTTGAACCTCTATAGGGAGTGATCTTGAGCCTTCTTCAACATTCATTGTTTGAGATTCTGTAGGGAGTGTTCCTGACCTCTCTTCCATATGCATTGCTTCTACTTTTGTTGAGCCTTCAAAATTTCCTTCACCTTGTTTAATTTGATGATAACATGCCGCAGTCTTCTAAATATTTCTTTGTTCTGCTTCATCAGATCTTTTCCTTGCATATTTGTTTTGCCTTCCTTTCTTGTTTCCCATTATAAAATCAAAATAATAATAATTTATCCCTTGCCTCAAGATAAATTTCACGCAATAACCAAATAAAAAAATCACTATATGAATTTCTGTCGCTGTCAGTACTTTTAAATTGTTTGACAGAAATCAATAGAATGTAGTCATCTACAACAAGGCATACTAGAATGTTTCTCCTAAAAAATAATTTTTTCTTTCTTATTAAATATATAATTATTTTGTCTCTTTAATTTTTTCATTGTTATTGTAGGACTAGAAAAATGGGTTAAATGCATAACATACTATGAGAAATCACAAAACTCAATCAACATACATTAGCACCCACTAGTCTACCATGAAAGCCAAACTAATCAAAAGAAGAAAACACAAGGTTAGAAACCCTCTCTTTCATTTGTAGCTCCCATGTCCTTCTTTCTTCTCCAAATGATGTAGCTCCAAAGTTTCCTAAAATGAAAAATTTGAGTGTTTTGAGTGATTTAGAGTGTTTCCTAAGGTCTTGGGATGCAATGCAAGGTGTGGAAGTGCAGATTAGGGTTCTAGAACCTAGAATGAAACACCTAATTACCAAGTGCACCCTAAAACTACCAAGTGCACCCTAAAACTACCAACTGCACCCATGAAGTGTGTAGTTGGTAAAATAGGTTTATAGTTGGTAAAAGAGGTCAAAACTTGATAATTAAGATGTGGGTATGCAAGATATGAGTGTTTTTGGGATTTCTAAGTATTTAGGGATGTTATGTAATGTGAGGAAATGCTAAATGACCTAGGATTTTGATATGCAAAGTGAAAATGTCCTAGGGATGTTATGCAAGTGCAAATGCAAGGTGTCATTTTGAAGGTATACAATATGAAGATTATGATATGCAAAATGAAGGTTAGGGTTATGTTTTGGACTTGGTAAGGATGCTAAAGGTAGGTGTACGCAAAGTGGACTATGCAAGGGATGGTTTCCTAGGGTTGATAATGATGTTCAGGCTATGCAAAATGAGGATAGGTGATCAAGAAGACAAGTTGGTTGATAGACAATTTGATAGGGTTTGATAGTGAAAATGATGGTAGGGTTTGAACAATGCAATATGAGGGGGATATACCGATAGGGTAAGTCAAAAATGATATTTAGGAATATGATTATGCTAATGACAGCTGAGTATACGTAAGGTTTTTTGAACTTAGGCGAAATCTTTACAAGGTATTAACCTAAGAGTTAAACATTATGACAATAGACTTTGGATCTTGACCAAAAAAATGACAAAAAAATATAAGATCAAAATGACAAAGCCAAATCTACCTTGACATAGGTAGTGTTTGACCAAAGAAAATGATAAAATAAAATGATAAAATGACCATGATCAAGATCCATCATCCGTTGACACAATGTAATACTCTAGAGTTCATACTTTTGTTTAGATTTTTGACTAAGTTCAAAGGTTTTGGGGTTCAAAATGATGTTTAGGAAACTCAAAATGGTGATGATGCTGAGAAGATATGTGATACAAAAAGGTCCTAAGGTACGAAATGAGATTTTGGGTGCAAGATGCAATTTGGGTCAAGTTCAGAATGAGGAGGTGCAGAGGCTTCTAAATGCAGTTTTGGGGTCCTAAAGTGTAGTTTGGAGGCCCAAAATGGTCATGTAGGTGTCTAAATGTATTCTAGAAGTACCAAGTGTACTCCAACAGTACCAAATATGCCCATGGTGCAGTTGGGGCTTAGAAGGGCATAGTTGGTAGTTTCTGGGTGCAGTTGGGAAGTTAGGATGAACGTCTGCTGATTCAAAATGGTATGGTTGCCAAGTTGATATGCCAAGAAGCTAAGATGATGGGTTTGATGTTATGATGGGTTGGGAGATGTAGAACAGAGTTTATGACCTAAGGAATGATGTCCTAAGTGAAGAAAATGAAGACTAGGAGGTGCAGAATGCAGATTAGGGCATGCTGATGCAAGGGGACCTATCTAGGTACCTAAGGACACTTCTGAAGCCTCAAAATGCTATCTGGAAGCCCAAACTAGGTTCTTAGACTACCAAGTGCACTCAGATAGTACCAAATATTCCCATGGTGTAGTTAGGGCTCAGAAGGGTGCAGTTGGTAGTTTCAGAGCGTAGTTGGGAAGCTGGGCTGAAACTAAGGCAATTCTAAGAGCTATGTTTTCCAGATTGATGCCATAGTGAGGTAAACAATAGATGACAATGCTGAGACCAGAATGAATGCTCAAAATGATGTGTAGGACATCTAAAATGATGGTTAAAGTGGTCAGGATGAGGGTTGGGTATGCAAAGATGCAAGATGGAAGATGCAAAGTGATGATTTTGGAGGTGAAATGCAAAGGATGCAAGCTTAAATGCTAATGATTGCAATGTGAATATGAGGGATCCTAAAAAGGTGCAATATGAAGTCTATATGATGCAAGTATGAGGCTCAAACTATGGAGAATGTAAGTGGATGCTATGCAAGAGTGAAATCTATGTTTTGCCAAGCACGTTTAGGAGCACAAGTTGCCATGTTTTCCAAGGTTTGAATGTATTCAACCAAAGTTTGTGATGTTTTGACAATGTTTGATGTTTTGAAAAGGTTTTAAAAGTTTCCAAGTTGTAAATTTGAATGTTGGCTTTTATCATGATTATGTTTCACACACATGCAAGACACATTAAAACAAGAATAGTTGTTGTTAAAAGTGAACAGTCACACCACAACCTAGGCTTTAGGACTGTATCCACTTAATTCCTATTTGAACCAAAGTTCAGCCACACTTATCTAGAGTAGACAACTTAGGACCTTGGCACCACAGGCTCCCCCTTATAGTGCACTCACTTCTTAGGACTACCAAGATCCACTTCCTAAGGGGCATGACTTCCCAAGGGACTGTTGTCTCTACTAAGGATCGCAAGAATGTAGGATGTCTTCACAAGCATGGGTGACCCCTTAAGCCAGTGGATAGAAAGGATTTTGGCCACTAAAACATGGTTTTTAGTAAGGGCATTCCGTTCAGCAAGTGAGTGATAAACTTTCTCAGAAGGTCTCCCAGCTCCGAGAACCAGGGTTTGATGCACCACAAGGGTATTGGAGGAGAGCTATCACTTAGCAATACCGCTGACACGACTTTCACCATAATCAAGTTTTATATAGCGGCTGGAACATTGACCTAGCTTTTGGCCCATTACCACTCTGAGGTTGTCCCTTGGCATACCCAATATCGAGTATCTTGGTCCAAGGCATGCCTCCTTTAGAAGTTACATGGATTTCTCTTACACCCAAGATCCACGAATGGCGAGGGGAGAGGATACGTCCAATGCAACTCCTAGGGATTTAAACACTGTAGACACGCTAGGAAAAAAATGAAAAGTTCATTTTAAGCACCAAACAAAGTGTTATTTAATCTAATAAATCTACACACATAGTTTTGACAAACACACAATGGTCTTCGACAACGTCCTGCAAAGCAAGCATTAGTAGTTTGTTATGATCATGTCTTCATCCCATGATTGCCACATCATGCAAGGAGACCATTAGTAACACAAAATCATCTATTCTATGTTCTAGAAGGAAATGAAAACCTTAGATGCAGATTCTGTGTTATGTATGTGCTCACTGTGAACCAGGTGTGCTCTGACAAAGAAGATTACACCCCAAAATGCCAAGATGGCTCAGAACAGCCCCAAGTGCACCCAAATAGTGCAGACTACATCAATGATGCAGTTGGAGCCTAGTTGGGCACAGTTGGTAATGTGGGCGCAATTGGTAATGTTAGATGCTAAGTTATTTAATATTCAAATAAAAGAAATGTACTTATAAAAAATCAATTAAAAGGAAATATAGTTTTACATTTGATGTTCCTCCAAAGAAAACTTGTATTACAAAATTTGAAACATTAAATTAGTTTAAGTTCATTATTATTTTTTAAATATATATTTAAAAAAAAATGAACCTTCTAAAATATAGCACCACATATAAATACATATGTAGCATTTTTTCCTAGAAGAAACCTTACAAAATTTAATTGAAAAATAGTTATCTCTTACAAATATGTTACTTTTCATTTCTCCCTTATAAACACATAATTGAGTAAGGATTCTGTTTACATCCTTTAAATTCTCTCTTTTAAAAAATAAATATGTTTATTTATATCAAGATTTTTTCTTTATAAAGATTATTTCTTTATAGAAATTGAGAATTCATAGAGAGTTATGGCACATTTATTTTAATTGAATGAATTTGATTTGAAAATAAAATTAAATACTTTTATTAATTCAAGTTGTAAATTAAAAAATTCAGTTGAATGTAACTACCGAGATTATTAAAGTGAGATAAGTAAAACTAACATGTAACCACACTTTAAAAATATCTAGTTTGAATCTATTTAACTTCAATGTATCCTTTAAACAACTTCACTAATGAAAGAAAGAAAGAAATAATTTAGATGTTCAACTTTTTTTTAACAAATTCAATATTTAAAAAAATGAAAAAACCAATAAGAATATACATTTCTTAACACTATGAATGTGTTACTAATTTTTAATTTAACTTCAATGCATCTGTTAAACAACTTCACTAAAGAAAGAAAGAAAGAAATAATTTAGATGTACAATTTTTTTTACCAAATTGTGAACAAAGATAGGAAATATTGACGGAAGCGCGAATGAAGATATGAAGAACATTAATTTGTAGATATTGAGAAATCTCTCAGTTGCCTTCGATTTGACTTTTGTGAACAAAATTTGTGGCAAAGATAGGAAATGCACTACTAGGTTGATGGCAAATAGCTTTACAAATTGATCTTTTTAAATTTTTTTGGCTATTTGCATGAACACAATGGATCTAGGCATGTTCACCCAAACTAACCCTTTAAATTTCTTGGTGGTCGTGAAATTTTAATGGGTTCACACAAATGCCTTATTCGGGTGAACGCGTAAAATTAGGAAAATTTTAACCCTTTTTTCATTTTTTATTTTGCTCTTTTGATTCCTATAATTGTAGGAGAATGATCTCCTACTGTAAAATAAAAATGTCAAAATGTGCTGCTCAGAGCAAGCTTTCCAATGACTATAATTGTAATACATATTTTAGTCATTAAAACTTTCAAATATGAGTTTAACTCATTATAGGTTCATTACCGGTTCATTACTGATTGAACATCAATTGACTTCGACACCTCAGGAAAATTAGTAAATCAGGTCAATTTTTTTTTGAAAAATATGTAGGAACGAGCTTATTGAGATACCTTTCTATTCAAATATTTTTATATAGGTTTATGATAATTTGAATTCAAATTATCTATGTCAAATGGAACGTATGTCTAAATTACGATTCGTGTCACTTCAAAACTTCATAAACTATACAATATTCAACCAAAATGAATCAAACCAAATGCATCCTATAGATATTGATGTTACAAATCTAATGCTGAAAGAATTAATTCATTATCATTTCCTAAAAAAAAGCTATGTGTGTCAAATGGACTGTCACTCTTTAAAAATATTGAATTTTATTATGTACCACTTTTTGGAGGAGATAAAAAAAATTGACATAAATTAAATTTTTTTAGATTAAAAAATATGGTTACAAAGTAGGAACAAATTACTCAAAATCACTAGTTTATGTCATCTTGAAATTATTATAGTTTTGGAGATATAGTCACTTGAACATAACGTTTGTTGCAAAAATATTGATTTCAGTGTCAAAATTGGTCAAAAAGTGGAACCCATTATTATGGGATCACCCATTTATTAAGTAACTTATGAAATTTTTAAAGTCATCTAAAGATGAGGACATATTTTTTCTTTATATCATCAACATTTCCATTCATTTAATCTATAACATGAGTGTTCTCTTTTAGATTTCAAAATATTTATACATATGTCCTCTAGAAGTTATTAGGTTATAGAATAATTTCATTTAAGAAATTAAATATAACAATGAGAAACCAATGAATTTTGAAGTCTAGTAAAAAATTTCTAAGAATTATAGAAGTAAATTTTCTTTCTGATATGATAGGAAAGGTGTATTAAACACATTGTTAGAGAAGTGTGATTTATTTGAAAATATTTACAAAAAGAATTCTAAATGACACATAATTGATTGTCGATTGTATTTTTTAAAAAGAAATCCTAACTAACTATTCAATCTGAAGAAGTGATATGTACACTAAAAAAATTACTTCTACCTAATCAATCTTAGGTAATCCTACTAAAAGAAAATGCTAAATGTTAGCTTGAAATTTGGAAAACATCAAAAAAGAAAAGATTGAAAAATTAGATTTATTTATTATTGGCAAGAAATTATGGGTTTAATTGTGTAACTTAATTTTTAACGTCAACATTTTGAATCACAATCTATGATTTAATTTGTTTCATCTTGATGATGGCTCACATAGTGTGATTCAAAAAGTTGATGTTAAAAATATTTACACAATAAAATCTAGAAGTTGGAGATATGGTGATGATTCATCTAAAAAAGGAAAGACTCCCAAAAGAGAAGTACACTAAACTGATGATGAAGAAGATTGGGCCTTTCAAAATCATCCATAAGTGTGGCAATAATGCCTATAACATTGATCTTCCTTTTGACATTGGTCTATCTCTAATTTTTAATGTTGATGAATTTTTTCCCTATAAAGGTACTGTTACTAATGTTTTGGATGTAGGAGTTCAACTTGATGAAGAGCTAACAGAAGTCATTCCTAAGGAGAAACCACAAATTAAATGTTTCCTTGCAAAGAGGATAAACAAGAAGGATAGAAGAACCAACTACTATGACTACTTGGTTAAGTGGAAGAGCCAACCTACTGAAGATGCAATATGGATGACTGAAGATGCAACATTGGATGACTGAAGGAGCTATTACACAAGTAGGATCCATAATTATAGACATTCCAACTCAAGAGACTTGAGTTTATTTTGACAAAGGGAGTATGGTGCAAGGCACCTAGGCATGGAAAAATTCCTATAGGCTCATGAAGGTCAGGAATAAGTAGGAAGAATAACATATGGCTTTAAAAATCCAAAATTGTAAGGCTTAGGTATTCATTAGTGTATTATAAACCATGAAGCACCTTGATTCACCATGGAATTTTGAGTATTTATTGTTAATTTTTTTAGGAAAAAGGATTTTTGGTCATGCTAGGTCATCTTACATGTTTATAGACTGATTCCAATGTCTTAGTTGGTTAAACAATAAAAAATGCAAAAGTTACCCAAAAGTTATTAAGTTGTCAAAGTGCAAAAATTGCATTTTGGGAGGCAACTTTTCAAATATTAGTTATAGTTGATATTGTAGGGTTGTGACTATTGGAGGAAGCATGTTTGAATGTGTTTGACATCTATCAAAGATAGAGACATGAAGTGTAATGATTTGAAGCATTGTGAACAATAAAATTCTAAGTTTTGCCTTTATATTTGCTTCTTTCTATTGTATGAATGTGTATAGATTGGTGGGATAGATCAGGTTACATGGTTGGATAGAGGGATGAAATAGATTTCTTTTGCACTTTTTTTTTGTGTTAATTGGAGTTCCCTATCAAAATATATAACTATTTTTGTGCAGGTAGTGCTGAAACCCTCATCAAACAAGGGTGTTTGTGCAAAATGAAGCCCTAACTTGGGTTTTAACTAGTGGAATTCCATGGAAACTTGGGAAAAATAAGTTAGGGATGTGTATTATAGAATTCCTAAGTTTGGAGACAAGATTCAATGATTTTCTATTTTTATTAGATCAACCCTAGGTAAAATATCCTTATGTATTTGACCTCCTAACTTGCATCAGCATATAATTGAATGCCCAAAAGTTGTCATCGACTCATGAAATCTAGGATTTAGTGTCAAATAGAGTAGAGAAACACATCCATGGGGTTAATTTGGTCTTATGCACCCATTTTCATATACTTCCTTTGTAAACCAAGCCTAATTAGGCCTATTAGGTTTGTGTACAAAGTGGGGTTTTGGGAATGCTAGAGTAGGATCCCATCTTGATCTCTTGGAATTTGATATAAAGTCCAAAAGGGTATCTAAAACATTTTTTTATGGGTCATTTGAGAGTTTGAAGAAATAAGTGAGAAAAAATTATCAAATAGGCCTAATTGGTCTACTAGCCCAAGTAGAGTTATCAACATTGTGAAATTGTGGGAATCATTTGGATAGTTGATCCACCAAATTAATACATCAAGGATATCATTTAATTCCTTTGGAGAAGTTATTAGAAGCCACAAGGTTGAGTTCCTTGAAGTGTCCAATTTAAAGGATTTGACTCCTAAAGCCAAATTTGTATCAAGTTGGTGTTTGAATCCTAAGTCATTGGGAGAATATTAGAGATTCTTGAGTTGTTTGTGAGGCTAGTCTTGAGACCATATATATAATCCATTAGGAAAGGGAGAGGGTTTGAAACCTTTTTTAGAGAAGTGGGCATGGAATATTGTGAGA
The DNA here is from genome assembly GCA_028749045.1 of Cupressus sempervirens. NCBI lineage: Eukaryota > Viridiplantae > Streptophyta > Pinopsida > Cupressales > Cupressaceae > Cupressus > Cupressus sempervirens. Next base: position 674,911,086 of record CM053786.1, on the reverse strand, counting down.
ACCACTTTTCTTGAACTGTGCTCTTTACATTAGGCCTAATTGCCTACTAGACCTATTAGGATAATATCTTGGGTTTTCCTAGGAGATACATATTTTTATCTTCAATTTTTTTTTTTGGTTGGATTTGATGGGTAGTGACCTTTATCTAACCATTGTGGGTCATTTGGAAAGTTGAGTTCATGTTTTGACCATATTAGTCCATTAGTTTCTTAAGGAGGTATTGTGGGTTTGGGAAACTTGGAAGCCTTATGTTTTCATATTCTTTAAGAAGGCCTTGGAAATTCAAGAGAAGAATAATACATGATGGGTCCAAGAAAACCTATCTTATGCATAAAGATGGTAAAGAGTTTCTCCTCAAACCTTTGCCAAATAGTTGTTCATTTGAGTCAAGGATCATTTGCTTTGGGAAGAAAGAGTATATTGAGTTGCAGAGTCATTCAAAGAGAAGATATGTGGAAGAGGGTCTAATGAACACACAATTATTATTGGTGCTAGAAAATAATGAAGATGATAGTGGTTACAAGAAGACTTAAGTGGACCTAGTGAGTCTACTAGGTCATTATGTGTGTTATGGCTTAGATAATAGTTTAATTAGAATTTAATATTTGATTTAATTTATTTTAATTTGTTGGCTAATTTTTTGTAGTTTAATTCCAATTTAATTGGACTTGTTTGATTTATTTTGGGGAAGGAGTCAATTAGTTATTAAGTCATTTTAACAATCTAATTTATAAGTCACTTTGGAAAAGTGCTTATATTGGAAAAAGGGAAAGTTATTGATCGCTTCTCTTTTGGGTCAATTCATTTTTGGAGAGAAAATGGATAAACCCTCTTCTTGGAATTTTCTTTTTTTATTCCTTGGGTGAGATTGACTGGATAGATTGTCATGAGGTCAATCTTGTTAGATTTGTGGTGGGGAAAGCTTTCTATGTCGAGTGTTTCAACACATTTGGTAGGTCCTTTATTTTATGGTGTCGTTTTCTATTTTATCCCTTTTGTTTATGAGGTAGGCCCTTCTCATTTTTATGGTTTTACTATGTTTAAGCTTATGTTTCTTATTTCTAAATTTTAGGGAGTCGAGAACTAGCATTCCCCTCCATTTTTACACAGTTCCACCACCTAGTTAGATGGGGGTGAACATTTCTATTTCCTAGGAAATTAGAAATGTAAGTTTTAGCACCCTTATGCACTAGTTTTTACATAGTTTCTTAAAAGTCAAAATTTATTTTACAGTCCTTAGTTTGGGTCTATTTTCTCAATGGGTTTTTGAATTCCTCAAATTCCAAGAGGTTTTATCTTTGGTTGTTTTTGGCATTGTCTCATTTTGCATGCTAATTGGTTTTTGCCCATTTCTCTATTTAGGTTAATTAGAGATTGGATCTTGTAGTCATTGCCTTAACAATTAAGATCATGGAATTAGAATGGTTATAGGACATTCTAGGGTATTTTATTTCCCAATCCAAACTTGTGTTCTCATATTGGATTTTGTGGACTTGTATCTTTTGCTAGATTTGTCAGATTGTGAATTTGAGCCTTTTTAGGGAATTTTATTGGACCCTTTGTACTGAGACCTTATTAGAGAGTTTGGGTTTTAGTTTCATTATTTTATGAGAAGATTGAATATTGGGGTTTTTGTTCTTGCCTCATTTTGCATGCCACACATATTTTGTTGGTATTTTGGAATTGTTTTCTTGGATTGTAGAATAGATTACATTCCATGTTTCCTTGCATTTTATTCTTTTACTTCGTGGACATTGGGATTCATATTGAATCTATACTCCCAAATTTAGGTTGGTTGAGTGAGTTCATGATACTTGGCCATTTATTGTATTATTTGGATTCATATAGAATCCATACTCTCAGATATAGGTCAGCTAAGTGAGATTGTTATACAAGTATTTCATTTGTTGCATTTCTCATATCCAACCCTTGCAATGGTATTATGTGATCATATTTGTGGAGTTGGTTGTGCACACACACGAGAACATGAATGAGCATATGATAGGATCTTGTGAGACCTGGACCCCTAGATATAGGTTGGTTAAGAGATTGTTCATTTGAAGGTTGGGTTGGGAACTTGCATTTCCTTTGGGCACTCATTATTTGATGATCATGATAATGTAGGGTACACATGTGGATTCACTTCTCTTGTATACCTTAGGTCCTTTAAAGGTCTGACAATGTAGTGCCTAACCCTAGTTTACTTTTCAATTATTATTGCTGAACTATTTTAGGCTAGCTTTATGATTATGCTTGATGACTAGTGACATTGTTTTCCAAATTGTTGGATATTGTTTCATATTCAGTTATATATATATATATATATATATATATATATATATATATATATATATAGAGTTACTTAGTTATCTTAGTTATCTCATGATTGTTCGATGATGATATATATGTTCATATAGTGACTTTCAGTTATTTAATGATGTTAGTTAGATGAATAATTTATATGCATTTTCTATGGATACTTACCCCATACTTGCATGTGTATGGTGTATGTGTATGTTTTCTTTATGTTTGACATTTCTGATGTGGTTGAGGAAGGGAGTTGTAGTCACCTGTTAGTCAGGGTCTACACAATGCACCACTTCCTACCATTGCCTATTTAGTTTAGAATATATGTGTTTGTACATGCATGGAGTTTATGCAAATTGCATGTACCAAGTATCAACTCTAAATTTTCAGGATGAGCATACCCTATTACAATATCTCAACAATAAGAGAGGGGAGATAACTCTTGAGTCCAAATCCTAACCTTAAACCATTTTTCCTAAAAAGTAGGGCACGAATATGAGATGTTACCCTTCCAAATTCGTCATATGACGTCAATTTGTGATTATAAGACTTGATTTTGATCTGGTATGTTGTATTTTATGATGGGCTTTCATAGTTTGTCTTGTGGGTCTATGGTATTTTTTTGTTAATTAAATCAAATTAAAAAGAATATTTAATGATTTAATTTAATGGATAATTATTAAGATAATTTCAATATTTAATTATATTTAATTAATTGATAAATTAATTAAATAAAAGAATTAAATTTAAAGATAAATTTATAGTCTAATTTTAGAGCGTAATAATATTAATTTAATTTAATAATAATATATTTAGGAGATCATTTTTAAATAAATGCTAAATATTATTATTGCTTAAGTTAATAAATATTTTTATCAAAAACACTTCAAAAATTAATTAAAGAAAGAGGAATTAATTTAATAAAGATATTTCAAATTGTAAAATGTGTGGATGAGTATTTAAAAAGTAATAAAATATTAAAAAGAATGTGATCAATGAGTTCCCATGCATGATTGCACAATTAGAGCCCAAAATTTAGGGGAGAACTCTTTATTAGAGATCTAGAGCTCATTATGCAGGGACTGGGTTTTGAAGGAGCAATTTTTGGGAAGAAGGGTTTTAGAAGAAAGAGGATTTCTCGTGTGATTTGTGCGTTTGTGTATTAGCATAAGATTCAAGTAGAATCTTGTGGTTTATTCGCCCTATGATTTTTGTTCTTTGAATTCCTATCTTCTTCATGTTTGATAAATAAGTTTTCAGAGTTTTATTTAAGATGACTCTTTCATGATAAATTTTATTGTTATTCATGTCAAGTCTATCTATATTCAAGAAATTGAGATTTGGAACCCTCATTCTATGAATTTTAATCAGTTGGGTATTTTAATCAAAAAGGGTTTTGAAAAGAAATTGAATTATAAGATGCAAAAATTGATTGGTTTATTGGATTTTCCCTATCAGAGTATTATTCATAGTTTTCTTTATATATATAACAAATTATGTGGGAGGGGGGGCTGTTTTGTTTTATTAAACAAAAAATATATAAGAAAAATAAAAATAAATTTGGTTGGGGGTGGGGCCACCAAATACCCACCCCTCATTGCTACCCCTGCATGATAGCAAAGTTGTGGCAGACATTTATGGCTGTGCATGACAGACCTTGTTGTCGTGATAATAGAAGTACTGCCATATTGTTAGAAATGCTTTAGAATAATTGAGAGGGGGGCTGAATCAGTTATTCAAGGTCCAAATGTCCTAATAAAATTTTTTCATTAAGTATAGTGAGCCCATTTAAACCAACCATGCATCCAAGCTAAACATTCTTCTTAGCAAGTTACTGATAAATGAACATGCAAGAATAAGACATGAAAAATCAACACATAATGTAGTGATTTATGTGGAAACCCAATTTGGGAAAACCACCAGTAACATGCTACTCCTTTCTCACTCTTATGAAGTGATGCCCTGTGAAAGGCCTGCCCTATTAAAGGCTACAAAATATAGTGTTGAATGTGACCTAGTTAAGGAATTTCAATCACCCTGTTAGAAGTGGGCATGGTTAAAGGACTTTAGAACATTTACTTGGAATGTCACCCTGTTAAAGGATTTACAAAATGGCTATTAAACCAACCTAAGTCCATAGGTTTTTTCCCTAACTGATACAATTGCTAGAGAGTAACAATGAGGGCTTTTGATCTGATATAATTCACAACATAACTTGTAGATTTTAGATGTCAATTCAATTCACAAATTTTCTTGGCTTTTAGTCTCTACAACTTTGATGGCTTGTCCTCCTTTCAAGCTTTGTCTCCTTGAGTCTTCATGCTCGTTGGGCCAATGCAATCACTACTATGATCACCTATTAAAGCAGAGTCTCTGTGCTTGTTATTCCCTCTTGATGCCTTCTCCTTGACACCACTCATTCTCTCCAAAATCCCCTTTTTCTTCTTGACCTCTAACTCCTTAAATAGAAGTTTGGAGTACCTTTCTCTCTCTAATTTTCCCACTCTTATTTAGGGTTTGAATGGATTAGATAAGATACAATGTATCTTCCCCTTATCTTGTTTCTTCTAGAAACATCTGGTGGAATCCACCTATATTCGCCTAAAAATGGTTTACCTAGAATTTTGTGCCACTAGCTCATCATTCTTATCTTCCATCTGGTTCACAAAATTCAAGGTAACAAACTTGTTAGCTTAGATTTGGAAAATCTTTGACTTTTCAAATAATGCAGCAAATCGACACTATTGTCTTTCTAATGCTCAACACATACTGTGTTACTCAACACCTACTATGGATTCACTCGACATCAATTAAGTTTTACTAATGCTTGCCACCTATTACATTTTGTCTAGCTTAGCACCTAAACTTGCTCGACACCTTCTGTTTCACTCGGCACACAGTAGATTTTTTATTTTCTCAGCACTTATTGATAATCTGCTTGACATGAACTAACTTGCTCGGCACCTACCAATAAATTTAGTCAAGCTTTTGCAAACAACTTTGTTACAACATATTCTTCTAGAGTTTCTAACTGTAGCCAACCTATGTATCTTCAAGTGTATTATCAATACATGATTTTACCATTTTCTTAACTGATCCTTGTACCATAACTCAACCTTTCCCTTAGGTTCTTTTGTTATATCTTATTGATTAAATCCTCTTCATCAATCAACTAAGTGATAGTACTTGGATCTTATAATCAATTGTCATTCCAACAAATAGTAGGTTTGACATCAGTGACAAAACAATGATTGAAAACATTCTTTATCAACAATCTCCCTTCTTCAATAATGATCTTTTTAATCAAATCTTTAACAATCTCCCTCTTTGGTATTGATGGCAGGCCAAATTGATCAACCAGGTTATCAAAATGCTAACTAGGTTAAAATAGTAAATCAATGCCAAAGAGAAAACTTTGTATCCAAAATTATTCATTCTATTAGTAACTTTGAATTTCTTATGACTCCCTCTGAATTCTATAACTAACTTTAAATTTCTCCCTCTAAATTCCATAAGACTCCCTCTTTCAAAGTATTAGGGATATCTCTTTTACTGATACATTGTCTTCTCTTTTTGTTCTACTCCCTCTCTGATCTTTTCATCCTAATTGATTTCTATTTGTGTTGTTTTCATTCTCTTAGTTTCTATTTCCTCCTTTACACATTTGATCAATTTATGCTATTTCTCCCTCTTTGACAACAATGCCAAAGACATATTAGTTCAACATCTTATCATGCAAGTATAGTATTTTGTGGAAACTCCAATTTCTCCCTCTGTCACCTTGCTTGTGATTGATTTGGAATTTTAGTATCTTAATTACTTTAGATAAAATCTAAATTAAGTATCCTCTGCATCAATTTATATTATTTCAGGAATCAACTCATTTGATGCAGGACAATCTTGTTGTTACTTAAACAGCCTTGGATAGGGGTACTACCCCTAACTTACCTCTAAGATACTCAAATGCATCTTTAGGTAATGGTTTTGTGAAGATGTCAGCAATTTTTTCCTTTGAGTTGACATATTCCATCTTCACTTGTTTGTCTTCCACTAGTTCTCTTACATAGTGATACTTAATTGCAATGTGCTTTGTTTTGGCATGCATCACAAGATTCTTTGATATGTTGATGACACTTGTGTTATCACAATAGAGTATCATAGTTTTAGTTGTCTCTTCCTTCATACCTTTCAAAAAGTGCTTAATCCATACAATATTGATGCTGTTGATGGGAGCAGCAACATATTTGGCTTTAGCTATGGACTGTGAGGTACAACTTTGCTTTTTGCTAGTCCAAGTGACCAATCTTTTACCTAAGAAGAGTGCTCCTCCACTGGTACTTTTTTTGTCATCTATATTGCCTCCCCAATCTGCGTCAGTGTAGGCATTCAACTCAAACTTTTTAGTCCTCTTGTAGTATAAGCCAAAGTCATCTATTCCTTTTAGATACCTCATTATTCTTTTTACTGCCATAAGATGATTTTCTCTTGGATTTGCAAAAAATATTGCCACTATTCCAATAGATAATTCAATGTTTGGTCTACTATGTACAACATACTGTAACTTTTCAATTATTAATATGTACATTATTTGATTTACTTTAGCTGATTCATCATTCTTGGATAACTTATGTCCTATTACCATTGTTGTACTGACTGGTTTTGAATCCTCTAAACCAAATGTTTTGAGTATCTCCTTGATATATTTTGATTGAGTCACAAATATACGATGTTTTAGTTGATGTACTTGCAATCCAACAAAGAATTTGATTTCCCCAAACATTGACATCTCAAACTCATGTTTCATCTAATTAGCAAAATCTTTACATAGTGCATCATTTCCTCCAAATATTATATCATCAACAAAGATTTCAGATATTTGAATGTCTTTACCTTTTTTTGTTTTGATATATAGGTTGTTGTTGTCATCTGTTCTCTCAAATCCTATCTTCGCAAGATATTTTTGAAGTCTCTCATACCAAGCTCTAGGAACTTGTTTCAAACCATCGAGTGCTTTATGTAGTTTGCAAACCATATCTTTGTTGATGTCATCAAAAAATCCATCTGGTTGTTCTATATAGACTTTCTCCTCCAGTATACCATTTGGAAAAGTAGGTTTTACATCCATTTGGTAAACGTTAAAACCTTTGTAAGAAACATATGCAAGTAGAGTTCTTACTCCTTCGATCCTTGCAATATGAGAAAATGTTTTCCCATAGTCTAGTCTTTCTTCTTAAGTATAACCTTTATAGACTAGTCTAGCCTTATTTCTTGTGATCTCACCATTCTCATCTAGCTTCTTCCTAAATACCCACTTGGTACCAATCATATTCTTATTAGTTGGTCTTGGAACTAAGGTCCAAGTTTGTTCTTCTCTATCTGCTCAATCTCCTCTTCTATTGCTTTATACCAATTATCATCTTATAGTGCATCTTTCACTATTTTGGGTTCAATCTTGCTTAGTAGACACGATTCATTTCTTATTTTGTTCCTTTTCATTGGTCTGGCTTCCTTATCACCAATGATTTGCTCATTAGGGTGACGTCTTCTCACATACTTGGATAGCCTTGCTTCTTTCCTTATTTCCATGTCTAGTCTTTAAGCTTTAGAGTCACTATGCACATCACTTTTAGGTAATTCAACATCTTTTTCATGTATACTAGTTTCAGAATCAAAATGTGTATTTTCTTCATTCTGCAACTCGGCTTTTGAATGTAACTCAACATTCACTAATTGTGACTCTGTAGATAATGAAACTTCTTGTTAATTCTCAACTTGATTGGTAACTTCTTCTTCAGTAGGCATTCCTTCATAGAAGTATAATCTTCTAGTTTCTTGATGGATCCATCAACTTGAACTTTTCTATGCTCATCAAATTTTACATTTGTACTCTCCACAACTTTTTTAGTGTTAGTATTTAAACACTTATATGCTTTACTTCTAGTGGAGTATCCAAGGAATATACCTTCATAACTCTTTGCATCAAACTTGCCATTTCTAGATTCTTTAAGAATATAGCACTTACAGCCAAACACTTTGAAATGTTTTACATTGGGTGAGTGACCATACCATAATTCAAAAGGTGTTGCATTTGTAACTTTCTTCATTTATACTTGATTTAAGGTGTAGACAATAGTACTTACAACTTCTCTTCAATACTTTGGAGAAACATTCTTCTCTATCATTAATGTTTTGGCATATTCCATCACTGATCTATTCCTCCTCTCTACAATTCTATTCTATGGTGGAGTTCTAGGTGTTGATGTTTGTTTCTTAATTCCTATATCATTGCAAAATGTCTCAAATTATTTTGATGTAAACTCTCCTCCTCTCTTTGATCTTAGGCACTTCAGACTCTTTCTTGTTTCTTTCTCAACCCTAACCAAATACCACTTAAACATTTGAAATGCATCAAATTTTTTCTTTAAGAACATGAAAGTCATCATCCTAGAGTAATCATCAATAAACATCATTACATATCTATCTCCTTTGTAGCTTTTCACTTCTATTGGGCCACATAAATCAGTGTGGACTAACTCTAGTACTTATTTGGAAGTATAGGTTTTGCTTTTGAAACTTGACTTGGTCATCTTTCCTAGCTGACACTATTTGCACATTGTATTGTCAGGCTTTTTTAGTTTAGGAAAACCTCTGACTTTCTTCATTTTGCTGATGCTAATCAGATTATCAAAGTTGACATGACATAATCTCTTGTGCCACATCCACACATCGTGAACTCTTACAATAAGACATGCAACATCCTACATATCTAGGTAAAATAGATTACTCCTAGTTTGGTCTCCTTTTCCTATCAGATTTCCATTAGTGTCATAGATTTTGGTAGTTTTGTTTCCAAATTCTACTTTGCATCCTACATTGCCTAACTATGACACACTCAACAAATTGTAGTTCAATCCTTCAACATAATATGCATTATCATGTGAAATTTTCTCTGTAAGCTTAATGGAACCTTTTCCTTTGATTAGACATGAAGCATCATTTCCAAATCTAACACTATTTCCATCATACTGAGTTAAGGTAACAAACTTACTTTTGTCTTTTGTCATGTGATGTGAGCATCCACTATTTATGATCCACCTATCATTCTTGTTTACAAAGGTTACCGGTGTTGTTGCCTCATCTTCATCTGATTCATCCTTCATAGCTACATAGACTACCTCATCATCATTTTCATTAGAATTATCTTCTTTAACAATGTAGCACTTTTTGCCTTTTCTTTGTAATCTATGTTATCATATTCTCTTCTATTCTTGTGATTGTTTCCTTCTCTATATTTATTTTTCTTTGTACACCTTGCAGCAATATGTCCTACTTCATTGCAATTAAAATAAATGATAGGCAACTTACCTTTGAATTTACCTTTTCCTCTATGAAATCTTCTAGCTAGTAGTGCTTCCAATTGTTCCACATCTTCTTCATCTATACTGCTGTCACTAGATGTATATTTTATCTTTCTTTTCTTCTTCTTTGGTTTCACCTCTTCAGTGTCTTTCAACAACAACTTGTCTTTGAAAGAAGATTCAATATTCTCAGGTCTGTAGTTATCAAAATTGGATAACTCAAATGCAGTAAGTCTTCCCACTATACCTTTAAGAGTTAGTTTGTTTCTTGGTATGCATCTCAATTCTTGGATGGCTGATACTCTAATAGCATAGATGGGGTGCAAGGTTCTTAAGACTTTGCTAATAATAGTTTCATCATCTAAATGATCAGTCACACTTCTTATTGCACTTACTACTTCCTTTATTCTAGAGACGTATTGAAAAATGTTCTAACCTTCTTCCATTCTCATGTCATCAAACTTTCCTCTGACGATTTATCTTTTTGCTCATTGAACATTCTAATCTCCTCCATAGATATCTAACAAGGCTTTCCACACCTTGAATGCAAAGATACATCCCTTGATGTCATCAAATTCAACATAGCTGAGAGCAAAGACAATCTCCAGCATTGCTTGATTGTGCTCCTTCTTTTTCTTCATATCTTCTGTAGTAGGGACACCTGTTGGATCAATATGTTCCACTTTGATTGATGTTTTGCATGATCATCTATTGATCCAAGGTGCAACTTCATTAAACTTTTCCATGTAGCGAAGTTATCTCTGTTGAGCTTGGGAAATTCTCTCTTAGACATCTTGATCTTTCTGCTTTTAGTACCTTTAAACCAAATCAATAGATGGCTCTGATACCAATTGTTAGAAATGCTTTAGAATAATTGGGAGGGGGGTGAATCAGTTATTCAAGGTCCAAATGTCCTAATAAATTTTTTTCACTAAGTATAGTGAGCCCATTTAAACCAACCATGCATCCAAGTTAAACATTCTTCTTAGCAAGTTACAGATAAATCAACATGCAAGAATAAGACATGAAAAATCAACACATAACACAGTGATTTACATGAAAATCCAATTTGGAAAAAACCACCAGTAACATGCTAATCCTTTCTCACTCTTCTGAAGTGATGCCCTATGAAAGGCCTACCCTATTAAAGGCTACAAAACACACTGTTTAATGTGACCCAGTTAATGGATTTCAACTACCCTATTAGTAGTGGGCCTAGTTAAAGGACTTTAGAACATTCACTTGGAATGCCACCCTATTAAAGGATTTACAAAATGGTTGCTAAACCAACCTAATTCCGTAGGATTTTTTCCTAACTGATACAATTGCTAGAGAGTAATAATGAGGGCTTTTGATCTGATATAACTCACAACATAACTTGAAGATTTTAGATCTCAATTCAGTTCACAAATTTTCCTAACTTTTAGTTTGTGTAGCTTTGACAACTTGTCCTCCTTTCAAGCTTTGTCTCCTTGACTCTTTGCACTCATTGTGCCAATGCAATCACTACTATGGTCACCTATCGAAGCAGAGTCTTTGTGCTTTGTTCTTCCCTCACGATGCCTTCTCCTTGACACCACACATCTCTCCAAAATCCCCTTTTGCTTCTTGACCTATAACTCCTTAAATAGAAGTTTGGAGTACCTTTTCCACTCTAATCTTCCCACTCTTATTTAGGGTTCAAATAGATTAGATAAGATACAATATATCTTCCCCATATCTTGTTTCTTGTAGAAACATCTTGTGGAATCCACCTGTATTTGCATAAAAATGGTTTACCTAGAATTTTGTGCCACCAGCTCATCATTTTAATATTTTATCTAGTTCACAAAATTCAAGGTAACAAACTTGTTAGCTCAGATCTGGTGAATCTTTGACTTTTCAAATAATGTAGTAGCTTGACACTATTGACTTTCAGATGCTCGATACATACTATGTTACTCAACACCTACTGTGGATTCACTTAGCATCAACTAAGTTTTACTAATGCTCGACACCTATTACATTTTGTCTAGCTTAGCACCTTTTGTTTCACTCAGCACACACTATATTTTGCATTTTCTTGGCACTTACTGATAATCTACTCGGCATGAACTAACTTGCTCAGCACCTACTAATTAATTTAATCATGCTTTGTAAATAGCTTTGTTACAACTTATTCTTCTAGAGTTTCTAAGTGCAGCCAACCTCTGTATTTCAAGTGTATTATCAACACATCATTTTACCATTGTCTTAACTAATCCTTGTACCATAACTCAACTTTTTCCTTAGGTGCTTTTGTTACATCTTATTGATTAAATCTTGTTCATCAATCAACTAAGTGATAATACTTGGATCTTATAAACAATTGTCATTCTAGCAAATAATGGGTTTGACATCAATGACAAAACAATGATTGAAAAAATTCTTTATCAATAATCTCTCTTCTTCAATAATGATCTTTTCAATCAAATCTTTAACACATATGCAGTACTTTGTTGTCGTGACAATAGAGCTACCATTGCAGCGACCTAGCCTACGGGCTTTAAAATGTTAAATGGTAAGTTTAGTTTAGTTTTTTTTTAAAATTTACTTTTTAAAAATTAACATAATTTAATAATATTTGTATTAAATTTTAATTTTAATAAATTTTTAAATTATTAAAGGTTAGAGTTAAATTTTATAAATGTTTAACAATATTATTATTATTTTCTTTTAATAGTTATTATTTTATTATTAGATCAATAATTACTTTATTAATAATTTAATTTATGTTATTTTACTAATAAATTAGTGATTATTATCTTTTAGTAATCTAATGACTATTGATTAAAAACTAATAATATTTAATTAATGGATTTTGATATTGCATGTGAAAGTAAATTCTAAAATTATAACTTTAGCAAACTAAAAATTGGAAACAAAATGAAAACTTAAACCTTACTATAAACTCAAATAGGGTGTTTTCAAAATCAAACAAAACTATGAAACTACATTGTTAATTGTATGTTTTCTTATGTTTTGGGTTTGGGGTTGATTTAGAGTGTTGACCAGTTTAGTATGTCTACCAAAGGTTGAGAGTTATTTTTTTGATGATTACATATGATGATATGATTTGGTTTATGTATACTTTCTTGGATCAGTCCTGTTAGGATGATCATATTAGTGATGTTTATACTTTGACAAGTGATTTTAGTACTTCTCAGTTGCTTGTTTAAGAATTGGTGTATGGTATGTGGTCTTTTGAGATCCTTTTGCTTTACTGAGTTTAGGGTAGGTTATCTATATGTTATGTTGGGAAGTGACTTGCAATGGAGATCGAGGCCCTAAATAGGCTGACAGGTAACCCATTTTAGGTTATTCTAGTAAGTGATAACACTTCATTGAATGAGAGTAAAATGAAGTAATAAGAGTCTTTGTCTTTCCTCATCCATTCCTTGAGTGCTAGTATAGACTAGGATGGGAGTAGAGAGGGTGTTTGATTGTGACCATGCATTGTTAGTATGCCTTGTTTATATGAAAGGATACTAGTGTTGCATAGAGTCACTAGGGGGTTAGAGGATTAAAAGACTAGCTGGGTAACCTTAGAGTTGGCTCGTGCAATGATACTTTTCCACTAGCATTATAGATTCCCTACCTGTGTTTGTAGTCTTTGGGTTTAGATATCATTTATCTTAGCACCCTTGAGTTAGATTGCTTTTAGGTTTTCCTTGACTTAGATGTTGGATTTGACTTTTGAGTTTGTTATACTATTTGGGACTTGAGACTATCTCATTATTGTGGTGGGAGTGGACCTTTTTGGGTTACCATGAGGCCGGGTGGTAGTGTTATTTACTTTTACCATTGAGATCTGTCAGTTGATGCCATGGGTAGAGTTCCTTGTTCTGTACTTTCTTTCATTCTATCTTTGTGTTCTATGATAGATGGTTATACTTATTATATTGTATTTTTATTTCATGGATCTTAAAGAGATGGTGTAATCTATTTTATGATGTATATTCTTTTAGTCTTTCATACCCTATGACATGTACAGAGGATGATTGTGCATTTTGATTATTACCAAGTGTTATTCAGGACAATTGTATATTATTCAAATGGATTTTAATTTGTAGTTAATCTTTAATGTGGATGTGTTATATATTGGATTTAGGATTAATTAAATTTACATGTGATTCAACATCATGGGATTCTTAAGGAATGTAATCTATTTATGTGTTGCTTATGGATGAATGTATGTTATTGTTCCCACTATTTTATAATTGTTGTTATATTTTATCTTAAAAGAAATGTTTGGAAAACTTAGTTAAACTTTAGGTTAGTTCTTTTGGATCCCTTAGTAGGGCGTTATAGACAAGGTAATGTGGAGAGGTTTTAAACAAGTGATAACAAAAATTAACTAATGGGAAATAAAAATTCATGATAAGATAAGATAATTCCTAAAAAATTAAGCTGAGGGTGTGTGCCTAAATTGTTAAGTCGAGGGTACGTGTCTAAATGATATGCCAAGGGCATTGTGTATGGCCTCCTAATTGGAGTTGATATTATCGTACAGAAAATTTTTGGGATTTTTGACGCAAAGAAATTTACACTCCACTAGAGTCCCTACATAGTTATCTTATAGTTATTCTCACCAGCAACCTGATGTACTAAATTTTCTTCATAAGCATATAGTTTTCGGTATCATACTTGATTGGCATGTGTGTTAGCCATGGATGATTATCATATGTGATTTTGGTCAGATTAATATCTCTATCAACATGGTGGGTGTAGGACTATGGGTACCATGTGGTTAGGAGGTGTAGTTACCTATACCACTATTGGGGACTGGTGTACAAAGATAGTCTACTTCTTGTTTGAGGCCAATGTTGGATGTTCATTGGGTACTTCAGTCTATTCAAAGTATATTTCCTAGTGCTTTATGTTTGATCTTAGATGCATTGATTTCATGTTTTAGATGATGCTTAATATGTATATTTGATTCATTCCTTATTGTGATGTTCTATCTTATTACTTAGTTGATTTTTCTTACCATTTCTATGCATTAGCAATGCTATTGTTTGATTAGAATGTTAGATGTAATTGTTCATGTGATGATATTGATGGCTTATTGGTAAGAAAGATCTCATAAGAAAACACCAATGATCTTGTTTGAAAGTTGAGATTTCATGCTCTGGGGTATGGTTCGGACCCTTGAGATCTCATGATGCCATTATGGTAGGGAGGAAATGAGCACAATTTTGTTAGTTCAGTTGCATCTTATGCTTGCATTTTCCTCTCTTTACGATGTTTCATATGTACATGTTATATTATGAGGATTTTTCTTTATATGGTTAGATGTTGTTTCTGATTTGTAAATTGGTATATTAGGTATGTTAGATTTCTTTATGCTCTCAAGTGTTCATTCCTCGATTTACATGGATCGAGTACTCTCTGGTGTAGAGGTTTTTCTTATTTCTTTCTTTTGTTTTGACTTTGGGTTTTTTTGTTGTCCTATGGTCATATGAGACTATAAATTCTCATATGAGGCAAGAAATCACTCATATGGGGATGAAAATGATCATATGAACCTTTGTTGACACTTAAAAACTTTGAAGACCACTTGTATGAATCACAAGGAAAGCTCATAAAGGAGCTAGTCCTAACTTGTACAAGACTGACAACTTGTTTGGTCTTTTGGAAAATAGTGAGTGGTTTCCTACACTTGGAGAAGATATAACTTATAATGTTAGATACCTTTTGTGTCCCACATCTTACTATGTTAGAACATATCTAGTATTGAGTGTTTTCAAGAACTTGGTCTTTGGTTTTCCATAATGTTAATTGGAATGAACTTATATACTTTAATAATTTAGGAATAATGCTTTTGGTTTTTAAATGAATGTGTTGTAAGTGATGAAATGCTTGGGGATCTTTGGTTGGTTATTGGTGAAGTCTTTTGTTGTAATCCATTTTATGTTTTTGTTACATGTTTATATTCTTTATCTTTAAAAAAAATACATTTGTCTTTTTTTATCCTTGTTTTTCCAAGGATCTTTGGGTAGAGAATTATGTTTTCCATATAGGGACCCCTTATGGTACACTTCTAGGCAATTAGGATACATGTTTGTCTTAACAGGACCTAGGGAGTCTACTAGGTCATTATGTGAGTTATGGCTTACGAAATGGGTCCTAATGGCTCTTAATAGGGCATAATAGGTTTCTATAGGCAATAAGGAGTCTTATATTAGGTTTTACAACATAGGGAACCCTTATGGTCTACTTCTAGGTAACTAGGATACATGTTTGACTTAAAGGGACCTAGTGAGTCTACTACATCATTATGTGTGTTATCCCTTACATTATGGGTCCTAATGATTCTTAATAGGGTTTATTAATCTTAATTAGGTAATAAGGAGTCTTATATTAGGTTTTACAACATAGGGACCCATTTTGATACACTTCTAGGTAATTAGGATACATGTTTGTCTTAAGGGGACCTAGGAAGTCTACTAGGTCATTATGTGTGTTATGGCTTACAAAATGGGTCTTAATAATTCTTAATAGGGAATAATAGGTTTTATTAGGTAATAATAAGTCATATATTAGGTTTCACCACATAGGGACCTCTTTTGGTACACTTCTAGGTAATTAGGATACATGTTTGTCTTAAGGGGATCTAGGGAGTCTACTAGGTCATTATGTGTTATCGCTTACATAATGGGTCCTAATGGATAGTAATAGGGTATAATAGGTTTAATTAGGCATTAATGAATCTTATATTAGGTTCTCCCCATAGGGACCTTTTTTGGTACACTTCTACATAATTAGGATGCATGTTTGTCTTAAGAGGACCTAGGGAGTGTACTAGGTCAATATGTGTGTTAAGGATTACCAAATGGATCCTAATGATTCTTAATAGGGGAAAATAGGCTTCATTAGGTACTAATGAGTCTTATATTAGGTTTCATGCAAGTATCTAATTTCACTAATCATGTAAGTTATAACATGTTGAATCATGTAAATTAAACCAATGCTGCCTTGTTTAGGACTTATACACATACATGTACACATGCTCATTTATAAATTTCCTCTTATGTGTGTCTATTCATTTCATGTTTAGGAATTATAAATGTCTACATGTTCATTATTTTTCTCCCTCTTATATGTGTATATTTATTTTAGGTTTAGGACTTATATATACATTTATCACATTCATTTCATGTTTTCTCTTAGATGTGTATGTTCATTTCATGTTTAGCACTTATATATTTATACATGTTGATTTCATGTTTTCCTATTATATGTTTATGTTTATTTTGTGTTTCCTCTTATATGTATATGTTATTTCATGTTTAGGACTTATACACGTTGAATCACAAAAATTGAACCAATCATGTCTAATCATAAATTAGAAACGTATATATCATGTATCTCTAATGTCATAAAAATTATAATGTCAATAATCTAGAATTGAAAAAAACATATCTAATTATTAACTATGCACTATAATGAACACATTTCAAATAATCTAGAAATGAAATAATTGATTGTCTAAAATCATTAATCACGTTAAACTTATATTTAATATTTAATCGCCTAAAGTTTCAAATTAATCACATGTACTCATGTAAACCTATAAATTAAATAACATAAATTGAACCAATCATGTGTCTAATCATAAAAAATAAACACAGAGAGAGAGAGAGAGAGAGAGAGAGAGAGAGAGAGAGAGAGAGAGAGAGAGAGCATGTCTAATCATAAACTAGAAAGATATATCACATTAAATTTTAATCATAAATATTGAACATAAAATAAAAATTAGACCAAATTGAATAGACATATATATAAAATTATATACACACTAAACATGTACATGTATCAACTATAGAAGACCAGTGTCTAAAATATATATAAATACATGTCTAGAAGTATTGTGCTAGAGATATACTAACAAGTATCATCAATGTGAACAAGAAATGTATCAATGAGTATGAGGAATGTGAACAAGAACTATATATATATGTATGCATGTGTGTGTGTGTGTGTGTGTAGATACAAACTAACTCATGTGGCTCTAGAACCACCTACTACATCACCTGATGATGCACCTACTATAGGGCTCTACATAAATTATATATTTCAATACATTAGATATGTAAATTAAAAAATATTTTAAAGAAGAGTCTAATTTTAATACTTTTATTCAAAATAAAATTTAAATTTACAAATTAAATTCAAATTAACTTACCTGTTGTTGGAAATATAAGAGGAGTAACTAATAGGGGAGGGGTGAATCAATTACCTCAAAAAAAAATCCAAGATCCCTTAAGATGTCAATACAATTCAAAATCAAACTCTGCTGAAACTGAATTACTGATGCAAATTGGTTAACACATAAACACTCAGTTAACACTAAGAATTACCGTCACTTGGCAAACACTAAAATAATTGCGTCTTAAGATTTTTAGTGTGATTAACCTTAATTAACTTAGTTGTAGAATCATAAAGAAAATAACATGAACACAAGAGACACCAGGATTTAACGTGGAAACCCAATTTGGGAAAAACCACCAATTACAACTAGTTACTATTTTTTACTCTTCAGAAGTGAGCCTTGTTAAGAGCCAACCCTATTAAAGGTTACAAAACACACTTTTAGTTGTGACCCTATTAAAGGATTTAGTTCACCCTATTAGGAGTGGCCTTGTTAGAGGTCTTTAGACACTTCAATCTAGATGCCACCTTGTTAGAGGATTTGGCAAATAGTTGTTAAGCTAACTCTATTAAAAGATTTGATTCACTACTACAATTATTAGAGAGTAACAATGATATGACCTAATTGCTGATGCAACTATATTTTCAAATTTTAGATCTCTATTCTAGATTGAATACTTGATCCTTCTTGATCAAAATGTTCTTTGCAGCTCAGTCAACTCCTAATTTTCTTCCTTGATTTATCTTTTCAATTCCATGTTTATTCTTCTCTTAGAATTCAATCCTTAACTTGACCTTATACTTATATGTTTTACATTGTCAAGTTGGCTTGAATACAATTTCAAACAAATGAAATTCATCCCATGAGTTGCCTAGAACTAACCAACAAAACTGATATAGGAAAATCCTTTGTTAGCTGACACAACTTAGTCAACACTAACTCAAAAACAATTTTCATTTGGACTTCCTTTGGTAATCAAGTGAGATTGGTAGACATTGTCCTCTTGAAAATTCCCTTTGGTAGCCGAGTGAGCTTGGTTAACACTCGCTCTGAACTTGGTTAACATTAAAATATTTTTCATACACTAAAAATTCATTTGACTCCCAAGTGAGCTCAATATACACTAATTTCTTGGTATATACTTGGAATTTGTGTAACATCAAAGACAACATACAATTGATTGATTGTATCCAACAAACTCCCTCTTTGGCATTTATGGCAACACAACATGTCATGATACACAAAAATTTCAGAGAAAAATAGAAGGATAATATCCTTAGTTTCATTCTAATTCTCATCCATGAGAACTCCCTCTATTAGTGTGAACTCCCACTATCATCAATCTCTGATTGCAATGACTACAATAGAAAACTCTCCCTCTTTGATATCAACTCAAGTTCATTCTCCCTCTTTGACATCTCTGATATTCACAAAAAACTTCTCTAATGTATGACAAAAAGCTCTCCCTCTTTGACATCTCATGAAAAAGACAAAAATCAATGTAGTTTCCATGTACCTTGATGTACAAATTCATATGCAATATGCTCTAACATTATGATGAAGGGTGCTCCCCTTAAAACCATAAACTCATAATAGAAACAAAGAAACAATAGAAAATGCGAGAACAAAATATGGACTTCTTATTATTTCCACAAATGTGGAATTAAATTTAATTCACAAGTACAAAATACTAACCCAGATGGGCACCTTCATTACAATAATCTGCAAGACTAAGCTGCAAACTACCACCTAGAGCTATTCTAGACAATGTTTGGCCCTTTCTTAAATAGGTAATTTTATGTTGCTCAGGAAGATTCTAGACATTAAAAGTTAATACCTAGGGCTGTCAGACCCTAACAATACATATAGAGTTAGCCAAATACATCTTTGACAATTATTTTAGGAATTTTGGGTAGCCCAACTTTGGAAGACCATAACTCTCAAATCGTTGCTCTAATCAGCTATTATAACCACATTTTGGAAATGCCAACTCCTGATCTATAGGCATAGAACTATGCAAATGCCCTTTTGTCAAGTTTTCAAACCTCATCTAGGCACTCTAAGGCCTCCAACGGTGAGCCTAAACATTTTTCTCCAAATATTTCCATTGAAAATCCATAATAACTTCTCTGATACTTAAGCTAGAGCAATGCCATTTTTATGGTAGGCTTATAATTCTAAAATAAACCTTCATTTAGAAAATGAGAACATTCAAAGCTTGTATGAAAAACTTACTAAAAATAGTAAGCTCCTAAAAATAGTAACCACCCCGTCTACTAGTCCTTATTAAAATAGAAGATATTGAAAATAAAATATTTTTGGGTGATGTGAGATTGCTCTTACACCTAGGATGCTTCTGCATCAAAGACTCAGGGTAATTTGAGAAGTGACTCTGTCACGTTTCAAGTGTTCAAAGGAAAACCAAGATGGTTATACTCCTCCCTTGCTAGCCATGATGAATCCTTTACTAGCCTCCCTTTCTATTTGACCATATATTCCTCATAAGTTCTATTCCTTGTACTTTTTCCAACATGGTTGTCTAGTATCTCCTGAATCTCCTTTGTAGCCGAACTAGCTATTGGAATACTCCACTACGCTTCTACAACTTCATCTCCATCACCTCCTTTATAATACTCTATCAAATTAAAAATATTAAATACTAGTGAAATATTCAATTCAGCAGGCAACTCCACTTCATAAGAATTTTTAGAATCATGCCTTTTCACTATCTTGCATGGTCCAAACTTCTTCATCTTCACCTTATTATATGTAACCACTAGAAAACACCCCTTTCTCAAATGAACCATATTCATCTCCAATCTAAAATTCCTTATATCTTCTTTTGACATCTGCCTTAGCCTTATACTATGTATTCATTTTTATGATGTGCTTCCTCACCTCCTCATGGATAGTCTTCAAATGTTCAACAAAATCTTCTACTTCAACACTACTTATCTCTCCTTTATCCAATTGCCACAATTCATAAGCATTTTTGGGACTACTCCCATATACAATCTGGAATGGTGATTTACTATACTCTGGTTGACATAATTATTATATGGAAATTCCTCTTATGGGAAAATCATATCCCATCCTTTTGGTTTTTCTCCAACCAAACATCTTAGAAAATTTCCCAAACACCTATTCACCTCTTCTATTTGTCCATCAGTTTGAGGATGATGCAATGAAAGGAACTTCGAATTTGTCTTTGACTTCTTCCACAATGTATGCTAGAAATACCCAAAAAATTTGGTATCTTGATCTAAAAATATACTCTTTGGTAGACCATGTAGTCTCACCGCTTCTCTGAAAAATAACTCTACCACATGAACAACATCACTAGTCTTCTTGCAAGGAATAAAACATGTCATCTTTGAAATCCTGTCAACCACCACAAAAATAGAATCATGCCCATGCTATGTCTTCAGTAATCCAAGAATAAAATCCATGCTAACATCCTCCCATGGCTTATCTAGTAAAAATAATGACTAATAAAACCCTATATTCTGCTTCACTCCTTTCATCATCTGACATACTATGCAAATTTATACATACTTCTTCACATCTTGCTACAACTATAGCTAGTAATAATTATCAACAACTAAAGAAATGGTCTTATCTCTGCCAAAATGTCTAGCCAATCCTCCACTATGCTTCTCCTTGATCATATTCTCTCTCATTGAACTTCTAGGAATACACAACTGACTTCTTTTGAACAACATACTATCTTAGATCATGAAATCCAACCACTTTGTCCTATTAAGTGTAATAGGTTTTGTACAAGCCTTCTAGACTTCACCAAAATTAGGATCATCTAGATACAAAGTACTGAGTTGCTTGAACCCAACCATCTCTATCTATATTTCTGTTAGTAAAAGTTGTCTTCTACTAAGAGCATCTACAACTTTGTTGGATTTCCCACTCCTGTTTTTCAAAAAAAATGTATAACTCTGCAAAAATTCAACCCACTTCAAATGACTTTGGTTTAATTTTCTTTGACTATTCAAATATTGCAAAGCTTGATGATTAGTATACTAAACAAACTCCTTAGGAAGAAGATAGTATCTCCACTTCTTCAATGCTTGAACTATAGCATAAAATTTCCAATCATAAACAAAATATTTTCTTTTTGCATCATTCAACCTCTCACTAAAATAAGCAATAGGTCTACCTTATTGGCTCAAAAAAACTCCTATTGTAGTATTACTAGAATCATAGTCTACTTGAAACACCTTGTTAAAAAATGATGCTTAGTAACATTCTATTTCAATAAATTAAAACTATTATTTGCTCCTACAATCCACTTAAATCCCTTCCTATCCCCTCTCATTATTTCAATCAAGGGCCCACAAATACTGCTAAAACCTCTTATGAACTTCCTATAAAAACTAGCTAGTCCATGAAAAGATCTTACCTCTATCACACTTCTTGGAGTAGGCCATTCAAGGATAGCCTTCATGTTCTCTAGGTCTATTTTCAAACCTTTTTCTAAGACTACAAATCCTAGGTGCACCAACTCCTTTTTTACAAAACTACACTTCTTCAAGTTTATCAAAAAATTTTCTTCCCTCAACTTATCAAACACCTTGCAAATATGGATCAGGTGCTCTTCTAATGTCTTACTAAAGATCAAAATATCATCTAGGTAAACAATGAAAGACTTACCCAAAAATTCCTTTAGTACCTCATTCATTTGCCACATGAAAGTGTTCGATGCATTGGTTAGCCTAAATGCATGACTAACCACTTGTTTAATTCTTATTTGTCTTGAAAGTAGTCTTCCATTCATCACCTTCTCTGATATGAATCTGATGGTACCCACTCTTCAAATCTATCTTTGTGAAATACTTAGCCCCACTCAAATAGTCCATAATATCATCCATCATTGGCAATGGAAATCTATACTTGATTGTGATCTTATTGATAGCACAAGAATCTATGCACATCCTCCATTCTCTATTCTTCTTTGGTGCTAATATGATTGGTACAACATAGGGACTTAGGCTCTCTTGAATCAACCCTTTCTACAACAACTCATGAACTTGTCTATTCAATTCTTCATTTTCTACTAGTGTCATTCTATGTGCTACCTTGTTTGAAAAATTGGCTCTTGGAACCAAATCCATCTAGTGACTAATCTTCCTCATTGTAGAAAATCCATCAGGTACATTATCTAATACAATATCAAAAAAATCTCCCAACATATCTACAACTTCTATAGGTACCTCCTCTACTTCTTCTTTACTATCTTTTGGAATTATAGCAAAACATAGATGCTCATGCTTCATACGTTTGAGATACTCTTTTCCATCTCCTAAACATATTTTGGCAACACCACATACCTTTTCTTCTTTATCCTTCGATGACTTCAACTTATGTTTCACTCCATCCTTGGTCAAAGTGTCGGTATTTTCTCACCCATTGTGTACAACATGTTTGTCAAATTCCCACAACCTCCCCAATAACATATGACATATGTCCATAGGTATGACATCAAAAACTACCTCATCCTAGTAGCTTCCAATCTTGATTTCACTAAGCACTACTCATTGACCATGACCTTCTAATCATCTTGCACCCAAGAAATACGGTATGGATGTGAGTGTTTCTATCTCTTTAGCTTCAACTTTGTGACCATAATTTCTGATACCAGATTGTCAGTACTTCCACCATCAAATATCACATCACAATAGTTATCTCCACATCTACACCTTGTGCGAAACAAGCTCCTTCTTTGATTAGGTTCATTCTTACCACTGAACATGACTCTTCTATTAAATAGGACTTCTCCTATTTCAACATCTTCAAAATGTGATGCTCTAGCATCTTCATCAACATGTGTAACTCTAGCCTAGCCTTTTGTTCTTTGATCTGTCCTTCCTTGGAAATGGGAACATTCAAATGCTCTACGCCCTTCTTCTCTATAGTGCAAACATTTCTTTGGTAAAAGCACAAACCTATATCACCCTTTTATAAAGGGAAATGCTAACAAAAGTATAACAGTTCATCTTCAATGACATAAAAATGGTAGTATTATTTAGAATTTGATAATGAAGTAAACTAATAAAATGTGTAGAAATAGATGAATTTTAGGATTATAATTTTTAATAATTATTTGAATAATAATTGGTATATTTTCCTAATTTTTAAAGACAATTCCTTGCTTGCTAAAAAATGTTGAAAATTAGGGGTCTAGTTCCCACCACAAAATAATGTGAAAATAAACTTATTTATGTTTGATCTTAGATTATGTTATAGATAACATATATAGCTAGAACAATCAAAAATAAAAATTGGCTTTAGATCTATATTTTATATTTTATAACAACTTTAAATTAATTCATACAAAATCGATAGTTTTCATCTCCCACCACATTTAAAAAAAAAAATCTTTTCCAACCAAAAGAAAAATTATACATTCTTGAAGAAGACTCTCTCCTCTAGAACGTCATGTGATTTTTAATTTTTTTTGACATGACTGAATATTTTTTTCTTTCTCAAACTTGACATCTTCTCGAATGTTAAAATGTGTACTTGTATAAATTTTTAATTACAATATAGCATATCTAATTAAAACACTATAAACTCTGTATGAGAATATTCTTGACATTGAACTCTATTAAATGGTGTTTATATGTTATTAAAAAATTATCATAAAAAATAGTAAGAGTTGTTGAAACATCTATTTTTTGAAATAATTTTATTTCTTTAGTAATTGGATACAAACTAGTATAAAACATGCATTTAATAGACATTTCCAATTGGAAAAGTATGAGACCGTATATAACTTAGCTAGAGTGAATTTGTCTAGATCATATGTTTGAATAAAATTGATTTTTAGATAAAAATACTCAAATTTAGTCATTCTGATAAGTCAGAAAAGGTGAAACAACATTGTACTTTTACCCTCCCACAGAATCCTCCTCTTCCAAATCCTTGTCTTCTACCTCTTCCTCTTTGATCTCTATTGTTCTCATCATGGAAACAATTGGAATTGTTTCTCCTCTAGTTTTGACTACTACTTCTAGGCTCCTCATCCTTGTTGTTCTAATCATCATTATGGCCTCCATAAGATCATCCACCAGATCTTCCACTGTGACCTCTTCCACTGTTCTTGTTGTCAATCTTCTTGCTCAGTTTCTCTTCAACTCTTAGGGAAAATCGGTATTCCTCCTCAATACTGATCATTTGAACTAGACTCAGCTCATCCTTAATACTTGGCCTTAACCCATTAAGATAATGGGCTACTTTATGCTTATTAGCTTCTGCATGGCTTGCTCTAATGAGAACTCGGTAGAACTCTTCGGTATACTCTTGGGAAATTTTTTTTTCTTGCTTCAACCCTTTCATTTTCTTCAATTATTCAAGCTCATAATCCATGGAAATAAATTGCTAGTTTAGTTTAGCTATCATCTGATCCCATCTAGTGATTTTGTCCTTTCCCTTTCTATTTTGCTCCAATTGAACCTTCTACCACTAGATCTTTGCATGTCCCTTTAGGTTCGCCTTCACAAACTTGACCTTATTAGGATCCTCAATACCTTCATACTTAAAGTACTCCTCCAATTCATTAATCTAGTCAATTTGTTCCTTTGGGTTAAGATTTTCCAAAAATGTGGGTACTTCAAACCTAGGTCTTTTTCCAATCTTGGAAATGGCCTTAAAAAGCCTCTCTTCTTTTGGGTTTAGAACTACCTCTACTTCGGCATTTTCTTCTACTTTGTACTCATCCTCAATTTTATCTCTTACAGGAAGATTTATTCCTCTACACATTTGTTCTTCTAATACTTGTATTTTTCTTTGGAGGGCTCTAAAATCCTTAGGTGTAACACCTACAACTCTTCCACCATGCTCTCTTCGTGGAGGTATTTTCACACTTTTTCTAAAACCCTAGTGCAAGCTGCCTCACAATAAATGATTTGTCTACATGCTGAACCCAAACTACTGTCCTAATGCAAACTGCCTCATAGTCAATGATCTATTCACACACTGAAGAAATCTAGCTCTAATACCACTTGATGAAGGTTGCTCCCCTTAAAACCATGAACTCATAGTAGAAACAAAGAAACAAAAACAAATGCAAGAACAAAATATGGACTTCTTATTGTCACCACAAATGCAAAATTATAGAATTCACAAGTACAATATGCTAACCCACATGGGCACCTTCATTATAGTAATTTACAAGACTAAGCTGTGAAATACCACCCAAAATTGTTCTAGACAATGTTCGGGCCTTTCTTAAATATACAATTTTATGCCACTCGGGAAGGTTTTGGACATTAAAACTTAATACCTAGGGCTAAGAGACCCTAACAATACATATAGAGTCATCCAAATACATCTTTGACAATTATTTTAGAAATTTTGGGTAGCCCAACTTTGGAAGGCCATAACTCTCTAATCGTTGCTCTAATTGGCAATTAGAAATACTTTTCAGAAATGCCAACTTTTGATGTACAAGCTTAGAATTGTGCAAGCGCCCTTCCATCAAGTTTTTAGACCTCATCTAGGTACTCTAAGACCTCCAACAGTGAGCTTGAAGATTTTTCTCCAAATATTTCCACCAAAAATCTGCAATGAATTCTCCAATACTTAAGCTGGAGCAATGAGATTTTTATGGCAGGCTTAAAATTCTAAAATGAGCCTTCATGTAGAAAATGAGAACATTTCAAGCTCATATGAAAAACTTACTAAAAATAGTAATCTCCTAGAAATAGTAACCACCCTGTCTACTAGTTTTTCATTAAAATATAAAAGACTGAAAATAAAATATTTTTGGGTGATGCAAGATTACTCTTACATCCACGGTGCTCCTACATCACAATATTGCATCAACTTGTCTGATCTTCAACATGCTTGGTTGATGCATTATTAAAATTTGATTAGTGAGCTTTAGATAGGGGAATGACCCCTAGCTTACCTCTTAGATACAAAAATGCATCCTTAGGAAATGGCTTGTGAATATGTCTGTAATATATTCTTTTGTATTCACATATTCAAATCTCACCTCTTTTTCTTGAACCAATTCTCTCAAGAAGTGATATTTTATTGCAATGTGCTTGGTCTTGGTATGCATCACTAGATTCTTTGATATGTTGATTGCACTTGTGTTATCATAGAAGATAACAATGGGGTCCTTGATCTCCTCCTTCATACTTGAAAATAGTTTCTTGAACGAAACAATGTTGGAATAATTGACTATTATAGCAAAACATATTCTACTTCTGCTATAGATTGAGAGATATAATTTTGCTTCTTGCTTGTCCAAGATACCAACCTCTTTCCAAGAAAAAGGTTCTCCACCACTAGTGCTCTTTCTATCATCAACACTTCCTACCCAATCTACATCAGTGAATTCCTTCAATTCAAACTTTCCTTCTTTCTTGTACCACAAACCATAATCTTTAGTACCTTTCAAATACCTCATGATTCTTTTGATTTCCATCATATGATTTTTTTTATGATTAGTAGAGAATCTAGCCACCATACCAAATGATAATTCTATATCAGGTCTTGTATGCACTACATATTGAAGTTTTCCAATCATTGATTTGTATGTAGTTTGATCTACCTCTTTGGAATCATCATTATTGGAAAGCTTATGTCCAATAGACATAGGTGTTCCAACTGGTCTAAAATCCTCCATTGCAATTTTTTTTAGTATCTCCTTGATGTATTTTGATTGAGTAATATAGATACCATCCTTCATCTATTGAATTTATACGCCAACAAAGAATTTGATCTCTCCAAACATTGATATTTCAAATTCCTTACTTATTTCTATAGATTTTTTTTGCACAAATCTTCAATTCCACTAAATAATGTATCATCTACAAAGATTTCTACCAACACAATATTCTTAATTGGTCCTTCTTTGATGTATAGGTAGTTGTTATTATTAGTTCTTTAAAAACAATCTTTACGAGATAGTTATCTAACCTTTCATACCATGCTTTGGAGGCTTGTTTGAGACCATACAAATCTCTGTGTATTCTGCAAACCATGTCCCTTTTGCTAGGATCAATGAAACCTTCTAGTTGCTCAATGTAGACTTCCTCTTCTAAGATTCCATTCAAGAATGTTGATTTCACATCCATCTGATATATGTTGAATCCTTTGTGTGCTGAATATGCAAGGAGTGTTATAACACCTTCTAGTCTAGCAATAAGAGAAAAAGTTTCTCCATAGTCAATACCTTCCTCTTGAGCATTACCCTTGCAAACTAATCTTGCCTTGTTTCTTGAAACTTCTCCATTCTCATTCAACTTATTTATGAATAGCCATTTTGTGCCAATTACATTCTTGTCCTTGGGTATAGGAACAAGAGTCCAAGTTTTATTCCTTTCAATCTGAAAAATCTCTTCATTCTTTACCTCTATGCAACTTTCATTTTCTAATGCATCTTTGATAGTTCTAGGTTCAAATTCAGTAAGAAAATAGGTACCTTTTAATTTTTTCCTTGTCACTGTACCATATATCTAATCTCCAATGATTTTCTTGGGTTCATGACACCTTTTGACATTTCTAACAATCTAGGCTTGTTCTTTTTGAATTCACTAGGTTCAACATGATTTTCTAAATCATGCTTGGGTTCCACTATCTATGACTTAGGTCTGTCCAATGACTCGATTTGCACTTGCTAAAACTTGGGTCCTTCTCACTATGACTTAGGTCCTTCAAACTATGACTCAAGTTACATTGGGTGCAAATTGGGGATTTCAAGGCTGCCATTTGCTTGAACTTTAGGTAAAGTATTAGGCTCATAGTAGTCTTTAGGTTCTTTTCTACTTTTTTCCTTAGACTCTTTTTATGATTTTGTGAGTAGATAGATTTAAACATTTATATGCTTTACTCTTACTATACTATGCCAAGAATATGCCTTCATCACTTTTCACATCAAATTTTTCTTTTCTTGACTCCTTCAGAATATAACATTTTCTTCCAAATACTTTGAAATAGAACACATTAGGTTTATAACCATACCATAATTCAAAAGGTGTTTAATTTGAGTCCTTCTTCAACTGAACTCAGTTCAAGGTATGAACTGTAGTGCTAATTACTTCTTTCCAATATTTGATAGCAAGACTTTTCTCTATCATAGTGTCCTTGCACAATCCATGATTGATCTATTCCTTCTTTTAGCAATGTCATTCATCTAAGGTGTACCAAGTGCAAATAGCTATCTTTTAATTCCTCTTTCATTGCAAAATTCATTGAATTCATTTAAGATGAATTCACCTCCTCTATCTAATCTTAAACATTTTAGTTTCTTTCCTATTTGCTTCTTAACTCTAGCCAGATACCATTTTAATTTTTGAAAAGCTTTTGATTTATCATTTAAATAAATAACTATCATCATCCTAGAATAATCATCAAGAAAAAAAAAAAAGAGTACTTATGTCTAGTGTAGCTTTGTATGCCAATAGGTCCATACAGGTCTGTATGAACCAACTCCAAGACTTCTTCAGAATATTAGTTTTTTCTTTTAAAACTTATCTCTCCCATCTTTCCAATTTGATAATTTTTGTACATTCCCATATAAGTTTATTCAGGCTTGGAATGCCTCTAACCCTTTTGTTCTTTCTTATGTTGACCAAGTTATTAAAATTCACATGACACTACCTTTTATGCCTTAACCAATTTTCTTCTACTTGAGCTAGAGATCATGAATTTATAGTTAGATATAGGTAGAATAGATTACCTCTTGTTTGGTTACCAGTCCCAACTAGATTTCCATCTCTATCTTGTAGATTGGATTTTCTATCCATGATTTCTACCTTGAATCTAAGGTTATTCAACTATGCCACACTAAGTAGATTATGCTTTAGTCCTTCAATCCAATAAGCATTACCACATCTGACATCATTAGTCAGTGCAATACAACCTTTTGCCTTCACATAACAAGGTTTGCCATTTCCAAATTTGACACTCCCACCATCATAATGTTTCACATTCTCAAATTTAGATTTATCATTAGTCATGTGGTAAGAACAACCACTATCAATAATCCATGTATCATTCTTATTAACATGTGAGATAAGCTCCATCTTATCATTCTCATCATCTGAGTCATCCTTGACAGTAATGTAAACCATTTCATTTTCTTCTCTACTATTAGAATCTTTAGCAATGTAGAAATATTTCTTACCTTTGTCCTTGTAGTCCTTGTAGCTTTTGAAATCCTTCTTTCCTTTGTACTTGTCATTCTTCTTTTCTTCTTTGTCTTCTCTATTTGGACACCTTGCAACAATATGACAAACTTCTTCACAAGGAAAGCATATGAAAGGAATTTTTCCTTTGTACTTTCCTTTTCCTTTGGGAAATCTTCTTACAAGAAATGCTTCAATGACTTCAAGATCATCATTAGAACCATCTTCATCTTCATTGTCAGACCTCTTGATTTTAGACTTTAGAGCTTTCTTCTTGAATGATAGCTTGGCTTATAATGTGGACTCAAGGTAACTAGAGTTAGGAACATAATTATCAAAATTATCTAACTCAAATGTTGACAACCTTCCTAGTAGTGCATCCAAGGTTATATCATTCTTAGGATCACATCTCATTTCTTGAATAACTAACACTCTAATTGCATAAATAGGAAGAAGGGTTATGAGTACCTTTCTTACCACTATTACACCATCAATTTCCCCACCTAAGGCTCTGATTGCACACACACTAGATTTGATTCTTTCACTATAATATGTAATGTTATCATCTTCTCTCATCTTCATATGATCAAATTGATCTCTAAGATTTTTTGCCTTAGCTCTCCTTACATTGTCATCTCCTCCATAGATAGCTTTTAGCTTGATCCACATCTCATAAATAGTAGCACAATCTTTTACCTCATCAAATTCAACATAGTTGAGAGTGGAAGCAATGCCAATCATCATAATGCTATGATTCTTCTTTTCTATAATTTCTCCCATAGTCATAGTTCCAGTAGGTGCCACATACTTGGTGTTCAGATATTTTAGGCCCAATTCTCCAACTTTTTCCAAATGCAACTTCATAAGTTCCTTCCATGCTTGGAAATTATTTCTATTCAACTTAGGAATCTCCCTTTTGTAAGACATCTTTATATTTAGCTTGGGTCCTTGAAACCTTCTCTGCAAGCACCAAAAGCTCAAATACCAATTGTTGGAAATATAAGAGGAGTAATTGAAAGGGGAGGGTTGAATCAGTAGCCACAAAAACAAACCCAAGGTCCCTTAAGATGTCAGTACAATTAAAAATTAAACTCTATTGAAACTAAAATACTATTGTAACTCAATTAACACAAGAACACTTGGTTCACACTAAGAATTATTGTCACTCAATAGACACTGGAATAATTCCTTTTTAATATTTTTAGTATGATTAACCTCAATTAACTTAATTGTATAATCATAAAGAAAATAACATGAACACAAGAGATATCAAGATTTAACATGAAAACTCAATTTGGAAAAAACCACCAGTTGCAACTAGTTAATGTTTTTCACTCTTATGAAGTGAGCCCTATTAGGAGCCAACCTTGTTAAATGTTAAAAAATACACTGTTAGATGTGACTTGTTAAGGGATTTAGTTCAGCTAATTAGGAGTGATCTTGTTAGAGGTCTTTAGACACTTCAATCTAGAAATGCCACCTTGTTAGAGGATTTGGAAAATAACTATTAAGCTAACTCTATTAAGAGATTTGATTCACTACTAAAATTATTACAGAGTATAAATGATATGACCTGATTGCTGATGCAACTATATTTTTTGATTTTAGATCTCTATTTTGGCTTGAATAGTTGATCCTTCTTGAATAGAATGTTCTTTGCAGCTCGGTCAACTCCTAATTTTCTTCCTTGATTTATCTTTTCAATCCCATACTTCTTCTTCTCTTACAATTCAATCCTCAAATTGACCTTATAATTATATATTTTACCTTGTCAAGTTGGCTTGAATACAAATTCAAACAAATGAAATTCATTGCATGAGTCAACTAGAACTAACCAAAAAAAATGATATAGGAAAATCCTTCGTTATCTGACCCAACTCGATCAACACTAACTCAGAAATGATTTTCCTTCAGAATTCCTTTGGTAACTGAGTGAGCTCAGTTAACACTTATTCCATTCCAACTTTTTTTTTGGTAACCGAGTGAGTTCAATTGCCATTATCTTCATGCAAACTCCCTTTGGTAGCCAAGTGAGCTTAGTTTACACTCGCTCTAAACTTGGTTAACATTGAAATGCTCGTCATACACTGCAACTTCCTTTGACTCCCAAGTGAGCTTGGTATACAATGATTTCTTGGTATAAACTTGACATTTGTGTAATATCAAAGGCAACATACTATTGAATGATTGTATCTAACACCCATGTATCCTAATCAATAGTATAAATATGTCTCATGTCACCCTCACCTAGTAGTGCACCTACTACAAGAATCTATAAATTATATGAAAATAAATTATATATACATGATAATTTATATAAGGCTTGAGTCCACAAAATACATTTTGATTCAAATAATTTTAAATTTACAAATTAAATGAATTAACTTACTTGTGTATCATAATCAATAGGATCACCAAATGCCTATAAATTTCCATATGAAAATTATGTCATTGTAGCAGGGTCCTATTTTAACACAATATATATACATATAAATATATCAAATTATTAATATAATATGTACAAATATATATATATATATATATATATATATATATATATATATATATATATATATATATATATATATATATATATATATATATATATATATATATATATATATATATATATATATATATATATATATATATATATATATATATATATATATATATATATATATATATATATATATATATATATATATATATATATATATATATATATATATATATATATAAAGTGTTTAACATAAAAAATTTAATCCATTTTTGGTTTCATACCTAGAATGAATGTCCAACCTCAAATAAATCAAATTAAAAGATTGTATGGAGACTGCATTAGGACCAATGGCCTCATCCATTAGAAGGGATGAGAATCCAATCATGAATCAAGAGGTCATAGGTGTCTTCTGCATACAAGAAGGCGTAGATTGTACTATAGGAGGTGTAGACTATACTTGAGGTGGTGTGGATTGTACTGCATCCTAAGGTGTTTACTCTAGAGAAGATTGCTAGAATATTTAGAATAACTGAGAGGGGGGTTAAATGAGTTATCCAAGGTCCAAATTGTTGAGTTGTCATTATGCATGATGCTAAACAATAGGAATTCTTGCAAACTCCTCTCTTGAAAAGATGATCTTGTGAATCAACTCCAAGGTTCTGGGTGATCTTCTGACCTACTAGAATCCATTCAGTTGAAGATAAATGTGATTGTTCACAAGGAGGCATTTTTTGGTTCATTTTGATTTCAGATGAGATGAAGAATCTACACACTACTTCAAAATAAAACATGCAAAAAAGAACTATGTTTTTGTATTTTTATGTTTTTTATGAATGCAGTCTAATAATCCAACTAAAATGAATTCCTATTCTAACAAGGGGGTTAATAAAGAAAATAATTTTTTTAAAAGGAAATAACATGAAAATAAAATCCTA
Organism: Cupressus sempervirens; assembly: GCA_028749045.1. Classification (NCBI taxonomy): domain Eukaryota; kingdom Viridiplantae; phylum Streptophyta; class Pinopsida; order Cupressales; family Cupressaceae; genus Cupressus; species Cupressus sempervirens. The sequence continues at coordinate 674,877,658 of CM053786.1, read as the reverse complement.
ATGGACATAAGCCATGGAAAACAACATGTCTATGAGTTAAGATATCAAAGAAATCAATGGGTAACCAATGAGGGAGTAAGATCAGGACCCTGTGATTCTGGAGGCATCTATGTCCAATCCTCTTATTGGGGTTCACCTATTAGGGTATCCCTAATCTTATCCCCAATCAACTCCATCCCTATGGGCATAAAATAAAAATCTAACATCTTGAATATGTCATTTCCCTCTTTACTCTACTCATCCAACCATTTTTGTACTTCATCTTTTAAAGAAGTTTCTTCCAAAAGTTCCTCTAGGGTGGATGGTAGTGTAACTATGGAACTTCTCCTCCTTTCTTGTTCCATGGCTCTAGTTAGCTAGGTTCTTCTTTGTATGGCCACATCCTCCTTCTCACCTTCCTCTTCTTCTTCTTCTTCCCCCTCGGGAATAAGTTTTGAGACATATGGGAAAGGAACCATCCTTCTAATCACCCTTTGCCTCTTCTTCATCAAAATCTTGATCTTCTTTTGTTTCTTAGAGGTAGAAGGGGATGCTGGTTCTGCTTACAAAGGGGGAGAGACTTGTTTAATTTCACCCTTTGTCTAGCTGGGCACAACTAGTGGCAATTGAGGATTTGTTTGGAATTGGGAAGCTCCAATATCTTATGATCCTTGCACATTAATTTCCTGCTACTGAGGAGGTGCCTGTACTTCACCCTCTTTTATTTCAGCCCTTTGAGGATAACTCCTCTTTCTTTTTCCCTTTCCTTTCCTCTCCAAAGGGTGATAGTATCCAATTGGGTGGTCAAGTTGATATACTATTTTTAGCCTTATTGGTAACTGGGCTACAAAGGTACGAATTGTAACCTTCTTTCCTCTACCTTTGTCTGAGTGGGCTTGTGTGTGAAAAACCACTGTGTCAGGTATTGGATCAAGTTGGAATGGTTTCTTGATCTAATCCTATATCATCCTAATGATGTGCCTCACTCTATGATTTATATCATCACTCTCCTCTCTGTACACCTCAGAATTCATTATGAGTGCCTCTCCAATTTTGTCCATGTTGAATAAAGGGTCCAACAGCTCCCACGTGTCTTGCTTCAATATCTCCTTAGGAAGTTAAACCTTTAAAGCCTTTTTAGCCAAATACAAAGTCATCCTACAATAGTCCCTAATATGAACATCGTAGTCATTCATTGCATTCATCCAATGATCTTCAATGGCCCCTTTGTGCTGAAATTCCCTACCTGCCAGACTCTAAACTTTCTTAATATTGCCAAAACAAGGCTTGGGAGAATTGTACTCTTCAAAAAGACATTTCTCCTATTCCCATTCAAAACATGGAATATCCTATTTCTACTTCACTTGATATGGTCCTATGACTAGGGGCCATGTCTAACAGGGCCTTTGTTATCTCCTTACTCTATCATAGGTAGACTCAATTTGTCATGCAATCTCTAATAAGACAAGTCTATCACTAGGATATCTAGGGAGCTTCTTTGGGTTGATAGTGGCACCAACTACCCTTAGATAGGTGAATGTTTTGAATTGAATGTAATAGGCCTCGAGAGCTGTTATCTGTGCTACTGTATCACTAGATAATCTTTTTTCATAGTCTCCCTCTATGAATTGGATGATAGAAAAAATGAAGGCATCATTCATGATTCAATATTCTTTGCTCTATCTTGAGAGCTTCTTCTTCACCAATTAGGGGTAGATGATATACAACCAAGCATTGGGATCTTGCATGCTACCCCTCTTGTATAATTCAAGATAGTTTGTTTCCCTTGCAGCTAATAGATAAACCAAATATGAAGTCATGTATAACTTCTTCTTATCCTTAACTACCTCCAATTGTTCACACAAGTTTTCACTCAATGTGGTGGCCCAATCAAGTGGCATCCTTGCCGTCTTGATAGTCTCAATGAAATTAACCATAAAAACATTCAAGTGCCTAGCTACTATTAGACCCATCACACTACTCAAAAGTATGATAGAATATCCAATATCTTCCTTCATATACCCTCTTTTCATATCCACCTTCCCTATTACCTTCCCCAAAGGAGTCTTCTCAATAAGATAAGAGGATTGGATGATCTCAGTTGCCTCACTTAGGTGTTCTCTATACCACCTTTTTGTTGCCTCATAGCTGAGTCTGATGAATTGATCTGCCCTAGGGATATGAAATACTCTCTCAATGTTGTTGGGTTAGAGGTCAAGGACAACTTCTCCAGTCATTCTCTTCACTACTCTTTCCTCAGGAACAAAGTTTTGTGCTAGTGTCATTATGAGCTCATATAACTGTATTGACGTTGAGTGCAAAGCTACATTCACCAACCCTGATTGGATTAATGTTGATACCATAGTTGATCTCTCCTTGGACTTGTTGAAAATCCTTATGAACTCTCCCAGATTAGTGTGTCCCAAATTAGTATCCCTAATCTCAATGTAGTCATCTTGGAACCTTGATTTTGAGGGCATGCCTTGGAACTTAAATACAATGGGCTTTGGTGCCATTTTCTCACCGGATGAAGATGCCATTATATTTGCATGAGAAAAAAGAAGGCATCCATTAGTTCAAAACCAAGAATGGGAAGGTTACGAGAAAATCTAAAAGGTTAAATGCATGAAAACCCATCATTATCCCCTAATCCTTTTTTCTTTAAAACAAACATTAAAATATAAGGTGCACACTTGTGCACTAGATCAGGTGCACAAGAGTGCACCTTATTTTGGGGTTTCACTTTGATTATGGGTTCACACTAGTGCACCTGATTAAGTGCACAAGTGTGCACCACTTAATTTTTTTCTTGTTATAAAATGTGCATGGGGGTGTGCAATAGTGCACTACATTAGGTGTGCACCTGTACATCCCAATTTCTAGCTTTGTATTAGTTGTTTGTTTTAGAGGTGCATAGCTATGCACCAAGTCAGGTGCACAACTGTGTACCCTTATGTGCTTGTGTTCTTGTGTAGGGAAATGTAGGTGGAACACTAGGTTAGGAGAACAGGTGTGGTTGAAAGGTACTGGCGAGGTTTGAGAGCATAAAAACTACAATGCTTTGGAGTACAGAAGACAATGGAAAATGAAAATGAAGTGGGGAGATAGGAGGGGGTGGGGGTTTATATAACCCCACTCACCTTTGGTGGTGTGCTAGTGTGCACCTCTATAGCTACCCAACAATGCATCATGAAAGTGTGATGCACACGTGTGCAATAGGGTAGATGCATTGATTCACAATTTTTTTTGAACTTTTGACTTTTGACTATATGATTTCTTGACCAACACCTAGGACATGAACTTAGGGATTGGTAGGACCCCAAAATTGGATTGAATCCTAGACAAAAGTGCCAAATAGAGTAGGGGGTCCCCATTTTGATTAGGAAATGGGGCATGTGTTGTGGAACAACAACAAATAGCCCTAACAAAAGGAAGAAATAACAAAGGCATTTCTTCACCAGCAAGCATTCTTTCAACATGTGTCAATAGCAATAGAATCTCAAACTTTCTTAGCAAATTTTGAGTGACTTTGCAGTCAAAAATTTAGGATCCAAAACCTTTGAGGTCAATGTGTGATTCATGTATTCATTCCCTTTTACATCTCAGGATGCAGTCTATCAAGGTTTTTCGACAACATGGAAACCATCTTCCACCCTTCTTGGCTCATTCATTAGGAATCTCCACGAAGGTTGTTTGTCAATCATTTTCTTGACCAGATGAGAGAATCAGTTCAAGGGCTCTTAGTGAGCTATCACTTTCCTTTAATTTTTTGGAAATTTTTGAATAATTGCTCCATTTAGTTCATTATGTCACTATTTTATGAAACAAAGTTTTAGTACAAGATACTTCATTTTGAAAATGTATCTTTTTCTATTTTAGATATTTTAGAATCCTTCAGTCTTAACACTGTTCTTTTATTTTATTTTCTTTCTCTCTCTTTTTTTCTCTTTTTTTAATTTTGTATCCTGAGTACACTTAGACTATCTAGCCAAAACATCGGTGTCATTTCTTGGATTTGATCCTTTTTGAACATCCCTTGCATTCCTCTTTTAGAACCTTTTAGAAACTCTCAGGCCAAATAATGATCTTAGCAATCCTTTGAGAAGACCCCTCCTATTTGAACTAATTGAGGTTTGGATCATCCCTTGCCATCTTCAACCTTAATTCGACAACACCTAAGAAAATTGATCTTTAAGTTCACAAAATGTTGAGAGCTTGTTGGTTTAGAATCCTGAGTTTAAGACTAAAAGTCTCCCTATTTCTGCAAGCAACATCCATTCCTCAGTTGATATAAGACACACAATCATCCAAATGTTTTGACAAAGAAATACCTCTTCCTAAAATCGAAACCAAAAGAGTAGTTAGTAAAATATCTTGAGATAAAATCTCAAGAGCACATTACCTCCTCGGGCTAACCCAAATTTGAAAACAAACACATGACTCAAAGCAAACACACAAATAAAAGCAAACACACTTGCAGAAAATAAACACACTTGCAAAAATAAACACACTTGCAGAAATAAAATCTAACTAATTGTAAAAATAAAATGTAACTAAAATTTTTTGTTTTTTTTGTTTGTTTTTGGTTTCTTTTAGGCCTCAAAATAATGTTTCAGAAATTGCCCATTTACTAGTAAGGGAAAAAATTTCCCTTGTAAGAAACTAAGCCTAAAAGTATTTTCTCTAAGAATTGCTACAATCTGATAAGGACTAGTCCACAAGCGTTGAAACTTGGTATGGTTGCCTAGTTTTTCCTTCACCTTATCCCAAAGTAGAAAACGGTCAAAAATCCTAAAGGATTTTATCATGGCTCTCTTGTCGAACCATCTCTTTAGGATAGCTTGATGTTTAGCCATGTTCTCCAATGCAACTGTCTATTTCTTGTCCATCTCTAAAAGATTCATTAATCTAGTTTGTACTTTGTTAGCATCTTCAACGTATCCACTCATGAATTTCAAAATAGGAATCATGAGGTTAAGTGGGAACGCTAGCGCTTGTTCGTAGACAAGAAAGTACAGAGAAGTCCCCATAGCATTTTTGACTCTTACTTGATCTATCCATAGGGCATATTTGAGTTGTGTATGCCAATCTCCAGGGTTCTCCTTCAATAATTGTCTTATTACTGTGATCAAGTTCTTGTTTGTAGATTTTGCTACCCCATTTCCTTGTGGGTAGTAATTTGAAGAGAACTTGATAATAACCTTATTCTCAAATGCCCATTAAGTCAAGAATACCGATGCAAAAGCTGATCCATTATCGCACACTAGAGCGAATGACATCCCAAATCTAGTAACAATGTGTTCCTCTAAGAAGTTTGTAACCACCTTGGTAGTGTAATTTTTGAAAGTTTCTACTTCTGTCCATCTTGTACAATAATTAGTGGCTATAAGAATGTAGGTGTGTCTAGTTGATGATGGTGGATTGACCAAACCAATGAAATCTAGCCCCCACTTTGCGAAGGGGCATACCTCATATACGGGTTATAGCGGCATTTCTAGGTGTCTTTCTCTATTAGCACTAGTTTGGAAAATGTGACAAGAGTGCATGTGCTCAAAAGTGTCCTTGAATATTGTGGGCCAAAAATAACCCGATCTTAAAATCATATGAGTCATTGCTTCTATCGAACCATGCCTTGTACCATACTTGTGAAATTGTTCTAGGACTTGCTTCACTTCTTCACGTCCTAAGCATTTTAAGTAGATCCCTTCATAGTTCCTTTTGTAGAACTTGTTGTTTTACAACATATAGGACTCACACTTCATTTTAAGTTCTCTGCACTATGAACTATTCATCCAACTGGTGCACCAATTTTGTAGGACATAGTAAACAATATCCTGGTACTAGACATTTGTTACCACACCCTGACCAATGTCAACTTGAGACACTATCATTTTCTTCTGATCTTTAGTATCTATTTCTTTCTCAAACTTAAATTTCTTTTCATCATCAATCTTCTTATCAACTATAATTCTTGACAATCCTTGACCTTTGACTAATTTCATAGGTTGGATCCCTAGGTCAAACTCTTGAAGTATTGCTATCCATTTACCTTGCCTTTCACCAAGTTCATTTTGCATCAACAATGTCTTTACTGTTGGGTTAGATACAATAGCATACACCTTACTCCTTAATATATAATGGAAGAACTTCTTTATCACTTTAACCAAAGCAAAAGACTGTTTGTCAAGTTTAGAATAATTCAACTCAACATTTCTCAACAAGCAACTCATAAAAGCAATAGGTCTTTCATCTTCCTTTTCCTTCTTTTGGGGCATGATCCTTGCAAATGAATGTTTTGAAGCAAAGGAATATATCTTAAAGGGAAGGTTGTAATAAGGGCTTACCAATACTAAGGCCATGGAAATGGCTACCTTAATATCCTTGAATGATTTCTTTACCTCTGGAACCCATTCCATTTTAGCTCCCTTCTTTAGAAAATCATTAAGAGGACACACAATCTTTGCAAATCCACTTATAAATTTTCAAATGAAATTTATCTTTCCAAAGAAAGACTTGAGTTCCTTCTAACTATTGGGGGTGATAACTTCAAAATGGCTTCAACTCTATTAGGACCAATGGAGATGCCAGCTTCAGAAATGACATGACCAAGAAGTTTTCCCTTAGTGACCCCAAATGAACACTTCTTGGGATCGAGAAATATGCCATATTTACAACACCTATTGAAAACCTATCTTAGATAAGAAATGTGAGTATTTTGATCCTTTGAAAAGATGGTCAAGTCATCCATATAGATAACTATACATCTATTAATCAATCCCTTAAAGCTTCATCCATGGCCCACTAAAATGTAGTCCCTACATTAATCAATCCAAATGGCATTCTCCTATAGGTGAAGGTTCCCCATTTGATCATAAAGGTAGTCTTTAGTATAACTTCTTCTTCTAACATTACCTAATTATAGCTTGAATATCCATCCAAGAAAGACATCATTTTTGAACCATTCACAATTTGTAAGACTTCATCCAGTGAGGGCAATGGGCAATTGTCTTTCTGAGATGCCAAGTTCAAATTGTGAAAATCTACACAAATTTGAATCTCTCCAGTCTTCTTTCATATAGGAACTAAATTAGCCACCCATGTAGAGTGACACATAGGGAAAATAATTTTTGCATCAAGCAATTTCTTAACTTCCTTCATTATCAAAGGTTTGAGGATGGAATTGATGAGTCTTTCCCTTTGTTAAAAAGGTTTGACATCAGGTTTAAGTGGAATATCATGCATAATAACTTGAGGATCATATTTTTTCAATTCTTCATAGCTCTAGGTGATGACATCCTTATATTCTATGAGCAATTTGAGCATGTCTTCCCTTTCCTGTAAACTACATGCTTTCCCAATCCTTACCATCTTGGGATCATCTTTTGTTCCTAAATTGTATGAGTCACATTCCTTGGTACCCTTTTCTTCAATGGTTCTTTTATTAAACATAGATTCATCACGATCAAAAATGCACTCTAACTCGATCATCCCCTTGGGAATAGTATTAGTTTTCAAGTTCAAGATAACATCTTCATCTTGAGTTGTGATATCCTCAGGTGCGTCATCCAAGGTGTCATCTATTTCTTGTCCCTTAAAGTGGCTGCTACACATAATAAATTCTAGAATATGTTGATCATCCTAGAAAACTCAGAAGTTTGTAATATTGCCAGGAATAAATGGATTAGAAACTAATTCAACTGAAAATTGTTTCAACTTTGTTCCTTCAACTAGCTACAATGCACTTGCTAATATAGCAAGGGCATCTGCTACCATGTTTTTGCTTCTTGGAATAGACTTTATGTTCAAAGCTTTCAAATCATCTAGTAGATCCCATACCCTTTTCCTATAGGCAAGAAATCTCTTATCGTTACAAGAATACAATGATTTGACTTATCAGATAACCAACTAAGAATCCCCTTCGATGATGAGAGTCGTAACTCCTTTCTCAAGTGCAAAGAGAAGTCCTTGAATCAATGCTTCATATTCTACAACATTGCTAGTACATCTAAATTGCAATCAGTATGCTATGTAGAAAGACTTACCTTTTGGACTAATTTACTTGATACTTGCACTAGCTCCTAATTTTCATTTGGAACTGTCAAAGTGAAGCATCCACATTGAGATTTCCTTGGGTTTTCTAACCTTATTCTTATTTGTGCTCAATTTCTCTTTTACCTGAGCTTTAAAGGATTGTTTCTTAGGAACCCATTGTAATTTTTTGGAGGCAAACTTGATGATTGTCCATTGTGAATTCCTGATAGAGGGGTTGTGTTCTTTTATTGTTTGTCTTGAATTTCCCCTATCAATTCTTTAATTTCTTCAACTTTAGGCAGAGGATGAATGACCACTAAATTCCATCCCTAGCCTTTTATGTATTGTCTTCTTCTTGTTACTTTGATCATTCTAGGTGGAGGAGAAGACAAACCTCTTCCATCTGAAGAGGTATCGCTATATGATGCATTTAGATCTTCAATTTTTCCTTCAATCTCTTCAACAACATTAGATGTGTTTGTAAGACTTTGGTTTTCTGTAGGTTCATTTTGTGGGTTGTCAACTTTCTTTACTCCGACCATTTGTGTTAATACCTTAGTAGCTACTTCTTGACATGATGAACATTTGAACTCTAAATGGCTAACTTTATGTAATCGACAAAATCCTGGAAGGAGGAGGATATTGGGATTAGCTTCTTATCCTAGAAATTGTAAATTACCCATCATATGGTCTATGAATTGTGTTACAACCTCATCTTTTAGGGTTGAAATCATGGAGTTGATATCTTGATCATCTGGTTTTCTAGTTGAAGTTGTATTAAAAACCATCACGTTGTAGGAGCCTAAATCTATTTGCAAGAAGGCTACCTCATTAGGAGCATTGTAATTTGTGATCACCTTTTTAAACTTTGGCTCTACATCTATTTTGATTTGATTGTTCAGGCCTTTCCATGGTAACCAAAGTTGAGTGAAATCTATGGAAAACCATCCCCTTAGACACTTCATCCATTCTCTACTAAGGAGTAATCCATGCATCTCTGGGATATCAACCACATGTCTATCAATGATGTCTTGAATTCATGGGTCGACTGTCAACTATATCCACACAACCTTCAATACACCTATGAGTTTCACCTCTATTTTGTCCAACTGTATCACTATCTAATTGGTAGGTTGGGGGATGACCCCTAACTTTTGTGCTATGGATAATGGCATGACATTGCATGAAGCTCTTGAATAAATAAGGCAATTATGAAGATTCTTCCCATATATTCTAATGTTGAGCAAAAATAGGGGCACCTCTACCTTATCTTTAAACATAGTGGGCAATGCCTCTGTAACATTAACTTCTTACATCACCATCTTTTGAGAGGTAGTATTTGCATTGTGGGAAGTATTTGTATGGTCCAGGATCTTCATGGGTGTGTCTCATTGTTGTGGAAAATTTTGCAACATGTTAAACATGGACATATTGGCCTTTGTTCATTTCAAGTCCTCCACTACATTGTATTTTTTGGTAGACCAAGCATGATTTTCCAATATTGATGGTACATTCATTTGGTTCTAATTCTATTGTCCTCTAGATGGTGGTTTAATTGGTGTCAGATTGTTGCTCACCCTTGATCACGGGGAGTTGGTTGTAGTGCTAGAGGAATTCCATCTATCAGTGGTTCCTTTCTACTTCTCAAGTTGTACGTATTTTGATTGTCATTGCAAAAAGCGAACATCTCTTCATGTTGAAGGTCAGGTTCTTGGCTGAATGGAAATGAGAACTCTTCATCAACTAATTGTTCTACCTGTGCATTCTAAATGGGATCATAGGATTCTAACAAAATAACATTAAATTGTATAGGGGGAATATTTTCATTTACTTGTGAGCTTTGAGCCATGTCTTGATTTCCATTATAGTATGAACCATTGTTGTTAGGTGCATTTTGACTATTGTCATACTAATTGATATCAGCATACTGAATGTTGTTATTGTTATTATCTATAGGAATACTTCCATTATTCATACGAGTATTCCACTATCAGTTCTATCTATGGAAGCTATTATTTCAATTAGGAGAATTAAAGTTGTTCCCTCCATTATTGTTTCCTATATTGTTGTTTCCATTGAAGTTTCTGTTGTAATTTTGGCCATAATTGTTGTTGTAAGGACTAGCATTGTTTCTTTGGAAGTTGTTATTTTGTCCTTGTGACAACCTAAGATAAGTCAGTTCATTGTTCATTTGTGACATAGTCTTTTTCATCTAACCAAATTTGGAAATAAAGCTATTTTCTACCTCAGTAGGTACTATTGCCTTTTGCTCAAAGAAGGTAGATTTTGGAGGTTCATACCCTGAATATGTTAGAGTGAGGTTCTACAAAAGTGCCTATTGTAATAGGTACAAATTGACTAGGCACTATGGGTACTCTGATAGGGTATGTTGGCATTTCTATTATAGCTTGGACTGGAAGCATCAATCTTCCTCCATTAGGATTGGCTTGCTTAGTAAAAGTTATTGCTTCCATGAAGACCTTTCCCAATCTATCAATATTTGCTATAGAAAGTCCTCTTAGAAATATAGCAATAAGAGGGTCCATAGCATTTAGATAAATCTAAATAAATGCTTCAACTAGTATAGTATATGGTGTTTCCAACCTACAATATGCCATATGAAAGTGATGATTGAAGTACGAAACTATCTCAGCTGGATCTTTTTTAATCGATATGAATTGTTGATGTATCATTGTTGGGTTGACAAAAGTTTTAAATTGTTCTATGAATAATTTCTTGAAAGTGTCCCAATCTCCAATACATCTTGGTGGAAAATTGATGTACCAATTGTAGGAAACTTCTCCTAAAGAGTAGGGGACTAAATGAAGGACCACATCCTCATTCGCAATCTATTTTCAGTTGCAAATTTCTTTGAATACTTTAATGTGGTCTTTGACAGTTCATGTTTCTCCATAAATAAACCTTGGGCAAAAATTCTTAGAATTTTTGGGGAGATCATGGAGTGGACCTCTCAATTTTATTGGTGAGTCTACAATGTTTGCGAAGAAGGCCATTGGAGGATTTGGCATACCTAAGGGTGGTTGTTGAGGTGGAACTATTGGAATATGTTGTGGTCCACTAGGTGGTTGGAGTGGAGGTGGAGTTGAAGAAGATGATGAAAGTTCGAATGAAAGTGGTTGAATTTGGGGTATTCCTTTATCACTTCTTGGTTTGTGAAAGTGGATAAGCTCAAGAAACTTTTGGGCACTTGGTGAAGATCTTAACACTCACTGAAATGGGAATTCTAGATCAAAACCCTCTAGTTTGCATCAACTCTAGAAAAAGTGCACCTCTATAGAAGTACACTTTCTCATAAAATGCAATGCACTATAGAATTTTGTGCACCTATAGATTTGTGGGCCTACAAATCTGGGACCTTCAAAGCTGTGCACCTAAATTTCTCAAAAACTCATAAATTTTTTTGAACACACAAAAAATGCAAAATTTTGAAACTTTGCCAAATTTTTCTTCTATTTCAAAAAACAAAAGTGTGGCCCTCCTTCTAGCACCACTTCTATTGAGTTGTCATTATGCACAATGCTAAATGACATGAATTCTTGTGAACTCCTCTTGAAAAGCTAATCTTGTGAATCAACTCCAAGGTTCTGGGTGATCTTGCAACCTACTATAATCTATTTTGTTAAAGATAAATGTGATTGTTCACAAGGAGGCTTTTGCTGGTTCATTTTGATTTTGGATGAGATGAAGAATTTGCACACTGCTTCAAAATAAAACATGCAAAAAAGAACTATGTTTTTGTATTTTTATATTTTTCATGAATGCAATCTAACAATGCAACCAAAATGAATTCCTATTCTAACCAGGGGGTTAATAAAGCAAATAACATGAAAATAAAACCTTAACAGACATAAGCCATAGACAATAACATGTTTGCATGTTAAGTTATCAAAGAAATCGATGGGTAAAAAATAAAAGAAGGAGCAATGCTTCCTCGATTCCACTGATGAAATTAGTGGTGAGAAACTTAGTAATTGTATGATATTTCACTCTTCATCAAATTTCAAGGCCATGGAAAGTGCACTCATGAGAGACAAAAAGTTATGCAGGTACAATTTGATGATTTCTTCTTGAGCTAGATAAGTCAGTAGAATTTGTAAAACTATAGCAAACACTAGAATTAATGAATCACACAACCAAAAACAAAGAAATAAACTTTTGGCTCAATCAAATTCCATGAACAAAAATTCACAAAACAACAACACATTTAGGCAAGAATCACTACACTCCAAATGCGAGCACCAAAAGCATAATTTTATTGCAAAATAATGGTAACCCCAATTACATATTACAATGGAGTATTTATAAGAAACCATCTCCTCAAATTGTGTTGAGAGTGAGAGATATCTTTATGCAATAATATACTTTTAATTTAATAAAATAAACTAATTATATATAAACTAACAATCTAACTACTGCTAAGTAGGACTCCATCCATTTTATATTCATTAATTGGATGCATGAGCCTTTAAATGTTAAAAATGAAGAATTTATGAGAGGAGAAAGAATAAGAAGGCCTTCAGTCAAAGTAGAAGTGTCTAGAAGTGCCAAAAATGGAAGTTGATTCTTCACTGGGCATCTATCATAGTTAAACTATTGTTAGAATGTGTTTTTGATGCATGGAAAGCTCCATTTTTGGAACTGGTAGTTAACTATTGGTGCACCTCTAGAAAAGCACACCTGGAGACCTGCACACCTGCGAACTTGTGGACCTACGCACCTCAAAAGGGTCCAAAATCTCAAAATTTTACTGAGTGTCAAAATTGAAATTCTGGCTTCTGGGTTTTGTTGCCCTTCATCCCAAAGTTATGTCTAGATGTTTGCCCTTGAATTTCTCTATAATATTAGTAATATTTTTTGCATTTGATAAATCTAAAGCCTCATACTTGTCTTTTACCTTCTATCTATAGTTGTCTACTTGAATTTGAGTCTCAGCATAATCCTTGAGTTTGGCATCCAACTCTAATAAGGCTTCTTCTATCCTAAAAGCCTACCGGATGTCCTCATCATTAGTAGCTTCTTCAAAAACCTTCTCAAATTTTTCCACAACTACCTCTATGGGCATTAACTTGTCTTATTCCTCATCCTCAAAAATCTCAAGACACACATTACTATAATGCCTCTCTACCTCCAAAATTTGCTATCAGGCTTGGTCCTTGAGCCAATGAATCTCTGGATGTAATGTTTCCATTACCTTATTACTATCTGATATCTTCTCAATCCAATCATCAATCAAATCTAACTCTTCTACTATATACACATCTAGCAAAATCCTATATCTTTGTCCTTTTATGGCTTGCAAAACTTGTAATTCTTTGCTCCAGGCATGTACTTCATCCATTATACTGAAATCCTACTTCAAAATTTCTACCATCTTATTTAAATTCTCCTGTGTAGCATGTAGTAACCACAGATTCCCTTGGATGATCAAGACACCCTTTTCTTCAAAACTTTCTTGCCACTACTAATAGGCTTTCAAAAATGGATTTAGATACACACCTCCTCCCTCTCTGAGTACATCATTTAGAGTCTCCTTGGGGTGATCAAGGTCTAGGGGAGCAATAACTTTGGCTAAATATCCTCTTAGGATTTTGTTTGTCCTTCGAAGTGTTCTAAGTTTGGCCTCTTCCTATTCCATGCTTTTGAAAACTTCCTTTATTCCCATGGCCACCATCAATCTATTCATATCCAATTTGGGCTTCTTGAACATAACCTCTTTGATTTGATAATTTTTTATGCTTAAGCTTTCTACATCTACATCAAGAAGAGGGATAACCACTTGAGCAAACAAATCTTGATTCTAAGTGTTGTTGATAAATGCCAATGATCTCACTTCCTATGATGGGGATTCAAGTTTATTCAAGACCTCAGCCAATTCAATGATATCCTCCTCATCCGCATAGAATTGTGGTTTCATGTTTCTCATCATTTCTTTACTTAGCCACCTGGGAATCCATTCAACTAAAGGCCCACCTCTCAAGGATGGAGTATGTTTAGCTACCTCCTTTCTCTTATCACTCCTCACCAGAATTCTTTCTCTTTGCGAAGGCTTTTCTTTTGTGGTCTCTATTTTCATGGAACCTATGGTTTGCACCTCAATTTCTTGTGAGGCTTGTTGAGAATATTCAACCATTTGTCCCTCTTTCAACACTTTATTAGTTGCCATTTGCTATGGCTCCTCCTCTCGTGAAGGATCCTTTTGAACCTATTCTTCTTCAGAATATGGAGGCGGAGGAGTAAGAGAACCTTTATCCATCACCATAATTTATAGTGGGGATGAGGGTGTAACATCAGGACTGTGTGATTTTGGAGGCATCTACATCTAGTCCTCTTGTTGGGGTTCACCTGTCAAGGTATCCCTGATCTTATCCCCAATCAACTTCATTCGTACAAACATAAAATCAAAATTTGACATCTTGAATATGTCATCGCCCTCTTTACTATGCTCATCCACCCATTGTTATACTTCATCTTTTAAAGAATTTACTTCCAAAGGTTCCTTTGGGGTGGATGGTGGTGTCACCATAGAACTTCTCCTCCTTTCTTGTTCTATGGCTCTAGTTAGCCAAGTTCTTCTTTGTATGGGAACATCCTCCTCCTCACCTTCCTCTTCTTCTTCTTCTTCTCCCTCAGAAATAGGTTCTAGGATAGATGGGAAAGGAACCATCCTTCTAATCACCCTTTGCCTCTTCTTCAACAGAATATTGATCTTCTTCTATTTCTTAGATGTGGAAGGGGATGTTGGTTTTTCCTGTGGAGGAGGAGAGACTTGTTGAATTTCACCCTCTATCTAGTCGAGCACAACTAGTGGTAATTGAGGATCTGTCTAGACTTGGGAAGCTCCAACATCTTTTGATCCTTTCACATTTATTTCCTACTACTGAGGAGGTTCCTTTACTTCACCCTCTTCTATTTTTCCCCTTTGAGGAGAACTCCTCTTTCTTTTTCCCTTTTCTTTCCTCTCTGAAGGGTGATAGTATCCAACTAAGTAGTCAAGTTGGTATACTATTTGTGGCCTCATCATTGACTAGGCTACAAAGGTAGGAATAGTAACCTTCTTTCCTCTACTTTTGTCTAGGCAGGCTTATGCATGAAAAACCATTGTGTTAGGTATTGGATCAAGTTGGAATGGTGTCTTGATCCAATCCTACATCATCCTAATGATGTGCCTCACCCTATGATTTATATCATCAATCTCGTCTCTGTCAACCTCGACGTTCATTATGGGTCTCTCTCTAATTTTGTTTGTGTTGAATAGAGGGTCTAGCAGCTCCCCTAAGTCTTGCTTCAATTTTTCATGCAATCTCTAATAGGACATGTCTACCACTAGGATATCTAAAGAGCTTCTTTGGGTTGATAGTGGCACCAACTACCCTTAGATATGTGAATGTTTTGAATTGAATTTAATAGGCCCCAAGAGCTATTATCTATGCTACTGCATCATTAGATAATATTTTTGCATAGTCTCCCTCTATGAATCAGATGATAAAAAAAATGAATGCATCATTCATGATTCTATATTCTTTTCTCTATCCCAAGAGCTTCTTTTTCACCAATTGGGGGTAGATGATATATGACCGAGCATTGGGATACTACATACTACCCCTCTTGTATAATCTAGGATAGTTTTTCACCCTTGTAGCTAACAAATAAACCAAATATTTGTTAGATTGTGGTGATTGATTAGGAAAGTACTATACATACTTCATAATTAGTGGGGTTCGGGGCATCACCCCAATTTTTTTTTTTTGGTACTATTCACCAATCATTTTGGTACTATTCGCCATTCATAGATTTTCCACTAAAGTTATGGCTAATTATGGCCAACATGTTATAACCCTAAAGTGGTTTAATACTTGTATAAAAGGGTTTAGGGTCGGGTATTTTTCATTATGTTGGGATGCAAAATTTTTTCTTGCAGCGGTATTGAGCTGTAAGGGATTACGGATTATAATCAAGTTGTAATCACTGGATTGTAATAAGATCAAACTTGCTATTTGGTGAATGTAGCCCAGGGATTGGGTAAACCATGTTAAATCTTGGTGCCTTGTGTTCATTTCTATGTGATCTATTATTTTCTGTTATTGGTTATATTTTCATGTAGTTTTTATTTCTGTCCATGGTTTATCCTAACAAGTGGTATAAGAGTGAGGTTGTCTTTCAGTTATCCTCTGCAGGAAAGTCTCACAGTTAAGTGGGAGTCTCACGGTTGAGTGGGAGCGATGGCAGATGAGGGTAAGCTGAGGGTTGACAGGTTTAATGGGTAGAACTTCCAATTATGGAAGATGCAAATGGAAGACTATCTATATCAGAAGGATTTATGGAAGCTGTTGGAAGGCAAAGCCAAGAATCAGGGAACTATGTCAGAGGCTGAATGGGATCTTTTGGATAGAAAGGCACTCAGAAGCATTCATTTATGCTTGGCACCATCGATGGTATTTAATATTACAAAAGCAAAGATGATAGAAGATTTGATGAAAACCCTAGCGACACTATATGAAAAGCCCTCCGCTTCAAACAAGGTATTTCTCATGAAGCGTTTATTTAATATGAAAATGGAAAAAGGTGGATCTATTGCAGATCATTTAAATGAGTTTAATACTATTACTAGTCAGTTATCTTCTGTGGGTATCAATTTTGATGAATAAATTAGGGCTCTCTTGATTTTGTGTTCTTTGCTTGAAAGCTAGAATGGCTTGGTAATGGCGGTGAGTAATTTTGTTCCTGGATCTAGTACCCTAAAATATGATGATGTGATTGGTGTTGTTTTGAGTGAGGAAATTCGTAGGAAATCCTTAGGTGGACCTACATTAGGAAGTGCTTTGAATTCACAAAGCAAGGGTAGAATGATTGAAAGAGGAAGTAACTCTAGAAATTGTGGGAAATTAAGAGGAAATTCAAAGGGGAGGAGGTCTCAATCAAGAGGACCAAATGATTGTTGGTACTATGGGAAACCAGGGCACAAAAAGAAAGATTTCTGGAATCGAAAGAAAAATGAAGGAGATAAATCAGATGGAGACAAGGAGGCAAATGTGGTAAGTAACAAATCCGAAGAGGATGCTTTGCTTCTATCTTTAGAGAGTGTTGATGATTCATGGGTTTTAGATTCTAGTGCTTCATTTCATGCTACACCTCATAGAGGTTATTTCATTGATTATGTCCAAGGGGATTTTGGGCTTGTTTATTTGGGGGATAATGAACCCTGTCAGATTGTTGGAAAGGGAAAAATTAAGATTAAGTTGTAGAATGGGAATCACTGGCTACTACATTAGGTAAGACATGTTCCAAGGCTGAGTAGAAATTTAATTTCAGCCAGGCAACTCAGTGATGAGGGCTGTGTAGTTATTTTTAATGATAAAAATTGGAAGGTTTCAAAAGGTTCCCTTGTAGTAGCAAAAGGTGTGAAAGTAGGCACCTTATATCTTTGTACAGGTCATATTGTTCCTACTACTTTGATTGTTTTAGAGAAAAATGAATGTTCAGGAACAATTGCTATAGTTGAGTAGGGAGAACAAATAGCTGTTGTAGATTTTGATACAGTGCTATGGCACAAAAAACTTAGGCACATGAGTGAGAAAGGTATGAAAGTACTTCATTCAAAGAAAGTTTTACCAGGTCTGAAATTTGTTAATATGGATTTCTGTGACAGTTGTGTGTATGGAAAACAAAAGAGAGTGAGTTTTGTAAAGACTGGGAAGGAAAACAAAAAGGAGAAATTAGAGCTTGTGCATACAGATGTATGGGGACCAGCTCAGGTATCTTCCCTTGGTTGAAAATCTGATGTATTTCAAACTTTTAAGAAATGGAAATGCTTGGTTGAAAATGAGACTGGTAAGAAATTAAAATGTCTCAGATCTGATAATGGTGGTGAGTATTTCAGTCATGAATTTGAAGATTATTGCTCCACTAATGGTATTCATAGACAAAAAACTGTTCCAAGGACTCCACAGGAAAATGGAGTGGCTAAACGCATGAACATGACTATAATGGAGTGTGCAAGGAGCATGAGGTTGCATGCTGGGTTGTCCTTACACATGTGGGTGAAGGCTATCAATACTACAGTATATTTGATTAATAGAGGTCCCTCTACTCCTTTGGGCTATGGTATTCCGGAGGAAGCATGGACTGGTAAGAAGGTGAGTTATTCTTTTCTCAAGACCTTCAGTTGTGAAGCTTTTGCTCATATAGACTCTGAAAATAGAACCAAGCTAGAAGCTAAATCAAAAAAATGTGTCTTTGTTGGATTTGACATTAATGAATTTGGTTATAGGCTTTGAGATTTTGAAAATCTTAAAATTGTCAATGAGAAAGTGTTATACAAAGATCTATTGCAGCAACATGAGAAGAAAGAAGATGATTATGTAGTGCTGGATGATACTCCAAAAGCTGATGTTCCAGCCATTCCTCATGATGTGCAACAACTGCAACAAAAAATACCACACACACCAGTGAATGTTAGACAGTCAACGAGGCAAATTAGACCTCCACAAATATTTTCTCCCTCTTTGTATTTTATTTTACTTACTGATGCTGGTGAAGCTGAAAGTTATGATGAAGCTGTGCAGGTGGATACTAAGATTCAGTGGGAGTCTGCAATGAAAGATGAAATGGACTCTTTGCTACAGAATAAGACATGGGATCTATGCAAGTTGCCTGCAGGTAAAAAGGCTCTATAGAATAAGTGGGTTTATAGGTTGAAAGAAGAGGAAGGAGGTAAGAAAATATTTAAGGCCAGGTTAGTTGTAAAAGGATTTGCATAGAAAAAGGGAATTGATTTTGATAGATATTTTCTCCTGTTGTTAAAATGACTTCTATCCATACTGTTTTAAGTCTTGTGGCTACTGAAGATTTGCATTTAGAGCAGTTGGATGTTAAAAAAGCCTTTCTTCATGGTGATTTGGATGAAGAAATATATATGGCCCAGCCATGGGTATTTGAGGTCAAAGGTAAGGAGAACTTAGTATGCAAATTGAAGAAAAGTTTATATGGCTTGAAGCAAGCACCTCGGCAATGGTATCCAAAATTTGACAAGTTTATGCATGATCATGGCTATAAAAAGTGTCATTCAGATTATTTTATTTTATTTTAAGAGGTTGGATGATGATAGCTACATTATTTTATGTCTATATGTTGATGATATGCTTGTAGCTGGGTCTAACATGGATCATATTAAGGGGCTGAAACACCAGTTAGCACATGCATTTCCTATGAAGGATTTGGGGGCAGAAAAACAAATCCTTGGTATGAATATTTGTAGAGATAGGAAGAATAGAACATTGATGCTATCTCAAGCTGATTATGTTGAGAAGGTGTTGTAACGTTTCTCTATGGAGAATGCTAAAGCTGTCAGCACACCTTTACTTGGTCATTTGAAATTGACTAAGGAGATGTGTCCCAAGACACATGAAGAGGAGGATAAGATGTCCAAGGTACCCTATGCTTTAGCTATAGGAAGCTTGATGTATGCTATGGTATGCACTAGGCTAGATATTGCACATGCAGTGGGAGACGTTAGCAGGCATATGAGTCATCCAGGATTTGAGCATTGGAATGTTGTCAATTGGATTCTTCGATATTTGAGAGGAACATCCAATAAGTGTTTACACTTTGGGGGCTCTACTACTGATTTACAAGGCTATGTTGACTCAAATTTGGTAGGGGATATTGATACCAGGTGGAGTACTACAGGTTATGTCTTTACTATTGGTGGGGCAGCTGTGAGCTAGGTTTCTAGGTTACAAAAGATTAATGCTCTATCCACTATAGAGGCATAGTCTGTTGCTGCTACAGAGGCAGCTAAGGAGATGATATGGCTTCAATTCTTCTTGGAAGAATTGGGACATCCTCAGAAGGATAATTATTTGTTCACAGATAGTCAGAGTGCCATTCATCTTGTTAAGAATTCAGCTCTGCATTCTAAGACCAAACACATACAGTTGCGGTACCATTTCATTCGGTTAGTTTTGGAGGATGGATAGTTAAAGCTAGAGAAGATACATACCAATGACAATCCAGTAGATGTGTTGATAAAGGTTGTAACAAGGGAGAAGCTAAACTCCTCTTTAGCTTTGGTTGGTCTTTTAGACTGAACATGAATAAAAGAATAGCAGAGTCCAGGGTGGTTTGATCTAGTGGGAGCCCCATGTGGTAGTGGTATTGCTATAGGATCAATCTCCAAGTGGGAGATTGTTGTTTAGTGTGGAGCCTGATCAGTCCCCAAGTGGGAGATTGTTATATTGTGGTGACCGATCAGGAAACTACTATACATACTTCATAATTAGTGGGGTTTGGGGCATCGCCCAAATTTTTTTTTTTGGTACTATTTGCCAATCATTTTGGTACTATTCACCATTCATAGATTTGCCACTAAAGTTATGGCTAATTATGGCCAACATGTTATAACCCTAAAGTGGTTTAATACTTGTATAAAAGGGTTTAGGGTTGGATATTTTTCATTATGTTGTGATGTGAAATTGGTTCTTGCGGCAGTATTGAGCTGTAAGGGATTACAGATTGTAATTAGGTTGTAATCACTGGATTGTAATAAGATCAGACTTGCTGTTTGGTGGATGTAGCCCAGGGATTGGGTGAACCACGTTAAATCTTGGTGCCTTGTGTTCATTTCTGTGTGATCTATTATTTTCTGTTATTGGTTATATTTGCATGTAGTTTTTATTTCTGTCCATGGTTTATCCTAACAATATTAAGCCATGTAGAACTTCTTCTTTTCCTTGACTACCTCCAATTGTTCACACAAGTTTTCACTCAATGTGGTGGCCCAATGAAGTGGCATCCTTGCTGTCTTGATAGTCTTAATGAAATTAGCCATGAAAACATTCAAGTGCCTAGCTATTGGTAGACCCATCACCCTACGTAGAAGTATGATAGAATATCTAATATCTTCCTTTATATACCTTGTCATCCTATCCACCTTCTCTATTACTTTCCCCAAAGGAATCTTCTCAATAAGATAAGAGGACTAGATGATCTCAATTGCCTCACTTAGGTGTTCTCTATACCACCTTTTTGCTGCCTCTTAGGTGAGTCTGATGAATTGATTTTCCCTAGGAAGATGAAATACCCTATCAATGTTGTCAGTTTAGAGGTCAAGGACAACTTCTCTAGTCACGCTCTTCACTACTCTTTCCTTAAGAACATATTGTTATACTAGTGTCATTATGAGCTCAGATGAGTGTACTAATGTTGGGTGCAAAGCTATGTTCACCAACCTTGATTAGATTAATGCAAGTACCATAGCTAATATCTCCTTGGGCTTGCTGCAAATCCTTAAGAGCTCTCCTAGATCAGTGTGTCCCAAATACGTATCCTTAATCTCGATGCAGTCATATTGCAACCTTGATTTTGAGGGCATGCCTTGGAACTTAAATACAATGGGCTTTGGTGCTATTTTCTTATTGGATGAAGATGCCATTATATCTACATGAGAAAAAGAAGGTGTCCATTAGTTCAAAACTAAGAATGGGAAGGTTACGATAAAATCTAAAAGGTTAAATGCACGAAAACCCATCATTATCCCCTAATCCTTTTTTCTTTAAAACAAACATTAAAATATAAGGTGCGCATTTGCGCACCAGATTAGGTGCACAACTGTGCACCTTATTTTGGGGTTTCACTTTGATAATGAGTGCACACTAGTGCACCTAATTAGGTGCGTAAGTGTGCACCACTTTATTTTTTCTTGTTTTGTGCAGTAGCACACCAGATTAGGTACACGACTGCACACCCCACTTTTTTCTTTGTGTTAGTTATTTGTTTTAGAGGTGCATAGCTACACACTAGGTCAAGTGCGCAACTGCACACCCTAATGTGCTTGGGTTCTTTTGCAGGTGGCATGCTAGGTTAGGAGTGTAGGTGTGGTTGAAATGGATTGGCAAGGTTTGACAGCATAGGAGCTATGATGCTTTGAAGCATGGAAGATAATGAAAAATGAAAACAAAGTGGGGAGATAAGAGGGGGTGGGGGTTTATATAACCCCACTCAACTTTTGTGGTGTGCTGGTGTGAACCTATGTAGCTACACTTTGGCACATCACCAAAGTGTGATGTGCACTTGTGCAAAAGGGTAGATGCACTGATTCACAATTTTATTTTTTAATTTGAACTTTTGACTTTTGACTATACGGTTTCTCGACCAGGACCCAGGATGTGAACTTAGGGATAGGTAGGACCCCAAAATTGGATCAGATCCCAAACAAAAGTGCCAAATAAAGTAGGGGGTCCCCATTTCAATTAGGAAATAGGGCATGCATTGTGGAACCACAACATAAATGTACAAATAATAGTTTTTTAGTACTTTGACTTATGCATGCATTGATCATTCAATGTCTTAAAATTTTGTATATTGTTGTCCTAGGTTAAAATAACTTTGTAGAAATGTAAACATGAAATACCACAAAATCAATCACACATTTTGACACATAGATTTAATGTGGAAACCCAATTTGGGAAAAGGCACTGGTAACATGCTACCAATTGTCACTCTTCTGAAGTGAGCCCTATGAGGAGCCAACCCTATTAAAGGTTACAATGCACATTGTTAAATATGACCTTAATTAAAGGATTTCAATCACCCTGTTAGGAGTAAGCCTTGTTAGAGGACTTTACAACATTCCATTAGAATGTCACCCTATTAAAGGATTTAATCATGATTTCTACGTCAACCTTAGTCCAAAGGATTTATCCAGATTGATATAGTTGTTAGAAAGTAACAACACGACTTGATCTAATAACAAAAACAACTCACTTGTAGATTATAGATTACTTGTTTAGTCCTCTATACTACTTACCATTCAATCTCCTTAGTCTTTGAAAAAAATTTCACCCTTCAAGCCTTCATCTCCTTTCATCTCCTTAAGCCTTCTTGCTTAGTATGTCAACTATAGATTCTTTTATTCATCCACCATATGAAATACACCCTAGACTCCTTGTCTTTCTTAGGTTTGCGCACTTGACAAGTTGCTTCTAGCTTGTTATCTCTTTATATACAAAATTTAGATCTTTTTTCATTTAACCACAATCATCCATTTAGGGTTAGGTCAAATTCATTGAATATTCCCATCTTTCCATTTTTTTCCTTCTAGAAACTTATCTTATGGTCCTCTTTGAATTCATCTCAAAATGGTTTATCTTGAACTATGTACCACAAAATTATCATACTTATCTTCCACACACTTCATACAATATAAAAATCAACTTTGTCAGCTTAGATTCATCAAATATTTGATCAAACTCATTGTTCTATCACTCAACAATAACATGTTATTGGCTTAGTAAATAGTGTCTTCTAATGCTTAATCAACACTAGGTTTCTCAATGTACACTAAGTTTTGCTCGGTCATGTTGTGGCCTCGAAATAAACACCCCATTTTGAGTCACAAAATGAGGGCCCCCTAGTTTCAAAATTCCCTATGAAGCATCTAGTTTGAAGCCTCGATGAATTTGGATCCTCCCCTGGGTCTAGGTCAAACCTTGGTCTCTAATTAGGAAGGGTTAGGTAGTAAGACATAGATAAAAAGATCAAGTTTAAGAATTTAATGTGCTTAAATTGTGCACATGTGCATTTGTACCTAGTGCGCACACGCACACTTTACCCTAGCTCTAGGGATGTGCACATGAGCACGCTTGGAGGTTCTCATGCCCAAACTATGAGGGCAAAAGTACACAATTTTTTTTTTTTTTTTTTGAATAAAACTTAATAATTAAAAAAAAATGCATAAGTTTGATAATATTGAGTTTAAAATCAATGGGTATGATTAGATCATCAAAATTAAAACTTTCATAGTTTAGTCGATTAATTAATTTAAAAAAATCCAAATTCAATTTATGAAAGTTTTAACACTTGATGTTTCATTCACATTAAAGGATAAAAATAATGATTAAAATAGAAATAAGGATTAATACCCTTAAATCAAATGGATAACAATTATAATTCGAGGTCTAATGATTTTGAAACTTTTGCACTAAAAGATATCATCTAATTAAAATAACATTTCATCCACCATTAACTCAAATTAAGATTTCAATATTATTTAAATCTATTCTTAAATATCATAACAACCTTAAACTTTATTTCTAAATAAAAATATCAATTAACTTTGTAATCTATTAAAATCAAACCATACTAACATTACTAAATAAAGAAATAAAACATACTAATTACAATATTGCATAAAACTATACTTCATTAGAGATAAAAAGGGACCTCCTCAAGTCAAAGTAATTAATTATTAAAGATCAACATCTAACAAAATTATAACTTAGTCATAAAGATATAATTACATTTAAAGTGACATTCTAACTTAATTTAATCATTTAATAAAACACAAACTCATATTAACAACAACTAACTAACATACTAAGCAACTAAACTATAATTATCTTAATTTAAATATTTAATAATTACAAATAAAAATAAAGAAAACAAAACATACTAACTAAACTTTATCTAACTCTATTACTAACTTTTCCTAACACCACTAAGTTTAGCCATTTAAAATGACACATACAAACATTAAAAATAATAAATTAACTAACCTAAAGTTATTTACTAAAAACTACTAACCTACATCCTAACAACTAAAACTACCTCTAACATAAACTTAACCCCCTATACCCACCCCCCCTTGCCATATGTCCCATTGGCCTCCTCTCACCCTTGAGCTTCCCTAAGTGCTTGATAAGCATGTTGTCCCTCAGTACTAACCTTGCGTCAATGTACTTCTATCCCAAGGTGGCTGCCCAAGATGAAATTACATTATATATATATATATATATATATATATATATATATATATATATATATATATATATATATATATATATATATTTTGGTTCATTTGCAAATTCAAAGCAATTCAACCCATAAGCCAAAGTCAGTGAATTTTATGGAGGGACAGGGGAATGACATCATCTGCTATGATGACAAATGACTTTGCAAGAAAATTTAAACTTTTTAATTCCTCCCTCCATACTGACGTCCAAGGAAGAGGGTAAGGCATTAATGGAATAAAGTTTTATAGGTAAGTTTTAGGATATTAGATATATAATGTTATAATTTTTTTTTTTTTTTGATTTTTCTTTGTAAATTTAACAAGTATATCAATGTTTTTATTCTATTTTGTTTAATTTCAAAGTTTAAATAAAAAGGATCATTTAAGGAATATTCTCTGTTGCCCAAATCCATTTAATTTCTTCTCCCATACAAAAGGTAGAGAGTTTTACTCTCTTGCAACACACATTTTTTTTTAATGAAATTACAAGGCAAGTATATATATATATATATATATATATATATATACATATATATATATGTATATATATACATATATATACATATATATATATGTATATATATACATATATATACATATATATGTATATATGTATATATATACATATATATGTATATATATACATATATATGTATATATGTACATATATACATACATATATATATATATATATATATATATATATATATATATATATATATATATATATATATATATATATATATGAATAGATTTAAAACATTGATACCATAATCATTTGATCTCCTATATGACTTAAATTGGTATAATTCGACCTTTGTTATATATATGTATATATATATATATATGTATATATATATATATATATATATATATATATATATATATATATATATATATATATATATATATATGAATAGATTTAGAACATTGATACCATAATCATTTGATCTCCTATATGACTTAAATTGGTATAATTCGACCTTTGTCATTATTTATTTTTAAGGAAAATCTATAAGGACTTGATACAACCACAACATACCAAGAATTTGAATTATTCATTTTGTTCAATAATGCAATAATTGTTTGATTCTAGTAATCAAGAAAACTGAAACTGCATACATGATCAAAATTTTTGTTTTCAACAAAGTTCAAAATACAAATTACATAGGATATCAATCCTAGATTTTAACAATTTAATTGAATTTTCTTCATGACCCTCATCAAGGGATCTATAATTTTTTTTGCAACCCATTTCTAGAACCATGGAGGGAACAAAATCTGATCAGGTGGCCAAAAGCATGACCAAGAACAATTCAAACATGCATATACATACAAGGTTATCACAATATGATTCACAATTAATCAACACTAGGGAAAGGTGGATTCTTCCAACAAGAGAAGTCAAGCACAACACCAAATCAGATGGCCAATCAAGGCTATTAACCAAGAACTTCCGTTCTTCCATTTAAACATGCCATACTCATACATGGTTTTGTGCTGATGGGTGGGGGCCCATAACACCCTACCCTTTCTCCCTCTTCTCATCTTGAGAAGAGACTCTACACTGGTTGGAGTCCAACTAAATAGACCTTTCCCAAAATTGGTCACTTCTGCCCTCTCCAAGGGTGAGTAATACCAAAACACCCATGCAAGAAAAATCTCAAAATTGCAAACATAAACAAGAAAGGAAATCATCCAAAATAACATGGTTTTCAAATCTTCCCAACATACCCACAAACATACAAACATTGAAACAACAACAAGGTAGCATAAGCATGAAACAAACATGAAAACTGAACAAGGGAGATGAGAATTCCTACCTTCACAAAGAGGTAATGACAATGAACAAGTTTGAGTAGAGTTTCCCCTTCCTTCAATCTTCAAAACTCTTCTCTAAATGTAGAGATTGGGTAAAAACCTCCACAAGTCCAAGAAGGGCCTCTAAATAAGCCTCAAACTCAACCACCAAAGGGATCAATAACTACATCCACCCACCTATAAATCTAGAAGCTCCTAACTCTACCCATACTATGGTTAGACACTAAAAGGAGGTGAGGTGAGGCAACTCATGGTAGCCATGGTCAATTTTCGCACAAAGGCAAAAAGAGACTTTTTGAGTGGCCTCAAAAGTCAAAAAAAGGGGCTTAGGGATAGGAAAAGACCCCTAACCCATACCCATACCATTTGGGTATATATATCTCATGTTTTAAGCCTTAGGAAATAGGTTTAGAGCCAAACAAAAGATAGAAATAAAATAGGACCATCTCACAATTCTAACAATGCAGATTAAGCACTAATCCAGATTAAGGGATGACTAACCTTGATTAATAATCCAATAAGCAAACTGAAACTAATAGAACCTAATTACGAACACTAACATTCACTAAACATAGAAAGATACATACATACATCTCACAATACAATACGTGAATTACGAACAACAAGGTTTCCAAAATTAGCACATAGAGATCAGTTATGTTCCTCCGTAGGGTTTCTCGGCTAAATATCTGCACACTCATTGCACACATCAGTAGTCCCATAAAATCACTTGTACATAAATGTATACATATCAAAAATCCACATAAATTGAAACATACATCAATAAGGGTTTCTTCATCTTGCTTAATTCTTAACCATTTAAAATCTCTTAAATCAAAGTCTCAATCCTACATTTACTGATTTCATCAACATACATATACATGAAACATTAAATGACAAACATCAATATATCTGAAAGTAACATCACACAACATGAAATAATATAGTATGTTCTAAGCATCAGATAATACCTCGACATCTCGAGTCGTGAATATCAAAATAATAGGTAATGTATCACTATGCTACGATGGGTCGGGGTGAGGCCTCACAGAGGTGCACACCTTCAAAGGTGTGCACTTTGGTCCCCTTGGCCCTATTTAAGATCCCCCCTTGCTTGTACAATGCCATAATGTGCATGTGTTGTTGTTTACATGCGCACCTGTGCTAGTGCACGGCTACGCTGTTTTCCATTTCCAAGGAAAAATTAGCACACTAGCACACCTACCAAGGTGCACTAGGTATGCTAGTGCACAAAACTGGCATTTGGGTGGGGGGAATCCATTGTTTTGTCTATTTTGACTAGTGTTGACCCATTTTTTTTAGTTTGGGTCCTGTGGAGTCCTCTTTTGGGTATTCCAACATAAGACTACTAATGTTTGCTTCTTTGTGTAGATAAAAAGGCATCCTCATTATCCATAGCACAAAAAACTCCATGGTATTTCATGTACCTTTTCAAAACAAGCACCATGAGATTTCACATAGAAGAAGTAGGAGGAGTTCAATTTTATGACAATGTTGGGCTATAAAGAAGGTGCGCATGTTCAAAGGTGTGTAAATAGACTTAAATCATCAAAAAAAAAAAAAAAAAGTACACTAGAGTGCTCTTAGGCCTTGTCTAAGAAAAACCCAAAAACCATTTTCAAAATTGAGAACTTCAATTTTTTGATGAATTGAGCACCTTGCGCAAATTCCCTAAAGGTACATAGGTGCATGATTTGAAGATTTGGTGAATTAATTGTCTCCAAAAGGTGCACATGTGTGAATGTGCCCATTGCAACTTTGAGATATGCATAAGTTGAAGGACTTTAGAAGGTGTGCATATGCGAAGGTGCACAAATTTACAATTTTTGAAGATCAAAGTACATAGGTTCACAAGGTGAAAAAAATAGAACTTAATCATCAAAATAATCAAAATAAGTACACTAGAGTTCTCCTAGGCCTCATTTGAGAAAGACCCAGAAACTGTTTTCAAAATTGAGAACTTTGATTTTTTGGTGAATTAAGCACCTTGGACAAATTACCTCAAGGTGGGAAGGTGCACAAGTGCACAATTTGAAGATTTAGTAAATTAATTTTCTCTTAAGGTATGTAGGTGTACATATCTAAAACATCTAGAGACCCCCCAAGGTCCTAAACATTACCATGGCTTCCTTGTCTTCTATAGTAGCTAAGATCACACTCAAACTCATGACTTTTAAGTTCTAGAGAATGCCCAAGAAGTCACACTTCATGATTTCCCCAAGAAAGTGAGGGTAAAGTATGAAGTTTTAGACTTATTATATCATCAAAAAATCACCTCTAATATCCAAAAGTTCAAAGGGAAACATCTGCACATCATTTTGGTATAAAGGGGAAGAAAACCTAGATGCTATAAATCAAGTTTTGATACTTATAAGATTTTTTGGATTTTTGGGTCTTGACACCAAGGTGCACAGGTGCAATTTTCTCAGAGGTGTACCCAAATTTTTCAAGAAGAATTAGTGCACTACTAATGAATTGCCAATTTCTATTTTATAGCATTTCATGCATCAGAAACTTATTTTGATAGTAGTTCAACTCCCAGAGACACCTAAACATGGTTGAGCTTTTATTTTTAGAGCTCCAAAAGACTCCTAGATTATCTCATAGCTTCTATCTTCTTATCTTCTCATTATTTTATCATTTTAAGTCATGTAAAGGATCATACACCCATTAATTGACATAAACAAGGGTGGAGACCTACTTAACACCATTTAGAGAGTCAGTTTGTATATAATTAGATTTGTTTTATTAGTTTTTATTATGAGTTGCATTATAAGAACTCTCATTTTTAACACTAAGGTAGGAGATGATTTCTTATAAATACATGGATGTAATATGTACTTCATGCTATTATTTTGATGCAATGATATATGTTATTGGTGCTCTCATCGTGAGTGTGATTATTCTTCCCAGAGTGTGTTATTTTTGTGAATGCGTGTTCATGAATAATAATGGAGCCAATGGTTTTATTGTGTTATTTTGATTGTGAAATCTTTTAGTTCTTGTGTTTTCCTTATGTTAACAAATTTTTCTGATGTCTTGACTTGGAGAAAAGATAACCTATTATTCCTTCATTGCTTCTTTTCTAGGATGAGTGCACTTTCCATGGCCTTGTGATTCGATGAGAAGTGAAACATATTTCGGTTATTATTGAGTTCCCATCGAAAATTGCATCAATGGAATTGAGGAAGCCCTGCTCCTATTTTTATTGGTTTCTTACCTGATCTATTCAATGATTTAACTCACATAAATGTTGTTACCATGGTTTATGTCCATTAGGAATTTCCCTTCCAAATTATTTTCTTTAATCTCTCATTGCCTTATCTTTGTTATTTTCTTTGCTAACACTTGGTTAAAATAGGAATTCATATATTTGCATTGATAAACTACATTCATCATAAAAATAGAAAATACCAAAAATATATCTCTTTTGTGGTTACTTTTCAAAAAATAGATCAAACATCTTATCCAAAATCATTCAAACCAGAAAAGGCCTCCTCATGAACATACACATATATCTTTAATTAAAAAGATTCTAGTAGGTTGCAAGATCACTCAGAAGCTTAGAGTTGATCCTAGATTAGCTTTTCAAGAAAGTAGTTTGAAATGATTCCTGTTGTTAAGCATCATGCAAAATGACAACTCAATATAAGTGGCACTAGAAGGAGGGCCTAAAAACCATTTGACTAAAAATAAAATGTTTCTATTTGAGATTTTTGCAATTTTTGGAAGTTCAAAAAATTTCCATGCCTATCACTATTAAAAGGTGCACTTTTAAGAGGTGCTCTTCTCCAAATAAACAAAAGTTCCTAGAACTTAGTCACTTTCACAAGCCTCATAGTGATAAATTGATACCAAGAGCTCCACCCATTCACATTACAAATTCCATCATCATCATTATCTACTCTACATTCTACTTCACACATTCCCATCATTATGCACCATGTCTTTCTTCAATGCCCAAAGCTTACCTTTGAATCTAACTAGTCCATTACATGACTTACCCAAAAATACTAAAAAGTTTTGGCCATAGTTCATCTATGAAGAATCATGAACAACACAGGATCATATTAAAGTTTTCAAGGAAATTTGTAATCAAAACTAAATTCAGCATATGGATATGGTTAGTCACCTTTTCCCTTATACTTTGGGGAAAGCAACATTCAATTGGTACGTCAATCTACCACCAACATTAATAAGGGATTTGAGCTCTTTTGAGAGAGTTTTTTTGGAACAATTCAAGATCTATACGGATTTAGCTATCCTACATCATCAATTCATCTCAATTAAGAGGGATCCCCATGAGACTATTTCCTAGTTTAATCATCCCTTCTATAGGATGTATCAAAGAATGGAGTTTCCTTATACTATACCACAGGAGGCTACCATCTAGATATATTTGGGAAGAATGGATTCAATAGCATCTATTTTCCTAAGAAGGATCCCACCCAGAGATGTTGATACCATTGAAAAATTCTTCAAAGAGGTTGTTACATTCATGAAGGAGGTAGATACCCATGGTGGAGGAAACTTTGTGTCTTCCTTCATTTTGAATAATACAGTATCCATACCACCATTTCTTGTAGGAGCATCTACTAAGCCAGATCAAATGCCCCTGTTGGATTGAGTACCTTTACTACAACAAGTTAATATTGCGCCAATGCCAACAATTACATATTTTGGGTATGAGCCTCAAAAGATTGTATTCTTTGAGAAAAGGACTTCTCCACCTACTAAAATCAAGAACAACATAGCTAGTGAGGTTAAGGCCATGAAGAAGACAAAATTTTTTTATCCAATGAACTTATGAGAATAAAGTTGAATTCCTCAAGAAACCAAGGCAATTATCCAAGAAAACTTGTTGCCCAATACAATTATTCTCAAAATCAAAGCAAAAATTATGGCCCATATGATAACATCAACAATGAGAATAATGGTATAATAGGTATGGGTCTAAGTGAAAATGCATATGAGTACAATAATGTTTCAAATCAGTCTCCCAAAATCATGGAAGAACAACCTTTTAATTTTAGTGCAATGGTGTTTGAATCATATGATAAATATTTAGGAGGACAAAATGATGAAGATGATCAAGAGGGATTTGTGTTCCCATTCAATGAAGAGAAAGAACATGGACAATCTGGGATACATATTTATTCTAGCAATAATAAGAGAACACAAAGTTTGTAAAGTAGAGTGGAATCTCTAATGGATGATGTCTCTCTTGGGTTACATCCTACTCCTCCGTACATGTTGGTCTATAATACTCCAATTCATTATGAGGCTCCAAACAACATCACCCTGATAGTCTAGAAGGAATTACATGTAAACGATGAGGTTTTGAAAGGTCTTATGGATAACATAACAAGAAATTTGAAGTATCTTGGAGAAGGTCAAAATCCAAACATCCTTTTCTTCCTATCTACTATACCCTCCATCAAAGGATTGATTGAAATTTGGAATGTGCTAGTTGCCAAGATGCAGTATCTAATGTGTTAGCATAGATAGATTGACATGTTGAAATTGTTGAAAGTAATGGAATTGTTTCAAGTTTTGTTGTTGCAATAAGTTTAGATTTCCCATGGAATCATGAGGACACAAAAAATTTTGAAGTGCCAAAATTCCATGCAGTTGCAAAAATTCTCAAATTTGCAAAAAATGATATAAATATAGAAGATTCCAAGATGGCTGAGTTTTTTGAATTGGGAAGTCATCAAGATGAAGATACCAATGCTTTCTATTGTGATATTGATTCCACATTGGATAATGATAAGATACCTCCACCAAACAAGATATGTCATTAGACAAGATGGATAGAATGCTTAATTTGGTCTCAAGATTGACTAAGAAAATGTCATTTTGTGGGTATTCTACAGATATAACATAACATGCAACAACCAAGTCATGTAGAATCCATCCATTTGGGTTCCATTCAGAAGTAAGTTGTCCTAATTTCTTATTAGCTTGGGAGATTACAATGGAGGGTAAGTATGAATTTGAACATACTTCTTTGGAACATGAGGGCAAAAACACCTTGATTAATGACATGAATGAATGCTATAATTTGAAAGAAAATATTATGATTGATTTTTTTAGTCTTAAGGAGCCTAGAGGTAGTAATTCATGGTTTAAGGCTAATGTTGGTGATAATAAGGACCATAAAAACAATGTTCTATCTTTTAGGTCTTGTTCTGATAGCTATATTACATTATTTATGCTAGTGTTTCCATGTCCACGTGGAGTTGTGTGCCATGAGATAAGACCACCAGAAGGAGAAATTACAATGTGTGAGTGTACCCCTATGGTGGGGGACTTGCTAGATCAGATGATATCTTTCAATTATCCCTCTTAATTTGATGATTTTTAGTTTGAATATGATGTTAAAGGTAAGGAAACTTGTTTGTGGATTAATCATGGCCATGGATAGTTACCACAACTTAAAATTTTGTGTGTTTTACACCTAGAATTTGAACCAAGATTGCTCAAATTTTATTTTTTTAAGTACAAAGATAAGTTAGCATTTTTTAGAACTATATGGGATGGTTTATTAGTACTACACATAATGATAAATCTATTGATAGCTCCCCACATTCTTATTTTCAAGATTTTTGGTATATATGTTTTGTTTTTATTTATTTATTGTCTTTTTAGTTAAGCATTAGTTTTATTTGTGTTGAGTCTATTTGTTTGGGTTTTTACCATATTTTTGCTTCTTCTTTTATTATCTTTGAGTTAGGGAGTCACTATATTTTTTCAGGGTTGCTCCCAATATGTGGTCCATCCTAACTAGTTTCAACTTTAGGGAAGAGGTATTTCTTTGTCAAAGTATTCTGATGAATTTTTTCTTGTACCAATTGAAAACATGTGTTTCTTGTAGTTGTATAGGACTTCTAGTCTTAAAATCAAAATCACAAATTGATAGCTCTCAACACTGTACAAGTAAAAATTTTGATTATCTAGGTGTTTTTCAAATCTAGGTTGATAGTAGTGAGGGATAATTCAAAACTTACTAGTTTAGAAAAAGGGTCTCTTCAAAGGACTTCTAAGATCACTATTTGGCATGAGAGCTTCATAAAAGTTCATCAAAAGAGGAACACAAGAGTTATCAACTGAAGTATAGGTCTGGAAAATAACACCAATGCCTTGGCCACATAGTCTAAGCCTAGTCAGGGTAGAAAAGAAATAAAACAAGAATTAAAAGGGTGTTACATCTAAAGATTCTAGATGATTGCAAAAGGTAATCAAATATATAGGATATGCACTCCAAAATGGCTATCCTATTCTATGAAAATGCTTCAAGGATGAATCAAGTGGAAACATGCAATCTCCGTGAAGAAAGCTAAAGAAGATTACCTAAGACTCAAAATGTAATGAATTAGTAACTCATCAAGAGCCCTTAGAAAAAATTTTCTCATCTAGTTAGATATTGATGGATAGACAGGTTTACAAGGATTCTTGATGAATGGACTAGTCAAGCTAGATTTTTTCTTCAAGTTGTTAGATACTCATGATAGACTACACATCTAGATGTTAAAGGAAATTGATACACTAAACAAAAACTAAGCCAGATAATTCAAGATTCTAAAGTTTCAACATCCAAAGAACTTGATTTTTTTTTGGAATATTTGAAATCCAATTATCACTTGCACATGTTAAAAGAATGCTTGCTGATGAAGAAATTCCTTTGTCATTTCTTCCCTTTTGTTGGGACTATTTGTTGTGGCCTCAAAACACATGCCCCATTTTGAGTCACAAAATAAGGCCCCCCTAGTTTCAAAATTCCCTATGAGGGATCTATTCCATAGCCTTAGTCATTTTGGATCCTCCCCTGGGTCTAGGTCAAACCCTAGTCTTTGATCAAGAAGGGTTAGGTAGTCAGAGATAGATAAAAAGATCAAATTTAAGACTTTAATGTGCTTAAAGTGCCCACATGCACAATTGCACACATGCGCATGTGTGCCAAGTGCACACATGCACACTTCACCCCCACTCTAGGGATGCACACATGTGCATGTGCATACCCTTGAAGGTATGCACTTTGGTCCCCCATGGGCCTATATAAGACCCCCCTTGCTTGCACAATGCCATAATGCGCATGTGCACAATTGCGTACATGCACACCTTATCAAGGTGCACATGTGCGCTAGTGTACAACTACACACTTTTCTATTTGCCAGGCAAGAAGAGCACTCTAGTGCACCTACCAAGGTGAGCTAGATGTGCTAGTGCACAAAACTAGCTTTTTTTTTTGGGGGGGGGGGGGTGAATCTGTTGTTCTATCTATTTTGACTAGTGTTGACCCTTTTTTTTAAGCTTACGTCCTATGGAGTCCACTTTTGGGTCTTTAAACATAAGATGACTAATGTTTTCTTCTTTGTGAAAATAAAATGGCATCCTCATTATTCATAGAAAAAATAATATCTATGGTGTTGCATGTACATTTTCAAAATAGGCACCTTGGGATTTTAGATAGAAGAATTAGGAGTTCAAGTCAATGACAACGTTGGGCTATAAAGAAATCGAGCATAGGAGTTCAAGTCTATGACAAAATTGGGCTATAAAGAAACTGTCCATGTGTGAAGGTGCGCAAATAGACCTAAATCATCAAAAAGATCAAAATAAGTACACTAGAGTGCTCCTAGACCTTGTTTGAGAAAAACTCAAAAATTATTTTCAAAATCGAGAACTTTGATTTTTTGGTGAGTTGAACACCTTGCACAAATTCCTTGAAGGTGCATAGGTGTGCAATTTGAAGATTTGGTGAATGAATTGTCTCCAGAAGGTGTGCATGTGCTAAGGTGTACATTGTAATTTTGAGATATGCATAATTTGAAGGACTGTAGAAGGTGCACATGTGCGAAGATGCATAATTTTACAAGTTTTGAAGAGCAAATTACATAGGTGCACAAGGTGCACAAATAGAACTGAATCATCAAAAAAATAAAAATAAGTACACTAGAGTGCTCCTAGACTTCGTTTGAGAAAACCCAAAAATTGTTTTTAAAATTAAGAACTTTGATTTTTTTGGTGAATTGAGCATGTTGCACAAATTCCCTAAAGGTGCACAAGTGCACAATTTGAAGATTTAGTGAATGAATTGTCCCTTAAGGTTTGTAGGTGCACATATCTAAAAATTTTAGAGGGACCACAAGGTCCTTAACATTACCATGGATTCCTTCTCTTCTATAGCAGCTAAGATCACACTCAAAGTCATGACTTTCAAGTTCCAAGCAATGCCCAAAAAGTCACACTTGATGATTTCCACAAGAAAGTGAGGGTAAAGTATCAAGTTTTAGACTTATTAGCTCCTCAATAAATCACCTCTTCTATCTAAAAGTTCAAGGGGAAACATCCACACATCATTTTGGTATAAAAGGGAAGAAAACCTAGATGGTAGAAATCAAGTTTTGACACTTAGAATATTTTTTTGTTTTTTGGGACCTGTCATCAAGGTGCGGGTGCATTTTTCTCAAAGGTGTGCCGATAGTTTTCAAGAAGTAGTGTGCTAATAGTTATTTTCCAATTGAGCATTCTAGGCATCTAAAACACATTTTGATGAAGTTCAACTCCTAGAGACACCTAAAGAAGACCAAGCTTCCATTTTTAAAGCTCCCAAAGACTCCTAGATCATCTCATGGCTTCTATCTTCTTATCTTCTCATTATTTTAATTTTTTGAGTCATGTAAAGGCTATACACCCATTAATTGATATAAATAAGGGTAAAGACCTACTTAGTACCATTTACAGAGTCTATTTGTATATATTTAGAATTTTTTAAATTATTTTTTAGCATATGTTGCATTTTAAGAACTCTCTTTCCAAACAAAAAGGGAGGATATGATTTCCTATAAATACATTGACTTAATATGCACTTTGGGTCATTATTTTGATGCAATAATATATGCTATTGGTGCTCTCATTGCGACTGTAATTATTCTTTCTAGAGTGTGTTATTTTTGTGAATGCATCTTCATGAATAATAATGGAGCTAATTGTTTTAATGTGTTGTTATGATTTTGTGATCTTTTAGTTTTGATGTTTGCCTTGTGTTAACAAATTCTGCTGACATATTGAGTTGGAGAAAATATCACCTATTGTTCCTACATAGTTTCTTGTCTTGCATGAGTGCACTTTCTGTGGCCTTGTGATTCGATGAGAAGTGAAAAATATTTTAGTTATTGTCGAGTTCCCATTGATGATTGCATCATTATAATTGAGGAAGCACTGCTTCTATTTTCATTGGTTTCCTATCCAATATTTTTGATAATTTAACTCATAGACGTGTTGTTACTATGGTTTATGTTTGTTAGGAATTTCCCTTTCAAGTTATTTTCTTTAATCTCTCATTACTTTATCTTTTTTATTTTATTTTCTAACACTTTGTTAAAATATGAATTCATATAGTTACATTAATAAATTGCATTCATCATAAAACATAAAATACCAAAAATATATCTTTTTTGTGGTTACTTTTTAAATAGTATATCAAACATCTTATCTAAAATTGTTTAAACTAGCAAAGGCCTCCTCATGAACATGCACATTTATCTTCAATTGAGAGGGTTCTAGTAGGTCACAAGATTGCTCAGAACCTTGGAGTTGATTCTAGATTAGCTTTATTGGAATACTTTAGAATAACTGAGAGTGGAAGAGGGGGGGTGGGGGTGAATTAGTTATCCAAGGTCCAAACATATAAATAAAACTTTTCACAGCTTAATGAACCCATAAAACATTCATACTTGTGCATGCATCCATAATATTATGCAATCACTCAAACTTTTAGGTTACTATTAAATCAACTTGTAGAAATGTAAAGCATGAAACATAATAGGTTCATCAACATACTTGACACAATTATTTATGTGGAAACCCAATTTTGGAAAAACAACTAGTAACATACCACTCCTTTTCACTCTTTTGAAGTGATGTCCTATGAAAGGCCAACCTTATTAAATGTTACAATACACACTGTTAAATGTAACCTAGTAAAGGGATTTCAATCACCCTATTAAAAGTGATCCTTTTTAGAGGACTTTAGGAAATTCACTTGGAATGCCACTTGGTTAAAAGATTTACAAATGAGTATTAGATCAACCTTAATCCAAAGGATTTACCCTAGACTGATACAATTATTAGAGAGTAACAGCAGTGCTTTGATCTAATACAACTTACAACTTCTCTTGCAAATTACAAATCTCTTTTTAGTTCTCAATTTTTCTTGGCCTTCATACTTTGTAGCTTTAATTTCTTGTTTACCCTTAAAGCATTCATCTCCTTAAGCCTTCTTTCTTAACATGCCATTACAGACTCTTCTTAGGTCTCTTGATGAAGCAAAACCCTTGACTTCTTGTCTCCCTTAGGTTCTCGCACATGAAAACATTGCTTCATGACCAAAAATTCCTATAAGTAGGAAATTAAGATATTTTCCCACTCATTTTCCATTTTCCAAATTTAGGGTTCGAATGGATTAGGTAGGATACAATGTATCTACCCCATATCTTATATCTCTTCTAGAAACTTCTCCTAGAATCCATTTGAAGTTGTCTAAAAATGGTTTACCTCATATTCTATGCCACCAGTGTTAGAAATGTTTTAGAATAACTAAGAGTGGGGGTGAATTAGTTATTCAAGGTCCAAATGTCCTAATAATTTTTTTTCACTAAATATAGTGAGTCCATTTAACTAATCATGCATCCAAGCTTAAACTTTCCTACTTAGCAAGTTACTATAAAATCAACATGCAAGAATAACACATGAGGAATCAACACATAACACAATAATTTACATGGAAACCCAATTAGGGAAAAACCACCAGTAAGATGCTACTCAATTCTCACTCTTCAAAAGTGATGCCCTATGAAAGGCCTACCCTATTAAAGGCTACAACACACTGTTAAATGTGACTTGGTTAAATGATTTAACTACCCTATTAGAAGTGGGCCTAGTTAGAGGACTTTAGAACATTCACTTGGAATCATACCCTATTAAAGGATTTAAAAATTGTTGTTAAACTAACATAAGTCCATAGGATTTTACCCTAGCTGATATAATTGTTAGAGAGTAACAATAAGGGCTTTCAATCTGATACAACTCACAACATCACTTGCAGATTTCAAATCTCAATTCAGCTTCACAATTTTTCTTGGCTTTCAATCTCTGTAGCTGTAACAGCTTGTCCTCCTTTCAAGCTTCATCTCCTTGAGTCTTCATGCTTGATGTACTAGTGCAATCTCCTCTGTGGTTACCTATTGAATCATAGTCTCTATGTTCTATTCCTTCCTCTCTCTTGATGCCTTCACCTTGACATCCTACCAACCACTTAACTTGGAAACTCTTGCTTCTTGACCTATAACTCCTTAAATGGAAGTCTAGTATAGTTTTCCCGCTCTAATCTTCCTAATTTTAATTTTAGTTTGAATGGATTAGGTAAGATTCAATGAATCTACCCATAATCTTGTTTCCTTCTAGAAACATCGTGAAGAATCCTTCCTAAATTCACCCAAAAATGGTTTACCTAAAATTCTGTGCCACTAGCTCATCATCCTTATCCTCCATTTGGTTCACAAAATTCAAGGTAACAAATTTGTTGGCTTAGATCTGAAAAATCCTTGACTTTATAAATAATGTGGCAGCTTGGCACTATTGAAATCCTTATGCTCAACACATACTATGTTACTTGGCACCTATTGTGTTTTACTGATGCTCAACACCTAATGTGGATTCACTCGACATCAACTAAGTTTTTACCGATGCTTGACACCTATTACTTTCTTAGCACTTGAACATGCTTGGCTCCTTCTATTTCACTAGATTTTGCATTTTCTTGGCACTATAATCTACTTGGCCTGAACTAGCTTGCTTTGCATCCACTAATGAACTTAGTCAAGCTTTGTAGATAGCTTTGTTACAACTTATTCTTCTAGAGTTTCTAAGTGTAGCCAACATCTGTATCTTCAAGTATATTATCAATA
Organism: Cupressus sempervirens; assembly: GCA_028749045.1. Taxonomy (NCBI): domain Eukaryota; kingdom Viridiplantae; phylum Streptophyta; class Pinopsida; order Cupressales; family Cupressaceae; genus Cupressus; species Cupressus sempervirens. The sequence continues at coordinate 674,838,028 of CM053786.1, read as the reverse complement.
CATCATTTTACCATTGTCTTAATTGATCCTTGTACTTCATTACAAAACCATAACTCAACCTTTCCCTTAGGTGTTTTTGTTAGATCGTAATGATTAAATCCTCTTCATCAATCAACTAAGTGATAGTACTTGGATCTTATAAGCAATTGTCATTCCAGCAAATAGTAGGTTTGACATCAGTGACAAAATAATGATTGAAAATATTCTTTATCAACAATCTCCTGCTTTGCAAACAATCTCTCATCTTCACTAATGATCTTTTCAGTTAGATCCTAACAATCTCCCTCTTTGGCATATATGGCAAACCAAACTAATCAACCAAGTTATCAAAATGCTAACTAGGTTAAAATAGTAAATCAAATGCCAAAAAGAAAACTTTATCAAGAAATGTTCATTCTATTAGCAACATAAACTAGCTTGTGACTCCCTCTAAATTCTGTAAGTAATTCCCTCTTTCAAAGTATTAGGGATATCTCTTTTGCTGATACACTGTCTACACTATTTTCTCCCTCTGAGTTGCTATTTTCTTTTCTTCTTATTTTTTTCTTTTCTCTCCCTTTTACACATTTTTCCTTATACATGTTTGATCAATTTTTGTATGACTCCCTCTTTTCTGTAGCTTACCATTTTGATAAGTTTTTCTCTACCTCTTAGCTTGCTGATTCTCCCTTTGTCCATTTGATTCTTTAGGATTGATTAGTTTATGCCATTTCTCCCTCTTTGACAATAATGCCAAAGACATACTATTTTAGCATCTTTTCATGCAAGTGTAGCATTTTAGGAGCTCCAATTTCTCCCTTTGTCACATTACTTGTGACTTTTTTAGAATTTTAGTATTTTGATTACTTTAGGAAAAAACGTAAAGTAAGTATCCTCTGCATCTTTAGGTAATGCTTTTGTGAAAATGTCAAAAATTTGTTCCTTTGAATTGACATATTCCATCTTCACTTGCTTGTCTTCCACCAATTCTCTTACATAGTGATACTTAATTCCAATGTGCTTTTTTTTGGCATGCATCACAGGATTCTTTGATATATTGGTGGCACTTGTGTTATGACAATAGATTATCACAGGTTTAGTTACATCTTCTTTGATACCTTCCAACAGGTGCTTGCTCCATACAATATTGGTGCAGTTGATAGCAACAACAACATACTCAGCTTCTACTATAGACTGTGAGATACAACTTTACATTTTTCTAGTCCAAGTGACTAATCTTTTACCAAAGAAAAGTTCTCCTCCACTGGTGCTTTTTCTGTCATCAATATTACCTCCCCAATCTACATCAATGTAGGCTTTCAATTCAAAAAATTTAGTCCTTTTGTAATATAATCCAAAGCCATCGGTTCCTTTTAGGTACCTCAATATTGTTTTTACTGCCATAAGATGATTTTCTCTTGGGTTTGCAAAAAATCTTGCCACTATTCCAATAGCTAATGCAATGTCTGGTATACTATGCACAACATACTATAACTTTTCAATCATTGATCTATACATTGTTTGATTCACCTCAGCTAACTCATCATTTTTGGATAACTTATATCCTATTACCATTGGTGTACTGACTAGTTTTGAATCTTCTAAGCCAAATGTCTTTAGTATCTCCTTGATATATTTTGATTGGGTCACAAATATGCCATGTTTTAGTTAATGTACTTGCAATCCAACAAAAGAATTTTATTTCTCCAAACATTGACATCTCAAACTCATGTTTCATTTGATTAGAAAAATCTTTGCATAGGACATCTTTTCCTCCAAATATTATATCATCAACAAATATTTTAGATATCAAAATATCTTTACCTTTTTCTGCCTTAATATATAGGTTATTGCTGTCATCTGTTCTTTCAAATCCTATCTTCACAAGATATTTGTGCAGTCTCTCATACCATGCTTTAGGTGTTTGTTTCAAACCATAGAGTGCATTATGTAGTTTGCAAACCATATCTTTATTGTTTTCATCAACAAATCCCTCTAGTTGTTCTATGTAGACTTCCTCTTTTAGTATACCATTCAGAAAAGTAGGCTTTACATCCATTTGGTAGACTTTAAAAACTTTATAAGTAGCATGTGCAAGTAGTGTTCTTACTCCTTCCATCCCTACAATAGGGGAAAATGTTTTCCCATATTCTAGTCCTTCTTCTTGTGCATATCCTTTGTAGACTAGTCTGGCTTTATTTCTTGTTATCTCACCATTCTCATGTAGCTTGTTCCTAAATACCCACTTGGTACCAATCACATTCTTATCAGTTGGTCTTGGAACTAAAGTCTAGGTTTTGTTTTTCTCTATCTTTTGAATCTCTACTTCCATAACTTTATGCCAATTATCATCTTATAGTGCATCTTTCATTGTTCTGGGTTCAATCTTGCTCAGCAGACATGATTCATTCCTTAGTCTATTCCTTGTCATTGGTCTAGCTTCCTTGTGACCAATGATTTTTTCTATAGGGTGATGTGTCCTCACATACTTGGATAATCTTGGTTCTTTCCTTATTTTCAAGTTTGGTCTTTCAGCTTTAGAGTCACTATGCACATCTCTTTCTGGTATTTCATCATCTCTTTCATGTGTATTGATTTCAAAATCAGAATGTGTATTATCTTCATTCCACAACTTGGCTTCTAAATACATCTTAGCATTCACTGGTTGTGACTTGGTTGATGCTGAAACTACTTTCTGATTCCCAACTTGATTGGTAGCTTTTTCTTTAGTAGCCATTCCTTCATAGAAGTATACATAGGATCTATACTCTTTCGATTTCTTGGTTTCATCAACTTGAACTTCTACATGCTCATAAAAATTTACATTTGCACTCTCCAAAATCTTGTTAGTGTTAGTATTCAAACACTTATATGTTTTACTTCTAGTGGAGTATCCAAGGAATATGCCTTCACTCTTTGCATCAAACTTTCCATTTCTAGTATCTTTAAGAATATAGCATCTACAACCAAATAATTTGAAATGTTTTACATTGGGTGAGTGACCAGACCATAATTCAAAAGTTGTTGCATTTGTACCTTTCTTGACTTGTACTTGACTTAGGGTGTAGACAGCTATACTTATAGCTTCTCTCTAGTACTTTAGAGCAATATTTTTCTCCATCATTAATGTTCTAGCACAATCTATCATTGATCTATTCCTTCTCTCTACAATGCCATTGATGAGTCTAAAAAATGCCTTTATTTTGTTATGTTTAAGATACTTTATGATACTCTGTTTGTCCTTGTTTTAAAACTTATAAGCCTATGTTTGATAAACCTTTGATGATTTATGGGATAGAAAAACTATGTCATCCTTTGCCTAAATTATATCTAATATGCAGTATTTCATATAAATATCCAAATGTGCGTTCTTATGATTGAATTTAGTTTGATGGATGTTTATTTGCAAATATGTCTTATATCATAACTAACCTTATGATAAGGATTAAAGGATGAGAGGAAGAATCCAGAAGTTGGTTGCCGACAGCATTCAAGGAGAAACGAGCATCAAGGAACAACCACGAAAAGGAAGTTATAACCACTCCAAGAAACATGGCAGTGAATAAGGAGGAGTTTTTACGAGCCATTACCTTCTTTGCATTTACGTTGTAACAAGTGGATGCCATGACTTCATTTCTCCCTCCTCAACTCTATTATCCTTCCTTTCCGCTTTTAGTTGTTCTCCTATATTCTCTCCTGCAGACTTAACTTAGGATAGTTACTTTTTTGTTATGTAATAAAGAGTAGATTTCCTATATATGTCAGGATCAACTCCTGTGTGTGAATTTTTTAGTTTTTAGTTTTTGGTTTTGATAGGTTTTATCGAGTAAGAGAGAACACTGATTCACAGTTTGTTGCAGTTGTGTTTTACAATTCTGAATTATGTAATGACTGATTAATGAAATGAATTAGTTCTCTTTAATTTTTATCCTGCATTGGTAGATTAGAGAAGCCAACCAAGGGGGCCCACTTGGAAGGTGGATTAGATTAGGATAGAATAGATTCATTTTACTAAGCATTAGCAGTATTTTAAGTAAGACGTAGCTAGTTAATTCCTTCCTGTAGCATCACACTTCATGAACGTTCCTGCAGCATTTGCGAGAATAGTCTAATGGATGAGTCAAGATGGAATCTCTGTTATCTTGTCATTGTGTTTTTAACATTCATAGATTCAGTAGTTTCCTTTCTACAAAAATAGTGTAGTTTCCTTCCTTTGCATTTTTACTTTCTTGCAGCACAAGCATAATGATTCATCAAGGTACCTAGTGCACATACTATGCCGACCATTTCAAGTATATGTCACTGGGTTGACAATCTAAATGCACCTCATGGTAGGGGAAAAGTAGTCCTTAGCTTGAATAGATTATTCCTAAGCCAAGCCTAGCGCATGACTATGGAACACCTATTGTGAGGCGATTCATTTTTGGCACTGTTGCCGGGGATGGTGTCAAGCTAGGAGCATTTTTGAGTCATAGTTTTTAGATTAAGTTCTTTTTACCAGTGTGAAAATTTTAGTTGCATGCATCGAAGAGGAAGATGACGAGATGATTATGGCAGATTTCTTCCACAGGGATCTGTTAATTTGAATGAAGAAGTTGAAGAAGAAGTTTGAAGATGCAAGTCCTGTTTTCCCCATAGTATCATCATCAAGAGCTGAATCCCTAGATATATCTAGTCTCCATCCTTTCACTAAAATATTGACCAATTTTCTTGATAACACTACCTCGAATCCACCAATTGTTAATCACCCAGTGCCTAACCTTATTTTTCAGCAGCAACCTCATAATCCAGTCCCACCAGTCATGGCACAACCCACTTTTCCATTTCCACTTCCAAGTCTCATAACCAATGCCAATCTCAAGAATATACCTCCCACAACTCTTCCGAAGTTCTATGGCCTTGCAACTGAAGACCCCGATACCTTCTTGTTTGAGTTCAACATCCTTTGTCGTATTTTTGACAACACTGATGGCCATAAGCTTAAATTATTTCCAGCCACATTGAAAGAATCATCTTTATGATGGTTCATGGGCTTAGGAGCCAATGCAGCTGTAAATTGGGATGAAATGCAAGCCTTGTTTCTGGAAAAATATAAAGAATATTGCAAAGCATCTGGCACAAGAAGAGATGATATCTTTAGGATATCACAGAAGGAGGAAGAGACATTATAAGACTATGTTTCTCGATTTTTATATACACTACAAAAGAATCCTCATCACACATTGTCTAAAGATTCCCAAAAACTAGTCTTTCTAAGAGGAGTGAATGAAGACTGTTTGGAAGCATTGGACCTGATGGCCAGTGGATATGTATATCAAGCTCAATGGGATGACCTCAAAAAGATATGTCAAAACTACTCAAGGCCAACCATGAAGAAAGGTCGAGGACCCCATTCTACGGTTACAAAAGGAATTAGTCAAGGCATTTCAAAACTTGAAATATCCAATTTGTTGTCAGATTTCAAATAAGACATCAATAATGATGTCGCTACATAGTTGGATACAATGACTGCAAAGAAGAAGCAAGTAGAGGCCGAGTTACAACTAGTTGAGTACTATCCTCATTGCCAAAAGCAAAAGAAGGATTGCCACTATAAATTGGTTGCAAGCATGGAGAACCAACATCTTCCAACTGAATATGTAAAGATAGATGGGGATGATGAGCAAGTATTCTTTGTTGCTCAACGCCGACCATGGGCTCAACGTCAAGTTATGCCTCAAGACCCCTTGCAAAATTCAAATTTATATGGTAATCAATGGAAAAACCACAATACCCAAGGTCCTCCACAAAACCAACCCAATTGGAATAATGCTGGGCAAAATAACCCACAATAGTCTCAATGGTCTCAAAATTTCCAACAACCTTGGCCTAACCAGTAGAATAACCAATGGCCCAAGAACTAGTAGAACCAATGGCAACCACCCCAAGGGAATTGGAAATCTCTAAACCAATGGAAGGGATCTCAACAATGGCCTAACCAAAATACCGGTGTTCCACAATTACCCCCTCCAGCTCAACAACCTGCTTTAATGCCACCACCTGTAAATAGTGGACCTCAAAAGCAAACACAGCTACCTACATAGCCTCAGCCAAATCCAAATAGCAAACCACAATAGCCCATGTATAGTACTGATACACAACAGTACCCTACTTATGCCCTAGATGTCGCAGTTATACATTTGAGATCTGGAATGACCTTACCAGCACCAAGGCCACCTCTTATAACTGAAGTATCAGACTCTCCTACAGTATTAGAACCTTTGGTTGATGAAACTGTTGACCCAACTAATGTTACCATACCAATACCAGATCAACCAGCAGTAGAGCCTCTTTTTCCAGACCAACTAATACAAAAGGAACAAAGCAAGGAACAACCCTTTGACATTGTTAACCAGTTGAAGAATATGCATGTCCAAATACCTTTGTTTCAAGCTATTAAGGAAATTCCTTCTTATGGAAAAGCTATAAGGGAAGCTTGTCTAAAGAAACCTAGAAGGAAGAAGAAGGATCCTACCATAGTTCATGTTGTTGGACATTTAGCTGATATCATGTTAGGAAGAGTGATTACACCAAAATATTCTGACCCAGGGAGTCCAGTAGTAAGTGTCAGCATCAATGGTCAATTTGTTAAAAATGCCTTAATAGATTTGGGAGGTACTATAAATGTGATGACTAAAGAAACCATGAAGAAGTTACAAATAGAAGGATTAAGGCCCACACCAACTATTCTACAGCTTGCAGATAGTTCCACTGTCACTCCTGATGGAATGATAGAAAATATTGTTGTGACCTTAGATTTCCTAGAATATCCTGCAGACTTCATGATTTTTTCCCCTAAAGTAAACCTATCTGGTTATCCTGTCATTCTAGGTAGACCATGGTTGGCCACAGCTGATGCAAACATAAATTGCAGATTAGGGAATATGACCATATCAAATGGCCAAGCAACCAAGCAATTTGATCTATATCCTCCTGCACAACCATTACCAAATTTGAGTACATCTTTTTGGCTAGATTTAGGAGATGAAGAAGAAGAGATAAATTCCATAGTACAACTTATGATGTTACATGGGCAATCTTTTCTAAAGTTGTAAGAAGAAGATTCAGTAATCTAGAGCATCCTTACCAACACCTGTGTGGTAGGAAAAGATGTGTCTGGAAGCTCTGTATTAGAATTGATTACATATAAGGAGTGTGATACAGGTTGTACTTTACTTAAGGAACCTCAAAATCTTTGTTCACTACTTCCCTATGAAGTAGAAGGAAGCCCAATCTCTGAAATTGCTATGGTAGAATCCATTATTCCTATTGAACTAAGTAAAGGCCATAAATTGCATGTTAACCCCAAATTGACATCCGTACAGATGGAACAATTAAAAGAATTACTTCAAAAGCATGAGAAGACTTTTTCTTGGGATTATGATGATATGAAAGGATTAAGCCCTATACTGTGTACCCATAGGATATACATTAATGAAGGTTGTCTACCACTTCGTCAACCTCAAAGGAGGATAAATCCAAGCCTCAGAGAAATAGTCAAAATAGAATTGCAGAAACTACTTGATGCTGGCTTTATCTATCCTATATCTGATAGTAAATGGGTATCACCACTGGTTATAGTACCTAAGAAAGGAGGAAAATGGAGAATTTGTGTAGATTATAGGGAGTTGAATAAGGCTACTAAAAAGGATCATTTTCCTTTACCCTTCATAGATCAAGTTTTGGATACACTAACTGGAAATAAGTACTTCTCCTTTTTAGATGGATATAGTGGCTATAATCAAATCAGAATTGCTCCTGAAGACCAAGACAAAACTACATTTACCTATCCATGGGGTACTTTTGCATACTCTGTTTTACCATTTGGTCTTTGTAATGCTCCTGCAACATTTCAACGGGCTGTAATTAGTATTTTTGCTGATATATCACATGATTGTATGGAAATCTATATGGATGACTTTACAACATTTGGAGTAACTTTTGAAGAAGAAATGATAAATCTTGAAAAAGTTTTGGTAAGATGTCAAGAACATAATTTGGCACTAAATAGTGAAAAGTGTTTCATGCTCATGCAAGAGGGTGTGGTACTCGATCATTTCATATCTACTGCAGGTATACAAGTAGATCCAGCTAAAATTGAGATAATTCAAACATTACCCATACCCACTAAATTAAAAGATATCAGATCTTTTCTAGGACATGCTGGATATTACAGGCGTTTTATAAAAGACTTTAGTAAAATAGCCAGTCCCTTGTATATGTTGCTTACAAAAGAAGCTGAATTCAAATGGACACCTGAGTGTGATAAAGCTTTCCTGCAGCTTAAGCAACTTTTGACCACAGCCCCAATTTTACAAGGCCTTGATTGGAACCTACCTTTTCACATATGTACAGATGCTTCTGATTATGCCATAGGAGCAGTTTTAGCACAGAAACACTCAAATATTAAGAATGCCATTTATTATATTAGTAAGAGTCTTCATGGTCCAGAAATGAATTACACAGTGACTGAAAAAGAATTGTTAGTAGTAGTCTATGCTCTAAATAAATTTTGGCATTATGTCAGAGGTTACCCTATCTATGTTCATACTGATCATGTAGCAATCAAGTATCTCATGAACAAACCTGGTATAACTGGTAGGTTAGTAAGATGGTTACTATTGTTACAAGAATTTGACATAACCATAGTAGATAAGCCTAAAAAAATAAATGTCGTAGCTGATTATTTGTCAAGAATCAATCATCATGATACTGACACTACTCTGGTAGATGATGCATTTCCAGATGAACATTTGTTTCATATTCCTGTTAAAGTTCCATGGTATGCAGATATTGCTAACTACATTGCAACTAATAAGACACCAATGCATTTTTCTTTTAAGGAGAGAAAGCTGTTCATACAGAAAAGCTTCCATTTCTCATGGATAGACAATTTTCTATTCTATACTGGACCTGATCAAGTTATGCGTAGATGTGTAAGAGAAGATGAGACATATGATATTTTGCATGCATGTCATAATGAGCCCTATGGAGGACATTTTGTAGCCAAAAGAAAAGCTTTCAAAATCTTAGCCACTGGTTACTATTGGCCTACCCTTCATAAATATGCAATCAATTATACAAGGAAGTGTGACCAATGCCAAAGAATGGGTCGCCCAACCAAAACAGATGAAATGCCTTTGAACCCTCAAATGGTGTTAACACCATTTGACAAATGGGGAATGGACTTCATCGGTCCTATTGATCCTCCATCCAATGGGAAGTCTTATATTTTGGTTTGTACTGACTACCTAACCAAATGGGTTGAGGTTAAGGCTATGAAACATGCCCATGATGAAAAAGTTGCCGAATTCTTGTATGAAGAGATTTTTACATGTTATGGAGTTCCTAAAGAATTGGTTACTAATCAAGGCACACAGTTTACTTCTAACCTAATTTTAGAATTGATGAAACAGTATAACATCAGGCATCGCAAATCCAGTCCTTATCATCCACAAGCCAATGGACAAGCAGAAGTTACCAACCGTGAGATGGAAAATATTCTAACTAAAATAGTCCATTTGCATCGTCAAGATTGGACCAGCCAGTTACAAGAAGCTGTTTGGGCTTATAGAATAACTTGGAAAACCACTACCAAATTCACACCATTTGAGATTTTGTATGGGAAAGTGGCAATGCTTCCAATTGAATTTGAACACAAGACTTTAAGAATAGCCTTGACCTTAGATATTGATCTTCCTACAGCACAAAGAGAACTTCTCTTGCATCTTAATTCTTTAGATGAAATGTGCAAGACCACTTTAGAACATACTAAACTGGTGCAAAAATAGAGAAAACATTGGCATGATTCTCATATCCTCAACAAACAGTTCAAAGCTGGTGACTGGGCATTATTGTATGATTCCTGCTTCAAGGATATGCCAGGGAAGCTGCAGATATGATGGTTAGGACCATATCAAATCATCCATGTCTTTGACAATGGAACAGTTCAACTAACCACAATTGATGATATGCCTTTCAAAATGTTGATCAATGGTCATCGACTTAAACTTTACAAATAGCCTCAAACAAAAGTCGAGTTCATGCAACAGTTCGAACAATCGGATCCAACAACAACTCAAGTATCTCTTCTTGCAGTCAAAGGTGAAAACCTTCCACCTGCTCTTCTTCAACATTAATTCTAATTTGCATGTCCATAATAATAAATTTATATTTGCATAAAGTCCATTTTCTTTTCATGATATTTCTTTCCATTCATTTCTTAATCTTCCATCCACCCACCTCACTCCATTTCTTAATCTTCCATCCACTCACTTTCTACATACTTACGTTTTTGTGTTTTCAATCAAATCTGCACATGCTAATGGATGCTGCCATTTACATTATTTTTCTCACCTTTTTTTTGGAGCATGTGACAATCCACTTGGCAAGTATAAATGTTTTCAAACTATTATTCATTTATAAGTTTGCAGATTTTGTTAATTATATCTAATACTGCATAGTCTTTATAATTATGGCATATTTTAGTCCCTAACCCATACTAGTCTGACACGTGAGGACACTTGTCATAAAATTAGCAGGTGGCAAGGGAGTGTCATACTATCCAATGACATGCCTGATTAACTATGATGATTTTTGAAAATCTTGGCATTACCCTTTATTAATGAGAATTTTTTGCCATAAGTATGCCATATCAAGTGTTGTACTCCCACTTTCTGAATTAATTTTTCTTTGTTCATGCCAAATTTTTTGTGCTAAGACATGATGTGACCTATTTTTTTAAAATTTTGTCATTTGACCCATGTTTCCAGACAATTTCCACACAAATTCATGATTTACTTTTACCTAAAGTTTAATTATGGCACATAACAATTTGTTATGGCAATTAATGTTCCCAAAAAGAAGCGGTGAAGCGTCTGAGAAATAACGCAGAGTTTTGAAGTTTGCATTCAGAAAGGGAGAGGGAAACAGAGTAGCAAAAGTATCAAGAAATGGGAGGAAGTTTACAGAGAAAAGATCCGGTCGAGCACATTTTGTTGCTCTCTGATGTAGAAGTAGTAAGAAGATTCAATGCATGCGGGTGGTTAGGTTATTGTTTGAATTTAACATCATATGATGAAGAAGCAGCTGTAGAATTCACCAGGACATTTGATGAAGGTGAAGCTTCTGTGTGGGGTTTGATAGTAATTGCAACAGAAGAATGAATTACAGTAGTAACAGGGTTACCTCTTGTTGGAGAGCATTATTCGAGCTCGCATGATGCTAGGTCAGCAAGGGCTCAGTTCACTACCCCACATGACCCTCCATTGGATGTTATAAAGTAGGGGTGCAAGAGATTTTCTTTGCCGCCTCCATACCCTGATCTAGCAATGCATGTCATCAGGTATTTTACTTGTGAAGGTAGATTTCCTCACTTACATGCACACCATTTTAAGTTGCTTACTTGTATAAGGCACAATATTGCCGTGAATCTACCAAATTTTCTATATAATATGCTCTATATTAGTGTGGAAGAGACTTAAAAAGGGAAAGATAATTCTGTCACTCACCATGCTTTGATTAAGTTGTTAATAGAAAGGTCTCTTAGGGACATATCCCCTTTGACATGGGATGACTTTGTGAAATTTAAAACCTTACAACCTCAAGTTGACCCTTGTGAACGATAGAGTGAGGAAAACATAGTTCCCAATGTAGAACAAGAATTTTAGTGTGCAAAGAACATTAACAAATAAAGTAAACATTCACAAACCAAAAAAACTAAATTCACATATATGCTTAGACAAAGAAAGCAAACAAGAAGTGCAAACCTCACAAGAGAAAACACTCCATGCTTTCTTGATTCTATAGATGTGTCCTTTTGCTGTGGATGTATGCTCAAGATGCTCAAAAGCTACTTCAATGGAGATGGGTAATGGAAAATTGGTAGCTTTGTGAGCTCTCAATTTGGCATTATAAGGGTAAGATTGATGGATTTGGTTCTCAAAATAGCATGGTAACTTTAGCTCAAAGATTGTTGATGAAATGGCTTGGGATGGGATTCAATTTATAGACAAGGGGTAGAGGGATGGAGGGCTTAGATGCAAGGATGGATGAAGGCTTAAGGAGGGCTAAGATGCACTCAAAGGGGAGCACATGGATTGTGCTTGTTTAGCACCAATGGGAAGGTGACACTTGTCACAAGGAGGATGAGTGTGAGAGGGTAGGGTAAAGGGTTGGTTAAAGGCATGATGAGTGGGGTTGAGTATGTAAGAGGGATGTAAGAGGAATGAGTGTGGAAGAGGGAAGAGTGTGGAAGATGGGTGTAAGAGTCATGAGTGGGCTTGTAAGAGTCTTTTATGTTTTGTAAGAGCACTCATGACTTAGTGGTTGGGCTTTTTTGAGGGGAGAATTTGGTTTGGATTAGGAAAGTCTTAAACTTGTTTAAGGAATGTGACAACATTAGGGGATGTATTAGGCTTGGGTTTAGGATTAGATTAGGGATGTTAGAGATGTGCAAGTGGATGGAATTAATGAGGGTGGGTGAGTTAGTGGCTAAGCTTGGTTAGTATGGGTGGATGGGGTGGATTAGGCTAAATGGAGGATTAGAGATAGGTTAGGGGTTTTTGAATTTGAGGATTTCATTTATCAAATAGATTTATTTAATAAATGGGGATTTTTGGAATTAGATAGGAGAAAAGGATTTAATTGATAAATAATAGATTATTTGATTTATCAATTAGGACTATAGATGATTAATTAAATTAATCAACTAGGGATGGCAAAGGATTAATTAAATAAGAATTTAATTAATGATGCCTTTAGAGATGGCTAAATGAGATTACCAAAGAAGTGTAATCAAATTTAGGTGTCTACATTTTGCCCCTCTTTGACATAGTGTTGAGACAACACTATTTCAAAGAAGTTCGAATGAGATGACATGAGGAAGATGTTTTAGCAACAAGGTTGCCCCAGTCTCGGATAAGAAGAGGAGAGACTAGACTTAGATGATGCCCCCTCAAGAAGGCGGCGGGGAGAGAAATGAGGCTCGACGACTTCTTGAAAAGTACAAGAAATTGAGACGAGCTGAGACGCAGGGTTGTGAAGAGAAGGGGCTGAATTAGCCCAAACTCTCACTACGGGAGAATGATAAAGGGAAATCAGAGGCACAATAGTAAAGCAAGCTTAAGACTTTCCAGGATTGGGGGGGGGGGAGATGGAGGAGCGGAGCGCTATAAAAGGAATCCATGGTAGGGAGATGGATGATAGAATGATAAAGCTGATGCAACAGGATTTCAAAGAATCAGATTGGCGGAAGATGGGTTTTGGAGATCCCTAGGACTAGGATTGTGGATCTCGAAAGATGAGGCTTGGTGGATTGATTTGATTGGTGGATCCCTAAGACTAGGATTGTGGATCCCTAAAGCTAAGCGTGAGGAGTGATTCAAAGAGATACTGATACATAAGCTAGGGTAGGAGTGACAGATGTAGGATATGGATGGGGGATAATGGAGATGAAGGGAATCCATTGAAGCTTTTTGAGTGAGGGGATACTTCAAAGAGAAGTACCACCATGTAGTTGAGCACTAGATTTGCTATAGGACTGTTGGTTAATTGCCAAGGTTACCAAGAACATCAAGGCCTTTTCACCAACCGTCCAGAGGATTGACAAACTGACTCGAAACAAACACATAAGGATTGCCCCAGTATCACACATGAATCCCAGAGGAAGCAGCGTGGAAACAACACTAGGTAACCCACAGGCAGAAGAAGAAAACAAGCAAAAGACTTGATCAAGACCTTACGCTCTGATTGCCCCATTCACAGCATACCATGATATGGAAGATCGTGGCAACCTTGAGGAGGGAACAAGGAGATTTCTTGGAAAAGATACTTCAAGACCCAAAAGGGAAGATTCCAAATCAAAAGAAAGTGAAAATCCAAAAGAGAACTATTTGCCAATGAGATGGGTAGGACGAGGTACTAACGGACCAAGATCAAACATGAGGAAAGCTATATCCTGCAATGACCTATCAAAGAGCACCTAAGCTGATGGATCAGGATGAGTGATGCATCTAGAAAGCTGAACTAAGAAGGATAACACTTTGGTCATAGGAGATCTAGCTAAAGGATGTATTGGAATAGCTAACCAAGGTGTGCGATGTGTGCAAGATGTTGATCAAGGAAAAACCAACACGAACGCTAGATAGATACAATGGTACTAAGCTAAAGAGGATGTACAAGCTGACGGACCAAGATATGTTACAAATGTACAAGTTTGTTCATGTTTTGGTTTTTTGTGAGATGGAAATGTTTGTGAAGGATGGGATGTCTATAATAGTTGATAGGTGGATAGGTAGATGGTTTGTGAAAAGCTTAAGGAAAATGGGATTCTGTGTGTGCATGTGATAGGATAAAGGCTAGGATACAAGATTATTTACAAGCTGGAATATGGTACAAGCTTTGGACAAGATTCAAATATATACAAGGTATGGTACAAGATTTACAAGGTATAATAAAAGCTTTGGTACAAGATTTACAAGCTGCACAGGAGGTATTGACAAGCTCCATCAGATTTTGGATATTTGATTGGAACACCAAGGGAACAAGCAGGTGTTTTATGGGATGGTGGGTGAATGGATGAGGGATAGGGTAGTGATAGATAATGGATTAGTCTTTAGCACACAAGGTGCCTAAATTACCAAGTTTTCACCAAGGTACCTATCCAAGGCGCTTGAATTGCCAAGTTTTCACCATTGGACACTTATTTCTCTTTACTATTTTTTTTTGTATTTTTTCAAAAGCTGGGTATACCAAGGATCTTCAAGCATAGAACTTCTTGAGATGAATGATGTTAGTGGGATCATTCAAGAGTTCTTCTTCTGGTGTAGATAATTGATAGGCTCCAGATCCAAAGGAGGTAGTAACCACATAGGGACCAAGCCATGTAGGTTCAAACTTGCCTTTCTTTTCTCGATTTGTGTGGACTTTCATATTTTCTTTGAGGACCATGTCACCTAGCTGAAAGTGTCGTGGGAGCACCTTCTTGTTGAAATTTCTTTTGAGATGAGTTTGGTAGACTGTGAGATGGTCATAAGCTTGTTGTCTCTTCTCGTCTAAGAGATCTAGCTGGGTGAGTCAAGCTACTCTATATTCTTCATCTGAGATTTGTCCTCACAAAGATATGCGTAGTGAGGGAAGTTCAACTTCTATAGGTAATACCACTTTGGCACCATAGACTAGGGAGTATGGATTTGTGCCTGTGGATGTATGGAAGGAAGTTTGATAGGCCCATAGAGCCAGATTTATTTGAAGGTGCCAATCACGGCCGGAATCATTGACAACTTTCTTTAGGATTTTAAGGAGGGTTTTATTAGTTGCCTCTGCCTGGCCATTACCTTGTGGGAAATATGGGCTAGAAAAGTGGTGATGGGTGCGGAGGGAAGTGCATAATTCTTCCATGTTGAGATTTTCAAAGTTACCTCCGTGGTCAGTGAAGAGGGTGGATGGGATGCTGAAGCGACAAACAATGTGGTACAAGATGAACTTGGAGACTTGAACTCCTGTAGCTGAGACTAGGGGGATTGCTTCCACCCACTTAGTGAAATAGTCTGTAGCTATTATTATCCATTTATGTCCATCAGATGAGAGAGGTGTGATATTTCCAACTAGATCAAGGCCCCAACAAGCAAAAGGCCAAGGTGGTGCAATAGGCTGTAGATCCTGTGCTGGAGCGTGCACAAGATTTGCATGCTGCTGACATGGGAGACACTTTCTGACAAAGTCACAAGAGTCTTCTTCAATGGTAGGCCAATAGTAGCCTACTCTAAGGATTTGTCATGCTAGGATAATACCACTCGTGTGGGCACCGCAAAGTCTGGAATGTACTTCTTTTAATGCCATCGCGGCCTCATTCTCATCTAAACATCAAGAGAGGGTATCATGATAACCCCGACGATATAGGGTATTGGCTATGATAACATAGCGGGATGATTTTTGAATAAGGTTCTGGCGTTGGGTGCGTGTGAGGTGAGGGGATATGATACCATCGTTAAGGTAAGCGTGAATTTCATGGTACCAAGGGGATTGGGGACCAACCAAGATACAAACACGGTTTGAATCCTCATTCGCATAAGCGGGTGTGAGGAGCTACTCAACTAAAAATTCATACTGCGTAGCATCTTGGGGAATTTCCAAGAGCAAGCCGATAGTGTCCATGGCGTCTGCTACTTTATTTTGCATTCGTGGCACTTGTGTAAACTGAAGCTTTGTAAAATGCTGGGTCATCTGATCAATTAGCTCTTTGTAGGGTAATAGCTTTTCATCTTTGGTTTGATATTCATTTAAGACTTGTTTGATGATGAGTTGGGAATCACCAAAGACTTGTAACTCAGTGATATTCCATTCTGCAGCTATCTTTAATCCTGCTACAAGAGCTTCATATTCTGCTATATTGTTGGTGCTAGGGAATTGTAGCTTGAAGGCTTTTGGAATGTAATCTCCTTGAGGTGTAACTAATAATATTCCTGCCCCTGATCCATGAGAGGTGTATGAGCCATCAAAATAAAGCTTCCATGGGGGTTTTTCTTCAATTAGGCAGATATGCTCATCTGGAAATTCTGTGAGCAAAGGATATGCATCTACTAGAGGTGCATCAGCTAGGTGATCTGCTATAGCTTGCCCTTTGATTGCCTTTCTCTCCACATACTGGATGTCAAACTCACTTAGTAGCATAACCCATTTGGCCAAACGGCCTGTAAGTGTTGTTTTGGAGAGCATATACTTGAGAGGGTCAATCTTGGAGACTAGTTGGATGGTATGACTTAGCATGTAGTGGCGAAGCTTTTGAGTTGAGAAAACAACTGCCAAACAAGCTTTTTCCATAGGAGTGTAATTGAGTTCATAACCAACTAGGGTTCTACTGATATAGTTGATGGCTCTCTCTCTGCTATAATCATCATGTTGTGCTAGAAGTGCCCCTAGAGTAGTAGGTGTTGTTGATATATACAAGATCAAGGAATGACCAGGAACTGGTGGAACCAAGATAGGGGGATTGGTGAGATACTACTTGAGCTGATTGAAGCTGCGCTGACATAAAAGATCCCACTTGAAGTTCTCATTCTTCTTTAGCAAGTGTGAAAATGGTGTACACTTATCTACAAGTTGGGAGATGAAGCGCCGGACAGATTGAAGTTTTCCCTGAAGAGAGCGAAGCTGTCGCAGTGGCTGGGGAGGAGGCATGTTTAAGATAGCCTTGACCTTTTTGGGGTTGATCTCTATACCTCGTTTAGAAACTATGAAGCCTAGAAGCTTGCCAGATGTGACCCCAAAGACACACTTCTTGGGATTTAGCATGAGATGATATTGGGCCAACCTATCAAAGACTTTCTCCAGGTCAGCAAGATGATCCATGAAGGTGTGAGATTTGACTAGGATATCATCCACATAATCCTCCAAAATGCTATGGATAAGATCATGAAAAATGGCTGGCATAGCTCTTTGATAGGTAGCCCCAACATTCTTTAGGCCAAAAGGCATCATGGTGTAGCAAAAGGTTCCCCAAAGGGTAGTGAATGCTGTCTTATGCTAGTCCTCTTCTACAATCTTGATCTGATTATACCCAAAAAATCCATCCATAAGGGACAGAATTTCATGTCCAGCTGTAAGATCTACAATCATATCTATGTTGGGCAAGGGAAAATCATCCTTTGGACAAGCTTTGTTAAGATCTCTAAAATCAGTGCAGATTCTGATGTCACCGGAAGGCTTAGTGACAGGGACCATGTTGGAGATCCATTCTGAGTAGTTGATAGGTCGGATAACCTTAGCAGCTAACATTCTTTCTAGTTCAGCTTTGACTAGTAAGGCCACCTTGGGGTGCATTTTTCTAAGCTTTTGTCTTACAGGCTTGATCTTTGGATTGACTGCAAGATGATGAACTACAAGATTTGGATCAAGTCCTGGCATGTCCTGATATGACCATGCAAATCGGCCAATGTTCTCTCGTAAAACCTCAAAGAGGAGGTCAGCTTGTTCTTGTGATAGGGATGCAACAATGTGAACAATTCTAGGGATCTCTGAAGAACCAATGTTGACTTCTCTAGTATCCTCTATTAGAATAGAAGACACCTCTGGTCGATTATCTTGAGGAGGCAATACTAAATCCTCATGTTCTGCTTGTGGCTCTAGATTTTCTTGCTGAGGGGTTCTCTTCGCTGCCTTAGCTAGTCCCAGATTTACCTTAGTTCCAGTTTTGGGTGTATCGAAACTAGGTTGGGGATTTTCTCCAAAATACCCCTTGGGATCTAGCTTGTAGATGTAGGTAGAATCTGGCTTTTTCTTCTTATGAGGAGTTTTAGCTCCCATGAATCTTAGAAGTGCTTCCTCTGATGCGAACTCATCAATATGTATGACACTTGGTTGGTCCCAATCTATGAGTTGTGGATGAGCAAGTGGTAGGTCAATGAGATGGATGGATAGTTCTCGGAGAACAGAGTCTCCTAGGAAGATTTGGTCTGGGATATCATCGTAGGCTCTCTTTTCAACTTCCTCAGGAATGTCTTCAATTTCGACAAGGTCGTGGTGGATGTTCGAAAAAGCGTGACCGTTCTCGTTGGTGCCCCTAATTGTGGGTATGCCAAAGCCAAGACCTGACTTCGTTTCCCAATTATGTGCTTCGATGGGACATTGCATGCCCCTTTCTTCTGGTCCTAGTCCACCTCCTTGATAGTTTCACTTTTTAGTGATGAGCTTATGTTGTTGGGGATACTTTTGGCTAAAGTGATCAAGGCATGCTTGATTTCTTGGAGGTGCATCCTTATGTAACCAATTGTTGATATCTGGAGTGAGCTCCTCATGAAGAGGGGTTTTTGAGGACACAAAGGTGGTTGGGCCAAACTGTTTGTATCAAGGAGGTGGAATCTCCCTAGCTTTGTGATATGTCGATCGTCCATGGGTATGTGGATCAAGTGGGATTGCTCTGACAACAAATGCATCTGACAGACTATATTCTCCACAGCCTTTGTTGTTGATCTTTACAGTAGATAGGGTGGAGGCGAGGATGGTTTCTGCGTCATTACAAGTGTGGGATGAGCTAGCGATGGATGTGCCGATGTCTATTCCAGGGAAATGGTTTGTATATGAAGCTTCAACTGCATTGCAGTAAGCAAAGGGTTCTGGATCAGTGTGGATGGTTACCTCAGTGCCCTGATGCAGAAATTTGATGCACTGATGGTAGGTGGATGGAACGGCCTTCATAACATGAATCCATGGGTGACCGAGGAGGATGTTAAATGGTAGGTTTAGATCAATAACATGGAAAACTGTCTCTTGGATGACCGGCCCAACCTTGATTGGTAGCAAAATAGTCCCTTCTGTGGTCCTTTCCAAGTTGTCATAAGCTTTGATGGTGATAACCTCACTGATCATATCTGCCTCAGTATACCCAGCTTGTTTTATGAATTTTAGGGTGCAAATGTTCAAGGCTGATCCATTATCTATCATTACTCTTTTCACGGAAAAATTGGATACCATGATGGCTATGCGAAGCGGAAGGGTGTGATCTAGCTCAACCGTGGGTATGTCAGTGGGTTTGAAAGATAGGGCACATGAGGATGAAAGGTGTCCAACAAGATTACAAAAATCAATAGCATTGATATAAGAAGGGACACAGGATTCTATGAGAGCACTGTCAAGGATGTCTTTGTACACAGGACTAGTGCGGAGAAGGTCTAAAATGGATATTTGGGCTGGCATGTTCCCAAGGTGTTCCAAGATATTGTACCGACTTTTTGATGGAGCTGATGATGCTGATGAAATTGGTGGGCTTGCGATGTTAAATTGCGCTCTTCGAGTGGTGACTGCACACTCATTGTCTGGTCCTCGGATATTGATAACATTGACAGAAGGCTCTTTTTCAGATATACAACCTATAAGGCTACCATAGTCTATATAGGATGAAGTGTGGTCATTGTTCTTCCCATGCTGTTGGTTTGGCTGGCGGTTGTTGGTGTTGTTTTGGATAGGTGCTTTTCTAGGATTTTGGTTGTTGTGTGGAGGAAAAGCATTTTGATAAATCTGTAAGCCTGCATTGGGAGAGGTTTAGGCACCAACAGTGATTTCCTTCCGATCAATGAGGTCCTACACATAGTCTTTCAGTTTCATGCATCTGAGGGTGGTGTGACCGTTTACCCTATGGAACTTGCAATACTCATTGTCCTTGTACCATGCAGCTTTGGATTGGCTTGGATCAATTTGCTGGGTGGGAGGAAATTTGATGAGGTTTTCCTTAACCAATTTCTCAAAAATAACATCCAATGGCTCACCAAGGGGTGTATAGTTTCTAGGTGCAGGTTGGAATCTGGGCTTTTTCCCTGTAGCTACATTGATGGCATTAGCTTGATTGTTAGACCCTTGAAAGTTGGGTCTTGTGTTGTGGTTTTGATAGCTTTGGTTATTTCGTTGTTGGTAATTGATAGCTTGTTGGTTTTTTGTTTGATATGGTGGGTTAGACTGGTTTTGAGAAGGACCAATGATATTCACATGTCTGGTGTCAGTAACCCCATCTGTTGCAACATGCTTGTTTTTGTTCCAATACCTAGACTTGTCATTGGAATGTGATTGATTTTGGTTGGCCTCTTTGTAAATCTTTACCAAACCATCTTTGATGAGTCCTTGCTCAAGAATCATTCCTTTCTCTTTGATATCCTTATAGGTCTGCAAATAGTTCATGGTCATGTGGTGAGCCAAGCTGGGATGTGCATTATCAATAAACATTTTCACCACATGGCGTTCTGGCAAGGTGCAGGATATGTGGGTGGTAAGGGTTTGCCATCTTTGCAGGTATTCGGCAAGGCTTTCTCCACCTTTTTGCTTGGTGTGGACAAGATCAACTACTGATAGCTCTGTTTCAACAAGATGGGCATATTGGGCTACAAATGCCTCAGATAATTCAGCAAAGTTTTTAATTGTGCCATAGGGGATTCTATAAAACCATTCAAGAGCTGGTCCAGCCAAGCTTTTGGGAAAAAGGCGCAAGAGGAAGACATCATTGTATGCCACGTCCTGGCAATGCATGCACAATTCTTTGATATGTGTGACAGGGTCTCCTTTTCCTCTGAATTTGTCAAATTTAGGTACCTCAAAGTGTTTGGGAAATGGTGTCATGGTAATGGCTCTATCAAATGGGTAAGGACACACATTCTCAAACTTGAATGTCTTTGGATCATTCCCTTCTTGGATGGCTTTCAGAGCTGTTTTCATTTGCTCCCACTCTAAATTGATAGGTGATGGTTGGGGTGCCCCCAATGTAGGAGTGCCTTGAGGTAGGTATGTGCTGGATGGGGCCACTAAATATGGATGGCTGTGAGGGATTTTTTGATAGGGATTGTACATTGTTTGGGCAGCTGCATGGTGGATGACGGGTTGTTGAGGGGGAGGTGGCACATATTGCTGCATGTGCTGCAAGGCTTGCTGTTGATATGGGATTTGAGGTTGGGATTGAGGAACATAAGCTGGCTGTGGGATAAATGGATTGCTTTGTGGAGGTAAGGTATAAGATGGTTGTGAGGCTTGGGGAAAGGATCAGAGGGCTTATGGGGTTTGACCAATATATGTGGGTTGTGCCCCTATTTGGGATGGTATCTGCAAATAATTGGTGGTTGGTTGGGGTGGTGGATTACCTCCTAGAAGTGGCATTGAGAAGTAGTTGGTAATTGGAGGTAATGGATTAGTTGGTGGTGGAGGTGGTGAGAATTGAAAGCTTGGGAATGGAACTGATGGGGTTTGATAGCTTTGTGGCTGGATTTGGAAGCTTGGTAGAGTGGTGGTGGGAGCTGGGGTCACTTGGGAGCTTGGTAGAAGATTGGCAGTAGCTTGTGGGTTTTGATAGCTTTGTGGAGTGAAGGTAGTAGCTTGTGGATTTGTGGCTGGTGGTATTGAGCTCCCAAGACTTAATGGAAATGATGGGATTGTACTTTGGGCTATGGTGAACAAGCTGGGGGCGATGAAAGGTTGATTACTTGGCCCCATGGGTGGTAGCCCTGTTGTATATTGCTGAGGTTGGCCAAAGATGCTAGCACTGATTTGGGAGATGGGTGGATTTGGAAGGCTGGGTTGGGGAGCAGCAGCAATAGTGAAGGGGGTGAACGGTGAGGTGTTTTGAGTAAAGGGGGTTTGGAGCAGAGAGGTATGAACCAAGGATGGAGTGGTGGTGGCTGGGTTGGCTTGTGGCATGGAGATTTCAACTTGGGTGGATGATGGTATGTTTGGGTCTGTTGGGTCATATGGATTGGCTGGAGGCTCTTATTTTGGAATATATTGAGGATAATTTGGATCATAAGAGCCTATTGGTGGTGGTAGTTGCCCAAACAACAGGTGAGATGGATCTGATAATGGAGGGGGTCTTCCAAAGTCAAAGGTTCCTACATTGTCCCTTCGCAAATTAGCCATGATTGTCTCTTTGTTTTTGTCTATAATGGCGTTTACCAATACTGCATTTCCTGGTTGGTTCATGAAAGCTTCAATGTCAGTAGGTGATGGCATAGCTTGCTCTGGGCTGAAGGATGGTTGAGTGCTCAAGGGGGGTGAGGCTGTTCGATCCAAATGATAGGGCTCCATTGTTTCTTTCTTCTTGGCTAAGCGAGTGACGGGTGGCATGAAAAATGCTCCTAGGGATGAGATGCAATAATGCTGATGGATGCAAAAGGGGGAAGGCTTTTCTATGCAAATGATTTCCTAGGTTGAGCCAAAGCTATATGACAAAACCTAAGGAGGATTGGGTTGGGGATTCTAACTTCAAAGATATGTTGTCAAAGCACAAAAGGTCTGCTTTCCTATGTGCAAGCTTGGTGGTGATTGTGTCAACTTAAGGATAGACTGATGATCCTTTAGGAAGAACACGAGATTGACCACTTGTGGATCCCAACCTTTAGCTCAAGGTGATGAGGGATAACAAGTGACAAAGCTAGATTACCCTAGACAAAGCTCTGTCAAAGGGATAACCTTGGTGAGATTGGCGGATTTGGAAGATTTTAGGAATGGAAAACTTTTAGCAAGGTGACAACAATTTTGAAAGCTTAGATGTGCAAATTTTGGGATTGCTGGCTAGATGGTTTGATTCTAAATGAGATGGATGAGCTAATAATGCTTAAGGGGATAACCTAAGATGGCTGGCTTTTCTACAAAGATGACTCTAAAGTGAAGCTTATCCAAGAAGATGTGGAGAAACAAGGGTGTCTAATCATAGAAATCATGCCTAGTTGGTAAGGCATAAGCAGGATTAACTCCTGGATGTTGGCTAAATTTGATGGTACGCTCTAACCAGGCCTCTTGAAGTGCTTCGTCGGTAGCTTTTTCCTCTGCTTTGTGGAGTTTGGTAATTCATGGGCTTGGTGTTATTTCTTTTCTCTTGGCTGAAAGTTCTTGGTATGCTAGAGATGGCTTGAGTTTGACCTTGTGAAACTTCTGTTTGGGTTTGGGTTGTTCCGACATAAATTTTTGAATTTTCTTGGCTTTGGGAAAAATCTCAGTTGTTTTTCTTCAACTTGTTCAACTTCCAAAATAGGCAGTGACTATGCTAAGTGTGCCCTAAGCTAAGATTGACCAAGTTTGGCAAACATTCATTCAACAAGTAAAATAAAAACAAGCAATAGATAGGAACACCCAGATAGAAGTTTGTGGTTCTCAGAATGTGATACTTGCACCAAGGAGTGTGTATGTTCTACAAATGTTTCGATCAGTCACTCCAAACACATTAACATCCTAGATGGTTTTCTGCAAGGCTAACAATTGGTTTAGCTATGGAGTCCTCGATATACGCAAGGTACGTGAGGCCCAAATTTGTAGATGAGACCAAAACGATGTCACACAGTCGAGAGGAGTGGTAACCCACTTCTCCTCTTTTACTTCTCAAGGGTATAAAGTTCCTTGAGGCTTAGCCCGAATGACAAAATCTTGATCCCAAGAGAGGTGTCTTTCGATTCACCTTTCGATTCTTATACTCCGCTGGAACGCTGGAGTTGAGGTCGTCCAAGGGGTGATGAAATCCCCAAGCAGGCCTCCTAAAAAGAAACAAGGTTTTGGATCCTAATCTTATGCACCCAAGATGGCCTCGAAAGACGACAAGGGGAGAGAAGACTTGGATGACCTTGGGCTAAAAAACATGCTTGTTCTTTTACCAACTGACTCTTATGTGTGCTAATCTAGACTTTGCAAGCACTCATGTTTAAGAGACAATGTTCAATTCCAACTTGAAGCGCCAACAAAAGTAAATCGATCGAAGAATGCAAACAATAAGAAGAGTTAGGGTCAACAAAAGAAAACTCGCACGCCCGGAGGCCCTCCACGTCAAGTATCAATTAATTTTCTTTAAGGCATTCAAGATTGAGTGTGAGTTTGTTTTAAGCCCAAAACAAAAGTGTGTGAGATTCGATTTCAAGTGCACACCCGGAGGCTCTCCACGTCAGTTTTTGTTCAATTTTAGTGCCCAAACTTGAAGTGTGATCGATTTAATCTAGAGTTTTGGCCATTTAAGAATTTTGATAAAGTTAAAGCAAATGTTCAAAGACCAAGTGAGTTAGATTGTGGAACATTTAACACCTTTTTCAAGTAGACCCATCCCCATAAATGGCACTGAGATTGCAACCAATGGTTAATATTTGATGGGTGATTAGAAAAGAGGTGAGTCCAAGAAACTACTCACATTGATTTTTGTAAATTTGTATTTTAACTTAACAAAGTTTCTTAAATGTCCAAAAATCAAACTTTACCTAGATTGCATGTGGAAAAGAGATTTGTTTTGTTCAATTTTAGAAGCTCCAAATGAAGTGTTTGATATTGCAATGGTTAATTGATCCTTGGCATTCAAGATTGGATTTGTTGTTTTAAGCATGCATTCCAAGGAAAGTTGATTTTAATCCATGGCATTCAAGAGTGTGTTTTGAGCAACATTCATTCAATGGAAAATGTGTTTAACCATTCAAGTTCATTTTTTAGCAACATGCATTCAAAGAAAAATGGTTAAGCATTCAAGTTCATTTTTTAGCAACATGAAAACCTGCAAGAAACATGGTTAGTGGTTCCATATGTGCTCCAACCTGCAATGAGACAAAAAAAAAAGCAATTTAGTTAGTTAGCCAAAATCTTCAAAAATGAGAGCTTAACTATGGGAAAATTTTTTAAAACTTTTTTTGCTGTTTTTTTCTACGCGTAAAAGTGCTTAAAATGGTCTAAATCCTACGGAACCACTAAAAGTCAAATTTTGATTTATACTCTTTTTTTTTTTTTTTTTTTTTTAGCTACAAAGTGCAGAAATAAAGATTTTAAAATAGAAATGCAACATAAGCAGGCAGAGACGACAGTCTATCAAGCGGAGACGCCAAAATACGAAGACGCTGAAATACAAAGACGCTAGTATTCGAAGACGACATAATAGATTTGCGGCACAGAAAATAGGTGACAAGTAGAGACTCCGATTTGCGCAGATGCAGATTTTTGCAGACAACGATTTGCGCAAACGCGGATTTTTGTAGATGTCGATTTGCGCATACGTGGATTTTTGCAAACAGAATAGGTTGCAGACGCCAAAACTGCGCGAAAAAAGTTGAAAAACACAATTTTTTTTTTTTTAAGATGGTATTTCTTCTTCCTAAGTGCGTTCTTTAACTTGCAAAAACAACCAAAACACCCTCACAACACACTCAAACAACAACAAACATTAGATGGTTAAAAAAAATGACATATAGATGAAAATAGATGATTAAATGACCCATTGTGGGGTCCCACCGGGCGTGCCAAAATGTAGAATAAGAATTTTAGTGTGCAAAGAACATTAACAAATAAAGTAAACATTCACAAACCAAAAAAACTAAATTCACATATATGCTTAGACAAAGAAAGCAAACAAGAAGTGCAAACCTCACAAGAGAAAACACTTCATGCTTTCTTGATTCTGTAGATGTGTCCTTTTGCTATGGATGTATGCTCAAGATGCTCAAAAGCTGCTTCAATGGAGATGGGTAATGACAAATTGGTAGCTTTGTGAGCTCTCAATTTGGCATTATAAGGGTAAGATTGATGGCTTTGGTTCTCAAAATAGCATGGTAACTTTAGCTCAAAGATTGTTGATGAAATGGCTTGGGATGGGATTCAATTTATAGGCTAAGGGGTAGAGGGATGGAGGGCTTAGATGCAAGGATGGATGAAGGCTTAAGGAGGGCTAAGATGCACTCAAAGGGGAGCACATGGATTGTGCTTGTTTAGCACCAATGGGAAGGTGACACTTGTCACAAGGAGGATGAGTGTGAGATGGTAGGGTAAAGGGTTGGTTAAAGGCATGATGAGTGGGGTTGAGTATGTAAGAGGGATGTAAGAGGAATGAGTGTGGAAGAGGGAAGAGTGTGGAAGATGGGCGTAAGAGTCATGAGTGGGCTTGTAAGAGTCTTTTATGTTTTGTAAGAGCACTCATGACTTAGTGGTTGGGCTTTTTTGAGGGGAGACTTTGGTTTGGATTAGGAAAGTCTTAAACTTGTTTAAGGAATGTGACAACATTAGGGGATGGATTAGGCTTGGGTTTAGGATTAGATTAGGGATGTTAGAGATGTGCAAGTGGATGGCATTAATGAGGGTGGGTGAGTTAGTGGCTAAGCTTGGTTAGTATGGGTGGATGGGGTGGATTAGGCTAAATGGAGGATTAGAGCTAGGTTAGGGGTTTTTGAATTTGAGGATTTCATTTATCAAATAGATTTATTTAATAAATGGGGATTTTTGGAATTAGATAGGAGAAAAGGATTTAATTGATAAATAATAGATTATTTGATTTATCAATTAGGACTATAGATGATTAATTAAATTAATCAACTAGGGATGGCAAAGGATTAATTAAATAAGAATTTAATTAATGATGCCTTTAGAGATGGCTAAATTAGATTACCAAAGTAGTGTAATCAAATTTAGGTGTCTACACCCAGTAGTGAGCCCGCAGAACAAAATATTGAGGGAGCTGAAACAAAAAATGCACAAGGGATTGAACCAGAATTTTCTTCCACTCAAGCAAATGTGCCTCCACCTAAACAGGACATCCCTAAACCCACTACTAGTCAAGCTAAAAGGAAACGGAAGTCACCAGAAGAAACCGTTGCTCAACAAAAACCTAGTCCTACAATTCAGCAACAGAAGAAAACAAAGAAAGTTCCTGTAGGAACTAATCCTATAGCAGTGATACCAAAACAAAAACATAGGCAAAAGATAATAGTACAAGAAGAGACTCCTTTGTGGAGAAGCCCTAGAATGAGAGGGTAGATTTTTAAAAATCCTATATTGTCTAAAGCACCTACTCTAGAGTCTCTTGTGTAGATAATTTTTGACCATTCTCCCCTTCACATTGAGATGACAGAAGCTTCTGGTAGTCCTCCTGTAGCATGTGAGCAAGAAATTAATGAAACCTTAATGGATTTACTAGGTGTTTCAAGCCATGAGAATGAAGTAGTTCTTGAAAGTCATGATTTGAATACGGCCTTATCCCCTATAAGTCAACATGGATCAATAGTTTGGCAGAACATCTATGGTGGGAATGGAAAAAGAAAAAGGATTATGAAGAGGATAATAGTGCCGTCACCTTGCAAAAACTCCTTTTCCAATTATATGGACAGCATTTATTTGCTGAAGCACTATGGAAAGAGGAGAAGAAAAGAATGAGCAAGATCATAACATCACAAAATGAGGAGATTGAAGAATTGAAAGAACAACTAGAAAGACAGAAACAGTGCATGGAACATGCACTTAAATTAGCTGATCAAGCTCTTGCTTACACACCACCTCCTCGAGTATATGCTTTTTTTTTGGAAGAACAATATCTTTTGTTTCAGTTGATGTTAACCCTCAGAAATGTAAAAGCAGAATTCAAAACCGCACAAGAGTTTTATGGGCTGTATCAAACCTTACCACCATGGCAGCAAAATCTATTGTGTGAGTTGTATATTCATAATTTTGTCATTCTTGCAGAAACTAAGTGGAATCCTTTGCTCTATATAGGAGATGTGCATTTGAAAGCTTTAATGTCATGCATGTCTAATGAGACAAATTATGACAAACAACTGGTTAATTACAAAGATGAGAGAACAAAACCTTTACCCTTGAGGGCAAAAAGTAAACAACCAGAAGAAATTCTTTGAGACTAGTTTACATTAACCTATGGGAAGAGTAATCCAGACATTAGAAAGAAGGTATTTGCTGCTAGAACCAAAGTATATGCCGAATATGAAAACTTGCCCTACTTTGCGTTTCAAAGAGCTATGACTAGAGTAAGAGGTAGATGGGCACGGTTACCTGATTTTCTCAAGAAATCAGAGCCACATAGTCCTATTAATTTGGAAGCAACACTATATAGAGTTCCAAAATATTTAGAACTGGGAAAAAAACTAAGGCCAGAGCTATGGTGTCCTTTAACCATGCAACCTCCAATGCTTTTATGGCCCCTGTATGATATTGATGTTGACAAACTTGATAAGTTGTAGGAAGACCACATGCAAGAAGTATGGGAAAGGACCAGAGGATTCTATTACACCTTCAAGAGTAGCAGAAAGGGAAAGATAGAACTTGGGGAGCTCAGATCTTTGACTAAGAAGTGTAATGCTTGAGGACAAGCATTAGTTTAGCAAGGGGCAGATGATGAGTCTAAAAAATGCCTTTATTTTATTATGTTTAAGATACTTTATGATACTCTGTTTATCCTTGTTTTAACACTTATAAGCCTATGTTTGATAAATCTTTGATGATTTATGGGGTAGAAAAACTATGTCATCCTTTGCCTAAATTATATCTAATATGCAGTATTTCATATAAATATCCAAATGTGCGTTCTTATGCTTGAATTTAGTTTGATGGATGTTTATTTGCAAATATGTCTTATATCATAACTAACCTGATGATAAGGATTAAAGGATGAGCCGAAGAATCTAGAAGTTGGTTGCCGACAGCATTCAAGGAGAAACGAGCATCAAGGAACAACCACGAAAAGGAAGTTATAACTACTCCAGGAAACATGGCAATGAATAAGGAGGAGTTTTTACAAGCCATTACCTTCTCTACATTTATGTTGTAACAAGTGGATGCCGCGACTTCATTGCTCCCTCCTCAATTCTATTATCCTTCCTTTCCGCTTTTAGTTGTTCTCCTATATTCTTGCCTGCGGACTTGACTTAGCATAGTTACTTTTTTGTTATGTAATAAAGAGTAGATTCCCTATATATATGTTAGGATCGACTCCTGTGTGTGAAGTTTTTAGTTTTTAGTTTTTGGTTTTGATAAGTTTTATCGAGTAAGAGAGAACACTGATTCACAGTTTGTTGCAGTTGTGTTTTACAATTCTGAATTATGTAATGACTGATTAATGAAATGAATTAGTTCTCTTTAGTTTCTATCCTACGTTGGTAGATTAGAGAAGCCAACCAAGGGGGCCCACTTGGAAGGTGGATTAGATTAGGATAGAATAGATTCATTTTACTAAGCATTAGCAGTATTTTAAGTAAGACGTAGCTAGTTAATTCCTTCCTGTAGCATCACACTTCATGAATGTTCTTGCAGCATCTGCGAGAACAGTCTAATGGATGAGTCAAGATGGAATCTCTGTTATCTTGTCATTGTGTTTTCAAAATTCATGGATTCAGTAGTTTCCTTTCTATAGCAGTAGTGTAGTTTCCTTCCTTTGCATTTTTACTTTCCTACAGCACAAGCATAATGATTCATCAAGGTACCTAGTGCACATACTGTGCCGACCATTTCAAGTATACGTCCCTGGGTTGACAATCTAAATGCACCTCATGGTAGGGGAAAAGTAGTCCTTAGCTTGAATAGATTATTCCTAAGCTAGGCCTAGCGCATGACTATGGAACACCTATTGTGAGGCGATTCAACCATTTTGTGGGGGAGTTCTTGGTGCTGATGTATGTCTTTTAATTATTTTTTCATTGCAAAATGTCTCAAATTCTTTTGATGTGAACTCTCCTCCTCTGTCTGATCCTAGTCACTTAAGAATTTTTCCTATTTCCTTCTCAACCCTAGCCAAATACCACTTAAACATTTGAAATGCATCATATTTCTACTTTAAGAACATGAAAGTCATCATCCTAGAGTAGTCATCTACAAACAACATTATATATATGTCTCCTTTATAGCTTTGCACTTCTATTGGGCCATATAAATCTGTATGGACTAACTCTAATACTTCCTTGGAAGTATAGGTTTTGCTTTTGAAACTTGACCTGGTCATCTTTCCCAGCTAACACTGTTTGCACATTGTGTTGTTAGGCTTCTTTAGTTTTGGTAGGCCTCTGACTTTCTTCATTTTACTAATGCTAATCAGATTATCAAAGTTGACATGAAGTAGCCTTTTGTTCCATAGCCACACATCATCAAATATAACAATAAGATAGGATGCATCTTCCATATATAGGTAAAATAAATTACTCCTAGTTTGTTCTCCTTTTCCTATTAGATTTCCATTAGTATCATAGATTTTGGTCATTTTGTTTCCAAATTCTACTTTGCATCCTACATTGTCTAACTATGACACACTCAGTAGATTGTAGTTCAATCCTTCAACATAGTATGCATTATCACATGAAATTTTCTCTATAATTTTAATAGAACCTTTACCTTTGATTAGAAATGGAGCATCATTTCCAAATCTAACACTATTTCCATCATACTAAGTAAAGGTAACAAACTTACTTTTGTCTCCTATCATGTGATGTGAGCATCCACTATCTATGATCCATCTTTCATTCTTGTTCACATAGGTTACTAGTGTTTTTTCCTCATCTTCATTTGAATCATCCTTCATGGCTACATTGACTACCTCATCATCATTTTCATTAAAATCCTCTTCTTCCACAATATAACATTTTTTGCCTTTGTCTTTATAATCTCTACTATCATCGTCTCTTCTATTCTTGTTCTTGTTGCTTTCTCTATAGTTCTTTTTCTATGTGCATCTTGTAGCAATATATCCTACTACATTGCAATTAAAACATATGATGGGCATCTTACCTTTGAATTTACCTTTGCCTCTATGAAATCTTCTAGCTAGTAGTGCTTCCAATTGTTCCACATCTTCTTCATCTGTGTTGTTGTCATTGGATGCATACTTTACCTTTTTATTCTTCTTCTTCTTCTTCTTCTTTGGTTTCACCTCCTTAGTATCTTTCATTGATAGCTTGGCCTTGAAATAAAATTCAAGATTCTTAGGTCTATAGTTATCAAAGTTGGACAACTCAAATGCAGTGAGTCTTCCCACTAAACCTTCAAGAGTTAGCATGTTTCCTGGTACACATATTAATTCTTGTATGGTTGAAACTATAATAGCTTAGATGGGGAGCAAGGTTCTTAAGAATTTTATATTAATATTTCATCATCTAAATGACCACCCAAACTTTTTATTGAGCATTGTTCTCACCTTCCTCCATTTTCATGTCATTAAACTTTCCTTTGAGATTTTCTCTTTTCGCTCTTTGAACATTCTGATCTCGTCCATAAATATTAGTCAAGGCTTTCCACATCTTCAATGCAAACTCACATCCCTTGATGTCATCAAATTCAAGATAGTTGAGGGTAGAGGCAATCTCTAGCATTGCCTGATTGTGCTCCTTCTTTTTTTTCATATCTTCTACAGTGGGTACAGCTAGATCAACATGTTCCATTTCAATTGAGGTTTGTGCATGATCTTATTGATCCAAGGTGAAACTTCATTAAAATTTTCCATGCAGTGAAGTTATCTTTGTTGAGCTTGGGAAATTCTCTCTTGAACATTTTGATCTTCCTACTTCTAGTACCTTTAAACCAAATCAGCAAATGGCTCTGATAAAAATTGTTAGAAATGCTTTAGAATAACTAAGGGGGGAGGGGGGATGAATCGGTTTTTCAAGGTCCAAATGTCTTAATAAACCTTTTTCACTAAATATAGTGAGCCTGTTTAACTAATCATGCATCCAAGCTTAAATTTTCCTACTTAGCGAGTTACTGTAAAATCAACATGTAGGAATAACACATGAAGAATCAACACATAACACAATGATTTACATAGAAACCCAATTTGGGAAAAACCACTAGTAACATGCTACTCAATTCTCACTCTTTAGAATTGATGCCTTGTTAAAGGCTACAACACATGGTTAATTGTGACCTAGTTAAAGGATTTAACTACCCCGTTAAAAGTGGACTTGGTTAGAGGACTTATAACATTCACTTGGAATGCCACCCTATTAAAGAATTTACAAATGGTTGTTAAACCAACCTAAGTCCATAGGATTTTACCCTAGCTGATACAATTGTTAGAGAGTAACAATAAGGGCTTTTGATCTGATACAACTCACAACATAACTTACAGATCTTAGATCTCAATTAAGCTTCACAATTTTTCCTAGCTTTCAGTCTCTACAACTCTGATAGCTTGTCCTCCTTTCAATATTTTTCTCCTTGAGTCTTCATGCTCGATGTACTAGTGCAATCTCCTCTATGGTCACATATCGAAGTAGAGTCTCTGTGCTTTGTTCCTACCTCTCTCTTGATGCCTTCACCTTGACATCCCAGCAACCATTTAACTTGGCAACTCTTGCTTCTTGACTTGTAACTTCTTAAATAAAAGTTTGTAATACTTTTCCTACTCTAATCTTTTCACTTTTAATTTTATTTCAAATGGATTAGGTAAGATTCAATGAATCTACCCATAATCTTGTTTCCTTCTAGAAACATTGTGAAGAATCCTTCCTAAATTCACCCAAAAATGGTTTACCTAAAATTTTGTTCCACTAGCTCATCATCCTTATCCTCTATCTAGTTCACAAAATTCAAGATAACAAACTTATCAGTTCAGATTTGGTGAATCTTTGACTTTATAAATAATGTAGTCACTTGACACTATTGAAATCGTAATGCTCAACACATACTGTGTTACTCAGCACCTACTGTGTTTTACTAATGCTAAGCACCTACTATGGATTCACTCAGCATCAACTAAGTTTTTACTAATGCTCGACACCTATTACTTGCTCAACACCTAAAATTGCTTGGCTCCTTCTATTTCACTCGACACACACTAAATTTTTCATTTTCTTGGCACTTATTGATAATCTTCTTAGCACGAACTAGCTTGCTCGACATCTACTAATGAACTTAGTCAAGCTTTGCAGACAACTTTGTTACAACTTATTCTTCTAGAGTTTCTAAGTGTACCTAACATCTGTATCTTCAATTATATTATCAATACATCATTTTTCCATTGTCTTAACTAATCCTTGTACTTCATTAAAAAACCATAACTCAACCTTTCCCTTAGGTTCTTTTGTTAGATCTTATTGATTAAATCCTCTTCATCAATCAACTAAGTGATAATACTTGGATCTTATAAGCAATTTTCATTCCAACAAATAGTAGGTTTGACATCAGTGACAAAATAATGATTGAAAACATTCTTTATCAACAAGCTCCCTCTTTGCAAACAATCTCTCTTCTTCAACAATGATCATTTCAATTAGATCCTAACAACCAACTCATCAACCTTATCTTCCACCAGGTTCACAAAATCAAAGAAAATAAACTTGTTGGCTCAGATTCAACAAATCTTTGATCTTTTAAATAATGTAGTAGCTCGACATTTTTCATGCCCTAAATTGAACAGAGCAAAACACAACCAAATTTTTTTTGAAAGGTAAATCAAGGGATAATACACATGTATCTATGTATAATAGATATACTCTATCAAACTACATAGGGATTGAAATCTACAATTCATGTTTCTTAAGGACATTAGGGTATCTTTGTTTCGATCATGGTTTGGAGGTAATACTTAACAAATTTTAGGTACATTGATCCTCTAACAAGACCTTAGGCATTAGGGTTAGGATGCTAGTATCCCAAGTTAAAGTTTAGGGATATATTTTTGTTAGATGTTAGCATATCTAATTTTATTTCATTTCAATTTATTTTGTTTTGGAATATAAACTAGGTTGCTGAGTAAGAGTTAGCATAGGAGGCATACACACAACATTTTTAGGTTACCACAAAGTGTTAAATAGTTAATTATTATTATTACATTATATATATAAGGTTTGGACATACTTAGGGTATACATAGGGTTCGTTCAAGTGGATATTGACTGGCTACTACTTGCTATCCTCTATGGGAGTTTGACCACTTGAATCTTTCTCATATCAAGATGACATGTCGACAAGTTACATAGATTAGATGTATCCCTAACTCATGAATAGAACATTGCATTTAATTTTTTCATTTCTGTATATTTATAAAGTTAATTATTTTCATGATTATTATATTGTCCCCTTCCGTTTAACATCTTTGTTAGTGCTCAATTACAATGCATTCATAAAATTTCTTTTCCCATTATGATGTGTCCTATATATTTCACAACCTTTCCTATTTAAGATTCATGTATGTAATTTTTATATTATGTAAACTATTTATTAGGATATTCATTCCAAATGTACTTGTCATACATACCACTTTTTGTTTATTTTATTTATTATTATTATTTATACATACCACTCTTTATAAATTTTATTTTAATTATTTATCATTATTATAATCTCCTTTTTATACTTTAAAATTTAAATTTGACATGCTTTGTAGGATATCTCCATAAGAAATACTAATCCTTCATGGATATCCCATGCACCAAGTAATTCTCTTAATATGCATGTAAGGAAAAATTTTAATAAAAAAAAAAAAAAACTATTAAAATGTTTATTTAATAATGAGTTTTCTAATATTAAATCATCAATTAATAGTTAATTTTAACAACCTTGTTATTGACTTAACACCCTAAATCCTAATCATATTTACCTACATTTTATCTCCTAGCACTAACACATGACCCTTACAATAACAAAATTAACCCATTCAATTGAAACTAAAATAAAAACATAATTATTAACTTGCATTAATAAAATGGCTATCCTAATACATCCTATAATGCATGGCTTAATTTACAATACAACCTAAACTTTCCTAATTATCATATTCTCCTCTTTCAAATTAATAAGAAATGATAACATGAAAAAAAACACTCATCATATCCTATTATCCTAATATCTACCCACCTCACTCCCTAGGTGACTACCTTCCCTAGGTTGGTGCATTTCTCCTTAACAAATGGAGGTGACCAAATAAAATAAAAATAAAAGCACCACTTCACAATCCCAAAGTTTGTATTAATAATTTTATTTTGACTTGGTTCATTCCTTTTTAATGTGGGTGCCCATTTTTTTGGGTTTCTTTATTTATTTAGTTATGTGTTAAGATATATAAATATATAAATATATATATATATACTTGGTTCATTCCTTTTTAATGTGGGTGCCCATTTTTTTGGGTTTCTTTATTTATTTAGTTATGTGTTAAGATATATATATATATATATATATATAGTGTAGCATACTTTGATTTGTATAAGTATATATGTCTCTTTTATAAATCTTGTGACTTTGGGAAAAATTTTGGGGACCTAGTGTTAACCAGCTCATATTATAACCCCTAAGTCTTATAGGTTCCTAACAGGGGTATCAAGCATATTCTCTCATTATTTTATTGGTCTATAATTTGGATGGGATTTATGTTGGGTCTAGAAGTTGTGCAGTGTTGTAAGCGGTCTATACTTACAGGTTGCATTTATAGCTTGGTTATGGGTTGTCTTTACCCATTGATCTTTTATTTTTTAAGCATATTCAGATCAAAGCTTGGTTTTGGCCTGGTCATGGGTTCAAATCTCCCCGGTGCCTTCTTGACCCACGTAAGCACTTGGTATGCGCATCGAGGGGGAGATTGTTGGGTGATGCGACGCACTCCCCTACCCACAGGTGGTTAATTATGTGGTGTTCCATGTTCACTAACAGTCATGACTTTTGGTGCAATGGCAAATGGGCCCTACAATTTAATTACCCATCCCATATAAATTATAGAGAGAAAAATAATAGCTATAGGAGGGTTTTATTCTAAGTTTAATACATTTACCTTCCTTCTCATTTTAGGAGTCCATGTTAATGAGTTGACAAATATTTTCTCTTGACTTCCCTATTAATTCTTAATTTGCAAGTGGACATTACTATAGTATCTAGCTCATCTAGGGACCTATTAGAACTTGAAATTCAAATGAACACATAAAATTAACTATCAAAATAAGATAACTTCTTCCATTTCATAACATATGATTTTATAAATCAATCACCTATGTTTTGAATTGAGTCAACTACATCCATAAGAAACTTTCACACAACAACTATGAAATGTTTCTATCAAATGTTTTACAATCAACATAAGAAGAAGAATCTTATTATATAACTTCTCCATATCACTTCAATGCACATAATGTGAAACTCACAAATGAATAGTTCCTTTCATAATCAACTTTATACAAATTCCCAGCTCTACCTTACACAATTTCAGCAAAATATAATAATGAGAAAATTCCTTTTTACATCACAATGGAAACAATAATGGGGACTTAACATCATAACACATTATGAGGTGACATGCAAATATTTGTCTCTCCACACACTTGATTTTCAACATTGCCAAGAGTGAAACTCTAATCTCTTTGTAGGATCCATTTTCTCAAACCCTGTAAATCAACACAAAACTTGAAACCATGGAGGCTCACCTCCCATCCTAGGCTTCTATGAAGCCACCTATTAAGCAAGGGAAACAAGACCCAATGGGATACACACACAAACCACTTTTCAATGCACGAAAACATATCACATAACACAAAATAATCCCTCCCATGGCTTTCACATTTGATTCACCATTGGAACCTAGAATATAGGGTGAAGGTGTGCTTTCAAAAAGAAGACTTTCCATATCATACCATACCTATTGCGACAATTTTTTTCATGCCCTTTTGGGGCTTTTCACAAATAAACAAATTCCATGCCCTTTTGGGGCTTCCACAAACATCCTCCAAACATACTACCAATAGCTATAGCTTCCTTGAAGCCCGCACTCCATTAACTTCCTTTCTACACTATCCTTCCCTTATCACCCCCAAAGCAAGAAATGGATGAATATGACATACAATGGAGCACATACTCCAAGGTTCTTAACTATATTTCAAGCCCAACTAGGCCCTTCACCCTAGACTTTTCTTCCCTTCCCAAAGGGTGAGTGAAGCCCTCACACCCATAACAACACTTGATATTCAAATAAAAAAAGGAGATTCAAGAAGGAAAATCAAGAAATATCATGAAACACAATGCACAATCACACCACCACAACATAATACAATGATTCACAATGGCACTACACAATACCAAAAATCTACCATCAAAGAGTCTCAATACAATGCATGATCCCATAACAATACTCCATGCTTGTAGATACAATATTAAAAGAAAGAAAATGAACATGGTTTGAACACCGACCTTGGTCCAAGCTAAAGGAAATGATAGTTTTTGTAGAGCTCCTTAGTCTTCCTCCAAAACCCTAACTATCTCTAAAGTTAGGGAGTGGGTGAACACCCCACTAGTTTGTCCAAGACCCTCAAATAAGGCCTTCCCACTATCTATTTTAGCAAAGACACTAAGCCACTCCCTCTTAAAAACTTTTCTCCCTCTAAATTTTCTATATTTGACTCAGTGAGAACAAAGAAGAGAACACATGTGACACTCAAATTTCGAATTGGTAGAAGAATTCATGGGTAAAGGCCCCCCCAGGCTGTCTAGTCACTATCATGGTCAAAATTAGGTCCCTAACATGTTATACTATCACATGGTAACTTATTTTCACATAAAAGACACTTTGGGACCACCTAATGAACCCTCAAAACCCTAGCTCAGTACAAATTCGAATTTCCTTTGATTGTGACCCATCTTACCCCTTGTCAAGTGAGTTTGCTTACTCATTAACAAGGTAATTAGTTTTAGGGTAAAATGCTACCATGACCAAAACCCTAAATGACATGTCATTACACACAAAATCCACAAGTGTCTAGTGACACATAAAAGCACATTCTACATCACCACAACATGTGCCTAATACATCTTTATGATTAAAATTTTCCACATACAAGAAAACTTACATTTATGAACTAAAATACATCACAATAAGGCTTTCAAATCTTCCAAAGATTTTCCTTGGTTAAATTGTATTCACATAGGTTTGGATCTTGTTTCACCCAAAATTTCCACGGTTCCACTTCTTGCACATTAAACTTGAGCATCAGTAGTCCAAGGAGGTCATATAAATATATATCATAAATGCATATAATTTCAAATGTTACATTATCTTATTAACATAATTCATTTAAATTTCCTTTCCCAATCATTTCAAATAAATCATTCAAAATGTTAAAATATCAAGATCTGCATATCATAATTCATCATAATCAAATCAATGCTTATCTACATATCACATTAAATCATAATCATCATTATCAAATTAACATTTATCTGCATATCACATTAAATCATAAACCATCATAATCAAATTAACATTTATCTCCATATCACATTAAATCATAATCATCATAATCATCATATCGTAATCTAATTCTATCATGTCATAAATTTGCATCCATATGTGTTCGATCATCCCATTCACAATATCAAATTCATAGTACATATCATAGATCTGAAACACTATTGTAAATGTCAAACTCAATAGATAGAATAAGCCATTATCCTACTAAGTCTTGAATAATGTCAAATTATCCAAATCTTGAGTATCAAAAGGCGAGTAACATATTTCCACTTAAACATTACATTACAAGGATTTCTGTAATTCAGCTTCTATCAAAGTAATTGAAAAAGGTTAGTACATGAACGAAATCATTAATTATATCATTTAGGTCTCAATGTGTAGACATGAGTGTGGATAATCAAAATGTAGATATTAAAATAACATAACCTTGTAGTCTCAAATGTATATCAAAAAATCAAATTAGAAGCATCATAATGCAAATATGTCATCTATACTATGATGGATCGGGTGAGGCCTCACAACATCATTAATCTTATGATGCTTGGCACATCGTTGCTTGACATCCATTGTGAAATTACTCGACACCTACTAAAGTTTACTAATGCTCAATATCAACTAAACTTTACTTGACATTAACTATTTTTCTCGGCATACACTAGAATGAACTTTTACTCAGCTCGAACTAATTTTTTTCTTGGCTTGCACTAACTTTTCTCGACACCTACTATCCACTCGATCAAGCTTGTCAAACAAACTTTGTGTAACTTGTTCTTCTAAACTTTCTGAGTGTAACTAGCCTTTGTATCCTTAAGTAGATTAACAATACATCATGTCATCACTGTCTTGACTAATCCATGTACATTATTATATAATCATAACTCAACCTTTCCTCTAGGTGTTATTATTACCTCTTATTGATCAAATCATCTTCATCAATCAACTAAGTGATAGTACTTGAATCTTATAAGTAATTGTCTTACCAGAAAATAGCAGGTTTGATGTCAGTGACAAAATAATGATTAAAATACATAGTCTTCTGCAAAA
Source organism: Cupressus sempervirens (assembly GCA_028749045.1). Classification (NCBI taxonomy): domain Eukaryota; kingdom Viridiplantae; phylum Streptophyta; class Pinopsida; order Cupressales; family Cupressaceae; genus Cupressus; species Cupressus sempervirens. The sequence continues at coordinate 674,798,548 of CM053786.1, read as the reverse complement.
ATCTTTCTCAACAATGATCTATTCAATCAGATATCAACAATCTCCCTCTTTGGCATTGATGACAAACCAAACTGACTAGGTTAAAATAGTGAGCTAATACCAAAAAGAAAACTTGTATTAATATCTCTCCCTCTATCAAAAACTTCCATCTTCTAATTAGGTTATAAAAATTCTTTCTTATAACTCCCTCTTACTAAATCTCCCTCTGACTAGGTAGATTAGGATTGCTCCCTCTTTCTGATATTCTTCTCTATTTCTTTGATTACAATCTCTTGATACCTTCCTCTGATCAGTAAATTCTTTCCCTATACATTTTGGTTCTTGATCAATAAAATATCTCCCTCTTTGACAACAATGCCAAAGAAATATGCCAAAAAATTGTCATCTTAAACATGCAGATATAAGAAATTGTAGTTACTTTCAGTGTCTCCCTCTATCACCTTTCTTATGACTAATTTTGGAGTTTCAACTCTTTGATTAGTTTAGGAAGCTCCTAAAGTAAGATCCTTTACATCAATGTATAACATATGAATATCAACTCGTTTGATGTAGGGCACTCCTTTTGTTACTTAGATAGCCTTTGATAGGGGTATCACCCCTAACTTACCTCTTAGATATTCATGAGCATCCTTAGGTGATGGTTTGGTGAAGATATCAGCAATTTGTTCCTTTATGTTAACATATTCCATCTTCACCTCTTTATTTTGAACCAGCTCTCTCAAGTAATGATACTTGATTGCAATGTGCTTTGTCTTTGTGTGCATCAGTAGATTTTTTGGTATATTGATAGCACTTGTATTATCACAATAAAGTATCACTGGTCTTGTGATTTCTTCCTTCATTCCTTTGAGTAGCTATTTGATCCATACAATGTTTGTACAATTCATAGTAGCAACAACATATTTAGCTTCAATAGTAGATTTTGAAGTACAATTTAACTTCTTGCTAGTCCATGTAACTAGTCTCTTGCCCAAGAAAAATGCTCCTCCATTGGTGCTTTTTCTGTCATCAGTGTTTCCAACCCAATTAGCATTAGTGTAGGTTCTTGATTCAAAATTTTCATTCTTCTTGCAGTACAGACCAAAATCTCATGTTCCTTTCAGATATCTCATTATTCTCTTTATGACCATTAAATGATTTTCCCTAAGATGAGCAGAGAATTTTGCAACTATCCCTACAGATAATGCAATATTAGGTCTTCTATGTACTACATATTGCAATTTTCCAATCATAGACCTATACAATATTTAATTCACCTCAGTTGAATCATCATTCTTTGACAATTTGTGTCCTATCACCATAGGTGTACTTACTGGTTTGGAATCCTCCAATCCAAAAGTTTTCAATATTTCCTTGACATAATTTGACTGAGTGATGTATATGCCATATTTCATTTGATATACTTGCAAACCCACAAAACATTTTATCTCTCCAAACATAGACATTTCAAATTCTTGTTTCATCTAATTTGTAAAATCCTTATATAAATTATCTTGTGCTTCAAATATGATATCATCAAAAAATATTTTAGATAAAAAAATACCTTTTCCTTTCTCTATCTTTATGTACAAATTTTTGTTATCATTAGTCCTTTCAAATCCAATCTTCAAAAGATAAGTATGAAGTCTCTCATACTATGCTCTTGGTGCTTGTTTCAAACCAAATAAATCTTTATGCAGTCTACATACCATGTTCTTATTGTTAACATCAACAAAACCATCTGGTTATTCTATATAAACTTCTTCCTCTAATATGCCATTCAAAAATGTAGATTTAGCATCCATCTAATAAAATTTGAAACTTTTGTATGTAGCATAAGAAAGTAGAGTTCTTACTCTTTCCAATCTAGCAACAGGGGAAAATGTTTCTCCATATAAATTCCTTCTTCTTGTGCATATCCCTTGCCAACTAATCTTGCTTTGTTCCTTGTGATTTCACCATTCTCATCTAGATTCTTTCTGAATACACACTTGGTACTAATCACATTTTTATCTTCTTCTCTAGGAAATAGACTCCATGTTTTGTTCTTCTATTTGTTCAATCTCTTCTTTCATGGCTTTATACTAATTAACATCTTCTAGCACATCCTTTACTATTTTTTGGGTTCCTTCATGCTCAACAAACATGTTTCATTCTTCAGTCTATTTCTTTTCATTGTTCTAGCATCTTTATCTCCAATGATTTGAGTAGCAGGATGATGTATTTTGACATATTTAGACAATCTTGATTCAAATCTTGTTTCTTCATTTTGTCTTTCAGCTTTAGAATCACTTTGTATATCTCTAACAGATATCTCAACATCTCTTTCATGTGTATTAATCTTAGAATTAGAATGTGTATCTATTTCATTCTATAACTCAACATCTGAATGCAACTCAATTCTTGAATGAAACTTGGCATTCATAAGGTGTGACTCGGTAGTCACTGTTACTTGTTGTTGATTTGAAACTTGATTTATAGCATCCTCGGAAATTCCTTCACAAAAGTATACAAATGATTTGTATTCTTCTAGATTTTTCACTGGTTTAGCCTCATGTAATTTTGTATATTCATCAAAATTCACATTTGCACTTTCCACAATTTTGTTATTGTTAGTATTCAAACACTTATAAGTTTTACTTCTTATGGAATATCCTAGGAATATACCTTCTTCACTTTTTGCATCAAACTTTCCATTCCTAACATCTTTGAGAATATAACACTTACTTCCAAATATCTTAAAGTATTTTACACTGGGTGAGTATCCATACAATAGTTCAAAAGGTGTTGAATGAGTACTTTTCTTGATTTGCACATAGTTCAAGGTATAGATAGTTGTACTTGCAACTTCTCTCTAGTATTTCAAAGCAACATTCTTTTCCATCATGAGTGTTCTAGCACAGTCCATTATAGATTTGTTTCTTCTTTAAGCTATTTCATTTTGTGGAGGGGTTCTAGGGGAAGATGTCTATCTCTTGATTCCTCTATCATTACAAAACATCTCAAATTCATTTGATGTGAATTCTCCTCCTCTGTTAGATCTTAGACACTTCAAATTTTTACCTGTTTCCTTTTCAACTCTTACCAAGTACCACTTAAACATTTGAAAGGCATCAAATTTCTATTTCAAAAACATAACTGTCATCATGCTAGAAAAGTCATAAACAAATAACATTATGTACTTATCTCCCTTGTAGCTTTGCACTTTAATTGGTCCACACAAGTCAATATGAACAATTTCTAGTACTCCTTTAGATGTATAAGTTTTACTCTTAAGACTTGACTTTGTCATTTTGCCTAACTGATATTATTTGCACATTACATTATCAAGCTTTTTCAACTTAGGAAAATCTCTAACTTTCTTCATGTTACTGATACTAACCAAGTTATCAAAGTTAACATGAGATAACCTCATGTGTCATAGCCATACATCATCAATTTTTACAACAAGACAAGTAGCATCCTTTAAATCAAGATAGAATAGATTACTTCTAGTTTGATCACCTTTTTCAATTAGTTTCACATTGGTGTCATATATCTTAGCAATCTTATTTTCAAATTCAACCTTGCATCCCAGATTGTTCAGTTGTAACACACTCAAGAAGTTATAATTTAGTCCTTCAACATAGTAAGCTTTGTCACATGAAATCTTATCTATGAGTTTGATAGAACCTTTTCCTTTTATCAAACATGGTGCATCATTACCAAATCTTACACTATTTCCATCATAACAATTCAATGTAATGAACTTACTTTTGTCTCTAGTCATGCGATGTGAGCATCCATTGTCAATGATCCATCTATCATTTTTGTTCACATAAGTCACAAGTGCAATTGCCTCATCTTGATTAGATTCGTCCTTCGTTGCAACATATACCACGTCATCATCATGTTTATTAGAATCATTCTCTTCAGCAATGTAGCAAGACTTCTTGCCTTTGTCTTTATTATCCTTCCTATCTTCATCTTTTCTACCCTTGTATTTTTCACCACCTCTATAGTTTTTCTTTTCTAGACATCTAGTAACAATATGACCAACCTTATTGCAATTGAAACAAATGATAGGTAACTTACGTTTGAACTTGTCTTTACCTTTATGGAATCTTCTTGCCAGTAGTGCTTTAAGTTGTTCAACATCCTCCTCATCTATATCATTGTCACTGGATACATACTTCTTCTTCTTATCAGGTTCCTTCAATGACACCTTAGCTTTGAAAGTAGATTCAATATTCTTAGGCTTGTAATTACCAAAGTTAGATAGCTCAAATGTAGTGAGTCTACCTACTAGACCTTCAAGTGATAGCCTATTCCCTAGAATACATCTTAGTTCTTGAATTGTAGAAAGTCTAATAGCATATATAAGTAGCAGTGTTCTCAAAACTATGCTTAAAATAGTTTCATCATCTATATGACTAGTAGCTCCTCTTATTGTATTAACAACTTCTTTTATCCTTTCAACATATTGAGAAATATTCTCACCTTCTTGCATTCTCATATCATCAAACTTACCTCTGAGACTTTCATCTTTGGCTCTTATAACATTTGCATCTCCTCCATAGATAGTGGTTAGGGCATCCAACATTTTATTTGCACTGTCAAGTCCTTTGATATCATCAAATTTGGCATAGCTTAGGGTAGAGGTAATCTCCAACATTGCATGGTTGTGTCCTTTCTTCTTCCTCATATCTTCAATAGTTGGGGGACCAACAAGATCAACATGTTCCATAGAAATGGTAGATTGTGCATGATCTCCAAGTCCTCCAAGGTGTAGCTTCATCGAACTTTTCTATGTAGGAAAGTTATCTCTATTGAGCTTGGGTACTTCTCTTTTAGACATTAATTTTTGTGCTTCTAGTACTTTCATACTAGTTCTCTTAAGTAGATGGCTCTAATACCAATTGTTAAAATAATTTAGAATAACTAGGGGGTGAATCAGTTATCCAAGGTCTACATGTATGAATAAAACTTTTCACAGCTTAGTGAACCCATAAAACATTCATACTTGTGCATGCATCCATAAGATTATGCAATCACTAAAACTTGTAGGTTACTATCAAATCAACTTGAGAAAATTTAAATCATGAAAAATAATAGATTCATCAACACACTTGACACAATGATTTATGTGGAAACCCAATTTAGGAAAAACCACTAGTAACATGCTACTCCTTTTCACTCTTCTAAAGTGATGTCCTGTGAAAGGCTAACCCTATTAAAGGTTATAGTACACACTATTAAATGTGACCCAGTTAAGGGATTTCAATCATCTTATTAAAAGTGAGCCTTGTTAGAGGACTTTAGGCCATTCACTTGGAATGCCACCAAGTTAAAGGATTTACAAATGATTGTTAGGTCAACCTTAATCCAAAGGATTTACTCTAGATTGATACAATTATTATAGAGCAACAATAGAGCTTTGATCTAATACAACTTACAACTTCTCTTATAGATTACAAATCTCTATTCAGTCGTCAATTCTACTTGGCCTTCATACTTTTTAGCTCTGATGACTTGTTTACCCTTCAAGCATTCGTATCCTTAATAATTCTTGCTTAACATGCAATTGTAGACTCTTCTTAGGTCACTTGATGAAGCAAAACCCTTGACTTCTTGTCTCCCTTAGGTTCTCACACATGACAACATTTCTTCATGATTAGACATTCCTATAAGTAGGAAATTAAGATGTTTTCCTTCTCATTTTCCATCTTCCAAATTTAGGGTTTGGATGGATTAGGTAGGATACAATGTATCTACCCCATATCTAAAATATTTTCTAGAATCCATTTGAATTCACCTAAAAATGGTTTACCTCAAATTTTGTGCCACCAGCTCATCAGCCTTATCTTCCACATAGTTCACAAAATCCAAGAAAACAAACTTCTCAGCTTAGATTCAATGAATCTTTGATCTTTTAAATAATATAGTAGCTCAACATTATCAATCTTCTGATGTTCGACACATATTGAGTTGCTTGGAATCTATTGTGAAATTAGTTGGCATCAACTAAACTTTATTTGGCATCAACTATTTTTCCCAGCATACACTAGAATGAACTTTTACTTAGCTCCAACTAAGTTTATGCTTGGCTTATACTAACTTTTCTCGGTACCGACTATCCACTTGGTCAAGCTTGGTAGACAAAATTTGTGTAACTTGTTCTTCTAAACTTTCTAAGTGTAACCAACCTTTCTGACCTTTAGTAGATTAAGAATACATCATGTCATCATTGACTTAACTAATCCTTGTACTTCATTACATAGTCATAACTCAACCTTTCCTCTAGGTGCTAGTGTTACCTCTTATTGATCAAGTCCTCTTCATCAATCAACTAAGCGATAGTACTTGAATCTTATAAGAAATTGTCTTACTAACAAATAGCAAGTTTGACATCAATGACAAAACAATGATTGAAACACATAGTCTTCTTCAACAATCTCCTTCTTTCAACAATATTTCTCAACAATGATCTTTTCAATTGGATATCAATAAGCTTTTCAAGAGAGGAGTTTAAAAGTATTCCAAATGTTAAGCATCATGCAAAATTATAGCTCAATAGGTTGCTACTTCCATCTTCTAATGCTCAATACATACTAAGATTTGTTCACTCAACACTTACTAGATTTTTGTTTGCTTGACACATACTAAACTTCCTTCGCTTGGCTTCAACCAACTTTCTTCTCAGCCTATAATGACTTGCTCGACTTTCACTATTTTCTCGATTAGGCTTGATAGACACATTTCTTTGCTTAGCCATCTTCTAGTCTCTGCTCAAGTATCCTTTCATTATAACCTTAAGTAGATAAACAATACACTATATCATCAAAGTCTTTCTTGGTCTTAGTGCTCCTTTTATACTATATATAAATGAACCTTTCTCTAGGTTCTCTTGTTACCCTTTCATTTCAAATCATCTTCATCAATCAATCAAATGATAGCATTCAGACCAAAGTAAGCAATTGTCTCACCACCAAGTAGCAGGTTTGACATCAATAACAAAATAATGATTGTTCGAATCATAGGTTTCATCAATCTTCTTCATTTCAACAATCTCCTTTCAAGAATCTCCCTCTTTGGCATTGATTTCAAACCAATACCAAAAAAAATATTAAAAGAAACTTAATACCTTTTATTGAAATCTCTCCCTCTATCAATATGTGTACCTTCCTCTGTATACTCCAATCTCTTCCTTAGATTTATCCCTCATCTGGTCTTGTTCCTCTTTGAATATCTTTCACCTTCCTTCTCTAATCTCTCTGATATCTCCTTGATTTCTTGGATATCTCCCTCTTTGAAAATAATACCAAAGAATTGTCATCTATACATGCAAATATAATCAATTCAAGTTCCCCATTTATCACATTTCATGTGACTATAAATCTTCTAGTTTTAGCTCCTTCCTTACTATAGGAAAATCCTAAAGCAAGATCCACTTCATCAAGTTGTAAAATGAATCATTCAACTTAGTTGATGCAAGGGACTACTATTAGTTCTTAAGTAGTTTTGGATAGGGGTATCACCCCTAGCTTACCTCTAAGATATTTGTATGCATACTTAGGTAAAGCTTTTGTGAATATATTGACGATCTATTCTTTTGTATTCACATATTCCATTCTCACTTTTTTGTCTTGAACCAATTCTCTCAAGTAATGATACTTGATTGCAATGTGCTTTGTGTTTGTATGGATCACATCATTCTTAGATATGTTCATAGCACTTTTATTGTCACAATAGTGTACCATAGGTTCTATAATTTCCTCCTTCATTCCTTTGAGTGGCTATTTGATCCATACCATATTTGTGCAATTCACTACAACACCACATATTCAGGTTCAATAGTAGATTCTAAAATACAATTATGTTTCTTGCTAGTCCACGAAACTTATACTTTTCCTAAGAAATATGCTTCTCCACTTATACTTTTTCTATCACCAATGTTTCTAGCCAAATCAACATCTGTATAGGCTCTCAATTCAAAAATTTTAGTTTTCTTGTAGTATAGACCATAGTCTTCTATTTCTTTCAAGTATCTAATAATTCTTTTAACAACCATCTAGTTATTCTTTGTAGGATTTGCAGAAAACCTTGCAATGATCCCAAAATCTAATGTAATATTAGGTCTTCTATGATTTGCATATTGCAATTTACCAATCATAGACATGTACAATGCTTGATTTACTTTAGAAAAATCATCAATTTTGGATAGTTTATGTCATGTCATTGTAGCAGTATTAACTAGTTTTGAATCTACCATATCAAAAAATTTCAAGATTTCTTTCACATACTTGGACTGAGTGATGTAAATACCACATTTCATCTAATATACTTGGAATCCAATGAAGAACTTTATTTATCCAAACATAGACATCTCAAATTCTTTCATCATTTCATTTGCAAATGTCTTACACAATGCATTTTTTCCTCCAAATATGATATCATCAACAAATATTTTAGTTGGTAAAATCCCTTTAGCTACTTCTCTCTTCAAATACAAATTTCTTTTGTCACCAGTCTTCTCAAAACCAATCTTCACAAGATAGATATGCAATGTTTCATGCCATGCTCTAGGAGCTTGTTTTAAACCATATAAATCTTTTTGTAGTCTACACCCAATGTTCTTATTGTTTGGATCAACAAATCCTTCAGGTTGTTCAATGTAAACCTCCTCTTATAGTATACCATTTAGAAATGGTAACTTAACATCCATTTGATAAACTTTAAATTCTTTGTAGGTAGAGTAAGAAAGTAAAGTACTTCTTCCAATCTTGCAACTAGGGAAAATGTTTCTGTATAGTCAATTCCCTCTTCTTGTGCATATTCTTTGCAAACTAATCTTACCTTATTCCTTGTAAATTCACCATCTCATCTAGCTTGTTTTTGTACACCCACTTGGTTCCAATAACATTCTTATTCTCTAGTCTTGGTACTAGTGTCCATGTTTTATTCTTCTCAATTTGATCAATTTCTTCTTTCATGGCTTGACTCTAGCCTTCATTCTCTGATGCATCCTTCACTGATTTAGGTTCATGCATGCTTAACAAACATATATCATTCTTCAACCTATTTCTTGTCATTGGTCTATCTTCTTTAGCTCCAATGATTTGTTCAATAGAGTGATGTCTTCTAACATACTTTGACAACCTTGTCTCTATTCTCCTTTCTACAATGGGCCTTTCATGAAGTTCAATTTCAAATGCAATGTGCATTTCTCTATAAGGTAACTCAATATTCCTTTCATGTAAAATGATCTCAATATTAGAATGTACCTTGACTTCTAATTACAACTTGGCTCCTGAAAACAACTTGACACCCATTGTATGTGACTCAATAGTCACTACTTCTTATTGATTAGTGAATAGAAATAATAGGTTTCCTTTGTTAACCCTAATTTCCAAAAGGAATGATTAAAATTGATTAAGCACAAGAAAGTGATCAATGCATAAATGGATAATGTAATGGAGAATATGGAGAAAAGAGATGTTATGGTCTTTCTATTTTGAGGAGTGTGTACATAAATCTTGAAATAGATAAAGGACAAATACTAACATTAAATCTGGAAAGTGTTATTTTCTGATGTTTGTGTATAGTTTTTGGAAAATCTGTAACTCTTTCCAGATTGGAAATGTTGAGACGAAAAAAACTTAGAAATATTTTGTCCTTTTGAAGGGAGGTTGACCTTGACCCTGATAGTAGGGCACAATCTTACCTCAGGGCACAATTATACCCCAAAAAAGTTGACCTTGACCTGCATTTCTCTAACAAAAATTTTGTTCACAAATCTCTCAAGTTTGACAAAAAGGGTATCCAAATCTGCTCTTCAATTCGTTGTTCCACACATATGTCTACAAGAAAAATGATTTTTTTAATTTAGATGAGGGATTTTCCTTGGTCAAACTTTATTTTGGAATCAACCTTAATAATAGAATTGAAGTAGAGAATGCTAGCAAGTAGTAGAAGTAAATCTAACTATGAAGTTATGATACTCAATAGATATGAAATTGTATTTGAAATGTAAACAAAGATATTGATATGAAAGATTGGCTATAACATTAACAAATGTAAATCAAAACATCCATGATTGTATTCTTAGAATCCAACTTGATAGAAGAATGAATAAATCTTGAAGATGAACAAAGGATTTTGAGGGAAGATCATACTACCATGATGACTAGATCTAGGGTTTAAATAATGAATCTTGAATGCTCCAATTGTTGATCTTCAATGGAGAACTTAAATTCTTGAATAATAGAATTATTGTTCACTTGAAAAGTAGGTGGTTTCTCATAGATATTAATTTTTCATAGATCATCATGTGTCTTAGAGAAAATGAGAGGACGAGGCTTCCTTATATAGCAATCTAGGGCACTAACTCCTAGAGAAGGCTGACATGAGAATATTAAATCCCAATTAACCTTAAACCCTATAAATGGATCTAAATTAAATGTAATTTAAGAGTCTACCATTTTGAAACCCGAAACAACAAACCCAGAAGTGGGAAAATAAACTTTTCAAATCCCAAGATTCCAAAACTCTCAAAAATTGAAAATGAGATCTTGGGTCAGAGATGAGGCCAACCCTGCCCTAGGTAAGGGTTTAGGTGATCATTGATCTAGGTTAGAGTCAAGGTCAACCTTGATCTAAAATGTTGTCCTTCACCCAGAAGTCAAAGTCCTTAGTTTCACAAAGCAAGTTGTCAGAAATAGGGGAAAAAACTACTAGATCCATGCAAAAACCCATTCAAGGCACTTGACATGACCCCAAACCACTTACTTGGAGGGCTAAACACTCTTAACATGGAAGTGCTTTCATTTTAAGAGAATACATTTAGCCCCCACTTTAGCAAGAGTATTGACTCAATGCAAACTCTTGATAAAGGAAGAGAAGAAAGAAGAGATCCAAGTGGATTCATAACAAGATAAAATGATAGTTAGCTAAGGACATAAGCCCCCAAGCTAAGGATTCTAACTCAACATAAACACATGAGGGTGCATAAATCAAGAAAAAAAAAAAAAAAACAAATTCAAAAGAGACAAAAGAGAGGTTAGTACTAAAACAAACCCAAATCAACTAGCATAAGAAACCTTGCTAAGAAATATTTCTCACACTAATATCATATTTGGAAAGCTATCATAAAAACATAAGTGATTACATAAGAAAGACAAGAGAAACACTATAAATAAAATAGCTTAATGATCCAGTTCTACTAGCATGAAAGTGGAAAGAAAGAAAAGAAGGAGTGATTACCTCATCCAATAAATGCCCACCTTACCATGAATCACCAAGGGAAAGAGAGAGCTAAATATGTAGCCAAACCTGATAGTTCACCCAAAAGTTGTGCTTGCAATTGTAAATGTATCTTCTGAAGGCTTCTATAATATCCATAGATCCACCTTCTTGTATCACTATGAATATGAAATTCATTTCTTTTCAAGATTTAGCAACTTATGTGTGTTACTTTCGAAAACTTTAGCATATTGGTAAATTTTAAAAATGTGCATCTCTTTAGGATGTAGCAACTTATATGTGTTACCTTTAGAGGATTTAGCAATGTGTGTCACTTCAAGATTTAGCATATATATATATATATATATATATATATAATTGAAAAATGTGTGTCTCTTTAGGATTTAGCAACTTATGTGCGTTACGTTCAAAGGATTTAGCATATAAAATAAAAACTATAGTATAAAGGAGACCCTATATATGTCCCCTTCTTATCATGGCTATATATTAGACATGATAAGGAAGAGGAAGAGGATACCCACTTCACAAGTTAAGGAGATATCCTATTAACAACAATATACACTATGGTCTTAGTGAAGGGTATTGACCCCTACATCCAAGAGCATAAACAGTCATGAAAAGCACATGTCACTTATGGAAAAAGGATCCTCAAAGAAAAAGTTCTTATCAACAAGACCCCCACCATAGAGGAATGCTTTTAGATAATATATCAACTTTTAAATCAAATGGGAACAAAGATTCAATCATCAAACCCTCTCCAAGGAAGAGGAAAATGAGTCTTTCGAATAGGGAAAATAACCTTAACACCAAAGCAAGGGTATGAGTTTATAAAAAATCATAATTTGAAACATAGTGATGCGGGAGCATCTTAACCCTTGAACATTATGACGAGATTTGTGATATTGTAATGTTTAAGTCATCTTGAATGAAATGATACCATGTCTAAGGAATGGTTAAATGGATTAAAATTGCATTTAGAATGGATTACATGGCATTTGTAACCAAAAACTATAATGAGATTATGATGGGTCATCGGATAGATAGTTTTTGTAACTATCCAAGATTGTCTATTAATAGACAACTTTATGTAATCATGGTGGCAATCATGAAAAGATGGGAAGTTTTGTAACTACCCATGAATCTCTTAAAGAGATATCAATGTAATTGTAAAAAGGGGAGAGTAGAAAGATTACCGAAGATAGAGTAGGGAGTGGAAAGATATTGGTTCTCTGGTCTACAGCCAGAGAGTCATTCTAATATGTAATGACTTTGAATTTTAACTAGAATGTGTTTTACTAAATCAAAGAATGTTCTATTCAATTTTTATTAAGAAGTTTCTTTAAATCTCCTACAATCTAGTTTGAGAGTTTGAATAGTCTAATAATTCTAGTTTGACTGGTTATCTTTTATGCTCATTTTGTTTTTGGAATGATGGTATTTGATTAAAAAATAAGAGAGTTATCTGCATTTTGTTCTTGACTGGCATAGACAAAAATAGTCTCAGTGCGGGGGCCATATCTCCCTAATGCACTGTTGGATTTTTGTGAGCTTTGGATATGTTTTTATAGGTCTAATTATGCCCATCTTCACCAAAGCGATCAAAGAGTTTTGATCTGGTTCAAAAGTTATGCATGTATAAGTACAGGTCTATCCAGAGACAACAAGAAGCAATGTTTTGAAGGTAAAGAAATATTTGATGAGATGTAATATAGTGATCGTTCATAGCCAGTGTTATCTCATATTGTATACCATTATACTGAGATTTGTTTATGGAATGATGAGATTTCATTCAAAGAGGAGCATGGAGTTTAATGTAAAGATTCTATGTTTAGGGTAAATGGGTACACTCTTATGGGAAGGGGACAGTATTTTAGAGCCTCTAATGAATGTTGATAGAGAAATATATGCAAAATTGAGTAGGCTGATTGAGTCTTGGGAGTGTGTAGGGAGTCGATTACATCAAATTGGTATCAGAGCCAGCGAAAGATCTGGTGTTTTTGTGGGTAGAGACAACTGGTGGTATGTGGATCCATCATAGCTGCAAGAAGGATGCATTTGCAATTGTGCATGTGAAGATCTCAAGCTAGGATCTTGGTATTGTCTCCATCAGAGATACGTCTGGAGTAGGATGTTGAGAGCAACCACTAAGCGAGAGTGGGAAGTGCATCACTAGACTGAGTCTACTGTTGGGTAAGATGAAAATAAGGGGGGTATGAAGAAGCAGCATAAAGCATGATGGCTAGCAGCCAGTATTTACTCCATTGATGGGAGTCAATTTCATGTGCAAAGAGTTCGAGCAACAAACAAAGTTCCTCATCATTTCCATAGGGACATGGAAATCTTTACAGTCTAGGAGTATGATGTGGGAGCATCTCAACCCTTGAACATTATGATGAGATTTTTGATATTGTAATGTTTCAGTCATCTTGAATGAAATGATACCATGTCTAAGGAATGGTTAAATGGATTAAAATTGCATTTAGAATGGATTACATGGCATTTTTAACCAAAAACTATAATGAGATTATGATGGGTCATCGGATAGATAGTTTTTGTAACTATCCAAGATTGTCTATTAATAGACAACTTTATGTAATCATGGTGGCAATCATGAAAAGATGGGAAGTTTTGTAACTACCCATGAATCTCTTAAAGAGATATCAATGTAATTGTAAAAAGGGGAGAGTAGAAAGATTACAGGAGATAGAGTAGGGAGTGGAAAGATATTGGTTCTCTGGCCTATAGCCAGAGAGCCATTCTAATATGTAATGACTTTGAATTTTAACTCGAATGTGTTTTACCAAATCAAAGAATGTTCTGTTTAGTTTTTATTAAGAAGTTTCTTTAAATCTCCTGCAAACTAGTTTGAGAGTTTGAATAGTCTAATAAGTCTAGTTTGACTGGTTATCTTTTATGCTCATTTTGTTTTTGGAATGATGGTATTTGATTCAAAACTAAGAGAGTTATCTGCATTTTGTTCTTGATTGGCATAGACAAAAATAGTCTCAGTGCGGGGGCCATATCTCCATAATGCACTGTTGGATTTTTGTGAGCTTTGGATGTGTTTTTATAGGTCTAATTACGCCCATCTTCATCGAAGCGATCGAAGAGTTTTGATCTGGTTCAAAAGTTATGCATGTCTAAGTATAGGTCTATCCAGATACAACAAGAAGCAATGTTTTGAAGGTAAAGAAATATTTGATGAGATGTAATACAGTGATCGTTCATAGACAGTGTTATCTCATATTGTATACCATTATACTGAGATTTATTTATGGAATGATGAGATTTCATTCAAAGAGGAGCATGGAGTTTAATGTAAAGATTCTATGTTTAGGGTAAATGGGTACACTCTTATGGGAAGGGGACAGTATTTTAGAGCCTCTAATGAATGTTGATAGAGAAATATATGCAAAATTGAGTAGGCTAATTGAGTCTTGGGAGTGTGTAGGGAGTCGATTACATCACATAGAGAAGAGGTGATGACCTAGGACAAAACCCTCTCATATAAAAATATTATCCATAGTCAAAACATCAGTTTGTATGAAGAAATAATATTATGATATAAACAAAATGCCACTAAGCTAAGGAAAGTAGTTCCTTAGAAAAAAGGAAAGAAAAAAGAACCTTTCCCCCTAGGGAAGAAGACAAGGGACATCCTTTGGAAAAAAAAAAATGTCTTAGAAAAGATATATTGAATCGATTCTATGAATCAATACAAACATAATACAAAATCATAGAAAAAGAGGAGGAAAGAATACCAATTAAGTCCAAGAAAATGCCTAATGGATCCTAGGAGACTGGATGGAAATACACATCTTGCCCCTAGTCCAGATACAAGAGAAAAAGAGATTTATATTATATCAATAGGAGGGGAAGTACCTATATCAAAATTATGAAAGAATTGTAAAACTACATGAGAGAGATATAATTCCTAAAGCAACTCATTCACGAACATACAATTTAAAATGTCTACAATCAGAATGTAAGTGTGTATTATGATAATTAAAAGAAAATTTGTACTTGGATGAGGAATCTTTCAGTATAGGCCTAAAGATTTCTTTTGTGGAATTCATTAATTCCATATACACCTATTTAGCTATCTCTTGACAAATATCAGAGTTATCCAAAGTAGGTGGAAGGAGAAGTTTATGAAGAGGAGGATGATGATTAACATCACCTTTCTTAATTTGAGATTTTGATCAACTAGCACCATGCAAATTTGGTTTAGAGGGTATATGAACATGATACTTAATACCATGCCCATTAAATCCAAGTCCTAAACCCTTATAACCTTGTTTAGTTATCATATTATATCATGTAGTGTACATATCATGTAAAGTTTCTATAGGAGGTGATTGTTTATCATGTTCATGGGTAAATTTTGTATAATGTGGAATAAAAGGTTTTGAAGAAATGTCTTTAACTTTTTCTTTAACATCATCATGAATCAAAGAAGTCTTGCACATCTGTATCTTGAACTATAGCTTGAACCTCCTCAAAAGTATGAGAAGAACTAGGGATAAAAGATGGAGAATTAGGCATCAGATTAGGAATAATAAGATTCATATTAGGAAGATTAAGAGATAGTGTATCATCTACCAAATACTTCACATAATCCAAAAGATCAATAAGTCTACCACATGAATCCTTAAATAATTTTTTGAATGTAGAAAGACTAGTATCAGTTAAATTCACAAAAGCATAAGTGAGAATAAAATGAAAGATCATGAACATAATAAAAAGAATGATACTCTCATAAGCCTTATAATTATGGTAAAGATATGTTAAAAGAAGGGTAATAAGGAACATAAACACACACCAAGGAATCTTCATAATCTTTAGAATAAATTAAATACAAGAAATGATTTTGTATTTTATTGAATATATATATATATATATATATATAGAATTTAAAATGCAAGAGCATAGACTAAATCTAATATTAATGCAAGAAAAGGCCTAACAATTATGAAATGAAATACAACACTACAAAACACACTAGGGTATCTAATTCCACAAAAGAAAAGAGAGTAAGTGCATCGGGTTCACCAAAATGAATGAAAAAAATAGTTTTCCTTTCTTAACCCTAATTTTAAAAATGAATGATACAAATTAATTAAGCATAAGAAAGTTATCAATGCAAAAATGGATCATGTAATGGAGAATAGAGAGAAAAGAGGTGTTATGGTCTTTCTATTTTGAGGAGTATGTACTTAAATCTTGAAATAGATAAAAGACAAATACTAACCTTGAATCTGGAAAGTGTTGTTTTCTGATGTCTGTGTATAGTTTCTAGAAAATCTACAACCCATTTTAGACTAGAAATGTCAAGACAAAGAAAACCCAAAAATATTTTGTCCTTTTGAAGGGAGGTCGACCTTAACCCTGATAGCGGGGAAAGCTAGCAACTAGTAGAAGTACATCTAACAATGAAGCTATGATACTCAATAGATATGCAATTTTATTTGAAATGTAAACAAGTAAATTGATATGATAGCTTGGACATAACATTAACAAATGTAAATCAAAACCTCCATGATTGTATTCTTAGAATCCACCTTAATAAAAGAATGAATAAAACTTGAAGATAAACAAAGGATTTTGAGAGAAGATCACACCATCATGATGGCTAGATCTAGAGTTTAAATGATAAATCTTGAATGCTTGAACCAAATCCCTTCAAAGACTTGAATGCTCCAATCCTTGATCTTCAATGGAGAACTTCAATTCTTCAATGGTAGAATGCTTTCTCACTTGAAAAGTAGGTAGTTGGTCATAGATAGTAGTTGTTCATAGATCATCATGTGTCTTATAGAAAATGAGAGGAGGAGGCTTCCTTATATAGTGATCTAGGGCACTAACTCCTAGAGAAGGTTGACATCGGAGTGTTAAATACCAATTAACCTTAACCCCTAGAAATAGACCTAAATTAAAAGTACTTTTAGAGTCTAGCATTTTGAAACCCAAAATAGCTGACCCAAAAGCTGGAAAAGAAACTTTCTAAAGCCCGAGATCCCTAAACTCCTAAAAGTTGAAAATGGGACCTAGGGCTAGGGATGAGGTTGACCCTAACCTAAGTCAAGGTCGAGTTCATCCTTGACCTAGGTTAGGGTTGAGGTCAACCTTGACCTAAAAGGTCATCCTTGACCCATAAGTCAAAGCCCTTAGTTTCATAGAGTAGGTTCTTAGAAATAGGCTAGAAATGGAGAGAGAGAAGAAAAATATGGGAAAAACTACCAGATCCATGTAAAACCCCATTCAAGGCACTTGAAATGACCCCAAACCAATTGTTCAAAGGGATAAACACTCTTAACATGGAAGTGCTTCCATTTTACGATGATACAATTAACAACTTGGTTTGTAGAATTATCAACATTATCAAACTTGTCATCATAGTAGTACATAAAGATTGTTTAATTTTGGGTTCCTTCTTTGGTTCATCTTCATGTACTTCTATATATTCATCAAACTTTACATTTTCACTTTTCATAGCTTTGTTAGGGTTAGCATTTTAACACTTATAAGCTTTACATCTTCTAGAATAACATATGAATATACCTTCGTCACTTTTTGCATCAAGTTCACCATTTCTATTATCCTTAAGAGTGTAACACTTGCTTCTAAATACCTTAAAATACTTGACATTGGGTGAGTATCCATACCATAATTCAAAAAGTGTGGAATTTGTAACTTTCTTGACTTGTACACAGTTCAAGGTATAGACATTTGTACTAACAACTTCTCTCTAATATTTTTAAGCAAAATTCTTCTCCATCATCAGTTTTCTATCATGATCCATTATAGATCTATCACTCCTTTTAGCAATCCCATTTTCTAGAGGCATCCTAAGTACAAACGTTTGTCTTTTGATTCCTCTGTCATTGTAGAAAATTTTGAACTTATTTGATGTTAACTATCCACCTCTATGAGATCTCAGACATTTCAATATTTTACTAGTTTCCTTTTCATCTCTTGCTAGATACCACTTAAACATTTGAAAAGCATCATATCTTTCTCTTAAAAACATTACTGTCATCATTCTAAAGTAATCATCAACAAATAGGATAATGTTCTTGTCACCTTTCTAGCTTTGCACATCAATTGGTCCACATAAATCAATATGAACTAATTCCATAATTTATTTTGAAGTATGAATCTTACTTTTAAAACTAGACTTTGTCATCTTGCCTAACTGACATTTTTTGCAAATCACATTATCAGGTTTCTTCAATTTTGGAAAACCTCACACTCTTTTCATCTTATAGATACTAACAAAATTGTCAAAATTTACATGACATAAACTTTTGTGCTATATCCATACATCATTAGATTACAACAAGACAAGTAGCATCATTCATGTCAAGATAGAATAGAATTACATCTAGTCTAATCTCCACTTCCAATAAGTTTTCCGTCAGTATCATAGATATTAGCCTTCCTATTATCAAACTAAACCTTGAATCCTAAACTATTTAATTGTGACACACTCAACATATTATTGTTAAGTTCTTCCACATAGTAAGCTTTTTCACACATGATCTTGTCTATCAATCTTATTGATCCTTTTCCTTTTATCAGACAGGGTACATCATTACCAAATCTAACACTATTCCCATTATAATACTCAAGGGTAATGAGCTTACTTTTTTTTGTAGTCATGTGATGTGAACATCCACTATCAATGATCCATCTGTCACTTTTTTTCACATAAGATGTCAATAAAGTTTCCTCATCTACATCAAAATCATCTTTCATAGCAACATAGACAACTTCATCATCATGATCACTCAATTCATCATTGGATTCTTTTTCAGCAATGTAGCAAGCCTTCTTTCCTTTGTCCTTATAGCTTTTATTACTGCCACCTTTTTTACCTCTGTATTTTTATTCATTCTTGTTGTTTGAAATTTTAGTGCATCTTGTTGCAATATTACTAACCTCATTACAATTAAAACATATGATGGGTAACTTGCCTTTGTGAAATTTCCCAACCAACAGTAATTCCAGTATGATAGCTTTTCATCATCTATATCACTATCACTAGTAGCATGTTTGACCTTTTCCTTTTTCTTATCTTTTGGTTCTTTTAGTGTTAGCTTAGCTTTTAAAGTATATTCAACATTCTAAGATTCGAAATTACCAAAATTCTAAAGTTCAAAAGTAGTGAGTCTACCAACCAGTCCTCCAAGGGTTAGATTACTACCAGGAGTACACCTTGGTTCTTGTATAGAAGAGACTCTAATATCATAGATAGGCAGCAAGGTTCTCAATACTTTTCTGATCATAGTCTCATCTTCATTATGACCATTAGATCCTCAAATTTCCTTAACAACATCTTTGATTGTTGCTCAATACTAGACTATAGTCTCACCTTCTTGCATTCTTTTTTCATCAAAATTTCCCCAAGAATTCCAGCTTTGGCTCTCAGCACATTCTTGTCTCCTCCATAGATATTTTGTAGGCCATCCCACATCTTCTTAGCATAATCATGTACTTCAATGTCATCAAACTCAAAATAGCTTAGGGTAGATGCAATATCCAACATTGTTTGATTGTGTTCCTTCTTCGATTTCAATTGTTTAGCAATTTGGGCTCCAACTGCATCAACATGTTCAATGGTGATAGTTGAATGTGCATAATCTCCAAGTCCTCCTAGATGTAGCTTCATCAAAGTTTTCAATGCAAATTTTTTTTCCTTGTTTAACTTGGGCACCTCCTTTCTATACATCTTGATCTTTAGCTTTAAGTACCTTAAAACTTTCTCCTTTACAAGAACTTGATGATCTAATACCAATTAATGAAATTCTTAGAATAATTGAGAGGGAGGGGAGGTGAATCAATTATCAAAGTTCCAAATATAAAAATAAAACTTTTCAGTACTTCAACTTATGCATGCATTGATCATTCAATGTCTTAAACTTTTGCATATTGTTGTCCTAGGTCAAAATAACTTTGCAGAAATGTAAACATGAAATACCAAAGAATCAATTAGACATTTTGACATAAGGATTTAATGTGGAAACCAAATTTGGGAAAAACCACCAGTAACATGCTACCAATTTTCACTATTGTGAAGTGAGCCATGTGAGGAGCCAATCCTGTTAAAAGTTACAATGCACATTGTTAAATGTGATTTTGATTAAAAGATTTCAATCACCATGTTAGGAGTGAGCCTTTTTAGAGGACTTAGGAACATTCTATTAGAATGTCACCCCGTTAAAGGATTTACTGATGAATGTTTGATCAACCTTAGTCCAAAGGATTTATCTATACTGATACACTTGTTAGAAAGTAACATCAAGACTTGATTAATAACAAAAAAAACTCACTCGTAGATTATAATTGCCTATCCAGTCCTCTATACTTCTTGGCATTAAATCTCCTTAATCTCTAAAAACTTGTTCACCCTTCAAGCCTTCATCTTCTTAAGATTTCTTGCTTAGTATGCCAACTAAAAACTCTTTTATTTATCGACCATATGGAGAAAAACCCTAGAATCCTTATATTTCTTAGGTTTGTGCACTTGACAAGTTGCTTCTACCACTAATACATTAGGGGTCAATTTGCGACTCCAATTTGTGACGGTGGGCAAATGTTATGTTTTTTTGGCTTTTTTTTTTTTTTCAATTATAGCTCGATGACGTTGCAATTGTGACATCAAGCAACGTAGGTGTCACAATTGCAATGTTGTCAGGCTATAATTGAAAAAAAAAGCCCGCATTGGTCATTAGGTGGGTTTTCTTTTGCGGCATATCAAGTTGCATTATATGCCATTTCAAACATTGAACACCTAAAATTTGAGGTGCATTGCAAGACATTTCATTCCAACTTCTTCCGCATTCAAAAACCCTCAAACTTACCTATAAAACCAGGGGCCATCGCGTAGGTTATATGCATTTGGAGAAGGGTACGTGCACCAGCATTTTGTGTTATATTCATTTGGAGAAGGGTATAATATCAAGCTCTGTAGGTGAGAAATGTCCACAACTTAGCAATTTGTGTGGGTGGAAGTTTTATTTCTAAATGATAAATTAGTTTTATTGCTAAATGATAGTGCATCAAACTTGTGGAGGAGTTCCTTACCAAATAGATAGCACATCAAACTTGAATTGTTGCATTTTTAAAATTACCCATCATTGCATATCTAATTAGTGTTTATACCAAAAATTGAGTTTAGAACACAAAATAGAAAGAGTGAGAATGCCACGATATGTGGAGTTGTAGAGGTTAAAGTTAAGAGAACTAAAAAGTAATCTATAGGAAGAGCTCCACATAAGGGAGCAGCTAGTCAAAGAAAATATACTTGTGAACATACCAAATTTTTTTGATAAAATCCCATCAATGATTTCATTGCCAAGTTCAACTACCAAATGCATCATGAAGATAGTCAATGCAAGACCCTCAAGGGTGAACATATAATCTAAGTTAGATGTGGTTGGACTAGAGGCTAGAAAAATTAACACCCGCTATCATGTGCAAGGTGATGTTGTTCTAGAGTGCATCAATTTAGATTTAGAATTGGGATGGAAAAATCAATGCCTATGATAGAACCTTTTTTTTGTAGTATTCTTATTGCAATCAAGTGGGCAGCAAAAATGAAGCTTTAATGTCATCCCTAGTGGAAACTCTTAGTCAAGGGCATATGCAAGCACTAGTTTTAATGTCTTCATTAGTTGTTGAATTCCTTATAGTAGAGGCCACAACAATGAAGGAGGTATCTCACACCAAGGGAGGAATATAGTATTCCAACTGGAAAATACTTGAATGGCTGCAACATGTAAAAGGAGGTGCACCCATGCAAAGAAAACCTCCCATGCCTTGTCCAAACTATCCATTTTCCTTCTATTGTATGAAGTGTTTCCCTTTGGAGGTCATGTGAGTGATTAAGTGTAAGATTATTCATTAAAATGAAGAGACATCATAAACATGAATGCTGCAAATAAACTCCAAGCATTTGATGTTTTCCTGCTCCAACTGCCTGATCATAGAGGGTTTATTTATTTAGAGAACAAAAAATTGTAAACTTGAAACAATGTTTACAAGCTCAAATTAATCTTTATAACCATTAACTTGGTAAGTGAACTTTTTGGGTTGGGTTAGGTGTTTGAGGACCTTGGAAACCATAGTAGAACCCTCGTGAAGTTGAGTCCTTATATTTGTATATGTGAGCCATTAGTAGCCCTAAGGAACATTGTCAGTTTGGATTGCAATTTGATCTTTTGGCAAGACTGCCTAATAGTTGATAAAGAGCCCTTACCCATCTCTGCATCATTCCCCTCATCCTTAGTAGGGATGAATCTTCTAAATAGTACCATGTGGATTTTTCCAAGACAAAACATATGAAAAGATTAGATAAATTCCATCTAAATTAACCAAAGTAGATATAGAAATCCTATTTTAACTATAAGTTTGCACATAATTATAGAAAAAGACTATATTCGTATATCCTTCCTAAAGCCAATAAACCCTTACCTTCTATTTCCTAAAAATAGTTCTCATTACTTACTTAAGTTCTCAAACAACTTGAGACTCCTCTCTACTCAAATCCTATGAAAAGACAAGATCTTGAATTTTTGTAAGTGACAACACATGATCTTGTGCCTACCTCTTCCTAGCATAAATATTACCAATACATGACCATTTCTTGATATGCAATTTAAACATATTGCAATTTCTTACTTCTATCATATGCTCATATGGCAGGCCTCCATCTTAGAACCATGAAGCCATGAAATGAAACCACATTGGTTGGAACTTAAAAGGAGGATTCTTAGGAAGTACAACTAGAGTAGCATAAAACTTAATAGGCCAATTATCTAAACCCCTCCAATCAAGAACTTCAAAAACTAGATAATGTACCCAATTTTGCTATATTACTAATCTTTGACTACTATTTCCAATCTTTGTATCCTCTGATATCGATATTTCTATTTACTCACTATTTCCATGTCACTGTTATTCACATTCATTTTTTATAATTTATTCATAACATCAATCACTGTTTTGCATGTATATTTACCACTATCTTTCTCTCTGTTGTCACTATTTTTTGCATTGCAGTAGCGCTATTTGGATGCATATATACTCATTGTTTCCTTACATTGTTTGATCACTATTTTTTCTCTTATACATATATTATTGCTGCTTTTATATGGCACACACATTGTTTCTACCATTGGCCACCTCACTGCTCTTTGTTGTCTGATGGCCATCATAATATTCTTACTACGTTTCTAGGTCTACTTTGTGTAACCAAGAGCATCGTTTCATACAATTGTAGATATTGTATCTTCACCAAAAGTGTTGTACCATTATTAACAGAAAATGGTCTTTGACATTAGTGCTTGGATGCCTTAGACAAGACAATAAATTGATTATCATTATATGGTGAATATCCTTCAAATAAAAGTTGTGAATGTATCCAAGGATAGTGAATTGCCTTGCAAACACTCTAAATACCTTTAACAAAAAGGTGAAATTATCTCTCTTTCTGCCCCTCATCATATGAGTCATGCTTTCTAATATTTATCATAGTTTTGATCTTCTTCTTCAGTAAAATTAATTGTGATCATGTTGTTTTAATGTCATTAAATCTACTAATATCATTGTTGATAGCTCTTTTGTAACCTCTGATGATGATGCTCTTCTAGGCAATGGTAAATGTACATCTTGTCATGTCCTATCATCTCTGAGTTTCTATAACAGTCCATCTCACTATCTTGTCATCACTATTATGGATTCCATTTGATGACATATATGTTTTGTTATTTTCAACATTTACCATTGTTCTTGATCTATGCTCACTGAACATACATATAAAAGTGTGTCAACATTTCTTCATCACTGTCCTTTAATGTCATATTTATTTATCACTATCCTTTAACATTGTTCCTAGATAATAGTGACTAATTTTGATGACTTCTAATTGATCTCTGCTCAAGATATCTCCAATTCCTTCTCACTATTTTTAGTCTTTTACAACACTTTTTTCTGTCTTTGAATGAGCACCATTTAATGACTTGGCTCTTGTCCATTAATTTTCTTTTTACTATCTTAATTGCATGATTCTTGACTGCTGCTATCCTTTAATTTGTTGATCACTATTTTGCACTGGAATTCTCATTCTTTGGGCTTTCCTTTTAGATTTTAGTATTTGTCTTTTCAACAACAATGTTCTTGTCTTATTTTATGTAATGCTTTTCTCTTAGAAAAACTTGTATCTTTGTCTCTAAGACACATGCCTTCCATTATCTCTTTCTTACTACTATAATATTCACGAGACCTTATGCTCTATTGAACATCCTTTTGACTGAGTTGTCATGACCATCACTTTTTTTTCAAAATTCTATTGTGGTAAATATCATTTAGGACCTAATATTCATGTAAAATCCTTCTGAGTCACAATATTTTCCATGGTTGTCTAGATCAACCTAATCATCCTACATTTAATGTAAGGTGCCATTCTTACCCAAATACCAATAGTAAGTTTACCACAATCATAAAGATTTGCTTTGCAAGCAATGCAGCCTAGATAGATCTTCATTTATATAATGAAAGTTAATAAAAATGGAAAACTGTTATAAGAACTCCTATACTGGAAATATTTGTGTAAAAATGTATTTCATTTTCTTTGTATCTTCTCTAATAGCTATCACATTCTTTCGATTTTTTCATCAATGCCCTTGATATTGTCTTCATTTCTTAGTTTCTTTCCTTTTGTCACGACTCTTCATAATGCTGCTCCTAACTGCTCTTATCATCTTCAAGATCTCTGTAATATAAAAGACCTTGCTTGTCATAGCAGTGACATCTATTGAGCATCACTATCTTTTATTGATATCTCACTATCTAAGAGATGTGTACTATCTTAAAGCACTGTTGATATCATTGTTACATTGAGTATCACTGTTCCATTGAATATCATTGTTATCTGTCACATTTTTTTCATTCTGAACATCGACACTAGAATGTACCCCTTAAGACTCGGGTTCTTTAGAAGCAAAAGCATTAGCATCAGCTCTAGCAACTAGCTCCACAATTAGCAACCATTCTTCTTGCTACTTCACAATATCATCACTCTGAGACATGATCTCAATTGATGATTGAACTATGGTTGGAGATTCCTGCTTTTCCACTAGGTGCATCTCAACCTCTTCAGTTATATCTTGTTGCACGAGAGTTTCAAAATTTTTAATTCTTTTTTGACTAGAATCAACCTTACCTAACTGGCATCCATCTTCCTCAACTGGTTCATTCATTTCCTTTGGTTTTTTTGAAGACTCTAGTTTCTCTACTTCACCATGTTCCTTAGTAGCACTTGGACGAATGGTTGGCATATCAGTGGCTATAGAATTTGAGGCCTCTTCAATCATGGCTCTCTCATCTAATTGAGCCTTAGCAAAAATCTCACCAAGTGATGAAGCACATATCTATGACAGACCATTCAATATCATTCTTCAGAAAAAGCATAACCTTAATTTACATTGAAATTAACTGTAGTAAAATTAGAGCAAAAGTGAATATAACAGATTTGAGAGCATTTGGCATCCCCAAATTTTCATAATAGAAAATGAATTGTCTCTTAACATATGAACATAACTCTCCTAGACTAAATGATAATTGTGTGGTTCATTTTATTTAATAAGTATAATTATGGAGAGGCAAAATTGATAGAATTTTCTAGGAAAATTTTGCTAAAAGTCTTAGATGATACTCATCAATGACAAGTTAAAGCAATGTAAAGTTCTTCTTTTCCTGCAACACATATAACAACAATTATAAGTGCTTGCAAGGTATTTACTTATGAATAAATATTACATCCTGATTTAAATGTATGAAAACAATTTTCATTCCTTTTAAGCTTCATTCATCTCGAGGTGCAACTCACAAACTCAAGAATAGTGGCTTTTGTTCTTCATGATACCTTTAGGGGAAGAGTATGTGAATGCCCCCTCGTGTCTGGAGTCCAGTTTAGAGGAGATGGCTATTTACACTGCTAAAGGTTTGTTGAATCTAATTCTAAATAACATTGCTTGCTATTGTATCATCATAGAAATGAAAGCAAATGATTTAAGAGTTAAAAGAACAAAATGGATTTTTTGAAAAGGCTTTAGAAAATTTCAAGAAAATACTATTGCTAATGATTTATTGCTACTCTATTTTGGTATTTGATGATTGTCCATGCTTAAACATTTAATGTCATTATGGTTATATGAATGGATTCTTTGCCTTAGAACACTATCATCTTCAAAATCCCATATGAAATCTATATGACCATTTCATTTCTTCAATATGCCCTATGGATGTCCCTATCTAACTTTATATCTTTTAATTGCATATAATAACTAATTTATGTGCTTTTTCATGACTATGTTTGACTCATATAATTGTAATCTCTCTAGCACTATGATGTCGTTTAATATGTCTTGCTAAAGCTTGTAAATTATGTTCCTTTTGCCATGTCATGTAATATGTCTTGCCTTGTAGCTTATATGTTTTGAAATTTTTGTTAGGCCTTGTAGCTTGTATAATTTGATTGCTAGAGAGCTTCTACAACTAAGAAAGAAGGCCGTTGCACGAGTTATAGCCCCGCGCTCGGGTATGAAAATTGTATATTTTTAAATCTAATGTATATTTTAACTAGAATTGTAGCTTATATGTTTTGAAATTGCTATTAGGCCTTGTATTTTGTATGATTTGATTGTTGGAGAGCTTCTACAGCTAAGCAAGAAGGCCGTTGCACGAGTTATAGCTGCGTGCTCGGGTATGAAAATTGTATATTTTTTAATCTAATGTATATTTTAACTAGACTTTTAGCTTATATGTTTTGAAATTACTTTTAGTGGCTTAATGTTGTAAGGTCTCTTGAAATAAGACCTTCAGGCGGTTGGTCAAAGTTTTACAAATAATCTTATCCACAAATTTTCCTAGAGAAATTGATTGAATGTTATAAAAGGTGATTGGGTTAAATGTCTTAGGAATAAAGTCAAAGAAAGCATTTTTAAAATATTAAAGTATTTAGCTAGGTCTAAGAAGATTTGTGTACTTTCGATAGTTTTTCTTAGTTTGTGAAAGTTGTAGACCAAAGTTTTCATAGCCCGATTTTTGCTTCCTGCAAAGAACGATCATGTCAGATAATATAAGTGAAGAAAAAAACAAGGAGACAGTCACTAGATTGTGGTCAAACATGAAAAGAAAAGGTGATGGAAAATGTTATTGTCCTTGCAAAATTTGTAAGGGCTTAAACTGTAGAAGACTGCTAATCAAAATAGTTAAGAGACATTGTAGGGAGAATGGTCACATTGAAGGGGGGCATGACTATCATCCATTGGTAAGTCATTCATTATATCATTTTAACAATTTATATACATATAAAATCACTTGATGATGAGTTGATGATCATGGTTTATTTATGTTAATCAATTTTATATAGGTTGATCTCCCTAGGGAAGTACATGATATGAACCACAACAATCCGAAGAATATGGTTTTCGAAGTGGAGGAACATGGAGGTGCAAATATCCAAGGTGAAGATAATGATCCCATGGAAGATGACAATCATGAGCCAGAAAACACAATTTAAGATGATGGTATAAATACATTGGTCCATGACACATTTAGTCCAAGCGTATCTGATCATGATGATGATGATAGCCTTGATGTACCTCTACTTGAGAAGGCATACGAGCCCCTATACAAAGACTCCCAAACAACTCTTCTCTCTACTATATTGTTGTTGTTGAACTTCAAGGTTATGAATGGTTTATCCAACATAACAATGTCACGTATGTTAAGATATGTCATATATGTCTTTATAGTTAACAAAGGGTGAATAATGTACCACTAATATTGTTTATATTAACAACTTATATTTTTTTCTGTAGATTGATAGGCGAGTTTCTATTACCATCATCAAATATTCTACCTTGCTCATATCGAGAATTATCTTTTGTTATGAAAGATATTGAAATGGAGTATCAAGCAATACATGCTTGTCCCAATGATCATATTATATATTATAAAGAATATGAATTTGCAACACAATGCCCTGTATGTCATACGAATAGATATCGAACAGATCAACTAACAAAAAAGGTGCCTCAAAAGGTTCTTTGTTACATCCCCATTATTTCACAGATGCGACAATTATTCAGGTGTAGTAGCTTGGCTCATTTTATGGATTATCATATACACAATAGAAGTTGAGATGACGTTATTCGAATCCCTGCGGATGGTTTGGCATTTATGCACATAGAGGAAAAGTGGCAACACTTCAAAGAAGAACCTCACAATCTCAGGCTTTCATTGGCAGTGGACAGTGTCAATCCATTTGGAGAGATGAGATCTGTTTACTCGGTGTGGCCTATTTTTGTTATTAACAATACCATTCCTTCACGGATGTCAATAAAGAGGGAGCACATTATGTTGGCAATGATTGTTCCAGGTATCTTATCATTTGATAGTTATTAATTTACATGTACTTACAAATCTTGCAGTAAAACAGTCACAATAATTATGCAATGTTACTGTTCATTGAAGTAGGTAAATATCAAGTTAAAGATATGAATGTATATATTGAGCCTCTTATCGATGAGTTGGTGGAGTTATGGAACGGTGTCACTATGTATGACCTGTCTAGACCAATAGGACAAAGACAATTTCAATTCCATGCAATACTTGCATGGACAATACATGATGCCCCAGGGCTAACACATTTTTGTGGTATGTTATAGTGAATTCAAGTTGCGCACGATAATTCTAATTATAAAAATCAACATATTTAATAATCCAATTATATCATTATCTTGTAGGTCTTCAAACAAAGGGAAAATTTGCATATCCAGTTTGTGGTCCAAAGATGAAATCTCGTCATTCAAAAAGTTTAGGAAAGCAGGTGTTTGATGAGTGTAGACACTTCCTCCACAGGAATCATAAGTATTGAAGTACGAAAAAATATCTTTTCAATGGGAAAGAAGAGACTACATCAAAGCCATGAAGAATGACACCTCGTCTATGGAAGTTGGAATATAATAGAATTAATTATCAAGGTAATGTCGTTCCACCTAATGGTTTATGTTTGTAATTTATATATTTCTATTGTGATTTTTGTTTACTAATTATGTAATTGATGATCGTGAAGGTCATCAAGGTAGTATTGAAAACCTTCCAAAGGGACTAAAAAGCTATCCCAGACAATTTAGCAGGTTGCCCTACTACTGATGCAGAGCCACACCTTGGAAAACTCAGGAGGAATCAGACACTCAACTGAGTTGCATCAAGGGGCATCTACAACCTTCAGGATCACACACTAAAATCCAACATCACAATGTATTAATTGAGTTTCTTCATAAACATTAAAAATGAATATACTCTCTAAATCCATTCTATATACTTTTCCATCCACTTAATCCATTAAACAAAAGTTTTAAAACAAATTGCCCAGAAAATACATTCTTGCTGCCTCCTAGATAGACCTGCACTCAGACATGAATAACTTTCGAACCAAAAAATATTTACTCAATAAAACCATTGAGATTTGGCATAACTAGGTTTCAAAAAACATATAAAAATTTGAGAGAAATCTAACGGTACAAACTTGAGATATTGACCACGCATCAGAGTACATTTTTCTGCAAAATATTGCTTCTTGTTGTCTCTAGATAGACCTGCACTCAGACATGAATAACTTTTGAACTAGATCAAAACTCTTCGATCGATCTAGTGAAGATGGGTGTAATTAGGCCTATAACAACATATCCAAAGCTCATCAAAATCCAACAGTGCATTTTGGAGATATTACAAATGCACTGAGACTGATTTCTGCAAACATACCGTATTCAACCCAAAAATAAAAACTTGTCTTCTTCCTCTCTCTTCCTCTCTAAAAACTGACTCCCTAAATAAGGAATATGAAACATCCCTATCCAAGAATAGGAGACTGTTTCAAAAATTATGAATATTCCTGCTGCCAACTATCTGTCCTTTTTTAGGATATGATTAGATTCTTAAATCATTGCACACTACTAACTCCACTAAAACAAACACACATGGTCCTAAGTGGCTATATTTGGAGAGTTTATCATTTCACTTCTCCATTTATGCCACCACATCATAGGACATTATTTTAAAACATAAAACTCTAAACTCACACACACAAACATTTCAAAATTTAGATTTTAAAATTAAAACTTTCTGATATTTGCTTTGTACCCTATATTTTAGTCATATTGCAAGTTGTCTTCCTGTCGCCACCAAACTTCCTATCACAGACGTGCTCCTGCACCAACTACAAGCACTTACAAATTGTGCATTTGTTTCATTCTATGCATATTGGAAAGAATATAACAGAGACATTGTGGAAAATATTTGATGGAAGGCATGACAAAGAAAAAATTATCAAAATTTGTAATGACATTCATGAATCCAATCATGCATTGAAGAATTTCATTCACTTAAATAGCAACAGAGATCAGATTAATATAAGTACCCTTCCTTGGTTATTAACGGAGCAGCAAAGTGATGCCATAAAAGAAGTCATATGAAAAATTTGATTTCCCATAGGATTTGCTGCAAACATAAACAATCTCATATCAAAAAAAAGTGAATTTGGGCCAGGGCTCAAAATGCATGATTGGCATACTTTCATCAAGGTAAGTTATGTTCTTCTGTATTTACAATATATTCATAAACTATGTGTACTGTTCATTATGTTATGTTAGAAAACAATGAAATGATTGGTTTATAATTACTACAGTATGTGTTGCCTCTATCTTTTCTAGAACCCTTCAACAATAATATCAAACAAGTGATATACGATCTTGGAAAATACATGAGGTAAGCAATAATATCTATTCAATTTTTCGTATATATTTATTATATTCGTGATTTTTTTTTTCTTGCTATGTAATCTATTGTATATTATTTTGTAAAGTCTCATATCTATATATTTTTGGTGACTTGAATCTCTTAATGTAGGCGATTTTCATCTAAATAAATCCATAAAGAAGATATAAACTATTGGAAGAGAAGAATTCCTCATTTACTGTGTGAAATGCAAAAGTGTCTGCCTCCAACTTTTGTCAATGCAGAAGAACACTACCTCATACACCTAGTTGAGGAGATTGAATTGTGTGGACCTATACACACTAGGTCAATGTGGATGGTTGAGAGGCACTTGAAATCTTTGAAGGCTTTGGTTTGATAAAGAGCACATCCTAAGAGTTCTATGGTAGAGGGATATATGGTATACTAGACTATTGTGTACATTACTGAATATCTTCCTAAGTTTGCATCAAATATCTTTGTAGATCGCATTTGGGATCTCGAGCCTTTTAAAAATTTAGAAGGGGAGTACTTGATGGGGAAAGGTACATTGAGGAAAGTGAGAGGTAATAAATTATAAGATGTTATTGTAATAAATTATTTCTTAATCTTCAATATAAATCGGTTGTAAGTTGTCTATTTTTTTTTTGTACAGGTGCTCGAGAGTGGGATGCACTACATTTGTATATTGCAAACAATCTTGATTAATGACAGTATGGATTGAACAATGTCAACATTCTGGTCAGACATTAACATGGGAAGGTGTATCTTTATTGGTTAAAGAAGCTCATCGTAATGGAGATTCCAATGTTACACAAAGGGAAATAGATTTAGCATGTGGTTTAAGAGATTTCTAGGTACATACAAATTTATTAATCACCTGTATGTTTATCAACTAATGATACAATAATTTTGACATGTTTCACATTATTGTAGGTTAAAAACCACAAGGCTATGTTCTGTAATGGTCAAAAATTTTGCATCAAAGTGTTGGATGACACGAAGAAAACTTGTGATTCAGGAATAACTGTAGTCTTTCAAGTGACCAATATTTCATCTAGAAATGACTTACATACTTGAGAGTCTGAAAATTGATACTATGGCATTTTGGATGATATACTTGAGTGTGCCTTTAGTTCCTTCAAATTAGTACTCTTCATTGTCAAATGGTACAG
The DNA here is from genome assembly GCA_028749045.1 of Cupressus sempervirens. Taxonomy (NCBI): domain Eukaryota; kingdom Viridiplantae; phylum Streptophyta; class Pinopsida; order Cupressales; family Cupressaceae; genus Cupressus; species Cupressus sempervirens. The sequence goes on along the minus strand of CM053786.1, from coordinate 674,766,329 downwards.
GCTACGACTTAATCCAAATGATCCTGATAGAACTATTATTGAACATGATAATGGATTTACAATGGTTAATACAAGGTCGTTTGAGCCAGTTGGGGATGAGCCCTATGTTCTTCCAAGCCACTGTGAGCAAGTATTTTACTCAGAGGTTCCACATAAACCGGGTTGGTCATTTTTTTTAGACATGAACTTAGAGGAAGGCCAATAAAGTATAATGAGATGGAAGAAGAAGATACCGAAGAAGTAGAAGATGATATCGATGCTTCAACTAATGATGATGATGAAGATGATGTTGATGTTGATGATGATGATGTTGATGATGACGAGGATGAGGACGAGGATGATGATGATGATGATGGCGAGGATGATGATGATGATAAGAATGATGATGATGATGAGGATGATGATGATGATGATGATGATGATGATGATAATGACGATGAGGATGATGATGATGATGAAATTTAGAGGTATGCCATCAATCCTTAATCTATTTAATATTCATTTCTTGATAGAAATATATTTGTCTTATATGGTTACATAGTTTATTCATTATCTATTTAAAAGCTACAAGTTTCAACTAGAAATAGAATACTGCTAATCTAAATTAACTATTAATCTAAATTAATTAAATAAAACTATTTAAAACACATATTGATGCATGAATGTATTGAGCCTTATTTTCTTTCAGCTCAAAAGCATTTGTAAGTGTTTAGTTTAGAAAAGGGAATTCATTAAATATCTATAAAAGGGAGTTGTACCTAGAATAAAATTCATAGGGAAAGCATAATATAAGTGCTTAGCCCTTCACTATGCCTACTTCCCTAGTAGGCTTATAATGTGAGCCTAATTTAAGTGTTATATTGTGTACCTTTTAATGTTTTTAATTTTTATGTGATGCTTATGATGGATGTGATTATGATTATGATGTGATTATGCTCACGATAATTGAATTACATTTGCAGGAAACTGAACCCCTTTCAGGAGCATCCCGCATAGTCTCATGGATCGATAGGTATAAGTCAATACTCCTTATAGATAGCCTATTTAATACACTTATCAATAGTAAGATTGATGTCTTCTAAGATCTCTTCCATTTGCAAGTACCAGTGAATAGGTATTTGTCAGAAGTGTCTTCCTTGAGTGAGGGAAATATAAGAATAGAAGAGGAAAGTGAGACATGCAGTTTATCTAGAATAGGGAGATTAACTAGAGGTCAAACGACTAGAAGGAAATTCAATAAACACATGAAATTTTTTCTTGCTCAAGGGAGTCATGTTCTTATGATGATGAGATGGAAGGCGACATCGAGGTGCCCTTCAAGTACCAACATCTACAGAAACATTGGTTACCCAAGGAACTTCCTCCAATAAACACTAATTTTTATGTTAACAAGAGGATATATCACATAGCACCATCATCATTACATGGTTTGGGGCTATTTTCTATGGATAGCATAAAGGTGTCCCACAAAAAAGTTTCTGAATTGATGGAGTATGTTGGACCATGTTACGATTACAAAAGTTGGATGCATATTGTTCAATATAAAAAAAGTATGTGTAGGTATGCCCTCTCAGAAAATTATATATAACAACAAGACAATAATCAAAGTAAAAGTGTGGCTATATATATTTATGGAAGACCAAAAGCAACATGGAATATTGTGGGTATTATAAATAGTACATGAACTAGGTCAACTATAAAGCAACCCAATTGCATATTTGAGGCACGCGAGACAAATTGTGTATTCATTTGTGTGATAAAATCAATACATGTAGGGGAAGAGCTTCTTATTGATTACAATTTGAACTGCATAGATACAAACGAGGCTACTATCATGGGGGTGGTACATACTATTAAACCAACTTCTAATCAATGACTCCAACATAAAATTTAGTCAATAAATTTTTGGCTAACATTTTTATACTTGATCTTTGACACAGGGGCACAATATGGAGCAACCGCCTAGAGGGGATGCTGGCGATGTTTTTGGCTCATCTACACATGAGCAGGTAAAACTCATTATAATTGTGCAAACTAGATAGAAGCAAAATGTTATTTTTTTAATGTTGTTTTCTTCATTTTTTTGGAGTAATTTTGATAATACTAATACTACTGTTGTCATAGAGGGCTAGTGGTCAGAGGGAGGGAAAGGAACCTGCAGTCCCTGAGCAGCCTGCCCTTGAGGAGGACCCTTTTTATATTGATTTATCAGAGACTGATGATCCGATCGGTTCAATTAAAAAGTTGCTAAAGAAAATTGGCAAACAAGTTATACGTTTGGCAACCATTAAGCCTACTACTCAGGAAATAAAAGATAGTGCATTTGAATTGTTGCACACCTCTGAAACCTTAAAAGTAAGTATTAATGAAATTTTTAATTATAACAAGAGTTCAATAATGGTTTTTATGTTATGCTCTTTTATGGCATTAATTAAAATATGGATGCATTGTCTTTATAGAGTTTTTTGCATGATTTTGAGCCCCATTCCCATGATGAGGGTAGTGTAGGTGGTTCAGGTAGATCGCATGTTCCATTCCCCACTTGTGTTTTCCACTGAATATATATAGGAATTATCATAATCATTGACAATACATGCTTGAACAATCCTTTTTTTTAATGCTCTAACAATCTTTTCCATGCTAGTCCACGTGTTCTATATTTATGCATGCTCTAACAATTTTATTCTTCAGCTTTAGATCCTATGATGACACCTCCTCCATCCAGGACAACCACAAATCTCTTTTCGACTGCTGAGTCGACAACATGCAGCTTATAGGCATCGAATGTTGCACCATCTACTAGTACAAAAATCCCTCTTTTTCTCTCTTTTGTTATGTGTTTATACTTAATGACAAAGACTTATGAAACTTATGAAATTTATGAAACTTTTTGCACTAGGAGCTGCAACATCATTTCCTGGATGTTCCTATGTTCCTAGTACGAGAACGGTGAAGGATGTCATATTGATCATCAGCGATGATGAAGGCATTCGATTAAAAGTAGCCAAAATTCTAGGTACTTTAAAGTTATTATTCTATTGTGATATAATAGTAATTTAGTTTTTGATCACTCTTCATCGACTAATGATCCCATGATTGTTTTGTAGGGAATGATGGTTTTTTGAAAAAACTTGGTGATGAGTGTTTGCAAATATTCGGGCCCACCATGCATACTTGGTAGAACATCATATCCTAACTAAAACCCCAAACCACTATTTTGATTTCATATCATTGATAGAATAGTTTTCCTTTTCATCCATTTCTTGAACTATATTAAAGGTGGCTTCACTTCATTTATGAGTCTAACATGTTTTTTTTTACTTAAAAGGTGGAATAACCAAGACAAAAAGTTGAAGGATGATCTTATCGAGAGCATGACCCAACTCTTTGGACCTCATGCATTCGAGAGAAACAAGCTCCTTGAAAAAGCTAGTTTATGTTTGAAGTATATTAGGGACTAGTACAGAAAAAAATTAGAAGATAACCCTAGGTACGAGCGTCTGCCCTATGTTCCTGAGGCTGAGTGGTAGGCTCTGATTTTGGATGGAAAGTATAAAGCTGACAAGAAAAATGCAATTACACTAGTAGAGAGTACACCAAGGTATGTGATACTGTTGAGAATGTAATTATTTACTAATTAACCTCTATATTTATACTATCTAACATATTTCAAACTTTTCATAGATTGCCTGACACATCAAAGGCAACAAAGGCAAGACTAGAAAAGCACGGGACACACAAGCTCGGCTCTGGTGGTTTTTTGAAACTTCAAACATGAGTTGTAAGTATTAGTAAATGAAAAATTGTATCAAATTTTTTATATATTGTGATGGAAAATGCTAGGATAGACTAGCTTGTCTATGCTCCTGATCCTCAACTTTTGCAACTTTTGTATTTCCTTTTGATATTTTAACTACCCTCCATTGGTTGATGAAACAGTGCAAGTAAAATTCACCGTACCACATTTTATGTAGGGCTCAGAGTTCAAGAGATGCCTCACAGAAGAGGATAAGAGAATTGGCTTCCAACAAGGCTATAGAGTCGTGGCTGAATGGCTACAAGATGAAATCAATGTGGAAGGTTCTAATAATAGCTAAATGAAATTTATTTCAAATTGAATACTTTACCAATTAGTCTATTTGATGTTAAGTTCCAATATAAAGTGAGTATATCTATTTTAAGCAAGCAATGATAACAATGTGTAGGATGTTGGAATGCAACCTGATAATCCTTCTACATAATCTGTGAATGCTGAAGGTTCGCATGATGTGCATCCCAGTGGTGGAGGCATACATTTTCTATTGAATTTTTTATATGTAATTGCAATTGGTGTTTGGATTAACGTAACATTTTGTATAGCAGTTGTAGAGGATCGAGGGGTCAATGTTCATGAGCATGTTGATGTTGAGTCCAGACAAAATGATGTGGTCAGATCAAGTAAAGAGCACCATAGTTATGTTATTTAAAATAATTAAATACTTGTAACAATTATAATAAATTATTTTTAATTTAACTCTTTTATTTTTTATTGTAGAGGACCCCCCTTTGTAATAGCATAGGAATTTGAGATCATCAAGAACAGAGAAAAGAACAACTGATGAGGGGGGAATTGATGATGACACTAATGCTCCTCTTAGAGCTTACATAGAAAAAATAAAAAAAGAAAAGAAAAAAAAGAAATGATTGTCATCTACATACCTTAATTGATAATGACTGAATTTTATGTCTCAATGAATTTAATTATGTGCTAATGAATTTTCATGAATTATGTGTTAATGCAAAATATTGATGAATGTTGCATGTTTATGAATCTAATGTGTTAATGAATGTTATCATGTGATATTGATTGAATGTTACATTTTATTAATGGTTGACAGAATTAATGAATGTTAGATGTTAATAAGGAATGTAGAGTGATGTTAGGGGGAGGGGGGTGGGGCCAAATGAGCTTCCACCTTCACGTGGTTGGCTCTGTTTAGTAGAGAATATTAAACTATTCTTGAAACAAAGTGAAGCTCAATAAGATACTAAATATTTCTCTATTTTGTCCTATGTTTAGACTGTTGTCCTATGCATCTAAGGCTTCATGCTTTGAACTGTCGAGAAGTTCTAATCTTGTAGCTTTTTTATTGCATCCTTGGATCTTAGCACTGTCTTGGGACTGTGTTATCACCAATGATACGATTATCATAATTAACTAGAGAAATCCTTGATCAACACTACCTTGGGATTGTGTTATCTGAATATGCCGCTGCTTGGAAGAGGTTATTTTAAGCAAAGGGAATTAGGATTTGATCATATTAGTGATGCTAACACAACACAACACAAAGTCCAACCCCAAGCAAAATTCTTTTGACCTAGAGCTATGGATTGGTGAGGCCACAAATGGGGGACCTCATCCATAATTAACAAAGTTAAGGCTCAACCCTGAGAGCAAATTGGCACAAGCCTAATATGACAATGGCCTAGTGGCTATTTGAACCTTGTTGGACCCTACACCATCACCACCACCACTTAACGAACATACTTAGTGGTGAACCTCACTTTTGATATTACTAAGCAGTAAAGGAGGTATCACTGTTAATACTTGTCAATTTCCTATCCATATTTTACCGATCCTTCATTTGAATCCATGTATGGTGCAGGGGCACCCAAGAAAAAATGAACCTACAGGGTACACCAGGAGCTATGTAGGAGATAATGAAGGTACAAGGGCAATCAATGCCTAATGGAGACCTATTGAGTTATTTGATGATGAATCATGGCTATTAAAGCCATTAAATGTAAAAAAATTCACAAAGTTGACAAAATGTAAGGTATTCCCAAGAATAGGCAAATTGGCACAAATAGGGAGTCAATATGATGTAAGGGGTCATTTGAAGTACTAGGGTGTCCTAGGAAGACTTATGGGTGGATGGTAGTGTTTACATGATGTAATAGGCTATTAAAGCCTCTAAATGATGTAAAATGCACTCAAAGTGCAAGATCTTGTAAAATTGCCAACATTGGCAACATAAGCCAACTTAGGCTTGAATGGGGTTAGTTAAGATTATAGGTGTGTGAAGAGTGTTTTAAAAGGTCTTTTAGAGTCATTTAGGAATGACATTATAGTTTTCATAAGTCTTTAGCCGAGAAAAGGTCACAAAAGATAATCAAAGGTAATGATGTTAAAAAAGTTATAAAAACTGTCTATTTGCTGTCATAAGATAGTTAGAAGAGTAGTTGGTGTCCAAGGGGGCTTTAGTTCATTTTTATGAGTTAGTTAGATGGGAAAATTTTTAAAAAAGAAATGAATTTATAAGACACAAGGGTAGAAGTTGAAGAGAGGTGTATGTAACAAGAAAATAATTAAATCAAAGAAATTTTCTATTCACTGTCACAGTGACAGTTTCCTAATTGCAAGATTCGACTTGGTAATCCAATAAAGTTCTTTATATTCAAGATTTAATCTTGTTTCTCCTTGAAAATATTTTCATTATTTGTTAACTCTTGGCAAGGACTTTGTAAGTTATTTAAAAATAAAAAAAACTATCTTTGAAATCTCTGTTGTCACAGGGAATGTGACTGATTGTCACAGTTTTGTAGTCATTAATGGAGACAAGCCTCTCCCACTTTTTGTGAATGGACTATAACTTGTGGGAGAGGCACTTAAGTGTATTAATATGTTGTTTTTATGATTTTAATGCAGGAGGATGCAGGTGACAGTGAACAAAGAAAAGAACAACAGGGTGACTGTTGTACCAAACAATGAAGGTGCATTTGCAAGTTACCACATGGTGAATATGAGAAAATGGAGGTTGGAATGGATAAATTTTTGTTGAAAACATTTTAGGGAGTATTTTTAAAGTTGTTTGAGCCAATAGAAAGGTTTTATGAGTTGATTTAGGGTCTTTTCTAGGAAGCCCTAAGCTAGAAACCCTTAAAGGGAGGGTTTGATGAAAAGGTGTCTAGAAATGCATGGAGGGTCAAAAAAATTGTGGAATCCTATCATTTATTAGATTCCTTAAGACTATTTCAAGGTTTGGAGAGTTGGGTGTGTGTGCAAAGCATAGTTGCTTTGTTAGGCAAGGGCTAATTAGGCCTAATTGTTGTAGTGATAGCCATAGAAAGGTGCAACAGTCATAGGTTGAGAAACTGATATTTGCAAGGTTTGAAGAAAACCATAAAGGGTATTTGAAAAGGTGACTAAGTCACTAGGTTGTTTGGGGAGTTAGAGAGAAAAGTGCAATTTGTTGCAGGATAGGGCTACTAGATAGGCCTAGAAGGGCTAAAGTAGGAAATGGTGATAGATGGGTTGTTGGAAGCTGGTGAAGAGTTGAAGCATGGTAGATAGGCCATGATGAGATGATCTAAGGTTTTAGGGTCATTAAGAGATGTCAGAGTTGGATTTTGGTATGATGGAGGTGCTAGGTACACTAGGTGACCTAGAAGGAAATTGATACAATAAGAGATTGTGGTAATGAGGTAGGAAGTGAATTTGTGGGTATGGTGTGTGGAAGAGATCTACTAAGTCAGGGACTTCTTATTGATCCTTGAGTTGAACTCTAGTTCCTTGAGTGGATTCCAAGACGTTGTTGAATCCTCAAGTTGAATAGGGTTCCTTAAGGGGATATTAGAAGGCTCTTCATCAATGTAACTCCCAGTCCTCGATTTGAAGATTCTTTAGTTAGTTTGTGTCCACTTTCTTTAAAAATGGTAATAAAATCATTTTTAGAGGAATAAAATTCTTACATGGATCTATCGATAAGAACTCTTTTAAAACTGTGGAAAGAACACAAGAAACTATAGTTTCTGTTGACTCATCTGTGCTATGTGCATCATGAAGTTAAAAATTGCAATGTTGTACAAAGAAGCTTCTCAGATATGGAATATTTACATAGAGGTATGCAAATTACTTAAAAGTTAAAGATGTTTAGCTGGCCAATTTCACATAAATTACATTGTCTCGTATGAATATATTCATTAAAATGTACTGCCCTCTCTTATATCTTGTCTCTTATAAGGCTGAATTGGCCATGTGTGAGGATGGTTTCAACATATGTGTTTTGACAAGTTTTTTGATGGAATTACATGGATAGGGTGATCCCACATTACAAAATCCAATACTCTATGATAATGGGGTGACTTACATGTTCATACAACATAACAATATCTACCTTATGGCAGCATCAAGATAGAACTCTAATGCAGCTATCTTACTATTATTTTTACATCGAGTTGTGGATGTAAGTTCAACTATCTACACTTCTCATTCACAATTTATTTCTTGTCCGAGGCTCTATTTTCAATTATTAAATGGAACACTACATTTAGGGAACTTACTGAACCTGTAGAGCCAATGATTCTAGTGTATGAATAGAATTCTTTTATTTGTAGCTATTGCATGCATATTTAGGTGTTATTATAGTAATCAAGAGTTGTTAATGTTCCTCTCTTTTTTTTGCTATGATTAGTGTGTTGCAATAACTGATTCACATGTCAACTTTAGGTTTCATTTTGGATTGTCATATGTGTTATTTTTGCAGGTATTCAAGCACTATTTTGAAGAGCTAGAAGAAGAGTCTTTGAGAGACAATTTTGTCATTGTTGTGAGTGTACACATCTATTTTTAATCTAAGCCACAGAGGGTCAAGGGTTCAAAATTCCTTGTAATGAACTATTTGAGAATATTTAATCACGAACTTAAAATTTAAAATATGTGTATATCATTTCACCACTTTTATTTCCCATTGTGCAGTATGAACTACTAGATGAAATAATGGATTTCGGGTACCCTCAATATACAAAGGCAAAGATTCTTAGTGAATTCATCAAAATGGATGATTACAGGATGGAAGTCACTTAGTGACCTCCAATGGCTATTACAAATGCAGTTTCCTAGCGAAGTGAAGGAATACAATACAAAAAAAATGAGGTTGAAGGCTAATCTAGATTTAACTTTGTGCTTTGCTTGAATATGGCAATTGATATTTAACTAATTTTGTACTTTTAATTTGTTATTAAAGGTCTTTTTGGATGTAGTAGAAAGTGTAAATATTCTTGTGAGTAGCAATGGGCAAATAGTGCGATCTGATGTGGTTGGAGTGCTGAAGATGAGAGCCTACTTGAGGTAGTTTTTTCCTACCCCATGCATAATATTATTATTGAGTTTTTTTAGAAATAAAACTAATAGACTATAGAGAGGAAACATGGAACTATTTCCCATAATCTCTGCTAAGTTGAAACACTATAAACTCTAGCTAGGTTCATGGAGAACATTATAATGTTACTGTACACCTATTTTCTTAAATATGTACCCTACTTGTGGAACGCCTTGAAATAGGACAAACCCCATTTTCTAAGTTGAAAGGCCCATGTATGCTTATACATAGCTAAATGAATAGACATATATTATGAGAATGAGATTGGCACATGAGAGTTTAGATAATAAACATCTTGTGTTAATTTTTACATGGTAGAATTATGAATTACCATCAGACAAAGAATCTACAAATTGTCCAACTTTTATAAGTACAAATATTATGTTCATATTCATTATTAAGATTTAATAAATAACAATTTTTTGGTCACGAGACAACCAACTTCGTTGCTGGATACTTGCATTTCAATAGATTACATGCTTCAGCGAGAATAAAGAAAATATAGAAGAATAATGAACTATGGTGGATGATTGAATAGAGTCCAATTTCTTGGAGAGTTTAGAGTGACAGATTAAAATTCAAATTATAATGACCAAATGTTGAAGTTTAGATTATGCTGCACTGGGTCCCATACCTAGACCAGGTCCAATTCATACAGTTTGTAGGCCTTCCCTGGGTCTGTAATAGATGTATCTGGAATAATTTGGTCAAGACACCCGTGCCCTTGCCATATCAAGGTTGAAGCTGGATCCCCACAACCGATCTTGGATATAAAACAGTATGAAAAATTATAAAAAAAGAATAAAATACTGATATGTATATATCTTTAGACATTTTATATAATTATTGAGTGTTGGAAGTAGTTTGAACACTAATGATTTCTTTGTTTTATATATATGCCATAAGTATTCAACCTTTATAACTTTTGATTTAATATTTGGCATTGAATTATTGATTGTGTTCCATGGTTAATTTAGCTTGTTTTGTGCAAAATGTGGCTGTTTCTAATTTTTATTTATTTATAATGTACTTTTAGCATGATTGCTGAAATGCTACATAGCTAGCTGTTAATGACAAGTGTATTTTGATTCACTTTTTTTCAGCGGAATGCCAGAATGCAAACTTGGACTCAATGACAGGGTGCTACTAGAAGCTCAAGGAAAAGCATCAAAGGGTAAAGTAATTGATTTGGATGACATCAAGTTTCATCAGTATGCAATCAAGCTCATTTTCTTATTCAATTCCTTAAACTATCAATTTTATCTTATATTAAAGTGCTTGCAAATTCCTTTGATGTTGTACTTGGTCTTTTTTTTCCCTTGAAAAGGCATATGTTAATTTCTATTTCTTCTGTCAGGTGCATTCGTCTTGCTCATTTTGAAAATGATAGAACTATATCCTTCATACCTCATGATGGGACTTTTGATCTTATGAACTATAGACTTAGCACACAGTTGTTGTCAAATCTTTGAAGTTTTGTTATGAAGGATATCCTTCTAAAGTAGGTTTCATATCATATGTTTTTATTACTTTGTAGGTAAAGCCATTGATATGGGTTGAAGCTCAAGTAGAAAAGCATTCAAGAAGCTAGGTAGAATATTTGGTGAGAGCACGCAACCAATACAAAGATCATAGGTTTCAAATTATCTCTCTAGCTTATGTATGCCTATTTTAGATCTGATTTATCTGTTGTTTGGATAGATCTTTCTAACATGTTATCTTCAGGGAACGGTTTAAGTATGACTGATATTTTTGTTTATTTGCTAATTTTTCTCATGGTTTTCTTTAACTTTGTAGTACGACAACAAATGTTGAAATTGAATTGCTAGTACTAGCTGATGTATCTACACCTCATGTACACACATCAATGGGTACTTCCGCATACTCCCTAGAGAGGGATGCTTTGCTTTGGAAAATAAAATCATTTCTTGGTGGAAAGGTATCTTGCAGCTTTCATTGGTTTTCTTGTTCAAAGATGGTTAATAGCACCATGGTTCTGGACCTTCATGTTTTAGTTTCTTGATTGACTTATTATGTGGGTTTTGATTCATGAATACATATTGAGGGTTGAATTTAGCCTTTCTAGCATAACTACTGAAGAAGAAACCCCAGAAAAGTGGGCGCCTATTCATGTCAAATTTGAGATACCAAATTTTATTGTATCAGGAATTCAGGTCATTTCTTAACTTTAGTTTACAAATGTAGATTATTGCTTTTGTGAGTATCATTAGCTCATTACCATGATTTATAACTTATATGAAATTTGAGTCATTTTAGGTCGATTTGGACTGACTCCATAAAAGTCATCACAGTGTTGGACCCTTTTATGTGTTCACTTCTATATTTCTGATGAGAACAAGCTCATTGCTTATATTTATATTGGCCTCAGTGAAAATCATTATGCTTTTTAAATATTTAGCTCCACAAGTAAATTGATGCATTGAATAAATGGTTGAGAATTTACATTTTGTTCATTTAGATTTAGGTTGCTACTTTATAACAACTTTCTTTTGTTGCAATTCTTTACTGTAGGTCAAGTATCTGAAAATCATTGAAAAGAGTGGATATCAAGCATTTCCATGGGTGAGGTACATTACAACGACAGGTGAATATGAACTAAGAATGATCTAGACTAGTGATAACTGAGAAATGTTGTAAAGAAGAGAGAATGTGGTATTTGATTATTTTGATGGCTTATTAAGTTGCTTTTAGTTTCTAAATGAAGGATCAAGCAGAAGGATGTTATTTGACTATCTGCCTAACAGCCGTGTCTTGTTAAAAACCCATCACAAATTTGGTTTTGCTGTGTTCATCATTCTTTATTTTATATATTCTGATTGCTTTCAAACGTAGTTTCTTGATCTCACCTAGTTTACTCTCTAAGGGAAAAAAAAATCTTTGGAATGAACTTTGCTTCAGCACTGGGTGGGAGGATATAGAGATTAGTTACAATCGATTGTTTCAGCCACTGATCATCAGAATTGAGGTCAACCAATAACCTTCTCTCCCCCTTCTCTAAATATATGTATTGTGATATCATATTATGATATGAACAACTACTTAAAAGATAACATATTCTAATTATTTCATGCAAGCAGAGAAAGTGTACAATCAGGCTGTTTATTTTAAGAAGACTCTCAAATGTCAAAGTGAATCGATGTCTCAGTTGGAATGCATTCAACCTCTGTCGTAAGTACATAAAATTATTTTAATTCCTTTTGCCATGACTCAGGTTTTTTTTACAGATGAATTTTAATGTTGGTTGTAATTTACTATTCGTTTGATATGTGGAAAGTGATATAAATTTAATAGAAGTATTTGTATGATAATTTTAGGTAAGTGCAGCAATCAAAGTGAAAGCTTCTATCATAGCAATATTTACAACATCCAGACGAATTGCAAAGTAATTATTTTCTTATTCTACATTATATATTCCTTGGACATTTGAAACTATCAAATTTGGGAAATTGGTGATAAGTTACAATTTAGTTTCATTTTTGCCACTATTGGGGTTTGGTTATCATAATCATTAGCTCATAATGCAGGCAATTTCATCAATTCTAGATTTATCTGTTGTCATGCCAATGTGAATTTGATTTTTTGATATACAGATAACACATCTACAAATTCTGATTCTCAGCACAATATTTATGTTTTATTTTCCCTAGGTTGATTGCTAAGTACAGACCTACTATGCCAGTAATTTTTGTTGTCATCCCATGATTGACAAAAAATCAACTGAGATGGGGCTTTACAGGTGCATTTCAGGTATGCTATACATATTATTAAAAAAGAAAGTTGTTTTGTTTTTCTTCTACCTAAGTGACATGGATTAAAAATCAAAGTAGTTTTATTATTCTGTGTAAGTTTTTGTTCAAATCATTCAAGTAATGTTAATTAAATAAAAAATGATGAGATCAATATGCACATCTTAGAAAATTATGATGATGCTTTACTGGCATTAATATCCAAAGATATTTTTGATCCAATTACATATATCGATGTATTCAATCTAATGTCACATCATTGCAATCCTTCTTCATAATATTTGTTTTCATTGAACCTTCCCAATTTTACTGGCTTTTGCTTCCATGGTTTCACTACTTCTATATTTGTATTTGTATAATCAGTTTCACTACATGATAGTGTAGTGCACAAAATATATATTGCACATTCCTAGTGCACCATAGCCGAAAAATTGTGTGCATGTTCAAGAGATTGTTTTTATCATAGTTTATCCTTATAAGAAAGCTTTTGAAAAGAGAAATGTAAGGAATCAATTTTAGAAAAATTGTCAGTACTCAATGATTAAGCAACATAAGTATGACATATTAAGGCCTGAGAAGGAGTGAGGCAAAGGGAGGAGACAAGGGAGGTGAAGCTTCTAGCTAAGCCATTCTCAACTACCTCCAACATCAAACAAAATCAAACCTCTTAAACCCTACGTAACTTCATTTGGTCACATCTTATATTTGAGCAGGATGGTGTCTTATTGGTGCTCCTTCCATTATTTCATGATATATTATTATCAGGCCATCCAATTGGCTATAGGACAAAGATGATTCTTGAACAATCGAATTAGCAATACAGTCGATCTGCATTGCATTTGGACACTTGGTTTGAGGTTCATCTCATCGATTCCCATTCATCATAGGATCTTTATTTGATTAGACCTCAATAGAAAAAATTGAGATTTTCTGAACCCCCAAGTCCAAATAGTACAGGCTTCAATCTCCACATATCATAAAGCTTGTATATAGAGTTGAGCATTCTCACACCATCCGAGAGCTGATGCAAGTGCTAGGCTTTATGATATGTGGAGATTGAAGCCTGCATGATTTGGGCTTGGGGCTCAAGAAATATCAATGCTTTTTATCAAGGTCTAATCAAATAAAGATCCTATGATGAATGGGAATCGATGAGATGAACCTCAAACCAAGTGTCCAAATGCAATGTAGATCGACTGTATTGCTAATTTGATTGTTCAAGTATCATCTTTGTCCTATAGCTGATTGGATGGCCTAATAATAATATCTCATGAAATAATTGAGGGAGCACCAATAAGACACCATCCTACTCAAATATAAGATGTGACCAAATGAAGTTACACAGGGTTTAAGAGGTCTGATTTTGTTTGACATAGCTAGAAGCCAACAAATTTTTATTTATGTTTTACTCTGCCACTGTCGCAATTGTGATGGGAGAGTGGTACTGGCAATGCCATGTTCCATCACATCTCATCCCAATTGTGACACAAAAATGATGAATTTCAATGGGGTTGCTGTAAAGGCGATGCACCCTTCTGTCGCAATGCAACCTTCATCATCGCTATTGCGACACAGAAAGGAACTATTGCGATAGGGTTGTTGTTGGAGTCACTGTAGGTGGACACCCCAACTTTCATCGCAAAAACCTTGGAGGCATTTCTATTGCAATGGATACCCCCATGAATTGTGACGAGGTTGGTGTCACAAGAAAGCGATTGGATTGCGATGGATATGTGTCATAATTGTGACAGAGTAGGGTAGACGTATTTTGTGACTAAAAAATAGTGACATCTATTACTGTCATAGTGGCAACACATAGCTGTCATTATTGTGACACATAGCCATCGCAAATTGATGCCAAATGTATTAGTGTACCCTGTTATCTCTTTATCTAGAGAATTTAGATCTTTTGCCACTTAACCACAATCATCAATTTTAGGGTTAGGTTAGATTCATTCAATCTTCCAATCTTTCCATTTTGTTCCTTCTAGAAACTTCTCTTACAATCCTCTTTGTATTCATCTCAAAATTGTTTATCTTAAATTATGTGCCATAGGCTCATCATAGTTATCTTTCGCATGCTTCACACCATTCAAGAAATAAAATTTTTTAGCATAGATTCATCAAATCTTTGATCAAACTCATTTTGTTGTCACTCAAAAATAACATACTTTTTGCCTAGAAAATATTGTCTTTTGATGCTTGGTCAACATTAGGTTGCTTGACATACACTAAGTTTCATTCGATCGCTACTTCCATCTTCTAATGCTCAACACATACTAAGATTTCTTCACTCGACACTTACTAAACTTCTCTTTTCTTGGCATATACTAAACTTCCTTTGCTTAACTTCAACTAACTTTCTACTTGGCCTGCACTGACTTGCTTGGCTTCCACTATTTGCTTGATCAGGCTTGGTAGACACATTTCTTTGCTTAGCCATCTTCTAGTCTTTGCTCAAGTATCCTTTCATTATATCCTTAAGTAGATAAATAATGCACTATATCATCAAAGTATTGCTTAGTCTTAATGCTCCTTTTCTACACCATATAACTCAACAATTCTCTAGGTTCTCTTGTTATCCTTTCTTTTCACATCCTCTTCATCAATCAATCAAATAATAGCATTCAAACCAAAGTAAGCAATTGTCTCACAAAAAAGTAGCAGGTTTGACATCAGTGACAAAATAATGATTTTTCCATGATAGGTTTCATCATCTTCTTCATTTCAACAATCTACTTTCAATAGGTCTTAGAGTCATGTGATGTACCAAAATGTCCTCTTGTCTATAACCACTAGCCCCTACATCTCCATGTGTGCGGTTGCTACCACTGGAGGATCCCCTAACTGCTCCTATAATGAAGTTATGAAAATTAGATGAACTAATGCCATGGAACATTTTTATTGTTTGATATGCATCAAGAAGATCTTTGACTATAATAGTGTTCATTGTGCATAGATGACCCTTAGATAGTTGTGCTATCTCCTCTACTATAGGAAGACCATAACGAATGTATGGATCATAAAGTGGATGTGATGGATCAACAATTGGAGTGGTTTAAGATTATTGAATATACCTGCCAACACCTTCAAATGAAAAATCATCAACCTAAGTTGTGATGGAAACAATTCTAGAGTATAAGTCCACACAAGCATCCTTAACTACATATCTCATGTTCTTGTATATGCCTCCAAACCTTTTGGAAGAAACAAAAGGTTTTGAACCACAAAATCCATTTTATTGGGGGGATTTGGTAGGTTAGGTGATATGAACTTATCCCCAAATCGACCCTTCCTCTAGAAAGTATGAGTCATATAGTCTATATAGTCCACATCATAATCCAACTAAATTTTTGCATATTACTATTTGTAGAAATAAAGTGGTACCTCATCATTTTTCAATCACATATGATGTTCCCCCAACCATCTAGGATTTATTAATGGAGGAACATGGGGATCCTGATGACTTTTAACTCTATAGAATTTCACTACAAGCATAGGTAACTAATCAAGAAATACTGTTCTCTTAACCATATGTGTCTATAGTACTAAATCTAACAAATCCTAAAAATGTGTGACATAACATATGGCTATATGTCTCAATGGATGGATCATCATAAAGGTTGTATGATTCAATCTTCTAAATCATACTCAAAATCTTAGTCCTAATAGAGTGTAGTTTCTCCCTATTAGGGAGGACACCAACATTTTGCAATGTACATTATAGCTTCTCTAGAGCGTTGCACAATGCCATGATAACACCTACTCTACAAGTTTTCATACTTCGAGAAGTATGGTCTTGAGATGAAGTGTGTGATGCTTGACCACTACATGATGATCAACCACTACCAAACCCTACACTGGGAGCTGAACTATTGGATGCCATAATATGTATGTATGATGAAATAAAAATGACAAAGAATAGATAAACACCGCAAGTGTACACATGTGAATAGATATAAATTAAGAATTTAGTAAAATTATTCAATCTAACACATTCATGTGTGTGTATATAAATTTATAAATTACATCCTTCAAAATAGATGTACATTCAAATAAAATTTAAAATTAAATATAATTTCTAACTTAAAAATATTAGAAGTTCTTGAATTTAACATGATTAAATTAAAAATACAAATATCTTCTTAAGACATGCAAACACTTAAAATCATAAATTTTTACATTTACACTCTTAAAATCTAGATAAAATAAAAGTGTTAAAGTGAGGCTAGAGTAAGGAGAGAGAGAGAGAGAGTTCACTTTCAAGGACATAGATAGAATAAGGAGAGAGAAAGTGAGAATCTAGAGACCCAAAAGAGAATGACCTAAGAGATAGAACAAGGAGAGATAAAGTGAGAAGAGAGACCCAAAAGAAAGTGAGAAGAGGGAAACTTGAGAAAAGAGAGAATGTGGAGAGAGACATGAAGGCGAGTGAGGAGAGAGAAATAATTCATTATACATTGATAGCAATTATGTTATTTATGAAGGGCTTGATACTCTATATTGATAAACAAAAATGATTGCATTAAGAACTACAGTTGTCATGAGAGACACATTCATTCATTAAGATAGCATATTAATCTAAAAATTTCAGATGGTTAACTAGTAATACAAGATGGTACGTGTTCTTTTATTCCTTTTCCTATTTTTTCTTACGTGATATTCTTAGAGATAAAATTTAGGCTTTTTTCTTGGGTGTATATTTGAAAGGTCATCAAATTTTCTTACTGGTTAAATTATCTATATTTGATAGAGTGGTCTATATTATAGTATTTTTCTTTAGAATATTTGATATATATTTTGATAGAGTGTTACAAAGATATATTATAAATTTTAGAAGGGTGAAGAGTGTGATAATGGAGTACGGTTAATGTTAAGTATATATAGAGGATGTGCATTTAATTAATAAGAAATATAAACTGATGAAAATGTTCTTTAAATTAGTACATTGTTCATCTTGTTTGTTAGTACATTTCATCTCTCTATTATCTTGACTTTTATTTATATATATCAAATGAGAGTATGTTGTGCTTCTTTGTTGTCACATTTTTTTGGGGCATGTTTTAGTGTTATTTTGTACTTGTCCCAAAGGTCTAAACACTAAAATTTGACTAATGTAAAAACTACAACACCTATTTTTTAGTATCTATACAGAAAAGTGTTCTCCAAAAAAAACATTATTCATTAAATTATGCTATCAAAATGCATCTAGATTAAATATAGAAAAACAAAATTCTAACTATTAAATATAACTAAAAATTAATACATTTGATTAAAATAACTAAAATTGACACATTTTAATTAATGTAACATTTAATTAAAAAATCAAACAAATAATTTAGCATTAAGAAAATAATTTTGTTGGCTTCCTACACATGGCCATCTCCAAGTCCCCTGTGCACATACGAGTCTAGTCCTACACATTGCAAACTTCTTCTACTCTGTTGTGTAATTTGGTGAATGTTAATGGCTCAAAAAAATCCTTTAATCTGGCTTCTTTAGTTTTTGAAGATTTCTCAAGTGGGCCTAGGTATTCTTCCAAGGGGGGACATGGTTAATGACTATTAGCTGGTCCCTCCTATTTCAGAAACTGATGGAAATGATAAGGGCATTCTTTCTTCTAGGTTATCTTTGTTGTTTCACTATGTTGTGGATGATGTTATCCTACATGCAGTTGGGGGTTGGAAGGAAGTTATTGTGGGGGGGTTGGGGGATAAAAATGGGATCTCCTATGCCCAAGTTATTGGTAAATATGGAGGACTAGGGGTCAGCATCAAGTCTTCAATGTGTAAACCCTTTCTTACATGTAAATCTATTGTAGTTGATTTGGATGAAGCCACAGTTTTAGAGATCCCTCAAAGGGAAGATGCTCTTGAGAAGGACATAATTATTCATTTATTCAATGATTTTTTTCCATCTCTTAAGGTTCTTCATGCTTGGATTGTTAAGGATTGGGAATGAAATCACTAAATCTATCCAGATCTTTCCCCTAATGAAGGGATTTTTTATTTCTAGATTCTTTAATATAGATGGTAGGAGATCTACTCTTTGTGATAATTTACACACATGGGAAAATGGTTTCCCTCTAATGATAAAACCCTCACACAAAGGCTTCAACCCTACTTTTGAATCTTTTTTCAAATTGCATAGCTAGGATACTTGTTGATATTGATGCTTCTCATGGTCTTTTGGCTAAGAAAAAACTATGAACTCCCTTTGGTTCTTAGATCCAATATTTACTTTATGAAGGCCTTCTATCCAAATTTAGAAAATGTTTTAGTACTAGAAATTTTTTGGCTATGTGTGAGGTTTCCAAATCTAAGAAGCCCTCCTCATAGTAGCAAGGTGTTTCGTTGCAACATGATTTGATGGTCAAGAAACCTACACCTAAAGGGGTAGCTTCCTCAAATTCTTTTGTTTTTTTTTAGTGTCAGGAACATGATGTTGTCCCCTCTAATAATAATTTATTGTATTTTAATCCTAGTCAAATTAAGTCTATTTCTTTGGTCCCTCATGTGGCTAGCTCTATTCAAGGAGTCTATGTAGTTTCCTTAGTTATTTTTTCCAATCAAAATAATGATGTTTCTTTAGTCCAGCAAGGAAAGGTGCCTAATGTTGTGGGAAGTGGAGGTGTCTTGAATTCTATTGGTCAATTTAATGATATTGGCCTTGTACTTAATGTATGTGAGGAATTTGGATCTTCTATTGTTGGTTGTGTTCCTGCTGGCCCTGCCATTATGGTGGGTTGGCTAATTCTCACTTTTTAAGTGTTTTGTTGGCCTAGAAATATGTCATTGTCAAGATTGAAGAGGGAACAACAAAAGAAAAGCACTCAAAAAGGATTCCATCTCTTTCTTCTCCTAAATTCCATAAGTTGGGGGTTACGGGGAATCATTAACTCAATAGTATTTTATTTTTGTTAGGTAGTTAGTTTTTAAAAGATTTCTCTATCTTTGACCACTAGACCATGTTGGTGGGGGTTGTGTGTTGTGTGAAACCCCCTCTCTTGTTTTTTTTTTATGGGTCTCTACCCTATTTCTTTTTTAAGAGCTTATCATATATCTTTCAGTTTGGTTTATGGGTTGCTCAGTTTGGCACCTACTTTGTACTTAGGTTTAAAGGTCCCTTCAAAACTTGTTTTCCTTATCAAAATAACAAAAGAAAAAAAAACAAGAAACATTTAATTAACAAATTTTACCTATTATAGATCAAAATTATTAATTAAATACAAATTGAAATGCTAAATTTTAACTATTATATTAATAAAATTAAACAATTTTTAAAAAAAAAAATTAAAAATTAAAAAGAAGGACCCACCTTTGCTCGACTGAATGTCCCCTATAAACCATTGTATGTTTCTCTTCTAGCCTATTTGTGTAAAATGAGGGTAGTTAGGAAAGGGGTAATTGATTGAGTACTCATTGGCACATAGGTGCTAAATGGAACCCACATGGCCTTGGTTGAGCCATATTCACCCGAGTGATACTTAATCAAGTATTGCTTAGTCAAGGCTCCCTAGTTATCCATAACTGCAAAAACCATTCATGTAACTACATATATCAGTATGGAGTTTGTGCTTGGCTACCTAGAACTCAGAGAGGTAATTATTCTATTTAAGTAGTGGTTGACATATTTTTTCATATAGCTCATTTCATGTCCTATAAGAAGACATCTGATGTAACACATGTGGCTAAATTATTATATATGTTGACTTGGTCTCTACTAGGGTGCTCAACAACCTTTGACTTTTTTGGAATAATATAAAATATGAATAAATCCTTTGTAGCTTGGCTTTCTCTAGATGGCTTGTTCACAGTGATGACCATCCAAGGCTACCTTGGAAATGACTAAGTGTTACACACTAATACGAAACTTGGACTTAGAGATCAACAATCCCCCCTTTGAAATTAGTGGCAAAAACACTTTTTCATGACTTATATTTTCATGCAAAAATAATGCTCCCCATGAGACTATAACTCTATCTTCAAAACCTAATCTCTACTATACAGTATATACATGTATGTAAACTTTGATGTTGACTCGTCTAATAATGATGTATTTGATTTATGTCACTTCCCTTGTGTCATTTTTATAATTATTTAAATATTTCCCCCTTTTTTTTGTCACTTATGGCGTGGGTTTTGCAAGGGTTAGCTTGTATTTATCCAAAAATATTTGATACTTAGCCAAATTTCTTCAAGTCCTTTATTTCATCTATCTCTTGTTGATTCCATGACTTGTCTATCAATATCTAGCTAAGAAACTAGACCAGTTAAGCTCTCTGCAGTTGAAAGCTATGTATCTTTATTCATTAAATTTGTTCTATACATAATTCCCTTTGAATTATCTCTAAATAGGGTAGTAACATGAATTGAATAGGAATTAGTTTGTTTCTAATGCCACTATCTCTAGCCATTATCTCAACTAATCTTTATTGAGAAAATGTCCACATATTATATGAAGGTGAGCTTGAACTTATGTTCTTTCCCAATGAATGTGTACATGCCTTCATATTTACCTGAATAATATCAATAGAACATTGATTCTCCTATGTGAAGAATCAACATCACAAATTTTTATGTACAAATAATGAATGATCTTCAAAATTCCTCCCAACTGAGTGGTAAGGTTAGAAAGTTCAACCTGTCTTATTGTAATTTTTGTTGAAACTTTTTGCAAAACTTTGTTCTAAAACTTCTTCTTAGACCATCTTAACAATTTATAATTGGTCTCTATATCCTTAGTATGAACTTTATCAACTATATACACTAACTGATCCAAAATTTGATGTTTCTCATTAACATCAAAAATCTCAAATGAATCAATAAATATATCTTTGATATTGTAAAATACCTTCTTATTGTTATGTTCTCTTCTCAACTATTCTTGCTTTGTCATGTGATAGAGCAAGGTTTGTAATTCTTCCATATGTCCCAATGTCATGTTGTTCAAGTCATACATAGGCAATGTGACAACTTCATCTAAACTCATTGTTTCTTCTATTGTATCATCTTCATGTGCCATCATCTGAGATCAAGGGGTCCTATCACTAGGTAGTGATATTTGCTATTGTTTTCCCCTTGCACCCGATTTAGGTGACTTCTCCTTTTGATTTAATTTAACATGTTGTACAAGTGTAACGATTAAGGTCTCTATTGGTATGACACTTGATAGTTTTATAAGAGCTTGGATAGCCTCTTGTTCTTTGGGTTTTTCTTTCTTTTATGTCTCTTTGTAGTTTGACATTTGTGATATGGATGAATTATGAAAACACAATGATTTCCTTACCCTACTACTTGGTACTCTTGTTAGAAACCACTATAACTGATGTAAGATTAAAACCTTTAGTACTTACACTCTCAATCTTTGGATAGTCATGTACTTGTAGTAACACTAGATTGGTGCATAGTAGAGAGGGATTTGAGGCATCTGGTATAGAAGTTTTTAGATCTTCCTCAATTAGAACATTCTAAATCTATGGGGATGAATTGGGAATTTCCTCAATTACAACAACATATTGTTTTTCATGCCCTTCTACCAATTACCTTATTTCTTCTACAAGTTTTGCAACCTCTCATGCATCCTCCTCTTCTTCCTTTACTTCTTCACCTCTCTCTTCTTCTTCCTCATCTTTGTCATCCAATGGAATAAGTAATACAAATGCTTCCTTCCATATAAGAATGCTCTCTTTCTCAATTTCATGAGATTTATTCATTGATATTTTATAAGCTCTCTCCTTAGGTATGAATTTCTTCATAAAATATTTTAGAGCAATAGACAGTGTCTTCCCTAAATCTAGCATTGTCTATGCTAACACGGTCTCCCTGATTTTTCTTTTAGTGGATAATACCCACTTCTACTTAGCATCAACTTTACTGTTAAAAAAATTAGGAATGCCTTGACCTAACTCTATAGGTATATATTTGAGCCATATCATCATCTCTATCATAGCTTTTTCAATCTTCTCTTATTCTTACTTTATTTCAAGAATAAAAATTAATATATTTAAATCTCGCATAAATTGCTAACTCATTAATCTCTTGACATACCTTATCTATAGTTGTTGGTGGAAGTCTAGGTATAATCTAAAGTTTACTTAGATCGTCAGACTTTGTTTCTTCTTCATCTTCCTCTTCCTCATGTGTCAAAGCCAGTTTTCTTCTCAGCCTCTTAGGTAAATTCCTCTTTTGAGCTTTGGTTGGCTTCCTCTTTGATGGACTGACTTTCTATTTTTTAGCTAGGGAGTGAGCTTCATTTGGCCTTGTAATTATTCTTATTTTCAACTCGGGCTGAAGTCGTGTAACAACCTTCTTTACACATTTCTTAAGATCCTCTTTCACTTTTGGATCAATAATTACTACTTTCTTCTACCTTTTTGCCTTGTGTTCAACAACAACTAGCTCTTTTCCCTTGGATGACTTGGCTTTAGCTTCATCTTTGGATTTTTCATCCTCTCCTTTTCCTTCAGTTATCTAAAGTGGAATTTTCCAAGTTTTCCCTCAAGATCCTTCTTCCTTTTCCTATATATATTGGGCACTTTTGTCTCTAATGCCATTCTATTCTTGGTTGTGTCATATGTGTTGAATGGCTTGACATTTGCATCAATGTCTTTAGATAGCAGTGTAGTTACTACTATTGTCACTTCATCAACATTTACTTCATATTGCATTGGCCTCATCGATGCAACCCTTGGTATTACTTCATGTTCATATATAAAATCTTTGTCTATCATAAAGCATACGTCATCAAAATAGTTATCTAAAATTGACTTAGGTATCCTCATTCAGTTCTTCAACTTATTCTTGAGTTCCTCAAAGTTCTTATCGCTTATTGCCTCATAAGTTGTATTTGTTCTATTGTTAGTCCACTCCTATCCCATGCTATAGTGCCAATAGTAGGAAATGAATTTTGTACATAGAAAAATATGCAAACAAGTAAGGAACCAAACATACATGATGTATTCTTGTCTTTCCTTATTACTCCAACATTCTCTAGCAATTGTTGTAGTTGTAGCTAGGAAAAATCATAACTATGATCTTTCTTTAAAAGTTTGTATCCAAGGTCTATTGCAATGCAAGGCATGCTATTTAGTCAACTTGACTAATTGAATTTGTGTGCAATCACTAGTACTACAAACTCAATGATAGGGCCATCGATCCCATCAATTGACATACCACAATCTTTCCACTTTGTCTTCATTTGTTTCTCAATAACATCCCTTGTGATACTTCTTATTCATTTAGTTCTACCCAAAGAAGGATAACCAATAACTTGGCATATGATAGCCTTGCTAATCATAATTGGTCCACCTTGTAACCATACCTTCATGTCATATACATAACTCAACATGATCTTTATCCATTAGAATTTGAAAAGCTTCACAAAGACTAGGGCATGGGTCAACTCTTTCTCAAAAACAATTGTGTGTTCATCCTTCAACACTCCATTATCACACAATTTATCATATGTTGTATGAAGTTCATAGTCTCCAATTTCTCCCATTTTACACATATAACATGATCATACATTATGAATCATTAATACCCTTGGTGGAATTGATGTCAAGGTGCCAAATTCATCACAATTCAATGCAATATTTGGATATTCTTTGAAATTTTATGGAGGTCATTGGTAGTTCCTTACAATCTGCTTATTGCTCTCCTTCAACATTTCTTTCATAGATGCAGACACAAATGATGCCATCTCTAAACTGGGGTTCAATGAATAACTTCAAAAATAACTTACTCGGCATTGAAAGTTTAACTTACTACAATCCTTTAATTTTCCAATAGAATGTCATGATTCACTTGTTGTATCATTGAAATAGCCTTGGAATTGCTTGATCTTTTAAAATTGATTGGTAAAATGAAAATGAGTACCAAAATTTGATATATACTTTCAATCTATCCATTTAGGTTTTCAATAAATATGTTTATACTCAAGTAGGTGCACAATAGGTGTCTTCAGCCTTTCATGCCTCTTTCTATTCAAATACTCAGTCGTTATCACCGTGATCGATTAATACCAATTTATTCATTCAATACATTAGCTCATTTGATGTAAGCTCTTGGTCTATATTGAAATGCTTGGTCAATACAGACTGTATTACTGATGCTTGACACTTGATAGTGAAACATGTTCCTTAAATCAATACTTCTCTCATATTTTTCCTAATGCATCTTGATTCATGTTGATATGGACTTTTAACCACTTTACTTATTAGGAGCTGATGTATGATATTACATGTATGTATACAGTGTATCACATACCTTATTTTCTTAGTTGGATGTGGTATGATCATTTGATCCATTGGATTGGGTGATCTCATATTTTCTTTCTATGCTTCTTCCAACTTCTACTACCTCTTTCCTTGTTTTGTTCATCTAAACTTTTCATTTTCCTTTAATGCTTTCATTGTTTGGGGTTGGTGTTCATGTCTTGCAATTTTAACTAATATGTCCAACCTTAAGACAACTAAAACAAACTAGGTTTCCATTCAACCATTTCTTATAGCTATCTCTCAAATGTGTCTTGATGCAATTCATTAGAATGTGCCCATACTCCCCACAATAATGAAAATTATACCATGTGATGTAATCCCAATTGTAAGTGTTGGTGTAAATAATTATTTACTATTTACACTTTACTAAAGTTTACTTAGGATAATGCATATTCATATTAGTTTTCATGTAGACACCTAGGATTTTGCATATTCATATGAGTTGTCATGTAGACAACATAGTATTTTGCACTCCAATTGAGCACATGCTGTCTACTACATCTCTTTATGAGATACACCTTTACATTCTTATCCTCTCATTGTTGCACATACATTCATGCACAATGGAGGATAATCCACTCTTGGTGGACATGTTCTTAGTTGTTGCTTATCTCTTTGCATGACTCCTAGTCATTTTGATTGCCTTTATATACAAGGCACTTCTATGATGTATTCATCCAATTATCTAATTAATCCATTCTCCTTTGATCATAGCTTGTCTCTCTTGTGCTATCTCTTGAGCTTCTAGATCTTGGCATTTCATTCTTTCCTTAAGAAAATTATTACATGGTATTAGAGCTATACCAAATTCTTACAATAAGAGTTGCCTTGATTGGGAGCCTATGTTTTATTTTTAGATGTTCAATTATATGTTGATTTGGATTTACATTTGTGAGCTCCATGTCCATATTTTTGATAGTTATAATAATGTCCTTCAAATTTAGTTGCATCACTTTTATTGGACCTGCATTCATGTGCTTGGTGTCATGTTTCTTGCAATTAAAATAGTTACAAAAACTTAGGTTTACAATTTTTCATACCCTTTTTGCTTTGCATATGTTAGCAATGTGTCCAAGTTACTACAATGATGACAAGTAGGTTTTTCTTTGGATTTTGTATTTATTTTCTTACCACTCTTTGATGATTCTCCTTCCTTAGTAGATGAAGAGTGCTTGACATATCCTAGACTAGAAGTATCACTAGATGGCCTTGGTGATCTCATTAGTTCTTAAAAGCATTTGATAGCTTAACTTGATTTTTTCATTATTTCTAAAAGTTCTTTCTTATATCTCAACTTGTTCCTTCGTCACTCTATAATCTTAGATTTGGAATCTCCTTGTCCTTTCTATTCAACTCCTGATTTGCAAGTAACAATTGGTTCATCATGTCCAACTGATGCTTTTTAATCTTACACACATCAAATAATCTTTCTTCAAGTCTAGTAGAAATTTGTCTTTTATGTTCTTCAACTTTCTTCTTTTGTTTATTCACCTTGCATAATCTTACTAATTGAATTTCATATTCTCTCTTGAGTTATTTAACTTCTTTATTTAGAATGTTGTTCTTCTCTAGTATATTTTCTACTACTATATCAATATCATTAGTGTTTCCACTATTACAAAATCCTCTAACATCAACTTCCTTATATAGTGTGTCATTCTATTGAATAACCATATTTTTCTTTTCTTTAAGGATTTCCTAAACTCATCTTTTGCTCCTTCAACTTATTGCAATATGATATGGATTTCAATCATCTGGAATGATTTTTCCCATTTTGTATTCCTCCATTTCAAGATCTTGTGCTCTCAAGTTATTAGAATTCATTCAAGAGAATCTATCTCTGATACCAATTATTGGAAATCTTAATGGGAAACATGATATTGAAGGGGTGGGGGGTGTATTAGGATCTATAAAATGTTTCATTGATAAAATAATTTATTGTATTCACACCTAATCCATCTCATATCTTAGATCTCATAAAATATGTAATCTTCAAATGAAATATATCTAAGCATAACATCCATGAAAAATATTAGCACATAACACAATTATTTTTGTAAACCAGAAAAACTTCAAGTTGAAGGTAAAACTGGGGTGGGAATGAAACCCACAAATATTTATTGTTACAACAATAACATTCACCTATTAGGGCTACAGTTTGACCATGTTTGATGATCTACCCTATGAGGGATCTTCTCTATTAAAAGCATTTAAGACTATTAGGTCTTACCCTATTAAAGGATATTACACTTACAATAAAGGACTCTATTAAGAGATTTAAATAAGTATGTTAAAACTACTCTATTAAGAGATTTTCCTTGACTCAATCTACTAAAAGTGATTTAGTACCCGATCCTTTAGTTTTCTTTGAAAGCTAATTATGGATCTCCTCTCTTAGAAATATCAATCAGATCACCTTATCTAATATCTCTATTATGTCTTTTTTTGCTCTAATTGATCTTCCTAATCTCCTTTTAGACTTATCCTTCCTTCACTCTATACTTACCTTGTTTGTTCTTTCACACTCACTTTGATTCACTCATCATGATTTAAGGTTAGAACCCTTCGTAAATAGATAATCATAGAAAGTTCTAGATTAGGATCAATGATCCATATTTCATCCTATTTGTGTTTTTCACTACCAAGTAATAAGATACCTAATACCAAGATGGTGAAGATAAAAATAACCCAAGGATTAGCTACTTCGTATGCTTGGCTATATGGTCTTCAGATCTATACCCAACTTCAACAAAATCATAAAGATTTTCAACTCGTTTGGCTCTGCAAAACCAAGGTAGGTGCACCTAAGGGATAAAAAGATTCAAAAATTGATACTATCTTCACATTTCATTCATTCAATGAAATTCTATTACAATATTCATCCCCTATAGTAGATTGGTCACAATTCTTCTGAGATTTACAAGAAATTCTAGGTAATAACAGCTAACTAAAACATTAAGATCATATGCAAACAAGTATTGACTAGCTATGATACTCTTTATACATTTAAAGTAAAATTAATTTTGATTTTAAGATTTTTCTTGATTCTTAGCTATGATCTCTTCATATGAAAACTAAAATAATTGATCAGTGCCTCATCCATTGGGATTCAAAGTCTACCCAACTCTTTTGACCTAATTGATTGCATTACAATCAATATTATCAGCAATGTTCTCTACAACTCATTCTTAAGCATATCTCTCTTACCGCCTAGAAATCCTATCATACCACTAAAGCATTCACTTAATTCATTGAATTAAAAGGAATAGTGAACTCATATACAATCTATCCTAGTTGCATTCAATTGAGAAAGGCTTTGCCCATACAACCTTAAAATAACTAGTTAATAAAAATGGAGATAAGATTCAAAGAAAATAGATATGGTGACAGTTCATCTTTGTAATAATTCTCTTTGAAAATTATATAAAATTGGGATAATACTCAAAAAAACTCAAGACAAGATACCACAATCTTGAAAAATTAATGTATTCTCAAACTTGCAGAGAAAATACACCACAAAATTGCCATCAAGGAAATAGGACCAAACAAAACTAGAAAAACTAAAGTTGTAAAATAGTTTGGAAAAAATTGTGCCATCCAACCAATCAAAACTCAATACCTCGTGCTACTTCTTCAATACAAATTATTCTAACTTATTTATTTCAACAAATTCTTCCCTAACAAAATTATAGAATATTTGCACTTTAACAACTTCCTCAGTTGATTTTACCAATAGTATATCCCCTTTTTCACTTATAATCCCATGTATTCTAAGCCATAATAAATCATCTAATTATTTGGCCCATTCCTCCTTTTCTTTTAATTTATCTATTTTTCCAAATGCATGGGGGAAGAGTGCAAATTTTTTAGCAAGATACTTTGAAAGACAAATAGTTATCCTCTTTTGCACTGCAACCCTCTTATATCAAAATTAGATAGATCATTAGTCATATCAAAGGTTTTTTCTATCTATTCACAAGATAGACTGATGACTAGAATAGATAAAAGGGTGACATCCTTATCCCTACTACCCCATTTACTCATAATGGGATTCAAAGCATCCTTACCACCATTTATTTCATTCCACATGTCCATTATATTCACCAATTGTTCATAAAATGTTGGCCAGTCAATCCTATCTACTAGATACAAGTTTTCTTTTTTCTAATTTTTTCCTCATATAGGTCATTTAATTCCACATGTGATGCCTGCAGTTTGCTCTTCTCTTCTTTAAACTCCCCAATTGTATAAAATTCTAGTCTTTGTGGAGTATCTGGTAGCTCTACAAGGGGAGTTGATTTAAATGGATCAATTGGAGGATGAGGATAAGTAATTCTAGGTTGGATGAATTCTCTCACTTTTCTCTTTCCAAGTTGCTTATCCATTTGGGCCACCTAATCTTCGAACTAATGTATTATATTTCCTCTCTCCTCATATTCTTTCAAAATCTCTTCAAATTTATCATTGAGCTCCAAAAATTTGTTTTTATCTTTAGGAGGAACAACATCTCCAAAGTCTACCATTTCTTTTGTCATTTTGGATACTTTTTCACTATCCATTTCCTTTGCTTTATATATCATGAGGCTGCCTATATACTCAAAATTTGAAACTTCTTGCACTCTAGTCTTATCCTTATATTTCAGCTCTTATGTACCCTCAAGACCTCTTTCTTAGTTTTAAACTGAGTATCCTTTTCTTTCCTCACAATATCAAAAATTATGGCATTTGCAATGTCCCATTTAGGTAGAACCAAAATTCCTGAATCTTTCAACAGTTGTCTTCCCCCTTCAAGGGATTTTTGTGCAAAATCTTTGATAAAACTTGCTTTGATTTCCTCTTCAATTTTAGAGTCCTCTTTGTTAGGTTTCTCTTCTTTGATTAGTTTGCACTTGGTCTAGAAATTATTAATATTTCTTCTCCATAAGAATTGAGAAAATTCTCTAAACAAAACTTTCATCATCAATAAATATTTTAGAAGCCTATGCTATTACAGGATCTATCTCCTTACCTTTAAATTCTTCCTCAGTGAGAGCTAGTGTAGGCATAGGAGGTTCTTTAGGTACTCCTTCATCAATATCTACAATTGTAACCATAATATCTCTTTCCCCTCTTATCTATCTAAATTGTTCTCTCAAGGATACTTCATCATTTATCCTAAGTGGAGACTAGGTAGGTGAATACTCTTCTACCCTAAAGGATGATCCTTGCTCTAATTTTTTTTCTTCACTATATATGTAGTAGATGGGCTTTCAAACCTTGGTCTTTTATATGGAGGAATAGATTGTACAGTCCTAGCCACTATGCACCTAGCCTTTTTTTGCAATGTATATTGCCTTGGGTTCAAAATCATTTTACTTGCCAACCTCTTTTCCACTTCAATGGCCTTGTCTGGGTATGCTTGTGCTAGAATTTCTTTCTTTTAATTCAAAGTTTGCATAATCCTAGAAAAATTATCCATTATCATATCTACTTTCATACCCCAATATTTTCTATTAGCTAGGGGATCATAATCTGGCTCAAAAGCATTTATAAAATCTAGGATTTTGGTGTATGCTTTCCATTTTCCTTCCTAAGCTCTTGCTCTTGTAATGAAAATTTATTTCTAAGTATGTCCTCTGGAAGGCATACCATTTTCTTATGAGCTTTAGCCTTAGCTCTTTCTCTAAAGGGGTCATAAAATCCCTCTAAATCTATAAAATAGGCATCAGACTAAGCCATTTGATATTTGTCTAAAAATTTCTCTAAGTTCCTCCATCCCTTCTTGACAAAAATAAAATTGTGAACAATAGTAAGCTAGAGAAATAAAGTACCTTTGGATTTACCCAAAAATTCACTTTCTTCAACTAATCTTATCTACCAGAGAAGCTCAATAATTCCTACTTTAAGAGGCACTTGATAGGGTAGCACATGTGGTTTTCCCAAAAAACATAAACTGTAACAATAGTAGACACTACATATGGGATGATGTCTCCCCAATTATGACTCACCATCAACCCTTTAGCATGATATTTTGGTCTAATCAACTCTAATAGAGGTTGCGGTATTCTAGGGCTATCCCCTATTAAGAACATTCTAAGCCTAGAAGCAAAATATCTGTCAAACCTGACAAAACTAGCATTAGTAACCTCCCATGTCATATCAACACTCCATAGTTGGATTGGGAGCTTTTCTTCATCTTGTTCTTCCAACTTCATTTCTTTAGAGAAAAAGGAAACTCCCTTGTATAAGCATATATACATATTCATGGAGTACCAAGAGAAAGGCTTATCAACTTTAGCCTTTGCAATTCCTATTAATCCAGTATGAATTTCTTCTACCAAGTGAGTAGCAAAGTCAAAAATTGCACTCATACCATACTAAAACGTTTGAGGAATAATGAAAAAAATGGAGCCTGGAATATGGTCTTGCTCATCTATGCCAAATATTTTGCAAAGAGAGAAATATAATTCCTATGCTCTAGGGTTGAAATATTTTTTCAACAAAGGCTCTGGAGTGTTTTGTGTAACCAAGGGCAATGATCCAATTTTGACAAAATCTTCCTGCAATGGTCCTCCTCTTAGATATATTCTTTGTGCATCATACCTAGCCTGAAGGTCTTCCATGTTTATCTTTTCATGGACTACATGGTTAGGATTTAATTAAAAAGATTCTCTAATCAGTTCTAGTGGAACCCTAAAGAGATTGTCACCAACATGATTCTTCACAATTTTGGTAATTGGATCATATTTCTTCGACATTATTGCTAGCAAATCATCATCAAAGAAAACTCATGGGATGATTAATTTACTTATATCAAATTTCCATACATTGTTTGAGGGAGTAACTAACCTCCTCTCTACAAACCATTTTTAGAAAAGTTGTAATCCTCCAACAGACACTTTAGCATCCCTCAACTAGTTTTCTTTATCATAAAAATGCTCACTAACTAATAACCTAGGGCTTTTCAGAATAAGCTCTTTTCCTCTAGCTACCTCATTAATGGAATAGAATTTTCTCTAGGAAATCATCATTCACAACTCTCTTCAAATAATATAATTTCCCCAAAAAATCCCTTCATGGAGGCATGTTCAAAAATTATATTATGGAAAATATAACTTCTCAATTTTTCCAAAAGCTCAAATGACTAACCCAATTTTCCTTGCTTTTTCTCCTGTAAAATTTCACTATGCAGTGAATTGAAACCCTTGGAAGATTTGGCCCTTATCTCTAAAATTCTTTGTGCTATGAGAATTTTGTAGCCTTACTACTCCATAATGGAAAATTGGAAATTTTACTACAACATTAAGCTTGCATGAAATATAATTGATTTAAATTAATGTTTCAATAGTCATATTCTATGTCAAACCATTAAATTTGAAATTCCACCATTGATCTTCAAAAATTGGATGACTTAGCTTGAAACCCAAAAGACTTTGTTAACCCTTTTTGGAAATGGCCACATGTCAACCAGGTGCATCCTCACATTTGATAAAGTTTGGGCTCTTTAATATTGCGGAAAAGTGTTGATTGTCAATCTTTCAAAGATTGATGATCATGAAAACCCTTATAACTTTATAAGTCCACTTTTAATATCTTGGTCCCATTGATACAATCACCTTCTAGCTTAATGAACATGTATACATCCCAACCAATTAGTATGAACCATCTCAACATGTGTTCCAACTCAGTGTGACCAAGAAACCTGAGCAACTCACCCCACTTGTCCACATGGAAACCAATGGTTCCCCACTTTTTTCCAACATAAGACATTTAATAAAGTGGTAAAGTATCCTTTGTTGATCTTCAAATGATCAATGGTTCCATATAGCTCACCTTTTTTACAATTTAGTCTATAGAAATGACCAATGAAATGAGTTACATTTTCCAACATGTCTTGACAGTTTCCAACTAGTCTACCACTTTTTTAAACTAGGGGCACATGACCTCACCAAGTACACATGTCACCAGGGTGTTTTCCTACACTTCATAAACCTTGCACATCTTTCACATTGCAGAAAAATGTTCATCATAGATCTTCACAAGATGTACAATGTGGTGTTATATCATTTAAAACTTGTCCCATTGTTCACTTACACCAATGAAATAGCCCAAATTTTCCAGCATGTGCTGACAACACCTGACACTTCTAAACCTATTCTAACAAATCCAAATTTTGTGGCACATTAGGGAGTTAATGTCACCAAGGGCTATGTATCATGAAGGCACTTTCCCACATTTTCTAAAGGTTGAACAAGTTTGTAATGCAAGAAAGTGCTCATTGTTGATCTTTCTAAGATCAATGGTTAGCAAGTGTAAACCCTAAAATGGTTAAAACACTTTGGAGAATCTTAAGGGATTAATAAAGGGTAAAAACCATGGTTAAGAAAAAGGTTTATGGAAAAAGAAATATTTTCTAGGAAGGTAAATTTAAAATACATACAAGAAAAGGTAAAGATAAAACCTTAAAGCGAAAAGCTTCCTGTGCTATTTTCAAATAAAATACTACTTTCCAATTTTTTTGAAGACTAGGGCACAACAACAAGGGTTTCATGAAATTTTAATAATTTCATCTAGGCTTTTTAAAACATCTTACCTTTAAACATAAAACCATTGGTTCTTTCACTATGGAATGTAACAAAATTATGCAAGGTAAAAATCCTGGCCAACAGTGGCTCTGTCTGAGGACAATGAAAATCCAAATTCATGTGAGGGCTCAAAATCCCTAGCAGAAGTAGACCACACACATAACCAAATTTTCTTGACAACTCTAAGAGAGAAAAGACACAAGAAAAAATTCTATACAAGAATTTACAAGGATTTACATAATACACAACAAAACTCTAAAACTATTGTTCATGGAAGACAAGTATTTTTAGCAAAAATACTTCTTCAAGAACTATCCATGAACTGATAGTTCAAGAATATTGCTTGATAAATCTTTCAAGATATAAGAATCTTCTCCTCATGTAGATTCCATTAGATAAGTACCTAGCCATATAGGATCAAACTTGTTACAAATGAGAACTAGGTATTCAACTTCAAATTTCTTTTTCACTATCTTTCTATCATATAACATTTTGACTTGTAATTGCAATTTTGCATTTTTGAGAGAAGACTCTTTTATAGTCTCAGTTAACCCTACCAATTCATCCATCCTTTCCTACATTATTCAAAATATTCAAGACTGTGTTAAGTTAATGAGAGGGGAGGGGTGAATCAGTAAATTCTAAAACTTCTACCAATTTTAATTCTTGATCCAATAAACCATTTAACATTTAATTTATCACATATGATCTAATTTCATATAAAAGCATCCACAACACTTGAACACAATGATTTGGTGACTCAGAAACCTTCCAAATAGAAAGTAAAACTAGGGTGGAGATGAAACCCACAAACTTTAGTACTACTATATAAAGTTGGCCAGTTAAGGCTTACATTGATTACATCTGATGATCTTCCCTGTTAGGAGAAAATAGGATTTCTAGGTCCACCTTGTGAGAAGATGTACACACATACAGTGAAGTATGCACTAAGTAAAGAGATCTAGAAAAGATTGTGAGGTCTACCTTGTTAGAGGATTTTGACTGGTTCACCTATTAGGATGAAGTAGTTGATCTCTAATTTGCAACTAAGTTTGTTGATATAGATTCCTTGATGTACTAATCACCTTTTTGTGATAGATTTGTCACTACTACTCCTTATACTGATATGGATTTCATAAATCTTTATCTGTTGCTTACATTTGTATTCTTGTAATTGCATTACATATTCAATACATTCCATACTACATTTTGATATGATATAATACATCACATATAGATCAATCCAGTTTACAAAATTACAAAGTCGACCATGACACAAGTTAACACAAATATTACCAAGTTAGCCCATATGAAGATAATTTTATTTTGAAGACTGACTCGATGAGGTTTTGATACTTGACATCCACTACCACTACTTGGCATTGTCATGCTCTTGGTGAATGTAGAAGCTTGGTCCATACTAATCACTTTCAAGTAGTCTTGAACTTGGTCTACACTGGTGACTTGATAGATATTGTGCAACTTGGAAAACACTGAATCACTTGGCTACCATGGAGTGGCTCTAACAACACTACCTTCATATCACATGAACTGAGAACTCAGTAGACTTTTCAATGCTCGGTAACCACTAAATTCACATCATAAGGACTGCAAACTCAGTGATCATTGATGAACTTGGCAAACATTGAAGTGCTCGGTTTGCACTACTGAACTTTACACTAACTGAATCTACTCAGTGGCTATATAGAATATGAATAAGTGTGTGTCACTAATAACAAACTTTCCTGATATGTTAACATGCATATCATCAATGATATCTTCATTATACATCTAAATGTAATTATATAGGCCTACTAGATTATTTTGGGGCATTCTTGCCTAGATTCCATATATCAGATCAAAAGGTGCCACACCTATTGGTTTCTTTATTGTTACCCTATTAGCCATATTGTAAACTATAATTTGAAATCTCATGCCTTTTTGTTATAATCCAAAGTCCTTTTTTATGACTTTTAACAAGTTATTATTGGTAGATTCAGCTTGTCCATTTCCTTGTGGATGATATGGTGAGGATGTTGACCTAGTTATGCCATACATATCACATATTTTTATGAATTCTTCTAACCTAAAACACATTGCATTGTTAGTTACAATCCTCTGAGGGCATCTGAACCCTTGTAATGATATTATTTAAAAGAAAATTATTCACCACTTTTTTGGTAGCATTTTTTGTAGGAATGGCTTCCACCCACTTTGTAAAGTAATCTATAGCTACCAACATCCATGAGTAACCAATACTTGACTTAGGGGAAATTTCACCTATAAAATCCATGCCCCATTGCTAGAAAGTATTGACAATTGGCTAATGAAGATATGTAATTGTTTTCATTTATGGAAACACATGATGTATATGCTTACTGGAAACCTCAGAAATAAAGATACTTAGCTTTTGGTACTTAGAAAATTGTCTAAGTATGAAGCTAGTATACAAAAATATTTTTTTTTGTATGTAACTTGTTATTGACATCATATTATGACGCAGTTAGATAAAGATAGTATACATGTTGATGATGATGTGTATAACCTTAGGAGTCAGTACAGACAATATAGAAAAGAGATATTTGTGTTTTATCAATAAAATAGGATAGCGAAATTAAAGGAAAGGAATTATTTTTTTTACAAAATAATTACTTGACCAACAAGGGCCGACATCCTAGATGTTTACTCTAAGTTGAAAAAATGTATTGTGGTCTTAGTTGACCCAACAAAAATTTATGAAAAGGCATGTTATTTATGCAAAAGACATCTTGCGATAAGGTGTGTGTAAAGTGTTGTAGAATTGTGTGATATATTGTGATATGCGAACTTTCTGTGAAAGTGATATATGTGAAGTTGATTTTTTGATCTAAGATCGAACTAAGGAAGAAGTTATAGTACCAACATTCTAAAAGTCTGATTACTTGTTTGGGCAATGAGCTCTTCTTGTAATTGGAAGTGCATGTTTAGGTAGTGGGTTAATCTTGCATCTACTATACTACAACTCCTAACAGGATTAGAATATCCTAATAGGAATTCAAAGTCTCCTAATAGGGACTCTCTACACTGAATTTTCTCATTGACTCCTAATAGAGTCCATCCTTTAACAAGGAACTTATATATCAATATATTATCTAGTGGGTATCATCCCCACCAAGGGTTTCCCTAGTTAACAAAATATGGTGTTATGAGTCATCTTTATGCATTGTTACTATTACTATTCAACATTAATTTATTACTTTGTTGTGTATGGTTTAAAGTAACTAGTAATATCTAGTCAGTGGCTAAAGTTTGTAGATTACTGATTCACCACTACCACCCCCCGCCCACCCCCATTCATATTTCTAACAATTAGTATCAAAGCACAGTTACTCAGAAGAGGCTTAACAGCTTGAGTAAGATCCCAATGGATATGGAACAGTTGATGAAGAACCTTGAAGAGGCACTTGAATAAATTGATCTCCTTACTAAAGAAAGAGATAAGTTGAAGGACAGCTATGAAGACTCTAAAATATACATTGGAAAATTAAAGGAAAAGATTGAACATCTCAAATCCAAGCCTGAATCTACTGAATCTGAAACTAATGATGATGATTATTCAAAGCTAAATATAGAGTACAAGATCTTGAAGCATCAATTGAAGATTAAAAATCTATAGTTAACTTTGAGGAGTGATCCTAGAAAATTTGAAACTAATTTGAAGACTACAAATGCGGATCTTAGAGAAAGTATTGTA
Organism: Cupressus sempervirens; assembly: GCA_028749045.1. Taxonomy (NCBI): domain Eukaryota; kingdom Viridiplantae; phylum Streptophyta; class Pinopsida; order Cupressales; family Cupressaceae; genus Cupressus; species Cupressus sempervirens. The sequence continues at coordinate 674,728,845 of CM053786.1, read as the reverse complement.
AAGAAGACATCAAACATTGAAAGAAGATCATGCAGAACTTTAGAAATACAATAATATTGTGAAAGGTGAATTAACTTAGTGCAAGAAACAAATTGAGAAGCTTTATTCTAGTAGAGAAAAGCTTGATGATTCAATGTCAATACAAAGACCTACTTATGATAAGACTGGTCTTGGTTGTCTATTTAACATATCTACAAAGAAACCTGAGAATAGATCAAATCGGAAAGAAAAAGATAAATCTACTGATAAGATTGAATCTAGTCAATCTTATAATAAACCCAAAGAAGTTGGACAAGAAAAGGAAGTTGAGATATTGGATGAACCAAATCAAGTAGAATCTCCCAAGGAAACTAGGTATGAATTTAGAGATAAGTATTTTTTTTATGTAATGAAATAGGTCATATAAAAAGAGATTGTACAAATAATTCATTTAATAATGTTAAGGAATTTTATTGTCATACTTGTCATGGTATGGGTCATAAATAAATTGGTTTTAGGAAACCTAAATATGATAATGATAGAAGAAATAGTAGAAAGTCTGAAAATACTAACCCTACAAATAGAAGAAGATCTAATGAAAGGACATCGTGAGAAGGAAGACCTTATAAAGAAAGAAGATAGATCATGTGTTATAAGTGTAACCACTTTACACATAGCTTAGAATTGTCATGCACCTGATGATCAGTAGAATCCTAGAAGTAGAACTCCAATATGTCAGTTATGCAACAACATTGAACATACATCAAAGTATTGCAGAATGGATAGAAACTTCAGAGATAGAAGGAATAATGGAAGAACCTTTAGAAATAGAAGGAATGATGGAAGAAATGTCATAAATGAAAAAAGGAACCATGAGAATACTCCAAAACTAAGAAAGATAATGAGGAACAAAGAAATGTAGTTAGTGAACTTCAAGAACTCAATGAGGCATTTGTAAAAGGATTAGACATCTCAAAAGATAAGTTAGATGATGATGATACATGAAGATCAAATTCAGTAACCAAGTTTGATTCAATTAGGTTGAATTAAGCTTGTTCACAACACTAGAATTTGAAAACTTCATTTAGAGATCAAACTATGGGTAGCAAAGTTGGGAAAAGATGTATTGAGATAAGTTTAGATGGTATATAAGCTCTCTTGTAATTTGGAGCTTATTTAAACTAGTTACCAAGGAATTAAAAGTTATTTTTATTACAAAGAAAGTTAATTCTAAGATGAAAACTATGTTTTTGTAGAGAATTTCATGAAGCGAAGTTTTATGGAGCTTTGCCATGATGGGAGGGTGCTATAGTAAACCTTGTGTAGCATCTAAAGATTACATAGAAGATCTTGAGTTGTTATTTGATTTCAAAATGCAATTGATAGCTTTTTGTGTTTACAAGGTATGTAATTAATGCAAGTTCAAGTTAAAGGAATAAAATGAAGTACAAACTTGATTACCACTTCATTGCGATTACATTCGAAGCATAGAGCACTCTAAAGTGACTTGACAAGGTGGTTTCAAAGAAAACCCTATTTTTGAAAAGATGTATTTTATCATTATTCCACAGAATTTATTTGATAAAAGTTCATATTTGATAAAATCATGGACATGTTAGTAGTTCACAATGTTGAGAATGAGGAAAGACTGAAATTGAAGGTTGTTTCCATGAAACCCATAGAAGGAAACCCTAACTCAGGATTATCCATTACTCTGAACAATGTAGTGTATTTGGAAGATATAGGAAGTTATTTGACCAATAAGTTTTAATCTATTATATGAATAGGGATATGGAGTTTGTCTTTAATCATAATATGGTTGTGAAACCTATTATTTGAACACTTTAAAGGAACTAGACCTATTCAAATATCATTTCTACTCAGAATTGGACACATATGAGTGGACACAGATCATACTGAGTAGAATACAAGATGAAAAAATATGGATGGAAGATAGTGTAGTTGATATTTTAGCCGACCTTATTCATTTGGTAACTGGTCTTTGTAAACATGGAAGTGTATCTATAAGTGAGAAATTGGTTAAGAAGAAAGTTGAGAGCTACAAAAAGGTAGTGTATAATGGAAAGGCCATGGTGATCAACACCATTAAACAAGATGATGTAAGATTCCTAAGTAGAATCATTGCCTACTCTACATGTGCAAGTTCAAAGATTGATGAATTGTTAGCCAAATTTATCTATGCAGCATATATGATATGTGTTGAGAAGGAACAAGTTAACCTTAGTGAAATTCTAAGAATGCAACTTCTTCAGAACCTAGAGAAGATCAAAAGGACTAAGAATGGTGTGTTTAGATTTTAGTCACTGATCAATCATTTATTTTTTCATGTACTTAAGAGATTTCCATATTTGTCAGTCATAGAGATTATGAGTAGTGAGAGGTGTATAGTGAAGAAAATCATAGAAGTGTCTAGAAGAAATACAACAAATAAAATATCGGATAGTGGAAACTTGATAATGAAAACATTTTATAATGAAATGAGGAAAATATTTAGAATTTAAATTACAATTTTAGATGGATTTAAAGAAGATATGTGTTATGGTTGATACAAATTTTACTTATATTCAAATAGTAAAACCTTGGGAACCATTTATTGATCCCTTAGGTTAAGAATTGAGTGATGAAATAGTAATTGGATACATTGATTTATTATTGAAATCAAAGAAGGACCAAGTTGAATATAGATTTGGAACTTATGATGAGATTACCTAATCAGCTCATCAGGCATCCTTGGAGAAGGCATCTCACAAGAAGATAAAAATAATAATGAAGAAAGCCTTAACAGAAGCCGATATGACTGAGAGTGAGTCACAAGTAGTTAGAAAAACTAAAATAAGGTATGTTGAATGTACAACCTTTTCCAGTGTCTATTGTAGAGACATCTTTAGAACAAAGCATTCCTTATGTAGCAGTATCAAATGTTCATCCAAGTGAGCCGAAGAAGAAATCAAAGAGATCAGTGGAAGTTGTGACCACAAAGACCACAAGGGTCAAATAACAAGCCACTAGACTAGGAAAGAGAAAATAAATTGTCAACAACTATTAAGTCTAGTGAAGAAGAAGAACAAGAATAAGAAGCTAAATAGGTAGTGAAGGTAACAACTTCTAAGCAGTTAGTAGAAAAAGCTTAGCAACCCTTGAAGCTGAAGATAAAGAAGATAAATTCAACTATTTCTAATGAAGGCAACTTTGTGCAGATGAAAAATTTTTATGACTTGTATAATAATTTTGAGAAAGATCATATTGATATCTCTACTATAAGATACATAATATCCAATCATCTAAAACTTAAGGATATTGAAGGCATAGTAAACTGAAAGGTCCATGATAGACTCATTAAAAGGAAGGCACCAACTTGAGAAGAGGACATAGAACTTCAAAAGTCTATGTTAAGAACAATATGAATGATTGATGATGAAGAAGAAGTCAAGAGATTTTTGAATAATCTAGCACCTTACTTGAGAAATAAGGTAAGACCATTCCTGTTTATAGTGGGTGAGAAAGATAATATAAGAAGTGAAATTGCAACAACTATAAGTTAGATGATAACAAAGTCCAAGGCAACATCTTCAGCAACACCCACAACCTCGAAAGTATCAATGAGTGGGGATATAACATAGATAGATCAAACCAATGTTACCATTAACATTGATGATACAAACCAATTTGAGAGTTCTAAATAGAATAAACGTCACACTAAAGATTTTAAAGATCAATTGAAGAAAATTGAAGAGGAAATGAGGTTATTAGAGGAATAGAAAAGGAAAATAGAAGAGGCCAAGAAGAAATTGCTTGAAGATGAGATGACAAGAAAAGTAGAGGAAGATAAGAAAAGATTAGTTGAAGAAGAAATGAAAAATAAAATAGAGGAAGATAAGAAGAAAAGATTAGAAGAGGAAGAAAAGAAAGAAAAAGAAAGAAAGGAAAGAGAAGAGAAAGAGGAAGAAGAAAGAAGAGTCAAAGAGGTAGCTAAAAAGAACAAAAGGGAAGATGACACTAAACCTTCTAGTTCATCTAGTTTGCTTTCACTTGCTAGCCTGACAGCTAATGATGATGATCAAATTGACTTGATCTCATCTTTGTCAAAGCTTATTCATAACAATAGAGAGCAAAGAGCCTACAAAGAACCCTAATGGAGGTTACTAACATTGTACATAGTACTCTGGCAGTCCAACACATAGAGATAGATCCTGAATAGAGGGCACAGGTAGTGCTAAAATATTTTGATGAAGAATTCACAAATTTTTTGAATGTTGTAGAAAGAAAGGCATAGATCCCACATGATGCTAACTTGTTTAGTATTATCTGTAAGAATATCAAAAATGATTTGATAAATCTTGATACTTGTATCAAGGAACTTTGTTAATGTCAATAGGGTGGCAAGATATTGTACATCAAGTGTACTCTATCTCACAAGTTGACCAATGATATTGACAGTCAGATTGGAGGTAATATGAGTGAGCTAGAAGCTTTATCTAGCCAAATACAATATCCTTCTAGTAAAATTGATGATTTTGAAGGACAAGTGGTTAGTATTCATAGTGATATTAGGAAACTAGAACTTCAAAAGGAAATTTTTTTGAAAGAAGTATTAGATTTCATAGATTCTATTGCTCTGAAAATATCTATTATTGAGAAATAGTTGCAGGAATTTGTCAAGGCCAAGGACACTTATTCTAAATTTTTATACTTCGACCTTAATGCAGTTAAGATTGCATGATATGCCTTATGTGTAATTCTCACCTCTGTTGAATCAGCCAAGGATACATGGAAAAAAGGTTTGAGCAATCTTAAGGAAACTTTTGATGATTTCATGAAGATAGTATTAGTTGTTTACAAAGATTTTGACAGCAGATGGATAGTTTTTGCCATTTTAACCTTTTTCATTGATGTCAAAGGGGGAGAAGTATATAAGAAAATTGTAAATTAGGTAAAGAGGAGAAAAAAATATTGTAAATTATAAAATCATATTGTAATGGGAAGCATATGTAAGATGGACAAGTTATAATATATGTAATGTTAATGTGTTATTTATTTTAAGTTTTTGATACTTAGCCAATTTTTCCTATTTTGTTGTCATCAATGCCAAAGAGGGAAATTATTGATAATTGATTAATGAAGATATGTAATTTTTGTCATTTATGGAAACACATGATGTACATGCTTATAGGTGTATACTAGAGAATTTGACCTATTGGAAGTAAGAGCAAACAAACAAATGTTAGCCAATGTGCATATTTCAAATGTTGAACAATGAAAAGAAACTAACTAACATTTGGTTGAGTTTTGTAACTCAAAGTAACCAAGAAATAAAGTCCTCAAGCAATCTCAAATAGCTCAATAAAGGCACCCATGAGAGGCCTTGTTGGTGTGTTTAGATTGGAGGGATGTTGGTGTGCTCTCCCAAAACACAACTATGGTCAATCTCTTGATATTGAAATGTAAATGTGATGATGAAACTATGCTATATGGATGAAGAATACCTCAAAAAATGGCTATTGAAGAAGCCATGCTTGAAAGCATTCAAAGAAATGGAGATGGATGCAAGAAAATAAACCAATCTAACAATGCAAGATGAAATGAAAACTAGCAACTACCAAAAGGTTAGTATGCATGCAACTCTAGAAAATCACTACAAAGCTGAAATGGAAAACTAGCATGATAACAATGCATGTAAGGGAGATGAAAATGCTTGAGACAAGGGATTTATTTATAAGCTTGAGAGAGGCCCTAGTGAGTTGGAATCCATGTGGCATCCACATAGGTGCCACAAGGAGACAAGTAGGCAAGTCATGCAAGTGGTCAACATTCAAAGTTTGCAAACACATGTGTGAGAAAACTTGGAGAGAGGAGTGGGGGACAAAGTTGTAAGAGGTGTGAGAAGTGTGAGGGGTGTGGAAAGTGTGAGTGTTCCTCACACATGTGTGAGCACACACTTAGGCTTAAGAAGGGGTTTAGCAACATGATTAAGGTAATTAAGTGGGATTAAATAGTGGATAGGCTTAGGAGGATGAAAATGATGGGTGTAGACAAGGTTTAAGAGTAAATTAAATAAGATTTAATTTAATCATAGGTTTAGAGGAATTGATGAGATGGAGGGGATTTAAATAAATAGGATTTATTTAAAAGGGGGATTTATTTAAATAAATTTAACACACTAAGGATGGAAGTATTTAAATTAAATTTAAATATCTTAGAAAAGTGAACCTACTTAATTAAATAGGTAGAGGAATATGAAAAATATAATTAATTAATAAATAATTAACTATAATGTCAAGGGAAATATTAAATAAATTAATATAGTTTTTTGGGATAATTTTAAGCATCTACATTTTACCCCTCTTTGATGTGATGTTAGGATGACATCATATCAAAAAAAAGAAAATATAGGTTTCCCCAAAAAAGGTAGGAGTCCTAGGAGCGATGATAGGGGAGGAGGGTGCCCCCTTGCGAAAATTGTGCAAAAAATAAATTTTGGGCAATTTTCACAAAAAAGGTCTTTGGAAGAAAGGGAGTAGGAGAAAAAGGGAATAAATGAAGACATTACATGACTTGCAGGAAAACAAGAGATGGACATGGCTCAAAGAAGACATGAGCTCAAAAGGGGGCCTCAGCGAACCTATATAAGCCTCCAAGGGGCTCAAAGAAGGTCATTTGCACACCTAGAGAGCAGAGCATCCAGAGCAAAAATGAGCCCTATTGATTGATTGCAGCTTGAAAAGCACATTTGGGAGCACCAGCAATCAGCCAACATGGGCCCACTAGTGAGTCATTTGATCCTCTTTTTCAATTTTCTCATTTGGGTAGGTTAGCTACATTTATTGTGCCATAAATAGGGCAAAAAAAGGTAGTCAAGGCAAAGATGACAATATCCTCCTTGTCATTTGCGTATATGACAAAACAAAGATATGTCATCCACAAAGATGATAGGATCAATCCTATCATCTACATAGACGACAGACTAGGGAAAGGGGGTCTGCGGAGATGACAGTGTTCAACTTGTCATCTGCATGGACAACAAAAGGAGGTAAAAGGGAAGAAAATATAATGATTGATTGTTCATCATCTCCACAGATGATAAAATGCAATCACCAGACAAAAATTAACGTCTGCCTAGCTACCGGAGAGGCCTAAATGACACCTCCATAGACATCTGTCTACACTGATCATCATATCCATGGATTGATATTTGCATCAATCAGTTTCTATGTTGATTGGCACAAATTAGTGGAGGATAGGATAGGATGCCCCATTCTGGTGATGGCATAGGCTAAAGAGGCTGACCCTCTACATGTCTATGTTGTAGGAGGAGACGGTGGTTTATAGGTCAAGGGAGCACTATCCTTTGATGATGGTGCTAGAGGATAGACTAACATATGCTAACTTAGAGCACATCCAACTATGCAGTCTACAACACGTGCACAAGTGGTCAGACCTAAGGGCGCACTTAGTGCAACTATTGGCACTTATCGAGTGATGGCATACACCCATTGTGAGTTTCCATCTACCTACTAGAGAGGCGACAGTCACACTAATGGATATGTGGCAGATTCTATGAGTGCCCATCTCAGGGGCATATCTAGACTATGTGCTAGAGAGTTCAGATCCATTCCTGTGGGAGTGCTTTGGTAGGCAATGATAGAGACTGTCGATCTAGAGATCATGGCTGACTTGGAGAGGTGCACTAGAGAAAAGATTTACCAGATTAGCTATGTATCTGGCTTCTCTTGTCTGGAGGATGGTACCAAACCATGCTAGGCATGGCTTTCCTATTAGGTGGGTGTGGGTGCTGAGCATCCTACTACAGGAAGATGGAGAGGTTTATTGTTGGGGCTAGACCATTCTGGAAGAGCTTTACCATGATCTGCACATGTGTGCATATATGATGTAGAGGACAATGGGGCTAGGGCTAACACTATTGATGGTATGGTCCTGGGAGAATATCGGGGTCACACGGCCTATTACTAGATAGGAGACTAGACATCCCAGTGAGCCATTCACCTACAGATACCTACCACCCATCCAATATACCTTGATAGAGTCAGTGGGATTTTGGCAGTGCTGCTTGGATGAGATCATCATGTTTGACTTTATGCCATATGATGAGGTGGAGCAATGGATTATAGTTTTCATAGTAGGCAGAGAGGATGACTCCAAGGATCAAATGTATCTCTGTTATACATAGATAGAATACTAGTTGATCAAGAGATCCATGCATGTGATGATGTGGTATATGCCCTCTAAGGTGCGATGATAGTTTGGTAGAGTTTGTGATGCAATTCTTGACAGGTTTTTGTATCCTGTAGTATCACAGGAGTATGGTAGACTATGGGGTCATGGGACCACCTTGAAGCTAGCACAAAGTTCCTCATTGGCGATGTAGCTAATGCCCTAGGTACATGGGTAGGATCAAGGAGATGTAGGTATAACACTCGCATATGCACAGTGGTGGGCAGCTCATTAGCATGTTAGATTGACATTGACTGGGGCACCATCATTAGTAGAGCAAGCATAGGGAGAGGGGGATGGAGCATGGGATGGTGGGTAGGTAGCTATGATGCCACCACCAACATAGGGAGCATAAGAGGGGTTGTGAGGGTGCATAGCCCATGTGAGGAGAGCTCCAAGGCCACTACTAGCATAGGCACTAGCACCAGTATAGGGGCCACAGGTACAGGTTCCACTAGGTGGATAGGGGCCAAAAAAGGACCCAGACATTAGTAGGGTAGTGGGATAGTCTCTTTGCAAAGGTTGCCTGACTCCAAGGCATGGCACAGATAGAGCAGGCCCAAGCAGATAGTATACAGTAGGCCATGGTGGCCTTACAAGTAGAGGTCCAGGCTCAGAGGGCAAGGGGAGATAGTGCATAGGAGGCCCTAGAAACCTTATAGACATAGGTGAATGCTAGAGAGTTTTTCAACTTCTAGATGTAGGAGGAGGTTGATGAGATGGCTAAGATAGAGACCCTCTGATGAGAAGTGGCCACTCTGCGAGCCGAGCGAGACACTCATCAAGCGCAATTGGATGAGTACCACAGGCAGCGAGACATAGCTAGACAGATGCTACAGCTTGGGGTGGCCATCATAGTGATGTAGGAGGCTATGGCCACTAGTCAAGTAGAGGCATGGGTAGTTAGAGAGGCAACATACTATAGATCACTATATTATGATGTCATGATTGCCGATCAACAGTAGCTAGACTTTCAGAGAGGCTTGAGCTCATGGACCACAGGGGGAAAGGCTAGATCAGAGTAGTTTGTGGGACAACACTGACCTCCATTAGGGGGTGACACAAGGGGGGTTGGACCCTCATAGCCAGTGGCTTGATTTTGTATAGGGAGCAGTTTTGACAAATATGTGCAAATGCAGTGAGTTTTTGATGATGCATTTGTACTACATAATTTTATGTATATGGACTGTATAGACATTATTTTTTGATATATATATATATACATACATACATATGACATTATTTGATGGGCCTATGTGTACATGGATGATTGTATGCATATGATATCTATGATATGGATACTAACATTGTGATTTAGGATGTGATGTGATGTGATGTTGCCTATGATATATTCATATGATGCCTAACTTGTGTATGATGCATGTTGATTGGTGACTATGAGATATATGCATTGTGTTATTTTGACATGTATGGATTTACTATATGTATTATGAGATATTTTTATGATGTATATGCCACTAGATGTGATGTTTAGAATGGATGTATGTAATGAATTAATGCAATGAAGTAATGATGCAATCTAATTAAATGAACAAAATGCCTAATGAACTTGACAATGAAATGTATCCTAATAAGACACTAATGAATGCAACCTAAAATAAAAATTTAATATGAATGAACCTAAGAAATGATGATTAGTCAAAACTCTTCACATGTAGAAACCAAGTAGCATAGCATAGGAGGGGAGAAATAAATAGGACCCTTGTCTCAAGCATAGCTTACTGAAACTCTATACTACATGAACCCTAACTACATGATACCAAGAGATTCAGTTGTGTTTATATGAAAGAGCACACCTTAGTTTGATTTTGCAAATGAGTTTATGCATTATATACTATAGAAGCATAAATGACATGACTCCTTTGGGTAGACTAGAGGCTTTAGAATAATAGGTTTAGTTTGCATAGTCATGATTGAACAAATTTCATATATGCCCTGGAGAGGTCTAGGTATACCCAAAGTATTTTTAGGGATCTTTGGTAGAATGTGTACTAACCCGTTGCCCCTAGTGCATAATGCATTAACATAACCTAAAATTAACACATATGTATTAAAGCCTCAAAAATAGATCATACCACAAACAACACATGTAGTCAATGAGAGCCATTTAGGTATGACCAAAATATGGAAGATCAAGGCGCACCATAAAAGGCTTCCATTAACACACAAAATGAAATCAACCAAAAAGAGACCTCATGACGAAGTGATCATTTAGTCCACAATTTCTGCCAAGAACCTTAGGTCTAGAAGTGAATGTCATAATGCCACCCATAGGAAGGATTCATCCTATGAAAGTTTTTTGTGTAAATCGTGTGTTTGTTTTTGGCAAATGTTGTGAAAAGAACAAGTTTACCAAATCATTAAGTCTCAAAGGTAATTTTGTTTAAGTTCTATTGTAGTCACTATTATGGTAAAAGCTCAGTGTGATGGGATTGGAACAAGCACTCAATGAGAAAATGCCTCATAGACTAGAGATCTTTGGAAAAATGAGAGTGAAATGAAGCCTCACAGACAAGAGGTCTTTTTATTGGATGCATAGATAACACTTTGCACAAATAGGAAGGTGCAATGGTGGAATGGGGTGAAGTGAAACGAGCCTTATAGATAATGGATAAAAATGTTTTTTTTAGGTACTTTTTCTTCTTTTTAGTCTTTTTTTAGGAACATTTTATGAATTTTTTTGGATTTTTCTGATTTTTTTTATTTTTTTGTATTTTTGTGGGACTATATCAACACTGTACAAGAACTACAAGGCTCAAGCATAGAACTACTTGAGATGTTGGATATTTAAAAGCTCAAGGAGAAAATCTCCCTCTAGAGTGGTAATCTTATATGCCCCAAAACCATATTTGGCTGTAATGATAAATGGACCAAGCCAATTAGCTTCAAATTTTCCTTTCTTTTTAGGGTTCTAGAGATTCTTCATGTTATGCTGCAAAACTAAGTCACCCACCCCAAATTCTTGTGGCTGAATTTTTTTGTGATACTAAATCTAAAGGTGATTGTGATACATGCGGAGGTGGTTTAGGGCATTAAGGCATCTCTCATTGAGGATTTGTAGCTCTTGCAAGTGAGAAACTCTATATTCTTCTTCAGACATAAGATTCTTGAGAGAGATTTTGAGGGAAGAGAGCTCAATTTTGATGGGTAAGATAGCCTCAGAACCATAACCAAGGGAAAATGGAGCGGCTCCTATGGGGCTGAAAATGGAGGTATGGTAGGCCCAAAGGGCAGGAGCAAGATGGAGGTACCAATCATGGCCAATTGCATCAACGATTTTCTTTAGGATTTTCAAAATGGTTTTATTAGTAGCTTCAGCTTGGCCATTGCCTTGGGGGTAGTACTTGGTGGAAAAATGTTGCATGATTCTAAATTTGCTACATAATGTGGCAACTTCCTAATTTTTGAAAGGTGTTCCATTATCAATCATGATATCTTGAGGTATACCAAAATGACAGATAATGTAGTTCAAGATGAACTTTGAAATCTGTTTTCCAGTGATGTAGGTTAATGGAATAGCCTCAACCCACTTTGTGAAGTATTTAGTGGCAGTAATAATGTACTTATGGCCATTTGCAAAATTTGGGTATACTTGACCAACGAGATCAAATCTCTAGTGGGAAAAGGGTCGTGGGTAACCCATCTCTTCACAAAATGATAAGAATCTACTTCTATAGTAGGCCAATAGTAACCCATTCTAAGAAGATTTTTTGCTAACATAAGGCCACTAGAATGGGTACCACAAATCCCTTGGTGGACCTCTTCTAACATTGTTCTAGCTTCATCTGAATTGAGACATCGGAGGAGGGTTCCATCAAAGTGTTTTCAGAAAAGTGTGTCACCTAAGATGGTATATCGGGTTGTGCGATGGATGAAGGTTTTACTTTGATTTGGGGTGAGGGCTATGGGAATGGTTTTGTGACATAAAAAGGAAAAAATGTTGGCATACCTTGGAGAATCAGGACCAACAATCTCACACACCAACTCTATATCGATTTGCTCATAAGTAAGAGTAAAAAGATTCTCAACAAGAAACTCACATTTAGGACTATATTTAGACATGGAAATCATGGAGGCAATAGTAGCCATAGCATCTGTTGTTTTTTTATTAGCCCTTGGGATCTACTAAAAAACTAACTCTATAAAGTGTTGTTTAAGATCCTCAACTATCTTGCGGTATGGCAACAACTTTTCATCTTTTGTGTGTTATTCATCTGTAACTTGTTTAATGATCAATTGTGAGTCTCCAAACACAACAAGGCTTTTGATATTTCATCTAATAGCTTGATGCAACCCTATGACTAATCCCTCATACTCAGTTATATTGTTTGTGCAAGGGAATGAAATTTTATAAGACTTAGGAATGAGGTCCCCTTGCAGTGTAACAAACAAAATTCCTACCTCCGATCCCTTTTGTGTGAAGGAACATCAAAAAATAGTTTCTATGGTGTACTAGGGGTAAAATTCATAATTTTTTCATCTAGAAAGTTTTCTACTATGGGATGGTCTCCTAGAAGAGGAGCTTCAACAAGCTGATCCGCAATTACTTGTCCCTTAATGGCCTTGCATTCCTTATAAACAATGTCAAACTCACTCAAAATAAAGACTCATTTTGCAACTCAACTAGTGAGAGAGGATTTTGATAGAAAATATTTGAGTGGATCTATCTTGGCAATGATATGTGTAGTATGATTAAGCATGTAATGGCATAGCTTTTGCATGCAAAAGACTACTGCCAAACAAGCTCGCTCAATAGTAGTATAGTTTAACTCATAGCCAAATAATGTTTGACTGAGATAGTATATAGCTTGCTCATTACCATTCTCATCTAGTTGTGTCATAAGGGAACCTAAGGCAACTGAAGTGCTTGAAATGTATAGGATCAATGGTCATCCTGCAATTGGATGGACTAGAACTAGAGGATTAGCCAAGTATGCCTTAATTTGTTCAAATGCTTTCTGACATAGACAATCCCACTAAAACTTAGTATCTTTGTGAAGCAAATGTTGAAGTGGATGGACTTTATCTACTAATTTGGCCACAAATCATCTAATGGACTGTAACTTACCTTGAAAACTATGGAGTTGTTTTAATGTGGTAGGTGGAGGCATTTCCATGATGGCTTTTACTTTGGTGGGATCTACCTCAATACCTCTTCTTGACACAATGTAGCCTAACAACTTGCCTGACTTGACCCCAAAAAGAAACTTCTTAGGATTTAGGTGCACTTTATATTTCTCCAACATTTCAAAAATGGTGGTGAGGACATCAATGTGGGACTCACATGTCTTTGATTTTCCTAGGATTTCATCAACATAGTCCTCCATTATGACATGTAAAAGATCATGGAATATGGTAGTCATTGCACATTGATAAGTAGTGCCAGCATTCTTCAAGCCAAAAGGCATGACTTGATAACAAAAGGTTCCCCATGGGGTGGTAAATGCCATTTTATGTTGATCTTCTTCTACAATTTTGATTTGGTTGTAACTGGAGAAACCATCCATTAAAGACAAGATCTCATGTCCAGCAGTCAAATCCACCATGATATCTATGTTAGGAAGTGGAAAATCATCCTTAGGACATGCGAGATTTAAATCTCAAAAATTTGAACAAACACGGATGCCCCCAGATGCTTTCCCTGTAGGAAGAATGTTGGAGACCCACTCTAGATAATCAATAAGGTAGATGAACTTTGCCTCTAACATTTTCTACAATTCTACTTTGACTAAAAGCCCTACCTTCAAATGCATTTTGTGAAACTTTTGCTTCACTAGTTTAATCTTAGGATCTACTATCAAGTGATGCACAACCAAATATGTGTCTAAACCAGGCATATCTCTATATGTCCATGCAAAATTGATTTTACCCTTCTTCAAGAATTTAGTCATTGTCTTTTGTTCTTTAAGACTTAGGGTAGATTAAATGTAGGTCATTTGTGGATTATCCTTTGTAGCCAAGTTGATTGGAATTGTGTCTTCATTCAAAATAGATGACTTCTCTAGTGGTAAAGATTTGAATGACAAGTCAACCTCTCCCTCTTTTGGCACCTCTAGGAGGTTTTCACCAGAAGATGCGTCCTTTATCTTATCTTTTCCTTCATCCAAAAGTGCCCTAGAAGAGTTTTCACTAGAGGATGTTTCTTTTATTTTTCCATTTTTTATTTTCTTTGTCACTTTTGCGACTAAGAGATTTGGCTACCAAAGTAGGCTTCTTCATTGTATTGGATCTCATGTTCATAATCTTGGAGATTCTTAAGGCCAAAGACTGCCATCACTACTTCATCAGACTTACAGATATCGAGAATTGGTGGTGTGTCTTGAAGGTACCAGTCTATCATGTCAGGGTTAGTGAGAGGTAGGTTGGTGGATGAAAGGCTAGCTATGGTAATGGCATGGACATGGTTATCTAGGTCATCCTCAATGTATTGGAAGGGTATTTCAAAGAATTCCTCCTCTTCAATATCAAAATTAGATTCAACCATACAATAGTTGTTAGCAAAGGATACCATGGGTTTAATGGAGCCCAAATCATGCCTTTAGGATAGCTATTAGCTTCAAGGGGTTGTCTAATTCCATCTTCTTTAGGTCCAACGTCGGTACCATGATATCCCATGTTTTTTATAATGGGAGGGGCCTTAACATACTTATCCTTGGGGAATTCCATATGTTCATCTTTTCCATCATAGTATAGCCAATCTATGATATTAGACTCCATATATTCATCACTAAGTGAACCCCAATGTTCAAATTTTGTCTTGTTAACATGCATAGTGTCCTTGTTGGTAGGAGGTGGTAATTGTGAAGGTTTTCCAAAGGAACGAGGTGAGAGTGGTAGTTTTCCAACACACAAGACATTTTCAAACTTATACTCTCTCATTCCTAAATCAGTAAAAGTAACCTTCTTCCTTGTAGTATTGACCTTAGTATCTTCCACCTTTTCTTTTCCTTTCTAGGAATCAGAATCATTATTGGATAATTCTGGCATTGTTGTGGAAGGTGAGTCTGTTATTGTGAGAGGCTTGGGTATAACTTTAGCAAACTCACTGATTGGACAAAAAATTTCTAGTGCACCTTCTAATCTTTCACAAAAGGCAAAAGGTGTTGGGTCCCTTGGAATCGTGACCTCTCTTCCTTGGTGAGGAAATTTCAAGCATTGATGATAGGTAGATGGTACCACTTTTAGTGTATGTATCCAACGTCAACCAAGTAAAATATTATATGGGAAATCCAAGTCTAGGACATGGCATTCAATATTTATGATGGTTGGTCCAACCTTTAGTAGTAACATGATAACTCATTTTGATTCTCTTTCTCTTTCATCATATGCTTTGATTGTTATCCTTTTACTGACATCTAGGAGGTCCTCTAGAAGTCCCAAGAAATGAATCATCTTCAATGTACATAGGTTCAAACCCGATCCATGATCTATAATGACTCTTTTAATCTTATGTCACTGTATTCAGACTTCAATGTGGAGCAAAAAATTATGGTGGGGATCAGGACCTTTGAAATCTTTATCTATGAAGATAAGGTGTTGTTGTGTAGAAAGATTTCCAATCATGGTGATGAATTGGGAGGCATTAATGTTTTTAGGAACACAAGACTCTATAAGAGCCTTCTCCAAAATGTCTTTGTGGATGGGTGATATGGTGAGGAGCTCAAGAATGGATATTTATATAGGAGTCTTACCTAATTGGGATAACATTTCATAGAGAGAAGTGGGCATTTTTGAAGTGGATGGCATAGGAGATGCATATGGAACTGATAGATTAGTGGGATTGGGAGTGGTAGCTTGCAAAGTAAGTCTTCCTCATCGAGTGGTTGCATCACTATCAACTGCTTGTAGGAGAAGGGTATTCACATGAGTGTCTACCTCTTCAATGCGGCCACACATGTAGTCAAAACCACATATATCATTGGTTTCTATTTTACCACACAAGGAGTCAAACCCTGATATATGGTTAGTAGAATAGTCATAAGGTAGTGCATTTGATATGGAAGCTCGATTCACATTTTTGGTATTGTTGTTTCTATTATTGTTATTTTCATTGTTGTGATTAGGAAATAGATTTTGGAATATCTTCAACTTAGCATTTTTAGAGGATGGTCCTCCTTCTACCTCAATTTCTCCATCATCGATAAGATTTTGGATGAAGACATTGAGTTTTCTACACTTCTTTTTGTCATGTCCTTTGATGTAGTGGTATTTACAATATTCATTTTCCCTATACCATTTTGATTTGGGTTGATTCTCATGAAAGGATTGTGTGTTGGGAAATAGCATCAAATTGTGATCCACTAGTTTTTGGAATATGACTTCCAAGGGTTCACAAAAGTTAGTGAACACCCTATTACAATCATAGTCACGATTGTAATTATTGTTGCTGTGAGGGAAAAATTGTGTTTGATTGTGAGATTGTTGATTGCTTTGATTTTGATTGTCATGGTTTGAATTGTTGTTGTTTCAGTTATGATAGTTTTTTTTGTTTCCTCCTTGGAGGTTTTGTACATTTTTAACATTAGTGACACCATCGTGTGTGACACCTTTTTTCTTGGACTAAAATTTGGGTTTGCTATTGTTGTTTATGTCATTTTTTGAGGATGATGAGCTATAATGTTTAATGACACCTTTGTCTAAAAGCCCATTTTCAATGCTTTTGCCTCTCTTGACTAATGTAGTGAAGTCTTCAGGGTTAGCCATCTTCATGTGAAAAGACATCTCTAGTATCAAGTTTTTGATAAATATATCCACAAGGTGGGAATCCTCAATTTTGTAGGGCATATGGTTAGCAAGATGCATCCATCATTGTAGAAAATTGGCAAATGTTTCACCATTTCATTGTTTTGTGTTGCACAAGTCACTTAATGAGGCATGGCATTCAATGTTGTAAGAGTATTGTGGTACAAACTTCCCTGTTAAATCATTGAAAGAGGTAATGGAACCCTTGGGTAAGTTCATTAGCCACTCTAATGTAGAGCCTCCAAGACTTCGTGTGAAGAGCCTCTTAAGATAATCTTCATTATAGGCTACTTTTTGACACAAAACTGAGAATTCCTTGAGATGTGTGATAGGACATGTTTCTCCCATGTATTTTTTGAATTTAGGAATCTCAAAGTTTTGTGGGAATGGTATCATGCTAATGGATCTATCAAATGGAAAGGGACAAACTTCCTCAAAAAAGAAATCTTTCACTCCTTTGTTAATCATGGAATGTACCAAGTTTCAAAGTTCCTGCAACTACTAGGCTAAATCTTGGGTTGGTTGCACTTGTGACTATTGAGCATTTGCAATCCCACCTCCCAAACTATAAGAAGTTCCAAATTTATTATGAGGTGGTGGGAGTGCTCCACTTTGGCTAATGTATTGATATGCAGTCATTGGAATTGGCACAAATGTTTTCACCATACTTGTTGGAAATTGTGAATAAGCAGAATACATTGGTTGTGTTGGAATTTCCATCTGTTCAGTAGACATTTTCCCAATGTTTAAGCATCCTACATTTGGACCTATTCAGGTGGACTATGGAATACTAGCATGTGTAGTAGTGTCTGGTATGGCACTAATGATTTGTTGGATATGTTTCGCACTTAATTGAAATGTCAGTTGTGTGGTGCAACTTGATGTGGATGTAGCACAGATTGTCACTATTGGTCCTTGGCTAGATGCTTGGGTTGAGTTTGGCAATACGGGAGCACCACCCTTCGTAATCTATCTAAACAAGGTGGTCTCATCAAAGCTTGTAGGGACATTAACACCATCTTTAACCAAGTTTAAGAAGATCTTAGTTTTGTTTTCCCTAATAGATTTTTCCATCATTTCAACATTGTATGGATCTGCAAGGAATATTTAGACATCATTAGGGATATTGTTTTTCTCAATAGGGTCTTCCTCTTGGTATACTTCTTTGTCATCATTTCCCAAAGTTGTGTTGTGAAAAAGATCTTCTAGTTCTTGTGTGGATGTTAAGCTAGGAATGCCAAAGTTTGAACTAGAGGGAAATCCTCCCCCAATTGATGTTGTGTGTAGAGGAAAAGAATTCTCCATCTCTTTTTGCCTTAATGATTCCAATAAGCGAGACATGGGATTAAATGTAAATCTATCGGATCATGTATGTACCATACAATAGTGACCAAACCAATGTGTGGAAGACTATGGAAGCAAGAGAGGGATATAAGAGAGAACTGTTGAACCCTATACAAATAAAGGACCAATAACCTAGATGTAAACAAAAGACCTTGATTTGGAAAACAAAGTGTGATTGTAGGCTAAAAGTATCTTTCTCCTACTAAAGATAGTCAAGTGATCTTTAGGCAAGATAGGACACCAAATTGACTATCCACTATTTGGAGATGGAGTTGTGATCCCAAATGAGTGATAGGTGTTTTCTTGTGGGTAAAAAGTCTAATGTTATAATCTTGGAAGGTGTTCTTATGCTAAATTTTTTAGGTTCAAATGATCAAGCTCTCTAGAGCAAGTTCGCAAATGCAAGACTACCGATTTGGAAAAATAGGGCTGATGTGGAAAATAAAAGTGTGGTGGTCACTTATGTAGTTAACTCAATCCTCACTTACTGGGAAAAAAAACCTCTGGTTTACTCTTGGGAAGGTAGACCAATTTTGAGTTTTGCATTGTACTTAATTCTATTGTAGCAGTCTTCTTTAGCTTCTTCTTTTTGGATGTCTTTGATAGCGTATCAAAATTGTTTATCACTGAGTGCTAGGTTTTTCCTTTCCTTGTAGACAAATGGTTTGAACAATTTCACTTTCTTATGTTTCACATTGTCAGTCATGGCAGGAACAAAACAAGACTCAATTTCAAGCACAAACTCTAACTAGACTCAACCAATTTCAAATGCTAGACCAATATAGAACTCTTGAAAATAATCATGAGTCAAGAGGACCCACTCACCATTGTTTCCCTCACTGAAGTTTAGCTCACCATTTCACTCATTTTTGCACTTGTTTGATGTTTGGTGTTGGTTCTGAATGTTTAAACAAATAGACATGCAGGACACGCCAACAATCCTAATAAGGTTGCAACTAGGATGTACAAGGATTATCTAGAGGGCATCCTCGATATATGCAAGGTATGTGAGGCCCAAATTTGTAGATGAAACAAAATAATGCCACACAACTGGGAAGATATGATAACCCAAATCTCCTCCTTCACTTCCCAAAGGTATAAAGTTCTTTGGGGCTTAGCCAAGAGTGACAAGATTTTACTTCCAAGAGAGGTGTCTTTCGATCCACCTCTTGATTCCTATACTCCACCAGAACAGTATAGTTGAGGTCATCCCAAGGGGTGATGAAATCCCCAAGTAGGCCTCCTAAGAAAAAAGAAAATAAGACCACTTATTTCTTGTGCATCCAAGATCTACCAAAGGTGCGAGGGGAGAGAATACGTAAGTGGCCTCGGGGTTTAAAAGACACTTTTTCTTTTCCAATGAAGCTTTAGGTTTTGTAATCTACTTTGAAGAAATATGTGTTTATAGCATACAATATTCTTTCCAACTTGAAATCATCATCACCATAAATAAAAGTGCAGATTCGTCAACAAGATAATAAATCGCTCGTGAACATAAGAAAATTGCTAAAAATGAAACCAATTCCCTTAAGTCATTCAAGATTTTGTGAGTTCATTTTAAGCACCAATTCCAAATATTTTCTATTATAAATATGCATTCCAATGAAAAGATTGTTCATTTCTTTAATGGCATTCAAGAGTGTGTTTGCTACCTAAACATCCATTCCAATGAAATATGAATAAATTTCTTTAAGGCATTTAAGAGTATGTTTAGATTTTACTCATTAATTTTCAACATGCATTCAAAAGACAAATGGTTATATCATGCAATTTCATTAACCTTTTAGTTCTAAAGTGATGAAAATCACTACAAATTTCCTTAAGTGATAAAAATCACTATGAGTTTTTTTTTAAATCTTCCAAGGTTTGTTTCTTGTATGAAGATTTGTCAAAAATCCCTGCAAACAACCAGTCAGCAAATAATAATGGTTAAAATTTCACAACTCTATCAAAAAATGTAGATTATCATTCATAAGCATAGATGACAATATGCACAAACGTTGAAATGCACAAATGTCAGAACTTGCAAACACTAAACAATGCAAATGACAAAAGGTAACAAGGTACAATTTTGCAATCAGGTGTAGAAGACATTCTAGGGTCACAAATGCTAAAACACGTAGATGACACAATTGCCCAACACACAATGTAGATGGCAGAACTCTAGGGTGGAGATGATAAGGTATTACACGCAGATGATAGAATAAAAAACCCAGAAGACAATAAGTTAAGCACAGAAGACAAATTGATTTTTCAAATCTAAAAGCCACCCACAATGCAGATGACAAAATAACCTATGCAGATGCTAAAACTAGATTTTCAAATGTAATTTGGGTAGTAGGGCAGAGATGCTAATTTGCACAGATGCTAGTCTGTACAGACACTGATCTGTGAAGACATCAGAATGCAGATGATACTGCATTCAACACAAATGACAATGCAAGGTTTTTGGTGAAAAACTAAAAATTCTTGAAAAATTTTTGAAATAGGGATGTGCGTCCCATCGGATGTGCCAAAATGTATACTAGAGAATTTGACCTGTTGGAAGCAAGAGCAAACAAATAAATGTTTGCCAATGTGCATATTTCAAATGTTGAACAATGAAAAAAACTAACATTTACTTGAGTTTTGTAACTCAGAGCAACCAAGAAATCAAGTCCTCAAGCAACCTCAAATAGCTCAACAAAGGCACCCATCAGAGGCCTTTTTGGTGTGTTTATATTGGAGGGATGTTGGTGTGCTCTCCCAAAACACAACTATGGTCAATCTCTTGATATTGAAATGCAAATGTGATGATGAAACTATGTTATATGGATGAAGAATACTTCAAACAATGGCTATGGAAGAAGCCATGCTTGAAAGCATTCAAGGAAGTGGAGATGGATGCAAGAAAATAAACTAATCTAATAATGTAAGATGAAATGAAAACTAGCAACTACCAAAAGGTTAGTATGCATGCAACTCTAGAAAATCACTACAAATCTCAAATGGCAAGCTAGCATTATAACAATGCATGTGAGGGAGATGAAAATGCTTGAGACAAGGGCTCTATTTATAGGCTTGAGAGAGGCACTAGTGAGGTGGAATCCATGTGGCATCCACATAGGTGCCACAAGGAGACAAGTAGGCAAGTCATGCAAGTGGTCAACATTCAAAGTTTGCTCACATGTGTGAGCAAACTTGGAGAGAGGAGTGGGGGACAAAGTTGTAAGACGTGTGAGAAGTGTGAGAGGTGTGGAAAGTGTGAGTGTTCCTCACACATGTGTGAGCACAAACTTAGGCTAAAGAAGGGGTTTAGCAAGATGATTAAGGTAATTAAGTGAGATTAAATAGTGGATAGGCTTAGGAGGATGAAAATGATGGGTGTAGACTAGGTTTTTAGGCTAGATTTAAGATTCAATTAAATAAGATTTAATTTAATCATAGGTTTAGAGGAATTAATGAGATGGAGGGGATTTAAATAAATAGGATTTATTTAAAAGTGTGATTTATGGAGGGTCATGTATTAAATAAATTTAATACACTAAGGATGGAAGTATTTAAATTAAATTTAAATACCTTAGAAAAGTGAACGAACTTAATTAAATAAATTTAATTAAATAGGTAGAGGAATATGAAAAATATAATTAATTGATAAATAAATAATTATAATGTTAAGGGCAATATTAAATAAATTAATATAGTCTTTTGGGACGATTTTAAGCATCTACAATAGGAAACCTCAGAAATTAGCTTTTGGTACTCAAAAAATTGTCTAAGAATGAATCTGGTATAAAACAATGTATTGTTTTGTATGTAACTTATTACTGATGTCATATTATGACTAGTGAAGTTAGATAGAGATAGGATACATGTTGATGATGATGTGTATAACCTCAGAAGTTAGTATAGACTATACATAAAAGATATATTCATGTTTTATCAAAGAAACATGACAGCAAAATTAAAGGAAATGAATTATTTTGTTTACAAAATAATTACTTGACCAATTAGGGCCAACATCCTAGATGTTTACTCTAAGTTAGAAAAATGTATTGTGGTCTTAGCCAATCCAACATCAATTTATGAAAACGCATGGTATTTATGCAAAGGACATCTTTTAATAAGGTGTATGTGAAGTGTTGTAGAATTGTGTGATATATTGTGAAATGCAAACTTTCTATGAAAGCCATATATACAAAGTTGATTTTGTTATCCAAGATTGAACAAAGGAAGAATTTAGATTACCTACATTCTAGAAGTCTGATTACTTGTTGGGTAGTGAGCTCTTCTTATAATTGGAAGTGCATGTTTGGGTAGTGGAATCATCTTGCATCTACTATACTACAACTCCTGACAAGGTTGGAAAAACTCTTAATAGGGTTGGAATCTCCTAACAGAGATTCAATGTCTCCTACCAAGGACTCTCTATACTAAATTTTATCATTGACTCCAAATAGGGTCCATCCTCTAACAAGGAACTTATATATCAATATATTATCTAGTGGGTATCATCCCCACCAGGGTTTTCCCTTGGCCAGAATTTCCCTAGTTAACAAAATATGGTGTTATGAGTTATCTTTGTGCATGGTTACTATTAATGTTTAGCATTAATTTATTAGTTTTTTATGTATGGTTTAAAGTAACCAATAATATCTAGTTGGCGAGTAAAGTTTGTAGAGTACTGATTTACCCCCCTAGTAATTCCTATTTCTAATAGAAAGGTGCCTGAACTTGAATTGATTTTAGAGTATTTCCAAAAAATTTGAGCTTGCATGGAAATCTCTGACATACATCACATGTTCTAACAAGTAACTATGCATCTTGGAAAAGAGTAGGCCACCAAAATTCATCTCCCATTACCTTATGAGTAGTAGATTTAGCCATGTAGTGTCCTCCACATATTTTTGAATGCATCTCATTTTATTTTTCATGATCAATGCACTTCAATAATACTCCTTAAAAGTTCCTCCAACATAGATTATTTCTAACAATAATGTATCTTATTGCATGCAACTTTATGCTTCTCTTTTCACTATTTTTCAAATGGGGTGGAGCTTCCTTTTGTTGCAAATAGTATATGACATTGGTATACCATTCACAATCATCCATATCACATAATCTTGACCTTAAGTTATTTGTTACCATGTTTATTTGATTGGCATCCAGGTTTGATTGAGCCATAGTCTTGCTAATCCTTGACCTCTTACCAACTTAGTAAGTTGGATGTCAATGTTAAACTACAAAATTCTATTGATCCATCTACACCTCCTACCAGATACTTTCTACAAAGGAAAAAATCCCCAATAGCTGCACTTGGTACAAATGTTGTAACAATGGCACCTATAAGATAACACCTGAAAGCTTTGATAGTCTTTACTAAGGCATAAGCCTATTTTTCATTTATCTCATACTTCAATTTAGTAGGTTGAAGTTACTTACTAAAAAATTCAATAGGCTACTCCTACCCTTCATACTTTTTCTGCAATAGAACTCCTACCACAGTATGAAAGGATGCAAAGGAAAAAATATGCATTGGTTTTGTATAATCATGAGTCCTAAGGATTGGGGCAATTTTTTATAGTAGTCTTGATATCTTGAAAATTTCTAAAGGTTCACCATCCTAGCTGATAATAGCTCCATTTTAGAGAATTTTAGATATTGGTCTACTAAACTTATCAAAATTAGTAATAAATCTTCTTAAAAAGTTTACTTTCCCAAAAAATGATTGTATTCCTTTCACATTCTCTAGCTTGGGAACCTTATCAATGGTAGCTACTCTTTTAGGATAAATTTTTACTCCATCTTTTGACACTATGTGACCTAACAATCTCTCTTCTGTTACTCCAAATGTACATTTCTTTGGGTTCGAGATACTCCATATTCTAAGGCTTTAATGAAAAAATTCTCCAAATGTTTACAGTGGTCTTTAGCCTTCTCAAAATATGATGTAAGATCATCTCAATACACTACCATAAACATATTAATATAATTATGAAAGGCTATATCCATTGCTCTTTGAAAAGTTGTTCCCACATTAATTAACCCAAATGACATTCTTACATAGACATAAATAGCCCATGCAGTAGGTAAGGTTGTCTTAAACTGTTCCTTTTAATTTTCAAAAACCTAGTTGTAACTTGAGAATCCATCCATCATAAACATCAGTTCTGAACCAATCACTTTTTGCAACATGGTTTCCATATTAGGCAAACCATAGTTATCCTTCGAGGAAGCAATATTTAGGTTCCTAAAATCCACACAAAGCCTTATGTCTCCATTTTTCTTCCTAATATGCACTAAGTTTGATACTCATGTAGAATGTATAATTGGCTTAATTATTCCTCCATACCTTAACTTTATTTATTCTTCTTGCATTTTAGGAGCTAAGGTAGGGTTTAGCGGTCTCTTCTTTTGCCTAAAATGTTTTACATTCTCCTTAAGTTGTATAACATGCTGAAATAAATCTTCTCTATAAGCTTTAAGGTCATCATATGACCATGCAAAAACATGCCTATACTTTCTTAGCAAATCAATCAGAGGCTTTCTAATTTTAGCAAATAGATTTTGACCAATATAAACCTTTTTTGGGGCTTCAAAGGTACCAAGATTTATCTCTTAGAGTTCTTGTGGTTTGCGATCTCTAATCCCTAACTCCACTTTGTCTTGGTTATCAAACATGCTTTCTAGAACTACCAACCCTTCGGGTATTTTGTTTGTTTTCAGCGACAAAATTTTCTAGCGAAAGATTGTCTCCTTGCCATTTTTTGTTTCAATTAGAGCACTGCAATCTAATTCGTGGCCATGATATTTGTCTTCACTTGAAAAGAAATTTAGAATATCCCTATCATCCTCAAAAATTTTCCAATGTTTTATATTATCAGGGATTGAAGGCTGATTTTGTACTTCAATCTATGAAATCCCAAAAAATCGTACATCCTTAGGTTTAATAGCTACATTTTCCAATAGATCATCCTTCTTGTTATAACTCCTCTCCATCAAAGGGATATGAAATGCATCAAATAACCCAATTTGGTCCTATACAACATTGTTGTATTGCTTCAATCTCTTTTTACTAATGCATAAGTTTGTCTTACTATGGAAATTACTAATTCAAAATCACCAATAACATGCAACTTTTTTTATTCCATGATGAGTTGCAACTCTTAATCCCAATAAGAGTCCTTCATATTCTACTATGTTATTTGTACAT
Source organism: Cupressus sempervirens (assembly GCA_028749045.1). Lineage (NCBI taxonomy): Eukaryota > Viridiplantae > Streptophyta > Pinopsida > Cupressales > Cupressaceae > Cupressus > Cupressus sempervirens. The sequence goes on along the minus strand of CM053786.1, from coordinate 674,703,317 downwards.
GAAAAGTTTAAGGTGAATGAATATCTGAAAGTGTTCTTTTTAGGAGACACAAAAACTACTCCTACTCTTGAACCCTCTTTAAAACTTGCCCCATACAAATAAAAGGTCCAAAAAAACTATGAATCCATGCAACATTCCACCTTATGTGCAATCATAGCTAGGAGTTTCTCAACTTCTTGGATAATTAGCTCTACTTTGAATGCAATTACACCAGTATCTAGGAAATAAGTGGAATCTTTATCAACATCATCCCCAAAAATATGGTTGACCCTTGTCTCCCTATCTGCCCTAACAACCTTGTCACCTATATGAAAAATAACATAGGATAAGTCACATTGTATGTTACCTCCCATAGCAGCACTCCATTTTCTAGATAGTAATATTCCATAATGTGGAGGAATGTCAACTACAAGGACTGACATTGTCAATTCTACGTCAGGGTATGCAACTAGTTTGAAAGGTAATGCATTACTAGTACCTATAACAAGCACTTCCTTGGCATCCATACCTCTACATCTATCTTTTTTGGTGTCCACTTGTAAACCTAGGGCTTCCATAACTTTGAAAGGCATAATAGTATTAGAAGCTCCTCAATCTATCATTCAATTCCTTAGAGTTCTTCCTTTTATAATCAAAATGAGAAAAAATGGGTCAATATCCTACAAATAAGATACAAATGAATCATCTAAGAACATTTGAGGAATTTTTGACATAATCCCACTATCTTCAACTACCACTGGGGTTTGTTGTATGATATGTTTTTTAGCAGTATTACTATTGTTACCTATCCCACCTAGCCATGATAAAGCTTTACTCTTATGTTCATCTATTCTAAATAGTTTAGATAAAGACACTTTAATTGTTATTTGAGACAACATAGGTATCATATTGATTGGATCACATATAGTGGGTTTTACAAGAATACTAAGAGCTGAGGTCCACTATTTTCTTAGCAACATCAGATCCTAATTTCTTCTCTTGTACACTTGCCTTAATTGTCTCATTCATTTGAAATTGGACTTTCTTTTTGGCCTCCCACTTCTTGGTCTTACTGTCTCTAGAATTTGTTGTTTTTTAATTATTTTTTTTACTTTCATCCTTCATCTTATGAGTAATATCCTTTATGAAAATACCAAAAGGCTTACCAATTTCATTGTTAACTATACTACTTCTCAAACTGTAATTAATATGAACTCAAGAGACCATTTCTATTGTAATTCTATCAATCTCCTCTTTAGAAGGCTTTCTTATATTTATATGACCAACATCTAAGTATCTAGTACATGCCTTATCTTCATCATAGTCTTCATTATTTGAAACTATGTGTTGATGGTGTAATTGGTAAACAACTCTCTAATTAGCAATGTCATTCTCATGTTCTTCTAGATTAGAATCTTCATAATCATCATACATATTAACCATATCACAACTTATATCATCATGATTCTTTTCTTCTTCTTCCTCCTCATTCTTCACACTTTGATATGTAGCAAATGATTGGGCTACTACACAATAGTCTAAAGAGTGAGGTGATTGGCATGTGATACACCATGACACATCATTAGTAATGTTGATATAACTTCTTTGTAGAGGGTCAAGGGTACCCTTATCTTTCATATTTTGAGTCTGGTTGGGAATAGGTTTACCATCTTTCCAATGAGTAGTGTATGGATAGTTTTGTGATCTTGGTTTCCTATTAAAATGATTGTTGTTCACTGGGGCTTTTTCTATAGCATTATGTTTGTGTTTATTGAAGGCTGGTGGGTCCATCTTTGTCAATAAATTCAACACTTGACCCATTGTGACTTCCTCAGACTTCTTGCCTATAGGAGATTTATCATTTTCTTTCTTATTGTTCTTAGAGTTGAACAATTTTGGGTCATCTCTCCTTCCTACCTTACTAGATGTTTTTCTATTGTTCTCAATATCCATAACTATCTTGTAAGCATCCATTAAAGTTTTGGGATCTTTGTCTCTCAAATGACAAGTCATTTTACTATCAAAGGCATTAAAGTCTGTGGTAAGGCATACATCTTCATTTAATCTCATTACTTGAAATATCTTATACATTCCCTTCTAAAACCTTACATTGAAATCAAAGGTAAATTCATTAGGGTTATTTTTTATGTTTTTGAAATCATTCAACATGAAGCCAACATTAGTGTTATCTCCATATTGTTCTTTGAATAACTTTTCTAGATCACTCCATGAACTAATGCTATCATCTGGTATTCTTCTAAACCAGTCCCTTGCATCTTTAGTTAATGAGTACACAAAGAAATTCATCACTGCATCATCATATTCTACTTCAAAATCATTTAACATGTCTATGAAAATTCTTAAATGTTCCTCACCAGTAACAACATTATTTCTTAAAAAAATCACAACATTGTCTCTTAAGTCAAATGGTATTGGATGTGGAAAACTAGGAATACCTAAGAATGACATTTGTCTATACTTCTCCATGTATATAAGTTTCTTCTAAAAACCAACAATATTTTTTGTACTTGTTGCATTGGTCTGGTTGTGGACAATACTTTGAGACTATTGTGTTTGAACAATGGGGATCTAAGTACTAGTGGTAGATGATGAAATAGGGGTAGATTGAGACATATTTTGATCAGAGACTACTAGTCCATAGGTGGGTATAGAGGTTGTGGCCTTGGTGGATAAATTAGGCCATGAGGCTAAGTTAGAATTAGATTTAATGAATTGAATCTTCCTCCTAGTTTCTACTACCTAGGCTCCATTTTCAACCTTCTCAAGCTCTTTTGCTAGATCCTCCTTCTCCTTTTTGGCCTTTTCTAGATCCAAATCTAACTTAGACATGGGAGGGTTTATAGATTTATTTGGTACATCTTAAGGTGCATTTATCTAGATTCCTATAGCTTTACCTTTCCTTTATCTCTTGGTTTGACAGTTGGCTCTACATGTTCTGTTTGAATAGGCTTATAGGGTTGAACTTGAGATATAACAGGTTATTTCCTCTAGCTTATGAGTTTTTCTTATTCCAAAACCTTGGATCTCAAACTATCTATATTCCCAAAAATATCACCATGAAGAATTGAAGTCCTTTCTTCTAATTTTTTGTTGTTCCTTTAGGGTAGCCATCCTCCTTAGAAAATTATCTCTCTCAATGAGAGCATTCAAAGTGACTTGTTATGTTTCTTTCTCCAAATGAGCATGTTTGGCTTCTTCTTTAGCAACCCATTTCTTTAGAACTCCTATATCTAAGTATACTTCCATTGGATCTGTAGAAGTTCCTTCTAAATTAGCAATGTCATCAAGATCTATAAAGTTTGTTTCTACATATGGAGTTGCTCTAGGATTAAAAGGGTCTTCCATAATTTTCTTATGTCCCAACCTATGATTCATTTCATCTATGAGATCTGGTCTATGTAATGCATCTCCCATTGAATAAATATTTTTATCCTAATAAGCTTGCTCTTCTTGTAATGGGGTAGTAAACATCCATCCTAAGAGTCTGGTGGTTTCTAATTCAAAGCTTAATGAAGAGGATTCTCTCCCTATCATAGGCTGGTATTGGGAGTTTACTGATACACTACCTCTTGGTTTCCAAGTAGGAGTTAAGTTTTCTTTCTTCCTACCACCTTGAGGTAAATCAATATATAATGGTACTTTTGGATTGGCTTTTGTATAAGCATGTGTACTTTTTCTCTTGTCTGCAAATTACTTGTCAATAAGCACTAGTTTCAAAACCTTGACTAAGAAAATGTAACATGAAATAGCTTTTAACTTAGGGAAAATATCACGAGATAATATGAATAAATTTGATGCCCAAGGAAACCAATCACAAAGAACATGGGACTGCAACGCTTGCTTAATATAAGACATTTTGATAAGGCAGTTTATGTCACTTTGTATCGATGGTACTGGATACTTTCTCCTCTTTAAATTCTCAAGGTTTCTCACCAGAAAATTCCAATATAACAATGAGCAATCACTAAAATAAATTGGCAAACACATATACTGATGGGGACACAACCCAACAACTAGAATAGACACAATAGAAAGGGGAAACTATATTAACTAAGAAAATAAGCTGGTACAAACAGTGCAGAGAAAATAAACTCAAAACATGCCCTGCGGGCTTACAATAGCATAAATCTGGAGAATATTTCTCCTTTTAGCACCTCCTCTCAAGCTCCAATCCGAACTGCCTTTTACAATGCCAGAAATCTCCTTAAATAGACCCCAGAGGGTTAAGGACTAGGAGTACATTCTAGAAAGTGCTAGTAGGCATCCACCGATAAAATAGAAGGTTCTGAAAGCTGCGTTAGAAGTTGGTGCAATTCTAGAAGAATCCAGAAACGGTAGCCGAACATCTGGGAGGCATAACTTTTGAACCGTAACTCCGATTGACGAACCGTTTACATTTTCAGAAAGCTCTCGAAGCGCTCTATAGCCCTATGGACTAGCTTCACTCGTCCCCCATTTTTAGACCCTTTCTAAGGTCATTTAATGCTCCAAACCTGACTTTGAAGCATTCTTAGGGGGTCTCCAAAACTCAAAAAATTGCAATAACTTTCAAACCATGGGGCCTTTTGACCTGATTCTTTTTCTGGAATGCTCTAAATCTCGATTACATTCATCTGGCCAAGTCACACCTTCTAGGTCACCAAAATGATGGTCAAATTGCATGCTCCTATTTTTTCAGGATTTTTAAATGCACTGATAGTTGAACTATGAGAGTTGGAAACTTTATTTGAGCCAAATGGGTATCCAAAAATGCAAAGACATAAAATAGAAACTAAGTCTAAGTACATTTTTTTGGGTGACACAGGATTGCCCTTATACCTCTGGATGCTCCTGCATCAGACACCCAGGGTAGATTGAAAAGTGACCCTGTCACTTTATGGATGGTAGAGGAAATCCCAAATGGGAAACCTCAGCTGCTGAAATCCAAGTTGAGTCTTCGATCGGTCGTCCTTTCCATTTGACCAAATAATCTTCATACTGCCTGTTTCTGGTACTCCTACCCACACGATGATCTAGAATGTCTTCTATCTCCTCCTTCTTAGAAGCAGGAATTGGACATGGCTCTAAAACCAGCTCCTCATCAGTACCATCATCATGATACTCTGTCAAATCTGCAATGTTGAAAATGGGAGAAATGTGAATACCATCTGGCAGCTCCACCTCATATGCATTTCCTGAGTTATGTTTCTTCAAAATTTTGCAGGGGCCAAATTTCTTCATTTTCAGCTTGTTGTAAGTACCAACTGGAAATCTTTCTTTTCGTAAGTGCACCATGACAAGATCCCCTACTTGGAATTCCTTATGTCTTCTCCTTTGATCAGCCCTAGCTTTATACTCTTGATTCATCTTGATAATGTGTGCTTGGACCTCCTCATGCAGACGCTTGATGTGTTCAGCAAAATCCTCAGCTTCAGCACTTGTTCTCTCCCCTTGTTCTATCTTCCTCAATTCTGGTGCAGTCCTTGGGCTATTTCCATATACAATATGAAATGGTGATTTTCCAGTACTCCTATTTACAGAGTTATTATAAGCAAACTCTGCCTGTGGTAGAATCAAATCCCATCCCTTAGGCTTATCTCCAACTAAACATCTCAGCAAATTGCCCAGACTTCTATTTACCACTTCTGTTTGGCCATCAGTCTGTGGGTGATGCGTGGAACTGAATTTCAAGTCTGTTCTCAACTTCTTCCACAATGTCCTCCAGAAATACCCCACAAATTTAGTATCTCGGTCAGAAACTATACTCCTTGGAAGACCATGTAGTCTTACCACCTCTTTGAAAAACAAGTCTGCAATATGGACAGCATCATGAGTTTTATGGCATGGAATGAAATGTGCCATTTTGGAGAACCTATCAACCACCACGAATACTGAGTCATTCCCCTTTGTGTCCTTGGCAATCCAAGAACAAAATCCATACTTATGTCCTCCCATGGCCTTGATGGAACAGGCAATGGCTGATATAGGCCAGTATTTTGACTAAACCCCTTGGCAACTTGACAAACCTGGCAACTCTGTACAAACTTCTTCACATCCTGTGTAATTTGAGGCCAAAAATAATGTTCTCTAAGAATGGCAATGGTCTTATCCTGACCAAAATGTCCTGCCATCCCTCCACTGTGTTTCTCCTTAATCAGATTTTCCCTCATGGAACTCCTTGGAATGCACAATTGACTACCTTTGAACAACATGCCATCTTGAATCAAATAGTCTAACCACTTGGTTCTATCTACAGTAACAGGTTCTTTACAAGATTTCCATGCTTCAACAAAATCAGGATCCTCGGGGTACAAATTCTTGAGTTCATCAAACCCAACTACTTCAACCTGCATTGTTGTAAGCAACAACTGTCTCCTACTTAATGCATCTGCAACCCTGTTAGATTTTCCACTTCTATGCTTTAACACAAATGTATAACTCTGCAAGAATTCTACCCACTTCATATGCCTCTGATTCAATTTACCTTGGCTATTTAGGTACTGTAATGTCTGATGATCAGTATACAAAACAAATTCCTTTGGCAATAAATAATGCCTCCATTTCTTTAAGGCCTGAACTATTGCATAGAACTCTTGATCATAAACAGAATACTTCTTCTTTGCATCATTCAATTTTTCACTAAAATATGCAATAGGCTTACCTTCTTGGCTTAATACAGCCCCAATAGTGCTACCACTAGCATCACAGTCCACCTGGAATACTTTTCTGAAATTTGGAAGTGCCAACACAGGCTGTTCAGTCACCTTCTTCTTCAGCAATTCAAAACTTCTCGCAGCTGCTGCAGTCCATTTGAACTCCTTTCTATCCCCTCTAATTGTATCAGTTAGGGGTGCACATATGCCACTGAAATTCTTAATAAACTTCCTGTAAAAACTAACCAAACCATGAAATGATCTTACCTCAGTAGCAGACCTTGGAGTAGGCCATTCCAAGATGGCTTTTACCTTCTCTGGATCCATTTTGAGACCTTCAGGTGATATAACAAATCCCAAATAGACTAACTCCCTTTTTGCAAAGACACACTTCTTTAGATTAATTAACAGTTTCTCTTCCCTTAGCCTTTCAAGGACACTATGAATATGCAGTAAATGTTCTTCCAAAGTCTTGCTGAAAATTAAAATATCATCCAAATAGACAATAACAAATTTTCCCAAGAACTTCTTAAGTACCTCATTCATGAGCCGCATGAAGGTGCTTGGGGCATTCGTCAATCCAAAGGGCATGACTAACCACTCATAAAGACCCTCCTTGGTCTTGAAGGCTATTTTCCACTCATCTCCTTCTCGAATCCCTATCTGATGATAGCCACTCTTCAGATCTATCTTTGTGAAGTACTCAGCTCCACTCAAGCAGTTCATAAGATCATCCATCCTTGGCAAAGGAAATCGGTACTTGATGGTTATCCTATTTATAGCTCGGGAATTTGTACACATCCTCCACTCTCCATCCTTTTTTGGTGCGAGTACTGCAGGTACTGCACATGGACTCAGGCTCTCTTGAATCAAGCCCTTCCTCAACAACTCCTGAACCTGTCTATTTAGCTCCTCTGTTTCAGTAGGAGTCATCCTGTGAGCAGCCTTGTTAGGCAAACTAGCTCCTGGAATCAGATCTATTTGATGACTGATTTGCCTTACTGGTGGCAATCCATCTGGAACATTATCAGAGATAATATCTCCAAATTCTCCTAGTAAATCTGAAACTTCCAATGGTATTTCACTACTACCTTCTTTATCTTTCCTAGGAATCAAAGCATAGCACATACGCTGATGTTTCATGCCATCTAAAAACTTCCTTCCATCAACAAGACAAATCCTAGCACTGCTACATACCTTTTCACCTTCCTTTTTCATGGGCTTCAATTTGTGGCGAACTCCATCCTTTGTCAGAGAGTATGTGTTTGCATGTCCATCATGTATTGCATGTCTATCAAACTGCCATGGTCTACCCAACAATAGATGGCAAACATCCATCGAAATAACATCACAAAGAACTTCATCATGGTAACTCCCAATTTTGAATTTTACTAAACATTGTTCACTTACTAGGACCTTATGATCATCTTTTACCCAAGAAATCCGATAGGGTTGGGGATGTTTCTCCCTCTTGAGCTTTAGCTTAGAGACCATCTCTTCGGATACCAAGTTATCAGTGCTACCACCATCAATGATCACATCACAACATTTATCCTCACACTTGCATCTGGTACGGAACAAGCTCCTCCGTTGTCCTGGTTCATTTTCACCACTTAGTAGGACTCTTTCATTTACCAAGGTCTCTCCTCTTTCTGCATCCTCTGAATGTGATGATTGTGCATCCTCATCCACATGAGCAACCCTAGCTTGGCCCTCAGCTCTCCTATCTGTCCTTCCTTATCGTTGAGGGCATTCAAAGGCACGATGACCTTCTTCATTGCAATGGAAACAGGTACCACGGAAGCCTCCTCTTCCTTGCCCACGTCCTCTACCTCTTCCTCTTTGATTTCCAAAGTCTTGATCACGGGAGCGGTTGAAACCCTCATTCCTCTGGTTCCTGCTAGTACCCTCATCTTCATTTTTCTTTTGAGTTTCATTGCGGCCTCCAGATGATCTACTGCTTCCCCTTCCTCCTTGACCGTGCCCTCTTTGTCTTCCTTCAAACCTTTTACTCAGCTTCTCTTCAACTCGTAGGGCAAACTGGTATGCTTCTTCAACGCTGGTCATTCTTACCAGACTTAGTTCTTCCTGGATGCTAGGTCGTAACCCACTGATATAACGAGCAACCTTCTCCTTATTTGCTTTTGCATGCCCCGCTCTAATCAGGAGTCGGTAAAACTCCTCTGTATATTCTTGGACTGATCTTCCTGTTTGCTTTAACCCATGCATCTTCTTAAACAGATCTAGCTCGTAGTCCACAGGAATGAACTGCTTCTTCAATTTGTCCACCATGCGATCCCATCTTGTGATCTTCTCCTTTCCTCTTCTAAGTCTTTCCAGTTGAATCTCTTGCCACCAGATTTTGGCATGGCCTTTTAGTTTGGCCTTTGCAAACTTAACCCTATCTGGGTCCCTTATATCCTCATATTCAAAGTATTCGTCCAGTTCATTGATTCAATCGATCAACTCATCTGGTTTCAAATTTCTCGAAAATATACCCACTTCAATTGTAGGTCTTTTCCCAAACCTAGAAATGGCCCTAAAAAGCCTTTCCTCTACAGGATTCAGAACTTCCCCATCAACTTCCATTACTTCCTCTTCATTGTCATCCTCACTATTGTCATCTGCGGCAATATTTTCTCCTCTACGAAGCTCCTCTTGCAATGCTTGTACCTGTCTCTGGAGGGCTCTAACCTCCTCAAGATCAATAGCTCTGGCCCTTCCACCACGCTCTCTTCGTGGAGGCATCTTCTAACTCGAACCCACAACCACACAGTCCTAGTGCAAACTGCCTCACAGTCGGCGCTCTGTCTACACACTCAGGAAAACCGGCTCTGATACCACTTGATGGGGACACAACCCAACAACCAGAATAGACACAATAGAAAGGGGAAATTATATTAACTAAGAAAATAAGCTGGTACAAACAGTGTAGAGAAAATAAACTCAAAAGATGCCCTGCGGGCTTACAATAGCATAAATCTGGAGAATATTTCTCCTTTTAGCACCTCCTCTCAAGCTCCAATTCGAACTGCCTTTTACAATGCCAGAAATCTCCTTAAATAGACCCTGGAGGGTTAAGGACTAGGAGTACATTCTAGAAAGTGCTAGTAGGCATCCACCGACAAAATAGAAGGTTCTGAAAGCTGCGTTAGAAGTTGGTGCAATTCTAGAAGAATCTAGAAACGGTAGCCGAACTTCCGGGAGGCATAACTTTTGAACTGTAACTCCGATTGACAAACCATTTACATTTTCAGAAAGCTCTCGAAGCGCTCTATAGCCCTATGGACCAGCTTTGCTCGTCCCCCATTTTTCGACCCTTTTCGAGGTCATTTAATGCCCCAAACCTGACTTTGAAGCATTCTTAGGGGGTCTCCAAAACCCGAAAAACTGCAATAACTTTCAAACCGTGGGGCCTTTTGACCTGATTCTTTTTCTGGAATGCTCTAAATCTCAATTACATTCATCTGGCCAAGTCACACCTTCTAGGTCACCAAAATGATGGTCAAATTGCATGCTCCTATTTTTTTGGGATTTTTAAATGCACTGATAGTTGAACTATGAGAGTTGGAACCTTTATTTGAGCCAAATGGGTATCCAAAAATGCAAAGACATAAAATAGAAACTAAGTCTAAGTACATTTTTTTGGGTGACACAGGATTGCCCTTATACCTCTGGATGCTCCTGCATCATATACTGACAACACCAAAAATTGCAATGCTTCTCACAAATAAGCATGTGTTAAACAACTCCCCAATAGAGTTGCCTTTTTTTGGTGTTTTAAACTACCAAGTAATAAGATACCTTATACCAAGATGGTGAAAATAAAAATAACCTAAGGATTAGCTACTTCCTATGCTCAGCCAGATGGTCTTCAGATCTAAACCCAACTTCAAAAAAATCATAAAGATTTTCTACTCTTTTGGCTCTACAAAACCAAGGTGGATGCACCTAAGGGATAAAAAGATTCAAAGCTTGATACTATTTTCATATTTCATTCATTCAATGAAATTATATTACAATATTCATCCCCTATAGTAGATTGGTCACAATTCTTCTCAAATTTACAAGTAATTATGGGTAACAGTAGCTAACTAAAACAAAGATTATATGCAACAAGTATTGACCAACTATGATACTCTTCATACCATTAAAGTAAAATTGATTTTGATTTTAAGATTTTTCTTGATGTTTATCTGTGATCTCTTCATATGCAAATTGAAATAATTGATTAGTGCCTCACCCATTGGGATTCAGAGTCTACCCAACTATTTTGACCTAATGGATTGCATTACAATCAATATTATCAGCAATCTTCTATAAAACTCATTCTTATGCATATCTCTCTTACTGCCTGGAAATCCTATCATACCACTGAAGCATTTACTTAATTCATTTAATTAAAAGGAATTGTGAACTAATATACAACCTATCCTAGTTATATTCAGTTGAGAAAGGCTTTGCCTATACAACCTCAAAATAAATAGTCAATAAAAATGGAGATAAGATTCAAAGAAAATAGATATGGTTGATAGTTCATCTTTGTATTAATTCTCTTTGAAAATTCTATAACATTGGGATAATACTCAAAAAAATTCAAGACAAGACACCATAATCCTAGAAAATTAATGTATTCTTAGACTTGTAGAGAAAACACATCACAAAATTGGCATCAAGGAAATAGGACCAAATAAAACTACCAAACTAAAGTTGTAAAATAGTTCAGACCCCCTCTCTAGTCTTGGAATCTCACTTATATAGTGTGAGTTTCAACAAGCTTTAGGTCTAGAGAGTACTGATAGTTGTCCCTAAGACAAAAAGACATTTACAAAATTTATTGTCATAAAAGACAAAAATTGGTGCAAGAGAATGGTTTGTATTCTAATCTTTGTGATTGGGATTGATTATGATGCTTGTGATAGACCTATTTCTGACACTTGAAAACTAAGCTTAACTTGTGGTTCTCCATCCAATTCATCATGCACTAATAAATTGACAATTAAAATTGATTCTCCTGTTGCCATGTCATCAATTTGAAACTCTATGCTTGTTACTACAATTGATTGTTCATCTTTGTCATCTTCTACTTTAATTGATGCATCATTTGTTTGCAACTCATCTTGGTCCACCCCTCCCTCATTAGTTTCTCTGATCTCTAGCTACTTTGAATTTCATTTGTTAAAAATTGTGTCATCTAGCCAATCAAAACTCAATACCTCATGCTACTTCTTCAATACAAATTATTCTAACTTATTTATTTCAACAAATTCTTTCCTAGTAGAATTATATAATATTTGCACTTTAACAACTTCCTCAATTGATTTTTCCCAAAGTATATGCCCTTTTTCACTTATAATCCCATTTATTCTAAGCCATAATAGATCATCTAATTCTTTGGCCCATTCTTACTTTTCTTTTAATTTATCTATTTTTCTAAGTGCATGGGGAAGAGTTCAAATTTCTCAGCAAGATACTTTGATAGACAAATTATTATCCTCTTCTGCATTGCAACCCTCTTATCATAAAAATTAGATAGATCATTAGTCATACCAAAGGTTTTTTCTATTTTTTCACAAGACAGACTAATGACTGAAACACATAAAAGGGTGACATCCTTATCCCTACTACCCCATTTACTCATAATGGGCTTCAAAGAATCCTCACCACCATTTATTTCATTCTACATGTCCATTATATTCACCAATTGTTCATAAAATTTTAGCTAGTCAATCTTATCTGCCAGATACAAGATTTTTTCCTAATTTTGTCCTCATATAGGTCATTTAATTCTAAATGTAATGCCTAGAGTTTTCTCTTCTCTTCTTCAAACTCCTCATCTATATAAAATTTTGGTCTCTATGGAGTATCTAGTAGCTCTACAAGGGGAGTTGATTTAAAGGGCTTAATTGGAGGACAAGGATAAGCAACCCTAGGCTAGCTGGATCCTCCCATTTTTCTCCTTGCAAGTTGCTTATCCATTTGAGCCACCTAAGCTTCCAACTAATGTATTTTCCTTTTTCCTCATGTTCTTTCAACATCTCTTCAAATTTAGCATTGAGCTCCAAAAATTTGTTTTTATCTTTAGCAGCAACAACAACTCCAAAGTTCACCATTTCTCTGGTCATTTTGGATACTTTTTCACTATCCATTTCCTCTGCTCTATATACCATGAGGCTGCCTGTATGCTTAGCATCTAAAATTTCTTGCATCCTAGTCTTATCCCTTTTCTTAATAGACCATATCACCAATGCTTGATGATCATCACTATCTTTCAATCCCTTATGTTCTTGCAAGACCTCTTCTTCAATTTTAAACTGAGTATCCTTTTCTTTCCTCATAGTATCAAAAATTGTGGCATTTGGAATGTCTCATTTACGTAGAATCAAAATTATTGAATATTTCAATAGTCTTATTCCCCCTTCAAGGGTTATTTGTGCAAACTCTTCCTTAAAACTAGCTTTGATTTCCTCTTCAATTTCAAAGTCCTTTATGTTAGGTTTCTCTTCTTTGATTAGTTTGCACTTGGCCTCAAAATTATTTATATTTGTTCTCCATAAGAATTGAGTAAATTCTCTAGAATTAACAAAACTTTCATCATCTATAATCTTTTTAGATGCCTGTGCTATTATAGGATCTATCTCCTTACCTCTAAAATCTTCCATAGTGAGAGCTAGTGTAGGCATAGGAGGTTCTTCAGGTACTCCTTCTTCATTATATGTAGTTGTAGCCACAATACATCTTTCCCCTCCTATTTGTCTCAACTGTTCTCTTAAGGATACTTCATCATCTATCCTAAGTGGAGACTGGGTAGGTGAATACTGTTCAATGTTAGAGGATGATCCTTGCTAAAAATTTTGTTTCTTCTGTGTATGTGTAGAGGGTGGGTTTTCAGACCTTGGTCTTTTATATGGATGAACAAGTTGTACACTCCTAGCCACTATGTACCTAGCCTTTTTCTACAATGTATATTGTCCTCATTTCAAAATCATTTTTCTTACCAAACTCTTTTCTACCTCAATGGCCTTGTTTAGGTATGCTTGTGTCATAATTTCTTTCTTTTCATTCAAAGTTTTCATAATCCTAGAAAAATTATCCATTAGCATGTCTAGTTTCATAGCATAATTTTTTTCTATTAGCTAGGGAATCATAATCTGGCTCAAAAGAATTTATGAAATCTAGGATTTTGTTGTATACTTTCTATTTTTCCTTCCTAAGCTCTTGCTCTTGTAATGAAAATTTATTTCTAACTATGTACTCTGGAAAGTATACCATTTTATTATGAGCTATAGCCTTAGTTCTTTCTCTGAAGAGGTCATAAAATCCCTCTAAATCTATAAAATGGGCATGGGAGTAAACCATTTGATATTTGCTAAAAATTTCTCTAAATTCCTCCATCCCTTCTTGACAAAAAATTTTTTGTAAATAATAGTAAGCTAGGGAAAGAAAGTACCTTTAGATTTACCCAACAATTCTCTCTCTTCAACTAATCCTATCTGCCATAGAAGCTTAACAACTCCAACTTTTAGATGCACTTGATAGGGTAGTACATGTGGTTTTCCCAAAAAAACATAAACTCTAAAAATAGTAGACACTACATATGAGATGATGTCTCCCTAATTATGACTCACCATCAATCATTTAGCATAATATTTCGGTCTAATCAACTCTAATAGAGGCTGTGGTATTCTAGGGTTATTCCTTATTAAGAACATTATGAGCCTAGAAGCAAAATATCTATCAAACCTGACAAAATTGGCATCAATAACCTCCCATGTCATATCAACACTCCATAGTTGGACTAGGAGCTTTCCTCCATCTCTTTCCAATTCCAACTTTGTTTCTTTAAAAAAAAAAAGTAACCCCCTTGTATAAGCAGATATACATCATCATGGAGTAGTAGCAAAAAGCCTTATCAACTTTAGCATTTGCAATTCCTATTAATCCACTATGAATTTCTTTTGCCAAGTGAGTAGAAAAGCCAAAAATTGAACTCATACCATACCAAAAAGTTTGAGCAATAATGAAAACAATGGAGCCTAGAATATGGTCTTTCTCATCTATTCCAAAGATTTTGCAAAGAGAGAAATATAATGCTTGCACTCTAGGGTTGAAATATTTTTTCAACAAAGGCTCTGTAGTGTTTTCTATAACCAGGGGCAATAATCAAATTTTGACAAAATCCTCTTGCAATGGTCCTCCCCTTAGATATATTCTTTGTGCATCATACCTAGCCTAGAGGTCTTCCATGTCTATCTTTTCATGGACTGCATGGTTAGGGTTTAACTTAAAAACTTCTCTAATCAGTTCTAGTGAAACCCTAAAGAGATTGTCACTAGCATGATTCTTCACAATTCTAGTAGTTGGATCATATTTCTTTCACATTACTGCTAGAAAATCATCATCAAAGAAAATTCTTGGGATGATTAATTTACCTATATCAAATTCCCATACATTGTTCAAGGAAGTAGCTAACCTTCTCTCTACGAACCATTTTATGAAAAGCCCTAATCATCCATTAGATACTTTAGCATCCCTCAACTAGTTTGATTTATCATAAAAACCCTCATTGACCAATAACCTAGGGATTTTTGGAATAAGCTCTTTTCCCCTAGCTAGTTCATTCATGGACTATGGCATTTTCTCTAGGAAATCATCATGCACAACTCTCTTCAAATAATCTAATTTCCCCAAAAAACCCCT
Source organism: Cupressus sempervirens (assembly GCA_028749045.1). Taxonomy (NCBI): domain Eukaryota; kingdom Viridiplantae; phylum Streptophyta; class Pinopsida; order Cupressales; family Cupressaceae; genus Cupressus; species Cupressus sempervirens. Next base: position 674,687,985 of record CM053786.1, on the reverse strand, counting down.
TCATGGAGGCATATTTGAAAATTATCATATGGTAAATATAACTTCTCAATTTTTCCAGAAGCTCAGAAGATTCACTCAATTCTCCTTTCTTTTTCTCCTTTGAAAATCACTACATAGTGAATTGAAACCCTTGCAAAATTTGGCCCTTAACTGTAAAAATCTTTGCGCTATGAAAATTTTGCAACCTTACTACTCAATAATGAAAAATTAGAAATTTTACTACTACATTAAGCTCACACGAAATAGCATTGATTAAAATTAATGCTTCAATAGTCATATTATGTGTCGTGCTATAAAATTTGAAATTCCACCATTGATCTTCAAGAATTGGATGACAGATTGAAACCCAAAAGACTGCATTAACCCTTTTTGGAAATGGCCACAAATCAACTAGACACTTCCCTGCATTTTTTTAAGTTTGGGTACTTTTCATATTGTAGGAAAGTGTTGATTGCCAATCTTCCAAAGATCAACAATCATGAAAACCCTTATAACTTTACAAGTTCACTTTTAATATCTTGGTCCCACTGATACAATCACCTTCCAACTTAATGAAAATGTAGACCACCCAACCAATTAGTATGAACCATCTCAACATGCATTCCAACTCAATGTGACTAAGAAAACCTTTGAGTGACTAGCCCCACTTGTCCACATGTCAACCAGGTGCTTCCCTATTTTTGTTAAACATCAGACACTTTCATAAAGTGGTAAAGTACCCTCTATCAATCTTTAAATGGTCAAGGGTCCCATACAACTCACCTTTTTCAAAATCTAGTCAGTAGAAATGACCAATGAAATGAGTTACCTTTTCTAGCATTTCCTAATAGTTTCCAATTGTTCTATCACTTTTTCAAACCTTGGGCTCATGACCTAACTAAGTACACATGTCACCAGGGAACTTTCTTGCATTTTATAAACCTCGCACATCTTCACATTGTAGGGAATTTCTCACCATAGATCTTCACAAGATCTAGGATGCGGTGTCATATCATTTAAAAGTAGTCCTATTGGTCACTTTGAGCAATGAAATAGCCAAAATTTTCCAACATGCATTAACAACACTTGACACTTATGAACCTGTTCTTATGTGAGGCCTCGCCCTGACCCATCCTAGCACCAAGGATACATTATTATTTTGATGCTCATGCTTTGTTATGTCAGAACATTATTGGATACATTGAACATTGTTAATCTATTTTTTTCGATGTGTGATGCTTACTTTAGTTATTTTATTTTTTCATTTAAATGCTTATAAATATGTATAACGATGAAGAAAATGTATGCAACACTAATACATTTGGTTATGCAAGTCGAAAGGTTAGAAATATGAGTAGAATTAGATAAACAACTATTTATTGAGAAATGGATGCTTTAATTTATATAATTCCTCTAATATTTAATTCACATTATGCATGTGGTTTTGGACCTACTGATGTGTGCAATGAGTGTGCAGGAAAATTAGCCAAGACAACTCAACGAAAAAGCAGAGCTAAACTACTTGTTAATTTTGTGCTAACCTTATATTGTAATCCTTTAAAGGTTGTAATTTGATCTTACTATTCTCCTAACTTTTAATTGTTCCTAATAAGCCTTTAAAGGCTTAGAAAACATTAAATTTAAGTACCCCTATGGGTAAGGGTATGGGTGGGGGTACTTTCCAACCCTTTAGCCTCCTAGGTTGACTGTTAGGGTCTCTTAAAAACCCTATTATAGGTTGATTTCGAAAATGGGTTGCTCTTTACTTGGGTTAGTGAAACCAAACCTCCATCTTGAGTTACTTGAAGCTTAGTGGAGTTAAGGACCATACTTAGAGGCATTTTTGGGGGGAGTTTAGTTTTTGTCACCCAATCCTCTAGTTTTGGAGGAAGTCATAAAGATTGAAGGAAGAAAGGGAAGCTCTTCTCAAACTACCATTGCCATAACTCTTTTATGAAGGTAGGAGTTCTTCATTCCATGAATGGTTCTTTATGTGTGTTCATGTTTTGAATCTTGCTGGAATCATGTTGGAGACATTGTGTAGATATGCATTTGTTGTTTGTGTGTTGGGGTGGATTTGGGAGGGATTTTATCTTGTTTCTTTTGATGTTATTCATATGCCTTCTTGGTGTGATGATTGTTTTTGAGAGGTTTTTATGGGGATGTTTTGGCAACACTCACCCTTGGATAGGGAAGCAGTGGCCATGCTTGGGGAAAGGGCATTAGTTGGACCTCAATAGTGTAGAGTCTCCTCTCATGGAGAGAGGAGGGAGAAAGGGTAGGGTGTATGGGCCCCTACTTGTCATCCCATACCTTGTTGTTATTGAGAATTCTTGAATGTGGAAAAGAATGAAAAATCCTTGTGGATGCCCTGAAAGGGCTAAGTGAAGGTATGGTGATTGACTTCTCCTATTGAGAAAATCCACCTTTCCCCTATATTGGTTCATTGTTGGACCTATTGTGCAACCGGGTGGGAATGCATGTTCAATTTTCTCATCTCCTTGTGTTGTTATCTCCATATTGGTTCTTGTCTTTTTCATGTTTTTCCTTGATCCAATGAATACATTTGATAAAAGTTCTCTTGTGCATGCCTTGAAGAAACTCAATGAATTATAATATTATGTAAGTTGTAATTGAATTTGATGTAGTGGCAAAGACATCGGGTTTTCTTACTGGTTCTTTCCCGATGGAGCCTTAAACCAGGATGAATAATAGAGAAAGAAAATGATCATGAATACCTCCTTGTATTGATCTTGTGTGATTTCAAATTTTGCATATGTTGTGAGAAAATAGATTGATGGATAATGTCATTTAATTATGAAGTCCCAAGTTTTTCCAATTATGTTAATGAAATTAAATTTGATATGATGAAGTTTTCAATTATATGGTTTAAGCATTTAGATGATGTAGAAATCTTATATTGTGATCCAAGTTATTTTTTTCTCCTTGTTAAGTTTCATAATTTCCAAAAGTCAATTGGACTAAGAACTATGCATTACCTTGAATTCTGGATAAATGGAACAATCACCTTGTTACATGTTGATTATTGAGGACTGAATTATGGAAGAAAAGAATAATTTCATACACATCTTTATAATAGTAAGTTGGATAAGGAAATCAAGGTTGTCAATAGATAGATATCATTCTTAGGGTAACACAAAAAAAAATGAAAGTATTAGAGATCAACACTTAAGAATAGAATTCAAAAAAATTGCATCTCCAGGCTTAAAAGAACTCTCTGGAAAATGTATGGAAAATATTTTAATTCCCCCCCCAAGGTCACAGAGAATATTCTCTGCATTATTCTTATAGACTGCAACTAAAATTAATATTAAATCTATAATATGGATATGAGTTGAATGCATTTTAAAGTTAAAATAATTAAATTTGCACTTTGTAGACATTTCTCAACAACAATACTTATTGCATTAAAAGCTTACCTTGACAAACAAGCATATATAATTCGCATCAGCAAGGGTCTGAGATAGTACATGGGTTGAATGAAGTTGGCAAGCCAAAAAATTAAAGTTTGACAAGAATTCGAATCATTCCTTAGCCACCTTGGATCTCATGCTCCTATGTCATGTTAGTTGAGAAGGAATGGAATTAAAACATGGTAGGTTTTTTAAAAAAAGGTTCCTCCCCACCCATCTCTTACTTTTATCTCCTTCCAAGACTAGGCGTGAACTTCTTCCCAACTGCCTGCCAGCAAGAGAGCACGTAACATCTATGACATGTCATGTCATCAAGTGGATGGAGGGGGGGCAAAGTAAGTTCTTTCATTAATTTCCTTACCTTGCAAACTATCTACTCCATTCTCCTGCTAGCGCTTACCTCCTTACTGTAGGATCATGCAATGAGGAGAGGGGGCGGGAACCAAGTCTGCACTATGTAGACATTGGACAGTGCAAAGCCTTGGGAAGTGGCCCATGCATGAGGTGAGCCACTTGGCTTAGGTTGTGGGGGAGGGTGGTCATAGAATGTTGGGTAGTTTGGTTAGGATGTTGGTTGGTGGGTAGGTGCCACGTAGGATGGGGTTAGTGGGAAGTTAGTATAGGTAATTATGTTTTAGGATAGTAAGTTAGTTTTGTTTTTTCAAAGTTGTTAGTTAGTGTTAGTTTAGTAAGTTTAGATGTTAAGGTTAGTTTAGAAAGACTTGTTTTAATTTAAATGTTAGCTACTCTTGTGTTAGTATTATTTGTTTTTCTTTTAAAATTTAGTATACATAAAAAATAAAAATAAATAAAAGAAAAGATGGGTAAAATTTTAACATGTACTTGTAATCATGAATTCATATAGTTAGTTAATGCTAATATAGTCTAGATTAGTTTTAAGTTTATGTGATGGTTGTTTCATATTAAATATAGTTTAGTTTATTTTATTTTATTCTGATTTGATTTAAGTTAGTTTAGATTTATTATATTATTAGTACATTATATCATAGATTGTAAGATTAGATAGATTGAACATTGTATTGGTATCAATAATATGGATTTAGATTTATAATAGTGTTATATAAAGTTTAGTTTCACTTATGGATTTAATTGAAATAAATCTAGTCTCCAATTTTATTTGAAATTGATAGATTAGTAAATGAGAATGTTATAAGTATGTTAGAAAAGTTATAAAAGTTAGTGTAAACTTGGGAAGTAAGGTTTCTTTTTAAATAAAAATAAAATAAATAAAACACAAAATAAAAATATTGTTAGCATGCGTGGACTAATGGGATTTTAAATTAATCTTCTAATGTAACGAATAAAATGTGGAGTCCTACCCATCATCATCCATAGGGGGTAATATTTTAAGAAAGTATTAAAGTTAATTGATGGATTAGGTCCTTAGTTAAATGGATTAGTTGTTGATTTAATTAATTGACTTATTAAGAAATTTTCAGTTCACCCTGATAACCCCACTAACGAAATGTCCAAACTAAGTTGTATCTTTATTTATATCGTTGGGAACTTGCATCTAAAATATTTTATGACCTTAATATCATTCTATTTTTAAAAAAAAATTATGTGCGTTTTTGGCCTTATATTTTGGGCATGACATCTTACACATCAAGCTTTTATGGTGCATTAGGGAACTAACATCACCAAGGGCTATGTGTCATGTAGGTGCTTCCCCACATTTGCTAAAGGTTGAGAAAGTTTGTAATGCAGGAAAGTGCTCATCATTGATCTTTCTAAGATCAACGGTTAGCAAGTGTAAACCCTATAGTGGTTAAAACACTTCAGATAATAATAAGGGTTTAACAGAGGGTAAAAACCATGGTTAAGACAAAGGTTTATGGCAAAAGATATATTTTTTTGGGAAAGTAAATTTAAAATAAATATGGGAAAAGGTTAAGGTATAACCTTAAATTAAGAATCTTCCCATGCTATTTTCAAATAAAATACTACTTTCTAAATCTTTTGAAGACTAGGGCACAACAACAAGGGTTTCATGAAATTTTAATAATTTCATCTACGATTTTTAACACATGTTACCTTTAAACATAAAACCACTGGTTCTTTCACTATGGAATGTAACAAAATTATGCAAGGTGAAAAAAAAAGCCAACACATCCTTTAGCCATTTTACCTTTCAAAAAATTTTGATTGGTTAACCTACTTTTCTTAGGATTAATGTGTTCTAAAAAATGTGTAATCTTCTGCTTAAATGTCTCTGCAATCTTTAAATATTGTGTAAAATTTGGTTTAAATGATTTACATAGGTTTTTATGCTATTACAAACTCATATATCAAAATTGGTTACTAGGCACTTGAATGTTTTGACACTTAGTCACAACTAACATTCCTGTTGTCACTTAACTTCTATACACTTGACATATACTATCTCACTCGACATTACCTAGCTTTCCAAATGCTCAATCTCTTCTTTGTTACTCGACATGTATACTAACTTGGTCTCTACTAAGGTGCTCAAAAACCTTTGACTAGGTCAGCATAAGATAAAATATATAAAATTCCTTTGTAGCCCAGCCTTCTTTGGATGGCTTAGTCACATTGATGATCATCCATAACTTCCTTGGAAATGACTAAGTGTTAGGCACTAATAGGCAACTTGGGCTTGGAGATCAACAACAAGATATTTGGGGATTGGTAAGACAATAAAGATGGTTTTAGAGAGATACTTTTGACTATAGATATATAAGGATGTTCACAAGATGGTGAAGAGTTACAAGATATATCAAGTTGCTAAAGGGAGTAGTCAAAATGTTAAATTATATAAACCTTTTCATATTCCTTGTAGCCTTGGGAAGATATGGATTTTATTTTAAGATTACCTACTAATCAAAGAGGTAATGATTATACCTTTGTAGTGGCTGACAAATTTTCTAAAATGACACATTTCATACCTTAATGTAAGAAGAAATCAAATGTAGTATACAGAAGATTTATTATTCAAAGTGATTGTGAGACTACATGGATTTCCCAAGACTATTCTTTCAGATGGAGATACAAAGTTTACTAGTATTTTTGGAGGACTCTTTAGAGAAATTTGAATGTTAATCTTAAGTTTAGCTCTACATTTCATCCATATACTGATGGAAAAACTAAACTTGTGGATATAAGTTTTTGTAACCTTTTGATATGTTTGATCAAAGATAGACCTTCTAATTGAGATTTGATCATGGAAAAAGATGAATTTTCATATTAAAAACATATGAATAAAAGTAATAAGAAGAATCCTTTTGAGATTGTAAGCAGCATGAGTCCTAAAGGAACTACTAAATTAAGGATATTAGATGTTAAAGATAAGAATGGTACTAAAGCTGAAGTATTTATGGAATTTATGAAGAATTTTTATGAAGATGTGAAAATTAATCTTTTTGATAGTAATCAAGGATATAAATATAGAGTAGATAAGAAGAGAAGACGTAAGACTTTTGAGGTTGGAGATGAGGTAATGGTACACTCAAGGAAGAGCATATTTTTGGTTGTCAGATATAGTAAGCTAAAGATGAAGAAGTTTGGACCTTGTAAAATCTTGAAGAAACATGTGGTGGTAATGCTTTTGAAGTTGAATTTCTTGAGGATATGGGTATTTCACCTATGTTTATTATTTCAAGACATCTTTTGAGTATCATAAATTAGATGAAGAGATAGATGAAAGATTGATTATCATAAGAAGAAGACATAGATAATTGATAAAATTTTGGTTACCAGAATTAGTAAGAGCACTAGGGGAAAAGAGTATAAAGAATACTTGGTTCAATGGCAGAATAAAATTATTGAAGATAGTTCTTTGATCACACAAGATGAATTGGATCTTTATGAGTTTATAATAGAATTAGGGCTTCTTGATGTGGACATCAGCTCTTTATTTACTAAGTTTTTTGATGCAAGAGCATCTTGGGGACTTTGGCAATATCGCATCAACCAAAAAGATTTCCTTTCATTATTCCTATCTTATGTATGGATTAATGACCATTATTTTTCATATTTTATCTTTCCATGAAATTAGCTCCTTAATGTAGACCTGCCATGGATCCTTCCCCTAAGATTGTAGAATCTAATTCCATCATGTGCGAAAGTTATCCTTCTCTTTGTTTGAGGCACGCTAATTTATTGGCAACTTGAGTAATGTATAGGTTTGGCTTTGGTGAGGTTTGTGTGACATCTTGGAATTTTGTGCACTTGGGAGTCTCTTCCAAAATCATGTTTGGGCCTATCCTTATCACCACATAAGTTAATTTTCTTAATTGAAAGGTCATTGGACCTCCTTTAGGGAAGGACATATACTTTTATAAAAAAATTACTTACAAGCCAACCTATGGTCTTGTTGGCCATAAAAGTAGAGATCTAGGATTAGGAAAAATATAATGAAGTTATTTTTATCATGAATGTTGATGATATTCCTATAGGAAAGTATATTAGGATTATTAGAGACATGATTAAGAGCTTACAAGTTGAATTCATAACATTATTTTTCATTGATGCCAACATACTAATTATTCTATGAAGACTAATAGAGCTATAGAGGAAGAATCATTTGGTGTGGTTCATGAGATTAAGATCATCTTATGTGTACTTGAGGATATCTTCCACATTATGTTTATATACTACACCTAAAAGTATGTATGGAAATATGAAGACTAGATAGAGCTATGAAGATTTTAGTGAAGGAAGCTTTTAGAAAGAATTTTTGGAAAGAGGGTAGTATTATTTTGATTATATATCTTCACAGGGATGTAACTAGCTTAAGAAGACTAAGATAGAGGTTAAAGACATGTTAGAGATGGCCTAATTATGAGGGCATAATCTGAATATCACTGAGTGAAAAGTTATAAAGATAGTGAGCTGATAGTTTGTTTATAATCTTGGATAAAATGTAAAATTATAATATAACATGTATTGTAATATCTTAAGATGGTCCTATGTTATTATTTTAAATTGGGAAAGCCTCAAGGATGACTCAATAACTTGTCTTAGGACTTAGTATAAATGAGATATGTTTTTCTTGGATCTAAAGTAATAATATGCAATCATATCTTTGTAATATATATTGTGTGATCTTGATATGAAAACTTGTGAAGATTAGAGTAAAGTTTGGTGTGGTTGAGGCACAGTGAGCTTACAAAGAATTGTATATGGAAAGAAATTTTTTTGGTTTGATAGTTGTTGTTTTATATTGTATTCTTTGAAAGGAATTTAGTAGTAATGATATTTGGACAATGGGTTCAATTTTCCTTTGTTTAACTCTTAATAGGGTTGGCACAGCTCCAAACATGGTTGGAATCTCCTAATAGGGATTTAAAGTCTCCTAAAAAGGACTCATATGTACTGATTATATTTTATTGATTCCTAATAGGTTTTATCCTCCAACAAGGAACTTTTATATTATTACATCATTTTATGGATACCATACCCATCGAGATTTACCCTCCAATCATGGGTTTCCCTAGTTAAGATATCTAATTTTATTGTTCATGGTTATCTCTCTATGGCTATTACATCTACTATTTAAATTTTTTAGAATTAATAAAGATATTGAGAGTTGTTTTAAGTGCATAATTGATTCAACACCCCCCCCCCCCACCCCCCCTCTTAGTTATCTTGGTGGACTTTACTTTGTAATAATTTATATCAAAGTATTAGGTCCTTCAAGGAAAAGCAGCTTAACAAAATCTATGACATACTTTAGGGAAGATAATCCAATTTTTTATGGAGTTAGCTATGAGAGATGGAAAGAAAAGATGAAGACACATGCACTATGTATGGCTCCAAAATTTTGGTTGGTTACTACAAATCCTAAAACTAATATTGAAGAAGACAAGCTTGAAGGATGTGAGGAAGCACAAAAAGATCTATTTATGTAGAATATTCTTTTTAAAGAAGCATTGTTATTATCTCTTCCTAAAACTAAATATGGAGATATAAAATATTTAATTCTTGCTAATGAGATTTGGAATGTTTTGCAAAGTACATTTGACAATAATGAACCGAATAAGAAGGATAGACTACAAAGTTGGGTATGTTTATTTCAAGATGCTAGGATGTTGGAAGATGAAAATGTAATAGGATATTTTGCTAGAATATTAGAGATTGTCATAGAAACAAAGAATTATCGAAGAGAAAATTAAGAAGATGAAGTTTTATGGAAAATATGGACTCAAACTCTCTTGAATCAACCCCTTTTACAACAACTCATGCACTTGTCTATTCAACTCTTCACTTTTTTTGGTGTCATTCTATGTGCTTCCTTGTTTGGAAAACTAGCTCCTGGAATCAAATCCATTTGGTGAATGATCTTTCTCATAGGGGGTAGTCCATGAGGTACATTATCTCACATAATAGTAGGAAAATCTCCCAAAAAATCTTCAACTTTTGTTGGTACCTCCTCATTTTCTTCTTTACCATCTTTTGGGATTACAGAAAAACACATATGTTCATGATTCATACCTTGGAAAAAATCCTTTCCATCAATAAAATATATTCTAACAACACTACATACCTTTTCTTCTTTCTCTTTCAATGGCTTCAACTTATGTTTCACTCCATCTTTATTCAAAGTGTAAGTATTTTCTTACACATCATGTAAAACATGTCTATCAAAATGCCATGGCCTACCCAGTAATATATGACATATTTCCATAGGTATGATATAACATAGCATCTCATCCTAGTAGCTTCCAATCTTGAACTTTACTGAGCATTTCTACATAACCTTGACCTTGTGGTCATATTGCACCCATGCAATATGGTATGGATGTGGGTGCTTTTGTCTCTTTAGTTTCAACTTTGTGACCATCTTTTCTAACACTATATTGTTATTTTTTCCACCATCAATGATCACATCACAACACTTATCATCACATTTTCTTTTGCAATGATTGGAATTGTTCTCTATTGTTCTAATCTTAGAAATGATTGGAATTGTTTCCCCTCTAGTTTTGAGTGCTACTTTTAGCCTCATCCTTATTCTTTTGATCAACTTCTCCTCTACTCTTAGGGAAAAATAGTATGCCTCCTCAATACTATTCATTCAAACTAGGATTGGCTCCTCCTAAATTCTTAGCCTTAACCCATTTGAATAACATGAAAATTTCTCCATATTAACTTCCACATAGCCAATTATTATGAGAACTCAATGGAACTCCTTGGTATACTCTTGAGTAGATCTTCTTTCTTTCTTCAACCTTTGCATCTTCTTCAACAAATCAAGCTCATAATCCATAGGAATGAACTATCCTTAATTTTAGCTATCATTTTGATCCCATCTGGTGATTTTGTCTCTTCCTCTTTTATTTCACTCCAATTGGATCTCCTACCATGAAATCTTTGCATGACCCTTCAATTTGGCCTTTGCAAACTTGACCCTATCTAGATCTTTAATATCTTCATATTCAAAGTACTCTTCCAATTCATGATCTAATTGATCAATTCCTCTAGGTTAATATTTCCCAAAAATGTGGGAACATCAAACTTAGGTCTTTTTCCAATCTTACAAATGGCCTCCAAAATTTTTTCCTCCTCTAGGTTCAAAACATCATCTTCTACTGCTTGATTAGTGTTTCCTTCTTCTTCCCTTTCATCCTCACTTTCATCACCACATATGGAAATATTCTTTCCTCTATGCATTTTTTATTACAGTGTTTGAATTTTCCTCTAGAGGGCTCTAAAATCCTCTAGTGTAACACCTACGACACTCCCACCATGTTCTCTTCATGGAGGTATCTATATGCTTCCACTAAAACCCTAGATTAAACTACCTCACAATTGGAGATCTATCTAAACACTCAACCCAAACCATGATCTTGGAGTGAACTACCTCATATTTGGAAAATTTTCCGCACACTTAGGAACTCTAGCTCTAATACCACTTGATGAAGGGTGATCCCATTAATACCATAAACACATAATAGGAACAAAGAAGTAACAATAATTTATGAAAACAAAATTTGGGCTTCTAATTATCACCACAAATGTGGAATAACAAAATCCAAAATTAAAATATGCTAACCCACAAGGGCACCTTCACTATATTAATATGTAAGACAAAGCTACGAACTATCACCTAGAATAGTCCTAGACAATGTTCAGGCATTTTTTAAATATGCAATCTGGAAAGGTTCTAGAACTCAAACTTAATACCTAGGGCTGATAGACCCGAAAAATACATATATAGTTGGCCAAATACATTTTTTGACATTTATTTTGGAAGTTTTGGTCAGCCCAACTTTAGGATGCCATAACTCTTGAATCATTGCTTTGATTGGTTATTATAACCACTTTTTAGAAGCCTTAGCTTTTTGATCTATAGGCTCAGATTTGTGCAAGTGCTCATTCATTGAGTTTTTGGGCCTCATCCAGGTACATTTAGGCCTTCAATGATGAGCCTGAATGTAATGAACCCTTTTTGGGTCATTTGTTTATTTATGACTTTTTCTTTATTTTTATTCCTTTTGCCATATTTTTGTTGATTGATAATATTATGGGGGTGATTCTTTTGATTGTCGAGATAAGACCTGATTTGGAAGTTCTGATATGTTTTCATTCTATGTGAATCTCATTATAAGCATAGTAGGTAAAGATGTAATAATTATTGCTTTTTCAATGATCTAATTAGTTTTCCTTTGCTGGATATTTGAGGTTGACAGTGGCCAATCTGTTTGGCTAATTAAATAGTAAATAGTATATGATCCTAACTCATAATTCATTGTACCAAATGTTCAATCTCCTCTTTGGTTGTGTCTCTTTTTCCTTCAATGATTCCATCTCTTTATCCAGGTTCCACTATGTGCCACTCATTTGAGATTTTCTCTGCTGAGTCAGATACCCCTGCTTGATGTATGCCTGCTGATGAAATTCTTAGGAAGATAATTATTCATGCTCCAATATGTTTTCCTTCTAAAGATATTGATCCAAAATTAGGTTGATCTTATATCTCCCATCCTTATAGAATATATGGTTGTGACCCTTAGTAAGAGTCACCGGTCATATACATTAAATTAGTTTACACATGATAACATTATATTTAGTTAATATATAGTATATACTTTTAACGATATGTATTTCATTTATATTTCAGATTATAATATATGATATACATTATATCAATTATAATAGTATATATTTAATGATTACATAATATTATATAATGGTTTGTTCTATGTATAGTCGTATAATAATTATCTTTTAATAACTCCTCTTAAAGATGATTGTGTTTATAAATCATTTAATATTTATAATAGATTATTATTATATATATAATAAACTATATTTCCAATTTTTACAATTTATTTATTTATTGTATTATTAAAATTCTATGTCATATCATTATATTAATGATATATATTACATAATATTAGACTATTTACTTTTATATTTGTATATTTATATTGTACTAAAATTTCATATTAATGGTTGTACCATATTCGATATAATATTATATTGATTAATTAATCAATCTATTACCTTAAGTTATTAATAATATTTATATCCAATGTAGGTACATTATAAAATCATTATTAGTGTTCGATATCATTTATAATCAAATTATTTATTTGTTATTTAATATAATATTTTATATTACAATTATGCTATAATATTATATATTGTTTTACATTGTCAAATATATCACTATTATAATAGATTATAATATTATTATTCTTAATTATTATCATTGTATAATATGTTATTCAAATATTCATATATCCTTAAATTTGGGCTCATGACAAGTCCGCCCTTCCACAAATTGCTTGCCCTCATGCAATTCCTACTTTCCACTCAACTTAAAGATCAATGGCCTATTCCTTGATCATTTTTATTTGGATTATTAAAATAATGATTATACTAACAAGATTATGAAATATAGATATATACAATGTATAAACCACTAATGCATAAAATCACAAAGTAGACACGAAGTATACATTAATGCAAGAAGACACGAGGCAAACACGAAGTAGACACATAAGTGTATGAAAACACAATGCATACATGATGAAGACAAATAATGCAATGAAGGCACAAAGCATACACAATGCAGACACATCATACATTCTTTGTTGATTCTTTAAATTTAATTTTCATAATGAAGTAGAGTAAAGGAAATCATTTATAAAATATACTTCCCTAATACGCCTTTTGATCATGGACCTACAACACAAATAACTATTAGCATATAATAGTTCTAAAGAAAGATGAGTCTTGTGGTGATCCTTTTTTCTCATTTACATAATCCTTTGGAAGGAATCAATTGTGATGACCCCTTTTTAATCTTTAACCTAATATTCAATTTTAGGCATAAATTAGGAAATCATCAAATTTAAACAACCTATGATCCTTTCTGCTATGAAGTTACATAAGGAGTTGAGTATTAACATTAATTTATTGGTTTTCATGGAGGATTTCTCCTCATAGTGTCAGGTCATCTTCTCTTATCCTGATTATGATCATTCTGAGAGGGTAGAATGACGATGTAGAGGGCACATGAAACAAGCTCCAAGCATATCTGACAAGTGCTTGAAATTACTCCACCTTTCCCCCCACCAACTCCCTATCTCAAAATTTCATAATGTGGATGAGAAGATGAGTATTAAATTTAATTTACTTAGTTCATTTGAAAGATTTCTTCTTATAGTACACAAACAACCTTCTCTCTCCTTGTTACGATCATCTTGATGGTAGAATGATGGTGCAGAGGGCACATGAAATAAGCTCCAAGCGTATCTAACAAGTGCTTGAAATTACTCTGCCTTTCCCCCCACCAACTCCCTATCTAAGATTGCATAATTTGGATGAGAGATAGACTCTCTATAATATAATTTAAATGTATTATAATTACTATATTTTCCTTAAATCAACATATTTATATTTCATTTTTCATATATTCTGATTTCATTTCTTTGTAACTAGAATCATTGATAGACTATTCAATATTCTTCACAATAACAAATGTGTCAGTAATAAGAAAGTATCAATTATTTCATAGCAATATATGCATAAAATATATATCTTACCTCATTACCCTTATGTGTGGAAGTGGTGATTATAGGATATTTATCCATTATTTACTCTTAACTACCTTAAGGATCCTTATAGATTCAACCACCTTTGCTGAATAGTTCCCCACTTCTAGGTGAATTAAGCGCTTTGGGAGAATAGGTCAATCATGGAGATGTACCAAAATAATTTTGCTCTAATGATTTTCCTTTGTGTATTTCCCTTTCTTTACGAGTTTTCCTCTAATGAAATTTCAGACTCCTTACCTTGGAAGTGTCAAACTCCCTCTGAATCTGATATCAATATCCCCTTTGCTACAAGACATACTCGAAAGAAAAGATCAAAGCAAGTGCTTGTAGAGAAAAACAAGAAATAAGAGGAAGATTTATATCATACTCAAGAATAAATAACTTTTCACAATAAATAATTCCAATATATATAATAATCTAATTGAAATATATACTTTAATACATATATTTCCAACATTTTATTTCCTTATCAAATAACTAACTATGATTATGAAATTTTGACTCAAAAATGAATAAGGAAACATTACACACATAGTTAGTTATCTACATAATTTGAATGATTTATTATTCATCATTTCATGATAATATATTAGTTCTATCGGTAATATTAAACATGACTTTCTTATTTATCATTAACTCTATTATATTCAGGTTCATATAATGTTAGAAATAATAGTAATGATAAATTTAAATAACCCTTATAAAAATATATGTACCTCATGGACTTTACACTTACCTATCTGCTAATTGTAGTGATTGCCAACACAACACAAGCAGTCACTGAGAATTTGATGCACAATGTGCACCTTTGGAAAATCTCAGTATTGTCAAATGCTTCTTTACTAAGGGGCAATGTAATTGTAGCACCATGACACCTCTCCACTTTGTAGTTGAAGGAGAGCATGATAGATTTGTTGTAGAACAAGCCCCGAGCATGATAGAGTTATTTGTGAAACAAGATAATTGCAGAGTGAGCCCTAATTTGGCTTTTGTGAATTCCACATGCCTTGGTTTTGTTGGTGTGTAGTTTGTGTTTATTCCAAATTTATTGATCCTCTCTTTTCTCCATTTTACCTTTATTTGTCACAGATGCTCCAATCAATTGTGACTACTGTGCCTATCATCACTGATGGAGGCTATTATTATATTCCATCTGAGATTCCAAATGTTGTTTGTTGAGTACATTGGACCACTGAGATTAAATGAAGGCCAATACGCTACCCAAGACACTTACAAAAAACTTCTCTCTAACTCATACACGTCATCTGTGTCTTTTATTCATCAATTTCTATAGTTATACTATATTCAATGGCTCCTATCTTCTATCAGACTGTTAAATGTAGATTAAACTCCAGTGTCATTGGAGCTTTAATGCAAGCCTGTATGTTCTCTTCAGGCCAAGGAAATATGCAGTGACCAATGTTACCTCTCATAATGCCATCTCTTGTTATTAATTCTTATGTATGTTGGAGATTCGACATCGAAACCAGTTTGGGTAATCAAGAGTCCGATCTGGTTGACTTTGTTGGCTACAAATCCATTTCAAAAAATTGGTGGCTTCATACCAACATCAAAATTTATATTTGAAACCCTAAGATGATACAATTCTTAAGGAGAAGAAATAGGAATCAAGAAAATGAAGCTGAAAATGGCTAGAATGCCAATCTTCCACCATGACTATCTGAGATAAATATTTTTTATTGACCCTGTTGAAATCTGCATTTTGGGCACACATTTCTCATGTATTCAAAACATCAACTACCCTACAATTTGTGGGACTATTCTGAGAGATTCTAAGCAGCACTCAAAGGTCATTCTAGCCTAACTTTAATTTTGGTGAGTTCTATTTGTGCATATTGGCAGGCAGCATTATAGTTTCAAGGCATGGATCAGCCTGCAAATTTGGGTGGCTTTCTTCTTGTCATGGCCACTGTTGGACGAAACTTTATTTGTCATCACCAATTTTGATATGTTTTGTAATTTCTTTAAACTTGCGAAAAGATGAAAACTCATGGTAATCTATCACATTTCAATACCGATTAGCATCTTTAACAACTTAATGATGAAATTGACAAAATTTGGAGAGCTTGACAATAGTGAGGAACCATGATTTTCTTTAAAAATGTCAATTTTGTTTCCACAAAAACTTTAGCAATCTGTTTGTTCCCCGATGATGCATTCCTTTCATGTTGGAGTACACTATGAATGTCATTCATTTGTTTTAAGTCTGATTCACTGATTTCTGTTTGGCCACTCAAACATTGAATATATAACTCTTGGAGTGAATATATATTAACACCAGCCTGCCCTATTTAAATCTACTCGCTGCCAGTTTTTGGTCCTTCGTATGTTTTTCTTTATAGCATTTTATTTTAATGTGCTCTATCCTTTTACACCATGCTCAAGTATTTTGTGATGGGACTAACTTCAACTCTTTTCAGTCATGAGTCATTGATTTCTAATTTATAACTTTTACATTTAAACTTGAGAAAATGGTGTAATGTCATAGCTTCATAAACCACATTGTCTTCCTTCCTTGTTTGGGTTTGCCATTGCAAATTGGGATTGATGAGGGTTCTTATATTCTAGTAATGTTGTTTGAGTGTTGAATCTCTAGACAAAAATTTCAAGAAGTAAACATAGCAATGGGACACACGAATCATTTCTATTATAAGATACCAAGTTTAGCCATTTATAGAGATTCCCAGGCTAACAGATTAATGTGCCCACTTCCTATCTTCACTCCTCCATATCAGACGCTTGTAATTTTCCTTATCACATCTTCCAATTGATTGCAGACTTCTCAGAGGTTTTCATAACTGTATCTAATATCTACATAATGATAATTCTATAGGTTTTCCTTTTACTTAGTTTTCAGATTTCCCTTCTTTCTTTTCTACAAATCTTTTGTACTATTCTGTATAATTTGATCATGTGCTTCAATACTGTATCTACTGTCTTTTTACCATTTTTCATATACTTTTTTCATATACTTCACTGATAACAATCATTATTTAATCTTCACCCTTTAGGATGGCAGGATCATGCTCTGATACTATTGTAATGAACCCTTTTTGGGTCAGTTTTTTATTTACGACTTTTTCTTTATTTTTATTCCTTTTTCCATATTTTTGCTAATTGATAATATTATGGGGTGATTCTTTTGATTGCCGAGATAAGACCCAATTTGGAAGTTCTGATATGTTGTCGTTCTATGTGAATCTGATTATAAGCATAGCAGGTAAAGATGTAATAATTATTGCTTTTTCAATGATCTAATTAGTTTTTCTTTGTTGGATATCTGAGGTTGACAGTGGCCAATCTGTTTGGCTGATTAAATAGTAAATAGTTTATGATCCTAACTCATAATTCATTGTACCAAATGTTCAATCTGCTCTCTGGTTGTGTCTCTTTTTCCTTCAATGATTCCATCTCTTTATCCAGTTTCCACTATGTGCCGCTCATTTAAGATTTTCTCTGCTGAGTCAGATACCCCTGCTTGATGTATGCCTGCTGATGAAATTCTTAGGAAGATAATTATTCATGCTCCAATATGTTGTCCTTCTGAAGATAGTGATCCAAAATTAGGTTGATCTTATATCTCCCATCCTTATAGATTATATGGTTGCGACCCTTAGTAAGAGTCACCAGTCATATACATTAAATTAGTTTACACATGATAACATTATATTTAGTTAATATATAGTATATACTTTTAACGATATGTATTTCATTTATATTTCAGATATAATATATGATATACATTATATCAATTATAATAGTATATATTTAATGATTACGTAATATTCTATAATGGTTTGTTCTATGTATAGTCGTATAATAATTATCTTTTAATAACTCCTCCTAAGGATGATTGTGTTTATAAATCATTTAATATTTATAATAGATTATTATTATATATATAATAAACTATATTTCCAATGTTTACAATTTATTTATTTATTGTATTATTAAAATTCTATGTCATATCATTATATTAATGATATATATTACATAATATTAGACTATTTACTTTTATATTTGTATATTTATATTGTACTAACTTTTCATATTAATGGTTGTACCATATTCGATATAATATTATATTGATTAATTAATCAATCTATTACCTTAAGTTATTAATAATATTTATATCCAATGTAGGTACATTATAAAATCATTATTAGTGTTCGATATCATTTATAATCAAATTATTTATTTGTTATTTAATATAATATTTTATATTACAATTATTCTATAATCTTATATATTGTTTTACATTGTCAAATATATCACTATTATAATAGATTATAATATTATTATTCTTAATTATTATCATTGTATAATATGTTATTCAAATATTCATATATCCTTAAATTTGGGCTCATGACACTGAAGTTTGTATACCAAAATTGAACACCAAAAATCTGTAATAAATCCATGAATATGCATGATATGACACTAAGCCTCAACTGGCAGGCTGATATATCCAAGATGAGAATCCACCTCTGAAATTAGGACATTTTAAGCTGATCTATCAAACTTTCTAAATAGCAAGCCTCTATAGACAAAAAATCTATGTTAAGATAACCCTTACTCAAACAACTAAAATAAAATATTTTTCATTGATGTAAGATTGTTCTTAGACATAGGATGCTCTTGTATCATTAATACCTTGATACCTACTTATAAACAGACATCACAAATGATTCAACATGTTATTCCACACATACCTAACTTTACAAGATGGACTCTTCTTGCATGATTCAGACATCTAAAATGTGGATGAAATAAAGTGGAGAATTTCCTAGAGTGGAGACTAGTTTTAGTGTATAGAGAGACAAACCTATGTTAACAAGAAGTGAAAGGGAGACTATGCTAGTAGTAGTCAAACAAAAGATGAAGAAGACAAGGAGATTGAAAAATAATTTTCCATCCTTATGAAGAGAGATCCTAAAGCTAAGAAAAAGCTTTTTTTTGGACATGTAAATAATTTGATCATTATTCTTCTAAATTTCCTAAAATGGAAAAGAAGTGTAAGCCTAAAAAGCCTTATAAAACAAGAGTATCTAAGGATTGCTTCTGTTGGTCTAAATTTTCGCATGATAGAAGTCCTTTGTTTAGGAATAGAATTTTTAGTTTCTATCCATAAGTGGTGAGTAGGGTTTCTAGCTAAGTCATCCTTTTGTTAGCCTCTAAATTTTTTTTGTGAAAACCCTACGTATCTTCCCTTTATTATGTTCCCTTTATATCTTCCGCACCCTGAGCTACTTTTCCTCTTAGACTCCCCAACTATCTGATCTAAATAGATCCACCATTGTCATTACCTCGCTATGAAAACATGGGCACTCTTTATGTATAGTGAGGTAGCGAGTGCCAGAAAGTTTATAAGACAGGGGCACAAAATGAAGACACAACAGTTAGAGATTTGTTTTCTGGCTGATTTCTCAGTCACATACACCTTGCAAGTATTTTCAGAGCCAAAAAAGGGACCCAATTAGAAATAGTTAGAAGTCGGCACTAGAATGAGGGTCTTTTTGATGCTTCACTACCTCACTATCAGAAAATTCTAACATCTCACCATTAGCAAAGTAGCGAGGTGCCATAAAAATACAAGACACGGTGGCTTCAAAATTTATTGATAACCATGATTTGTCCAGGTGGCATGACCAGTAATAACTGCTATTGTCAAAAGCAGTAATGATTTGATGGGTCCTTGTATTTCATAGTGCTGAGATTTATTAAAGTTACCACAGCTCGCTACCTCGCTATCAAAAAATTCTAAAATCTCTCCATTAGCGAAGTAGTGAGCCACTATAAAATCAACAACCGGTGGGACCTCTAGTAATGTGGATAATGACTAGGACTGAAGTAAAGTATTGTTGCGTGCCAGCAGTGTAGAATCTCCTACGTCATCAATACTCTGGACCCATGCCCCATTGATCAAGTGTACAAGAGATCTTGATCATCAGAGAAAAGCAGAATCAATAGTCCTCGCTATCTCGCTTTGGAAATTTGCAAGTTGTTTAAGTTATGTGACATAGTGAGTATGGGGCCCACCAACTTTTAGGAAACTTCGTACAGTTTCTCCACCTTTGATTTAATCTCTGATCAACGATCATCATTGTCTCACCATGAAGAGTTGCTAGTACGATACGTATAGCAAGGTAGCGAATGAGGACTCACCACTATCTTTCTAAGTAGTATAGTAACATATCATCTGCAAGATCAAGATCAGATCGATGGCTGTCAATGCTTCGCTATGGAAAGATGCTCATTCTTTATGTATAGCAAAGTAGCGACCTGTTGACACATGTCCTTAATTGCTAGTGGGTCCAAACAAAAGCACCATCAAGGAAAGAGCTATGTATGTTGGAAATTTTCATTCGATCGATTGACCAACTTATAAAGTGCAACGCCTAGTTGTCTTTCTCCATATCCCATGATCATAGGATTTTTAAAGATCAACGGTGCAGATTTAAACATAGAATATGGTGCCACTCTATGTATTAATTAGACATGAAAGCTTTGCATGTGAGGAAAAAATAGAGTATAATACAGAAGATTTCATCAGTTTCACCTTATGTGAGCAAAGATTTTGAGCTATTCCTGAGCAGAAGCAATTACTGAAGAAAATCGTGCTGAGGTTTGGCAAGCCTGTGAAATAGTTTGTTTGCGAAAAAAATCTGCAGGAATACAGAGGAAAATGAGGACAGAATTCAAGTAAGTAAATCTGCTATAATCTTTGTAGGTGTTTCATTTCTATAAAGCATAATCAAAGATGCCTCCAAAGAAGGGATTTTTAGGTCAAGTAAATTATTTGGATAGAAATGTACATGATGACTTGCTTGAATTGCTGCCTGAGTCTACTATAGAGATAGTGTAAGTTAAAAGGTTGACCTAATTAAACCCTAGGTTGAGGATAGCTGATGGATTGTATGACAAGGGTAATTGGGTCTAGGATGCTCAAACCTCACAAACTTGTTTGAATTTTTTCAAGAAATAGTTTGCAGATAGGAAATTGTATGCCCCACATGCCAATATATGGAATTTTGACCTAGGAAAGCTAGTTGTTCCCAGTGTGTTTATGGATTATGACCTCCTTGAGGCCATGGCAAAGAGTTATGATCAAGCTACTAGGGTAGTGAGAAGAGTAGATGGTGAAGTTTTAATCACCATCAGTCCAGAAGAGATTAGGGAAGTTTATCGTTTGGGAACTCTCACTAGGTATCATGTGCCCATTGATTTGACAGAATTAGAAAATGAATATATGTCAAAGAAGGATGAAATTAGACAAGGTTCACTGAAGGCCCAAATTGGCAGAATTGGAACCCTACCAATAATAACATCATCCTCTAAAGAACCTTTCAAGAAATCATGCTTCAATGCCAGGTAGTAGAAATATATAGGACTCTGTGCAGAGTTTTTGGAGAGGGTGAAGAAGACTTTATCCCTATGAGTTTTATGTATATGATCACTCAAATCTCCTCATTCAGTGTGGAAATAATTTTTGATTTTGCTTCTTATTTGGCTGATGAGATTCATAGTGGACTGGTGTGGATTGCAAAGGGTAAGGTTGAAAAGGTTTGGGGCCAATATTCCCTATTGATGCACGCATTTTTGTTTAAGAGGGCTACATACTTTGGTAAAGAAATGGTTCTAAACAAAGAACAAGAGGGGGAAGCACTGCCAGTTCAATCATAGAGTGTAGATATGATAAGAGAGGTAGAAAATGCTAGTTTTGTTAGATTTTACAGGCACTTTGCCTCCAAACTAAGATGCCTCATATTGAGTGACAATCCTAGAATTCCTAAGGCACTAATGCACCTTGTTAGGCCTATGGACAAACCCCATAGTCTGAAAGTTTCACATAATTGGGGAGATATCATCCCATATTCAGTTTCAACTATCAACAGAGTTTATAGATTCAAAGGGACACCCCATGTACTACCTTACCAAGTGCCTTTAAAGGTAGGAGTGGTTGAATTTTTGTGGCAATTGGGAGGAGTGGAAGAAGCATTTTTGTACAAAAGGGGAACAAGATCAATTTTTCCAACTTGCACAGTAGCCCACTAGTTTGTAATAACCAAGGAAGGCTGGGTCTTCCTCTACAAATTTTTGGATTAGTATAAAATGGCAGTATCTCACTCTCATTTTTGTGATGGAAAAGATTTCTTTAATTCTACTCTTAGGCATAGAATCAAGCTTTGTCCAGTCCAGCATGAATTTTATTTCCCTAAAGATGTAATAAGGAATGAGTACTCTCTGCAAGAGCAAGAAAAAAAGAAAGAAAAATGGAGAGTTTATTCAAAAGTTTTGGATTTTATTAATTGTTTTGATAAAGGTTACAACCCTCTTAGTAATGCTGTGACTACTGTAGATAGAATAAATAGGCTTATGAGTACATTCGCTAAAATAATGGAGGTAATGAATCAGAAGAAGCAACATTTCATTGATTCTTTTCCAGATAAAGCTAGGGAAATGATGAGAAGATTAAGTTTCACTCCCAATATAGGGACAAGCCCATTAATTGTGTAAAGGAGGTCAGGATATACTATCATTCAGGATCAAAGGCCCATTGTGAATAAAGGAAAATAGATAGTTGAATCTACTAGTGTTGTTTTTGAAGAAAGGCCACCTAAACCTTCTCCTAAGAGAAGAAGGATAATAAGGGAAGAGGAATCACATCACGAAAGTTATTCACCTTCCCAAACCCCTATGACAATTAGGGAGGAGCAACTCACTGATGAGAAAATTTAACAAATTGGATCACAAGGGGGAGTCTTTGTTACCCAGGTAGAGATTGATGAGGGGAACCCCCAAGAGCCTCCTGTTCCATGTTTTGAGTTAACTGTAGCATATTTTAGGGGAAGGGAATTAGAACCTATTTTAGAACAAGCTAGTCATCAATTTTTTTCTGATGATAGTTTTGTAAGGTCTAGGGCTTTCCATCAATTTTCCTGGAGAGCAAACATACACATTTTTTAGGAAAGATGTAAAAATATGAAAGCAGAGCATCCAAAAATGGATGAAGCCTCCATTTAGGATGAAATAAAGGAACAAATGATACAAGAGTTCCAAAATATAACCCCTGAAGAGGGGAGATAGATGGTAAAGGCTGCAAAAAATTTATTATTGCCCAATTGGGACATTGCTGATGCCTTGATTTTTAATTCTGTGTCAAATAATTTGAGATTGCAAGATCCAGATAAAAGGGAGTTCTTGGGAACTGCATTCATTAATGACCAAGCTGCTCTTGTTATGTGGTCATTAATAAGAGGATCCACAGCTACTCCATCATAGCTTGATAATTTAGGACTAAAAGGAAGTATCATATTGAGGAGAGTTGTTGATATCTCACATGTACAGGCAGCCCACATGAATGTGGATTATTCTAAATTTTCCTTAGCTACTGTAGAAAGGGAAGAAAAGGAAATGACTAAACTGTAGAGAAAGTATGAAATAGTGGTGGATGCCTACAATAAAGAGGTGAAAAAGAGAATTGAGCTTGAGAACAAGCTATTGGGAAAATCCACTAGGCCAAAATAACATACCCTCGCCCTCTAGTTAAACCCTTCAAATCCACCCCCTCATAGAAATACCATATAGACCCCAAAAGCCACAGTACTACACTATTGAGGATTTTGAAGAAGAAAAAGGTAAACTGTGGGTCTTACATGTAGAATTGGAATCCAAATATGAAGATAAACTAAGAAAAGCTCTCGCATATTTGGGGGACAAAGTTGAATGGCCACTAATTTATGATCAGTTGGCTAGGGTGATCAGTATCTGGGAGGATTTGAAAGCCAATGATGAGGCTCTAATGCCTATTGTGATTAAATGGGTAAGAAGGGAGAAAGCAATAACATTTTTGTGTTTCTTTGTTATAGATGATTCTTTTGATCAAACTGAAAAAATATTTGATATTGTTTCTAATCTTGTTTATTTTGATAATAAAAGGATTCATTTACAAAAAATAATAGTAGGCTACTTGAACAAGCACAAGAGCCAAAAATTCAAATTGTTTCCTCGTGCCCTGGATAAAAGAAATAATTTGAAAAGCAAAGAGGAATGGGCAAAAGAACTTGATGATTTATTCTGTTTAAGAATGAATCAAGTCATTAATGAAACAAGGCATGCATGGTGGGCTACCACAATAGAAGAAATGGTGAAGGCCCAAATATTTTTTGATTCTTTAAAACAAGAATTTGTTGCCATTAAAAATGAAGCTGAATATGTGCTAGAAAGACAGAGGGATATTTTGCAATTCAATTGGCCAGATGACACATTATTTGACAAGTGGATGGCAGAAATGGCTCCTGGTGAATAGTTTGATGAAGGTGAAAATGACAATTTATGAGGTGCAAGGTGAGGAAATCCAAATCATTGATAACATCAATACTTAGGCCCAAATGAAAGAAGAAGACAAGAATAATCTGTCACTTTTAGTTGTAGACCTGGGACCACAAGATGCTGATACAACTAAAGAAAGGAAAAAGGTAGATGTTATTCCAACCATACAGGATAAAGGTGATGAAGACCCATAGGTGGAGGTTGATGTGCCATCATCAGAACAAACTTCATCATTGGTTAATTTGGCTATTGCATATGAAGAAGGATCAGAATAGCAGCCAACTCAACAACATTAGAGCATGTGATAGAAGCTGACCCACCAAAAAGAATATTTTGACTTGGACATATTTTGTTACCAACATTATTGTCTTTTGTGATAGATTTATGTAAGTATTCCTTGTAAATGACACCTGTCAGTCACATTTTCCCTTTTCTTGTTGCAACTCACACGTATATAAGTGAGTTTTCAAGGTAGTGTAAGGGTCCGAATTCTATTTTTTGGAGTGATGCTTAGTCTATTTTTGGTCCATTGTTTTGAGCATATTTGTGGTGTATTTTCTCTGTCAGATCTTGGGAATACATGAATATAGAATGATCTGTGTTTCTTTTGAAGGTCATTCTGAGTCTACTGTAAATTGTATAAAATTTTCAAAAAAAATGAATACAAATTATGAGCTGTCCCTATATCAGTTCTTTCTTAACTTTGTCTCCTTTTGATTACTCGGTTATCTTGATGTTGTATGAGTAAAGGCTTGTAAAATTGAATGCAATTTAGTTAGGTTGTATATTTGTCCATCATTGCTATTAGTTCAATGGATTAAGTAAAAGCTTTGATGAATTTGATAAGGTTGTTGTAGTAGTGGAAAGGATTTTGAATGATGAATTCTGATAAGAATTGTTACTAAAAATTTTTGAAAGGCAACAAATTAGATCTAGAAATTTGTAGTAGACTCTGAACCCTAATGGATTAGGTACTAATCAAATTTGATCCAGCTAAAAGAGAAATGTGTCACAAATGGTTGTCAAAAATGAAGAATTATAATCAATTTTACTTTTATTTCCTAAATATTTTCAAAGTTGGCTTGTACTTGTCTGCATGGAATGTTTTAGCTTTAGTTAGCCACTATTGATGAGAACATCTGCAGACCTATAGAAGAATTTTGGTCATATCTGTTATATGGGATGTGTTTAGAAAATTGTCATGAATTATTTATGTATTTGAGGATTTGAGATGAGAATAAGAATGAAACTAAAATATTCCTCATACAATTTTTTCCAATCTTGAATCATCCCTGGGTATACCCACCCTGGTTTTGCAGAGCCTGAAGAGTAGAAAACCACCCTTGGTTTTGTTGAAGTTGGGTCCAAATGGTTTGCACATACAATTGATAATAAGAATTGGCTAGTCTTTAGATTGTGTGAGTATTGTCATCTTGGTATTGAGCATTTTGTTTCTTAGTAGTTTTTCTAAACACCCAGAAAATAGTGACTCTACTGGGGAGTTGTCCAACACATCTATGAAAAGTACTATCATTTCTTTGGTCTTTCTATGTACGTGTGTGTCAGGTTATCTAAGTTTTTCTCGTGGTTATAAGGGAATATTTCAGTAGTAAACCTTGAGAATTTAAAAGAGAGAATAGCTCAAGTACCACAACTACACACTAACGTATCCAGCCTATCCAAGTGTCTTATCTAACAAGCAAGAGTTGCAGTCTTACGACATTAGTGATTGGTCTATCTGTGTCAAATATTTTTATTTCTATTTGTGTGTTGTTTCCTTCGAGTCGGGAATAATTGTCATTGTGTATTTTCCCAAGAATAGGGTGGCAACTCAATCAAGGTTTGAAGCTAGTGCTTATTTTAACAAAAGGTGAATATGGCTGACAAGAGAAAGAACACAAGAGCTTATATGAGAGCCAATCCTGATGTACCAATGTATATTGATTTACCCCAAGGTGGTAGGAAGAACCAAAATAAGAAAAGGATAGATCCAAATCCCACCTAGAAACCTAGAGGTAATGAATCCATCAATTCCCAATATCAACCAGTATTAGGAAGAGAGTCTTCTTCACTCAGTTCTAAATCCAAAACTACTAGACTCTTAGGAGGCATTTTTAGTACCCCATTACTAGGTGAGAGAGCTTTTCAGGACAAAGATGTGTCTATGATAGGAATTGCTTCATCAAGACCAGATCTCATGGTAGACATGAATCATAGGCTAGGATTCAGGAGTTCATTTGATGATCCTTTTAATCCTAGAGCAGCCCCATACATAGAGCCCAATCTTATAGATCTAGATGACCTTACTGATTTAGAGGCTACTTCTACATATCCTAAAGAAGTGCATTCTGAGATAGGGGTTCTAAAGAAATGGATTGCTGAAGAAGAGGCTAAATGCATTTGTCTTGAAAAGGAGAAGGAGCAGACCACCTTGGATGCCATAATAGAAAGAGATGCTCTGCTGAGAAGGATGGTTGCCTTGAAGGAGCAGAATAAAAAGCTAGAAGAAAATACCACAACTCCCCATACTGATGTATTTGGAGATTTAGAAAATTTGAGAGCTAAAGTTCAAGAACAAGAAAAATGTCTAAATCAAAGGCAAGAACCAGTTATTGCTCAAGTCTAAGCCAATAAACCTGTTCAAGTGGACCTTGTAGAGCCCACTACAAAAGCTACAAATAAAGGGAAAGGCAAACCTATAGGAATCTAAATAAATGAACCTCAAGCTCTACCAAGCAAATCTGTAAACTCTCCCATGTCAAAATTAAATCTAGACCTTGAAAAGGCTAGAAAGGAGAAGGAAGATCTTGTAAAAGAACTTGAGAAGGTTGAGAATGAAGCTCAAGCCATAGAAACTAGGAGAAAAATCCAATTTATAAAATCTAACTCTGCATTGGCTTCATGGCCAAATTTGTCTATCCCACCTACAACTCCTACACTAGCTAGTGTTCCAATAATTTCAACTCAGGGAATATCCCAATCTGCCCCTGCTTCATCATCCACTATTACCACCCAAATCCCATTTGTCCAACCTCAACAATCCCAAGTTGCTCCTCTAAACCAAGCTAACATAGCAAGTACCTCAAATGTTCCTAGTTTCTAGAAGAAAATTGTATACCTAGAAAAGTATAGACAAATATCATTTGCTAGTATTCTTGGTGCTCCACATCCCATATCGTTTGATTTAAGAGACAAAGTGGTTAAGTTTTCTGGGAATAATGTTGTTACTAGTGAAGAACATTAGAGAATTTTTACTGATATGTTAAATGATTATGAAGTTAAACATGAAGATATGGTAATGAAATTGTTTGTGAATTCACTAATTGAGGATACAAGGGATTGGTTCAGGAGGCTACCTGATGACAGTATCACCTCATGGAGTGACTTGGAGAAATGATTTAAGGAGTAATGTGGAGACAACACTAATGCAGGGTTCATGTTAAATAAATTCAATAACATCAAGAAAAACCCAAATGAATCCACATTTGACTTCAATGTAAGATTCCAGAAAGGTATGTACAGACTATTTCAAGTTATGAGGTTGAATGAGGATGTTTGTCTCACAACATATTTCAATGCCTTTGATAGTAAAATGGCTTATCAATTAAGGGATAAGGATCCCAAAACCTTAAGGGATGCTTATAAAGTTGATGTAAATATAGAGAATAATAGGAAGGCATTTGGAAAACTAGGTAGGAGGGATGATCCAAAGCTTTTTAATCCTAAGAACAATAACAAACAAGAAGGTGATAAAACTCCTATAGGAAAGAAGCTAGAAGAACCTACTATAGGCCAAGTTTTGGAATTGCTCAAGAAGATGAATCCTACTAATTGCAATAAGCCAAATGTTGCTAAGAGAACCCCTGTGAATAATAGCAATTTCAATAGGCAACCAAGAATGCAAAATTACCCTTACACTACCGAGTGGAAAGATGGTAAGCCAGTCCCCAACCAGACACAAAATGTGAAAGATAAGGGTACCCCAAATCCCCTGCAAAGGAACACTATAAATATGAATGATGATGTACCATGGTGCATTATATGTCAATCACCTCATTTTGCTGATTATTGTGTTGTTTCTATATGATTTTGTAGATTTTGATTGTGAGGAACCTAAAAATGATATTACTAGTCAGAGAATTGCTTATCATTTACATCATCAGCAAGTGCTTTTAGATGATGAAGGTAATGATACAGATAAGGTGTGTGTTACATCTTTTGATGTAGGTCACACAAGCTTTAGAATGCCCTCCAAAGAGGAGATTGACAGAATCATAGCAGGAATGATTTCCCAAGTCCATAGTAACTACAATTTGAGAAATAGAGTAGTGAATAATGATGCAGGAAAGCCATCCAGTGTATTCATCAAAGATATCACCCATAAGATGAATGATCAAAATAAGAAAGTCAATGTAGATGTGCCTAAGATTAATGACAACAAGGGTAAGAAGTGGGAACCAAAAAATAAGGTTCAATTTCAAATAAATGAAATAGCAAAAGCAGTTGTGCAACCAAAGAAATCAGAACCTAATACTATCAACCAAATAGTGGTTCTTGTTGTTCAAAAGACTTCAACTCCAAGTACTCTTGTAAAACCCACTATTTTTGATATCATATCTATGTTGTCCCAAATAACTATAAAAATAGCTTTGTCTGAACTTCTTAGAATTGAAGAACATAAGAGCAAGGC
Organism: Cupressus sempervirens; assembly: GCA_028749045.1. Classification (NCBI taxonomy): domain Eukaryota; kingdom Viridiplantae; phylum Streptophyta; class Pinopsida; order Cupressales; family Cupressaceae; genus Cupressus; species Cupressus sempervirens. The sequence continues at coordinate 674,658,481 of CM053786.1, read as the reverse complement.
TTTATCATGGTTTGGAGGGATAGGAAACAATAATATTGTTGTAGAACAAAATGTTGCCCAAAAAACCCCATTAGTAGTAGAGGAAAGTGGTATCATATCCCAAATTCCCTAGATATTTTTAGATGATTCCTCAGTAGCATTTATAGAAGATATTGACCCTTTTTTCCTTAGTCTGATCATAAAAGGGAAGACCCTAAAAAATTGCATGATAGACTCAGGAGCTTCTAACACCATAATGCCTTTCAAAGTAATGGAAGCCTTAGGATTGAAGGTGGATACCAAGTAGGGCAGATGCAGAGGAATGGATGCTAGGGAAGTCCCAGTCATAGGCACCATAAATGCTTTGCCGTTCAAATTAGCTGCATATCCTAAAGTAGAGTTAACCATGTCTGTCATTGTAGTGAATATATCTCCACACTATGAAATGTTGCTCTCTCACAAATGGAGTGCTGCTATGGGGGCAGTTTGCAATGTGACTTAACCTATGCTACTTTCCACATTGGGAATAAAGCTGTCAGGGTAAATAGAGAGCCAAGGGTTAATCACATTTTAGGGGAAGAAATTCACAAAGATGCCACTTGTTTCTTAGATACTGGTGTCAATGCTTTCAGAGCTGAATTGATTATTCAAAAAGTTGAAAATTTACCTGCTATAATTGAACATGAAGTTGAATGTTGTACCAACTCACCAATATTATGGACTATGTTCTTTGATGGGGCTAGTTCTAAAGAGGGTGTAGGGGCAGGTGTAGTTTTTGTTTCCCCTGAGAAAAATACTTTTAGATATTCATTCACTTTGAAGTTTTCTTGCACAAATAATATTGCAGAATATGAGGCATTGTTGCTAGGATTGAAATTTGCCACACATCATGGAATTAAGAAATTACATGTCATAGGGGATTCTGAATTAGTTATCTCCCAGACAAAAGAAACTTATGCATCCAAGAATAGGAGATTAAATTAGTATAGAAATGTAGTTTGGGATCAAATAGAATCTTTTGATGCATTTGGTATCTCATGGAGAGATAGGACTCAAAATAAGATGGCTGATTTGTTAGCGAATGTAGCAATCAAGCCTAAGGAGATATCATTTGCAGGAATATCTCAAATTGAGGTACAAAATAGACCTTCCATACTTGATAAGTTTGAAAATTGGCAAGTCTTTGAAGATGACAAAGACATTATAATTTTTTTGTTAAATGAAGACAAGTACCATGGTTAGGAAATGGATTGCAATGATTTAATTGAAACCATAGATGGTAAGGAAACCATTTTTAGCAAGGAGATTATGCAATTTAAAACCAATAAGGTGCCTAAGGGGTTAGTGGTTTTGGAAAGTGTTTTTGATAACCAGGATAGAGTAAAACTAGGAGTTAAGGACCCTAAGCCTCAAGAATTAGAAGAGATAAACCTAGGTACTGATGAAGCTCCCCAAAAAGTTTATATTGGCCAAAACCTGCATGTTAAAATCAAGAAAACATTGATTGACTTGCTTAAGAAGTATAGACATGTTTTTGCATGGTCATATGATGACTTTAAGGCCTATAGGGAAGATTTGTTCCAGCATGTAATACCATTAAAAGATAATATAAAACCTTTCAAATAAAAAAAAAGACCAGTAAACCCTACCCTAGCTCCCAAAATGCAAGAAGAGTTGATGAAACTAAGGGATGGAGGGATAATCAAACCAAATAGGCATTCCACCTAGGTTTCAAATTTGGTACCTATCAAAAAGAAGAATGGAGACATAAGATTATGTGTCAATTTTAGGAACTTGAACATTGCATCTTTGAAAGACAATTATGGATTACCCAATATGGAAGCCATGTTGTAGCAAGTGACTAGTTCTAAGCTAATATCAATGATGGATGGTTTCTCTAGATACAATCAAGTTCTGGTAAAGGAAAGTGAACAATTCAAGACAACCTTCACAACCCCATGGGGAACATATGTATATGTAAGGATGCCATTTGGCCTTATTAATGCAGGAGCTACTTTCCAAAGAGCCATGGATGTGGCATTTCATGATTATATTGAAAAATTTATGGTTATATACTAGGATGATCTTACAACATATTCTAAGAAGGTTGAGGATCATTGCAGACATTTGGAGAAAATCTTAATTAAAGCTCTAGAATATGGAGTATCCTTAAACCCACATAAATGCACATTTGGGGTGATAGAAGGCAAATTACTAGGACATATAGTGTCCAAGGATGGGGTGACTATAGATCTTGAGAGAGTAATAGCTATTGATAAAGTCCCCAAGCCAAAGAATGTAAAAGGAATTCAATCTTTCTTTGGCCAAGTCAATTTTCTTAGAAGGTTTGTTACCAATTTTGCTAAAATTAGTAGACCTATCTCAAAGATGCTCAAGAAGGGAGCTACTATAGATTGGAATGGTGAGCCATCACAAGCATCCCAAGATATTAAAACTACAATAAAAAATGCTCCAGTCCTCAGATTCCTAGATTATTCAAAACCTATGCATATTTTTTCTTTTGCATCCTTTCACACTGTAGTTGCAGTCTTGTTGCAAAAAAATGAAGAAGGATATGAATAACCCATTTCCTTTTTCAGTAAGTCACTATAGCCTACTGAATTGAAATATGATATAAATGAAAAATAGGCATATGCTTTAGTGAAGGCTATAAAAACTTTTAGATGCTACCTAGTAGGTGCTATTGTTATTGCCTTTGTACCTAGTACAGTTGTGAAAGACATATTCTCTCAACAGGAAGTATCAAGTAGAAGGTGTAGATGGATCCACAGGATCCAAGAATTCAATATTGAAATATAGATAACTAAGTTAGTAAGAGGTCAAGGTTTGGCAAAACTCATGGCTGAATCTAATTTGGATGCCAATCAGATAAATGTGGTAGTTGATGACCTTAGATTTGACTTATGTGACATGGATCATTGTGATTGGTACACTAATGTCATATATTACCTGCAACACATGGAAGCTCCTCCCCATTTACCTAAAAATGAAAAGAGGAGTACTAAATTACAAGACATCATATACATAATTGTCCAAGGTAGTTTGTGGTGGAGAAATTTTGAAGGAGTGTTGCTGAAATGTATTGATCAAGAAAAGGCAAGTGAAGTCTTGAATGAAATGCATGTTGGAGTGTGTGGAGGACCCTATATGGCCAAGACCACTGTACATAAAGTGATGAGAGCTAGATTTTGGTGGCCTTCCCTTTTCAAGGATGCCCAAATTATTATTAGGAAATGTGACCCTTGTTAGAGGTTTGCTGGAAAATTGAATTTCTCAAGTAATACTCCATTGAAGCCAGTAGAGGTTCAAGCACCCTTTCAACAATGGGGTATGGATTTCATAGGAGAGATTTCCCCCAAGTCTAGCACTGGCTATTCTTGGATTCTAGTGGCTACTGACTACTTTACAAAGTGGGTAGAGGCTATTCCCACAAGAAATACAACAAGTAAAGTTGTCAATAATTTCCAACTGAATAATATTATCTCTAGATTTGGTTGCCCTCAGAAAACTATAACAAACAATGCAATGTGCTTCAAGTCTAAGGAATTCATTAAATTTTGTGATAAATATCGAATAAAAAAATCATCATCTTCTCCTTATCATCCACAAGGAAATGGACAAGCTGAATCCATAAATAAGAGCCTATTAAATGTTATTTTGAGGACCTTGGATGATAACAAGAAAGCATGGGATTCCATGTTAGAGCTAGCAATTTGGGCTAAAAGGGTAATTGTGAAGAAAGTCATTGGCATAGCTCCATTTGATATGGTGTATGGAATCCAAGCAAGAATGCCTCAAAACAACCTGGTGGGTTTATACAATTACATTCAAATGTATGATGAGGATATCATTGATGATATGCAAGAAAGGTTGGATGAACTGGTAGGACTGACAGAAACTAGAAGAGAAGCATCTCTTAAGAACCAAAAGTTTCAACTGCAAGTTAAGACACTTTATGGTAGAAAAATGGTAAGCAGAAAGTTTGAAGATGGAGTTCTAGTCTTAATGTGGAATGCCAGAATTGAGGATAAAGGGAAACATGGTAAATTTGATCTTATCTGGTTAGGCCCTTATTTGATTGAAACTACTTGGGGTGAGGATTCTTATGTACTCAAAGATCTATCAAAAAATATTCTTGAACTGCCAGTTCATGGATAGTTCTTGAAAAGGTATTTTTCTTTAAAAAATACTTATTTTCTCCATGAACAGTAGTTTAGGGTTTTCTTGTAAATATTTGTAAATCCTTTTGTCTGTGTGTAGTTTCCTGTGCATAGTTTTCCTGTGTGTGTTGTTCTCTTAGTAAGTGGTTGATCTATTAGAAGTCTTTGTGGTCTACTTCTCCAAGAAATTCTAAGCCCTCATTTGAATCCAAAGAATTCAATGTCCCCAGATAAAGCCACTGTTGGTCTAAATTTTTGCATGATAGAAGTCCTTTATCTAGGAATAGAATTTTTAGATTGTGTCCATAAGTGGTGAATAGGGTTTCTAGCTAAGTCATCCTTTTGTTAGCCTCTAAAATTTTTTTGTGAAAGCTCAACATTTCATTCCATTCATAACTTTTCAGGCGCAAAATGTTTGAATTTTCAAATCGGGCAAATATTCTGTTCCCTTTATATCTTCTACGCCCCGAGCTACTTTTCCTCTCAATCTCCCCAACCGTTCGATCTAAATAGATCCTACATTGTCATTACCTCGCTATGAAAACATGGGCACTCTTTATGTATAGTGAGGTAGTGAGTGCTAGAAATTTTATAAGACGGGGCCATAAAATGAAGACACGGTAGTCAAAGATTTGCTTTCTGGCCAATTTCTGAGTCACGTACACCTTGCAAGTACTGTTAGAGCCAGAAAAGGGACCCTGTTAGAAATACTTAGAAGTTAATGCCAAAATGAGGGTCTTTCTGATGCTTCACTACCTCACTATCAAAAAATTCTAGGATCTCACTGTTAGTGAAGTAGCAAGGTGTCGTAAAAATACAAGACATGATGGCCTCAAAATTTATCGATAACCATGATTTGTCCAAGTGGCATGACCAGTGATAACTGCTGTTGTCAAAAGCAGTTGGTAGGAGTAGTAACGATTTAATGGGTCCTTGTATTTCATGGTGCCAAGATTTATTAATGTTTTCAGAGCTCACTACCTCGCTATCAAAAAATTCTAACATCTCGCAGTTAGGAAAGTAGCGAGGTGCCAAAAAAATCAACAATCGGTGGGACCTCTAGTAATGTGGATGATGACTAGGACTAAAGTAAAGTCTTGTTGGGTGCTAGCAGTGAAAAATCTCCTATGTCATCAATACTTTGGACCCATGCCCCATTGATAAAGTGTATAAGAGATCCTGATCATCAGAGCAAAGAAGAATCAACAATCCTTGCTATCTTGCTTTGGAAAGTTGCAAGTTGTTTAAGCTATGCGACATAGCGAGTATGGGGCCCACCACTTTTCAAGAAACTTCGTGTAGTTTCTCCACCTTTGATTTAATCTTAGATTAATGACCATCATTGTCTTTCCATGAAGATTTTCCAGGGGGATACGTATAGCGAGGTAGTGAATGATAGCCCACCACTATCTTTCTAAGCAGTACAGTAACATATCATCTACAAGATCAAGATCAAATTGATGGCTGTCACTTCTTTGCTATGGCAAGGTGTTCGTTATTTATGTATAGTGAAGTAGTGACCTACTGACATGTGTCCTCAGTCACCAGTGGGTCCAAATAGAAGTGCCATCAAGGAAATAGCTATGTACATGGGCAATTTTCATTGGATTGATAGACCAACTTGTCAAGTGCAATGCCTAGTTGTCTTTCTCCATATCCCATGATCGTAGGATTTTTAAAGATGGACAGACCAAATTTAAATGTAGAATATGGTGCCACTTTTTGTATTAATTAGACATCAAAGCTTCGCATGTGAGGAAAAAAAAGACTATAATATAAAAGATTTCATCAGTTTCACCTTACACGAGCAAAGATTTCGAGCTATTCCTGAGCAAAAGCAATTACTAAAGAAAATCGTGCTGAAGTTTGGCAAGCTTGTGAAGCAGTTTATTCATGGAAAAAATCTATAGGAATACAGAGGAAAATGAGGATGGAATTCAAGTAAGTAAATCTGTCGTAATCTCTATAGGTGTTTCAGTTCTATAAAGCAAAATCAAAGATGCCTCCAAAGAAGGGATTTTCAGGTCAAGTAAATTATTTGGATAGAAATGTACATGATGACTTGCTTGAGTTGCTGCCTGAGTCTACTATAGAGACAGTGCAACTTAAAAGGTTGACCTCATTAAACCCTAGGTTAAGGATAGCTAATGGATTGTATGACAAGGGTAATTGGGTCCAGGATGCTCAAACCTTGCAAACTGGTTTGAATTTGTTCAAGAAATGGTTTGCAGAAAGGAAATTGTATGCCCCACATGCCAATATATGGAATTTTGACTTGGGAAAGCTAGTTGTTCCCAGTGTGTTTATGGATTATAACCTCCTTGAGGCCGTGGCGAAGAGTTATGATCAAGCCACTAGGGTAGTGAAAAGAGTAGATGGTGAAGTTTTAACCACCATTAGTCTAGAAGAGATTAGGGAAGTTTTTCGTTTGGGACCTCTCACTAGGTATCAGGTGCCCATTGATTTGACAAAATTAGAAAAATAATACATGTCAAAGAAGGATGTAGTTAGACAAGGTGCACTGAAGGCCCACATTGGCAGAATTGGAACCCTACCAACAATAACATCATCCTCTAAAGCACCTTTCAAGAAATCATGCTTCAATGCTAGGGCAGTAGAAATATATAGGACCATGTGCAGAGTTTTTGGAGAGGGTGAAGAAGACTTTATCCCTATGAGTTTTATGTATATGATCACTCAAATCTCCTCATTCGGTGTGGAAATAATTTTTGATTTTGCTTCTTATTTGGCTGATGAGATTCACAGTGGACTGGTGGGGATTGCAAAGGGTAAGGTTGAAAAGGTTTGGGCCAATATTCCCTATTGATGCACATGGTTTTTTTTAAGGGGCTACATACTTTGGTAAAGAAATGGTTCTAAAAAAAGAACAAGAGGGGGAAGCATTGCCAGTTCAATTATGCAGTGCAGATATGACTGGAGAGGCAGAAAATGCTAGTTTTGTTAGATTTTACAGGCACTTTGCCTCCAAACTAAGATGCCTCATATTGAGTGACAATCCCAAAATTCCTAAGGCACTAATGCACCTTATTAGGCCTATGGACAAACCCCATAGTCTAAAAGTTTCACATAATTGGGGAGATATCATCCCATATTTAGTTTCAACTGTCATCATAGTTTATGGATTCAAAGGGACACGCCATGTACTACCTTACCAAGTACCTTTAAAGGTAGGAGTGGCTAAATTTTTGTGGCAGTTGGGAGGAGTGGAAGAAGCCTTTTTGCAAAAAAGGGGAACAGAATCAATTTTCCCACTTTCACAGTGGCCCACTAGTTTGTAATAACCAAGGAAGGGTGGGTCTTCCTCTACAAATTTTTGGATTAGTATAAAATGGCAGTATCTCACTCTCATTTTTGTGATGTAGAAGATTTCTTTAATTTTGTTGTTAGGCAGAGAATCAAGCTTTGTCTAGTTCAGCATGAATTTTATTTCCCTAAAGATGTAATAAGGAATGAGTACTCTCTGCAGGAGCAAGAAACAAAGAAAGAAAAATGGAGAGTTTATTCAAAAGTTTTGGATTTTATTAATTGTTTTGATAAATGTTACAGCCCTCTTAGTAATGTTGTGACTATTGTAGATAGAATAAATAAGCTTATGAGTACATTCCCTGAAATAATGGAGGTAATGATTGAGAAGAAGCAACATTTCATTGATTCTTTTCCAGATAAAGCCAAGGAAATGATGAGAAGATTGGGTTTCACTGCCAATATAGGGGTAGGCCCATTAATTGTGCAAAGAAGGTTAGGATATATTGTCATTCAAGATCAAAGGCCCATTGTGAATAAAGGAAAATAGATAGTTGAATCTACTAGTGTTGTTTTTAAAGAAAGGCCACCTGAACCTTCTCCTAAGAAAAGAAGGATAATAAGGCAAGAAGAATCACATGATGAAATTAATTCACCTTCCCAAACCCCTCTAAGAATTGGGGAGGAGAAACTCATTGATGAGAAAATTGAACAAATTGGATCACAAGGGGGAGTCTTTATTACCTAGGTAGAGATTGATGAAGGGAACCCCCATGAGCCTCCTATGCCAAGTTTTGACTTAACTATAGTAGATTTTAGGGGAAGGGAATTAGACCCTATTTTAGAACAAGCCAGTCATCAATTTTTGTCTGATGACAATTTTGTAAGGTCTAAGGCTTTCAATCAGTTTTCCTGGGGAGCAAACATACACATTTTTGAGGAAAGATGTAAAAATATGAAAGCAAAGCATCCAAAAATGGATGAAGCCTCCATTCAGGATCAAATAGAGGAACAAATGATACAAGAGTTCCAGAATATAACCCCTGAAGAGGGAAGATAGATGGTAAAGGCTACAAATATTTTATTATTGCCTAGTCGGGACATTGCTGATGCCTTGATTTTTAATTTTGTGTCAAATAATTTGGGATTGCAAGATCCAGATAAAAGGGAGTTCTTGGGAATTGCATTCAGTAATGACCAAGATGCTCTTTTTAGGTGGTTTTTAAGAAGAGGATCTAGAGCTACTCCATCACAACCTAATGATTGAAGACTAACAGGGAGTATCATTGTTAGGAGAGTTGCTAATACGTCACATGTACAGGCAGCCCACATGAATGTGGATTATTCTCAATTTTCCTTGGCTACTATAGAAAGGGAAGAAAAGGAAATGATTGAGCTCTAGAGAAAGTATGAAACAGTGGTGGATGCCTACAATAAAGAGGTAAAAAAGAGAATTGAGATTGAGAACAAGCTATTGGGAAAATCCACTAGGCCAAGAATAACATACCCTCACCCCCCAGTTGAACCCTTCAAATCCAACACCCTCATAGAAATACCAGATACACCCCAAAAGCCACAGTACTACACTACTGAGGATTTTGAAGAATAAAAAGGTAAACTGTGGACCTTACACGTAGAATTGGAATCCAAATATGAAGATAAACTAAGAAAAGCTCTCACATATTTGGGGGACAAAGTTGAATGGCCACTAATTTATGATCAGTTGACCAGTGTGATCAGTATCTAGGAGGATTTGAAAGCCAATGATGAGGCTCTAATGCCTATTGTGAATAAATGGGTAAGAAAGGAGAAAGCAATAACATTTTTGTGTTTCTCTATTATAGATGATTCTTTTGATCAAACTGAAAAAAAAAATTTGATATTTTTTTTGATCTTGCTGATTTTGATAATAAAAGGATTCATTTACAAAAAATAATAGTAGGCTACTTGAATAAGTACAAGAGCCAGAAATTCAGTTTGTTTCCTCGTGCCTTGGATAAAAGAAATAATTTGAAAAGCAAATAGGAATGGGCAAAAGAACTTGATGATTTATTTTGTTTAAGAATGAATCAAGTCATTAACGAAACAAGGCACGCATGGTGGGCTACCACAATAGAAGAAATGGTGAGGGCCCAAATATTTTTTGATTCTTCAAAAAAAGAATTTGTTGCCATTAATAATGAAGTTGAATATGTGCTAGAAAGCCAGAGGGATATTTTGCAATTCAATTGGCCAGATGACACATTATTTGACAAGTGGATGGCAGAAATGGCTCCTGGTGAATAGTTTGATGAAGGTGAAAATGAAAATGATGAGGTGCAAGGTGAGGAAATCCAAATCATTGATAACATCAATACTTAGGCCCAACTAGAAGAAGAAGACAAGAATAATCTGTCACTTTTAGTTGCAGACCCGGGACCACAGGATGTTGATATAGCTAAAGAAAGGGAAAAGATAGTTGTTCTTCCTACCATGTAGGATAAAGGTGATGAAGACCCACAGGTGGAGGTTGACGTGCCATCATCAGAACAAACTTCATCATTGGTTAATTTGACTATTGCATATGAAGAAGGATCAGAATAGCAGCCAACTCAACAACATTAGAGAAAGTGACAAAAGCTGACCCACCAAAAAGAATATTTTGACTTGGACATCTTCTATTACCAACATTTTTGTCTTTAGTGATAGGTGTATGTAAGTATTCCTTGTAAATGACACCTGTCAGTCACATTTTCCCTTTCCTTGTTGCAACTCACGCCTATATAAGTGAGTTTTCAACAAATTATGAGCTATCCTTATATCAGTTCTTTCTTAACTTTGTCTCCTTTTGATTACTTGGTTATATTGATGTTGTATGAGTAAAGGCTTGTGCAATTGAATGTAATTTAGTTAGGTTTTATATCTATCCATCATTGCTATTAGTTCAATGGAGTAAGTAAATCTTTGATGAATTTGATAAGGTTGTTATAATAGTGGAAAGGATTTTGAATGATGAATTCTGATAAGAATTGTTACTAAAATTTTTTGTAAGGCAACAAATTAGATCTAGAAATTTGTAGGAGACTCTGAACTCCAGTGGATTAGGCACTGATCAAATTTGATCCAGCTAAAAGAGAAATGTGTCACAAATGGTTGTAAAAAATGCAGAATTATAATCAATTTTACTTTTATTTCCTGAAGATTTTCAAAGTTGGCCTGTACTTGTCTGCATGGAATGTTTTAGCTTCAATTAGCCACTATTGATGAGAACATCTACAGACCTATAGAAGAATTTTTTCCATATTTGTTATATGGGATGTGTTTAGCAAATTGTCATGAATTATGCATGTATTTGAGGATTTGAGATGAGAATCAAAATGAGACTAAAATATTCCTCATACAATTTTTCCCAATCTTGAATCATCCCTGGGTATACCCACCCTAGTTTTGCAGAGCCTGAAGAGTAGAAAACCACCCTTGGTTTTGTTGAAGTTGGGTCCAAATGGTTTGCACATGCAATTGATAATAAGAATTGGCTAGTCTTTAGATTGTGTGAGTATTGTCATCTTGGTATTGAGAATTTTGTTGCTTAGTAGTTTTTCAAAACACCAACAGGTTCTATGTTAACAAGGATAATGAATTTGATTTCAAAATGGTATACTTCTTGAATGATAGTGATAATGAGGATGATGATAAAAGTGTATTTTTTTCTATTAAAAAAGAGAGCCTTGAAAAAGAAGAAATAAAAGAAGAAACAACATCAATATCACAAGTTGAAAAGAAAAAGTCTAATTGGATTATAGATAGTAGTTGTTCTCATCATATGGAAAGAGAAATGAATTTTTTTTGGATTCAATAGTTGTGATGGTGGAATAATTAGAGTTGGAAATAATGCAAAATGCCACATAAAACAAAATAGATCTCTTAAACTTTATGGAAAGACTAACACTAAAGATGTTTACTTTGTGGATGGTTTGAAACATAATCTTTTGAGTGTTAGACAATGTGTTGATAAGGGATACCAGTTGCAATTCATAAAGAATACTTGTATTATCAAGGATAAGAATGGCACATTGATTGGTATTTCTACAAGAACAAGACGTAATATATTTTAGTTGAATCCTATTGAAATGACATGTTTAGTTCCTAAGATGGATGATAGTTGGTTGTGGCATAAGATATGTTTTCATATCAACTTTGATAACATTGTGAAGGTTAGTTCTACATTTAAAATTAGAGACTTAACTAAGATTGTAAAGCCTACTAACATGATGTGTAAATAATGTGTGATGGACAAATAGAAGAAAATGACTTCTTTGAGAAAAAAGTTTACTACTTCAATTTTTACTAAAATAATTTTTTGAAGGGTTTAAACAATATCAAAGTAGCAATGTAGAAGCAATATACACATGTACGTCAAGAACACATACACAATTACAAATATAGTTTCTATTCCTTAAGGTTTCCTTCACGTTGAGTCATATTTAAGAAGTTTTATTAATTAGTTTGAATCTCAACTACACTATCATGATCACAAGGAAATATCATATGCTTCATCTCATAGGTAGATGCATAATCACAATTGATACAATACATCTAATGAATAGCATCCTTTACACATGTCGTTGGATATGTGACAATAGATATAAGTACACCCAAATACAAAATACAAGTAGACATAAATACATCAACCAGTTAGAAGTCTCAAAGATAATAAGAATGATAATGTTACAACTGCATCAACAAACATCAAACATATATCAAACTGAGGGTGGCCCAAATGGTAACAATTCACTACCTCCCAACTGCATGATCACCTAGTCAGGGTTCCACTCTCACCAAGAAGGGAAGATAATTAATGATTTGCATATCGTTAATCAATCATAAAACATTCCTAGGAAAGGAATCTTGATAGCCAAATCTACCTCAATGGTAATAAACTACAAAAGAAGGAAAGATAATCCAAATTGAAAAGACACTCAATCCAATACCAACACTACATACCAAAGTTAACATACAAGTACCATGTATAAATCAAATATCAGATCTCAAGAGATATAGTCAATGAAAGATATCCACTTCAAGTCAAAAGCCACATGTTAAAGTATAATAACTATCAATACACCAACTGCCATCAATGAAAGTGAATTATCAACAATGAATACATCTGACAAATAAAATACCACAAGGGGAAATACAAAATCTATGTAGGATACTTAGGATACATACTAGGGAGTATCATCACATGGTCAAACTACTTGAATTACCCTAGATTAGACTCATTAGACCCCAGACCCTCAAGCATTGAGTTACCTTGGAATGGTCACTCTAGACCCTAGACCCTCAACGTAACCCTCACTAGGTATCATCCCATTCCCATCCCTAGACTATACAAGCACTTAAGGCATGGGTGAGGCAATATCTCTAACTTATATTTTTAGTGTGTTTTCAAAAATATTGGTTACTACATTATCTCTTATTACATAACTTACAATAGGTTACCCTAGTACTGTCCACTTTGGGTCTTAGACCCCTAGTACGAGACACTCCCAAGGACATGCACCCAGTCAACCTCTTCTAAGCATGTAAATCATAGTTGTGTCCCATACCACAACACCCATAAAGATCAAACTTGGTTCCTTAACATGGATCTCAAAAATAAGTTGGTTCTCCTAACCCAAGTAAACATAAATGCATCATAAAGAAAAAATCATAAATGTAACTTCCAGTTTAAAACACAAGGCTCATCATAATATCTAAAACAAATAAACAATATAGAAGAAATCATGAAAAAAAACCTTTAGAGTATGTCTTAATTGGCCAACTATGCATATCACAAAACAATCATCAGAAAGAGGGAAACATAAGACTTCAAGTAAAAGAAAAGGCAAAACATAGATATCTAATTCTCATGGTTAAAATCACTTGTTTTCAAGAGTTTGATTTGACCAGAAAGACATATCTATAATCATCAAGTTCTATATGGTTTCAAAATCAAATGATGTCCCTACGACTAAATATTGTATTAACTTGCCAAGGTTATGAGTCCACTAATGTAGTAATATGTAAAAATAAAAAATAAAAATTAATATCACATTTTTTATTTGAAATTTTAATATTATTCAAATATAACCACCTTAATAAATTATAAACAAATCTTATACATATATATTTCATAACCAGTTTATAAGACCTTTAAACATAGTAATCTAAAAATAACAAAACATGAATTAACTAGCTTACACATTAATATATAAACTAAAATAATGATGTTGTAATTCTTTAATAACTTAACTTAATTAAATATTTAAAAAAACAAATTTTAAACAATCTTTATTTATAACTTAAAATACTTTAACTAAATTTAAAATATTAAATGAAATACCATAAATTATTTATTTGTATAAAAACAATATACCCCTTGTGGGGGGCCCACATACCTTTTGGCACGTTGTCAAAGGAAAATGTGTGCTACCATAGGAAGTTGTTTACTACAAAAGGTAGTCATGTGCTACCACAGGCAATTGTGTGTTGCTCTATGGTAGGCACATGTCTCCCTTTGGGTAGTCATGGATGGGAGTAAAACCCCACCATATCGCATTTAAATTTTTTAAAAATAAATGATTTTATTTAATAAGAATTTCTTCTTCTTCTTCTTCTTTGTGTTTGCAAGTACAAGCCTGGAGGGATTATCAGGTTTTTTTTTTTTTTAAATAAAAAGAGAGAAATTTTAAACAAATTGTACATTCAATCTAAGTAGTTTTCCATGAAATCCTAGCCCTGCAAATTCATTTTCTTCTTAAATTTTCTATGGTAGAAAACAATAAGAATCTCATTTCATTCACACAAATCTAAGCTAATAAAATAGAATGATAAATCAAGATTCAAGCACCCAAAAGACACAAAGCAAATAGATCTTTCCAAATGAAACATACTATTATGGGTTGCAAACCCTACCTCATGTTGATGCTAAAAATTTGGAAACTTGGTGAAACCCTTGCTAAACCAAACCCTTTAAAGCTTCCAAAATTCAAAAATTTCTCTCCAAAACCTATGTTCAAAATAATGACTTGAAAACCTCTAATATAGAGCCCTCGCCTTTCTTTAGGGTTTCTGTCTCTAAAAGCCCTTATTTCATTTAATAAATCTTTTCATGCATATTTACTCACCTTTTAATTAAAATATCCTTTTATTTTATTTTCCCACTTTATTATTATGCATGCATGTTAAAACTAATTGTTTATTATTTTAATTAATAAAGATAACTCAAGTGCATTGTTCAAATGCAACTCGAATCAAACTCATATTAATTAAATAATCACACTAAAACAATATTTAATTTTTAATAGTTAATTTTAAATATTTAATTTTTAAAAAATTCTTTTAAATTAATTTACTAAAGTATGTCTTTAAATTAAATCTTTTGATTCAACCCAAATATTCTAATAATTCCAACAAATGAAATATCGTTGCATTTTAATATTTAATAATTCAAATATCAATGTATAATCTAAAGATCATAAATAAGCATTTGACTAAGCAACCACAAGGTCAAACCACATGAATGCATAAGAAACATTAACCAAAGTGAAAATCAATCCACATACGCACAGAAAGACCATGGGTTTAGAAAGGGTAAATAGTTAGTTATGTGTCCTCCTTGCAAGAAAAGTATGTAGGTTATGGTTGGGATTGGACCTGATCATTATCTTCCCATTCTTACCATTGAGTTATTGTGATGGGGCACATTCATCTTTGCAATTCAGGGAATTTGATGTATAGTACCTACATCCTGCATAAAAGATGAGCATGCATCTATGCATATATATCTAAGCTAAATAGACAATGGAAGGGAGTAGTACATTGTGTAGATCCTAACTAGTAGGTGACTATGAATCCCTCCCTTAAACAAATCAGACATGTCAAATAGAAAATTAAAATAGACATGCACACCATACACATGTCAAATAGAAAAGTAAAATAGACATGCACACCATACACATGCAAGTATGGGGTAAGTACCATAATAAATCATGAGTCAAATTATCAAATGCTTAGATATAATAGTGCATCACTATGAATATAAAATAATCATTATTAACTTGACATATCATCTAACATCATCGTGAAAGTAATCACATTCACTAAATAAGAGTCATTGAAACCTCATTAATGCACAAGTAATCATAATTATTAATCAACACAGGAAATATAATCAACTAAGTAATCATCATTGATACATCTATAAATATCCAAGCAATGAAACAATATCATATAATTGTAAATCAAATATCCCTAAAACAAAAAAAAAAATGCATGAAATATGCATATAAGAGTTTGGCAAACAAAACATAAAAGAAAACTATGATTGGACATTATAAGTTTATCAAACAGATGTCAAATCAACTTTTTAAAATGGAGAACTTGAAGAAGAGGTGTACATTGAACAATTTAATGGTTTCCCTTTGAAAAATAAAGAGGATATGGTTTTTAGATTGAAAAATGCAGCATATAGACTGAAACAAGCACCTAGAGCCTAGGATGCAAGATTGGACAAATACTTGACAAATTTAGGACTTGTGAAAGGTAATGTTCATAGTAACTTTTATCTGAGAAAGAATGATAAAGGCTTACTAATTGTTCTAGTATTTTTGGATGACATTATTTTTGGACGTAATGATGAAGTAAGGAATTTTTAGAAGATATGAAAAAAAATTTGAGATGAGTATGACTGGGAAAATGAAATACTTATTGGGATTTTAAATTGTAGAGAACAAAGATGATAATTTATATCACAAATAAAGTATCTTAAAGATTTGTTGAAAATGGCCTCGAAAGACGACAAGGGGAGAGAAGACTTGGATGACCTTGGGCTAACAAAAAAAAACATGCTTGTTCTTTTACCAATTGACTCTTATGTGTGCTAATCTAGACTTTGCAAGCACTCATGTTTAAGAGACAATGTTCAAATCCAACTTGAAGCACCAACAAAAGTAAATCGATCAAGGAATGCAAACAAGAAGAAGAGTTAGGGTCAACAAAAGACAATTTGCGCGCCTAGAGGCCCTCCACGTCAAGTATCAATTAATTTCCTTTAAATCATTCAAGAGCTGGTGTGATTTTGTTTTAAGCCCAAAGAAAAGATGTGTGAGACTCGATTTGTCAAGCGCGCGCCCGGAGGCCCTCCACGTCAATAGTTGTTCAATTTTAGTGCCCAAACTTGAAGTGTGATCGATTTAATCTAGAGTTTTGGTCATTTAAAAATTTTGATAAAGTTAAAGCAAATGTTCAAAGACCAAGTGAGTGAGTTAGATTGTGGAACATTTAACACCTTTTTCATGTAGACCCATCCCCATAAATGGCGCTGAGATTGCAACCAATGGTTGAATTGATGGGTGATTAGAAAAGAGGTGATTCAAAAGAACTACTCAAATTCATTTTTGCAAATTTGTATTTAACTTAACAAAGTTTCTTAAATGTCCAAAAATCAAACTTTACCTAAATTGCATGTGGAAAAGAGATTTGTTTTGTTCAATTTTAGAAGCTCCAAATGAAGTGTTTCATATTGCAATGGTTAATTGATCCTTGGCATTCAAGATTGGATTTGTTGTTTTAATCATGCATTCAAGGAAAATTTGATTTTAATCCATGGCATTCAAGAGTGTGTTTAGCAACATGCATTCAAAGACAAGTGATTAAACATTCAAGTTTTTTCCTTTGAGCATTCAAGATTGAGATTTTGTGTGTTGTTTTAAGAACTTTGAAGTGCTTTGTTTTAACCTTAGATCATTCAAGATTGTTTTGGACTCAAAAGTGAAAATGACTCTTTGGACTTTGGTTTTCATTCAAGATTTTGTGTTCTAGTTTGCATATTTTAAGCCCAAAAATGATATTCCTAGATTGTTTTGATGCATGAAAAACCTAAGAAACATTCAAGATTTTGCAACAAGACATTTATTTGGAACAAATAACAAAGCTTTTAGGACAATTTTTGGCAACCATTTAGGACTCTTAGTTTAAATGAGATTTTTAAAAGAACTTTAAAATATTTGCAAATGAGGTTCATTTTATCCTTGATTGATGCTTTGAGTTTGATTTAGATTTTAGTGTGCACTTAGTGTTGATTTTGAACCTTTTGAAATGGAAACTTGAAGTTCTTTTTAAATTTCCAAAACTAAAGTGTTCCTAACTTTGCATGAATGCATCTAAAACCTTGATGTTGCAAGGATGCAAATGATTGAATTGGTTTAGTTTCACTTGTTAAAAGGCTTTTTTTTTTTTTTTGCAAATTTTTGGTTTTTTAATGGATTTAAGTATGATTTAGGGGTTCATTTTAAGCACTAAAAAGAAGTGTGTATGATTTTGCTTCCTTCAAAAAAAATGGCCAAGATCTCCCACAAGAAGAAGAAGAAGAAGTAGATGGAATAAGAAGAATATAGACAAGAAGAGGAAGAAGAATTCCAAGTGCTTTGTCCACCTATAAGCTTGAAAAATCTGCAAACACTATGAGATAGATTATGAGTTCCTTTTTCTTTTTCATGCTCATGTGGACCTACAAAACCAATTTATACAATCCTACCAATCACAAAAACAAACAAAATTAGCCAAAATTAGCAAATGACATACAAAACTTACTAAAAAAGCTAATGAAGATGACCCATGCGGGGTCCCACCAGGCATGCCAAAATGTATATGAGCAATGTTAGTATGCTAATAGAAACCAAATTTAAATAAAGCTTCTACAAACTAAACAAAATTCATAAACTTCAAGATAGACTAAAATGAGCTTTCAATTGAGAATATGAGCCATTAATGGGCTCTCTCAATGAGAAGCTCTCTTGTTGAGTAGCTTTGTCTAAATAGATAGGATGTATGCTCAAGCTTTCTGCTTCAAAAAGGGCTTCAAATGGAGTTGGAATTTGGGTGTGAGTGTATGGTTTTGATGTAAAATGGCTTCTTAAAATGGCATTATGACTTTACTTCATGGATTGTGTTATTTTGCAAAGGGGAAGGATCCAATTTATAGGCAAGAGGCTTGAGGGATTGAGGGCTAAGATGCAAGGATGGGAAAAAGCTCATGGAGGGCTCAAATTGCATGAGAAAAGAGCACATGGATTGTGCTTCCTTACAGCCAATCAGGGAGTGACACATGTCACAGGGTGAGAGGATGGAGGAAAGGGGAAGGATGAGTCAACAAAGGAGGCTCAAGGGATAAAATCTTCATAAAGACCCTCATAATGGCTTGTAAGAGCAATAAAAGGGCTTGGAAGAGTCATTTATGGCCTAGTGGGCTTCATAAAGTTTTATGGTTGAGATATTTTGAGGGAGATGAGAGCAATTTCGACTTGGGCTTGATTAGGAGAGTTTTAAGCTTGCTTAGGATTTTGAAAATGATTAGAGGATGGATTAGGATGGTTTAGGATTAGCTTAGGGATAGGAAAGTGGATGGCATTTAATGAGGGTGGGTGAAGGAGGAGATATTTGTTAACTTTGGCTTGGGTTAGTAAGTCTTAACCCATGTTTACGAAATGTGACAAGGTTAGGAGGGGATTAGGATTAGGTTTAAAGACATCTTCTAGAAGAGTCTAGACTTTGGATGAGGGTAAAGACTTTCTAGAATAGTCTAGAACTTCCTAGGATGAGGATGAACACTTTCTAGAAGAGTCTAGAACTTCTTAGGATGAGGATAAATTAGATTTTTAGGAAATAAATAAAGTTTTATTTATTTCAAGGGTTTGGGTTGAGGAGATATTTATTAAAAAAAATTTAATAAACCTGAGGATTAATATTTAATCTTAATTAAATATTTTGAGTTGGGATTAGGGGTAGGAAATGATGTGATTATCCTTTAATCAAAATTAAAGAAGGATTAGAATATTTTGGAAGAGGTTAGTGGTCTTAAGGAAATTGGCCAAGTTTTGGGCAAAAAATAAATTTTTTATTTATTTTGGGTTTTTTGGTCAATTTATTAATTAAATAATTAATAAATAAGGAAATTATGTTTAAATAAGATTTAAACATTTTTGGGAGGGATTCCTTAATTAAATATTTTTAATTAAGATAAAGGGATTTAATGGCATAAAAAGAAATTAATTAATTAATAAATGATTATGTCATCAGGAATTTTTCAGAAAATAAAAATACTTTATTTTCTAAAGGTTTTTAGGTGTCTACATTTTTCCCCTCTTTGATGTGATGCCGCAAGTGGCATGGCATCAAAGATAAGAAAATAAGATGCCCAAGGCTAGAGCAGAAGAGGAGAGAATGGACTGTGAGATGCCCCCTCAAGAAGGTGGCGGGGAGAGAAAGCGAGGCTTGATGGCTTCTTGAAAAGTACAAGAATCTCGGATGAGCAAGGAAACTCAAATTGGCAAAGAGAAGGGGTTGAATTAGCTCAAACTCTCACTATGGGAGAATGATAAAGGAGAATCAGATGCACAACAGGAAGCAAGCTTAAGACTTTAGGGAAGGTGGAGGATGAAGGAGCGGAGCGCTATAAAAAGGAATCCAGGATAGGGAGATGGATGAGGGGATTATAAACCTGATGCAATAGGATTTCAAAGAGTTAGATTGGTGGAAGATGGGTTTTGGAGATCCCTAGGACTAGGATTGTGGATCTCGAAAGATGACACTTCGTGGATTGATTTGGATTGGTGGATCCCTAAGACTAGGATTGTGGATCCCTAAAGCTAAAGGTGAGGAGTGATTCAAAGAGATACTAATGCATAAGCTGGGGTAGGAGAGACAGATGTTGGATATGGATGGGGGATAATGGAGATGAAGGAAAACCATTGAAGCTTTTTGAGTGGGGGGATACTTCAAAGAGAAGTACCACCATGTAGTTGAGCACTAGATTTGCTATAGGACTATTGGTTAATTGCCAAGGTTACCAAGAACATCAAGGCCTTTTCACCAACTGTCCAGAGGACTGACGAATTGACTCAAAATAAACACACAAGGATTGCCCCAGTATCACACATGAATCCCCGAGGAAGCAATATGGAAATGACACTGGGTAACCCACAAGCAGAAAAGAAAACAAGCAAAAGACATGATCAAGACCTTACGCTCTGATTTCCCCATTCGTAGTATACCATGATATGGAAGATCGTGGCAACCTTGAGGAGGGAACAAAGAGATTGCTTGGAAAAGATATTTCAAGACCCAACAGGGAAGAGTCCAAATGAAAAGAAAATAAAAATACAAAAGAGAACTATTTGCCAACGAGATGGGTAGGACAAGGTACTAACAGACCAAGATCAGACATGAGGAAAGCTATATCCTACAAGGACCTATCGAAGAGCACCTAAGCTGGTGGATTTGGATGAGTGATGTGTCTGGAAAGCTGAACTAAGAAGGATAACACTTTGGTGATAGGAGATCTAGCCAAAGGATGCATTGGAATAGCTAACCAAGATGTGCGATGGGTGCCAGATGTTGATCAAGGACAAACTGACATGAACGCTGGATAGATACAATGGTACTAAGCTAAAGAGGATGTACAAGCTGATGGACCAAGATATGTTACAAATGTACAAGTTTGTTCATGTTTTGGTTTTTTTGAGATGGAAATGTTTGTCAAGGATGGGATGTCTATAATAGGTGATAGGTGGATAGGTAGATGGTTTGCGAAAAGCTTAAGTGAAAATGGGGTTTTGTGTGTGCACGTGATAGTATACAAGCTAGGATACAAGATTATTTACAGGCTGGAATGTGGTACAAACTTTGGACAAGATTTGGATATACAAGGTGTGGTACAAGATTTACAAGGTATAATACAAGCTTTGGTACAAGATTTTACAAGCTGTACAGGAGGTATTTACAAGCTCCATTAGATTTTGGATATTTGGTTGGAACACCAAGGGAACAAGTAGGTGTTTTATGGGATGGTGGGTGAATGGATGAGGGATAGGATAGTGATAGATAATGGATTAGTCTTAGTACACAAGGCACCTAAATTACCAGGTTTTCACCAAGATACCTATCCAAGGCGCTTGAATTGCCAAGTTTTCACCATTGGACGCTTATTTCTCTTTACTATTTTTTTTTTGTATTTTTCAAAAGCTGGGTATACCAAGGATATTCAAGCATTGAACTTCTTGAGATGAATGATGTTAGTAGGATCATTCAAGAGTTCTCCTTCTGGTGTAGATTGTTGATAGGCTCTAGAGCCAAAGGAAGCAGTGACAACATAAGGACCAAGCCATGTAGGTTCAAACTTGCCTTTCTTTTCTCGATCTGCTTGGACTTTCATGTTTTCTTCAAGGACCATGTCACCTGGCTGAAAGTGTCATGGAAGCACCTTCTTGTTGAAATTCCTTTTGAGATGAGTTTGATAGACTGTGAGATGATCATAGGCTTGTTGTCGCTTCTCATCTAAGAGATCTAGTTGGGTGAGCCGAGCTACTCTGTATTCTTCATCTGATATTTGCCCTTGCAAAGATATGTGCAAGGAGGGAAGTTCAACCTCAATGATCTAAATTTTTTCTTTTAAGCCTCTCCATCTAATTGGTTATCCCTCCTTCATAGGGATTAATGATCCGTATCAAGAATGTGTAATAACCTTTATAACAAACTCTACGATCATTAAATCTTATTTGCATTTCAGCTCAAAATAGTTTACCTCAAACTTTGTGTTTGTAGACACCTAAAATTGTCCAAAACCCATTTCATGACCAATTAAATAAATGTAATTTATTATTTATTTAATTCCCCTATCTTTAATTAAATAAATTTTTCATTTATTTAATTAAGTTTGCCTTTCCTTGATTTAAATAAACTAAGGTTTATTTAAATCCTAGCCTTCCCCTTGCATCCTAACCCATTCACTTTAATTAAGAATTTCATTTACTTAATTAATCCTTGCCTAATCCCTCTTGGAATTAAATATTATATTTAATCCTATTAGAGCACATGGCTCCTACCTTTAACCTTCACCTAACCTCACTATCCTAACTAACCCACCTTTTTTAAACCTACCCACTTCCTTAATCATGCTTGCTTTGCATAATCACCTTGCTAATCCCCTTTTAATCCTAAGTGTGTGCTCACACATGTGTGAGGAATCCTCACACATTTGTGAGGAATCCTCACACATGTGTGAGGGATGTTCAAACTTTCCTCATCCCTCATGTCTTCCATGCCTTTTGCACACTTGTCCTCTTGCATGAGAGTCAAAGTGTCTCACACATGTGTGAGAAGCCATGCTTCTCATACCTCTTGCACACTTGTCCCCTTGCATGAGAGTCAAGTTGTCTCACACATATGTGAGAAGCCATGCTTCTCACACCTCATTGATCATGTCACCATCAAAAGTTTCTCACACATGTGTGAGCATATTGCCCCCTTTGAATGGTCAAAACCCTAATCCACTTGGAGTCTACTTGGCCTCCACCTCATGGACACCTCATCGATCTTGAGAGATCCTAGCCCTTCATCTTGCATTCAATCTCAATTGTCCATTGTATCTCATTTCTTATAAAAGGAGAGCCCTCTCCTCATTTCCATAAGCACCATCTACCTCATTTTTATGCTATAGGATTTGTGAGCAACCACATCCCATAATGTGAAATCATCTATACTTGATGATTTTGTGAAGTTTGCATTGGTGTTATTTTCAATAGATTAAGTTATTTTGATTTTATGTTATTCTTAGTTACATGTTCTCTTGCATATTTTGAGGTTTTCATGATCATGTAGTAATATACATTAGTTGTTTAGTATTTATTCTATTTATTACATTTTTATGCAATACATTTTGGCACGCCCGGTGGGACCCACTTCACGGGTTCAAACTAACCATCTAATGTGTTTTTGAGTGTTTTGTGAGTTTTCAAGATCATAGGTTGAAGGCTTGCATTTGGAGATCAAATCTTACGAGGAGCCTCTAAGCAAGCCATAAAGCTTATCATCATCTTTGGAGCGCATACGGGAAGTTTTTTTTTTATACATAAAACACTCTATATTTTGCTTATTGCTTTATTTCCAAGTTGTATTGGTACATATGCATTAAATATACTCTTTGTTATTAGGAAAAATTAGAAAAAAAAAAATACTCCTTCCTTGTTAATAAATAACTAGGTTTAAAAAGCAAAAAAAAAAAGTGAGGGAGGGCTTATCTTGTTTCATTTATGTTAGTTTAAATAAAAAATAGATTACCTTCAATCAAAGGTTAGTTCCATTTATATTAGTTTAAATAAAAGGATTTAAATTTTTAGAAAAAGGTTTGTTTCACTTATGTTAGTTTAAAAATAGGGTAGTTTAAATTTCAAAAAATTAAAAATTAAAAAAAACAAAATTTTAAAAAAACACGCTATAACTTTGTTTTTGTTTGGCCGTAAGTCAGCCCTAGTGCCACCCACGGATTGCACTCGCACGCGGTGCAACTGCCGCCATGGCCCCCACTGCCTCGAGCCACTCCTTGCTCTGGTGGCCCTTCCCATCCCCACTCTGCAACTCCCGGTGAACAAGATCTCTCCAACTTGCCACCAAAACCACTGAAACTGCTAAAATGCCATTGTAACTCTTCTGCAGCACTCTGTCTCTGCCCTATGTTCCCCCCGCGGCACCACTGCCCTGCCACCTCCTGCAAGCATTTCCCAGCTGCTAACTTGCAACTCGCCAAAACTATTGTCTCCTTCATTGCGCACAGCCCTTAAAATAGCCACTGTGGCCTCCACTCCCCAAACCCTCATCTAAGCACCGCGGCACCCTCGCTGCTCTGACCCCCTGCAGACACTGCCTCTGCTCTCTGCCACAACCATGGCCATCCCCTACTTCCCCCTACAAAACCTCTCCACCCACTGTAGCTCCAATGCTTGCCACTGCCACCCATCACTATGCTCGGCTCTGCAACCCTTGCTTCACCTGCAACTTTTGTGGCCACTCCCTGACACCAACCCCTACCCCTATAGCCTCCGCTCGACTTCCCCCTGCAGCACCCGTTCCTCCTGAGCACCACCCGCAGCCTTTTGCCTCCAGCCAAACCCTCACCTCCACTATCCCTTTGCCTCTCCCTACTTCCTCTGCCCATGGCCCACCACCTGTGGACTACCACTACACAAACCTCCATGCAAGCCTCCTCTAGTGTTGCCACGTGGCACCCATTAGGGTTCCAGCCACATGGCATTTTTCTTGACAGTGCATGCATATGTGGACTCCACATCAATGCACAAACAAAACATTTTTCTTTTTTTTTTAAACATCAAAAGAAAAAAAATTGCCTGACATTCTCCTAACTATCAAATTTTTGATCGCAAGTCACTGACATCATTACTACATCAGTAGTCCACATGCCCTTCTAGGCCATAAGGAGCAGCCTTTGGTTTTTTGCTCATAACTTGAGCATACAAGCTTCATTTTTGCAAAACCAAATATTGTCGAAAAGTTGATTTCAAGCCTGTCATCATGGTGCTGATTTTATGAGATTTTGATGAAGTTTAGATCTCTAATTTTTCTATCAAAAACCAAACTTTTTGCTAACCTTTTCATCGCTCGATTGTTTCACATTTTTCCTACATTTTTGCTGCTCTAACTTGTGTTTTTGCAGGGACACTTTCTCACTAACCATATTTCTTGCAAGTTTTCTTTAATTTTGTTTTGGGGGAATGAGCTTGTATGCTTAAACACTCATCTTTGAATGCATGGTTAAATGTTAAAACAATCAAATTCAATCTTGAATGCCTTAAGGGAATTGACATGTATGCCTAGGCTAGAACACATTTGGATTTGGTGCTTAAAATGAAGTCACACACTCTTGAATTCCCTAAAGGAAATTGAATTTATTTTCAGCATGTTTCATTTTCAACATTTCATTTATGCACGCTCACTTTACTTTCTTGTTGATGAATCCGCATTTTTCATTTACATTAGCACCATTTCAAGTTGGAAAGAACATTATATGGTTTAATCACGTGTGTCTTCAAGTAGATTACAAAATCTAAAGCTTCATTGGGAAAAGAACGTGTGTCTTTTAAACCCCAAGACCACTTACATATTCTCTCCCCTCGCGCCTTCGGGTGATCTTGGGTGCACAAGAAATAAGTGGTCTTTTTTTTCTTTTTTAGGAGGCCTACTTGGGGATTTCATCACCCCTTGGGATGACCTCAACTCTAGTGTTCTAGCAGAGTATAAAAATTGAGAGGTGAATCGAAAGACACCCCTCTTGGAAGCAAAATATTGTCACTCTTGGCTAAGCCCCAAAGAACTTTATACCTTTGGGAAGTGAAGGAGGATATTTGGTTTACCGTCTCCCCCTAGCTATGGGGCAGTATTTTCTTTCATCTATAGATTTGGGCCTCATGTACCTTACATATATCGAGGATGCCCTCTAGTTGATCCTTGTACATCCTAGTTGAAACCTTATAAGATTGTTGGTGGGTTTGACATTCTTGAGTATTTGAAACACACTTTCCTTGTACATATTTCCTTGTTTGATTTTTCATCTTAAAACCTAAAAATCCAAAACATCATAAAACGTAAAAACCCAAAAAAAATTTGTAAAAGTTCCAAAATCTTTTAAAAAAATAAAAACATTTCAAAAACAACAAAAAGAAGCTCATTTTTTCTCCATCACTTCTTCTATCCATCCATCTCATCATCATCATACATCTCTTATCTTAATCATTCAAATCATTCCTCAAAATCTTAATCATCTCTATTCATTCAAATCATTTCCTCATTTTCTTAATCATTTAATCTCATCCATAATCTTCATCCTAATCATGGTTCATAATCCACATCAAGATCCAATTTCCTCATTCAATGATTCATCCTCATGATTCTTAACCCAATCCCTTGTCAAATTCATTCTTTTCTAATCAATTCTTAATTTGATCCATTTACATCTTCATTCATAATCAATCTTTCTAATTTCATCCACATTTTCTTCTAATTCAAATTTGTATCAAATCATCTACTTTAAACATAGGAGCATTGTCATCACCATTTGACTTTCATTCAAATCTCACTTTCACTTGTTTGCAATATCATGGGGTTTTTATCAAATCAAAATCAAACCCTCATCAAATCATATCACATCAAATCAAATCAAATTCAATCCAATCAATATCAAGTCAATTCCATTTCAAATCAAATCAACAAAAAGTCCAAACTTGATCCTAGTCCTAAGTTCATATTTCATCCATCATCAAATCTTTCACCAATCTTCCTCTAACATCTATGGATCTGAATTTGCTTAATCAAATGGTTGACGATCTTCAAAGACAATATGGAGTTATACCTCCCATTCAATCTACATATCAAATTCATCCTCAAAATTTCATATCCAACTCTAATCCATCTCATGTTAATTATTCTTCTACCTTTGAAAAGGGAAATCCACCTCATTATCCTTCACCTACATATGATTCCATTCATAGCCCATACAATTCCTCCAACACAAATGCCCTTGCCATGGAAATTGAACATATTAAAGAATTATCTCTTGGCAAGCCAACAAAAAGAGGCCACCTTCCATGCCATGTGTCCCCTTCCCCCATGTTTCAAAGATCTTACTCCTCATGTCCCATCCAACCCTAACCCTCCATGTAATCCCCTACCCATAGTTACACCTTCACACAATCCTAATCCTCCAAAAAAATCATCCCCACCCCATACAGGGTATTTCTCATCCTTCTTGGCTAAGTGTAAAATTCAAAATAATGTGAGCCACTCACCCAAATTCATACCCCAAATTCCATCTCAAGACCTTCCTCCAAAGCATGACATTTTAGATTCCTCTTTTGCTCTAGATCCAAGCATTTCTCCATCCCATCGTTCCCCTATCACTGAAGATCCATTTATCCCTCCTAGTCCATCTAATGATCCCCTTCCTAATCAAGATCAAGGCATTCCATGTACCACCAATTCCATTCCATTTAAGGAGTTAGCCTTTATAGATCCTCCACCTCATGAAGAGGTTCCTTCCACTCCATCCACTAATACCCCTCCATTTCAAGATCAAATCACTCCATCTCATGATCCACTTGTTCCACTACATGATCCTCTTGTAAGTCAAGATCAAAGCTCCCCTTCATTTTCCTTTCACGATCTCCCTCCATCCCAAGATCCTATTATCCCTCATGATCCCCCTTGTGCTCCTAACCCTCCACATGATCCTATCACACCTATCCAATCCATTCATGAACCCCATATGCATGGACTCACATCTTGTGTTGAAACTAATAAGTATCCCATTGAAGAAAACGTGTCTCAAGATGTTGGTATGCCTCCCACTTCTTCCAAATCCAAAGCTACTCCTTCCAAGCCTAAAGCTTCCCATCACTCATCTTCCAAGTCTATTTTTGGAAGTTATATCAATATTTCACTTCCTTCCTCACTTCCATCCATTCTAGGTCCTTATGTTCCACCACCAAACCCTTCATCCCTTCCTTCCATTTTGGGTCCTTACGTACATCCATCCACCATATCCATGTCTACCACTTCATCCCTCATGGTCCTAATAAAGATCAAAAAAGGCACACATCCTTGAAATCCTTCCAATGTTCACCATCCATATGCTCTCCACCCCATTTACCTTCATGCACCCATACGATAGCCAATGGAAGCAAATTGGATCCTAAAGAAAAAGTGAATAAAGTCAAAAATCCACAAAATTCAAAGGATCAACATGTCCCCTCTAAAAACCATGTTCAAGAAAAGAAAAATCTGATCCAAAGAAAAATCAAAAGTCCAAAAAGGCTGAAAATCAAAAATGCAAAGATTATGTGGATTCCAAAGCTACTTAATGTAGCAATAAATCTCAAAGAAAGATTCCAAATGACATCCAATTTGGCTACTCCAAAGGCTTCCCTCATGCATAAATCATCCATGCTTCCATCTTCCAAATCCATTTTGGGTCCTTATATACCAAAATCCACCATCCCAAATCCATCATCTCCTTCCTCCATTTTGGGTCCCTATATCCCAAAATTCAAACTTTCTCCTACATATCCTTCACAATTTCCTCCTTTCCATCACCCTTCAAGGTGTGTGCCAATGAAGATCTTTTCACCTCCTTTACCCACTCACTCACCATGTCTTCCTCCCACCCACTCCACCCCCTTAATCCAAAAAAATTCATAAGCCCTTGCCCTCCATTCCCCAATCCACTTCATCCTTCTTTTCCCTATCCTATCAACATCTATGAGAAACTAATACAAATTCCTTGAAAATAACAATGAAAAAGGACATAAATATCAAGGGATACCATCCACATAACTATATGCTTGAGTCCTCCCTTCATTTCCCTATCATGTATCCATTGCCTTCCACTTCCACTTATCCTTCCATCTATTCACTTTTCCTCTTCCACTTGCACTCTACACTGGGGGCATGCTCCATCCATACCACTCTTCCATACATCTCTTCCATCCTTCCATCTATCATTCATCATCCTTTTCCATCTTTGATCTTGAGTTTCACTTTCCTTTCATCCATCCATATGCACTTTCCATATCCCTTACACATTATCCATATATTTTCTTACACACTTCCATCCACTTTCACATCCATATCTTTTATCTTGACATGCTATCCATATCTGTCATTCTCATAGTCCTTGTCATGTTCATGTTCATCCATTTTCCATCCACACTCCTATATACTTCCATACCCCTTTCATATGTTCTTGATCTTGGTTATCCCTTCCATCTCATCCATTTCATATCCCACATTTCATCCATACCCCCCATATCATTATCCCTTTTTCATACACTCCCTTCCATATCCCTTATTTCCTTCCATTTTCATACACATGCTCGTGATCACTATTAGAGGCACAATAACACAATGTTCATACATGCTTTGGAAGAGCACATGCCTTCTTTTCCTCTATATGCTAGTCTTTGCACCATCTTTCCATTTTCACACATATCTTCCCACCATATTTCCTTCCATTTTCCTATCCTTGGTATGGGGCATTTGGACTCCTTCAAAACATGGTTTTTGGCTCTGCATTTTCCAACACCATATCATTTGGCCCTTCATATCCTTTCACCATTCCTATCATCCACCAACTCACGTTGCTTTTCCCCCATTTACCATGCCTTGGTTCTCCCTTGTCATTAGTCCCAATCCATTCTATTCCACATTTATTCAATCCATTCATTTCTATCCATTCTATGCATTCATTCATATCACATTCAATCTAATTCTTCCAACTCACTTCAATCAACTTTATTCATCCTCTATTTCAATCAATTTTCCCTTCTTCTAATTCTTTCACATCAAATCAATTCTACTCTCATCAATCTTCATCCTATCAACATAATTCTTCCAATCTCATCCACATTCATTCTTCTATTCGCCATAAAATCAAAAAATCAAAAAAAGTCTCACTATGTAATCAATACTAATCCAATCAATCTAATCCTGCAATCTTGTACATCAATCCTTAATCAATTCATCAATTTGACCCAATCAGTTGATAATTTGTTAACCATATTCAAACATCATTATCATGGTATGAATTCTTCCCAATCCTTGGATGTGCATTATGCTTATTGTTAGCTTTTCCATCCTTAATCAATCATCAACCAATCAATCCATTAATGGGTTTTCAGCTTGACTAGGGGCAAAATGTTGGTTTGCTTTTGGTTTTTCGTGCATGATTTCTTGTTACTTGTCTGCATTAGTATTTTTTGCATTTCTCATGGTCTTTTCATCCTATTGTCCCAGGAATCATGGTCTTCCATATCATGGTTTCATAAGGCATACAATTGTATTAGACCCCTTTTTTTAAGTACTTGACGCATTGTCATCTTGGTTACTCATACCTTGGTGCATAGTGTTGAGTACAATATCAAACTTAGGTTGTTCATGCCATTGCAGCATAACTCTCGTCCATTCTTCCATCCATTTTGAGAGAACATTCATGTTCTCCTAACCTGCATGTCCTCTCGAGGGGGCATACCCTTCCACCCTCATCATCCTTCCTCATCCTTCCATGACTAGGGCATCATGCTACTAGTATTATCCTTTCAGCCACTATATTTTATTCTTCTTTGATATAACATTACTAATGCTATATCAAAAGCGGCAAAATGTAGACACCTAAAATTTTCCAAAACCCATTTCATGACCAATTAAATAAATATTTATTATTAATTTAATTCTCCTACCTTTCATTAAATAAATTTTACATTTATTTAATTATGTTTGCCTTTCCTTGATTTAAATAAACTAAGGTTTATTTAAATCTTAGCCTTCCCCTTGCATCCTAACCCATTCACTTTAATTAAGTATTTCATTTACTTAATTAATCCTTGCCTAATCCCCCTTGGAATTAAATATTACATTTAATCCTATTAGAGCACATGGCTCCTACCTTTAACCCTCACCTGACCTCACTATCCTAACTAATCCACCTTTTCTAAACCTACCCACTTCCTTAATCATGCTTGCTTTGCATAATCACCTTGCTAATCCCATTTTAATCCTAAGTGTGTGCTCACACATGTGTGAGGAATCCTCACACATGTGTGAGGGATGTTCATACTTTCCTCATCCCTCATGTCTTACATGCCTCTTGTACACTTGTCCTCTTGCATGAGAGTCAAGGTGTCTCACACATGTGAGAAGCCATGCTTCTCATACCTCTTGCACACTTGTCCCCTTACATGAGAGTCAAGTTGTCTCACACATGTGTGAGAAGCCATTCTTCTCACACCTCATTGATCATGTCACCTTCAAAGGTTTCTCACACATGTGTGAGCATATTTCTCCCTCTGAATGGTCAAAATCCTAATCCACTTGGAGTCTACTTGGCCTCCACCTCATGGACACCTCATCGATCTTGAGAGATCCTAGCCCTTCATCTTGCATTCAATCTCAACCATCCATTGTATCTCATTTCCTATAAAAGGATATCTCTCTCCTCATTTCCATAAGCACCATCTACCTCATTTTTATGCTATAGGATTTGTGAGCAACCACATCCCATAATGTGAAATCATCTACACTTGATGATTTTGTGAGGTTTGCATTGGTGTTATTTTCAATAGATTAAGTTATTTTGCTTTCATGTTATTCTTAGTTACATGTTCTCTTTCATATTTTGAGGTTTTCATGATCATGTAGGAATATGCATTAGTTTTTTAGTGTTTATTCCATTTATTTTCATTTTTAGTTGTTATTTCAGACATTCTTGTTCAAATTGTATTACTCAAAATATATTGTCTTTGATGCTTGGTCACAATTATTCTTCCTGTTGATACTCGACCTCAACTAGATTGGAACCTTCTCTATTACTTGGCATCCATATGTTTTCTCTTCTTGGCATTTACTGAACTCATCTTGCATACGAATACTCAGTGACCAAATACTTGCTTAGCTCCTATAGAGCTCAACATATCCTAAATTATTTAAGAGTCTTTAGAAATACATGACTTGGCCTATACAGAGTAACTTAGTCATAGTGATGACCAACTAACTCTACCTTATATATGACTAAGTTTTTGACACTAATAGACTACAAAAATAGAGAGATAAAGACTAACAGGGTTTGTACATCTCCTAATAGGGTTGGAATCTCCTAATAGGGATTCAAAGTCTCCTAATAGTGACTTATATCTACTGACTTTATTTCATTGACTCCTAACAAGGTCTGTCCTCTAACATGAAACTTTTATAGTAGTATGTCATGGTGGAGTTCAATATTTTATAAATACTTTCCACCTATTATTGCTTTGATTATAGTTGATCTATTGACTTATTTTCATGTTGCAAATTATTTATAATTTCATGGATATTCTTCATAACCTAATTTGATTATATGATTGTGATCAAATAAAATAATTACTTATTGTATTTATTTTTATTTGTAGTAAATCATGTTTGCCATATAAATCAAAGGCACCTATCTCAAAATGCTTTCCCAGGGCTTACTCATCACATGGAAATCCCTATATATGGATTTTGGTTCTAATTTTCTGAAAAATCTATGAAGCTTCAAGTATTAGTGTATATTGTGGCAATAACAATATGGTCATCTTCAAAGTCAGGTGAAA
This sequence comes from Cupressus sempervirens, assembly GCA_028749045.1. Classification (NCBI taxonomy): domain Eukaryota; kingdom Viridiplantae; phylum Streptophyta; class Pinopsida; order Cupressales; family Cupressaceae; genus Cupressus; species Cupressus sempervirens. The sequence continues at coordinate 674,626,071 of CM053786.1, read as the reverse complement.
TATCACTATAACCTATAGTGATCAAGTTTATCACTATGCAAAGAAGACATATTTTCAATATAGCAATGAGTGATAAAGAAAGGTGTATCACTATAACCTCTAGCAATCATCAACAAGTGGGGAGATGAGGTTTTGGTTATGAAAATCAATGATGAAGTTGATTGTATCACTATATGATATGGCAATAAGTGCTTTCAGTGATTGAAGAAAGGAAGTTTGTGTTGCAATGATTAGAAATAAGATCTGTTGATTGCCATGTCTTATAGTGATAAAGTAGTGTTATTTTCAAAAGGGGTTGCTATTTCTTATAGTGATAGACTAAAGTTGATCATGGATTGCATTTGGAGAATAATAGACATAGCAATGAGCAATAGGGTTATCACTATTACTACAACGATAAGTGTGAAAAGTAAAACAAGTCACTATTCAGGGGTTAAGACATAGTGATTAGAGATGTGTAGGTATTTTTTGCCAGAAGTTGCAGTGATCAAATATTTGAAAATATATAATGGATTGGGATTTTTCATGCGATACAAGAATAAGGGCCAACAAGTAGATTGAACAAATTATTGAGATGGAGATCAAGGCTTGTGAGGTGATCATTAATACAAACTTGGTTGAGGATGAAAAATATCAGAAGAACATTAAATAATGAAATGATTTTATTGAGGAATAAACATTAGATTCATCTTATTCAATCTATTTTCTCATGTAAAATTATTTTTATTAATTGGCATATGATAGTTTTTTATTAGCTAGCCTATTAAGATCAATTTTGTAAACAAAGGGTCATGCCTTTTCATTTTGTAACCAATTCATTGCCTATAATTATAAGGACTGAATTTAGAGATGAATCATCACCATATATTCCATACATATACTATTTTATAGAAAATTGATCTTTTTGTCTACTTCAAATTGTGTTATCTGTATGCACCAAAAACACATGCATTTTTGGTGAAAGATTTCAAATTCAATACAAGGGTTTCATGTGCTTGACTGGTCTTTTGGTGATATTTTTTATGTCTCATACATTTTGTTTCCTTAGATCAAATGTCAAGTTTTCTCTAATTGAATGTTAAATTGATTGAATGTAGTAAGTTGTTTCAATATCTATAAAATAGTAATATTGTATTGATTGGTTGATCTGTATTGTTGTCTTATTGGGCTCTTTAGGAGAGTTAAATTCAATAAGACTTAATATTGAAATTTACTTAATTTTTCAAATAATTCATACATCCTTAAGTGATAGTGATCTATCTTGAAGGGATTTATTGTCTATCTCTGAGGAACACTTTGAGTGATCGATAAAATAATGATAAAGACTCCATTAGTTAAGGCACTAGTCTTTGATTATTGTTTTGAATCTTCATGTTGATTGCAAAAATGATATACATCCAAGTGACAAGGGTCATTAAATCCATTATATATTTATATATCACACCAAAAAATATTTATCAACTTTTTAAATTTCTGAACACCCAAGTCTTACAAATTATCCTCTCTAAAAAGCCTCTAGGGTGTGATTCTATTGGGGGTTGCCTACACAATTAGAGATTGTGAAGTAACTCAGAAGTTATTGATTTTATAAGATCATAAATATAGAGAAAAGAGTCTGTGCACTCTGCTAGAGGAAAAACCCTAAAGAAAAAATTATAATTGTGTCCTCTATAATATGGTGGTGACTCTAACATTAAAAGTTTAATGAACAATTAGTTGGTAGTGGTAAGAAAGAAGGATAGTTTCAAAAGTTTGACATTGAAGTTTGAATGGGGAAGGAGATCTACACATACTAGTGAGAACCAAGAGTATACTCCTATGAAACATACTAAAAGAGAAGTAAATATGGCTAATATGATATTTGGAAGCTATGGAAAAGTGGCTAAAAAAATGAGAGACCTTTCTCCTAATGATAGAGTTGATGGGCCTTAGATCCAAGATGAAAGCAATTTTGAGAATGGAACTCAATTACAAGAGGAAATCCCTTTTCAAAGAAGAACTAACTTCCTTTAGAAAAATCCAAAAAAACCCCTAGATAATTAGTTTTTAGATGATAAATTTGAAGATGATGAAGAAGATAATGTTAGAGAAAGTGAAATGATTAAAGAATTTACAAAGTATATGAGAAGCAAGAGAGCTTGGAGGACTTTGAAAAGGTAGCCTACTGAGGTCCTAGAATTGATTGGAATAACTAGGGATCAATGAGTTACACCATCACTAGAGAAAAATAGAGCAAAGAGAGGAAGAAAAACTTGGAATAGGTAGGAGTGGTGTTCATAGATTTTCAAAAAATCATCTTAGAAAATAAACACAAAATAATACAAATAACAAAGTAGATAACCCTACACAAAATCCACAAATAATGCATGTCATAACAATAATGCATAAAATCACAATAATGTTGGAAATAACAATGCATTTGTGGGTAATAACAATAATGCACAAAATAACAAACAACCTAGAGGAAGAAATATGAACAATAATCAAAATATGCAAAGAAATAATAAATAGCAAAATAATAGGTTCAATCAAAATGTTAGGACTCCTCTACCATTAGAGAGATATAGTCAATTGGACTTCTATGGTATATATTGATTTCCAAATCTTATATCAAATGATTTAAGAACTACAATCCCATAATACTATGGGAATTGAGCTATATTAGCACAAAATCATTGTATAAATTTAAAAACAATAATTGAGGAAATAAGTGAGGCCCATGAGGATGTCCTAATGAAGTTATTTGTTCAATCCTTAAGTAAATATGTAGTAGAATGGTAAAGAAATCTCCATGATGGATCTTTGGGAAGTTGGCAGTAATATCTTGATTAATTCATTGAGCATTTTGGTGATCATAATGATCCTTCTTTTGTGTCACATGAATTAACTAGCATCAAGAAAAATTAGAATGAAACCATACTCAAATTTAATAGGAGATTCAATAAGGTGCTAAATAAGATACCAAGAGACATTAGGCCACTCGACATGTTCCTTATGGACTTCTACATGGATGCTCTAGATTGTAAGATGAACTATGAGGTCAGGAAGGAAAAGCCTACCACCCTTCAGCAAGCTATCAAAATTGAGTTATATTTGGAGAACATTGGAAAGGTGGCAAGAAAAGGATTAAAAAGAGATGATCCTAAGTTGTTTAATCCTAAGGCTCATAAGAAAAAAAAAAAAAAAAAAAGACAATGTTGACAAAATTCTAAACATGATGAAAGAGATCAATATGGGAAGTGGAAGAAACAATTTCCCCCAAAAAAGAAATAACCATCCTTTTATCAAGAATGATCGATATAGGCTACAAGACATGCCCTATAATACTACTTGGAAAAATGGAAAACTAGTAAACAACAAGGAGATGTCAGACCCTCTCAAAAGAACTAATCATTTTGCTGATAATAAGCCTTGGTGTGATATTTTTTGACTACCTCATATGGAAGACCAATGTATAATCACTTAAAATATTTGGAATAAGAAAAATAATGGAAATGATGAAAAAACAAGATGTAATGCAATATCAAGTGGACCATGTTGTGGTGAGGAATCATCAAAGGATGACTACATAGAAAATTATACAAATGGAAGGCATCAACTGAATCCAGAGGTGTTTTTAGATGATGAAGAACTCCCATGAATCAAAAAATTGTCTAAGGAAGAGAAAGAAGCTTATACTATTGCAGAAATGAAACAAGTAAGAAGAAACCATAAGTTGAGGAATCAAGAGATCAATGAAGGATAGAGAAAAAGGGTATGGATTTTTTCAAAGATTGGAGCTAAACTAATCAAAGGTAAGGATCAAAATATTAATAAACAGAAGGAGCAACAAAATCCTATGAAGACAACAAATGACAAGAATCTTACTAGTAAGAACTCCCATAGCTCTAATTCCTTCATAGCTCAAGCTTTATCTCAAGTAAAAAAAATTGTTCCCCTAATGGAAATTATGAAATTCCTAGATTAAAAGAATGAGGCTTTAAAATTGATAATTCATAAACAAGAAAAAGAAGATGCTCAAAGGATACCTAAAATATATCTAGCAACTATTGTTAATAAGGATCCTACTCAAATCAATCTATTTTATTTAACTTTCCTCATAAATTATACATTGGTAAAAAAATGCATGATTGATTCAGGAGCAGCTGTAAATATTATGTCTATTGATATGATGAAAAGTTTAAATCTAAATATTGATACTCCTTATGGTAAATGTTATGCTATGGATAAAAAATATGTCCCTATTGTGGGAGTTATAAAAGATATTGATTTCAAATTTCCTTTTTGTCCTAAAAAGGTTTATAAGACATATATTATAGTAGTGGATGTTCTTTCTATTTATGGCATGCTTTTGTTTAGACAATTGTGTAATCTGGTAGGATGAAACATTCACTTACATTTATCTTATCTGACTATCCCACTAAATGGTAGGACTATTAGGATAGATAGAGAACTCAAATCAGCATATTTGGTAGAAGATGTCAATATAGACCAAATGAATTGTTTCTACCATACAGATATAGATAATTTTCAAGTAATTATCTCTAAGGAAGCCTTGTAAAAAGTGGATCCAACTGATGAATGTGTTTCCATAAATCATGATAAAGTATGGAGGATGAATTTTGATGGATTGTGTTCCAAAGAAGGTAATGGTGCAGGTATCGTATCTGTTTCTCCTTGTAAGAATTTGTCTTAGGGAAAAATTCACCCAAGATCAAGGAACTCAACCACAAGCACAACAAGAGACCAACAAGGTATGAGCATAATAACAATATCCACAATTGATTTATTGCTACTCAATGTTTTTTGATGTGTTCAATTACACTAGGAGTGCCTATATATAAAGGCCTCTAGAATGCTTGTAGAATGCTTAGGTGTCAACACATCGATAAGTCTTACAACCAAGCACATGTCCACCAAGAGTGGATTATCCTCCATTAAGAATAGGAGTAAGTACAATGATGAGAGGATAATCCTACAAAGGTGTAGCAAATAAAATTATGTTGTAGACACCATGTGTTGAATCAGAGCTGCTTACTTCTATGTTGTCAACATGACAACTCATAAAAGTACGCAAACTCCTAAGTGTCTCACTGATAAATAATAAAATAATGCATTAAGAAAAGTAAACTTAAGTAAAGTGTAAATAGTAAATACGTATTTACACCAACACACCCCCCCCCTCCCTTAAGTACAACTTAGGGGAATGCACTTAAGCTTACAAAAGCTAGGATGAAATGCATAATGGGTCCCAACTACTAGGCCATTTTAGGTACCCATGTACATAATGAAATGCAATCCCTCATAAAGTGGAGAAAGAGGGAAAATCTCATGGGAAAAACCCTCCCCCAAAAAGAGAGATGAAGAGACAAGATGCATGGATGGATGGAGTAATCAAGACCCCCCATTACTACATACATCAAGTATATACAAAAGAGAAGAAGGACAAAACCCCATAAGAGGAAAAAGTCCTCCCCCCCCCCATAAAAGAGAAGAAGAAGGAGACAAGGTACCCCCCCCACCAAATGTAGTGTGTCATGTAGTGATAGCTACTTCAACATAGAAGCTGATGCATGACCGTTGAATGATGTTCCCCCCCTTTGGAAGAAACAATGGTATAGGTATAGGTGAGATGCTTTCCCTGTGTGTAGAAAGAATCCCAATGTTGAAGGGTGTCTCTAAAACCTGTTCAACTATCCATGTATCAATGTTGATGGTCGCTCCTTCCAATACTATTGAGAAGAAGTGCAAATCTAGAAAGGATGAATGTAGAACATGTCTCAAAGAACCCACTATCCCCTGAAGTGATAAAGAGACCTCTTGCAACTGATGTACATAAGGATCCATAATCATATCAACCTGTGAAGACTAATCATGTAGAGAATGGACATGAGAGTAAGAGTGAGCCCTTGCAACAACTGAAGAATGATCTTCTTCATCAAAGAGAAGGTATAGAGCATCAATGATCTCTCCCAAATTTTGTATGTGTGACTCCATGAACAAACTTAAAATATCTATCAAGAAGTCATCCACTGATGCTAGAGCTAGAAGACAAGGTGTACCTTATTGTGATGAAGTACATGAACCTATCATTGTGGAATTGGATTAAGTATTCACCTCAACAAAGAGATGACAAATATCATCAATGATGTCTCCCACATCTTCAATGTGAGACTCCAGGAACAGACCTGCAATATCTAGAAGGAAGTTGTCCCATGAAGCTGAAGTAGGAAGACATGGTGTTTCCTATTGCACTAAATCAAGAGCATATGTGGCTAGAACTAGATTAGTAGTGGCTATAGGATCATCAAGAGGTGTAATCACATCTGGAGAGGATGCAGTTGCAACGAGAGGTAAAAGATCTTTTGCGAAGGGAGGAATTTGTGGATCTCCATGCAACTCCCAAAGATGAATCCAAAAATCATAGGGATCAATTGACTTAATGTCATCAAATGAATCCATAACCTCCATATCCATAAAGAGAAAGAGAGTACAAAAAATGATTGAAAAAGTGTCACCATCGTATGAAAGTCCTTTCACATATGGCAGTGCATTGTGCTAACTAAGATATTTGATAACCAATTGACTCCAAACTTAATAGTTGTATGGTGTCAAGATAATTAAATCTTCCTCTTCAATAATGAACTAATAAATGTACCCCCAAAAAAAACAAAAAAATAATCAAAGAAACACCCCCCCCCCCCCCCCACAATGTATGATTTGGCACTTTATAGGTAGAGCGATTACAATGGATAATTGAGGGCCTATTTCTAAAAGTAGTATTTATGTCCATAGAACCTATAATTTGATTGTAGATCTAGAAAGTAGACATAAAAAAATATTCACTTTCAAAAAAAATGGAACCTAATTTGGAGTCCAGATGAGCCCGTATGAAGCATTTGAAGTGGCAAACATCGAGATTTGTGAGTTGCAGAAAAATTTAGGAACAGAGATCTCAAACCACCTACACCAATGTGTAGATCATGAAATTATACCCCAAAATAAAAAAAATTGCTCGAAAAAATGAGTCTGTATGAGGGAGATATCATTGTTTGAAAATCACCTTTTTTGTTATTTTTCATGAATCACTATCGTCGAACCTCCAAAAATCAAATGGCTCTAAATTTGGCCTTAGATGCCCCATTTTGATGAAACAAAATCTGATTTGGGGGTATTTTGACCTTCTAAATGTTATGCAAATATCTGATTTGCACCAGCAAGCTTCAATCTTCACCTACAAAAATCTCTCCAACTAGCCTGATGGCCAAAAATTTCCCAAAAAATAATGTAGATCCAAAAAAAAGTGTAGAGATGTAGACAAAAAAAATGCAGATCTGAAAATTAAATGTTTAGATCTAAAATGATCATTACCAATTTCACAAATTGGGCCTTTGGGTTACCGGTTTGCAAAAAAATGTTGCCTCAATTTTGATTATGGCCTAGGGTAGGTGAATTATAATCAAATTTCATCGAATTGACGTTTCAAATGTAATGGTGAGGTTCACTTTAGCTCTAGCCAATCCCAATGACAATGATACTCTAGATCTAGGTCGAGGTACTAAAGCAACAAGATGGTCTTGAATGGCTATGTGAAGAGAAATTCTCCAAACTCTAATACCATGTCAAAATTTTCCTTAGGGAAAAATTCACCCAAAATTAAGGAACTCAAGCACAAGCACAATATTAGACCAACAAGGTATAATCAAAATAACAATATCCATAATTTATTTATTGCTATTCAATGTTTGTGATATGTTCAAGTATACTAGGAGTGCTTGTATATAAAGACCTCTGGAATGCTTCTAGAATGCCTAGGAGTCAACACATTGATAAGTCTTACAACCAAGCACATGTCCACTAGGAGTGGATTATCCTCTATTAAGCATAGAAGTAAGTGCAATGATGAGAGGATAAGCCTACAAAGGTGTAGCACATAAAATTATGATGTAGACACTATGTGCTAAAATAGGAGTGCGAATAATTGTTTTGTCTACATGACAACTCAATTAATTATGCAAATTCCAGTGTTGTAGACATCATGTGCTAAATTAGAGTTGCTTACTTATGTGTTGTCGAAATGACAACTCATAAAAGTACATAAAATCCTAAGTGTCTCACTAATAAATAATAAAATAATGCATTAACCTAAGTAAACTTAAGTAAAGTGTAAATAGTAAATACATATTTACACCAACACTCTTAAAGGTAAAACTTTCAAATATTCATTCTTGTTATCTTTTGTGTGTACTAATAACATAGTTGAATATGAGGCCTTGTTCTTAGGATTAAGGATAACCAATATACATGGTATTAAGATTTTAAATGTTTTTGGTGATTCTGATCTAATTGTTTTCCAAGTTAGAAATAAATTTTCTATAAAAAAGAATAAAATGAACCCATATAAGAATGAAGTATGGGATACCATTGAACTTTTTGATGCATCTAACATAACTTGGATAAATAGATCTGAAAATGTTCTTGTAGATTTTTTGGCTAATTTGGCAGTCAGGCAAGGTAGTATCCTTATGCAGATATCACACAAGTAGAAATAAAAAATAAATTGACAATTCCTAATAATGTGCACATACGATAATTTTTTGAAGGTGACAAGGACATTATCAATTTTCTAGCATGTGAAGGGGGGTATGAAAGTCAAATAATTGTTGGAATTCTTCAGAATAACTGAGAGGGGGCTCAATCAATTATCCAAGGTCCAAATGTACAAATAATACTTTTCACAACTTAGTGAACCTATATCCATAAAAAATATTCATCATGCATATATCCATTAGATCATATAGTCACTTAAACTTGTAGGTTACTATCAAATCAACTTTGCAAAAATGTAAGCATGAAACATTACAGATTTAGAAACACTTTTGACACAATGATTTTACGTGGAAACCTAATTTGAGAAAAATCACTAGTAACATGATACTCATTCTCACTCTTCTGGTGATGCCCTATGAAAGGTTTACAAATGACTTTTAGGTCAACCTTAATCCAAAGGATTTACACTAGACTAGTACAATGATTACAAATTAAGAATAAGGCTTTATTTGATAACAACTTACAACACACTTTGTAAATTAAAGATCATTATTTCATTCCTCCATTCTACTTGGCTTTCACACACTTTAGCTCTAATAACTTGTTCACCCTTCAAGCATCCATACCCTTGAGCCTTCTCTCTTTGCTTGCCGATTGTAGTCTCTTCTATTTGGTCACTAAATGAATCAATACCCTAGACTCCTTATCTTCCTTAGGTTAATACATGACAACCATTGCTTCTAAAGAAAATTAAGATCTTTTGTCATTCATCCTCTATCATCTATTTTAGGGTTAGGTAGGATTAGGTAGGATTCAATGAATCTACCCATCTTTTCATTTTTGTCCCTTCTAGAAACTTCTCCTTCAATCCTCTTTCATTTTTCCTCAAAATGGCTTACCATGAAATTTGTGCCACCAACTCATCATAGCTATCTTCCACATACTTCAAAAAAATTAAGAAAATAAAAATAGTCATCTCAAATTCATCAAATCCATGATTTAACATGAATACTAGCACTCGATATCAATATGTTGTCACTCGACTTCCATATTGTTCCTTCACTTGTCATCCACTAGATAACTTGGCAAACACTAAAGTTTATTGGTACTCAGCACCAACTAAACTTTACTCGCTTACACTATATCACTTGGCATACACTGAACTTTGACTTTTCTTAGCTCCAATAGATTTTCTACTCAGCTTACACTAACTTTTCTCAGCACCTACTATCCACTTGGTCAAGCTTGGTAGACTCAATTCTTCTTACTTGTTCTTATAGACTTAATCAATGTATCCATACTTTGTAACCTTAAGTAGATAGTCAATGCACTATATCATCACTATCTTAACTGGTCCTTGTACTCCTTTCATACCATAACTCAACATTTCCTCTAGGTGTTATTGTTATCTCATTTGATCAAAACCTCCTCATTGATCAAACAAATGATAGTACTAAAATCAACTAAGCAATTTTCTTACTAACAAGTAAAAGGTTTGACATCTATGACAAAAAAATGATTGAAACACATTCTCATAGTAGTATCAATCTATTTTCAACAATCTCCCTCTATGGCATTGATGGAAAACTAGTACAACCAACAATAATACCAAAAAGAAAATAATTCCTTGTATTGAAATCTCTTCCTTTATCAATAGCTTTCATCTTTTGTATAGGTTATAAAATTATGTTTTGATCAATAAATAATCAACTCATCCTTATTAATCCCTCTTGATCACTTCTTATATCTCCCTTGGCACTATCTCCCTCTTACTAGGTAGATGTGATCATTAGTTACACTATCTCCCTTTCTTTTTCTTTCTCCCTCTTTGAGAACAATGCCAAAGACTTGTCATCTTAATATGAAAATATGAACATTTTTCAATTTCTCCCTCTGTCACCTAGCTTGTGACTAATCTGTAACTCTAGCTACTTGATTACTTTAGACAACTCCTAAAGTAAGATCCATTGCATCAGTGTGTAACATATGTCAATCATCTTCGTTTATGTAGGGTACTTCTCATGATTCTTAAATAGCCTTGGATAGGGGTATCACCCATAGTTTACCTCCTAGATGCTCATGAGCATCCTTAGGTAATGCTTTTGTGAAGATATCAATTATTTTCTCTTTTATTTTCACATAATCCATCTTCACCTCTTTATCCTAAACTAATTCTCTCTAGTAATGATATCTGATTGAAATGTGCTTAGTATCTGTATGCATCACATGATTCTTTGATATATTTATAGCACTTGTATTATCACAATAAAGTATCACTGGTTTAGTGATTTCCTCCTTTATACCTTTGAATAGCTATTTGATCCATACAATGTTTGTACAATTTACTATAGTAGTAACATGTTTTGTTTCTTGTTAGTCCATGTAATCAGCCTTTTTCCTAAGAAAAATTCTCCTCCACTAGTGCTTTTCTATCATCAATATTTTCAGCCCAATTAGCATCAGTGTAAACTCTTAATTCAAATTATTAATTTTTCTTGTAGTATAGACCATAGTCTTCTATTTCTTTTAAATATTGCATTATTCTCTTAATAGCCATCAAATGATTGTCCATGGCATTAGTAGAGAATCTTGCAATTATCCCAATAGATAATGCAATATTAGGTCTTCTATGTACTACATAGTGCAATTTTCCAATCATAGACCTGTACAGTGTTTGATTTACCTCAGCTAAATCATCATTCTTACACAATTTGTGTCCAATCAACATAGGTGTGCTTACTGGCTTGAAATCATCCAACCCAAAAAAAATTAGTATCTCCTTTACATATTTTTACTGAGTCATGTATATACCATATTTCATTTGATGTACTTGCAAACCCACAAAAAAATTGATCTCTCCAAACATAGACATCTCAAATTCTTTCTTTGTTTCATTTGCAAAAGCATTGCATAAAGTATCTTGACCTCCAAATATGATATCATCAATAAAAATTTAAGATATTAAAATATCTTTTTCTTTTTTGTCTTCAAGTATACATTGTTGTTATCATTTATCCTCTTAAATCCAATTTTCACAAGATAATTGTGAAATCTTTCATAATATGCTCTTGGTACTTGTTTCAATCCACATAAAGCTTTATATAGTCTACATAACATGTTTTTGTTGTTAGCATCAATAAATCCTTCTAGCTATTCTATATAAACTTCTTCTTCCAATATGACATTCAAAAATGAAGACTTAACATCCATTTGATAAACTTTGAAACCTTTATATGCAGAGTAAGCAAGTAGAGTTCTTACTCCTTCCAATCTTGCAATAGAAGTGAATGTTTCTCCATAGTCTATCACTTCTTGTGCATACCCCTTGCAAACTAATCTTGCCTTATTCCTTGTGACTTTACCATTTTTATCTAACTTGATTGTGTACACCCACTTGGTGTCAATCACATTTTTATATTCTGGTCTAGGAACTAGAGTCCATATCTTATTCTTTTTAATCCCTTCAATCTCTTCTTTCATGGCTTTACTCATTTCCATGTCTTCTAAGGAATCTTTCACTTTTAAAGATTCATGCATGCTAAGAAAACATGTTCATTTCTCAACTTGTTTATTTTCATTGATCTTGCATCTTTATCTCCAATAATTTGTGCAGCAGAGTGATGTCTTTTGTCATACTTTGACAATCTTGGTTCTCCTCTAATTTCCTCATTTGGTCTATCAACTTCTAAATCACTATTTACTTCTCTTTCAGTTAATTCAAGATCTCTTTCATGTACACTAATCTTCAAATCAAAATGTGCCTCAACTTTATTTTATAACTTGGCATCTAAATGTAGCTTAGTTCCTGAATGCAACTCAATATTCACAATATGTGGCTCAACAGTCACTAAAACTCATTGTTGATTTGCAACTTGATTTAAAACATCTTCATCAATAGGAATACCTTCATAAAATTATACAAATGATTTTTATTCCTTTGGTTTCTTCATAGGTTTAGCCTCATGTACTTTTGTATATTCATCAAATTTCACATTTGCACTTTCCACAACTTTGTTAGTGTTAGTTTTGAATACTTATAAGCTTTACTTCTTGTGGGATAGCCAAAGAATATATCTTCTTCACTTTATGAATCTAATTTACCTTTTATAAAATCCTTGAGAATATAACACTTTCTTCCAAATACCTTAAAATATTTTACATTGGGTGAGTATCCATACTATAGTTGAAAAGGTGTTGAGTGAGTACCTTTCTTGACTTGCACATAGTTCAAGGTATAGACAACTGTACTTATAGCTTCTCTCTAGTATTTCAAAGCAACATTCTTCTCCATCATGAGTGTCCTAGCACATTCCATTATAGATTTGTTCCTCCTTTCAATAATTTCATTTTGTGGAGGGGTCCTAGGGGTAGATGTCTGTCTTTCGATTCCTCTACCATTACAAAACATCTCAAACTCATTTGATGTAAATTCTCCTTCTCTATCAGATCTCAAACATTTTATATTTTTAGTTGTTTCCTTCTCAACTCTTTCTAAGTACCACTAAAATATTTGGAATGTATCAGATTTCTATTTTAGAAACATAACCATTATCATCCTAGAATAATCATCAACAAATAGCATAATGCACTTATCACCTTTGTAGCTTTGCACATCAATTGGTCCACACAAGTCAGTATGAACAATCTCCAATATTCCTTTAGAGGTATGAGTCTTACTCTTAAAACTTAACTTTTTCATTTTGCCTAACTGACATTGTTTGCAAATTGTATTGTTAGATTTCTTCAACTTAAGAAAACCTCTAACTCCTCTCATGTTATTGATACTAACTAGGTTATCAAAATTATAATGATATAACCTCTTGTGCCATAACCATGCATCATCAAATTCTATAGCTAGACAAATAGCATCATCCATATCAAGGTAGAATAGATTACCTGTAGTTTGATCACCTTTCCCCATTAGTTTTCCATCAATTCATATATCTTAGCAATCTTGTTCTCAAATTAAACCTTGTAACCTAAGCTATTCAGTTGTGACACACTCAATAAATTATAATTGAGTCCTTCAACATAATAAGCATTGTCACATAAAATATTTTCTATGATTTTGATAGAACCTTTTCATTTTATCAGACAAGGTACATCATTACAAAACCTTACACTATTTCCATCATAATAATTCTAGGTAATGAATTTACTTTTATCTCTAGTCATGTGATGTGAACACCCACTATCAATGATCCATTTGTCATTCTTGTTTACATAAGACACTAGTGCAATTGCCTCATCCTCATTAGAATCATCCTTCATTATAACATACACCACTTCATCATCATGATCATCAGATCCATCTTTGGTTTCCTCTTCTACAATGCAGCAAGACTTCTTTCCTTTGTCTTTGTGATCTTTGTTGTCTTCTTCTCTTCTACTTTTTTACTTATCTCCACCTTTGTGGTTCTTCTTCTCTTGAGATATAGTAGCAATATGACCAACCCCATTGTAATTAAAACACGTGATAGGTAACTTATCTTTGAATTTTCCTTTACATATATGAAATTTCCTTGCTAGTAGTGCTTTAAGTTGTTCTATATCTTCCTCATCTATATCACTATCAGTGGAAACATATTTTACCTTTTTCTTCTTCTTCTCATTAGGTTCTCTCAATGACAGCTTAGCATTGAAAGTAGATTCAACATTTTCAGATTTGAAGTTATCAAAATTGGTAGCTCAAAATTAGTGAGCCTACCTACCAAACCTTCAAGAGTCAAATTAGAACCCGGTATACATCTCAGGTCTAGTATTGCAAAAAATCTAATAACATAGATGGGTAGAAATGTTCTCAAAACTTTTCTTAAAATAGTATCACCATCTATCTTACTAATAGATCCTCTTATTGCATTAACAACATCTTTTATCTTAGAAAAATATTGAACAACATTCTCACCTTCTTGCATTCCCATATCATTGAAATTACCTCTAAGACTTTCAAACTTGGCTCTAAAAAAATCCGTGTCACCTCCATAGATGGTGTGAAGAGTATCACACATTTTCTTTTCACTATTACAACCCTTGATATCATTGAACTTAGCATAGCTTAAGGTAGAGACAATCTCCAAAATTGCTTGGTTGTGTTCTTTCTTCTTTTTTAGATCTTCAGCAGTTAATGCTCTAGCAAGATTGACATGTTCAATGATGATGCTAGATTATGCATGATCTCCAAGACCTCCTAGGTGTAGCTTCATCAAAATATTCCATGAAGGAAAGTTATCTCTATTAAGCTTGGGTACCTCTCTTTTTGACATTTTGATCTTTTGCTTCTAGTACCTTTAAACTACTCCTCTTAAGAAAATGGCTTTGATACCAATTGTTGGAATTCTTTAGAATAACTGAGAGGAGGGTGAATCAGTTATCCAAGGTCTAGATGTAAAAATAATTTTTTTCACAACTTAGTGAACCAATATGCATAAAACATATTCATCATGCATGCATCCATTAGATCATACAATAACTTAAACTTGTAGGTTATTGTCAAATCAACTTTGCAAAAATGTAAGCATGAAACATAACAAATTCAAAAGCACTTTTGAAACAATGATTTTATGTGGAAACCTAATTTTGGAAATACCACTAGTAACATGCTACTTATTCTCACTCTTATGAAGTGATGCCCTATAAAAGGCCAACCATGTTAGAAGTTACAACCCTATTAGGATTGAGCCTTGTTAGAGGACTTTAGATTGTTCACTTGGAATGTCACTTGGTTAAAGAATTTACAAATGACTATTAGGTCAACCTTAATCCAAAGGATTTACTCTATATTGGTACAATGATTAGAAAGTAATAGTAAGGCTTGATCTAATAACAACTTACAACATACTTTGTAGATTTAAAATCATTGTTTCAGTCTTCCATTTTGCTTGGCTTTCACACACTTCAGCTATGATAGCTTGTTCACCCTTCAAAATTCCATACCCTTAAGCCTCTTTTCTTTGCTTTCCAATAGCAGTCTTTTTTGTTTGGTCACTAAATGAAGCAATACCCTAGACTCATTATATTCCTTAGGTTCACACATGACAACCATTTCTTTTGACTAACCATCTTTACAAATAGAAAATTAAGATATTTTGTCATTTATCCTCTATTGGCTATTTTAGGGTTAGGTAGGATTAGATAGGAATCAATGAGTCTACCCATCATTTTATTTTTGTCCCTTCTAGAAACTTCTTCTTCAATCCTTTCAATTCACCTTAAAACTATTTACCATGAATTATGTGCCACCAACTCATCATAGTTATCTTCCACATGTTTCACAAAATTCAAGAAAACAAAAATATAGCTTAGATTCATCAAATCCATGATTTAAGATGAATGTTGGCACTCAGTATCAATATGTTGTCACTCAACTTCCATATTGTTCTTCCACTTGTCATCCACTAGATAACTCGAGAAACACTAAAATTTATTAGTGCTCAGCATCAACTAAACTTTACTCTACTTATATTGCATCACTCAGCATACAATGAACTTTGACTTTGCTTGCCTCCAACTAATTTTTTGCTTGGCTTCCACTAACTTTGCTCATCACCTATGGTCCACCCAGTCAAGCTTGATAGACTTAATTCTTCTTGCTTGTTCTTCCAGACTTAATCAATGTGTCCATCATTTGCAACCTTAAGTAGATAATCAATGCACTATATCATCACTCTCTTAATTGATCCTTGTGCTCCTTTTTCATACCATAACTCAACCTTTCCTCAAGGTGCTATTGTTATCTCATTTGATCAAAACCTGCTCATTGATCAAACAAATTATAGTACTCAAATAAACTAAGCATTTGTCTTACCATCAAGTAGCAAGTTTGACATCAGTGACAAAACAATGATTGAAACACATTCTCGTACCTGTATCAATTTGTATTCAGCAATTATAGACCTTAATAATCATGTGGAAAAGGTTGATGAGAAAGAGATGTTATTTGTAAAAGGATTCATTCATTTAAAGACAAACAAAATTTTGATGCAATCGATGGTGGTGGGAAGAAGGTCCAAATAGTAAGAGTAAGGAATATACAAGATTCACAATGTTTCAATGTAATGTAATGACCTACAAGCCTCTAGTACCTAAGATGATTAACCAAGACCTATGCCCTATTCCAAGGTGATTGAATGGTCTTAAAACATAAAACATAAGATGATTAAATTGGTTTTACCTTTCCTCAAACTTGCTTTGGTCACAAACTGAACAATGCATATTCTAGACCTAGTAGCCTTGTTAATTAAGTCTCTAGGGGCATTTAAAATTTCATAATTGTTCAATTTTCCAAAACACCAAGCAAAAAAATTACATTTTTAAATACCCTTTATTGAGTACTTCAACATATCAAAAGGGAAGCTATGGTTCCTTTGGAGAATATTCCTTATTCCAACATTTGATCAGTAATTTATGCTTGCAAAAAGATGGTTTTCCAAAGAAAATTTATCTTAAACTTACTCCTAGACCCTATGACTCTCAAAAATCTCATAAAATGGATCCAATTAGAAGAATCTACAACCAATTTCAATCTATAGTCTCAACAAACACAAAAACCCCAAATTGTGCCCTCAAACCCTCAAAATCTAGGGCTTTATCAATCTCTGAATTCCCAATGCCTTCTTCAAGAAGTAAAGGTTGTAACAACTTCTCTTTGACATGTATGGATGAAATTCAACACAAAAATAGCCCCTGCTTAAGGCCAAACTCCTACTACTGCAACATACCAAGAAAATTCAATGCAAAATGCTTCCAAACAGCATGGGGATCACCAAGAATCTATCTCCTTCCTTCACAATAGCATGTTGATGGGTTAGCAAGATATAATACAAATGTAGTTAGTGTCATTCCATGAGAACCAGATGTACATTCATGGAATGACCATTCTTTTAAGGGTTTGGCCAATATTTCTTGAGGAAAATTTGAAAATGATGTTACAATCAACACTAAAGAATGCAAGAACACTGGAAAACCTTCAAACCAAGTGTGAAATGAAGTTTGGAAACATAAAAAAATGTCCTTGATTCATCCAAGGTCTAATGTATTTCAAACAACACACAAAACAAAGAGTAAACTGATGAAAATGGAGATTTTCCTTATCAAATCTATGTGCAATCTGTACAATCACTTCCCTTGGCTATATAAATGACTTCTCCACAATATATAATATTCCATATTTCCTTCCTAATCACATTTGGTTGGTATAGGAATGATTAAGAGCCTAAAACATAAAGAAAACAATTTTCCCTCCTAAATCCAACTAATATTTGTAATTCAAAAATTTGAATTTACAACATTACAAATTTTGGATTTTGAAAGCATTTAAACTAATCTAACCTTTCCAAATGACTTAGATAGTCTTATTAAGAATTCCTAAATGCTAACCTATCCGATTATGATTCCTTTTACATCTTGATGGCCATTTAGTCTCTTTTTGAGCCTTCAAGACCTAGGATTTACATATTTTGCAATTTTATGCCATGATAAGCTTTAAAACTTCCCAATTAATTCCACCATGATATAGGTGGTTTGTCTTCATGATTGGAGTCCTCTAGTTGTCCTTTTTTCCCTGAAGGGCCTTTGCACCATACTCCCCACCTTCAAAAAGATTCTTGCCCCAAGAATAAGACTTGCCAAAATGGTGTTGCCTTCCATGGTACTATTGTTTTAATGGTTGCATGAAATCTCCCAAAGTCATAGGCCTCTTCCTCTGACTTGCATACAACTTATTAGGATAAAAATCAACATGGTTATTTTTGTTGCTCACTCGGGGACCAATGGAGTGTGTAACTACTACTATTGTTGTTTGTGTCCTTGCCTAATTTTTGTACCATTTCTTCTACCCTCTAGACATTTGCAACTTCTTCCCTTGACTAGTATCTCTATGCCCAATGATTGGAAAGTAGATGGTACCTGCCTTTATGTACTTCTAATATTCAAAACCTTTTTTTAGCATTCCCAAGGTGTTCTAATTTCTAGGACAGTCTACCCAAGATTTTGATTTATCCTTTAACGAGTGTCCTTCTTGTCTCTATGTTGACCTTGCAATGGTATCTTATCAAAAAAACACATAATGATGGGTTCTCGACTTTTGTAAGTAGATGGTTGTAACTTATACTTCTCCTTTCCCTTATGCATAATGTATGTGTTAGAATATCCATTATTGTGGTTCCACAATGCATGCCCCATTCCCTACTAGGAATGGGGACCCCCTATTCTCTTTTTTTGGATCCTTGGACTCACAATTCCAGATCTGGAAAATTCAAAAAGTCAAAAGAGTAAAAACTTGAAAAATCAAAAAAAACTAAAAAATTTGAAAAATCAAAAAAGTCATTAAAAATATAAAATTTGAAAAAAAACAAAAACAAAATGCGCCCTGTGCACACACCTCCATCACTGTCGCACGTGCCACAAAGTGCCACGTACATGCTTCATAAGCACCATGTGTGTACCATAACACACCATGCATGCCACAAAGCACCGTGTGTGTGTGTTGTGCACACTGCATCAGACACCCACCTGTGCATGCTTTCACACTGCATGCACTTCCAAAAACCCCACTCCTTTGTGCACTCATCCACTCCATGTTGCACGCGCACCTCCATTCACCTCCCTCATGCCATGCAACCCTACATCGCGCACACCTCCCAAACACATGAAATTTTTCTAAACGAAATAGTGCATCAGGTGCACCTATCAGGTGCTTCAGGTGCGCTATTTTTTTATTTTTATTTTTGTGTGCTTTCTAAGGTTAAAATTAAGGTTTTGTTTAGTGTTTTTGAGTAACTAGTTTTTAGGGTTTTTTTTCCAATGTCATTAGGGTGTGTCTAAATTAAGTATTTTTCAACTCTACGAACTAATATTTTCTTCTTTATGTAGGTAAAAAAGGCATCCTCAACTTGTCAAGGTCATAACTTTTGACCTAGAGCTTAGAATACAGAACTGTTTACACCACTGGAAAGAAGAACTGAAGATCTAATTTTAGTCCCTAAAACAATAAGCCTTCAGCTGCCCAATATTAAGGATGGATGAATGTTTCAACTTTAAATTTTGAGCAGAAGACCTCTGAAAAAGCCACTTAAGAGGACCTAGAATAACTTGTAAAAAAAGTATGAAAAAATTTCAAACATCTGATCATTTTGGATGATGTGGGTCACTTGGTCTCTGACTGGGAAGGATAGGGCAGTTGGAGAGAAGACAAAGGTCAAAGATACAAAGGTTGGATGCATGAAACGAAACAGGTTCCTCATCTTATGTAGCTATTAATAACAAGATTCAATGTAGGTGCCTTGGGATTTTAGATTGAAGAAGTAGATGGAGTTCAAGCTTATGAAAGTGATTGGTTATAAATAGGGTATAAATCATCAAAAGGGGCAAAGTATGTACACAAAAAGTGATCTAAAACCCCATTTGAGAAAAACCTAGAAACTATTTTCAAAATTGAGAACTTCAATTTTTTGGTGAATTGAACTTCTGAGGTGCATAGGTCTGCAGCTCTACAAGTGCGTAGGTCTACCGATCTGTAGCTTTATAGGTGCGTAGGTCTATAGGTTTGTAGGTGCACACTTCCAAAGGTGTGCTAACAATTAACTGCTACTTCCAAAAATAGAGCTTTCCATGCATCAGAAATGCATTTTGACAATAGTTAACTCCAACAAATGCCCTGTGAAGGATTAGCTTCTAATTTTGGCACTTCTAGAAACTCCTACTTTGATTGAAGGCTTTCTTATTCTTCTTTTCTCATGATTTGTTTGTTTTTAAACATGTAAAGGGCTCATTCATCCAATTAATGAATAAAATATAGATGGAGTCCCTCTAAGCACCAGATTAATTGTTAGATTGTAAATATTTAGTTTGTTTTATTGTTTAAAAGCATGTTATTGCCTAAAAAATATCTCTCACTCTCAACAAAAATTGAGGAGATGATTTCTTGTAAATACCCCATTGTAATATGTAATGAGGGCCACCATTATTATGCAATAAAATTATGCTTTTGGTGCTCACATTTGGAGTGTAGCAATTCTTGCCTAGATGTGTCATTGTTTTGTGAATTTTGTTCATGAAATTGTGGTTGAGCCAAAGGTTTATTGCATTGTTTCTAGTTGTGCGATCTTTTAGTTCTGGTGTTTGCTATAGGTTTATGAATTCTACTAACGTATCGAGCTCAAGAAGAAATCACCAAATTGTGCCTACATAACTCTTTGTCTTGCATGAGTGCACTTTCTATGGCCTTGTGATTTGATGAAGAGTGAAGCATCATTCGGTTATTGAAATTTCCCATCAATGATTGCATTAGTGGAATCTAGGAAGCAATGCTCCTATTTTCATTGGTTACCTACCAATCTCTTTGAAAGCTTACCTCACAGTCTATTGTTTCATGTAGCTTATGTCTGTTAGGATTTCAATTTCATGTTATTTGCTTTGAATTTCATGTTATTTTCTTTCAAGTTCTGTTATTTCTTTGCTAACCCCTTGTTAGAATAGAATAGGAATTCATATTAGTTGCATTATTAGATTACATTCATAAAAAATATAAGATAAAAAAATATAGTTTCCTTTTAGTGTTATTTTGAAATAGTGTGCAGATTCTACATTCCATCCAAAATCAAAAGGAACCAGCAAAGGCCTCCTCATGAACATTTGCATTTATCTTCAACTAGGTGGGTTCTAGTAGGTCACAAGATCACCTGGAACCTTAGATTCAATTCACAAGATCAGCTTTTCAAGAGAGGAGTTCACAAGAATTCTTGCCATTTAGCATCGTGTCAAATGACAACTCAACATCCATCATATAAGGTACTCCTAGAAATTTTCCAAGGCCTTCCTAATATCATATGTCCACAATTCATTGACATGACATCATACCAAACTTGATCTTGATATGGACCAATTGAAAAATTTACAAGAGCCCTTTGACTAACCTTTACATTCAACTCTTGGTTTACCCAAGTGGCACTATAAGGATTAGGATGTTTTACCAATGCCAAACCCAATTTAGAAACCATATTAGAACCAAATTACAATGAGCCCCTGAATCAATGATGAAAGTACATACTTCACATTTTACCAAGCATCTAGATTTGAAGATACCTTCTTATGATGGTGGTAATGTTGATCCTCCATTCCTCATAAGAAGACATTCTCCTTCCTCAGGTAGTATTATGGTATATTCTTCTTCTTCTTCCTCCTTTGTTAGGTTTACTCTCATTTCTTTCCTTTATCTAGATCAATCCATTTAGGACACCTAAATGATTGATGGCCCACTTCATTACAATGGAAACATCTCCTTGTGAAGCCTTCACTTCCTCTTCCACCTCTAAATATTCCTCCTCTATAACCGCCTCTTGTCTTTGTCTTTGTCTTGATTGCTTGAAGTATCAACTTGATTTCTTCCTCCTCTTCCTCAAAAGAAAGATCATCCTCTATTGTTTTTCCTCTCACTCTTCCTTTTCAATTTATCCTCTACCCTAATGGCTAATTGGAAATATTCCCCAAGGATCCTAGGAATGTTTAAACCAATCTCATCTTGAATGTTGAACTTTAGTCTACTCATATACCTTGTATCTTTGTCATCCTCTTCTTCAACTCCTCCCCTTATGCTTAGGATATGAAACCTCTTACTATAGGACATGACATTCATGTCTCTCTACTTCAAATTATTCCTTCTCATCTTCATTTGTATAGCCAAGTCTGATGGTAAAAACTAATGTCTTACCATTGTCTTCATTCTATCCCAGTTTGAAATCTTATTTAGCCCTCTAGCCACTCTCTAATTTTTTAAAATTGTCTACCAAGTAAGGGTTGTTCCTCTTAACTTTTTCTTTTCCACTTCCACCTTCTTGTCCTCTTCTATGTCCTCTAGATCAAAATAGTTTTCAAGTGCCTCCATCCATCCAAGCACTTCTTCAGTCTCCATATTTCCATGATAGATGGGTAAATCCACTCCTATCTTCAATCCAGTACCTTGTACTACCTTTATCAACTTTAAAATTCTTCTTTCATTAGGATCGTCTGTTGCTTCATGATCCTCTTACTCTTGTCTTATATCATGATTCCCTTCTTCATTATTGTTCTCTCCAAGATCTTCCTCATGGATCACTTCCCTTCTATGTTCATGCCTATCCTTCTCCAAGGCTTAAATCCTTGAAATTATTTTCAATCTATTCTTCTTAATTGTCTCTCTTCCCTCTCTTTGGATGCTTCTAGTTCCCTCTTCTCTCTTCTTTCCCTTTCCAATTCTTGTCTCAACTCTTCTATCTCCCCAGCCATTTGTCCCTTACGAGGCAATTTTGAAACTAATTTTCCTCCCTACTCAAGGACCTAATAATTGGTGCTTTGATACCACTTGATACAATGGATGGTGGTGGGAAGAAGGTCAAAATAGAAAGAGTAAGGATTATACAAGATTCGCAATGTTTCAGTGTAATTTAATGACCTACAAGCCTCCAGTACCTAAGATGATTAACCAAGACCTATGCCCTATTCCAAGGTGATTGAATGGTCTTAAAACATCAAACATAAGATGATTAAACTAATTTTACCTTTCCTCCAACTTGGTTTGGTCACAAACTGAATAATGCATATTCTAGGCCTAGTAGCCCTACTAAGTAGGTCTCTAGTAGCCTTTAAAATTTGATAACTCTTCAAACTTCCAAAACACCAAGGAAAAAAATTGCATTTTTAGATTCCCTTTATTGAATACTTATTCATATCAAAAGGGAAATTATGGTTCCTTTGGAGAATATTCCTTATTCTAATGTCTAATTAGCAATTTATGATTGCAAAAAGATGGTTTTCCAAAGAAACTTTGTCTTAAACTTACTCGCTGACTCCAGGACTCTCAACAATCTCATAAAATGGATCCAATTAGAAGAATCTATAACCAATTTCAATGTATAGTCTCAGCAAGAACAAAAACCCCAATTCATGCCCTCAAACTATCAATTTCTTCTCTCCCCATGTCTTCTTAAAGAAGTAAAGGTTGTAACACCTTGTCTTTGACATGTATGGATGAAATACAACACAAAAATTGCTACAAAATACCAAGAAAATTCAATGCAAAATGCTTCCAAACAACATGGTAATCACCAAGAATCTATCTCCTTCCTTCACAACAACATGTTGATGGGTTAGTAAGATATAATATAGATGTAGTTAGTGTCATTCCATGAGAATCATGCATACAATCATGGAATGACCATTCTTTTAAGGGTTTTGTCAACATTTCTTGAGGAAAATCTGAAAATGTTGTTACAATCAACACCAAAGAATGCAAGAACTCTAAAAAACCTTAAAACCAAGTGTGAAATGAAGTGTGGAAACATACAAAAATGTCCTTGATTAATCCAAGTTCCAATGGATTTTAAACAACACACAAAACAAAGAGTAAACTCATGAAAATGGAGATTTTACTTATCAAATCTATGTGTAGTCCATACAATCACTTCCCCTAGCCATATAAATGACTTCTCCACAATATATAATATTCCATATAACCTTCCTAACCACCTTTGGTCAGTATAGGAATTATTAAGAGCCTAAAACATAAAGAAAACAAATTTCCCTCCTAAATCCAACTAACCATTGTAATTCAAAAATTTGAATTTACAACATTACAAATTTTGGATTTTGAAAGCATTTAATCTAATCTAACCTTGCCAAATGACTTAGATAGTCTTATTAAGAATTCCTAAATACTAACCTATCCCATTATGATCCCTTTTACATCTTGATGACCATTTAGTCTCTTTTTGAGCCTTTAGGACCTAGGATTTACATATTTTGCAATTTTATGCCATGATAAACTTTTAAAACTTCCCAATTAATTCCACCATGATATAAGTGGTTTGTCTTCATGCTTGGAGTCCTTTAGTTGTCCTTGTTTCCCTAAAGTTCCTCTACACCAAATTCCTAAGGGATTTGTAGCACTAGAAATAGTAATTGATAACAATGATGCCAAAGAAAAGGATAAGATTATTTTTTAAGATGAAAAGGATGTTGAAAGGATATATCTAGGGATTGAATGATCTTGTAAAGAGGTGTTTATAGGGAAGAAGTTAACCTCTAAAATTAGACAAGATGCCAATAATTTGTTGAGGAAGTATAGACATTTATTTTCATGGTCATATGATGACCTCAAATCTTATAGGGAAGACTTATTCCAACATGAAGTGTCATGGAAACTTAATGCTAAATCTTTTAGGAAAAGAAAAAGGCCTATAAACCCTACTCTTGGTCCTAAAATCAATGAGGAATTAATCAAAATGAGGGATGCTATAATTATCAAACAAATTAGACACTCAACATGGGTTTCTCATTTGGTCCTAGTAAGAAAAAACAATGGGGATATCAGATTATGTGTAGATTTTAGAAATTTGAACATCTCATCTCTCAAAGACAACTATGCCTTGCCTAACATGGAAGCATAATTACAGGAGGTTACATGGAATGAATTGCTATCCATGGTGGATGGATTTTCATGGTATAATCATGTTATGGTGAAAGAGGAGGAATAATAAAAATTAACATTTACTACACCATGGGGAACTTATGTATATGCAAGAATTCATTTTGGGTTAACAAATGTAGGGACTACATTCCAAAGAGCTATGGATGTATATTTTGATGGTTTGATTCATTTTATTATGGTAGTATATCGGGATGATCTCACAACTTTCTCTAAGAAAGAAGAGGACCATTGTAAACACTTGGAAAAAATCTTTTAAAGAGCTCTAGATTATGGAGTATCTTTGAATCCTAAGAAATGTCATTTTTTTGTCATAGAAGGAATGTTTCTTGATCATATTATATCCAAGGAAGGGGTAAGGATTTTCCCAGAGAGAGTTGCTACCAAAGATAAGATATAGGTTCCAAAAAATTTAAAGGCAATTCAATCATTCTTTGGAAAAAATAATTTTGTAAGAAGGTTTGTTTCAAATTTTTCAAAATTAGTAAATCCTATTTCTAAAATGATGAAAAAGAATGCAAACATTTCTTGGACTAATGAGATATTGAAAGCATTTGGAGATATCAAAAAGGATATTAAAGAGGATCTTATGTTAAAGTCTCCTAACTTTTCTGAGCCTTTCAAATTATTTTCTTTCACATCATTTCATATTATAGTAGCAGTCCTATTATAGAAAAATGAGGATAGTCATGAACAACCCATTGCATTTTTCATTAAAAGTTTACAAGCATTTGAGTTAAACTATGATATCATTGAAAAATAGGTGTACGCCCCAGTAAATAAAGTGAAGTCTTTTAGGACATACTTGGTAGGTGTGTAAATAGTAGCATATGTTCCTAATGTTGTTGTTTAGGACATTTTAGGAAATCATAAGTTATAGGTAAGAGGTGTAGATGGATTAATCAGGTACAAGATTTCAACATAGATATACAAATTACCAAATTGGTTGAAGGATAGGGATTGGATAAATTAATGGCAGAATCAAACTTGGAGGTGAATCAAGTGAATCAAACAGAGGAAGATCATTGTGAAGTAAGCATAAAAAAAATTTGTGGTATGTTGATATTATATTCTTGCTAAAAACTATGGGTTTTAAAGAAGGAAAGATAGATAATTAGAAAGGAACTATAAGATTATAGTCTTAAAAATACATTCTTATTAAGCGTGATATTTACTAGGAAAATAGAGATGGCATATTACTTTTTTGTTTGGATCCCTATCAGTCAAAACACCTATTGTCAAAGATGCATAGGGCAGTATGTAGAGGTCATTTTTCTACTAAAACTACTATACATGAAATTTTCAGGGTTGGTTACTTTTGGCCAACAATTTTTAAGGACAGTTATGATTTTGTCAAAAAATGTGAGGAATATCAAAAATTCTCTAGTAAATTAAAATTTAATGGTGTTTTACCCATGAGACCTATGCAATTAGAAAAATAGTTTCAAATGTGGAGAATTGACTTCATAGGTGAAATTACAGAGAAACCAAGTGGAGGACATAGATGGATTCTAGTTGCAATAGACTATTTTTCAAAATGGGTTGAAGCCATTCTAGTAAGACAGTCCACTCATAAGGCAGTTATGAAATTGTTTATGGAGAATATTATCTGTAGATTTGGAGTACCTCACAAGATTAATTTTTAAAATGCTATGTATTTTAGAGAAAAAGAACTTGTTGAATTCTGTAATACTTATGGTATGACTATATCTTACTTTGCTCCTTACCATCCACAAGGGAATGGGCAAGAAAAATCTAGCAATAAGAACATACTTAAGATCATCAAGAGACATTTGGATAAGAATAAAAAAGCATGGGATTCTAAGTTGAATATGGCTATATGGGAAAAAAAGAATAACAATTAAAAGGTCCATTGGTTTTTCTCCTTTTGAGTTAGTATATAGAAAATAAGCCAAAATGCCAATACATAATTTATTGCCTATTTATAATTTCATAAATGAAGAAGGTTTGAAAGAGTTAGATCCATTGGATGGTATATTGAATGAATTAGTTGAGCTTGAAGAGAATAGGATGGTAGCTCATGAGAAAAACATGAGGCAAGAACATAAAATAAAAGTATTACATGACAAAAGAGCAGAATGCAAAAAGTTTCAGGAAGGAGATTGGGTTCTAAAATGGAATGCAAAGGACCAAGACAAGGAGAAACATGGAAAATTTGAAGCATTATGGCTTGGTCCATATTTTATCACTAGTGAGAATGGTGAAGATTCTTATTACTTGCAACCTATTGATGGGTGTGATCAAGAGTTATCTACTCATAGTCAGTACTTAAAAGGTTTCTTCTCTCAAAACTAAAAATCAAGTGTACTCTTAAACCTTTTTCCCTTTTGTTTTTTATTTTTTTGCTTGTGTTATTATTTTTCCTTTTTTAGATCTAATCATTAGTCTACTTTTTCCAGAGATAATTTAATTCTCACTGCACCCAAAGGGGTACATGTCCCAAACAAGAGCCACTAGTGGAACTCAATATTTTATAAATATTTTCCATCTATTATTTCTTTGATTATAGTTGTTCTTATTGACTTATTTTGTGTTGCAAATTATTTATAATTTCATGGATATTGTTCATAGCCTAAGTTGATTATATAGTTGTGCTCAAATTTAAAATTTACTTACTACATTTATTTTTGTTTGTAGGAAATCATGATTTGTCATCTAAATCAAAGGTGCATGTCTCAAAGTGCATTTTAAAGGCTTACTCATCACATGGAAGTCCTTGTCCATGGATCTTGATTCTGATTTTCTCAAAACTCTATGAGATATATGATTTTTTCATATATCACTATAGCTACAGCAATGAAGCTTCAAGTACCAATGTATATTGTGGCAATAGTAGCAGGGTTATCTTCAAAGTCAACCAAGATATCGCTATAACATATACCGATCAAGTTTATCACTATGTGGAGAAGACATATTGTCAATATAGCGATGAGCAATAAAGAAAGGTGTATTGTTATAACCTTCAATGATCATTAGCAAGCAGAGAGATGAGGTTTATCTTTTGGTGATCAATGATAAATTAGGTTGTATCGCTATATGATATAGTGATAAGTGCTTTCGGTGATTGAAGAAAGGAAGTTTGTGTTGCAGAGATTAGCAATAAGATCATTTGATCGCCATGTGTTATAGTGATAAAGAAGTGTGATTTTCAAAAGAGGTCACTATTTCCTATAGTGATGGATCAAAGTTGATCATAGAATGCATTTGGAGAATAATGGACATAGCAATGAGAGATAGGGTTATCACTATTGCTATAGTGATAAGTGTGAAAAGTAAAATAGATCACTATTCAGGGGTTAAGACATAGCGATCAAAGATGTGTAGGTATTTATTGCCAAGAGTTGTTGTGATCAAATATTTGAAAATATTTTGTAGATGGGAATTTTCCATGTAGTACAGGAACAAGGACTAGTGAGTATATTAAACAGATGATTGAGATGGAGATCAAGGCTTGTGAGGTGATCATTGATGCAAACCTACTCGAGGATGAAAATATCAGAAGAACATTCAATAGTGTAATGATTTTATTGAGGAATCAACTTTGGATTCATCTCAATGAATATATTTTCTATTTTAAATTTGTTTTGATTAATAAGCATATGATAGTTGGTTATTAGTTGGTCAGTTAAGTTCAATTTTGTAAACAAAGGGCCATACCTTTTCATTTTGTAACCAATTCATTGTCTATAATTATAAGGACCAAATTTGGAGATGAATCATCACCATTATTCCATACATATATTTTTTAGAGAAAATTAATATTTTTGTGTACTTTAGATTGTGTTAGTTGTATGCACTAACAACACATGCATTTGTGGTGAAAGATTTCAAATTCAATACAAGGGTTTCATGTACTTAACTGATCTTTTGGTGATATAAATTTTTTCTCATTCATTTTGTTTCCTCGGATCAAATCTCAAGTTTTCTTTAATTGAAGGTTCAATTGATTAAATGCAGTAATTTGTCTCAATGTCTGTAAAATAGTAATATTGTATTGATTGGTCAATCTGTATTAATGTCTTATTGGGCTTTTCAAAAGAGTTAAATTCAACAAGGCTTAATATTGAAATTTACTTAAGTTTTCAAACAATTCATACGTCATTAAAGTGATAACAATCTATCTTGAAGGGATTTATTTTCTGTCTCTAAGGGTTACTTTAAACACTTTGAGTGATTAATAGAATAATGATAAAGACTACATTAGTTAAGGCATTAGTTTTTCATTATTGTTTTGAATCTTCATGATGATTGCAGAAAGGACATACATCCAAGTGACAAGGGTCATTAAATCCATTATACATTTATATATCACACCAAAAAATATTTATCAACTTTTTAAATTCATAAACACCCAAGTCTCACAAATTATCTACCTTAAAATCCCTCTAGGGTGTGAGGTATAAACCTACCAGCGTTTGTTATACATAGCCAAAATTGCAAAGGTTTGCATTCATTTGGGGTGGAACCTTTCAATTAGAAAATTGCTATTAGGAGTTCCCATAATTGGATCATCATTCCATAGGAAACCTAATATGCTAATTTGGGCACCATGACATCATTTTTTAGGTACCATCCCCTCCAAGTTTTTCCCTCTAATCAAGGGTTTCCCCAGTTAACATATCTAGTGTTCTTGTTCATAGTTATCTCTCTATTCACCCCCCCCCCCCCCCCCAAATATACCTTGATGAAATTTACTTTCTAATGGTTAGATAAAAGGAAAATACAAGAGATTGGCTCTATAAGTCTGAGCTCCTAATCTCGCTAATTGTAATTTGAATGTATATGCATACAATTAGGTAGGCCTTATGCGTGGCATATTTAATAAAGATATCATGGTTGTAGTGATTCCTCTATAATTTTTTGTGGTTTCTCCTATCTTTTATGTATAACTTTAAGTGAGGTAGCTAGGAGGTTCCCTTTTTCCCTCTAACCTTGCATCAGGATTTCGATTGGTTAACTAGATTTTGTTGAAAGCATGCCAAGGTTTAATGTTTTATCATCTAAGTTCTTCACATTTTATGATTTTATAAAAAATATTGATAAGTATAGTTCCTCTTTACTAATGATTGATGAAGAGGATTAGTTTTTATTCACTAGTAGGTTAAAGTATTATTGATATTAATAACTAACCAAGGGTTAATTTTTTGTCCATATTTTACTCGTATCTAATATCGAATGTAGATTAGATCAGAACCCTAATTGAATGATAGTTTAATTAACAACACAAGTATCAAGTGAGTTCCATTTTCATTACCAACAAAGATGTGTATCTAAATTTTACTTTTCAATCAAGTCCAAATCACACATTAATTTCTCCACTTAAAAAAAGTATTAATTCATTTAGCTCTTAATAAAATTAGGATGTCTAACTCACACAAGGAATACTTTCCCACTACAATAAGTACACTAGGTCATAAGGGTTCAACTATTAACTAATACTTGTCCAATGATGAAAGTCACCACTATGATAATATTATCTAATTAATAATTGTCAGGGAAAATAGATCTTAAGATATTGGGATATATAATAAATAAATAAATAAAGGATAGTACATGAGTAATAATAATATACATTAATTTTTGGGTCTTTTAGTATGTATCTCCCAGATTAGGTATCTAGGAGTGTATGCTTGAAGGTTTTATTAATCTAAGACCTTTTTATTGTTTGCATCTATAGCTTTTTCTAAGTCTATTAAAATAAGACCTTTTTATTATTTGCATCTATAGCTTCTTCTATGTCAATGTTATTTGTGGGAGAATTTCTCAATTTATTTTAGTTTTCATTAACAGGTTTATCTTGAAATGAGAGAGACAAATAATGCTATATTTATGTCATCTAGATTAGTATATATACCAATTTAGAGTTTTAGTATTACCAAATTTAGACAACATAATTATCTACTATAAATACTAATTGATTTTTCTTATGAATCTATTAATTATTTTATTTTTACTATACATGTATGGAGAACATATAAATTTACAACTATATAAATATTAAAAGATAACAATGATCTTGGCTAGAATGAATTGTAACATATGTTTTAATAATAAGGTATAGAGGATATCAGTTAACAAAAGGTAACTTATAAAGTGAAACAGAGTGTTAAAGATTGAAAAGGAAGGAAAGATATTTAGAATCATGGAAACACACCTATGTAAAGAGGAAACAATCTAATATCACTTGCAAGGGTTTAATATATGACTTTAACTTATTATTTTTATAGACAAGGTATGGTTTCTAAAAATCTCATGATGTAATTGAGACACATGTATATCTTAGATTAGGACTTATGTCCTAGGCAATACCGAGGGTCCTTTTTTCCCATTCTTTTCACCACACAAAAGATTGCATGTCCTAAATAAATCTACTCTTTTAAAATTGATACAATGGTCATAGATAACTTGTTCAAATATTTTTCATTTCTTATTGAATATAACTTTATTTTTAAACATTTAGAATAGAAATGTTGGAAATATTCAAGACTATGCTAAGTTACTAAGAGGGGAGGGGTGAATTAGTAACTTCTAAAACTTTAACAATTTCAATTCTTAATCCAATAATTCAATTAGCACTTAATTCATCACATCTAATATAATTATATGCATGAGAAACTAAAAACATGAAAGCATCCATAACACTTTGTCACAAAGATTTGGTGACCTAGAAACCTTCCAAATAGAAAGTAAAACTGGGGTGGGGATGATACTCACAAACTTTAGTATTGCAGCATAAAGTTGGCCTCTTAAGGCTTACATTGATCACTTTTATGATCTGCCCTATTAGGAGCAATTAAGGCTACTAAGTCCACCTTGTGAGAGGATTTACAAACATACAATGAAGTAGGAACTCGATAAAGAGATTTATGAAAGACTACTAGGTCTACCTTGTTAAAGGATTTTGACAGGTGCACCTATTAGGATGAAGCAGTAGTAGATCTCTGATTTTGTAATTGGGTTTGCTAAAAGAGATTCTTTTGTGTAATGATCACCTTTCTATGATAGATGTATCTCTGTTGCTCCTTATGTTGTTATGGCCTTTACAATTTGTTCTTTATCTATTGCATTCATAACTTGAACTTTTTGCATCTATATTCACATTACATCCATGCATTCACATTGATATGGTACAATACATTACACACACACACACACACACACACACACATGTGTGTGTATATATATGTATATATATATATGTGTGTGTGTGTGTGTGTGTATATATATACATATATATATATATATATATATATATATATATATATATATATATATATATATATATATATATATATAATTCATAACTTGAACCTTTTGCATCCGTATTCACGTTACATTCATGCATTCACATTGATATGGTACAATACATTACACACACACACACATATATGTGTATATATATATATATATCTGTGTGTGTGTGTGTGTGTGTGTGTGTGTGTGTGTGTGTGTATGTATGTATGTATGTATATATATATATATTTATGTATATGTATACATATATATATGTATATGTATACATGTATATATGTATATGTATACATATATATATATATATGTATATATGTATATATATACATATGTATAGATATATATATACATACATATATACATACATACATACATATATATATATATATATATATATATATATATATATATATATATATATATATATATATATATATATATATATATATATATATCAATCCAAATTACATAATTACAAAGTCAACCATGATACAAGTTAACACAAATATTTAAAAGTTAGCCCACATGAAGACACTCAAGTTCTAAAGACTAACTTGGTGAGGTTCTGATACTCGGCATCTACTGTCAATGCTTGAAATTGTCATGCACTTGGTAGACATAGAAGCTCATTCCATATTGATCAGTTTCAAGTAGTCTTGAACTCAGTCTACACTGGTGACTTGGTAGATATTGTGCAACTCGACAAAGACTAAATCACTTGGTTAGCATAAAGTAGCTCAATTAACACTAGTTTCGCATCACATGAACTACGAACTTGGTAGATATTGCAATGCTTGGTAACTACTGATAAACTTGATATATACTAAAATGCATGGTTTAAACTGTTGGACTTCACACTAACTAAATCTGCTTAGTAACCATTGGGATTTGTCCAAAGGACTCAATAGCAACTATAGAACTCAGTAACAATTGAAATGCTTGGAAAACAATATAAATTGTTCAATAAGATTAGTAGCTATACACAATCTAAATAAGTGTGTGTCACTAATAACAAACTTGACTAATATGTCAACAAGAAATACCTTTTATACAAATACAAAATCTAATTTTACAATGAATCTAAAAGCTAATCTTTTCATTTGAAATAGAAATACATTTTATAAAAATACAAATATACTTTCACAGTGAATCTAAATGTTATCTCTTTCATTACAAGATTTTAATCAATAAAAAGACAAGAATGAATGTCATGCCCAGAATTTACAAGGTAAAAACACAAAAAAAAAATTTTGATATCATATATTGACATATGCATGTTATAGCTAAGCTAGCATAGAGTTAGGTAATTATAATATATCTATTCAGCATATTCAAATAAGAGTTACATTCAATAAGTGTTATGTGTGATTACAATTTTAAATTAGTAATTGAAAGTGATCTCTTAATTTGGTTATTTATCATAGAGTAATACTCTTATCACAAATAGGTTGCTTTAGCATCCTAACTAGGTTTTGGGTAACTCAAGATAAATAATTATGTTTCGAGTACCTTTAGGATATAGTTGATTGGTTCTTGATTCTAGCTTGGTCATGATGTCAAAGATTTGTTTCATTTGATGCTCTAGTATCACATCATAAATAGTTCTAACAATGAATTCTATTATATTTATTTAGGGTTCTATACAAATTGTGTTTATAAGGATGATATGCAAAGTCCTAAGTAACATAGATTCACATATTGCATTCATGTCTACTTCAATATCATTTGATACGTTTGATATGACCTCATAAATCTATATCCTTTTTCATAATAGATTGCATCAAAACTACTATGTTTTCTTGTGTTTTCATTATGTTACTTATACCTAAATGAAACAATTGTTCTACATGCACTTGTTTGCCTCCTTGTAAAATATCTAGCATATATATATATAGTACATTGTCATTTATTTCATGTTTAAACGTTGTCTACATTAGTAACTAATATTAATGTATACAACTTATTTCCTTGAAACATCTAACACGTACACTAACCACAATATTCTCAGGATTATACTTAACATCTATGGTGATGATGGAGTGATAATAATCAAATTTATGAGGCATCGCACATTAAACCCTATTGTAGTTTAGTTAATGATAAACCAACCCAAATGTGTTACTAACTTACAAATCTTAAGAAAACCATGTAATGATCACTAAAATATTAGAACTCCCTATATGCTAACCTTATGACCATCCAACCCACCCACTATTCCATTTAAGAATTTTAATTACCTCTTCAATGCTTCATTTCCTAACAACCCCTTATATTATTTGTCATAAAGCACATAACGATATTCAATTTAGTAAATTGAAAGATAATATTTAATATATATAATTTACAATACAAATATAATTTATTTAATATATATGTGTATACCCAATATTTTATAACATGGTATTGCTTATCCTATCAACATATTATAATAGATTACTTAACATATGTTACTTAATATATACTAATTACACATGAAACATTATTAATAATAACCTACTAACTATCCCCAACTGACTTTGACAAACTCCACCATCAAAATCCCCAACCTTAGTGCCTAAAGCTCAAAGCTTTAAATTTTCTTACTCCCATTTATTGTAAAGACTTACTAAACTAAACCTTAACCCCCTACTAATCCACATAGCATTGCTTCTCTCAATCCAAGCACTATATTACATGCCTAGTTCCCTCCTAATTTCATGTGATATTCACTCCCTATTCCTCTATTCACATGTCACCCATTGACTTAGCCTCCTACCAAACCCTTTAGAATATTCTCAAATATTCCTAACAAAATGTTAGTTCCTAAGCCCCTCTAACCTTTATAAATTCTATCTTAATATCCTTATACCCAAACTCTACACTTGAGGGCACTATCTATGGTGAAACTTATATGCACCTCAAAAGAGTGTATTTAACTTGTATATAAAGGACTTAAGACTATTTAACACTAGTCTAGGTGCATATAAGTTGCATGGTAGCCATTACCACACTTAAGCACTAACATCATGCACTTCCTAAGTCCATGTGTACCTCATATTCATGTGGATGATCGTGTGCCCTGTCAAAGGCTTTGACCAGTGACAAGACTAAGGGTAGAGATTAAGGAGGGGTCAGGACAAACCCAATAGCTAACCCTGGCCCATGTGCCTAGTATGAGGGAGAGGGTGATGTGTTGAGGAGCGATCCCAACTAAAAGGGCCACTCACACATCAATCCTTTTATTTTTTAATTGTTAAGTATATAAATATATAATTATATTTTTACTCAGGTCCCTTTTCTCATAGGTTTAAGGCGATCGTTTATATGGTGGTTGTACAAGTTTTATGATATTATAATACTTTTTTGGAATGATTGTGACCTAGTCATAGATTCTTTTAAGTTAGCCTCACTTTCAAACTTGGTAATATTTGGCTTGATACCCCCTTATCACCAGTGTTATTTAATTGACTTCTAATTTAGATGATTCTAAAGCATATTCCTCCTGAATATTTAATTGGACTATATTAGACAATGGGGTATTATTTTGTCCCCATACAAATTCCAAAGAGTTGATATGTATGTACAGGCTTATTTTCTCATGGTAATCTATGACTTGTGATTGGTTTGATTTCTCTCTACTCATCAATGAGGTTATGAATATTGATTTGATAGGGGTTTGATGTTACTTCTAATATTCTAATGTATATTTCAAGGAATATGAACCTATCTAAAATCACCTAAACAATAAATTTAACACATGAAATATATTTGAAACAAGATCAATATGAGACTAGTAGATTAATTCTTCCTAATCAAACTTGAAATGAGATTGCTTATTGAACCAATACATAATGAAATTTCTTTACGTGAACAATCTTTTGAAACATACTTTCATTTTTATTTGTGAATCCAAAATGGATAAGATCCTACATTTGCATATTCATCTTGAATACTAAGCAACTTATTTCTTATGGGAAGGAATCTCTTATGCATTCAACCATAACTATCTTTCATTTCATTACATCTAATACATGAAATTGAATCTTACAGTACAAATACATAGAATACTATCCAAATATCTTCATTTCCTTCATGGATCCATTCTTCACAACAATGTATATAAAATGAAGATCTCAATTTTAGAATTCAATACACAAATGACAAAATAAAAGGGTCCAACTCTTACAATGCAATATACAATGACATGGAGAAGGATTTCATCCCTTCAGATACATTATAAAATTACATATCCCTTCATTGCTACTATGCAATCATTCATTGTAACAACTTGAATAAGATGGAGAGAGATTCTCCAATACATATACAATGCATAATGACAAGATTTCTCCTTCAAGCAACATCTACAAGATAATCTTTCTAAGCTTTTTCCATTGGTCCCTTGAGCACAAAATCTGCAAATACATCACAACAAAACAACAAGAACCATGGGTACTCTCCACCCAACCATAGGCTTACAAGGAGACCACCCCTGAGCTAGGGGAACAAGGCTCAATCTGGGTATCACATACAATCCTGCAAATGCATATACATCATATTGCAATTCTTGAAAAAAAATCCCATCCCAAGGTATCTTTCACAATAGTTCACAAATGGAACCATGAACATGGGGTGAAGGTGTGCTTTCCAAATAGGATACTTGCTATATCAAACAATATCTACAATAAAAAATTTAATACCCTTTAGGGGCTTTAAAAAATCAGCAAATTCCATGTCATTTCAAGGCTTTCACAATCATCCTCCAAATACACTACCATAAGCTATAGCTTCCTTGGAGCCCATACTCCATAAATTTCCTTTCTACACCATAGTTCCCATATCACCCCAAAAGAAAGCTATGAATGATTATGGCATACAATGGAGACCATACTCCAAGGTTCTCAACTTCATTTTCAAGCCCAAATAACCCTTTCACCCAAGACTTCTCTTCCCTTCCCAAAGGGTGAGTGAAGCCCTCATAACAACTATCACGCACAATATTATGAAAATAAAGCAAGAAAATAAAAAGAATACAAAATTCATGCTCATCATAACACAACACAATGTGATCCAAGATGGTACCACACATTTTTCTTACAATGGAATTCTCACTTCCTACATGCTCATAAATGCAATACCATGATTCAACTTCAAAATGGAAGAAAATAACTACATGGTAAGAAACACCAACCTGAAATCCTTTTGAAAAATGGAAACAAAATGTTGTGGAAGAGCTCCCTCCAAGTTTCCAAACCCTAAGAGTCTCTAAAATTAGAGAGTGGGTATATAACTCACCAATTTCCCCCAAGCCCTCTAAAAAGCCTCTAACTTCTCACTTAGCTAAGAATGGCCCAAACAAGAAGCCTCTATTTTATTACATCCTTGCAACTCTCTAAAATTGTAATCTTGACCAATAGGGAGAGCATGTGAACTCTTGAATTTCGAAATTCTAAGAAAGTGAGTTGTTTGGAGGGTTCCCAAGGTCATCTAGGTGCACTAAAGGTTAAATTTAGACCCCAAACCCATATTACTATTGTGAGAGCACTTATTTTTCATCCAAAATAACCCCCTAGGACCACTTTTTGTTCCTTAAAAGTTAATAGGAAGTTGGAATTCGAATTTCCCTTGATGGAGTCTTCTCCTAACACTCTACCATAAGGGGTTAACTTGGGTACTGCATTGGTATAGGTTTAGGTTAGGTGACTTTTTCCCAAATCCTAAATGACAAGTCATCAACACATGAACAACACAAGTGTCAAGTGACACATAAAAATAACACACTACATTTATAGTGACATGCCTCTAATTATATATGAATTATACTATTACACACATATATAATTGACATTTATGAAACAAAACACATTACAATGAGATTTGAATATTTTCCACCAATTCAACCTTGGCTATGTCATGTTCACATGGGCTTAAGCCTTGGTTCCCCGTTAAATCCCATGGTTAAATTCCTGCACACTAAACTTGAGCATTAGTAGTCCAAGAAAATCATGTAAGAAATATGTAAATATGTGCAATAAATCATTATCACATTCATCCTTAGGGTTTCATACTTCATCATTTCTAATTAACTTATTTTTTCTAATCATTTTCACATAAAACATTCAAAACACTAAAATATCAAATTATTCTTATCAACATTAAACTTTACTTAACATGATCAAATTAATATTCTCAATAACTTTATAATCTATTTTCTATCATAGTGCTCAAATAATGAATCCATAACTATTGAGTCCCTAGGCATGTAAATTAGGTCCTAGTGCATATCACAATCTATTCTTTAACTCAAATTTCCACTTAAACATTACAATTTCACATTACAAGCATTTCTACAATTCAGTTTCTATCAAAGCATTTGCTATAGATTAGAACATGAATGAAATCATTAAATATATCATTTAGGTCCTAATGTGAAAACATGAGTGTAGATCAACAAAATGCAGATATTAAAATGACATAACCCTATAGTCTCACAAGTGTATCAAAACATTAAATTAGAAGTATTGTAATGAGGGTATGTCATCTATGTTATGGTAGATCATGTGAGGCTTTAGAATGAACATGGATTAGAGATTTCTCCATTTCAAAGGTGACAAAAAAATTACAAAAATATTTCTCTTCCTTCCACATTTGACACAACATGAAGACTTTGATCCTTTCTTTTCTAACTTGATCTTTTTCTCGAACCTGTATTAAACTTTATCATAATTATGAAGAGCTCACCTCCCACCCTAGGTCTCTATGATACCACCCCTGAGCTTGGAGAACCAAGGTTAAATGGGTTACAATCAAACATGACTTGCATACTTAACAACACAAAAACCACCATAATAAACTTCCATCCATTTTTTAGCTTCACAAATGGCTCACCCAAGAACCCATAAAAGAGGGTGAAAGTGGACCTATCTAAAGAGGAGATTTCATACAAATAAAAAGAAACAAAAAAAAATTCCATGCATTCACAAGGCTTAAAGAACACAACTTTCTTCACAAATTTTCCCCCTTATAACCCCGAATTTCAAAAAACACAAATATGACCACATAGAGCTCATACTCTATGAAATCCTCTTTTTTCTAAGAGAAGAGGCTCTATACTTAAAAGGAAGGCCCAACTAACCCCTTTAACCATGAGGCCACTAATTCCTCCCAAATGTGAGTGATGCCTTACACACCCAAAACCAACATATAAGGAAATAACAACAAGA
The DNA here is from genome assembly GCA_028749045.1 of Cupressus sempervirens. Taxonomy (NCBI): domain Eukaryota; kingdom Viridiplantae; phylum Streptophyta; class Pinopsida; order Cupressales; family Cupressaceae; genus Cupressus; species Cupressus sempervirens. The sequence continues at coordinate 674,586,594 of CM053786.1, read as the reverse complement.
AAACTAATATAAATTTATGTATCCATTACATTCAAAACATCAATAATCTAAGATTAAAAAACATGAAATGTACCAATTTCTATTGTTGGAATACTTTTGAATAACTAAGAGGGGGTTAATTAGTTATCCAAGATCCAAGATGTATAAATAAAACTTTTCACACCTTAGTGAACCCATAAAAAATTTATACTCATGAACGCATCCATGCAATCACTTAAAAATTGTAGGTTATTGTCAAATCAACTTGTAGAAATGTAAACATGAAACATAAATGATTCATCAACACACTTGTCAAAATTATTTACGTGGAAACCCAATTTGGGAAAAACCACTAGTAACATGCTACTCTTTTCACTCTTTTCAAGAGATGCCCTGTTAAAGGATACAATACGCACAGTTAAATGTGACCCTATTAAAGGATTTCAATCACACTATTTAGAGTGAGCCTTGTTAGAGGACTTTAGGCCATTCACTTGGAATTTCACCTAGTTAAAGGATTTACAAATGACTATTAGGCCAAACTTAATCCAAAGGATTTACCCTAGACTGATATAATTGTTAGAGAGTAATAGTAAGGCTTTGATCTGATAGAACTTACAACTTCATTTGTAGATTATAGATCTCTATTCAATTTTCAATTTTTCTTGGCCTTCATACTTTGTAGCTTTGGTATCTTTTTCACCCTTCAAGCATTCATCTCCTTAAGCCTTATTTCTTAACATGCCATTGTAGACTCTTCTCTTAGGTCACTAGAGGAAGCAAAACCCTTGACTCCTTGTCTCCCTTAGGTTCTCACACATGACAACCTTGCTTCATGACCATCCATTCCTACAAATAGGAAATTAAGATTTTTTTTTTCTCATTCTCCATCATCCAATTTAGGTTTTGGATGGATTAGGTAGTATATAATGTATCTACCCCACATTCCATATCTCTTCTAGAAACTTCTCCTAGAATCTACTTTGAATTCACCTAAAAATGGTTTACCTTGAGTTCTATGTCACCATCTCATCCACCTTATCTTCCACCTAGTTCACATAATCCAAGAAAACAAAGTTGTCAACTTAGATCCATCAAATTCTTGATCTTCTAAATAATGTAGTAGGTCAGAATTATCAAGCTTTTGATGGTCGGCACATACTATGTTGCTCAACCTCAATTGTGAAATTACTCGACATGAACTGAAGTTTACTGGTGCTCAACATCAACTAACCTTTACTTGGCATCCACTATTTTACTCGGCATACACTAGAATTAACTTTTACTCAACTCCAACTAATTTTCTACTTAGCTTGCACTGACTTTGTTTGGCACCTACTATCCACTTGGTCAAGCTTGGCAGACAAACTTTGTGTAACTTATTCTTCTAAATGTCTTAGTGTAACCAACCTTTGTAACCTTAAGTAGATTATCAATACATCATATTATCACTATCTTAACTAAGTCTTGTACTTCATTACATAATCATAACTCAACCTTTCCTCTAGGTGCTATTGTTACATCTTTTCATAAAATCTACTTCATCAATCAAATAAGTGATAGAACTTAAATCTTATAAGTAGTTGTCTTACTGGAAAATAGCAAGTTCAACATTAGTGACAAAACAATGATTGAAAAATATAGACTTCTTCAACAATCTCCCTCTTTCAATCTAGTTTCAAGAATCTCCTTCTTTAGCATTGATGGCAAACCAAACTGACCAACCAAATCAACCAAATGGTAAACATTGTTGCTGAACCAAACTAACTAGGTTAAAATAATAAGACAATACCAAAAAGAAAATAATTCATTGTATTGAAATCTATCCCTCTATTAGAAACTTCCATCTTCTGATTAGGTTACAAAATTCCTTCTCTTTTGTATAACTCCCTCTAAGTTTCTTCTTATATCTTCCTCTTACTAGGTAGATTAGGATTTCTCCCTCTTCCTTTTATTTCTCTATCTCTTGCTCTACCTCCCTCACTCTAATTAGCAATATTAGAAATTATCTCCCTTTATGAGTAATCATATTGTTGATTAGCAATATTATCTCCCTGTTTGACAACAATGCCAAAGACTTGTCATCTTTAACATGATAGATGTAAACTATTTCAGTTTTTTCAATTTCTCCCACTCTCACCTTGCTTGTGACTGATTTGAAGTTTTAGCTCTTTGATTACTTTACGCAGTTCCTAAAGTAAGATCCACTACATTAATTTGTAACATATAAGTATCAACTTTTTTGATATAGGGTGCTCCTCTTGTTACTTAGATAGCCTTTGATAGGGGTATCACCCCTAGATTACCTCTTAGATACTCATGAACATCCTTAGGTAATGCTTTTGTGAAGATATCAACAATTTTTTCCTTTGTGTTGACATATTCCATCTTCACCTCTTTATCTTGAACTAACTCTCTCAAGTAATGATACTTGATTGCAATATGCTTAGTCTTTGTGTGCATCATAGGATTCTTTAATATATTGATAGAACTTGTACTATCACAATAAAGTATTGCCGATTCTATGATCTCTTCCTTTACTCCTTTGAGTATTTATTTGATCCATACAATGTTTGTACAATTTATAGTAGTAGCAACATATTCAGCTTTAGCAATAGATTGTGAGGTACAATTTTGTTTCTTTCTAGTCCATGTAACTAGTCTCTTGCCTAAAAAATACTCCTCCACTAGTGTTGTTTCTGTCATCAATGTTTCTTGCCCAATTAGCATCAGTGTAGGCACCCAATTCAATTTTTTCATTCTTCTTATAGTATAGACCAAACTCTCCTATTCCTTTCAAATATCTCATTATTCTCTTCACAGCTATTAAATGATTCTCCTTATGATTAGCAGAGAACCTTGCAACTATCCCTATAGATAATGTAATGTTAGGTCTACTATGTACTACATATTGCAATTTTTCAATCATAGACCTATGCAATGTTTGATTCGCCTCAGCTAAATCATCATTCTTTGACAACTTGTGTCCTATCACCATAGGTGTACTTACTAGTTTGAAATCCTCCAATCCAAAAAAAATTGACATTACCTTGACATACTTTGACTGAGTGATGTATATACCATATTTCATCTAATATACCTGCAAGCCTACAAAAAAATTGATCTCTCCAAACATAGACATCTCAAATTCTTGCTTCATCTGATTTGCAAAATCCTTACATAAAGCATCTTGACCTCCAAATATGATATCATCAACAAAAATTTTAGATAACAAAATACCTTTTCCTTTCTTTGTCTTCATGTATAGATTTTTTTTATCATTAGTCCTTTCAAATCCAATCTTCACAAGATGATTATGAGGTCTCTTGTACCATGCTTTATCTACTTGTTTCAAACCATAAAGATTTGTGTAGTCTACATACCATGTTATTATTGTTAATATCAAAAAAACCTTCTAGCTATTCTATGTAGACTTCTTCCTCTAATATACCATTCATAAATGTAGATTTAACATCCATTTGATAAACTTTGAAACTTTTGTATGCAAAATAAGCAAGTAAAGTTCTTACTTTGAAACTTTTGTATGCAGAATAAGCAAGTAAAGTTCTTACTCCTCCCAACCTAGCAACAGGGGTGAATGTCTCTCCATAGTCAATTCCTTCTTCTTGTGCATATCCCTTGCAAAATAATCTTGCTTTGTTCCTTATGACTTCACCATTTTCATCTAGCTTGTTTTCGAATACCCACTTGGTGCCAATCACATTTTTGTCTTCTAGTCTAGGAACTAGACTCCATGTTTTCTTCTTCTCTATTTGTTCAATCTCTTCTTCCATGGCTTTACTCTGGTCAACATCTTTTAATGCATCTCTTACTGATTTGGGTTTCTTTGTGCTTAGAAAACATGTTCACTTCTCAACATGTTTCTTTTCATTGGTCTAGCATCTTTATCTCCAATAATTTGAGCAGCAGGATGATGTATTTTGACATATTTACACAATCTTGGCTCAGCTCTTGTTTCTTCATTTTGTCTTTTAGCTTTTGAATCATTGTGTCCATTTCTATCAGGTAGTTTAGCATCTCTTTCATGTACACTAATATTAGAATCAAAATATGCATCCACTTCATTTTGTAACTCGGCATCTAAATGTAACTTGGTTCTTGAATACAACTCGGCATTCATGCGGTGTGACTCAGCAATCACTGAAACTTGATGTTATTGTGTAGCTTGATTTGCATCATCTTCTTCATTATGCATACCTTCATAAAGGTATACAAATTATTTTTATTCTTCTGGTTCTTTCATAGGTTCAACCTCATATACCTCTTTCTTGATTTGCACATGTTTCAAGGTATAGACAGTTGTACTTACAACTTCTCCCCAGTATTTCAAAGCAACATTCTTCTCCATCATGAGTGATCTAGAATAGTCCATTATAGATATGTTTCTCCTTTCAGCAATCCCATTTTTTGGAGGGGTTTTAGGGGTATATTTTTGTCTTTCAATTCCTCTATCATTACAAAACATCTCAAACTATTGGAATAATCAAATGGGAACAATAGTTCTGAGAGGGGGGGTTGAATCAAAACTAACTAACTTTTATCCTTTAAAACACTTAGCTAAAAACAAACTACATGCATGTAATCATATCAAATAACCATAAAATGAACACATGCAAGTAAACACATGACACCAAAATTTGGTAACCCAAAAACCCTCCAAAATGAGAAGGTAAAACTGGGGTGGGGATGATACCCACAAAATTACCATACCAATAATGTTTTACCACTTCTGATGGTCTACCCTTTTAAAGGCTTTACACTATGTCAATAGTGACCTAGTTAAAAGATTTACAAACACTTTACATGAAGTGTCACCCTGTTAAAGAATTTAATCACCTCATCAAAGGATTTACAAAATAGCTATTAAGCTAACCGATCAACATAGGATTTTCCTTCTAATAAAATTGCTAGAGAGTATTAGACTAATAAACTTGATAGCTTACAATCTCAAATTGCTGATTTTAGGCACTGGTTCTACTCATTCTGATCTTGATCCTTTGGGATCTGATATTCTACTCTTCGATACTCTGATACTTTGTTCTTCATCAATTGGATGCTACAATACTGTTATGTTCCTCTAAGTCTTTTCACTCTTCCCAATGAATTTCACTGTAGTTTTCCCATACGTTGTTCTCATCCACACATACAATGGGGTTTTCATCCTCCTTTTAAAGATTACAAAGACTTAGGGTTAGGTATGGATCTATGATCCATATTGAATCTTTAATTCTTGCTCATTCCTTGCACTTTTCTCATTGGTTGCATGCCTTCTCCATTTTTCTTATTAGCTTCATGTTGATTGCATAGGAAATAGAAAATATTTTTTTTTATCCTTATTATCCTTTGAGATCCTTCTATGTTGGCTAAAAAAATGGTTTACATCTGAGTTTGTGAAGGCACAAACTTATATGCTAATTCTATGTTACTTGGCACATACTGGATTATTGGTGCTCGGCACATGTTTGATCTTAGTTTGCTCCACACCTATTACATTCTATCTTACTCAAAACATGAAGCATTATGACTTGCTCAACATCAACTATGACTTAGCACCTATATATCATTCGGCTCATATGGTTCACTCAACACTTGAAGTCACTCGAAATATATAGTGTACTTGACTTCTATATGAAAATTAGCTAAGTGTGTTGACACTCAGTTGTCAAAAGAAATTTGAGACCAACATCAAATTCATTTGATGTGAATTCTCCTCCTCTATCAAATCTCAAACACTTCAGACTTTTACCTATTTCCTTTTCAACTTTTGCTAAGTACCACTTAAACATTTGGAAAGCATCATATTTCTATAAAAACATAATTGTCATCATCCTAGAATAGTCATCAAGAAATAACATAATGTACTTATCTCCTTTGTATCTTTGTACATGAATTGGTCCACACAAGTAAGTATGAACAATCTCTAGTATTCCTTTAGAGGTATAAGTTTGACTCTTAAAACTTGACTTCGTCATTTTGCCTAACTGACATTGTTTGCACTTTACATTATTAGGCTTCTTCAACTTAGGCAAACCTCTAAATTTTTTCATGTTACTAATACTAACCAAGTTATCAAAACTAACATGACAAAACCTCTTGTGCCATAGCCATACATCATCAAATTTTACAACAAGACAAGTAGCATCCTCTATATCAAGATAGAATTGATTATTGTTGACATTCTAGCCATGTTTGTTATTAGTGACATATACTTATTTAGACTATAAGTATCTACCAAGCATATTGTATAGTTAATAGTGTTAACCAAGTATTTTAGTTGCTACTGAGTCCTTTGGATAGATTTCAATTTGACCTAAGAAATTACTACTATGATTATGTTAGTAGTGTAAACTAAGCATCTTAATGTATTCCAAGTTTACCAGTGCAAACTGAGTTGTACAGTGCTTACCAAGTTTGTAGTTGATGTGATGCAAGTCTAGTGCTAACCAAGTTACTCAGTATTAACCAAGTGACTCAATTTATACCAAGCTTGTGATGATAGCATTGACCGAGTTATGCAGTGTGAATCAAGTGATTCATTTTATATGTCAAGTTTCATAGTATTTGTTGAGTCACTAGTGTAGACAAGTTCAAGACTACTTGGAAGTGATTAGTTGGATAGAGCTTCTATGTCTACTGAGTGCATGATGATGTCAAGCATTGATAGTGGATGTCGAGTATTGAAACCTAACCGAATCACTCTTCAGAACCCAAGTTTCTACACTTTGGTATACTTTATAATATTTGTGTAAACTTGTATTGTGGCCAACTTTGTAATTTTGTAATTAGATTGGTATATATATATATGTAATTAGTTGTATCCAATGTGTAATATGTAATGGAATTAATGTAATAATTAGAAGAGTAGAAGAGAAAATTAGAAAGGCTATAGTAGTATAAGGAGAAACAAAGATTTATCTATCACAGCAAGGTGATTTGTATACTCAGAGGAAACTCATTCACCAAACCAAGTTGCAGATCAAAGATCAGCCACTCCTTCATCCTAACAGATGGATTAGTCAAATCCTTTAACAAGGTAGACCTAACAGTCTTGTGTAAATCTCTTTATCGAGTGCATACTTCATTGTATGTTTGTCAATCCTTTTGCAAGGTGGACCTAGCATTCCTTATTACTCCTAACAGGGCAAATCATCAGAAGTGATCATTGTAAGCCTTAATAGGCCAACTTTATACTATAGTACTAAAGCTTGTGGGTATCATCCCCACCCTAGTTTTGCTTTCAATTTGGAAGGTTTTTGGGTCACCAAAATTTTGTGTCAAAAGTGTTATGTATTCTTTAATGTTTTTAGTTTCTCATGCATGCAATTAGATCAAAATTCACATGAAGAATTAATTGCTAATTAAGGATTAAGTTTTATTCGTTACTGATTCACCCCCCCCCCCCCCCCCCCCTCTCAATAATTTAGCCTTTCATAATATTTCCAATAATTACTTCTAGCTTGATCACCCTTTCCAATCAATTTCCAATTGATGTCATATATCTTAGCAATTTTTTTTTCAAACTCAACCTTACATCCCAAATTATTCAATTTTGACACACTCAACAAGTTATAGTTAAGTCCTTCAACATAGTAAGCATTATCACATAAAATCTTGTCTGTGAGTTTGATAGAACCATTTCCTTTTATCAAACATGGTGCATCATTACCAAATCTTACACTATTTTCATCATAACAATTTAGGGTAATGAACCTACTTTTGTCTCTAGTCATGTGATGTGAACACCCACTGTTAATGATCCATCTATCATTCTTGTTCACACAAGTCACAAGTGTAGTTGCCTCATCTTCATCAAATTCATCCTTCATTGCAACATACACCACTTCATCATCATGTTCATTAGAATCATCCTTTGTTTCCTTTTTAGTAATGTAGCATGACTTTTTGTCTTTGTCTTTGTAGTCCTTGTTGTCTTCATCTATCCTATTCTTGTATTTGTCATTACTTATGTAGTTCTTCTTCTCTGGACATCTAGCAGCAATATGACCAACCTCATTACAATTGAGACAAATGATAGGTAGTTTACCTTTAAACTTGGCTTAACCTTTGTGGAATCTTCTTGCCAGTAGTGCTTCAAGTTGTTCAAAATCCTCCTCATTTATATCACTGTCATTGGACACATACTTCTTTTTATTCTTCTTCTTCTCATCAAGTTCCTTCAATGATACTCAAGCTTTGAAAGAAAATTCAATCTTTTCAGGTTTGTAATTATCAAAGTTAGTTAGCTCAAAAGCAGTGAGTCTACCTACCAAACCTTCAAGTGATAGTTTATTCCTTGGAATACATCTTAGTTCTTGAATTGTAGAAAATCTAATAGCATATATAAGAAATAATGTCCTTAAAATTTTTCTTAGTATAGTATCATCATCTATATTACTAGTAGCTCCTCTTATTGCATTAACAACTTCTTTTATCCTTTTAACATATTGAGCAATATTCTCACCTTCTTCCATTCTCATGTCATCAAACTTACCTCTAAGATTTCAGCTTTGGCTCTTAGAACATTTGCATCTCCTCCATAGATAGTAGTTAGGGCATCCCACATTTTCTTTAGACAGTCAAGACTTTTGATATCATCAAATTCAACATAACTTAGGGCAATCTCTAGCATTGCCTGGTTGTGTTCTTTATTTTTCTTCATATCCTCAGCAGTTGGGGCTCCATAGAAATGGTAGATTCTGCATGATCTCCAAGTCCTCCAAGGTGTAGCTTCATCAAAATTTTCCATGTAGGAAAGTTATCTCTATTCAGCTTGGGTACTTCTCTTTTTAACATCTTGATCTTTGTGCTTCTACTACCTTCAAACTAGTCCTCTTAAGAAGATGGCTCTAATACCAATTTTTGGAATACTTTAAAATAAATGAGAGTGGGTGGATCAGTTATCTAAGGTTTAGATCTATAAATAAAACTTTTATAGCTTAGAAAACCCATAAAACATTTATACTCATGCATGCATCCATGCAATCACTTAAAAATTATAGGTTACTATCAAATCAACTTGTAGAAATGTAAACATGGAACATAATAGACTCATCACCACACTTGACTTAATGATTTACATGGAAATCCAATTTGTAAAAAACCACCAGTAACATGCTACTCTTTTCACTCTTTTGAAGTGATGCCCTATGAAAGGCCAGCCCTATTAAAGGTTACAATACACAATGTTAAATGTGACCCTGTTAAAGGATTTCAATCACCCTATTAAAAGTGAGCCTTGTTAGAGGACTTTAGACCATTCACTTGGAATGTCACTTGGTTAAAGGATTTACAAATGACTATTAGGGAAATCTTAATCCAAATAATTTACCCTAGACTGATACAATTGTTAGAGAGTAATAGTAAGGATTTGATCTGATACAACTTACAACTTCATTTGTAGATTAAAAATCTCTAATTAGTCCTCAATTTTTCTTGGCCTTCATACTTTGTAGCTCTAATATCTTGTTCACCCTTCAAGCATTCATCTCCTTAAGCCTTCTTCCTTAATATGTCATTGCAAACTCTTCTCTTAGGTCACTAGATGAAGCAAAACCCTTGACTCTTTGTCTCCCTTAGGTTCTCACACATGACAACCTTTCTTCATGACCATCCATTCCTATAAATAGTAAATTAAGATATTTTTCTGCTCATTCTCTATTTTCTTTGGATAGATTAGGTAGGATACAATGTATCTATCCCACATTCCATATCTCTTCTAGAAACTTCTCCTAGAATCCACTTTGAATTTGCCTAAAAATGATTTACCTTGAATTTTGTGCCACCAGCTCATCAACCTTATCTTCCACCTTGTTCACATAATCCAAGAAAACAAACTTTTTGCCTTAGATTCATCAAATTCATGATCTTTTAAATAATACAATAGCTCAACATTATCAAGCTTCTAATGCTCGGCACATACTGCATTTCTTGGCATCCACTGTAAAATTACTCAGCATGAGCTAAATTTTACTAGTGCTTGGCATCAACTAAATTTTACTTGCCATTCAATTTTCTACTTGACATACACTAGAATAAACTTTTACTCAGCTCCAACTAGTTTTTTGTTCAGCTTACACTAACTTTTCTCGGCACCTACTATCCACTCAATCAAGTTTGGTAGAGAAACTTTGTGTAACTTATTCTTCTAAAATCTCTTATTGTACCTAGCCTTTGTAAACCTTAAGTATATTATCAATACATCATGTTATCACTATCTTAGCTGATTCTTGTACTTTGTTACATAATCATAACTCAACCTTTCCTCTAGGTGCTATTGTTACATCTTTGATTAAATCCTCTTCATCAATCAAATAAGTGATGGTACTTAAATCTTATAAGCAGTTGTCTTACTAGTAAATAGTAAGTTTGACATTAGTGACAAAAAAATGATTGAAACATAGCATTCTTCAAAAATCTCCCTCTTTCAATCTAGTTTCAACATCTATGTCATGGAAAGAGAACCAACCTTGGAGCAAAGAAATAGAAAATGAGGTTTGTAGTAGAGCTTTTTCCCATTTATTCCTTAGCTTTTTCCAATCTCCCAAGAAAACTCTAACTATCTATAGAACTATAGAGTGGTGAACAACCACTAAGTCTCACAAACTCCACTATAAGAGCCTCCAAGTTCCTACCTACCACTAGTCATAATTATGAAAATAACTAAAATTCCTTGCCCTTCCACTTTATCCCCTCTCATAAATGAGAGTTAAGTCGATGGTGTGGGGCAAGTAAATTGGATGTGGTGTTCTCCATTTTCACCACTTTTGATAATTAGCCTCTTTAGAAAGCCATAAATGTGATCTAGACATCTTAATGGCCAAAATTTAATCCCTAACCCAAAGTACCTCCAATAGGCTAATGAATTTTCACCTAAAAGATAATCTAAGATCACTTTTAACTATTCAAAAAGCCACTTAAAGTTTACCTATTGTTTTATGTAGATGGAACCTTACTCAAGAATTTATAACCAAGTGAGTTCAATTAGGTAAGCTATTAGGTCTAACCCTAGGTTAGGTATATCTTGACAACCCTAGTAGGCATGTCACTGCTACATAAATAATACAAGTGTCAAGTGACACTACAAAATACACTTCACAATTACAAGTAACATGTCAAATTTACATAATAAAATTTAATTCAATATCATTCATCCACATTATGTTTAGAAATAAAATACATCATTGTAAGGTTTTAACCTCTTCATAGATTAAACCTTGTCTCTATAGTTTTCACATAATTTAACCTCATTTCTTTGATAAAAATTCCATGGTTAATTCTTTGCACACTAAATTCAAGCATAAATAGTCCAAGGAAAAATTATATACATATGAAAGAAACATTACATCATTTAAATTCAACATTGACATTCATCATTCAAAGTCTAATAGCCTTTTTGCTTCTATAGCAATGTTCATAATCAAATGTTCGTATATAATACTTGCAAAATTTGAAAACCATGCCAAACTCATCAAAATAAATTTAAACTTTGAAGTAGAATATATATAACATTATGAATCTATGCATATCTCAACTATCCTCATTAACATAACATTTGAATATATAATAATCAAGGCATATAAAATAGGTCATAATAATCATCATCATAAGTGAAATCAACATAATGTAAGTCACCACGAAACATCGAATAATTGGAAATCATTGACTAATAAGTCTAAATTATGTCAAAATATTGCATCATAAACTATCAAAATATGAATGTATCATCAGTGCAATGATGGGTCAAGGTAGGACCTCATAGGAAAGTACTAATGCATGATTTTCTCAATGTAGAGGCTCCTTGAGATTCTCTCATCATTTCCCAAAGAGAAAATCATAATGTAACAAAACAAAGTGCTATAAAATGACAGAGAAAGAATCAAAATTACCTTGATCAATAATAGGGGATTTCAATGCAAATATGAAAATGGACTATCAAAATTTAGAAGAAATTGGAACTTAGTGAAATATGAAATCGAGAAGATGGAATCTATGAGCACTAAAAATATGGAAGTCATATGTCAAGGTTGACTTCTAAAGTCAAGGTCAACTTGGGAGGTTGAGGATAACTTGGTTGAGGTTGAGGTTGAGGTTGAGGTTAAGGTTGAAATGAATCCAAACTGCACAAAATTTTGCAGATCTAAAGCTCTAATAAAAAAAAAACCCAAACATGCAATTTTGATCCTGAAAAACCTATAGATTTTCTCTTGCACACAAGAAAGGGAAAAAAATTTGGTGGGGAGGGGCTTGCCTTAATTAATCCTTAGTTAATGAATAAACCTTGAAGTGAAATATGTATAAATAAATGAATGAAAATATGTACTAGAAGTAAATCTAACCATGGAGAATATCATACAAATGTCGATGCAATTATGTTTAATATGTCAACAAATATGTTAATATAATAGCCTTGACTCAACACAAAGACCTAAAGAAAATCATGTAAGAAAAAACCTCATGTGTGCAAATGCATGTAATTCACCTCAATGATGTATTTTAAGATCTTGAATGCGTGACAATGGATCTCCTCTTTAGTGGCCAACTCCATTATTTGCAATGAACAAATAAGCTAGATCTAGGAGAACAAATGCATGATAGATGATGAAGATGCTTGAGTAATGGAAATGAATTCCTTGATTTCTTTCTTTGTTGAGGAATCATTTAAAGTGGTTTCTTGATTTCATGAGAGTGAATTATTACTAAAAATACAGATGATCAAATGAAGTGAGAAAGCCTCCTTTTATATTGATTTTGGGCATCAAAATCAAAAGGGTTAACTGCACAAGGAGAGAAAAGATCATTATTTCACATCGAGGCCAAGAACCAATTAAAATTTATGTTGTAGGTTGAGGTTGACCTCAACCTCAACCCATAGGTGTGAGCTAACTATAAGTTCTTGAATCTAATAAATATTAGGGGGTTAGGGGAAATATGATGAGATATGTCAAAAAATCACTTGAAAATGCATTTGCTTCATGATTTTGTGATTGGAGGAATAAATGAGAAGCCATGTATAGTACTTAATGTCAACTTAGAGTATTAAGAAATATTAGAAGAGGGAAAAGGGACCTTATTTTAATTTATTAAATACAATAGGAGGTCCTAATTTACTAAACCACACAAAGGAAGACTAAAATGGTCTTACAAAGCAAGTGTACACTTTTTAGATGGTATAGCGTGAAAAAAAAAATCTCATACCAGAAAGTATGCACCATCATAAAATGACACAAATAAATAAAGAGATAATGAATTAAAATAAAGAAGGATACCACACCAAGAAAACTTAGATAAGGCAATTATATGTGATATACACTTCTAGATAAAGAAGAGATTTGTAAAGAAGGATATTAGTCCTATGAGGTAGATGGATCCTAAAATAAAAAAGACCATGTGTAGAAGGACATTATATTATAAAAGATGTAACAAAAAAAAAGATAATGGGTGCTTTGAAAGGAAACTTAAAATGAGATAAAGAGGCATTACCCTCTCAGTGTGGAAACAAGGATGAAAACTTATTATAATGCTCATAATGAAAACAAAAGTGCCTCCAATGATGTAGGATACTAAATTTACATGATAAAGAGAAATATAATAGGGAAAAAATATTGCTACAATAGGTATTTTATATTAATAAAAATATAATATATATTTTTAAGAAAGAAGAGACCTATCTAGCAAGCCTTGAGAAAATTATCTAAATTTAGTACAATGAATATAAGAGAGTGTTTATTGATACGATGAAATTTTCATAGAGATTTTCCATTAATAAGTATTTTAGTTTATTGGAAATTTCTATAGGAAATCCAATTTAGGATCATATTTAATTCTCCTAAAGTTAATTTTAGCTAAAGTCAAGTGATCATCAAAGGAAGATGTGACAATAGATGGTGTTAGTAAAACATGTTAAGCAAAGGTTTTTGTTGCAATGAAGAAGGCAAAGTAATAATTTGAGGTGTGAAACCTAGTCCACACTTAGTGACTTGTGTAGGAAAATCAATAGGAACATTAATACCTTGTTGATTAATGGCAAGACCAACCCATTTTAATAATTTTGAATAGTGATATTGTATCTTACATCATAATTGGATTTTAATGTAGAGGATGGAGGAGATTAATCTTTACCTTTATGGAAGTATGTTGTATAAAGAGGAAGATAAGGATAAAAAAAAAATTTAGGGAAATTCCTATCACTATTCTTATAATATTTAGATAGTGTAGAATAATAAGGTTTATACAAGATCTTCTTATCTACTTAGTTGGAGATAAATCATCAAGGAAATTCTCAACATCGGGATTATGAATAAAACTTTAATAAAAGAAAGATTTTTTATGATAATCCAAGGAATTGCATAAACTATCTTCCCTAAGACTATTTCTTAAAGTAGGTCAAGGAAGAAATCTAGATCTCGCTAGGATTGGATCATTGTGAGATTAATCTCTATCATCATGATTACTAGGCACTATAGGAGTGAAATTAGGAAGATTTATATTAATGTTATTGTTAGGATCATTAACATATTCCACTCATTTTGTTAAAAATTGAATCATAAGGCTACATGGAATATTAATAAGAGCCTTGAAACTTTCCTTATATAAGGAAGAAAAATATTTGATAATCTCATAATGTGGTACAAAATAATACCATAAAGGAATATGGAAATCATGAAGTGTAAAAAATTGTGATTCATGTTAATTCCTAATTTAACATCAATTTTAACTACTAGGAAGCTAACCACAAAATGTATCTAAGGGCAGCTAACTTGTATGATTGATACACTTTGATTAGAACTTGGGCCAACTATAAGGCTAAACTCCTCTTCAGGCTTTGCAAAACCTAGGCAGGTAGACATTAGATTCTATTATGTTACCAGTGCAAAAAACCATAAATCTAACTATATTAAGTAGATTAAAATGCCAAATCCTTCTATGCTTATGTAATGACAAATGAATGAAATAGATACTAACATTAACTATGAGATTCACAAGCTAAGTGTGGGTATCCTTTTCATCTCAACAACATGTTCAAGGTAAAATTACTTTGATTATCATCATAATTCACATATGAAACCACATGATACATGTAGATCACATGACTAGATAGTTTCTTATCCATTGGGTATTCCAAAAGTTAAAACATACATTAGGGTATTTTGATCTATCCATTCACTTTGTGAATCAAACATCAATGTTCAAACCGAATCTCATGCTCATCAAATTCTTCCATGAAATTTGTAATCATGTCAAGACATATCAAGAATTTACTTGGTTCTTTGAATCAATTGAAAAACACATATCTCATGCTCATCAAATTCTTCCATGAAATTTGTAATCATGTCAATACATATCAAGAATTTACTTGGTTCTTTGAATCAATTGAAAAACACATCAAGACATACAATTCTAAATCAGCTCCAATTGAGATCTATGGTCTTTGTTCATACATCACAAAAGGTCACAAACTACAGAGATAGGAGACAAGAATCAGAATGAAACTAAGTTCATTTTCTACTTTTGTATTCATTTCTTTGAAGCAATTACATTAAAGATGCATGAAAATAACTCATAAAACACCTAATAGATCATAACTATACACTATAACTTCATTGGTGTTGTTCATCCAAGAGAAAATATTGAGAAAATAGTGGAATCATAGCTATGGAAACTTGTCCAAAAGTCTAGAACCAACCCTACACAAAGAAAGAGAAATAGAAGACATAGGAGGATGAGAATCTTGGATCTACTCTAGAAATTACACATTTCCACTTGAAACTCCATCCATTGCTGAAGAAAATCTTCTCTCATCTCTCTAGAATTGAAAATCAGATCAAATCTTATCTTTGTGCATAAAAACTTTGAAAGTATCTCTTCCAGAATGATGAGAAAAAACCCCTTTTGATAAAATACTAGCTTTGTTGATAAAAAATTTCTAAAATACCTCACCAAACTGGTTAGGAGACAAAATGACATCACCAATAGGGCCCTCTCCAAATTTGGTGGATACTCACTTCACCATTTTGTCACAAACTGAAACTAAACTACCAAAATAGAATACGGTTGGAATTGGAGCACCTTAGACAAAACTAAACATAACATTCACCCACTCATATATGTGCCAAATCTAATGGAAAAAATGGAAACTAGAATTTGAGACCTTTCCAACTATATATGATAAGCCTATGTTCACTCAACAATCAGAACCAAGGCATCCATTTGAAGTTCCAAGTAAAAATCATTGAACAAACCTTAATAGTTTGCAAATATTTCATTTTAACATAAAGTATGAACTTTATATTTTAAAAAATAATTTAAAACTTGGATGCATGTTCATTTATGAAAAAAATTAAAAATATACAATTTTGAAATTTTTGAATTTCCCCCATCTTTCAATTTTGATTCAAACCTACTTGACCATATCTAACCTGTGGCATCTTCTCATTAGTTCAACTTTATTTGTCATCTTCCATGTTATCTAGCACATCAACATCAACCTAGAGCCTTTACCACCTCTATGCCACATGGCACTTCCAAATTCATCCATAGATATTGTTATATCTACTAGGACCTACTAGTACATGTCAGCACATCACTATGTCACATTTGTTAGTGTGTCTTTCATTCCCAACATTGCAATAACCATCAATTTTGTGACACATGGAGACATCTAGATGCTCCTGTCTTGGCTTTCTTTTCTCTACCTTGTCATCTCGTCTAACACCTGCACTTGATTGCATTTTTGCATGCCTCGTCAACACCTCGTCATGTCATCACAAGAATGCAACCCATCACCATGTGACCACCTTCCCTAGTCAGCATCTTAAAATCTTTCCCACTTGTTAATTAGTCATTCATCATCTAGTGTCCTTTCACCATCTCATCATTGGCTTAGTTTCATCAAAATTACTTTTTCACCTACCAGGACCCACGTACATGCCTCTTTTTTTCATAAAGCATTTGAGCTTTAAACATTTTCTCTGTGAGTGATATTACTTTTAAAAAAAAGTAAATTACTAATCTCCTTTTCACTGTGGGATTAAAATTCTCAAACATCTCTCCATAGACATGAGGCCAAATAAGGTTCTTCTACTCCATATTGATGCTTTCAACTTGAAAATAATGTAGGCACCCTATCAACATCATGGAAAATTTCTTATACGTAGCTTGAACCCCATGGAAGACTAGTCTTTTTGAGTAAAACTAATGGTGAAACTAAATCTTCCCTTCACAATAGAATTTGTGTGAATTTGATAGAATGAAACCATGTCAATTTGAAACATCAGTCCTCTTTCATTAGTATTCTATGCTAGTGACCAATATCTTTAGCAAGGAAATCATGGGTGTTAAAATGATCTAATTATCTACATAAACTTTAGTGATCACATTGGGAATGAGCTCCCTAAAATTCCCAACAATATCTATACACAATTTGTGCAACATCTTATAGTGGAGAAGAAAAGAAACATCCAAGTTAATTTCTTTGTGATTTTGTGGCCAATGGAGGCAATTTATTTGTTTTCTGATGAACTTACCTACTTATATGATAGTTCTAAACCATATTTTCCACTCACAACATTACACCAATGATCCCAAAAGGCAATCATGTTGGCCTTACTCTGGCCTAGGAACTTTTGAGCAACATAATTTTGCAAGGTTTTTACTTCCTTCTCTATTGTCCTTTAGAATAAATTAATGTAATAACTTCCATGATTCACTTGTTCAATCCTTTTAGAATGATTAAATAGGCTTTTGACAAGATGAGTGTGCCTTCCTTGGTTGGTAGCTCTTCTTCAAATGTTCATTCATCAAGACACAAGATTCAGAATTCAAGTGGAACATGGACCATAGATTCCTTCTTAAAATGAGTACTCACCTCTACATCAACATCTAAAATGATCCTTGAAGACTCTACACCACAACTTTGTATTCTAATCACCAAGCTCTAGAGAAGATTACAGTGGTCAACATTTACAAGGATTCATTTATCTCCATGCATACTCATCATGATTTGATGCTTCTCCATGCTTCTCAAATATTGACTCAACAATTCATTATAATAACACTTGAGTGTGTATTAGGAAATATAGAAAAGACTAGTTGAAATTTTTCATCGACTTCTTGAGTTTCAGATTGTCTTGAATGGGAAAAAATTAGTAGTCTATGATGGTTTCATAGATAAGCATAGATAGACCATAACATCTTCTCTAATGAGAAAAACTCATATGCCAATGTCTACTACATGTTGGACTGATAAGAGCATCCATGATACTAAAAACATTTCTGATTCTAAAATCAATGTATCCATGTCTTTACATCTTAGCATCAACCTTTTTATTATACTTTAATCAAACTATTGTGTACATCCTGTGAAAAGGTCATGTTGCAAACTCTCAAAATCAATGACACTAAATTCTCATACAATTGAATAAACCTTCATATGGGCCCTCAACTATGACTTAACTAGCTTGGTCAAGATGCTTACTTTCTGTCACAAATATGTAGATATCTATTTCACATTTTGGTCTCACCAATATGTCCAATAAGCTGAACCACCTATAGGATGGTGTGCATATGTATGAAACATATAATTGGTCCCTTTACATTGCACATCATCGCATACTTTTGATTTTAAAAAATAAGACAACAATTTTCCTTGTGATTATACACATTTATAATTAGAGGCAAATCATAATAAACTCATCAATTTTAACTACAAAAGAGTTCCTCTGTCTACTAATCATTGTGTGGTGGAATTCTACATACCCACTAAATCTTAGATCAATGATATGTGCATACTAGATTATTATATTGATCAAATTTATTATATAGTATTCTCAAATTTTGCATTCCTCAAACAATGGATTAGTTACCAAATTGAAAGAGTTATCATGAAAGTGTTCACACCCTAAAAGCATATTCACTTCCTTTATACAATTATAGAGGTCATTATGGAAAACCTTGAACATATCAGACTTACTATCATGAGGTACATAAGCACAAGAATAGAATTCATAATCTAAATTAATATTAAATATACCTTTAGTAATATTCTCCACATTAGATAATTCATCATGTGTATTGGCACTTGAACTATCATCATAGACACCTCCAAAACTTGACACAAAATGTTATGATTTTGTATTGCTTTCAACATCAAACTTTGGGAAATTGACTTCATCATAGGAATAAACATAATAAAGGGAAACAAGAGCATACTTCAAAAAAATTGTATACCTTTCAAAGTCATGAGCCAATAGTACTAAAATTTAATCATTGTTTAGCAAGACTTCATCACAAGTTTGTTCTTCTTGGTTGTGATCATAATCTAGATGGTATGGAAAACTTATAGCAGCAATATCATTAGTAGAATAATATTAAAAATTAGAAGCATTAGCATAACATGTTTCATCTTCTATATATGGAACTATACTTGAAATCTCATAAGGTTCACTTTCATCGCAAGAAGAGTTATCCCTACTATTGTTATACTTTTCCTTCTCATACATTTTTTCATAAAAGGGAAAATCAGTCACATGCTTACCTTCAAATTGCTGATTACATTCATCTAATTCACTAATCTAGGCATATTTATCTTCATAATCACAAGAAGTATCATCATCATAAGATTCATCATATTCATTGGAATTTCCAACATTTTCACACTCACCATAAGAAGAAATAATGTAGTATTCATTGTAAATCAAATAACTCTCAATTTTATTCAAAGATTCCTCAATGTGAATATAGCTCTTTCTAACCTTATGCCAACCAATTAACTAAATTAGGTATGGAACATCCAGGAAGACAATTGACCATGAAACTTCATTTGGTCTTAAAGAGACATGAAGATTCATGAGTGTTGATGTAAACTTCATGTAAATTTGAACATCATTTAGACCTTGAATATCTCCTACCTCATTCCTTATGTGATGATTTGATTACGAAGTTCCATTCTCAGCATAGAAATATCTTCACAAACACTTTCATAACTTGGTAAATCATTTCTATATATAAAATATGACTCCATTTTAAATATATGCCTCTTTATCCTATTGCTAGAAACACCAAATAGAGGTACTACTTTTATCACTTAATTTTCATGAAAATAAGACTCATGAAATTAAAATACCTCGAGTGCTGATGTTGAAACTTCATTTTCTAATTGGAAACCATTTTAGACATGAATTCTTTCACATCACAAATGAAAACCATGTAGATTTGTCACCTCTTTGAAATGAGGACTATGAAATCACTACTATAATTTTCTTTTAAAAACTTCAACTACCATGAAACCAGCAGGAGCAAACAACACTTGAACTTGTAAATCAAGAATTTGTAACTCCTCTTTTCTTCCTAAGAACTACTCACAAAAACTTTAGATCTGCCCCACAAAATGTTGAAAGCCATTGGAGTATTTAACATAAACAATGCAATAGGTGCAGAGATCTCAAAGTCACCACTCACACTTGTGGGACAAGATTTTAAAGCACAACATATTACTTAACAATTTTGAACTAGACCTTCAATTTGTAGGAAACTTTGTAGACCATCAAACCACTTTTTAAGAATTACACACTTGGAAAAAAGAAAAAACACATTGATCATTCTTGACTCTAAATTTTACACCAACACTTTGCACACAACTAAATGAATTTATGATAAATCAATTTTACAAAGTAATATGCAATCCAACTCTCAAGGCTATTATTGTACACAAATAAATCATTAATGGGAGACATGAATCTCCAGCAAGGAATTGGAAAAAACATCACAACCTTATTGTTATTGCAAATTGTTCATGCCTTTTGTATTGAATCTCCTCTTTAATTCTCAAGGTTTCTCTACTAAGAGAGTTCAATATAGTCCCAAGCAGACTTGTCACTTTGTTGGCTCCTAATTTAAAAATGATTTTAACTACAAGGTAGCTAACCAAAAAATGCATCTAAGGGTAGCTAAATCCTATGATGGATACACTTTGATTAGAACCCATTCCAACTATAAGGCCAAACTCCTTCTTCTCTTTAGGATCTGCAAAACCTAGGTGGGTATACCTTAAATGCCATTATGTTACTAGTGCAAAAAACCATAGATTTGATCTATATTAAGAAGATGAAAACCCCAAATCCTTTGATGCATATGTAATGACAAAGGCATGAAATAACTACTAACATGACCTATGAGATTCACAAGCTAAGTGCAGGTATTCTTTCCATCTTTACAACATGAAAGGGAAAATGACTTTGATTATAATTTGATTATCAACA
Organism: Cupressus sempervirens; assembly: GCA_028749045.1. NCBI lineage: Eukaryota > Viridiplantae > Streptophyta > Pinopsida > Cupressales > Cupressaceae > Cupressus > Cupressus sempervirens. The sequence goes on along the minus strand of CM053786.1, from coordinate 674,565,340 downwards.
TAACCCACATATGAAAAAATAAGATACATGTAGATCTTATTGGTGTGAATAAGTATTTACTATTTACACTTACTTAAGTTTACTTAGGTCAATGCATATTATTTATTTATTAGCCACCTATGAGTATGTGTACCCTTTTGAGTTGGCATGTTGACAACACAAGGGTCCGCACCTCTTTTATGCACATTTTTTCTACAACACAGGAGTTAGCACACTAATTAAGCACATGGTGTCTAAAACCTTGTCATTCTTATCCACTCATCTAGAATGATGGATAAGGCATGTGCCTAGTTGTCATGATGCTTATCTTATCTTTCGGTTCTCTCTAGAGACATTCTAGGTGCTTCCTGAGAGGCCTTTATATACAAGCACTCCTAGTGTGATTGAATATCATATACTGAATAGAGAAATGTATTAGGATATACTCTGATTAATTGATCATATCCAATTTTGGTCTACAATCATGCTTGTGTTTGAGTTCTTAGTTCTTGGGTGAATTTTTCCCTTAGGAAAATTCTTACATGGTATCAAAGCTATACCAAATTCTTACATGGTATTAGAGGTTGGAGATTTTCTCATCACATAGCTGTTCGAGACCACTTGTTGCTTCAGCACCTCAACCTAAATTTGGAGTACTACAAAAATTGAGAGTGTCTAGAGCTAGATCTGACATTTCCATTGTGTCCAGAATGTTGATTCGGTGAAGATTGACTATAAATTTGGCTACCTTGGCCCAAAGTCAACCGTGAGGGAAAAAAATTTGCAAACCAACACTCGAAGGACCGATTTGCAGAGTTGGTATGACCATTTTAGATCTATACATTAAATTTTTAGATCTACTTTTTTTCATCTACATCTCTACATTTTTTTTGGATCTGCATTATTTTTTGAAAAAAAATTGGCCATTGGGCCATAGGAGAGATTTTTTGCAGGTGAAGATTGAAGCTTGTTGATGCGAATCAGATATTTGCATCACATTCAAAAGGTCCAAAAACCCCCAGATCAGATTTTTCTCTAAGGAAAATTCTTATAGATCCCATAACAAATTAGTTCCCTATCCATTAGGTATTCCATAAATTACAACATACATCAGGGTATTTTGAACTATCCATCCACTTTGTGAATTAGCATCAATGTTCAAACTGAATCTCATGCTCATCAAATATTTCCATGAAATTTGCAATCCTGTCAAGACATATCAAGAATTTACTTGATTCTTTAAATCAATGGAAAAATACATTAAGACATACAACTCTAAACTAGTTGCAACTAAGATGTATGATCTTTGTTCATACATCACAAAAGATTGCAAAGTAAAAAGATAGGAGACAAGAATCAGAATGAAACTAAGTTCATTTTCTTCTTTTGTATTCATTTCTTTGAAGAAAATACATTAAAGATGCATGAAAATAACTCATAAAACACCTATACACTATAAATTCATTGTTGTTGTTCATATAAGAGAGAGACTGAGAAAATCATGGAATCATAGCTATGGAAACTTGCCCAAAAGTCTAGAACCAACCTTGTACAAAGAAAGAGAAAGAGAAGATATAGGAGGATGAGAATCCCAGATCTAATCTAGAAATGCCACATGTCTACTTGAACCTCCATCCATTGCTAAAGAAAAAATTTTCTCCTCTCTTTAGAACTGAAAACTAGATCAAATCTCATCATTGTGCATAAAAAACTTGAAAATATCTCTTCTAGAATGATGAGAAAAAATCCCTTTTGATAAAATACCATATCTACTAATAAAAGGTTTCCAAAAGCCTCACCAAATTGGTTGGAGACAAAATAACATCACCATAAGGACCCTCTCTAAGTTTTACGGATACCCACTTCACCATTTTGTCACAAATTGAAACTGAACTACCAAAATAGAATACAGTTTGAATTGGAGCACCTCAAAAAAAAATAGGTATAACTTTCACCCCCTAATACCTATGCAAAATTTGATGGAAAAAATGGAAACTAGACTTTGAGACCTTTCCAATGACAAATGATAAGCCTATGGTTGCTAAACAATTAGGCCCAAGGCATCCATTTGAAGTTCCAAGTTAAAATGATTGAACGGACCTTAATACTTTGCAAATATTTCATTTTAACATAAATTTTGAACTTTATAATAAAAAGTAATTATTAAAAACTTGGATGCACCTTCAATTATGAGGGAAAAAAAAAAATTTAATTCTGAATTTCCTTCATCTTTCAATTTTGGGTCAAACTTGGTTGACCATATCTGACATGTGGTGTCTTCTCATTGGTATGATTGTCCCTATATCTGTCATGTTAGCATAGACATCAACATCAACTTGTAGCCTTTTCCACCTCTATGCCATGTGATGCTTCCTAATTCATCAACAAATTTTTCCACATCTGCCTAGTCTCGCTAACACATGTTAGTGCATTTCTTTTTTACATTTGTTAACCTTCGTGCATCTTTCCTTCTTGATATTGTGATGCCCTTTGGTTTTGTGGCATGTGGAAACATTTGGATGCTCCAATCTTGGAACGATCTGCTCCATCATGTCATCTCCTCTGACATGTGTCACTCTATCACATTTTTGCATGCCTCGTCAGCACCCCACCACATCATCTCAAGAAGGCAACCCTTCACCACATGGCCACCTTGCATAGTCAGCACCTCAAATTCTACACCACTTTTTAGTCCCTCATTTTTCTTTTGGGGTTCATTCACCATCTCATCATTGGCTCATTTTCATCAAAATTACTTTGTTAACTGCTAGGACCCACGTACATGTCTCTTTTTGTCATAAAGAATTCAAGCTTTAGACATTTGTTATGTAAGTGGTGTTACTTAAAAATAAGTAAATTATTCATCTCCTTTTCAATGTGGGATTAAAATTCCCAAACATCTCTCAATAGATGTGAGGCCAAACAAGGTACTTTTTCTCCATATCGATGCTTTCAACTTGAAAATAATGTAGGCACCTTGTCAAAATGTACCAACAAAGGATCCATCCATAGTCATCGTGGAATATTTCTTATGCATGGCTCTAACCCTATAGAAGATCAATTTGTTGGACTAAAACTAATGGCAAAATTGAATTTCTCCCTTCGCAATAGAATATGCATGAGTTTGATAGAATGAAACCATGTCAATTTGAAACATCAATCCTCTTTCATCAGTGTTCCATGCTAGTTACAAATTTATTTGGTAAGGAAATGCATGGGTGTTAAAATGATCTAATTGTCTACATAAACTTCAGCAAGCACATTGGGAATGAGCTCCCCAAAATCCCCCATGATTTCCATATGCAATTGATGAAGGAGCATCCAGAGGTATAAGGGAAATCTTGTGTTACCCAAAAAAATGTACTTAGACTTAGTTTCTATTTCATGTGTTTTCATTTTTGGATACCCATTTGGGTCAAATAAAGGTTCCAACTCTCACAGTTCCACTATTAGTGTTCTGGGTTAGAGTTTTAAGCACCTTGGGATATGTGTAAATGCCAGAAAAATAGGACTATGTAATTGAGCCATAATTATGGTGAGATGGAAGGTTTAAATTGGAGGGATGATTAAAATTGTAATTTAGAATATTCCAAAAAAAGAATCAGGTCAAAAGGTTGCACGGTTTGAAAGTTATCACAATTTTTCAATTTCTAGAGACCTCCTAAGAATGCTTCAAAGTCAGGTTCACTGCATTAAATAACCTCGTACAAGGCCAAAAAATGGGGAATAAGAAAAGCTGGTCCATAGGGCTATAGAGTGCTTCAAGATCTTTTCAAAAATGTAAACAATTCGTCAATCGGAGCTAGGATTCAAAAGTTATGCCTCTCGAAAGTTCGATTACCATTTCTGGATTCTTCTAATTTTGTGCTGACTTCTAATGCGACTTTTGGAACCTTCTATTTGGTTGGTGATGCCAACTAGCACTTTATAGAATGTATTCCTAATCCTTAACCCTTCAGGGTCTATTTAAGAACATTTCTGGCATTGTAAAAGGCAGTTCAGAGTGGAGTTTGAGAGAAGGTACTGGGAGAAGAAATTATCTCCAGTTCCATGCTATTGTAAGCCCATAGGGCATGTTTTGGAGTCTATTTTCTCTGCACTAAGTGTACTAGCATATTTTCATAGTTAATAAAAATTTCCCTTTCCTATTGTGTCCATTCTGTTATTTGGCTTGACCCCCATCAGCAGTTCATGCAACATCTTATAGTGGAGAAGAAATGAAACATCCAAGTTAATTTCTTTGTGATTTTGTGGCCAATGGAGGATGATTTACATAGTTTTTTTTTTTTTTGATGAATTTTTTGCTTATATGATAGTTCTCAATAATAGTTTCCACTCACAAAATTATGTAAGTGATCTCAAAAGACCTTCACTACAATCATGTTGGCCTTACTCCAACCTAAGAATTTTTGTGCAAGACAACTTTGTAAGGTTTTTTCTTCCTTTTATGTCAGTCTTTAGAAGAAATCAATGTAATAACTTCCATGATTCACTTATTTGATTCTTTTAGAATTATTAAATAGGCTTTTAACAAGATGGTTTTGCCTTCATTGGTCGATATCTATTCTTCAAATGTTCATTCATCAAGTTGCAAGCTTTAGACTTCAAGTGGAACATGGACCATAGATTCCTTCTTAAAATGAGTGGTCACCTCTACATCAATGTCTGAAATGATCCCTGAAGACTCTACACCACAACTCTTTATTTTGGTCACTGAGCTCTATAGAAGATTATGATGGTCAACAATTACAAGGACTCATTTATCTCCATGCATACTCATCATGACTTGATGCATCACGATGCTTCCTGGAGATCAACTCAAAAATTCCTTAAAATAACACTTGGGTGTGTATTAGCAAATATAGAAAAGACTAGTTGAAAATTGTCATCGACTTCTTGAGTTTTAGATTGTGTTGAATGGGAAAAAATCAATAGTCTATGATGGTTTCATAGATAAACATAGATAGAACATAACATCTTTGATGAGAAAACCTCATATGTTAATGTAAATTACACTTTGGATGAATAAGAACATCCATGATACTGAAAAAATCTTTGATTCTAAAATCAATGTATCCTTGTCTTACATTTGGTGCAGGAGCACCTCTTTTAGGCCTAGTTCCACATTTTTGTTTTTTGGCTTGTATTAACCTTATCAAAGTTAGTTGGGTGTGTTTGGACCTTAGAAGGTCATGTGAGTTTGCTCCTAGATGGATTTCACTAGGCTCAATACATTCTAGACATTTTTTCTTACCATGTGTTTAAGTTTTTAGGAAGCAAGATTACGATTATGGGTCTTATACTCTAGAATTTTGGAGAAAGTTTGGATTTGAGCTTTCTATGTCTTCTATGGTGTATTTACATCTTTTTGCATAGGTTGTAGATCATGTGTTTTCATTTGGTACAATGTTGGGAAAGATGTCAATTTGTGGCAAAAAATGTCAAATAGGTCAAAGTGGTCCAAATCATTTGAGTTGATATTCTGAAGGCTAAATCATGCTTAGACATTAGAGATTATAGTAGACCAATTTGGAAATTTCCAAGTGATAAATGTAAAAGTTTCTAGAAAATAAAAAATGTTGTCACTAACTTTGAAAAGTTGCATGTCGTGAAAATGGAGTTGATGGTTCTGATAACTAACTGAAACCTTTGAGAAAACCTATAAGACCACAAAGGAGACCCATTCCAAGAGTTGGAGGTTGTAATAAGTGGATTTTAAAATTTAAAGCCACAAACTACTATTCCAAAATTGATAGTTTTTGTGTTTTTGGATTGCATGAATGCCTTAAGGGATTGAACAATTCCTATTTGTGTTGGATCCTTGTAGTTCATGTTCTTGCTATGCATTTTTGTTTATATTTCAAGTTGATAGGAGTTTATTTTTTTATAGTTTAAAAAGCATTTGTAAATAGACAGACTGTTGTTCCTTTTTTGACAATTTTGTGAAATATGGAAATAACATCTTCTTTGATGAGAAAAACTCATATGTCGATGTCAATTACACTTTAGACTTATAAGAGAATCCATGATACAAAAATATCTATGATTCTAAAATCAATGTATCGATTTCTTTACATCTTAGTATCAACCTTTTTATTGTGTTTTCATCAAACAATTGTGCACATCCATTGAGAATGTCATGGTGCAAGATCTCAAAATCAATGACACTAAATCCTAGTGCAGCCGAGTAAACCTTCACATGGGCCCTCAACTATGACTTAACTACCTTAGTCAAGATGCTTACTTTCCATCACAAATATGTAGATATCCCCTTCACATTTTGGTCTCACCAATATGTCCAATATGCTTAACCACCTACACAATGGTGTGAGTATGTATGAAACATATAATTGGTCCCTTTACATTGGACATCATCACATACTTTTGATTTTAGAAAATAAGATGACGAATTGCCTTGCGATCGTACAAATTTAATAATTAGAGTCAAATCATAATAAACTCGTCAATTTTAACCAAAAATGAATTCCTCTGTCTACCAATCATTTTGTGTTGGAATCTCACATACAAACTAAATCTTAGATCAATGATATGTGCATACTATATTACCATATTGATCAAATTTATTATAAAATGTTCTCAAATTTCACATTATCCTATCAATTCTGATGCAGTTGGGCTCCTAAGTGGGTCCAGCTAAAAAAAATTATTTTCAAACAACTAACCCACCAATCTGATCCATTTGACTCAATACACTAATTGGATTCGATATTTATCATTGTTTGATCACTTTAAACTCATCTTCAATCATTTTTGTAAACTATCAATTTCATGTCAGAAGGCCTCTAAAGTGGCTTCAAAAATTCACCACATCAAATAGCCAGGGCCTGAAACAGAGAACATATGTTATGTATTCCACCTTCTTTTATATCATTAGATTTCATACTATGAATACATTATGATCAAAAGATATTAATCACCAAAGTAGCCTAATTATAATTGATCCCACAAACAACATATTAGAAACATGAAATTGCATGTAGTTTTGGCTTTGAAAATAGGTCAAAAGATCACTTGGCAACATGAAACCTGGGGAAATGGTAGATTTTCATATGGAGAGCATGAATCTACAATTTAGGCTCATGATGAATAACTAGGAAAATTTGGAAAGTGTTCAAAGTTGGCCTTTGGGAATTGTAGGACTAAACATGTCAAAACAATGATTTTTTCAAACGGAATGGACCTGAGAAAGTGTGCAAATGAATTCATGAAAATTTTAAAATTGGCATACTGGGAGTATTTTCAGTATAGAACATAGTGTTAAAATCCCTACAGGCTCATCCATCACAATTTGGAAGTTATAACATCTCAAACAAGCCCTCCAATCAATCTATAGAAATTGCATTTGGAATCATGTTTGAAAACTAGTCAAATGGATTCATCATAGGCTTAAATATGAAACATAGCATATCTCTGACCCCTAGAGTACAACAGAGAAATAATTTTCATATTTCAGTCAACTAGGTCAAAGTTATGATTTGTCAAACAAGGCTTTCCAACATTCTAAACAATGTGCATTAGTATGACAACAATAAACAACCAACTTTTGAGGGATTCAAAACCTTATCAAAACATATCAAAAACAACTTGAAATTCAAGACATAGATTCTCTAATATCCATACTAGAGGAACTCCCAAAGTGGTGAGTCATGAAAATTTACCAAGTGCAAGATATTCAAATGTAAACTGGCTCTCTGGACTTTTTTTGACACTTCGGCAAAAATGCAAATTATGACAAGTGCTCAAAATGACACCTCACCAAATGACTCAAAAATTCCAACCAACAATATGAGGTGTATGAATATACTAAATGAAAGGTAATGATCACTTGGAACACATCCTATGACTCAAAGCATCATTCGGGTACATAGGCAAGAAAAGCTCTCAAAGGGTCTCATTTAGACTTAGTTTTCAAAATGGTACTCAAAACCAGTGTTGCAATCTTAAATCCTAACAATTCACTCCATATTATTGATAAAGATATGTGAGAATAAATTTAACAACAATGGGTATCATCATAACCGATCATAGTAAACCCTTTGTTAATGAAAATTAACAAGCACAAAAAGCTATCTAACACTAAATTTAGATGTAAGAAGAGACAAGTTCATCAAAATCTACATGAGGAAAAAGGAAGAAATAAAAATAGGTAAATCATATCTCATTCTAATAATTTCACATTTGGAAGTAGGATTCTCCAATAGGCTCAAGTGCCTAATGCAGACAATGATACTTCACAAAACTAGGTAATGATAAAAATGGAAATGATGAAATGGAGTAATGTAAATGATTTATTAGGAAATTTTCCAAGATAAATAGAAAATAATAGACTAATATAGAGTTGAAATATGCATAACCATAAATAAAAAAGCATATATAATTTGTTGATGAAATATAGGATCAGAATGCACAGTACATGATAACATTGTCAACCTTACCTAGAGATAATTAGATGAAAATGACAAACTACCCCTGATGTTTTTGATTGAAATTTCTAGGGATCATCTAAGAGATTTTGATCACTTCACATATTTTTTATTTTCTCTAAAACTAATTTCTACATGCAAAAAAATAAGTAAAAAGGTTGAATAGATGGGCTTGCCTTAGTCAAACTATTGTTTAGGAATCAACCTTAAAATGAAATCAAATAAAGGAAAATGTGTTGTAATGTAGCAAAGGCTAGATCTATGAAAAAAATTATATCATACCTTGGTGATACAAATACTTCTTTGAATGTATCAAATTCATTGATTCAATAACTCTAACTAAACCTAAAAAAATAAAAGAAATCATGAAAGATAAAACCTTATGGAGTAGATGTTGTGATTTGCAACAATGTTTGATTGAGGAGAAAAGATACAAGACTTTACTGAAAATTGGTGGATGGGGATCTCTCCTTGATAGAAAATTTACTTGATCAAACTCCAATGGGAGAAGAAGATAGATTTATGGAGGGAAACTATTGGATACAATTGATTAATTTTGTATTATCTTTGATGTTATACAAATTTCATATCATTATCAATTAGTGCATGCTGAGCTCACTTAGGTAGTGAAGATAGTTTTCTATGTCTACTGAGTGTTCTTGTATTTGCCTAGTTTAGAAGGCAGTGTCTATCGAGTTCACTCAGGTGTCAAAGGAAAGTATGTAGAAGATTAGTGTTAACCAACCTCACTTGGTTAATAAAGAAAATGTTGGATGGAACCAATGTTAACCAAGCTCACTTAGTTACCAAAGTATCTTTGCAAATATGTAGTGTTAACTAAGTTCACTTGGTTAACATAGGAAAATCATTTCTAAGTTAGTGTCTGCCAAGCAAGGTTGGCTATCAAAGGATTTTCTTATTTTGGCATATTGAGTTTAATTGATTTATCTATTGGTTCTAGTTGACTGAGGAGATGAAGATTAATTATTCTAATTTGTTTATGAGCAAACTTGACAATATGAATGATATAAGTATAAGGTCAAGTTGAGAATTTGAAAGTGTGAAAAAGAGTGTGAATGCATGGAAGATTTTGAAGATCTAATGATGCAACAAGGAAGTGAATCAAAAGGATAAGAAGAATATCCTTGAGAAGCTGAAAAGATATAATCAATCAAGAAGGATCAAGTACAATCCAAAATAGAGATCTATAATCAAAAATTCAATTGCATTAGAAATCAAGTCATCTCATTCTTACTCTCTAACCATAGAGTTGGCTTAACAGTTATTGGTAAAACCTCTAACAAGGTGGCAGTACTATTGAATTGTCTAAAGACTTCTAACAAGGCCACTCCTAATAGGGTGATTAAATGCTTTAACAGGGTCACACCTAACAGTGTGTTTTGTAACCTTTAATAGGGTTGGCTCCTAATAGGGCTCACTTCAGAAGAGTGAAAATAGTAATTAGTTGCAATTGGTGGTTTTCCCAAATTGGGTTTCCATGTTGAATCCTAGTGTCAATTGTGTTCATGCTATTTTCTTTCATGTAATTGCATCTAAGATAAAGTAATGATAATCATAGGTAACATCTAAGAGTTGCATGTTAAGTACATACAGAGCATATTCAATATTTACTAAGTTACATCATTTAATGTGTGTTTGCCACGCATCAGCAATATTCAATTTTTAGAGTTTAGTTTGTGCTGACATCTCAATGGATCTAGGATTTATTTTTGTGGTACTTGACTCAAACCCCTCCCCCCCCTCTCAATTACTCCTCTTATATTTCCAACAATTGGTATCAGAGCTTTTGGTGCTTGCAAAGAAGGTTCCAAGGACATAAGCTAAAGATTAGGATGTCTTACAGAAGAGAAATTCCCAAGTTAAATAGATACAACTTTGTAGCATGGCAAGGACTAATGAGGTTACATTTGGCTACCATCAATGATTCATATTATAAATATCTTGATTTTCAATACAAGACTCCCAATGGAACATTATCAATTGAAGATATTGCTAAAAAGAAGAATTGTAACATCATGATGATTGATATTGCATCTACTCTCAGTTACGCTGAATTTGATGAAGTAAAAGATTGTAAAACTGCTCATGAAATGTGGACCAAACTAAAAGACATTAATGGAGGAGATGAAAATGTAAGAAGAGCTAAGGCTAAAATTCTTAGAGGTCATTTTGATCAGATTAAAATGAGAGAAGATGAGAACATTGCAAAATATTTGGAAAGAATCAAAGCAAGTGTGAGTGCAATCAAAGAATCTGGAGGAGACATTCAAGAAAAAATAGTTGTAAACAAGGTACTTAGAACTCTTCTTCCTAATTATGCAATTAGAGTGTCTACTATTCAAGAGATTAGTTGTGATCCAAACAATAAAATATCTTTGGATGCTCTAGTTGGAAGATTGATAGCTTTTGATTTAGATAACTTTGATAACTATGTTCCTAGCTCAAAAGGTATTGAGTCTGCATTTGAAGCTAAACTCTCACTCAAGAAAAAAGAGTATGAAATCAAAGTCCAATCAATCAGGAAGTGAAGAAAAATTAGAAGAAAGCTTAGATAGTGATCTTGAATTTTTTGAATCCCTACTTGCAAGAAAGTATTCCAAAGGCAGAGGAAAGTACAAAGGTAAAGTTCCTCTGATCTACTTTTCTTGTGAAGAAGTTGGTCACATTGCTGCAAGGTGTCCAAAAAAAGAAAACAAAGATGAAAAGAAGAGCAATAAACAAAAAGGTAAGAAGGATTCCAAGAACTACAAGAGCTACAAGGACAAAGGTAATAAATCTTGTTTTATGGCTAAAGATTCTGATAATAGTGAAGATGAAATGGTATATGTTGCAGTAAAAGATGAATTTGATAATGAATGAGATAAAATGGCACTTATCTCTCATGTTAGAAAAAATGACACATGGATTATTGATAGTGTCTATTCACATCATATGATTGGAAACAAAAAAAAATTTAAGCACATGGAATATTATGATGGAGGTAGTGTGAGATTTGGAAACAATGAACCTTGTAACATAAAAGGAAAAGGATGTATTTCTTTGACAAAGGAACTTGTATGTGACAATGCTTATTGGGTTGAAGGAATAAAACATAATCTACTAAGTGTGGCATAATTGAATAGCACTAGATTCAAGGTAGAATTCATGGATGTATAGGCCAAACTACTGAATGGAAAAGGAAATTTGGTTGGATTGAGAAAGCAAACAAAAGGTAATCTATTTTATCTTGATCTCAGTGAAAATTGATGTTTTATTGCTCAAGTATAAGAAAACTGGTTATGATACAAAAGATTATGTCATATAAACTTTGATAATTTGGTTAGGATAAGAAAACATAAAAGAGTAAGAGGTATTTCTAGTTTGAAGAAGCCTAATATGGGTCTATGCAAAAATTGCCAAATTGGTAAGATGGGAAAGACAAGCTTCAAGAGAAAAGGCTATCAGTCAGAAGAAGTCTTGGAAACTGTTCATACATATTTATGTGGACCTATTGGAATAGAAAGCTATAGTGGAGAAAATTATTTCATTCTTTTTTTTATGACTATTCTAGAATGATGATAGTAATGTACCTTAAAAAAAACAAAAGCCTTTCAAAAATTCAAGTGGTATCTAGCAAGAGTAAAAAAAGAAACTGGAAAGAATTTGAAATGCTTAATATCAAACAGAGGTGATGAATTCATCTCCCATGAATTCAATAATTTTTGCATTGAAAGAGGAATCAAAAGACAAGTATCAGCCATCGGTACTCCATAGCAGAATGGTATAGCTAAAAGAAGAAACAAATTCGTCATGGATTGTGCAATAACACTAATGATTGAAAAGAGTGTTGTAATCAAATACTAGAAGGAAGATATCAACACTACAATTCATATCTTGAACAAAGTATAGTTGAAGAAAGATTCAAATAAAACTCCTTGTCAACTATGGTATGGCTACAAACCAAATGTAAGTTACTTGAAAGTATTTGGTAGCAAATGTTATATCTTGAAAGAATCTAGAAAAGAAAAATTTTATGTCAAGGGTGATGAAGGCATATTTTTAGGATACTCCTATAGAAGTAAAATATACAAATGTTTGAATTTTTCTACTCATAAAATCATAGAAAGTGCACATGTGAGAATTGATGAGTTTGTAGAAAAGAGTGAAGAAGAAAGCACCAAAGAGCCAAAGGACTACAAAAGATTTGTTTACTATGAACCTGATACCCTACCAAATCTATTTGAGAGAAAGGAAGCTTCATCACCCAAGTCCCCAAAATCTCCAATAGTTACGGAGTTGTAGATAGTGCAACCCAAGTCATAATCTGAAGGACTCAAGTCACAGTCAAAAGCTACCAAGCTAGTTCAAACTAAGGCTAATGGACTAGAGTTGTAGACAGTGGAATCCGAGCTTAACACTGAAGATCATGATGAAGAGAGTGGAACTCATTCCAAATCCAAAGAACCTATATTAGCAAGATATTTCAGAAGGCATCAAGCACCTGATCAAATCACTAGAGACAAATCTGACGAAACAATGACAAGAAGCAAATTAAAAGGTACATAATTACTTGTTGAATTTGAACCTAAAAATGTTAAAGATGCTCTAGATAATGAAAGTTGGGTTGAAGTAATGAATGAAGAAATAGAACAAATAGAAAATAAAAAAATCTAGACCCTCGTTCCTAGACCCAAGGATAAAAATGTAATTAGCACAAAATGGGTGTTTAGAAACAAGCTTAATGAAGATGGACAAGTTTCCAGAAATAAAGAAAGATTGGTATGAAAAGGCTATTTTCAAGAAGAAGGTATTGATTATGGTGAAACTTTTTCTCCTATTGCAAGATTAGAAGGTGTTAGAACTCTACTAGCACATGCAGCACACAAAAGATTAAATGTGTATCAAATGGATGTCAAATCTACATTCTTCAATGGAATTCTTGATGAGTAAGTCTACATTGAACAACCAAAAGGTTTTGTAGATCCTAAAAAAAGAGACATGGTCTAAAAATTACACAAATAATTATATGGTCTAAAACAAGCTCCTAGAGCTTGGTATGAAAGACTTTGTAATTACTTGATACAGATTGGCTTTCAAAGAACAAATGAGAATAGTAGTTTGTATATCAAAGAAGGATCAGACAAGAAGATTGTTTTGGTAGAAATATTTTTTGATGATACCTTATTCATAGGAAATGAGTAAAGAATTTGAGATGTCTATTTTCAGAGAGATAAAATTCTTTGTTGGATTACAGATTTAGCAAAAAAAAATGGTATCTACATCACTCAATCTAAGTATATCAAGAAGATACTAAAGAAATTTGAAATGGAAGATTAAAGACTAGTTGGAACCCCTATGTCTACTAGACATAAGATTTCCAAAAATGATGATTCAAAGGAAGTAGATTAGACCACATACAGATCAATGATTGAAAAATTGTAGTATGTAGTGGATACAAGGCCCGATATTGCATTAGCAGTTGGTATGGTGGCACAATTCTCAGAAAATCCTAGAGAAAATCACATGATGGCAATCAAGAGAATCATGATATAACTGAAAGGTAATGAAGACTATGGCTTATGGTAAAAACTTGGAGGAAATCTAGACTTAAAGGTGTTCATTGATGTCGATTGGGTAGGAAGTATTGATGATAGGAAGAGCACTAGTGATGGAGCATTTTTTCTTGGTAAAAGACTAGTGTCTTAGACAAGCAAGAAACAAATTGCATCTCTCAATCCATAACAGAGGTAGAATATGTGGCAGCAATAGTTAATTGTTCTAACATTGTTTGGTTCAAACAATTGTTGGAAGGAATAAAGATAGAGATCAAAGATCTAGTAGTCATATACTGTGATAACACTAGTGCAATCAATATATCAAAGAACCCAGTGATGCATACCTAAACAAAGCACATTACTATAAAATATCACTTCTTAAGAGAATTAGAGCAAGATAAAGAAGTCACATTGGAATATATAAATACAAAAGAACATATTGGAGACATATTCACAAAGCCATTACCTAAGGATGCATTTGTGTATCTAAGAGGTAAGCTAGGGATCATTCCCCTCTATAAAGCTCACTAAATGAAGTATAGTGATGCATCAACTAGAATGTATTGAAGATCAATAAGTTGGTATAGTATTAACAAGGGCATATTGCAAACAAATCAGTACTTAAGGTACATTGATATTAATAGAATTGTTGTGTTTGGCATGTGTTGTCAAAGAGGGATAAGTTTACTATCATAGCTCATAAGAAATTTTAATTAGAAGAAGATTTTTGATGTAAGAGGGAGAAGTATGCTATCATAGAGATGTCTATGAGGGAGAATGAACTTGGTAATAGTTGTTGACAGAAGTTTTCTAATAGAGGGAGAAACTAAAGATAGAAAGAGTTCATATTGATAGAGAAAGTTCTCATAGATGCGAATCAGAATGAATCTAAGGATATGTTCCTTTCTTTATTCTTGTTCCAAAAATTTCATTGTGTTATGAAATTTTGTGTTGCCATTAATTCCAAAGAGGGAGATTGTTGGATACAATTAATTAATTATGTATTGTCTTTGATTTTACACAAATTCCATATCATTATCAATCAGTGCATGTTGAGCTCACTCAAGGAGTGAAGATAGTTTTTAGTGTCTACTAATTGTTCCTATATTTTCCTAGTTCAAAAAGTAGTGTCTACCGAGTTCACTGGGGCATCAAAGGAAAGTCTGCAAAAGATGACTGTTAATCGAGCTCACTCGGTTAATGAAGGAAATATTTGGATAGAACCAATGTTAATTGAGCTCACTTATTTACCAAAGAATCTTCACAAATATGCAATTTTAACTGAGTTCACTTGGTTAACCTAAGAAAATCATTTCTAAGTTAGTGTCTACCAAGTAGGGTCGGCTATAAAAGGATTTTCTTATTTTGGCATATTGAGTTTAATTGATTTATCTATTAGTTCTAGCTGACTGAGGAGATGAATATTAATTATTCTAAGTTGTTTATGAGCTGACTTGATAATATGAATGATATAATTATAAGGTAAAGTTTAGAATTTGAAAGTGTGAAAAAGAGTGTGAATGCATGGAATATTTTGAAAATCTAATGATGCAGTAAGGAAGCGAATCAGAAAGACAGGCATAATATCCTTAAGAAGCTAAAAAGATATAATTGATCAAGAAGGATCAAGTACAAGCTAGAACAAAGATCTATAATTAGAAATTTAGTTGTATCAAAAATCAAGTCATCTCATTGTTACTCTCTAACCATTGTAGTAGTGATCTAAATCTCTTAACAGAGTTGTCTTAACAACTATTTGTAAAACCTCTAATAAGGTGGTAATTCTATTGAATTGTCTAAAGACCTCTAACAAGGCCACTCCCAATAGGGTGATTAAATCCTTTAAGAAGGTCACACCTAACATTGTGTTTTGTAACCTTTAACAAGGTTAGCTCCTAACAGGGCTCACTTTAGAAGAGTGAAAATAGTAACTAGTTGCAATTGGTGGTTTTCCCAAATCAGGTTTCCACGTTAAATCCTAGTGTCAATTGTGTTTATTCCATTTTCTTTTATGTGTTTGCATCTAAGATAAAGTAATGATAATCATAGATAAGATCTAATATTTTCATGTTAAGTACTATTCGAGCATATTCATTATTTACCAAGTTACAACATTCTATGTGTGTTTGTTAAGCATCAACATTATTCAATTTTTATTTTGTACTGACATCTCAAGGAATATGGGATTTATTTTTGAGGCAACTAATTCACCCCTCCCCTCTTAGTTACTCCTATTATATTTCCAACAGAAACACCTTGAATAAGAGAATGCTAGATCTTGAATGCTTTGAGTTGATAATTTGATGACTCCTAAACTTGATTTGCTTCCTTGCACTCAATAGCCTAAATACTTGATTTTTGGAATAATTTGATAATAGTGGATATGCTTAATTATTTTGATCTTGGTTTCTAAAATCAGGAGAAATATGGTGTTTATATACATCTCACAACATTTTGGAGGTTAATAATTAAGTAGACTAAACATGGGACTAGATTTCTAGCCAAAATCATGGCATAGATCTTCAAATTAAATTAGGGACATGGCACCAATGGTGACCTATCCCAAGGACAATAC
This sequence comes from Cupressus sempervirens, assembly GCA_028749045.1. NCBI lineage: Eukaryota > Viridiplantae > Streptophyta > Pinopsida > Cupressales > Cupressaceae > Cupressus > Cupressus sempervirens. Next base: position 674,548,787 of record CM053786.1, on the reverse strand, counting down.
ATTAATGACATCATGTAGCTAGGGAAATGAGTCAATAGTTTGTCATGGTTCTAGGAAAATAGGGTAGATGTGGGATTTTTAAGAACATACCATTTTGAGATGCAGAAAAAACATGTATACCTAAAAGTAGGCACACTTCTATATTCTCAAGAATACCCATGATGAAGGGAATCTAAGGGGTAGTTTATAACACTCTATCTCTGATGTACACAAGGGTGTAAATAGAAGAAATATGGATTTCAAATCAACCTAGTTATGAAACTCTTCCGAGGTGCACCATAGATCAAGAGATTCAAAGATGAGAGCAATAATGCTAGCATCAGAGAATCATAATGTAAATGCAATGCAATATGAAAGCAAAATAAATAGTTCAAATGCAAGCTAAACTAACAAGAAATAAAGTATTACAAAGCCTCCTATTTAGACTATGTGATCTAAGCTATAAGCACAAAGGAAATCTAAGTTAGTATGCCATGAAGATACAATGAAAGCAAGATAATGAAGATGCAAGATGAATGCCAAATGAGTGCTCCAAAATCATCAAGAAAACCTACAACATAATGTTAGCATAACAGACCTAGATTTAAGAATGAGGAGAGAGCCCTCCTTATAAAGTAAAATGGACACGGTTGAGATTAAAAGTCCAGAGAGACATAATCAAGGGTGGGAAATGCATCTTGAGTGATCCATGTGCACAAGCATCTCACCTAATCAAAATCAACTGTGGAGCTCAAAAATGTGAGAGATGTGTGAAGGAGATTGAAGATTCTACCCACCTTAGAAAGTGTGCACCTAATGTGATACAAAAAGCCTTTTTTTTTATTTTTAAAATATGAATAATGTTTTATTTGTGCACACTTAGGATAAGTGGGACTTGGGGATCTTTATTTAATTAAAAGGGAGCAAGTTCTTTCAATTAAATAAAAGACTTAGGATAAAGTGGTCAAACCATAGGTTATAATCAAATCAATAGATTTTTAAGGATTTGATCAAAGATGAGTGATAGATAAATTATGCAAAATTTCTAGAAAGGAGACTTGTAGTCTAGATGGCCATTTTTGGGTGATTACATGGACAGGCCTAGGAGGCCACAAATGAGAATACAGGGCCCAAATGATGGAATAAATTATTGAGTTACAAGAAAAAACAAGGAGAATACTTAGACATAAGGGATAATCTAGACATTAAGCAAGATTCAGAGGATAGAGTACCCAAATTTGAATTTTGGTATCCTTTAACTGACACATGAGGTCCTACTATTTAGAGGCATCCTTTAAGTGAAATATGAGGTATCATTTATTTGAATTTAGGTATCGTTTAAGTTCCACCTAATGTCCTACTAGAGAAAATACACTAAGATGTCGACAAAATAATCCTTAATTATACACACAAATTAGGTGATTGCAATTTAGGATGGTACAATTGGTTTTCTTTCTCCAAATTTTAACCTCCTCCCTTCCATCATGTCTATTTTTAGCCCTAATTGTGTGTAAGGAATTCTCTTTAGAGTATAATTCACATATTTTCCTTATCTTAGATTTGACTTCTTCTAGAATATGGAATGTGATTCTTGCATTGGAGTATTATTATTTTTTATTTCCCTCATCATAAGCTACATTTCTTCATTCTTTGTCCATATTGTGCATACTTATCTCTATCTTCTCTAAAGGAGAAGAAATTTATGTATTTTGTGCTAGTACTAAAAAGCTTCTCTATGTTTATGAGTTAAATTCTCATCTTCTTTATAATGTCTAAATAGGTGTTTGAATCTTGAACAATTTCCCCCCTTTCCTGAGTCTCATATTTTGGCTCCCCCAAAACCTTATTTTCACTGAAATTGGACCACACTCGTTTACTATGTCAAAAGCACATTCCACCATAAGTTATACCAAAAAAAATCCAAGTACGAAATGAGGCTAATGAAATTATCTGTTGAAACATTTATAATCCCCTAGATGATTGGTTCTAGGATAAGGATGGTCTTTGAAAGAATTTTACTCATATTTATTATAAACCCAAAAGTTAGATGAAACTCCACTGCCATTAAAATAATTCTTTGATCTTCCTGTACTTTGATCATATCATATGGCTCATGATATACATAAACTCAAATAGCCCCAATAGCCATGCCCATGCTAATTGTCCATCTATGCACAATTATAACATGTTCATTATTTTATTAAAAAAATACTTAATTTTTATTTGAAAAAAAAGGCATTTATTTTTTATTCTAGATAAGTGAACTTTTTTTTTTTTTTTGTTTATATCAATTTCTTAGAATAACATTAACATAATACTAAATTAGAATCCAATTTTTCATTTATCATGACATAAAAAATCTAAGAATGGCTAAAGTTACAATAGTTTTATTAATTCTAAGACAAAATTAGATATAAGCTACTCTTTGGATGAGCAATACAACTATTCTATAGTTGTTTGGTTGTGTGATCTGGCGATGTATTGTTTATTGTATAGTTTGCATATTAAAATAAGAAATCAACCTAACCATAAATTAAAGGTTGATCTCAATAAAATACTCAACTATGAATTGATGGGTCACCATTTGGCATCTATTCCAGACTCAATATCATAGTCACCAAAACTATTTCGATCATGAGTAAGACAAATATTGATTTATCCTACTTGCACCACAAGGCAACTAAATTAAGAAGCCAAAATGGTCACAAAATATATTACAACACAAAAAGAATAGTTGAAAAAATTGTGTTAAGAAAACATCAATTTCAAGGGAGGAGGTACCTTATAAACAAAGATATTGAGACAAAAAAACAAAAGAAAAATTGAGAGCAAGGTGCCTTGTATCTAAATGAACTAAAAATGAGATGATCTTATAAATAGAGCAAAAAAGATTAATAAGAATGAAATTTGGAAGATAGGTAATTAAGATTTCATTAAGCTATCAAGAGCAATTAGTAGAGATTTTGTCTACTTGCTTCTTGTAATCTTGTTGGCTTCAAGATTGCATTTTTTTCATGGGTGGGGCTGGTTTTCTTTCTCATATATGATAGAGGAAGATGAAGGAAAGAGAGAACAATGGTAGAGAATTTGACATTGGGGTGGTGGACAATGTAAAGGGCAAAGATCTAGTGAGGGAAGTTAAGGAGAGAGTGGCTTTACCTAGGTTATGTTGGCAATAGGCTTATGAATAGTTGTTTTTGAGCTGAAAAAGATAATGCAAGAGGAGGAGGAGAAATTGAGGTTGGCTTGGCATATACATAGTTCTTTTAGAAAGAGTATAGAAAAGGCCCTCTTCCCTCGTGTTCTTCAAACAGAAGCTCAATGACAAACATCACAAGGTTTACCTTGCTTTCTTCATTAACACCAACACCATGTGCTATCATTTGTAGTTGATTTGAGTATGCTTGTTCTCTCTACCTAATTGCTCTTATAAATTTTATCACTATTTTACTACATTCACATGCTAAAATTTCTAGTGGCATAGGGAAAAGCCCTAGAGTCACCAAAGATATTTTAAATCTTAAGTTGAATTACGCCAATTTTTTTGGTGTATCTTTGTAGGTGACTTAAGAGCTGAAAGCTAGGGTTTTGATCTTTGGGCATTTATGGACCTCTCTATAGAAGCCAGCCTATGGAGTGTGAAGTGGTAAAAAAATATCATTTTAAAATACTCGCCAAATATCTATTATGTTCACCTCCCAATAGTGTTTCACTAATAAATACTAGTACTTGTGGTTAAATGTCCTTGTAGTTATTAAGACATGTCCCAATAGTAATACACAAATTGATCAATCACCAACCAAAAAAACTAGAAAATAATAGAGAGTGTCTATGACAACACTCTATCGCTATTATTAGACCCCTATTGATTAGTGGGTCTCTTCTCCTAATCAAAATCCTTTATGATAAGAGTCTTATCCAACTATTTTTATTATGCATATCACTATTATACTATTTTTTAAAGCTAAGATTTCTAGTGGCATATTTAGCATCCTAGCTAGTAAAAGTCAAAACCTAAGTGGTTGTTACAACTCTAATGCATAATGATCACACTCAAAATCTCCTATTTAGTGAGTTTTGTTAAAACAACCAAGCATTAGCATTTTAGGTTATAGAGGAGTTGATGCAGGGGCATCCTAGGGTTTTTAGCAATCTTGCATGTTGGAGGTGTTTTTTGCTAAGTATTGTGGACTTGGTCACCAAATAGTGGTGCTTAGTCATTGAAGGGTCTAGTTATGGTCGAGGAGCTCGATCATTGAAGGAGGCTTAATCATTATTGGAGCTCAATACTCTCTGTGGTGCTTGGCTTGTATTGGGTTTCTCAGCATTCACCATAGTGCTCGAAATATGTTGGTTGCTCAGCACTCTTTATGTGCTCGAAATGTACTGGTTGCTCGACATACACTGGGAGCTTGATAGTGCTTGGGAGTTTTCTAATGCTCAGCTTAGTATTTCTAACACTTAATGTAGTCTTTTTGACACTCGTCTTGGTCCTGATTCATGTTGGTGTTGAGTTTTTTGTGATCCAACTTTTGGTATTTAATTCATGTTGTAGCTGACTTTGGGGTAGTTAATTTGTGTTATAGCCAACTTGTGGCTCAACATATATTTAATGTAAGGGCTTTGATTTAATTTGTAAAAATTGGGCCGACTTGAGGCTTTTTTGGGTATAAATAGGTGGTTTGTGGATTCTTTAGGTATTATCATCCAGCTTGGCAAAGAGGATGTGAACTTTGAAGGGTTAGTAGTTGCAGGTTGAGAACCAAAGAATAGCATGGTGGACTTGAGGGTACAAGTGTAGATTATTCTAGGTGTTCTTATCTAGTTGTGGATATGGACTAGCTAGGATTGGGTTTGTAAGTTGGATCTTGAGGGATCTTGTAGTACTACTATTGTAAATGTTGTTGTATTTGGCCCTAACCTAGAAGGCCTTACAGTTTAGCTTATTGCATGTAATTAGTTATTTTATTAATAAAGAGTTGTGATTTGGTATTAGATCTTGTATTGTTGTGCAATTATTTTGGTGTTTCTATTGTGTGGTTATTTTCTATGGTCTTGGACACCTCATTTGGGGACTCTCCATCCTTTTCCTGCATCAAGTGATATCAGAGTGCAGGTTTCCTAAGTGTGTAGATAGATCGCTGAAGCCAAGGTAGTTTGCACCAAGACTTGGGTGAAAGCTGGAAGAGAAGGTTGATCTAGTAGAGTTGATTGATCTTCTGAAATTATGGATCTATTCCTAAGGGTTTGCAAAAAATTTGGAAGATTCCTCCAAGAAGATTGGACCTAGGTAAATTGATGATCTTAGTGATGTTGTAGAGGAAATGATCTTAGAGAAGAATAGAGAACAATTCAGATCTAAGATTGCATTAATGGAGAGTGACATGATTACTAAAATTGTGAGTTCTTTAGGTGGTGTACCTAGGCATGTGGGTAATGAAGATGGTTATGAGGAAGTTGCTAAAGACTTTGAAGTTACTAGATCTAGTGGTGAGGAAAAATTTGATCATATGGAGATACATATTGGAACTAGGGTTGGTCAGTTTTCTAGACCTAGATCTCAGTTGAAGCTAAAGCATAAGATGGAGGTTTCTAATTCCTTAGGTACTTTGACTCCTAAAGACCCAATTGATTGGATTGGTGAATTGAAAGACTACTTTGAGCTTGAGGATATTGAAGATCCACATAGAGTGAGGTTGGCACAAACTAAGCTCAAAGGACATGTTGCTCTTTGGTGGAAAGAATTACAAAGAGACAGAGAGGAGGAAGGTGAAATAAAGATCACTAGATGGAGATTGATGGTGACTAAGTTGAAGGTTAAGCTCATTCTTACTTACTATGAACTTAATTTGTTTAAAAGGTTACATAATCTGAAATAGAAGGATATGGTTGTGAAATATTATACTAAGTAGTTCTACAAGTTGACTATTCGGTCTAGGCATAGAGAATTATCAAAGGAGAAGGTAACTTGTTATATTAATGGTTTGAGATTACAGATTTAGAATGAGGTTGGTATGTTAAATATTTCTTTAATTGAGGATGCTTATTAGTATGCTTTGAAGGTAGAAGATAAGTTGAAGAGGAAAAGTCAAGGTAATGCTAAAGGAAAGGAGAAGCAAGATAACTCAGCAAAGGCTAAACTAAGTGTAGAAGGTGAACAAAAATCTATTAGGAGGACAAGTGGAGGTGGGTTTATTGGTAATTTCTTTAGATGTGGTGAAGAAGAGCATAGATCTTTTGAATGTCACCATGGTGGGAAGTTGCTATTATGAATGAGGTTGTGGTCCAAGATAGACAACCTGAGCAAGGAGAGAGTTTGTTTGCTCGGTGAGTGTTGGTTGGTCAGAGGACACTGGATTCTTTTCAAAGGACTAATTTGTTTAGAATTTTTTATCAGTTTGGTGGTAAAGTCTGAAAGGTGATTGTGGATGGTGGTAGTACTGATAACCTTATTATTGAGGAGATGGTTCAGAGACTTGGTTTGAAGAGAGTGAGACATCCTTATCCTTATAGGATTGGTTGGTTGCAAGGTGAGCATGCCTTAGAGGTGACGAAGCAATGCCTTATTGATTTCTAAATTGGGTAGTATAAGGATCAAGTGTTGTGTGATATTGTGGACATAAATAATTGTCATGTGTTGCTTGGTAGACCTTGGTAGTATGATTGCAGGTTTGTGCATGATTGTGTCAAGAATGTGTTTACTATTGTGAAAGGTGGCAGGAAGCATTCCCTAATTCCTTTGTAGAATGAAGATCTTGGTAGGAGAGACCAGAGTATTGTCAGCCGAGTTGAGTTGGTAGATTCTCAGAGGGTTGGAGATCAGCATGGGAAGGAGGCTTGTAGCACACCTAGGATGGATGTGAAGAAGGAGAAGAGGAACAAGGGAAAGATTGTGCAAGTTGGGGACTTGGAGGATATGTATGTGACGAACCAATTTGGTATTTATGTGTTGAATCTCAAAATATTTTCTTCTAGCTACTAAGAACATCATTTTGGACATGGGGTGTCTAATGTAGGAGCATCCTAGGGAATTTAGCAATCGTACATGTTGGAGGTGTTTTTAGCTAAATGTTGTGGACTCAATCACCAAATAGTGGTGCTCGATCACTGAAGGGTCTAGTTGTGGTCGAGGAGCTCGATCATTGAAGGAGGCTTAGTTGTCATTGGAACTCGACACTCTCTATCATGATTGTCTTGTATTGGGTTGCTCATCATTTGTTAGTTGGTTTTTTGAACCCCAATTTTGAACTTGGAGTTTTAGTCTCCCTAATGAGTTTCCTCTAATTTATATTGAAAAGTGCTTTGTAAAGTTGTGTTGTGTAAGGTAGGTTTCAAAGGAGATTCCATGACAATGAACCAAAATACTCAAGCACGTAAGTTCAAAGATTTCCTTAGTAAATTTGGAACCAATTGAACAAAGTTCAACTGGCTTGATAGGTTCAAATGGTTCGATGTGGTGCAATAGGTGTGCTCAGATGATTGTTTCTAGAATGTGCAAGACCACTGTCAGAACCTTAAGTCCAAAAATTTAGTTCAATTCTTCAAGTATTTAGGTTTATATTGACTCCATTATTGATTAGGATCTCAAACTTCATATATTTAGTGGTATGCACTAGTTCATGGTTCAGAGTCTGAAGACTCAACCTCTATCAATTTAAGATTTCATGTCAGATAATTAGAATCACAGATCATCAAATGCAATAGGGATGGACATTTGAAGTTCATAACAAGAACTAGATAGGTGTGGTGAAAAGGTTTTCATTAAATGACTTGTTTAAATTGATGATGGCTATGACATGATTGGTATATAACCAACATCAGAATTGTAGTATGGTCATGCCTTTATGTCATATGTCACATTGAAAACCTGATGATAAATGGAGATGATGCTTGATATGGGCTGACCTCAGGGATCAAGCATTTAAAACTATAACTATTTTGAGCCTCTCTTATAGATAGTGGTATATCAAGAATTGAAATTCTCAAAGGGCATGAGATGAAAAAGCTGATTAAGTCACTCATATGTAATAGTTGCATTAGTGGAATGAAATACCAACTCATTTAAAGAAGGCACTAGGTATTGACATTTGATGGTTTTTTTTAAAAATGCTAATATGCCATGGAATATATCATGCATACAGTCAAATCAAGCCCACAGTAGACATGAGTATTAAAAGTGCCCAAATCCCATGAAGAAGGCATCTTCCTTATCATGATCATTATACTAAATAAATGAACCTGTGTACAAAATATGGATCAAATTATGTCTTGGTGTGGCTTTAGTTTTGACATCAAACCTATATTTGTCATTGGGTCTGCACAAGGTTCATGAAATTAAGAAGCCAGAGCCAAAGTCTAAGATGATGGGCATTTGTGGAAAGTTCTCACAGCCAATGAGAAAGATGAAATTAGGAGATTTTTCAACCTAATTGTGCATCCATATAAAGGCCTAAGGTGATTTGGGGATTGAATTTGAATATCATTCATCATTCTTGTAAGGACATAATTGTATTTGCAATACTAGTGTTGAAAATTGGTAATCCCAATTCTAGTTGGCATCCATCCATAATGGAAAATTTTCAATAATGTGATTGATGACATGTCATCACTTCCTCCTACAATTAGGTGTTATACATTTTTATCATGGAAGGCAAATGAAGTATTCATGGATACATGAAAACTATTTAACAGAATGGCATTCTTGGCAAAATAGGAAAATCCCAAGTATCTCAATGGTTACAATCATCAAGACATGCATATAGATACTAAGAAGGAGAAGATCTTAAACATTGATGATTATATAATCATCGGATTCAACCAAGTTATGATAGAACTTAATTACATTGGCAAGCTCAAAAGTTATGCTTCCACACAACAATGGTGAATGAATAACCATCAAAAGTATGCTACTTTGCAAAGTATAGTAGATGACTACATGGAGAGCCATGGGTTTTGAAGTTGACTATGTGTTGGGCATTCGTTTTGCATGAGGTCAACGGCAGGAATCCATAGTGTAATTCCTCTCTTGAAAAGTAAATCTTTTTAAGGATCCGCTCCAAGGTTCAGTGTTTGTCTTGCGATGTACCAAAATCCGCTCACTAGAAGATAAATGTGAATGTTCATGAGGAGGCCTTTGATAGTTCCAAAAAACTCTTTTACCTTAGAATCAAGTAAAATCTGTTTGCTATCTCAAAAATATCACACCAAAAGAACAATATTTTTGTATTTTTTGTTTTTTCAATGAATGCAACTCTAACAATGCAACTTCTATGAGGTCCTATTCTAACAGGGGGGTTAGCAAAGCAAATAACATGAAATCAAATAACTTGAAAGTGAAATTCCTAAACGGACATAAGGTACAGAACACAACACGCTGCGAGTTAAAACCTTTGAAGAAATCGATAGGAAACCAATGAAAACAGGAGCAGCGCTTCCTAGAATCCACTGATGCAATCGTCAATGAGAATCTGTAACAAATCAAATGGTGTTTCACTCTTCATCAAATTGCAAGGCCATGGAAAGTATGCTCATGCGAGACAAAAAGCTATGTAGACACAATCGGGTGATCTCTTCTCAAGCTCGTTACGTCAATGAAATTCATATATCTGTAGCAAACACCAGAACTAAAAGATTGCACAACCAGAAACAATGAAATAAACCTTTGGCTCAATGAAAATATCATGAATAAATCCACAAAACAATGACACATTCAAGCAAGAATAACTACACTCCGAATGCTAGCACCAAAAGCATAACTTTATTGCATAATAACGGCAGCCCTTTTTACATTTTACAATGGGGTATTTATAAGAAATCATCTCCTCAATTTGTGTTGAGAGTGAGAGATATCTTGATGCAATAAAATGCTTTTAAAACATTAAAACAAACTAAATATATACAAACTAATAATCTAACTGGTGCTTAGAGGGACTCCATCCATATTTTATTCATTGATTGGATATATGAGCCCTTTACATGTCAAAAAAAATGAAAGCATGAGAGAGAAAGTAGGAGGAAGCCATCAGTCGAAGTGGAAGTGTGTGGAGACACCAAAAATAGAAGCTAGCCCTTCACTAGGGCGTGTGTTGGAGTTAACTTGCCATCAGAATGCGCTCTTGATGCATGGAAAGTGCTATTTTGGAATTGGCAATCAATTGTCGGTGCACCTCTGAATTGTAGAGCTCAAAAAATGTGGAGCTGTGTACCTGTGGACCTGCAGATTTGTGGACCTGTGGATCTGCAGACCTACAGATCTGCGGAGCTGCGGACCTGTATACCTGCGGAGCTACAGAGCTCAATTCGCCAAAAAATCAAAGTTCTCAATTTTGAAAACGATTTCTAGGTTTTGCTCAAATGAAGTTTTAGATCACTTTTTGTATACTCTCCATGCCCCTTTCTGATGAGTTACACCCTCTTTATAGCCAATTACTTTCATAAACTTGCACTCCCTCTGCTTCTTCAATCAAAAATCTCAAGGCACCTACATTGAATCTTGTCCCCACTAGCTGCATAAGATGAGGAACCTAATTTGCTTTATGTGTCCAACCTCTGTATCTTTGACCTTTGTCTTCTCTCCACCTGTCCAATCCTTCCCAGTGAGAAACCATTGGATCCAGATTATCCAAGATGATCAAATGTTTGCAACTTTTTCATATTTTTTCACAAATTTTATAGGCATTTTTAAAGGACCTTTTTGGAGGTCTTTTGCTCAAAATTTCAAGTCAGAACCTTCATCGGTCCCTAAAATTGGGCTACCAAAGGCTCACTATTTTAGGGACTGAAATTAGATCTTTAGTTCTTCTTTCCAACGGTGTATTCTGAATTTTGAGGCCCGAGTCAAAAGTTATGACCTCGAAAAGTTGAGGACGCCATTTTTACCTACAAAAGAAGTAAACATTAGTCTGTAGAGTTAACACTACATAGTAAAGACACACTAGCCATTCAAACAAAATTGGAGATGAATCTTGAAATTTGGCTAAGTCTGAAATCTTGAAGCCCTGAAATTTGGCTAAGTCTGGATTTCTGAAGCCCTAAAATTTTCTAAAATCTTTACTTTATCTCCGGGAGGTCTGAAACCTATCTCAAAAGATTCGTCACATATATTAAAATATATCTTAAGTACAACTTATACTTAAATGATATATTTTAAATCCCTTTTATGGCTAAAGGTGAAAAAATAGCTTGACAAGGGCACATGGTGCTTTAGGAGCACGCAGCACAAACGCACACGAGGCACCTTGATCATGCGCGCATGCACACGTACGAAATGTATCACAGTGCACGCGCGTGAGGTGTGAACATGTGGCAAAGTGCGCACGTGAGGCACGACCCCATGGCAAAGCACGCGAGCGAGCGAGCACGCGAGATGGCACGATGCACGCGGGTGCACATGCGCGTGGGCACACAGCACACGGGCCCTCGGCATGTGGCGCGCGAGCGCACATGTGTGCGAGTGCACAGCGCGCAGTGCAAGCGGAGGGCGCATGAGTGCACGGGCGCTTGGGCACGTGGTGTGAGCATCGCAGGCTCGAGCGTCGTGGGCACGGGTGTGCGACACTTTTTTTCAGCTCTTTTTTCTTTTTTTTAGGTTTTCAAATTTTTTTAATTTTTTGTGTTTTTTTATTTTTTTATTTTTTTGTGTTTTTTCAATTTTTTTGATTTTTTTGTGATCTTTGGACTCAACTTTTAAACAAAAATTCTTCTCCTGACTCGAATTGTGAGTCTAGGAGTCAAAAAAAGTAGGGGGTCCCCATTCCTCACTAGGAATAGGGCGTGTGTTGTGGAGACCACAACACTATGTAGGGATGATGTGTCAATTATTCGCCAAAATGCTCAATCCATCTTTAGATTATCATGTAGTGTACTCCACATAAGTTAATATTCATTGAACTCCATATATTAACAGGTAAAACAAACTTAAGGAGATTAACACCTTCGAAAGTTGTTCATGCCTGAGTAGAAGAATGTCACCTAATGCCTTATTCAAGGTCAACTATCAATTGTATCCCTTATACAACTTACAACATCACCCTGAGAAACTAGGCAAACAGAAGTATGTTCACAATCACCTTACTTCCTAAACAAGTTTAAAAGCTCACAGTATATGTTAGGGGATGAAAGGACAAGGGTCAAAAATTCATCGACTTTCATGAACCGTCACCAATTGGGCATGTGCAATATGTTTGACATAATGCATGATATCAAGTTAGATTATTGAAACCATAGGAAAATCAAACTTTAAAAGACCACACAGTCTAACATAATGAAGCTTGACCTTTCCTCCTTTTATGCTCTTGTTTGGTTCACTTTGATCCCATTTCAAAGGTAATACAGGATGAAGGTTTTAAAGGCAAGCAACATGTAAATAATGGATGCATGCACCTAGATGGTGGTCAAGACTTTTAAAACCTCGACAGATGAAAGAACAATGAGAGCATAAATTCAAATAATTCACATCAATGAGAAAATTGAATATATATTCTCAAAGGCTCTTATATGAGACTACCAATATATTTTGGTACAGTTCATAGATATAAATTATAGGAGCTACTATCAATAAGAATAATTGATTCAAAAAACTACCAATTCCATGTGTCATGAGGAAAATAATAGATGTCAAGATCGAGTTACTATCCGAGCATATGCCTTCAAAGGAAGAATATCCAAAGATGTGCCTATGAATGGGAGCCAAGCTTAATATATCCCTTTGAAAGCATTCAAATACTTTAATTGGCAATTTGGAATGTAAAGTTATAAAACATGGGCACATATTTAATACTTAGCTCATGTAGCTAAATATTAAATGAACTTGAAAAAGTTCCCCCAAGTGTTGAAAATGGAGCTTTTAAAGATTCAATTTCAACGACTGAAAAGGAAGCTTACCGAAGGGAAATAATTAACAATCAGTTATTTTGTGACCAAAAGGTGGAGACTTTATTTATTGGAGAACTTTGTCCATTAAAGGGGTTCTTTTTTTTTTGAAGCAGGAAGACTCTAGGTTGTATGTGATGGGAACGTAGAAAGTATAGGCAAGGGACAATTTTTTATGGTGATCAGAGATGTCCTTTATAATTTATTTTTTCTTCTCTAGTTTTCTACAAGTATCTTGATTGTTAGTAGTATTCAAAAATAGTATTATTTTTGGGTTGAATGAAGATTCTATCATTTCAAAGATTGTGTACTTCAAATTGCTCTCATTCTTGGTTTAGGTGTTAATTAGGACTAAGTAATGGATTTAAATTATACTGGTGTGTCATGTATTGTAGGAAGTGTTCCTTTTTGTTTAATCTTTCTCTTTCTTTTAGGGTGCATGTATGGGTGGGAAGATTGTATGTTTTCATTGCTATATGCTAAATCTTTTCTTTCTATTTCAATTATAATAATTTTCCCCCTATCCAAGAATAGTGTGGGTAGCCTTCACTTTTAGGTTAAAAGCATTCCTTAAATTCCATTCTTTGTATATTCAATTGGGAAGCTATACCCTGCAAAATTTATAGGACACTTGCACAATTCCATTGCAAAGCGATCCAATTTTTGGTCCTATTTTGTATTTAGATCTGGGCATCTTTAAGTCATTTTGTAAGAATTTTATTCGAAGAAAAACCTATTTACCAACACCATTCACTGCAGTGCTTGACATATGTTTGTTGCTCGACACTCTCTGTGTGCTTAGCATATAATAGTTACTCAGCATGCACTGGGAGCTCGACAGTGCTTGGGAGTTTTCTAATGCTCGGCTTGGTCTTTTTGATGCTTGGATTGGTCTTGGTTCTTGTTGGTACCAAGTTGTTTATGAGTTGACTTTTGGTATTTAATTCATATTGTAGTCAAATTTGGGGTAGTTAATTTGTGTTCTATCCAACTTGTGGCTCAACATATCTTTAATGTAAAGGTTTTAATTTAATTTTTAATGAACTGGGATGACTTGTATCTTAGTTGGGTATTGTTGAGCTATCATTTTGCATGATTCTTAATGATAGGAATCCTTTCTAACTCCTCTCTTGAAAAGCTTATCTGAGATCAACTCCAAGGTTCTGGGTGATCTTTCGACCTATTAGAATTTTCTCAGTTGAAGATAAATGTGTTTATTCATAGGGAGGCCTTTGTTGGTTCTAACCAATTTTTGATAAGATGTTCAATTTTCTTGTTGTTTCAAAAAGTAACCACAAAAGAGATATGTTTTTGGTATTTTTTGTTTTATAATGAATGCAATCTAGTAATGCAACTATATGAATTCCTAATTTAACCAAGTGTTAAGAAAGAAAATAAATGAGATAAGGTGTAACAGATGAAAGCAAATAACGTGAAAGGGAAATTCCTAATGGACATAAACCATGATAATAACACATCTGCAAGTTAAATCATCAAAAATATTGGGTAAGAAACCAATAAAAATAGGAGTTGCTTCCTCAATTCCACTGATGCAATCATCGATGAGAACTCAATAATAACCAAAAGATGTTTCACTTCTCATCGAATCACAAGGCCACGAAAAGTGTGCTTATGCAAGACAAGAAGCTATATAGAAACAATAGGGTGATCTCTTCTCCAACTCAATACGTCAGTAAAATTCGTCAACACACAAAAAACACCAAAAATAAAAAGATCACACAATCAAATCAACACAACAAAACCATTGGCTCCATTATTATTCATGAACAAGAATTCACAAAAATCAAATGCTCTAGCAAGAATAACTACATTCAGAATGAGAGCACCAATAGCATATATTATTGCATCAAAATAATAGCCTGGAGTACATGTTACATTCCTAAATTTATAAGAAATCATCTCCTCAATTTGTGTTGAGAGTGAGAGATCTCTTAATGCAAACATATGCTTCTAAACTAATTTTTAAAAAATTAATTATATAAAAACTAACTCTCTAAATGGTGTTAAGTAGAACTCCGCCCTTATTTATATCAATTAATGGGTTCATCAACCTTTACATGACTTAAAAACAATGAAAGAAGAAGGAAGTTGTAAGAGGATTTGAGAGTCACTAGAAGCTCTAAAAATGGAATCTCGGCCTTCTCTAAGCATATGTAGTGTGTTTATGGTGCATGGAAAGCTCTAAATTAGCAACTAGTAGTTAACTATCAATGCACTATCACTTCTTTAAAATTGTCAGCTCACCTCTGGAATAGTGCACCTTGCATGCCTTGATGACGGGTTCCAAAAATCCAAAAATTTCCCATGTGTCAAAAATGAATTTCTAGCATTTGGGTTTTTTCTCTCTTTACCCCAAAGTGATGTATGTATGCTTGCTTTTGAATTTCTCTATAATCTCAACTACTTGGGAAGCTTCCAAAAAATATAAAGCCTCATATTTATGTCTTACCATTTGTCAATAATACTAACATCCATTCAAGTCTCTGCAAAATCGTCAAGTCTAGTGTCTAGTTCCAACAATACCTCTTTAGTCTTAAATGTGTGCCTAATATCTTCATTTGATGAAGCATATTTGAAAGTTCTTCAAAAAAATTTGAACACTGATTGTACTAACTTGAGCTTTATTTTTGACTCATCTTCAAAAATCTCAAGGGAAATAGCATCATAATACCTCTCTACTTCCAAAATTTTCTCTTGAGTCTAGTCTTTTAACTTCTAAATATCTTCATGAAGTCCTTCCATGACCTTATTCCCCATATCTATCTTCTCAATCCAATCTTCCAATTTATCTAGTTCTTCTGTCATATATAGATCCATGAGAGTGTGATATCTTTGACCCTTTATTGCTATCAAAACTTTAAGGTCCTTAGCCCAGGTCTGCACTTCATCCATCAAACCAAAATCTTAGTTCACTATAGATACCAATTTCTCTACACTAGACTCAATGCAATGTAATAGGTTCATATTACCCTTTATTATCTGTACACCTTTCTACTCAAAATTGTCACAACATTACTGACATGCTCCCAAAAATTAATCAACTTTTACATTCTCTTTATCTTTCTTCTCCAATGCCACAAAGAGAGTAAGTTTTGGGTGATCTTGGTCTAAAGGGCCTATAATTTCATGCAGATAGCCTCTTAGAAGCTCATTTGATTTGTGCAACATCACCAATTCAAACTCATTTTAATCTTAATATCTGAACACTTCCTTGATTGCCATAATGATCATTACTTTAGCTATGTCTACTATGGGCTTTTCTAAGAGGACTTCTTTAATCTAATAGTCCTTAGGACTATTCAAATCTTTGGTATTAGCATGTGGAGGAGGGATGCCTATATGGGCAAGTAAGTCCTGATCTTTATGATTTATTATGAAGGCAAATTGTTGTTCATCATTTTTAGGTGGCTCAGGCTTCTTAATCACTTTTATGAGGTCATCCATACTCTCATTGACAATCATGTCCAACTACCTCTTTTGTTGAACCATAACCTCCCTCTTTAGCCATGTTGGTGTAGTGCCCATGGGTGACATGTATTTAGTTGAGGAGGTTTGCATTGTTGGCCCTTTTCCCTTATCACTCCTTTTCTGGAGTCTTCTCCTTCTGAGAGAGATCTACATTGGGAGTGTATGTATTTATTGTAGCCAAATTCCTTGCCTCTATAGCTTGAGAAGTTTGCTAAGGTTCTTCAGGTATTTATCCCTCCTCTGATACTTCATTAGTTGGCATCTATTCTAGCTCTTCTTTATGCACTACTTGCTTTTGTTCTTCAGTGAGAAGAGGGAGAGGAGTGGTTGAGCCTTTGTCCAAGAAAGAAAAGTCCTAAAATGGTGGTGGTGTTATACCTAGAGACCCTTGTGGTAGAGGTGGAATTTGGTTCCAATCCTCTCCCAAAGGTTGGTTCATAGGTGTATCTTGTATCTTATCACCTACCATTTGAGTTCACATGGGCATAGAATTGAAATAAAAAAATGTTGAAGACATTCTTTCCTTGCCTTTCTTGGTCATCAGTCCACTGCTACTACTCATCTTCAAAAATGGTAACCTGAATAGGCTCCTTAGGAATAAATGGTAGTGTCATAGTGGAGCTTCTTCTTCTTATTTCTTGAGTAGCCCTAGCCAAGAGAGTCCTCTGACTTAATGGAAGATTATCCTCTTCTTCTTTGTCATCTTCATTGACTGTATCTGGAACTAAAGGAATGGGAATAAGTTTCTTTTGTAATCTCCCCCTTCGTGTCTTTTTCACAGTAGGCCCAACCTTAGACTTCATAGTAGCTGAAGGAGTGGCTTCCTCCTCTTGACCAAGTGGTGAAACTTCTTGTTCTTCCTGCTCCAGTTCCTATTCATGTTTCTATTCAGGTGGTGGTACTTGTTCACTCCCTTGATCTTGAGTTGCTTACTCATCTTGAGGCTCTTCTTCTACCAGATCTTGTTGACATTGTTGAGATGGATGGGCCTAATCATTTTATTTTCTTTCCTTTGTTTCCCTCTTCCTTTTATTATTTTCCTTGTCCTCCCTAAAGTACTCAACTTCCCTCACATGTCGATGTATCATTTTTGGTCTAACTGGGGATTGAGCAAGGAAAGTTGGTACTGTAACTTTTGCACCTTTACCCTTAATTGGGCATGTTGCAGCTTGAAAGATAACTACCTGAGGTACTAGGTCAAGTTTAAAGGGTTTCTTAATCCATTATCTAGTTAACTAGATTATATGCCTAGCCCTATGGTTAATATCTGCATTCTCATTCATAATTGGTATGCCATATATCTTGTTGCAGATATACAAGGGATCCAAGACATCTTGAGTGTCTTTTTGAAAAGCCTTGAGTGGGACCTTTATTTTTAAGGTGCTTCCTACTAGATATAGAGTCATCTTACAATAATCCATTATTTAGATATCATAGTCATCTATTGCATTCATCCAATGGTCTTCTATAGAATATTCATGCACAAACTACTTCCTACCAAATGTTGAACTCTGCCATTATTGTCAAAATAAGGATGAGGGAAGTTGTAATCCTCTAAGGAATATTGATCCCATTCTAAATCAAAGGTCATGATATCTTATTTTTGTTTTACCTCAAATGCACCTATGGTGATTGGCCATATCCATGTCTTCTTATGTTGTTTCCTTACTCTATCATACGTAGATGTGAGTTGTCTAGCAATCTCTAATAGAATGAGTCTATATGATGGATATCTTGGGAGGTTCTTTGGGTTGACCTATGTGTTGGCTACCCTTAGATAAGTGAATATTTTAAACTAAATCTAATAGGCATCAATCTCTGTGATCCTTGTTGCTACCTCTACTAACATCCTCTTAGATTAATCACCCTCTATGAATCAGATGATTGCAAATATGAAGCATCATTCACTATCTGGTATTCCTTTCTCTAATCTAAGAGCTTTTTCTTCACCAATTTTGGGTATACCACATAAGGCCATGCATTAGCATGTTGCATGCTCCCCTTCTTAAAAAGACCATGGTAATCTGTCATTCTAGCTACTAGTAAATACACTATGCATGATGTCATATAGAATTTTGGATCAATTTATACTCCTATGAGTTGTTCATGCAAATTATCACTGAGGATAGTAGTCTAGTCTATTGGTATTTTGGTCATTTTGATTGTATTAATGAAATATACCATCCAGATATTAAGATGTCTAGCTTCTAGTAAGCCCATGACTCGGCTCAAAAGCACAATAGCATATTCGATGTCATCCTTCATATATCCTCAAGTCATGTCTACCTTTCTAGATTTGCATCCCATAGGTGTTCTATCAATAAAAAATGAAGATTGTATCATTTTTGAAGCTTCCTTTTCATTATCCCTATACCATCTTTCTACTCGGTCATAGGTTATCTTCACATACTAATTAGCTCTTGGGAGATGGAATACTTTTTCAATGTTCCTAGGTCTAAGGTCTAGGACTATCTCCTCTGTAATTCTCTTTACCACCTTCTCTTCAAGTACATAGTTCTCTATTGATGCCATGATAAGTTTAGAGGACTGCACAAATGTGGGATGTAATGTCGCATTTACTAATCTGATCTGATCATTGCTGACACCATGGTAAACCTCTCTTTAGGTTTGTTTCATATTGTGAGGAAAGAATTCCAATTTATAGGCCAAGCTTAGTGTCTCTAATCTCTAAATGTTCATCATGAAAACATGATTTCTTTAATGGACCTTGAAACTTGAATACAACGAGCTTCGGAGAAATCTTCTCTCTAAATGAGGATGATAAGGACACCATTTTATTTAGACACATGAGAAAAAACATTAGTCTAGAAAGATTAAAAATTTACCCTAAACAAACCCTAATAGCCAAAAAATTAAATCCAGAACACTAAAACCTAGTAAAACCACTTAAAATCCCCCATAATAACTCTAGAATGCAATTTAGTGCACCTTGTGCACTTTGATAGGTGTGCTAGGTGCACTTAATCACCCTTACATGGTCATTTTGTGTGCAGTTGTGCACTTGTAAACATGGTAAACTGCAGTATATATATATATATATATATATTAGCCCTTTTTATTTTGGTAAAAATACATGCATGTCCCCAAAAAATACCTATCCTTTTCACAGTAATTTTTTTAAGAAAGATGCATCACTTGGAATACATGTGCATAAATTCAGTCATATGTATCCAAATTCTAATTGGCATAGAATCTACTCCTATTTGTCAACACACAATGTAACTTGTAAATTATTTATACAATTGAAATAATACTTGTATATAGATAGATGAATAATTTATAATTAGTCAAATTTGTATATGGTTGGTTCTCATTTCTAACAATTTAGTTTTTATTTGTAGGAGTAATGCATTCAATAAAGAAACAAAAAGGGTTGTGGACAAGTTGAATTCATCTGCTCATTGGGTAGTGGACAAACTGGGTAAAATAGAAGAGAAATCAGATACTTTGTTAGAATCTTCCAGTCAAATTCATGATTCACTCATCACTATAGAGTCCCATGAAGTGGTGTTGGTAGAGAAATCAAAGACTATAGAAGATAAGATTACAAATGTATTAGAGAAATCCAATGCCATTTTTTAGCAATCTCATCTAAATACTAATACTCAAACCAAGTTACAAGAATAATAGTTGTATATGCAGAAAACAATAGATTCTAGCTAATCTTGAAAAGTCATATGCAAACTTAAGAGAAGGAATAGGGTTTCTTAAACAATTAACACAACAACATCAGATAGAAATAACTCAAGTGGCTAGTACTATGTACTCCAAATTAAATAACCTTCAAACTAAAGCATATGACATCAACAACATAGTGACACTTTCATTAGATTAGTAGAAACAATTACTGAGTGGACAAAGTCTTGCAATACAAAATCTTGATTCTCTCACTCAACATAAAGCATTCAAAGAAACCAGGTAATTTGTTTTTCCTAATCTATTATTTGTCTAAATAACATTAGCATTGGATTATAGATTCTAAATAACATTAGCATTGGATTATAGAATTTTTTTAATAGTAATGTATCTCTATATCATTTTGCAAGTGAAGAACTCTGGTAGAATAATACATCTTTCATATGGTATAAACAAATATGACCTGTCAATAGTAAGTATTTAATTTTGCATAATATGCACTATGAGAATTAACTAATTTTTTTGTCGCCATCATAATTGATTTCATATTTTTTTGTAATTTGACATTGTAGGGCATCTTTACAATAGCTTGTTGATGGGGCTTGACAAAAACAAATTGAATTATGTCTATACCAAGAGGAACTTTAGCAAACTCACACCCACCTTGCACATAGCTACTCTGCAATTTTGGCAGCTCGGGTTTCATTTCTTTTCTTTTCTCTAATGTATTTTTCTTTTTAATTTAGTTAGTTTCAGAGCCCTCTCATTTTAGATGTGAAGATAGAGTGTTATATCTTTGTCAGAATCATAAGAAAATTTGCATTTGGCTTCAATTATTGTATGTGGTATTTGAGTTGGTTTAAACATCATATATTAAGGCTTGATTCTTAGGCCTAAAAGTGTTAAATAGTCAATGTTGACTTATTTTCCGAAGATTAATCTTTCTCTTAGTATGTAGTGTTTAAGAAAGGTGTAATATTCTACCCAATTTCAAACTTTGTCTCATAGATTGACTTAGATCCTCAATTGAATCCATTTATTTTTACCCTTGAAGTTCATATTATTTGATATAAGAAAAATACGTTACAGTAGATTAGACAATTGTCAGAGCATAATTGTTAAATATGACATATTTTTTCAATTTGATTGTAGGAAGCATTTTAATTTTTTTTAAAAGCACCATGTTGATGACTCTTGATAAGTTGTTTGCTTTACAAAATACTATATTATTTGAGTCTCAAGTTGTGAAGACCATTTTTTTCTACTTAGTCATATTGTGTGTGTTGTATTTGCTAACCTCTACAAAGCAAAGCAATAATATCAAAGATATTTTGTGCTTAGGTAGGTGAACAAAGAAACCCACTCTTTTTATGGATGATTTTTGTTTGGTTAGTTGTGAGATGATGTGTGACAATGGTCCTTGATTGCAGAACTTTTTACAACATTTTCCATTGAATTCTTCATAGTCCGCATGAAAGGTAATGAGCTTTCACAAGATTGGATTTATTCAACAACATTATATCTTAGGACTTCATTCATATACATTTCTATTCTTTATCTCACCATTTTAGTTATTAGATATAGGTATAACATCTTGTCTCTAGAACACAGAGCAACCTCCTCCATTTTTTTTTAATGGGACACTTAGTGATAAGAAATTTTGATACGTAGGGACTATGAATGACTAAACTATAGAATGCTCTTAGAAAGACAAGAGAAGATGAAAATTTTAGAACCCTATTGTAAGGAATCTATGCTAATGGAGATTGATAGAATAACACAATACCATTTCATTGAAAAAATCCTATATTTCAAAGTAAGTGCAATTTCTTTTAAATTTTATTGTAAAAGAGATTTTGATCTCTTGGACTTCTTATTCATGGAATTCAATAAAATTATTTTTCTCACCATGAAAATAATGATGAATTTGATATACTAGTCTGAAAAAATGATGAATTTAAGATCTTTGGAATTTGTTTTAGGGAAAAGATGTATAGTTGGTGAGTTGAATGATTGGCCTTATGCATCATTTCTTAGTGCTCAATTGGGAGAGGATTATTCAAATGATCTAGATTATGAGCTTCCATTGAGTATCAGACAATAATTTTATTTCACACCCAAGACATACAATTTCCACCCCCATTCTTAAACTTGATCTCTATGTCAAGCTAATCTTATATTTTAAAGACCAAAAATACTGGTTCATTGCATTTTTATATTTTCCTAATAATGCTTTCGTTGTGACATTTTAAAAAGTGTTAAGCCTACTTGATTAGTTTAGGTAGTATTCTTAAGCCATTTTCAATAATAGAATGTTATTAAATTTTATCTCATTTGAATATTATGTTCAATTTTATTAAAATAATGTTGAAAGTGACATATAATTTATAACTTTAGATACGAGCATGTTGTGTGATTGTGATATAGTTGTGCTAAGATTGAAGACAACAAGCTTTATCAATGCAAACTCTTTATGTATAAATGGAAGACCAATGACACAATAAAATAAGGGACACAAGCATCAAGATTTATGCCTATGGTATAATATTTTTTATGGTAAGATATGATCAAAATAGAAAATGAAAAGAAATGGTTGGACCATAGACATGATTAAGAACACAAAAGAATACAAAAAGTGTAATGGTGTTAATACCCAATTCATCAATTCAATGGTGACAATAACTAACTAGGTGACAAGAGCTAGCTTTGGCATCATGGGCATTAGAAAGCTTATATTATTATATTTATGACACATTGATGTTAACATTGAGCATGTTTGTCATTTTCAACTAATGATATTGTCATAACATCTATGATGACAACACAATTTGGGTATGTGGAGTAGTACTTGCAACTCGTGTACAATCGATGCCTCAAAAAGGAGCATGGAGAAGTGATGGCTTAAAAGGAAATATGCATCAAGTATATATATTAAGAAATTAAAATATCATAAAAATTACCATTTTTTGTAGAGAATACTAATTAAATGCAAAGATAATATATATTTTTTAATCTTTACACTATGATTATTATTTTAGTGTGAAGATAAAATAAAATGTACAACTTTCCTTGTCTAAGTACTTTGTTATTCCACTTTATTATGGATGTACATGCTCTCTATACTCTTTGATTGAACATAAGATTATTGCAATATGCTTTTCTATATATATATATATATATATATATATATATTCTTTGATTGAACATATGATCATTGCAATATGTGTTTCTATATATATACTCATTGATTGAACATATGATCATTGCAATATGCTTTTCTATATATATATATATATATTCTTTGATTGAACATATGATCATTGCAATATGCTTTTCTATATATATATATATATACTAATTAAATCTAAAGAATTTTTTTTTTAAAATCTCTTTACACTATAAAATTATACAATATATATAAATTATAAATATAATAGCAAAAATATTATTTTGAAGAGAAAGTCAAGAATTTAGATTATGTGTATAACATAACACTATAGTTTATTTATATTAAATATTATGTATAATAATAAAAAGTCCTACATATATGGAAGTCTACACCAAATGCACGTATACAACCTATTTGATAGTTGGCAACATCATTGGGTTGCAAATGAAATCAAATTCCTAACCAGTTAATAAGAAACCCATAAATTCTACAAGAAATGGTGTTAAAAATGTGTAGGGGATGAGACAAGAAAAATAAGAGCCTTCAATTCAATTGCAGGGGACGATTTAGATGATCCATATTATGAGCTTCCATTGAGTATTAGACAAGAATTTTCTCTCACACCCAAGACATACAATTTCCACCCTTGTTCTCAAAATTGATCTCCATGTCAAGCTAATCTTGTACTTTAAAGACCAAAGTTATTGGTTCATTGTATTTTTTATATTTTCCCAACAATGCTTTCATTGTAACATTTTAAAAAGTGTTAAGCCCAACTTGATTAGATTCAATAGTATTCTTAAGTCATTTTCAATAATAGAATGTTATTAAATTTTATCTCATTTGAATATTATGTTTAATTTTATTAAAATAATCTTGAAAGTGGCATATAATTTATTACTTTAGATATGAAGATGTTGTGTGATTGTGATATAGTTGTGCTAAGATTGAAGACAACAAACTTTATCAATGCAAATTCTTTATGTATAAATGGAAGACATGGTCAATGACACAATAAAACAAGGGACACAAGCATCAAAATTTCTACTTATGGTATAATATTTTTTGTAGTGAGACATAATCAAAATAGAAAATGAAGCAGAAATGGTCAGATCATAGACGTGATTAAGAAGAACACAAAAGAATACAAAAGGGATAATGATGTTAATACCAAGTTCATCAATTCAATAGTGACAATGACTAACTAGGTGACAAGAGCTAGGTTTGGCATCATGGGCATTAGAAAGCTTATATTATTATATTTATGACACATTGATGTTATCATTGAGCATGTGTGTTCTAACTAATGATGTTTTCATAACAACTATCACGATAACACAATTTGGGTATATGGAGTACTACTTGCAACTCGTGTACCATTGGTGCCTTACAAAGGACCATGGAGAAGTGATGGCTTGAAAGGAAATATGCATCAAGTATATATTGAGAAATTTTACTCTCTTTTTTATCAATAAGAGGCCGAAGTTTTGTGTTATATTGAATAAAATAAATTGAATTATAGAATTCTCCATTCAAATATATTGAGAAATTGTAATATCATAAAATATATATATATATATATATATATATCAAGATAATATATAATTGTTTAAATCTCTTTACACTATAAAATTATACAATATATATAAATTATAAATATAATAACAATAATATTATTCTGAAGATAAAGTTAGAATTTAGATTATGTATATAAAATAACAATATAGTTTATTTATATTAAATACTATGTATAATAATAAAAATTCCTCTATATATATGGAAGCCTACCCTAAACATACATGTACAACCCATTTGATAGTTGGCAGCATCATTGGGTTGCAAATGATGTCAAATTACCAACCAATCAATAAGAAACCCATAGATTGTGCAAGAAATGGTGTTAAAACTATTTGTACAGGACTAGACAAGAAAAATAAGAGTCTTCAATGTAGTTGTAGGGGACAATTTAGATGATCCGTATTATGAGCTTCCATTGTGTATTAGAGAAGAATTTTCTCTCACTCCCAAGACATACAATTTCTGCCCATGTTCTCAAAATTGATATTCATGTCAAGCTAATCTTGTATTTTAAAGACCAAAAATATTGGTTCGTTGTATTTTTTATATTTTTAGTTTCTGTCAATGGCATCCATTCAATCCACTTTTCCAAGTAAATTGACTAATTAAATGATAGAATTAAAAAAGTTCAATAGAATTTCAAATGTTTACATCTTTTCTTTATTTTTCAAGATTTTGTAATTTACATTTTTCACTACCTATCCTAATTTTGGTAGGGATAAAAATAAATTTCTCTCAACAAAAATACAAAATATATGTTATGTTATGTTATTTTTTATCATTAAAAGCAACAAGAGGGTGTTGGCCCATGTAACAAAGCTAGCATATTAATAACACATTAATAGCACTAGCAACTTTCAATACATAGATAGCAACATATCTCTTGCCTCTATCAAAAAAAAATTTAAAAAATTAAAGTTTAGAGTATCAACGATAATAGTAAAGTCATGCAACGAAGTAATAACAACAACAAAGTGTCTATGCCACATAGGGTAGGTAAAAGTTCTAAAGCCAACCAAGCTAATCAAAAAACTATAAAAAACCATAAAGCAAGGAACTAATTTCTACCCAACCACTTCAATAGTAGTGTGGATATCCACTCTTACTTAAGAAACTAGAAGATGTCTTTGTAGTCTTCATTTGGCTTTGGCCTAGTTCCAAATATATTTTCATGCAAAACATAGAGGTTCATTGAACATGCATGCACAACTTTGATAAAAAAATTATTTGAGTCTATAATTTTCCTGTTGAAGTCATTAATCTCTCTTATCAGCTCCTAAAGCATCATTTCCTATTTCTTAATCTTGTCCTTCATCTTTTCTAGCAACCCACCAAGAGTTAAGCTACTAGTCTCCTTATCCGCCTCCATAAAAGAAATTTGCACAATAAAGGGGTAGGGATTGGGGTTTGGGGTAGGATTTTTAGTCTGGGTCTCTGAGGGGGAGGAAAAGGGGTATTCTTGACATCCTATAATTTTAGGTAGGTATGGGGCCCACTCCCCACTCAATATAAGGTAGGGTGGGGGACCCTACCCTACCCTACCCTAAAATTTATAAGGATAGGGATAGGGATAGGGATAGGATAAGATAGTAGAGGAAGGGGGTGTCCAAGGAATTACTTGAGGAATGATAAGAAATTTCCTTATCAGAGTTAACCACCAAATTACCAGAATCTGACCCTTCCACTATTTTTAAGGCTTTTTTAAATTTTCCCCTCACAAGTCAGTTAGACCTATGAACCCAAAGGGTTTCAATAAAGTCACCCGACTTGATAGTATAAACCTCTCTCTTTCCTTTCTTTGTGGATCTAGTAAGTTCACTAGATTTTTCACTAGGATCGGGTGGGGATGATTTTATTTTGGGCCCTTTCTTGCCAGATTTGGAAGGACCGGCCTGAACGGACCCAGGGGGAGTGGCAGCATGAGTAACAATGGGTTCAATGACTGATGGACATAGCGCATGGTGAAAGCCATACAACCTAAATAATAACCCTTGATATAAAATGACATTTTTCTTGTCTTTCTGATTAGCCTCTAAATTGCTTTTAATGGAGTGAAGCATGTAACATGGAATGGAAATTAAGGCTTTGTGGCACAAAGGTTTAGAAAAGGCAGATGGTAAAAGTAGTAAATAGTAAAATTACCTTCAAGCATGAAGTACTTTATTATAATGTGGCAAATATCTTTCCATACGCTCAAAAGATCTTCTCTGTTGATCTTCTTTGTTATGTCATGTTGTTAATGACACTTTATTCATCCATTAATGTCAACTTTATCTTTTTACAAAATTACCAATTGTGAATTATATTTTTTCACAACATATCAAAAGATGTCATTTCATTAATGACAATTTTATCTCATTTATTAATTTAACAACTTTATCTTTTTATAATTGGGTTGGTAAATTATTTTAAATACTATTTTGACTTTGCATTTTTTACAATATTACTATTAAATATAATTAAATTAATAAATATCATTTATTGACATATTATTTAACTTGAAAATTTTTTAAATTAATAGAAAACAAATTACATTAATATTTAATCAATCACTTTTTTAAAAAGAATATAAATATTGTCAATTTTACACTAAATGGTCTCACATAATTTTCAAATTTCTCTTATTTTTAGAATTTATTTTTTTAAAAAATTGTTAATAAAGATTTAAAATTAATGATGTCAGTATTGATATGTTACTTATTGCAATAATAAGATGGTTCTTTAAGGATTTTCTCAAAACAAGCTTAATAGATTACACATTTTTCATGCAAAATTATCATATTTACATTTGGTTCCAAAGCCTTGTCTTTATGGGTTTGCACCAAATTTTTCCAAGCCTCAGTTTCAATTCTAATGTTTGCAACCTTGTATGTTGAAGTAGAGGGGACAACAATGGGATCTAGGTATTTGATGGGGGAAGGCCTGGGATGCCATTCCTTTTTCTCCAATTTTGTGAACTTTCCCCAAGCCCCGACTAGAATTTCCAAATAGTCCTAATGATTTCGAGTGGGTATGTGTGACGAGCATGATCTATCCAAATTCTTTTGTTGATACCCTTGATCCTTTCTAGGGTTTTTTGGTCTAGAAGGAAGCCATAGATGACAACTTTGTGTATTCCTTGGTAAGGTATTTCCATGGGTTCCAAATTGATTTGAAGTGAATTCCTTACCTTTGGTCTTGATCGAAACCAACTAGCTTGAATGTATGGTTCCTACTAGCATGTCTTTGTTGGGGAACTAGATGATGCTAGTCAGAAACCATTTGTTGCCATTTGAAATCGTGTCTCCTCCATTCACCATCTAGCCTTTGTTTATATCACCTCATTGTCTTTCGCTCCCTTACCTTCACATCGCCGAATCTAATTTCATAAAAGACAAAGACAAGAAAATATTTATTTATAAAATATTTTTTCTAGAATGATCCTTGTTCAATTCAAATGCTTTGTATTGATTTGACCTTAGAGATGGTTGTAAAGGTGAGTCCTTGTCTTTCAGTTTACCTATACCAACTTTGGCCCTCTCTAGGGTGAGGCCTTGTGATATGTGTATAGTGATAGCCCATGCAATGGTTAGCAGTAGTTGGGTATGGTTGCCTTGGGTAATTGGATGGATTGGAATAGTTTTTGGGTTGTTGACATCTCATGGTGGGCCATTGTAGGTATCAAAAGTGGTAGTAACATATGTTGGCAACTCTAGAGGCTTAGAGGATGAGGGATATACAATGTCCTTTACTTCACCAACAGATCCATTTACAATACCATCTTGTATCCATAGGTTTGTGGTAAGCATGACAAATTGGACTTTACATAGGAGAACTTCTTGCGAGAGTTGGTCATCTATATAAGTTTTAGCATATTTGTGTTGTGTATTTAGTGTTAAATAGAGTGCAATAGGTGCACTTAGTTGTTTGAATTTTTTTAAAATTATGTAAAGAAACTAGTTCATTAGTGGCAAACAAATGTATTGCTTGGTTGAAGTCTGCTTGCTCATTTGGTGGTAGGTGTTTGTTTGTTTATGTCATTAGTAATTTCTAATCATCCTTGGATGTTTCTACATTTTGCATGTTTTGTAATGCATGAAAAAATATTATTTTTGTTGGATTGCCACTATCTTGTCTAAAAATTGTCTACAATATTACAATGATATTAATTTTGAGCCAAAGATTTTAAGTTATTGTGTGTGCTACATAGATAGGTTTGTCCATAACAAGTGGAAGTTGTGCAAGGTCTCCAATTAGAATTATAGATAGACCCCCAAAAGAAATGTGTTTTCAATGGCGAAATGACTCACGTAACCTAAAATCAATTTTAAGTAGCAATTTTGGGCCTATGAAACTCCTCTCATCAAGCAGAATATATTTGATGGGTAAAAGCACAGATATGTGTCACCGTTTGTGATACAAAAACCTATTTTTGTCAAATCTCGTTTCTCTATCAAAACTCAATTTTTTTCAAAAACTAAAAATACCCTTTTATAGATCTTAGATTCAATATCATAATTATATAAATTTTTGAGTGTTTTGATTAGTTATAATATGTTATAATCTCAAAATATTATAAGTCGATATTTCAACATTTCAAAAGATGCTCTCTCAAAAAATGAAAAAAAAATAGTAAATCATATCAAAAAAATAAAAAAATAATATTTATCACTAAAGGAGAGAATCCTCTTCACAAATATGTAATTTTTTTTCAAGAAGGTATAGATTTGATAAGGAAGTTTTGATGGGAGGAAAAAACTGTTGGATTCTAACAAGGTCAAACTTGAGTACTTATAACAAAAAAAATATAAATCAAAAATAATTATTTCTTTTTTTGTTCACTAGCTATACATGTCATCTATAAAATATTTTCAAATCAAAACCAAAAAAGATGATTTGCACATACTTGTTTGATGGGAACTACATCCTATATTTTTTATAGTTAAGGGACTTCAAAATAAAATAAAATGAATAAATTCTTAGTCAAAAAAATTATAAAAATTATAGGCATAAAATTAATACAATTCTACACATTTCATTAGTTTACATCATCTTCATATTTTAAACACAAATACCATTTTTTTTGTCATTAATGTTGAATTGTCACATTCTGATATCACATTTCTTTATAAAAGGTGACACAGGTTTGTGCTTTTACCCTGATATTTTTCATGTCTTCTTGGAAAGTTGTTAACATTTTCCCTTCTAGTGGTTTCATTTCTCTAATTAGAATCTTGAGGGCTACATGTATAGTTGTTGCATGTATATTAAATGTGGTGATTCCTGTTGGTGCAAGAACTAGGATTGGAATTGACCCACCTAGGGAATTATTTTGGAGAGATGTTCAAATGCAATTAATTAGATATGATTTTCCCATTCCTATTGTGCCTTGCAAGAGCATGTACAAAGGTTCAATATAATAATTCTCTATGGAGTGGTCTAAAATGAGTGAAAGGTCCAATTGTTATTTAGGTGATAACTTGTAGTTGTGATTGCACACATGTGTTGGGGGGTGAATAACCCATTGAGACATCTTAGTTCTATGAAAAAATTAGTTTCCATCTTCATGCAATTATGAAGGTACATTGTGACCCTCCTAATTGTGGTTGTTATCAAAGTCACATTTTCCTAACAAGTCAAGTTCATTGAAGTTTAAATTATTGGAAAGGGCCATATAAGAAGAAGTTCCCACTCGTGCAATTGTGGTGGGTCTTGTAGAGATAGTTCATCCTCACTTTCATTATCTTCTCCCAAGTCATTTTTAGTTTGGTCATTACAATCACTATGTCAAACATTGTATTTTAGAAATGCCATGGTCTTCCAATGAGTGATGATTTCTTTTTTGGAAAGACCAATATCTGTGGTGGCTATGTGGAAATATTTGTACAAATGGAGCTCACTCCAACAAAATAGTTCAAAATTGTCAAAGTCTTCAAGTAAAACTACATATAATATTGGGAAGCCTTAGACAATTTCTTTGCCTTCTCTAGGGCTCCATTTGCACCTTTTACGATTGCCAAAATATGTATAAGATCTAGTTGGTTCAATGAGTGAAAGTAGTTCTAAGAGTATGGGCCGATGTATGTAGGCTTGTATGTAGGTAGATTGTATCTCATTGCCATCAGTAGTTGGTTTAATGCGATGTATTATTTTTTTCTGACATTTAGCAATATGAAATGGCAGTTGCAAATTACAAGAGGAAGCTATTGTAGCATGTGTCATATTTCTTGTGCACTAATATCACACTCAAAAACAATTTAGGCCATGAATTTTTGGTATGCTTTGATGACATTATCTTGTTGGTTAGCATCTAAACAAATCCTTGATAGCATATTAACACAACTCTTAGATTTTTTCTTTGCTTTAGAAGAGTATTTGTTGATGTATTTGAGAATAAGAAGTCGTGAGGTGACAAGTTGGCAATCTATGTTTTCCCTCCATATAGAGAGCATATGTGGATTATGGATGTTAACCCTATCATCATTTCGTGTGGGCTCATATGACTTGTGACGAGAATCACCACAAAGCAATTATGAATCAACACATTCTTTCCAAGGTGCTTTATACATGTATTCTATTTGGTGGCCTTTTTTCCATAGGCAAGTCCACCTAGTGCATTTGGGGTGTCATTGAGCATGATTAATCAATTCTTCAAAATCAGCATGTGGATTAGTAGAATATATTGCACATGTGTTGAGCAAGCATGGATAATCAATTTGGGCCCTATGAATAACATTTTCAATATCATATTTTGATTAAGGGTTCCAAGCAATGACATGTTGGTGGAAGAATTCTTTGGCCTTTTTTACTTTGATAGGGTTTCCTCAGTCCAGTGTATCCCTATTGGGTGCATTTTTTATCCAAATGAACTCATGAATGTGAGTGACCCTCAATTTTGCCACTCATAATGGTACTAATAATTGACTGCACCCATTAGTTTCTCAATGACCTCTTCATGAATATTGTGAAACATTGATGTAGGTATAACATTGTTGAATGGGGGTTCCTAATCACATTTTTTATGTGTTGTTTTTTGTTTAGGTAGTTAAATGCAACATTTGAGGAAAGGACAACATGTATGTCAGTCAATTTTGTGTCAGTTGTGCTAAATGTAAAGAACAATGTGGGAGAACCTAATTGGGTAATCAAATCTATTAGATTAGTGAGATGTTTATTCCATTATGAGTGTGTACCTTGCAAGGTGGATCCAAAATGCAATAGTTCTTTAGCTAATTGACAATCTAGTAGGTTTGTTAAGTAGGACCAGAGGTCTTCTATAGTGGAAGGTATATTATCATCAATTTTTCATTTAATAAATAATAAAGCTAGAGCTTGGCTATAATGATGCATCATAAGTTTAAGGAAGAAGTATCTAAAGTGTGTGTGTTGACCAAACTTGTCATCATGGAATTGCATAAGGTGTAAAGCATATTCATGAAGTTGCACATCTCTTGCTCAATCTTGCTTGGTTGTGCAGTTCCATTTGGGAATAGAGTTGGAAATATCATATCAAATGATCCCTTAGTGGTGTACTCATTAATAGGTGTCAAACTAATGTGGGGCCAGTTGAGTATGGTGTTTGGTTCATAGTCGAGGTGCAAAAATTCCATAATAATTTGCAAATCACATTGTTTGTTTGGTAGACTGACCATAAATGAGGTAGAATTTTGTGTGAAAATTTCATGGTTAATAGGTTCATTATCAAGGTCATTGTTAGTTGAATGTGGGTCTTCATGTTTTCTATGAAATGAACAAAGCATTTCAAAGAGGTTAGTAGTAGTATCTGGGAGTAGTGATAATGTGGACTCGTCGACTAGTACATCATTGTAGTAAGGATCATATTTGATCTTGTATTAGAGTGCATTGTGAACATGGCTTTTACACACATAACAATCATAAGCCTCCCCATGTGCATTAAGTCTATGAATTATTAAACATCTAATTATTGAAGCCTATGTGGCAATGTTTTTGCAATGAGTTTTATATCTTGGGGGAAGTTGATTGTGTGACCACTATATTTGTATTGTCCACCATGGGCATTTGTTACTTGTAAGATTGGATTAACACATGCAATGAACATCTCTTCTAATTGTGTGAGAACTTTTAGAATGTTTGGTTGTTCAAGTGGGTCCATATTATTTGCAAAAGAGAAGCGATGAAGATCTTTCATAGCAATGCATCTCCTACAAGCTAGGCCTTTGTTTGAGGAGTGTGCAAGCATACCCAATTAGCGCTCATTACATATATGACATGTGTGTAAGTTGGACAATGTATCTAGCCTAGTTCTAAATGGCTTTGTTGCATCTAAGAAGGAAGAGGACACATTCAAATCCATGTGGGTAAGTGAGAGTGGACAGGAAGCCCTACATTGTGGAAGGTGTGTTTGAATGGGTGTACATGGAGATCTTGCATGGGTGGTTGGAAAAGCTTATGAGGTCAAAGTGTTTGGATGTCCTCATGGTTGGTGAAGTGGCTGCATGTGCTGGACTTTTTTGTGAGCACTTATTTCCTCTCTATGGTGAGCATAATACAAGTGGATTCTCTTGCGAGACTATAGTTGACTGGGGCTATTGAAGAGTGAAAGGTTTTTAGAAGTTTGGACAAGTGAAAGTGGAGGCGAAGGCATTTGGATAGGAAGATGTGTTGGAATGGATGAAATGGCCAATTGATGTGAGGAGGTAGTAGTGCGGTGGGAGTAGGACTGGAGTGTATGAACAAGAGAGGTGTGGACTAAGATGCACGATGGATAGCATGTCGCACACTAATTTCAGCCATATGGTGAACATAATACAACCGACTTCTTTCATGAGATCGAAGATCAACAACATTCTTTAGATTAAGTTGATTGGTTGAATCATGTAGATATGTGTTCATTTTTTGAAGTCCATAAATGAGACAAAATAAGTGATCAATAACTTTGGTCTGTGATACAATATACAAGTGTAGGAGAATGTATGGTAGCAACAAAAGTAATTGTTATTTTCTTAGAAAGGTATAATGTGTTACGATTAATCTTTTGTGATTAACAATTTATAGGAAAGAATTTTCTTGTGAGAATTGTAGGATAAAGGTTATAGTACTCATCTATGTGGATTTAGAATGAATTGGTTTCTATACTACATTATATAATTCTAAGGTGCAAAGAAAGCAATATCATAAAGCTATACATAAACTATATGAATATTAACAATGCCAAAGTGTGTGGACTTAAAAGTGTATATATTCCAAAAAAAAATCAAGTCGCATAATTGTATAAAAGACAAGTAGTACTTTCATTAGATGCTCTATTAAAACCATAAATAAAAGTATTATCTCTATCTCTAAGTCTAGTGTATGTAACAAGTTTTGAAGGGGCCTTGAAACCCTATACATAAATAGAAGACATAGAAGTGGAAAGAATAAAGAGAGTAGGGAAGAATAAACAATTAAAGAGGTACATAAAAATGTGTGTAGGATAGAGGTGCTAGGTAGCACTTGGAAGACACAATGAAGGAATACCTTGTAACAAAAAGTTTCTTTCATCAGTGATACCAAATGTGTTCACATCAATAATTGTTGATTTTAGACGTGTTTCATTTTTGTATGTTTCCATGTGGTTTGATAGGGTAAAATGGAATTGATGGTATTGTAGATTTTTAATAACAAACTCAAGAGAATGTTCATTTTCATGGTTGAATTGTAGCATATATAGTTCCTTTGTAGGCATCCCAACAAGTTTAGTTGTAGTCTCATCAAAATTTGTCGCCCAAAGACCACCTATGGGGTCTTCAATCTTGACTTGAAGAACATATCTATAGTTACATTCTAGAAAAGTAGCTACACATTTTGAACAAGACCAATGCCCATCAACATTTTGTTCTACTCTTTTTTTGCATTGTTTCCCCCTAATTTCATTGGGTTAAGCTAGACAACAAGTAGTTTTGGTTTAATGAAAACCAAGGTTGCTCTAACAATGCATTGTACCGGTTGCAATGAGCATGAAGGTTCTTGTGTGATAGATGAGATGGTATTTTGTTTTAAGATGGTGGATGACCCTACAAGGTCTATGTTGGGCATGAGGATTTTTGGCCCATTTGATGCAAACCAAGATAATAGTTGTTTTGT
This sequence comes from Cupressus sempervirens, assembly GCA_028749045.1. Taxonomy (NCBI): domain Eukaryota; kingdom Viridiplantae; phylum Streptophyta; class Pinopsida; order Cupressales; family Cupressaceae; genus Cupressus; species Cupressus sempervirens. The sequence goes on along the minus strand of CM053786.1, from coordinate 674,513,962 downwards.
CTCAACGATATCATGATTGATAAACAATTGGATGTTGCCAATATAAACACCACCTTACCATTGTATTCAGTGATGCGACCATTTTTTAATAGCAAGAACACTAACATTTTCTTTCATATACATATAAGCACAATCACAGTATTATAACTCTAGAAGACTATGAAAGCAGATGTATAGAAAAAAATTAGGCTGTTATATATACCATAACATGGATGAAACAATCTTGGATAATTATTCCTTGTGTACACATGTATGAAAAAATATGAAGAGTTGGGCTAACGTAAGTTGGAAGGAAAAATAGAGCAAAAGATAGAAAGATGCACCTTCACGCAACAAGTAGGTAAGAGTATGTTGTAGAACTTGTAAATGATAGAGACATTAAATCCTATAAATACAAAAAGAGGGAAAAAAGAAAGATAATAGAATTAAATAGATGCACATTTTCATGGAATCAACTTACTTAAAGATATATGTGGGTAGCATTAAAATGTGAAGTGGTTGTATCCATCTTAAATATAAAAAATAAAGTGGAAGATGTATAGTCAAAAATATTAGGAGGAAAGAATATATAAAGAACATGTCGGCTAACTAAAATAAACAATCTTTAAAATAAAGAGTAAAACATGTTTAGTCCCATGCAATAAGAATAAACTTAGTTAAATTATGGATTTCTAAAAAATCAATGTTTATTTGAGATCTAAATATGAATGGAAAGAAAATAAGAATAAACATAGTTAAATTATAGTTTTCAACCAAAACAATGTTATTTTGAGATCTAAATATGAAGGTAATGATATTGAATAAAATAGAATATAAATATTTATTAGGAAAAATTTGGTATAAAAGTTAAGCATTCAATTATTTTAAAATATATTACTCATATAACTTTAAAAATATCTAGAATCTATGGAAGAATTATAATTTTTTGAAAGAGATCTCTAGTGTATTTTTGTAATTATTTTTAAAAAATAGAAATATTTCAATGAAATAAATTATAGAACAACCACAAAGAACATAGAATTATGAAAAAATAATTGTTAAACATTATTTATTTGAATAGTCCAAAAAATAATGTTTAAAGAGTATTTATTTGAATGGTCTAATAACTAATTTTTAAATAGTGTATTTATTTGAATAGACTATTTTATGATGGAGGATTTACATTGAGCTAAGGATAAAAATATACATAATTGTAAAAAAATTAATAAATCAATGATAATGATATGAAGAAACTTATGAGATTAAAAAATATATATTTAAAAAATAATAATAAAATAATTTCAATATAGTGTATTGCATTATGGAAAAAAATATTAAAATATTAAGGTTGACATTCAGTTTCTTGATTATCTCAATTTAGAATTGCAATATAATATAATATAATATTATAATTTTCTAAAAAATAAGTAATATCTCTATTAAAAAATAAATTAAATTACCCTTTATCACAATTATGATATTAGTTTTTTTCTATTAAAATTTTATGTGCAAACACAACTATAAACATTATTTTTTAATAAAAGAACATTTAATGTGTTATCTCTATAATGTCTTTAATTTAATTCATTTGAAATAATTATTTGAAGTTTTCTAATGTTCATAAAGATTTTGAATTAGAAAAATGTAATGATAAGTTCAAAAAAAAAGTAGGTTGAGTTTTGTTCTTTAAGAATTTATTTAAACACAATTATTTATATATATATATAGTATATTTTAGTTTTAAAAATTAATTAGTTGATAAAAACATTAATTTTTTTATTTTTTGTTTACATCTAACTTTTAAAAGAGGAATTGAACATTTGTATTTTTTAATAAAAATTACAACAAAACATAAACAAAAGTTTGGTATCAACCAAACATGCCAAGTTTTCTAGCACAACTACATCCAATTCTTAGTGCCAAGCTTGTGTCAATAATTAAATGACCTAGGTGACTACATCCAACTCTGGGTGCCTAGGAGAAATGCATCAAAATATGAGCCCTGACAGAGGGAACACCCAAATACATTGAGCATAACTATTGAAAATACAACCATTTATTTTTTACAAACTCATTAAATTGTTCATCCATTGACCCATAAATTGATTTCTATATTCAATACAAATTCCTACAGATAAATAACCCTCACTTACTATATAGTAAGAATTCTAAGAATGGAATTTGGAATATAGGAATTATCAATTAATCTACATATTATTTTCCCTACTTAGTATAAATGCAACTATCAGTTTTTCAAGCAACACAAGTTTTCTGAATGGTATGAAATCTACACTCAATTTACTACAAATATAACCCCTCATGTGTTGATATGAGATTGTTTTGAAGCGAAGAATCTATAATGGAACAATCATTGTTTTTCACTGATGTCAAACCTGCTACTTGTTGGTAAGACAACTACTTAGTTGATGTGAGTACTATCATTTGTTTCATTGATGAAAAGGATTTGATCAAATAAGATAGCAAGAGCACCTAGAGGAAAGGTTGAGTTATGGTATGAAAAAGGAGTACAAAGATCAATCAAGATAGTGATGAAATAGTGTATTGTTTATCTACTTAAGGCTGCAAAGGTTGGATACACTAATTAAGTCTACTGTAACGCCCCGCCAAGAGATTCAAAAGAATTAACCTAAATTTTTACTAAGTTTGCCAAACAATTTTTTTTTTTTAAATCATGAAAGATAAGCCATTCATATAAAAAACATAGTAGTGGAAGCAATAACATACATACAACTAAAATTATACATAACAGGTTACATTCCTTAAGGATCCCAAGATGTTGAGTCACATTTAATCTAACTGATACTAAGTCTAACAACTACCACATCCACATGAAAGAATAATTAAAGGTCCAATGTCCATAATATGCTTTTTTTTTTGAATGCCTCTTGGCAATTAAATTCAGAATGCTCAATCATCCACTGTACATGTCACAGGGTATGAAAAGCTTAAAAGATTAAACATATGTAAAAATAAAGATACATCATCCTCATTGAATCCATGATACAAGTATAATAAAGTAAATGAAACTATTAACATACATGATACATCCATCCATTAATAAAGATATAACAACCATCGTAAAAGATATCCATCCATCACAAAACACAACTAACTAAATGTGTGGTTCCTCCCAACTGTCAATAGCATCATTAGACCATCGTGGGCCCTACCCATCCCTCTGCGCGTAACATCCCAAGTCACCGAAGAGATCATCGATATTATCATAGCAAGAATGTCACTCCAAAAACATGCTACTACATATGCATAAAGAAATCTAACATGCATGAATAAAACATAAGATGATCCTACAAAGTAGATAACATCCTCTATCACATGCTAATCATCAATATAAGGATATGTGTCAGTAAATAAAATCCATCATAATGATCCAAGAATAGAATGAAGATAAATTCCAATAAGAATGCTCTAGCCACGGTGTCTCAGATGGATCTCAAATGGTAAGAGTGAAAAAACACTACCACCTGACCACGTGGAACCTAAATAGTCCACTCCCACTACGCTAAGGAGATAGTCTCAAGTCCCAAATAGGATATCAAATCACATAACACGAGTACTCTTTTAAATCTAGGAATCTTAAAAGTACACTAACTCAAAGGTTCCAACATAGGCTGACATCTAATTCCCAGAGGCACACGATGACATGTAGGAAACTTACTATGTAAGAAGGAAAGTGTCATCGCATGAATCATGCTAGAGTTACCCTGGTAGTCTCTCAATAGACCTCGGCCCCCTAGTGATCCCTATGCAGCCACTAGTATCCTCTCGTACTGATGAGGCATACTAAGGAATGCAAGGTCGCAACCAAGTGTTATCTCTACTCCCATCCTAGTCTGTACTAGCACTCGAGGCATGGGCGAGAACATACAATTATCTTATTAGGTTCATTTTAATCCCCATTTAGTGCAAATGTTTTCACTTATGAAATAACTTATAATGAGTCACCCTAGCAGCCACTTAGGGCCCCGGCCCCCATTGCAAGCTACTTCCTGACACTATAAGTAGATAACCTACCCTAGGCTCATGGAATCATAAATCACAAAATCACCTCAGTCCTATACAAGCAACTGGAAAAATACCAAAAGATAATCCACAATAAGAGCATCAAATCTCCATGATCAACTAAAAAGCATCCATTGATAATCATGACCACAACAGTTCTCTATTGGCAACTGAAGGTATCAATGATAATCACAATATCCATTGGTCCTCATTGAGCAACCATACAGTATTCCAAAATAAATCTCAATATCCATATCAATGATAAATCACAACATCCATCGGTTCTCATCAAGCAATCATAAGGAATCTCAAAATAAATCACAATATCCATTGGTTCTCAACAAGAAACCAAAAAGACATCTCAAAGAAAATAATACTGATCGAAGACTCCAAAATGCTCAAATCAAAACATGTCACAACATGACATCATCAAGATCAAAACAAACACTTCAATCCCATCAAGGCAACTGGAAATTATTCCAAGTGTAACTGATCGATGACTCAAAAATGGTTAAGTCAAGTATCTCAAATACATACACCTCAACTTCACACAAGAAGACTAGAAAGCAATAACAATTAGTAAATACAAACATCTCATAGAACATACCATCACATTACCATGGTTAGGTTTAGAAAGATCGAGATCAAATATCATCAACATGCCATCACATTCCCATAACTTCCAAGCCTTTGGTAGACGTCCTAACTGATCAACACTCTAGGACCACCCAAACCCAAAACATGGATAGCATAAAGAACAAGATACAAACACATAGTTTAGTTTGCTTTCGCAATCACATGGTTAAGCCAAATATGTGGTTTCAATTTTTGTTTCAAGTATACTTCAAGTGTATAAAATTCTCCATTTAATCTCCAAGTCAACCCATTTATCTTTTCAAATAAAATATAGAATTATCACTCCATTATTTTAAAACAATTTTCTAGAATAATTTGAAGATAATTACTTATCTAAATCATTTGCATTCTTTCTTAAAATCAATGTCATCAACAATCCCCAGAAGCATCTCCCAATATTTAAATTTTAAAATTAAGACTTATCACCTTTCAATTAAGTGACCTACAATTTCCCTGAAATTGTTATTATCGATTTAAAAATTAAAACTTCATTATCAATTAAATTTAATTAATTCTACAATTAATTAAATTAACTAATAATTACATAGCTATGTTAATAACTCCATGATTATTAGCTGATTAATAATTGACAATAATTTTGTAAATTAAGAATCAACTATATTTCAATCCATTAATGTTCAAATTAATAATTTAATAATAAATTGTTAATAACTAATAACAAGTTATATTAAAAATCTCATTAATAAATCTCCAATACCAAATTCATCATTACTTAAAATATTAATATCTCAAATAAATTCCACCTATGTATGTTGATTAATAAATCAATTAATTATTCTTCTTCAATTATTAACCAATTCAAATTGATTAATAACTTATTACAAAACTTCAATCATTAATTAACCTCAATTAAATTAACTTTAATCGGAGTAATTAATAACTATTTAAACCATTTAGACTATTATTTATTAATAATTTGTTAGATCCAACAAACATTAATAAATAATAAACTCATTAAAATTATTATTAATCGATCTAGAGAAACCTTTCATAAACTTTATTAGTTAGTATTTAACTAACTCTAACACAATTAAGGTATATCAATAATTTATTTAATAATACATAATGTATTAATAATAACATAATAATTCAAATTCCAATTACCAATAATCAACTTTTAAATACATAAACATAGCAATGTTATAATATAATAATGACTTTTATAATACATTAACTTTAATATATTTAACAATATATTTTCATTGGCATTGAATAATATTAACTCTCACTATATATTACCAAATATAATTTAAACTTATATAACTACCCATGAATTTTTCCTCCATTACACATCAATATAATCCCTTCAATGGATTTCATTCAATCGCCATCACCATATTACAAATCAATTTTAATATAAATGTAACCCAATTCAACAAGGTCTTTAAAACATTACATATATAATATAAGTTGTGCAGCCCAAATGGCTATCGTAGGCTTTAGTAGTAGGTCGTGCGGCCTTTTTGAACGCAGGTTCTGTGTACGCGGGCGGAACTCCATGCAGGCCACCGGTGGTTAAAAAAGAAAGTGGGTACGAAGGTTGGGGGGTGGTGGCCCTGCCTCCCCCCAACCATATTTTATTTAATTTATTTTTTGTTTAATTCAAAACTTCTAAATCGACCCCCACTTAATTTATTACACCACATCACAGGTACTCTGCAATCACAGGCTCGTGTGGGAGTAGTCGCCCATGACATAGTAAGAGGGATAGGGGTAAGTTTATTTTTATTTTTTATTTAATTTGTTTTATTAATAAATATATATGATATAAAACTAGTTTTATATCAAATTTTATATAACAAATTTCTTTAAAACACTTGAAAGACAATTATTTATTTAAAATAATCTTCATTGATTTTAAGTATAATCAATCTCATTAATAATTCAATTATTTAATCCCACTAAACACTTATTATTATCTCTTTTCTTTTAATTTGCCCTCATTTAAAAATTCATTTACTTAAATTGACTAATAATTAATTATACTTCATCTTCTATTAACTAATCTTAATTAAATTAAATTAAATTAGATTAGTTAATAAATCATATAAAACTAATGCATAATAATAAGATTCTATTTTAATTCGAACCCAAACCCGAATCAATTTCCAAATCTTGATTCTACTAAGGGAAGATTGCAATAATATTTTAATTCCCATAACTGGATGAAACAATATGCATGCTCGAATTCCAAATTACAAAATTGAAGATTCATTCATAGAGAATTATTCAAACACACATAACAAACACGATGAAGATAGGAAGAGAAAGAGCATAATAAAATATGTGAAATAATCATGAGTGCCCACCTAGACACTGATGCTAATTCGCTACGCCTCAAAAAATTGTAGAGAAGCTCCTCCTCTCAGAACCTTCTCCTTTCTGAAAAGTCCTTCCTTCTCCAACATTCGCAATTCCTCCAAGAACCGAAACCCCCAAATGACTAGATGTGCTTGTAGAAGCATATAAGGATGTCAAAGCATACCAGCTTGTAGAAGCCTATGAGTATGTCCATACAAACTAGGAGAGCTTGTATATAAAGGCCTCTAAGATGCATCTAGAATGTGTTTAGAAAGAACTAGGAGATAAGCATGACAACTAAGCACATAACTTCCATGATAAGAAGATAAAGATGATGAGGTGTCTAGAATGTTGTAGACACCATGTGCTCAAATAATATGCTAACTCCTAAGTATAGACAACACATGCATAATTAGAGTGCAAACTCCTGTGCTGTTAACATGACAACTTACAAGAGTTTGCATACTCCTATGTGAATAAATATTAAAATAATGCACATTAATTTATTTAATATTCACTTGACTATTTTTAAATTAATTTATTAATTCTAAATCTCATGCACTTATCATGTGATCATGAATTTTTTTATAAATTAATTTCTTTGCCACTTTTAAATTTATTTTCGAAACTTAATTGATAAAATATATAATATTATTATTTAGCATTTATTTAAAAATGAACTCTAAATATACTATTATTAAATTAAATAAATATTATCATGTTCCAAATTTAAACTTATAAATTTAATCTCCAAATTTAATTCTTTTATTTAATTAATTTCCCAATTAATTAATTAAATAAAATAAATATTAAAATATCATATTAATTTTCCATTAAATTAAACCATTAATTAAATCTTTTAATTAGACTTAATTAATAGAAAAATACACCAAAGACTCATAAAATAAAATACGAAAACCTATCATAGCAAAACACATACAAAATCAAACCAAAAGGGTTAATAATCACAAATTATGCCATCTAATGCATTCGAAAGGTACTCAACTTAGATACTTGTCCTAATTTTCAATTAGCACAAATGGCTTAAAGGGTTGGGATTTGGACTTGAGAATTTATCTCCCCTCTCTTACCATTGAGATAATGTGATAGGGTACACTCATCCTGAAAATTCAGGGAAGTTGATACCCAATACATGCAACCTGCATAAAATCTATGCACGTACAAGCACAATATATACTAAGCTAAATAGGCAATGGCAGGAATTGGTGCATCATGTAGATCCTAACTAGCAGGTGACTATGACTCCCTTCCTTAACCACATCAGAAATGCCATACATAAAGAAAACAAACACACACACCATACACATGAAAGTATGGGGTAAGTATCCATAAGAAAACACATATGATAATAAATCATTTAACTAATCATCATCAATAACTGAAATCACTGAATAATCATCATGCATACATGAAATATAAAGTACCAAGTAATTTCATCATGTAACAAACTGAATGTAAAAATAATATATGATAATCTCCAAACAATGCCACTAATCATTAAACATAAAATTGACCTAAAAGAGTTCAAAAATGATAACAAAATGCAAACTAGGGTAGGCACTACATCTAGAAGAACGAGTAAGAAGAGTTTTGTCTACCATGCTTGACCAAGTGCATAGTAGGTGCCAAGAAAAGTTAGTGCAAGCCAAGTAGAAAATTAGTTGGAGATGAGAAAAGTGAAGATTTAGTGTATGTCAAGTGAATATAGTGTATGTTGAGTAAATTTTAGTTGATGTCAAGCATCAATAAACTTTAGTGTTCACCAAGTACACTAGTGGAAGACGAGTGGAAGAACAATATGGAAGTTGAGTGACAACATATTGATGTCTAGTGCCAGTATTCATGTTAAATCATAGTTTTGACAAATTTGAGTTGATTATTTTATTTTCTTGACTTGTCTGAAGCGTGTGGAAGATAACTATGATGAGTTGGTGGCATAGAATTCAAGGTAAACCATTTTGTGGTGAATTCAAAGATGATTGAGGTAGAAGTTTCTAGAGGAACCAAATGAAAAAGTGGGTAGATTCATTGTATCTTACCTAATCCTAAAATGGATGATTGTGGTTAAACAAAAAAAAGTTTTTAAATCTCTATTTATAGAGAGAGTTGGTCAAAATAAAAGGTAGTCATGTGTGAGAACCTAATGAAGATAAGGAGTCTACGGTATTGCTTCATTCAATGGCCGAATAGAAGAGATTTCAATTGGCATGCAAAGAAAGAAGGCTTAAGAGTATGAATTCTTGAAGGGTGAATAAGCTATTAGAGTTGAAGTGTGTGAAAGCCAAGCAGAATGGAGGACTGAAATAGAGATCTGTAATTTGCAAGTGAGTTGTAATTTGTTATTAGATCAAGCCTTACTATTACTCTCTAATCATTTTATCAATCTAGGGTAAATATTTTGGATTAAGGTTGACCTAATAGTCATTTGTAAATCCTTTAACTGGGTGACATTCCAAGTGAATGATCTAAAGTCCTCTAACAAGGCTCACTCTTAACAGGGTGATTGAAATCCTCTAACTAGGTCACATTTAATAGTGTATATTGTAAACTTTAACAGGGTTGGCCTTTCACAGGGCATCGCTTTAGAAGAGTGAGAATTAGTAGCATGTTATTGGTGGTTTTTCTCAAATTATGTTTCCATGTAAGATCCTTGTGTCAAATGTGTTATTGAATCTATTATGTTTCATGTTTACATTTTTGCAAAGTTGTTTTGAGCTAGGACAGTAACCTACAAAGTTTAAGTATTGTATGATCTAATGAATGCATGCATAATATGGTTCTATAGATATGGGTCTACTAAACATTGAAAAGTTCTATTTGTACATCTGGACCTTAGATAATTGATTCACCCTCCTCTCAATTATTCTAAAGAATTTCAACATCACATTCTATAAGGCAATAATTCTGAGATTGGATTACAAAAAATTACTTTTTAAAGACCCATATACTATTTTCTCTGCTCAATACAAATGTGTCTATCGATTTTCTAGACAACACCATTATTATGAATGGTATTAAATTTTTTTAACTCAACTTCCTATAGTCGATACCCCTCACCTTCCATAATAGCAAGAATTCTAAGATTGGGATCCATAAATTACTCGTCAAATGACTCATAGATAATTTTCTCCAATTTGCCAAGCAACACCATTATTCTAAACATATAAAATTTACACTCAATTTCATGGAGATAAAACCCCTCACCTTCTATAATGGCAGGATTTTTTTAGATTGGAATACAATCTAACAAGAGCACACCAATATTCTTATATATTTATAAGATATAGTCATTTAGGTCATTTAGTTCATCAAATCTTGTTCCAAAATGACCTACTGCTCATAAATCAAATCTATAAAAAGGGTTGATTTTATTTTTCAATATATTTAGAAATAATTCATTTATGACACTCTTTACCAAGAGTTTATAATACTCGATATGCTTTCTTTATGAACTGAGTACACGCAGAGTTTATAATAGGTGTATGAATAGGAATAGGATCATCTACTTGACCCAAAAAAAAAACACCTTTTAACAGTGAATAACATAATTATATCATGAGTTCTTCAATATCATGGCCACTGTCTATTTCAATTTTACATAGGCTAAATAACATTTTTATTAAATCCATAACACATTTCTAAGTGTGGTTGAGGTAGTCCTCAAATGCATGACAAATGCTTGGAGCATTGCCTTGATGATAATGTTCATCAGTATGCATTTCCCTCATGTACGTATAAAATCCAACACAGTTAACATAATTGACATGAAAATTCTCAAGCATATCATGTATAGCAAAAACTTTGAATTCATTGACATCACATGTATACCCACTTATTACTTTCAGTTGTTCAACATTTAGTTCACAAGCAAGATTAAGTGAACTTTTGTAATGTTGAATCTCTATTTTTGGAAACCCTTGGCAGTTGATGGATGAGTTTGGGGCAGTTGATGAAAGAGGAAAACTTATTTCAGAAATGCTACTCGATATATCTATAATTTGGTCTTGATGCGGATGATGTGCCATGACCTAAAAAATAGGTGAAATGTGAATTATATGATGGAATACAAATTGCTTCACAAAATTCCTCCCATTACTGGTAAAAATTCTACCTAATTTCAACATTCAATACGGAGCTAGAGATTCAGAGGAGGGTGATAAATATCCTCATTTGTAATACTACCTCCCTTCTTGATACGTACCTTGGGCTACCTTTGACTATCAAAGAGGTAAGCAATCACTTTTGGAATACCATTCTAGAAAAGATGCAAAAAAAAATTGATTGGGTGAAAAGGTAAAGCCTTGAGTAGTGGGGGTAAGCTTCAATTCTTGACTTCTTCCCTTCAAGGGATCCTAGTCTACTTCCTCTCCACTTTCAAAATTACTCAGAACATGGTAGAGAAGTTGGAGAAAATCCAAAGAAACTTCCTTTGGTCAGGGGGGAGAGAGGAATAGATTAAGCTTGGTTAGTTGGGAAACTATGTGTAGACCAAAAAATAGAGGAGGTTTAGGTATCAAAAGGATTTTTTACTTGAACAATGCTCTTCTTACTAAGTTTGGTTGGAAACTATTGAAGGGGGAGGTTAACTAGTGTAAGATCTTAAAAGCTAAGTATCTAGGAAATTTGAATTTTATTCACTGCATCTAGAAAAATGACCTTCCTATGGGATCTAGGATTTGGGGTAACATATTAAAGAATAGAAATTCGCTTAGGGAAGGAGTGAGGTGGCTAGTGGGAGATGGAAATTAGGTTAATTTTTGGGAGGCAAGTTGGGAAACCCCTAGTCTAAACAAAGTATGGCAGTCTCAGAGACTAGCTCTAGTTGCAGGTGGGGAGCCAGGTGAGGAATTTCTTTGGACCAGGCAGGAGGTGGAAAAAGATACAATTACAATAGGGTTATTTAGATGGTGGAACCCTGGTGGAGGAACTAGAAGTGCTCCTTAAAGGCTACAAAGTACTAGGAGTGGCTTAGAATTACACCTTTATTTGGAAGGTGATTAGCCATATGATCCTAAAGGTCAATATTTTCTAGCGGGTTTCCATGCATGGGAAGATCCTTACCATTGATAACTTAACAAAAAGGGGATTCCAATTACCTAACAAATGCTACCTTTGTAAAGGTGGGGAAGAGAATATCCCCCATCTTTTCTTAGATTGTGGCTATGCTAATAACATATGGGGAAGGTTGTTACAAAAATTGGAAATGGTTTGGGTGTTTGATAAGGGGATTGACCAATTTCTCAAGAATTAGAAATGCCCATTCCTCCACCCCCTCCTCATCCAAATGTGGAAAGTGATCCCCCCATGTATGTTGGGGCATTTAGAAGTAGAGAAACAATAGGGCTTTCAGAAATGAAGAAAGAAGTGAGGATATTGTTACTAGTGTTATTTTTAAGTTAATTGTGGAGAATATGAGGAATTGAAAGTGGAGGACATTGATAGTTCCACCCAATATGACAAAACAAAGGATTGTCGAGAATTGGAACCTTGAAGAAGGTTTCATGGAGGTTGATAATTGCAAGCAACTTGCTTGAAAAAGGATGAGATGGAGACCCCCTAAGGAGAACTAGGTTAAAATTAATTTCAATGTGTTGTGAAAAAGGAGGGTTCAGCAAGAGGGGGTATGGTTAGAGATAGTGAGGGCATAATGCTTCTAGCCTATGTCAGTAATCTAGGGAAAGTCTCAAATAATGTTGTGAAAGCCATGTTGCACTTGTAGGGCTTAAAAATGGTTATCAATGGGGGATGGGGGAATGTAGAGATAGAAGGTGATTCAAAAATTATTATAGAAATAGTGAAAGGAAACATGAAAGAGGGATGAGAGATTAAAAGGGTGATAGAAGATATAAGGTATTTATTAATCAACTCGAAAAGATTTCAACTATAGCATATTTTTTGGGAGGGTAATAGGGTGGCAAGTGAGATGGCGACATTAGGTCTGAAAGTTCTTGACTTACATTGCTAGAGAGAATTTAGAGGGTTACCAAATTTGGTAAGACTTTTAGTGCATAAAGATATTATCCCATGATTAAGGATAACTGGAAAGATTTTTTGGATCTTAATGACAACTCGAAGATGAGTGGACTAAAAGGCCTTGGTCACTATGGACAAATGGAAAGGAATGATGATACATGTACTGACAATAATAAATTTTCATGGTTTGAAAGGAAAAGTATATCAAAATGTGATATGGGTGTATTTTTTATGATTTTCATGTTCATGTCTTCATACTTGGCACTGAGTAAAAAATCAAATTTTAAAAGGTTTTAGATTATTGGGAATGGTGAAAAAGGATGTATCTAGGGGAAAGGTAGTTGGCATATGATAACAGAGCCAATTTGTGACATGGGCATTCATGATGGTAAAGGCCTCTATGAGTACTTAGTGCAACCCTTTTTTTGCATAAGTATCACTGTATTTTTTGTATTTGCCTCTAGTTTGGAGTCTTGAAAGAAGAGAGAATTTTGGTGAAGGTTGTTGATATGGGGGGAGATTTTCTACGTATTGAACCTTCAATGATTGAAGAGAGTGCTTGTAAACCCCTAATTTGGTACATGCTTAAAGAAGGGGGTTTGGTCTTGTTCATGGAGGCATTGAACGACTTTGATGAGAGTTGTTCTCAGCAATTAGTTAACTCATGGGAGGATAGAAAGGTTACTATTATTGGCATCATGTCTAAAATTTCTAAGGAAATTATCTCCTTAGCGACGGGCTCGATGATGAAAGGAAAAAAGTGGCAGAAGGTGATTAGGGTGGCTAATGAAGCTAGCTTACGTCACTTCTTCTAGGAGGGCAAAAAACCCATTCACCATCATGGAGGGTTCTTGCAAGAGAAACTTCTTAAGCCCTGGAGTGAGGTTTTCTTGGTGCTAATGAAGTATTTGACTCTTAAAGGGAGTTATGGTGTTTGTTACTATTATCATTTTCCTCTCCTAAATCACTTCTATCATCGTGATTATATTTTTATTCCATTCTTCCTATTACATGAATTAGTTGATACGATTTTTGATGTTAAAGAGAAGATGAAAAAGGGCATTGATAATATTATTCTCCATTAGGGGTTGATGTTCTAACTTTACCAATTCCACTTGGCCTTGTTACCCCCAAGGATTGTGGAGGTTGATATCCCAGCTCTCCATAACCCCCGTCCCCACCAAATCCCACTTAGAATTATCAGCACTAGAGCCTCTACCCGCCAACCTTCACCAAGTGGGTCCCCAAAGGAGAGGAAGATTTCCCCCCTGGTAAAAAATTGAAATTGGAGAAAGGGAGAGAGAAGGAGCTTGAGGACTTAGAAGATGAGGAGAGAGGGGGTAGGCATAGATCTAGAAGAATTGCAAAGTCCAATGCTAAAAGGAAGTTAAGGTCCATTGCTTCACAAGAGGAGGATTTGAATTAAGAGGAGAGGTCCCACCCCATTCAAATAATTAAGTAGAAGAATTTGAACTATGGCTTGGGGAATGAGGAGGGGAAGGAGGTGGAAGTCTCAAACTCTTCAAGGTCTGGGTCAGGTGGTGCGAATAAGGGGAGTAAAGAAATGACCCATGTCTCAACTTCAATTACTATGGGGTGTGTGGACCTCACACAAGACCAATTCCCTGATATAATGGAAAGAGCCCCATCCCTTACGACATTGTCTTTGTCTGCTAGGGTTATTCCTAAAGTTACGATTATCTCTAGCCCCTCAATTTTGCAAGTAATTGATAAGGACATTATGGATGGTAATCTAAGTGGTAAGAAGGAGGTCCCCGAGGAGTTTCTTAAAGAGTAAGACTCTTGGAAAGTTCACCATCAAGGTGACACATGCAATGGCCACTACTCTGCACCTGCTAAAGGATAATCAGGAGGGAGACTTGACCCGTTAAGACTCTAGAATACTATTTGACTTCCTAGCTAAGAATTGGGCCAACATTCTCTTGAAGGGGAAGGATAATAAGAAGCTTAATTAGGGCTTACTCCCCTTGATTTTTGATGTTTAATGGTTTGTTGGTTCTAGAACTTTGTTTGGTTTAAGATGGTTATGCTTTTGTTTATACAAATTTTCACTTTAATGCTTTTGTTTAAGGTATTAGTTATAAGATTCCTTGTAATAATTTTTATAATGATCCATCGAGTGTTGTTTTTGTTTAGATTGACAGCAGTAGGGAGTAATTTTGTTTGGTGGTGATTGGCTAGTTGTTTGCCAGTTAATCTGTTGTAAGTGTTGGCCCCCTTGTTTTGGTTGCTTTTTAATTCAAAAACATTCAATAGTTCATGCCAACTTTGAAACTCAAGAACTGTACATTATTTTAGGTTTATGGAGTGTAATGGACATTAAAAAATCATCATTCTCAAGCCACAAAGCTCACATTGCGACAAATTCTAGTGGGAAAAATTTATAAGAATGTAGGTCATTTTTACATAGTCTTGGCCCGAAAGTCTGGCAAGCGGGCATGAGTATAGAGACATCAAAAGGGGTATCAATAAAAATACAACTTCATAGCAATAAAGTTTCTTTTTCACATAGCAATATAAAAATTTCATTTAAGAAAGTCAGAACATATACATCTGGTAAAAAGAAATTTGTGTTGATATGATTTACTTATAGCTTTCAAAAGAAATAAGAGCATGAAGCATACCATAAAAATATATTGGAAGCCATTTGGTTTGCATAAATGGGAATCAATTAATATGAATCACAATGAGTGGAAAAAATTGAACAGACTGTCCCAAATTTATTTTAAAAATTTGGGCAACTTTATGTTTTGAAAAACCAACTTGAAAATACATATGGCATGTTTTGAAAAAGAAAATTGCATCATAGTGTGGAAAATATAACTTGAAGAAACCTCTTAATTATTATTTTTTTGAAAGGTTAATGCTTTTGATCTCTACTGCAATTTGAAAACTAATTGGGACACTGTGAAACTTGTTATAATTGAAAAATGGAAGCATTTTTATACAGTTGAATGAGCAACCTACAAACCTAAAAGATTGAAAATAAGATTGACAACAAACTCATAAGAGTTTGAAAATATAGTAAGATGATTTGACACCACAACAAGAGTGATGGACAAGTGGACTAACATAGACAGCTAACTAGATCAAAGATAAAGATCTAAAGATAGTCATTTGTTCAAAATCGAACACTATAACAGAACTACAATGAAATTAAAGTCTTGCTTCCAAAAATAAAGCACTATTGTGTCCACATTAAAATCTTTTAGTGTCCTTGTTGGAGATTGATAGGCAAGATAGATCTGTTTATTTATGGAGGAGTAAACTAGATACTAGTGGGGGTGAATCAGGATCTATAACAATTTATACATTTTCTCCAATTCATCCACATCCAATAATAACTTATGCATGTAATACCATAATATAATTTTTTTGTAACATTTAAATCAATTCAATCACATGCATGAAAGTAATAACACATAACACAATATTTGTTACCTAAAAACCCTCCAATCTGAAGGTAAAAATGGGGTGGAGATGATAGCCACAAATCTTCACTACTACAGTAATAAAGTTAACCAATTAAGGTTACAATGTTTGACCATAATATATGATCTACTATGTGAGGATTCTATCATGTTAAAGACATAAGAACCTATTAGGTTTCACCTGGTTAGAGAATTTGACACTTACAACTAAGTAAGGACTATGTTAGGAGTTTTGCAAAGATATGTTAAGACCACTCTGTTAAGAGATTTACCCTAGTTCAAATATATTAAAATTGAATTAATACCCGACTCTTGGTTTTCTCTGCAAGTTGATTTCAAGTCTTCTCCTTACTAACTAATCCTCTCCTCTGATCTGATACTCTTTTATTTTCCTTCCACTTTCACTACTAATGAATAAGTCACTTGTTCTGTTAAATGATAACATAACCCTTGAATGAATTCTAATCTCCTTCTCTATTCTTCAAATTCACACATACAACCACTTTCTCAACTCTGACATTCTCTTGATACAGGTTAAGATCGTCACTTTATAAAGATTCCAAGAAGAGTCTTCTAGATGTTTCCATGTTTTGTCTCTTCATCTTGATCATTGAACATATAGACGGGGATACATGATCCGCACCATGTAAATATTTTGTAACAATCTCAACAAGTATTAATTATTCTTTAACAACCTCTTGAAAACTTAAATATACCTTCCAAGTTGGCCTAATAATCATTTTTCCTAAAACTCTATTCCATCCTGAATTTTATATAAATTCTACATTGCTCGACCTCTACTATTATTAGTGCTCAACATTTGTTGTTGCTTAACCTTTATTAACTTCTTGATGCTTGACATATACTGTGTTTGACACATATTATATCACTTGGTACTTATATACTTGGAACTATACTCGATCACTAATAACTTTCTTGCTCCCTGAATGAGCTTGGTCCATATACCATATTTTACTTGGCTTCTGTATGATTGCTTGATACATACTAGCTTATGTACATGACTCAACCTATGAAAAGTAGTTTGATTGTAGTGATGACCATCTAACTCTACCTTATAAATGACTAAGTCATTTTTTAGGATTAACCCACAAACAGAAATAACAACTACATGCAAATATAAACAATATCAAAAAATAATAGATCACATAGAAGAGAACACAAGACACCAAGATTTAACATGGTTCAACCAAACCCTAGGCAATGTCCACCAAATAGAAAGTCTAATATTATAATGATCTAGTGATTACAACTTGATTACAATTTGTAATCCCTTAAAGCTCAATACCATCGCAAGAAGCAATTTTTGTATCACACGTTACCAAAGATACCTAACCCTAAGCCCTTTTATACATGTAATTTTATGCCTCTTTAGGGTTACAACATGTCGACCACAATGTCAGCCATGACCCAAAATGTTTTTTTTTTTTTTTTTGCACATGTCGGCCATATGTCAACCATAATGTCAGCCATGACCCAATTTTTTTTTTGAATTTATGATGTATAGTACTTCCCTTATTAGTTACCACAAACTAACAATCTCCCACTTGAGGATTGATCAGACTCCACACTAGACAACAATCTCCCACTTGGAGACTAATCCTTTAGCTATGTTGCTACTCAATGAGGCTCCTACTGGATCAAACCACCCTGGACCATGTTATTCTTTTATTCTTTTTAGTCGAGAAGACCAATTGAAGTTAAAGAGGAATTCAGCTTCTCCCTTGTCACTACCTTTGTAAACATATCCACTAGATTGTCATTTGTATGTATCTTGTCCAACTTTAACTGTTCATCATCCAAAACTGACCGAATGAAATGGTATTGCAACTGGATGTGTTTTGTCTTTGAATGCAGAGTAGAATTCTTTGCAAGATGAATGGCACTCTAACTATCTATAAACAAATATTTATCCTTCTAATGGTGTCCCAATTATCTAGGAAGAACTAAAGCCATATCATCTACTTGGCTACCTTTGTAGCAAAAACATACTCTACCTCCATAGTGGATAAAGTGTTCACTTTTTGTAACCTAGAAACCTAGCTCACAGCTGCCCCACCAATAGTAAATACATAACCTATAGTACTTCACCTAGTATCAATATCCCCTACCAAATTTGAGTCAACATATCCCTATAAATCAATAGTAGAGCCTCCAAAGTGTAAACACTTACTGGATGTTCCTCTCAAGTATCTAAGAATCCATTTGACTCACATACCTACTAATGACTCCCACTGAATGTGTAATATCTGGCCTTGTACATACCATAGCATATATCAAGCTTCCTATAGCTAAATCATAAGGTACCTTGGACATCTTATCCTCCTCTTCTTTTGTCTTTGGACACATCTCCTTAGTCAACTTCAAATGACCAGGTAAAGGTATGCTGACAGCTTTAGCATTTTCCATAGAGAAACGTTGCAACACCTTTAAAATTTAATCAACTTGAGATAAAGTCAAATTGTTGTTCTTCTTATCTCTATAAATCTTCATACCAAGGATTTGTTTTGCTGGCCCCAAATCCTTTATAGAAAATGCATGTGCTAATTGGCATTTCAACCCCTTAATATGATCCATGTTAAACCAAGCTACAAGCATATCATCAACATATAAACATAAAATAATGTAGCTATCATTATCCAACCTATTAAAATCAACACAAATATTTGAATGACACCTACTATATCCACGCTCATGCATAAAACTATCAAATTTTAGATACCATTGCCGAGGTACTTGCTTCAAGCCATATAGACTTTTCTTCAATCTACACACTAATTTTTCCTTACCTTTGACCTCAAATCCCTATGGATGTGCCATATATATCTCTTCATCCAAATCACCGTGAAGAAAGGTTGTTTTAACATCATGCTGCTCCAAATGCAAATCTTTAGTAGCCACAATACTTATAACAGCACAGATAGAAGTCATTTTAACAACAGGAGAGAATATCTCATCAAAATCAATGCATTTTCTGTCCAAATCCTTTTATAACTAACCTGGTCTTAAATTGTTTCTTACCTCCATCCTCTTCTTTCAACCTGTAAACCCATTTATTCTATAAAGCTTGTTTACCTGTAGGCAACTTGTATAAATCCCAAGTCTTATTTTCCAGCAAGGAGTCCATTTCATCTACCATTGTAGACTCCCACTAAATCTTAGTATCCACCTATACAACTTCATCATAACATTCTAGTTCACCAACATCAGTAAGTAAAATAGTATACAAAGAGGGGGAAAATCTTTCTGGAGGTCTACCTAGCCTTTTTTACCGTCTAACATTCATTGGTATGTGTGGTATTTTTTGTTTCGGTTGTTGCACATCATGAGGAAGTGCTGAAACATCATCTTTTGGAGTATCATCCAACACTACATAATCATCTTCTTTCTTCTCATGTTGCTGCAATAAATCTTTAGACAACACTTTCTCACTGAATATGACATCCCTGCTTCTTACAATTTTATGATTTTAAAAATCCCAAAGCCTATAACCAAATTCATCAATGCCATATCCAACAAATATGCATTTCTTTGACTTAGCTTCTAGCTTGGTTCTATTTTCAAAATCTATATGAGCAAATGCTTCACAATCAAGGTCATGAGAAACAAATAACTCACCTTCTTACTAGTCCATGCTTCCTTTGGAATACCACAACCCAAAGGAGTAGAGGGACCTCAATTAATCAAATATACAACAGTATTGATAGCCTCCACCCACATGTTTAAGGGAAACCCAACATGTAACCTCATGCTCCTTGTACTCTCCATTATAGTCATGTTCATAAGTTCAACCACTCCATTTCTTGTGGAGTCCTTAGAATAGTTTTCTATCTATAAATACCATTAGTGGAGAAATAATTTTCAAATTCATGACTGCAATACTCACCACTATTATCAAATCTGAGACATTTTAATTTCTTACCAGTCTCATTTTCAACCAAACATTTCCATTTCTTAAAAGTTTGAAATACATCAGATTTTTGTCTAAGGAAATAAATCCATACTTTTATAGTTGCATCATCAATAAATGTAACATAATAATAAGAGTTACCAAGGGAAGATACCTGAGCTGGTCCCCATACATCTGAATGCACAAGCTCTAATTTTTCACTTTTATTTTTCTTCCTAGTCTTCACAAAACTCACTCTCTTTTATTTTCCATACACACAACTTTCACAAAAATCCATATTAACACATTTCACACTTGGTAAAACTTTCTTTGAATGAAGTAATTTCATACCTTTCTCACTCATGTGTCCAAGTCTATTGTGCCATATCACTATATTAGAATCTACAACAACTAATTATTCTCCCTGCTCAACTACAACAACTGTTTCTGAACATTTTTTTTTCCTAAAACAATCAAAGTAGAAGGAACAATATGACTAGTACAAAGATATAAGGTGCTTGTTTTCACACATTTTGCTACTACAAGGGAACCTTTTAAAAACCTTCCAATTTTTATCATTAAAAGTAACTACACAACCCTCATTACCGAGTTGCCCTACTAAAATTAATTTCCTACTCAGCCTTGGAACGTGTCTTACCTCATGTAGTAGCCAATGATTCCTATTCTACAACTTAATCTTAACTTTTCTCTTTCCAACAATTTGACAAGGTTCATTATCCCCCAAATAAACAAACCCAAAATCCCCTTAGACATAATCAATGAAATAACCTCTATGAGGTGTAGCATGAAATGAAGCACTAGAATCTAAAACCCATGAATCATCAATAATTTCTAAAGATAGAAGCAAAGAACCCTCTTCAATTTTGTTACTTACTATTAGGATTAAACCACAGATGAACTAACAATTACATGCAAATATAATGAATATCAAAAAATAATAGATCACATAGAAAATAACACAAGACACCAAGATTTAACATAGTTCACCCAATCCCTAGGCTACGTCCACCAAACAACAAGTCCAATATTATTATGATCCAGTGATTACAACCTTATTACAATTTGTAATCCCTTACAGCTCAATACCGCCGCAAGAACCAATTTTGCATCACTACAATGAAATAATCCCTAACCCTAAGCCCTTTTATACATGTATTTTTATGCCTCTTTAGGGTTACAACATGTCAACCATATGTCGGCCACAATGTCGACCATAGCCCAAAATTTTTTTTGGAGCACTGCCCCAAACCCCAAAGAATTTATGAAGTATATACAGTACTTCCCTGATCAGTCACCACAAACTAACACTTACCACATTTGCCTCCTTGTTCCCTTCTAGTTTATCTCCTTCATTTTTATTTTTATTCCAACAATCTTTCTACTTATGCTCTACTTTCCTACAATACCAACAGTCTTTCCTCTTGATTTATGATGGTTTCCAGAATTATTTCCTCTCTGTCATTCTGCCTCTTCTTTGTATGTTCAAAGCACTTCCTAATGTAGATCTACTTGAGGTTTTCCTATGAGTTTTCTCACTCAAAATGACACCAATCATATCATCATATTGTAGGGTATTAGATCTAGAGATATAGTTACTCACAAGCATTACCAAGTCATTCTAGCTCTCAGGAAAATAACACAAAATTAAGAGAGCCCTAATTTCTTCATCAAAATTAATACCCATACAAGATAACTGACTAGTAATAGTATTAAACTCATTTAATGATCCACAATAGATTCACCTTTTTCCATTTTCATATTAAATAAATGCTTCGTGAGAAATACCTTATTTGAAGCGGACGGCTTTTCATACAGTGTCACTAGGGTTTTCATCAACTCTTCCATCATCTTCGCTTTTGTAATGTTAAATGTCACTAATGGTGCCAAGCATAATCAAATACTTCCAAGTGCCTTTTTGTCTAAAAGATCCTAGTCCTCATTTGTCATAGATCCCTGATTCTTGGTTTTTACTTCCAACAACTTCCATAAATCCTTCTGATAAAGATATTCTTCCATTTGCATCTTCCATAACTAAAAGTTCTACCATTAAACTTCTCAACCTTCATCTTACCCTCGTCTTCCATTGCTCCCACTCAACTATGAGACTCCCACTCAATTGTGAGACTTTCCTACAGAGGATAATTACAAAACAACCTCGCTTTAATACCACTTTTTAGGATTAACCCAGAGATAGAAATAATAGTTACATGCAAATTTAAACAATATTAGAAAATAATAGATCACATAGAAGAGATCAGAAGACACCAAGATTTAATGTGGTTCACTCGAACCCTCGGCTACATCCACCAAATAGCAAGTCCAATATTATTATGATCCAATGATTACAAACTAATTACAATTCGTAATCCCTTAAAGCTCAATACTACTACAAGAAGCAATTTTTGCATCACACCTTATCAAAGATACCTAGCCCTAAGCCCTTTTATACAAGTAATTTTATGCTGCTTTAGGGTTACAACATGTCAGCCATATGTCGGCCATGCATTGGCCATGACCCAATTTTTTTTTTCACGTGTTGGCCATATGTCGGCCATGACCCAAATTTTTTTTAACCCCAAGGAATTTATGAAGTATGTACAGTACTTCTTTGATCAGTCACCACAAACTAACATGATTGACACTAATAGACAATAGAGATTAAAGATACCAACAATTTCCCCCTTTGACATTAATGGAAAAAACACTTTGTCATATCAATACAAAAATGATTAAGTTTTCCCAAAATGAGCTCCCTCACTAAGTCTTATGACTTGTGAAAAATGAATATAAAAATTCATTATAGCCTTTATTCATTACCTATACATGATGCTCCTTCTACATACTCTTCTCCCTTGTATACATTTCCCCCTTCTTTTTGAACACATGATGCCACTGCTACTGGAGTTGAAAGAGTCGAAGTAATCCATATGCTTCAATGAATTCCTTGTGAACTTTGGTAATCATGGCCATTGCATGATTCCATGTGGTCCTTGTTGACTCCAAAATTTGATTCTGTAGTTGTAATCTTGTAGTTAAATCAATCAAACTCTTTGCCACTGATAAGTTATGATATTCTGTAATAATATATTAGGCTATTTTCAGTTCTCTCTGCATTACCTCCAAATGAGGTATCAATATTTCCTAAATTGAGATCAACTTGGATCTCATGGTGTTGCCGGCTGCCTAAAGCTCAACCATTGTATCTTGAGCATTTAGTAGAACATTGTAGTGATCTATGCTAGATCCCACTAACTCTAAGATAACATTGTTGGATGCCTTCATCTCAACCTAAGTCTTATCTACTTGTGCCTAAATATCATATGTAAATCTTGGCACATTTGACAAAATTGTGTACACCTATTGTACCCTTTGTACAATATCCATCATTAACTATGCTTTTTCCTGTAATAGCACCTTATACTCTGCTATAGTTATGAAAACTTTATCCACAACCTTGGTCTCAAATCTTCTTGCTAACCAATCCATCAACTTATCATTGGTTTCAAAATTTTTTGCACTAACTTGATCAATGATATGTACAAGTTCATCAATAATATATGTCTCTTCATCTACATTCAGTATGTCAAGAGCTTCAAAAAAAATATGTTTTACATCTTGCAATTTTTGTTGTTGCTTTAGCTCTCTCCTGAGCTCTTCCTGTCTCTTTTTCTTTTTCAAAATTTTTTGTTGCAAGGTGAGATTTTCTAGATCAAATTGTGGCATCTCAAAATGTTCATCTAGACAAACTTCAATATCTAGTGACATGTCCTTTATTTCTCTTCTCTTCCTTTTCAATGAAGGAGTGTTGTTGTTCGAAAATGCCTCAGGAGTTGGTGAAGGAGTATTACCACTCGGTCTTATGTGTGCATCTATGCTCAAGAAAACAATAGTAGTACTTGATTCAACCTTATTTGATTCTATGTTTACCTCAATTTGAGGTGTTGAAACAATATTATCATTTTTATCATCTTCTTTATCTTCACCATCTTCTTCTTCATTTGTGAGCCTTGACTACTCAGCTTTTAGAGTGTTAGGGGTGTCGACATGTATAGGAGACATGCTATCTTGTGGACTCGGCACACCTGAGGTTTCTCCACTACTATGTTCATCATCAATATTCACAGTTTCTAGATTCTTTGTTGTAAGCCCAAAAATGATTTTCCACAATAATTCACTCTGTTTTGTACAAATTCCTCTTTATTTTGTAAAATCAATAACATTTTGTATTTAGGAACAAATCTTCTCCTAAGTTGTTTCATAAATTTATCCTTTTGTTCTTGAGACAGATTAGGCATAACTTTGACTAGTGTGTCAGTTCTTATCTATTTTTTTGTTACTTCAGCCTACTGTCATTTCCTCTCTAATCTATCAAATAGATCCTTGGGTATACTATTCTCTATTGCACTAGGAGTTAGCCTTTGATTTTCAATCATTTCTACCATAGCTTCCTCCACTTTATTGTTATCATTATTATCTAGTGTATCATATTTCACGTGTTAGAAACTAGTTAAACCTACAGATCTTCTTATGTTGCCACATACCTCTTCAATAATTTTGATATGTCTGATAGGTGGTCCTATGACCAATTTCCTTCTCCTAGTTTGAGGTTCACTTGACTCAATAGCCTCTTCTATTTTCATCTTTATAGACTGCTCAACAATAGCAGTTGCCCTAGTCCTTGGCTTAGTTGGTGGTGGATGTATTGTTGCCTTCTTCTTCTTTGATCTTTAAGCCTTATTGCTCGGTGGCATCAAAACAACTAGGGATTTACCCTTGTCAACTACTTCCTCTTCTCCTTCTCCTTCCTCTTCACCACTGTCATGTTTTTCATCTTCACCAAGACCTTGAGTTAATTGCAATGGTTCTTTACCCTTGCTTAGGGTGTCTAATTTAGCTTCTAGGTCTTTAATCATCTTTTTCCTTTTCTTTTCTTTGGAAGTTGTCTTGAAGCTTACTATATCCTTGCCTTTTCTTCTTCATATCTTCTAAATGGTTTTGCCTTGACCTCTATTTCTTCCTTCAATAATGCATCAATGTCTACACTCACATCATCACTCTTTATTTCATATCCAAAACTTTGTAGCCATGGCTTTATTTCTTGCACAAATGTGTTATCCGCATCAACAAGAAAACAAATTTCATTGTAATACTTTGTGACCAATTCCTCCATAATTTTCATTCTCCTTTTCATTCTCAACTTTAATTCATCAAAATATGTATTCATTTCATTATCAAAATTTGTTAGGAATAAGGGGTCTCAACCTTGGATAAATCCTATTCTTATTATTTGTTTTGTAAATGTATTTTTTGTAAATAATGTAATTAAGTGTGAGTGTACATGTCTGGTTGGCATGTTGATGTGTCACTCCACTTGTATGTGTCGACATCTTGAATTGTGTGTAAGGAGATCATGGTTGAAATGATTTTGATAGATTCCTATGATGCATAAGAGCTATCTCTAGAAGATTTGATGACGGGTGAAGACATGTGACAATTGATCATTGAGTATTGTACACTTGAGTCTCCAACTTACACAAAGTAAGAAAGCATTTTTCATGGCATTGCCCCAAAAAAATTTTGGGGTTCCTATTTTTTTGGGAAAATGATAAAACCCTAATATGGTTGTTCTTTAGAAGTTTCCCTAAAATGGGAAAGCACATGATATAAGCATTTTTAGGGTTACAAATTGGATAGTGAGAAAGTGTGTTGTTGGTATGGTATGTTGCTACTGGATTGGTCTCCTGTGTTGTTGTTCTCTTGAAAGAACTTGCATTGCAAGTGTGTTGTAACCTTCTATGTTGAAGATAATACATTGTGTAGGTTTTGGAGGGGTGGGGTTGTTTTACCGAAAGGTTTTTCCCCACCGACATATCTTTGTGTTTATGTGTTTTCTTTCTCTATCTATTTTTTGTATCCATGGTTGGCTGCAATATTATTGTTTACATAATATCGAATCTAAAATTTTAAATATTTAATAGGAATTTCTACAATACTTTCCTTAAAGGATTATTGTAGGAAGTTGTTTCTGCACCTGAGTTTCCTTACAAAATTGTCTCCCAATTGAGTAATAAACTCATTAATTTGCCTTGCTATTGGTTTTTCTTGATCCCATACATCATTTCTTGTTCTAGGAAAATACTTTTGAGTATAAAAGAATGTATAAACAATTAGGGAACCAAACTTACACATTGAATTCTTTGCCTTTCTTATTGATGGTAGGTTTTCTGCTAGTTGTATTATTTACAACTTGGCAAGATCATACTCATGATCTTTCATCACAACCTTCCATGCTTGGTCCACAACCATACTTGACACACTATTTAATTTGCTAGATTGATAGAATTTGTTAGCAATGACTCTCATTGAAAATTCTATAATTGGATCAGAAATTCTTGTAATGGACAAACCACGCCCATTCCACTCAGCTCCTATATTACCCTCAACTTCTCCTCGGCTCAAGCATCATATGGTTTTCTTCCTATCTAGGGTATGATAGCCAATAACCCTATGCATCATCATCTTTATGATTTCTATTGGTCCATCCTATAGCCAATACTTCATATCATGAATTTTTCTTAAGATGACTTTGATCCATTCTATTCAAAAATTTCTTGGAAATTCTAGGGCTCAAGTTAACCCTTTCCTTGAACAACAATTTTAAACTCATCCTTTAATGTTCCTTCATCAAACAACTTCTCATAAGCTTCTCTAATTTCATAGTCTCCAACTTCTCTGACTTTATACATGTAGGAACTTCTAACATCATGAATCATGATGACTTTAGGTGGTATCAAGGATAACACACTCATTGAGTCTCCTTTAACAACAATTTTTAGAATAGTGTGAAATTTAGGTGGAGGATAGGCATCACTCATCACCAATTGAATTTTACTAACCTTTTGGCTCATTCTAGTAGTCAATGAAGTTGCCATGATTATAACTAGGGTTTGATGTATTTCCTTCTCTGGATGCTTGACACTCAATCAATCTCCTATTCAACCTTTTTAATCAATTCGCTTCTTGAGATATTTGAAAGTTGCTTGAATTCGCTTGATCGCTTGTTCACTTAATCAATTTGAGCTCTTTAAAAATTTGTATGCAAGGTATGAAATAATGTATTTGAAATTTTCTATATACCTTGCCTTTTGATTGATTAGGTTTTCCATAAATGCTTGTGTACTTCGTTGAGTGGAAGCCAACTAACATAACAACTCAGTCTCTTCCATAGCCTTCAGTCTCTATTATAATGCTCGGTCTATGTTGCAACACTCAGTCAACAGATATATAATACTAATACTCAACAACCTTTTACAATCTTTGTTCAGATTACATCTAATATATGCAGATATGAACTTTTGGCACACATTTATTTAAGGAACTGATGTATAATGTGCCATTTAGGCATTCAATTCCAAAGGTACCTCTTTTTCTTAGTTAGAGATGATATGATCACCTTCTCCATTGGATTGGGTGACCTCAGATCCATTAACTCCACTATTTCTATCTTCTAGTTTATTTTTCCATTTTTGGTTCATTTCATTCCTCACTTGTTCAATATCTACTTTGCCTTTTCCTTTATCCTTTATCTAATTGTCTGGATGTACTTGAGTTATGCAATTCTTGCTTTGATGTCCAAACTTGTGATATTTGGAACATGCATTGTTAGGTGCATAATTCTTCTTTCTCTAATTTGACCAATAGGGTTTTGTCTTTGATCTGCATTCAAATGCTTTATGCCCATATTTTTGACAATTGTAGAGTACCCTTCAAATTTAGGTGCAGTAGGTGCATTCCACAATCTTGACCTACACTCATGCATTTGATGCCCTTATTTCTTGCAATAAAAATACTAACTGATAAACTTAGGTTTAGAGTTTTGCATACCATATTTTCTTCAATAGATATTGGAAATATGACCAATTTTTCCATAGTGATAGGAAGTTGGTTTGTCTTTTGGTTTTGTATTTCTCATTTCTCCATTCCTAGATGATTTTGCTTTCTTAGTACATGAATGTCCTAACCCGTTGGAACAACTTGATGACTTCATAAGTTCTTCAAAATATTTCATTGCTTGTTTTGGTTTGTTGAATTTCTCCATAGATTCCTTCTCATTCTTTAGTTCATTCTTTAGTATCTCATAGTGAGATTTTAGGTTGTGAATATCCATATCTTTGTTATGTAGTATCTAATTTGCAATCATTAGTTTATTCATCAGATCCATTTGTGTATTTGTGAGCTTCTACACATTTGATAATCTTTCTTCTAGTCTGTTGGCCATTACCCTCTTGTCATCTTCTACCATTGTTTTGTCTTCTTCAACTTTCTTTCTTTCTTCAGTCACTTTACACTATCTCACTGATTAGATTTCATGTTCTCTCTTTAGTGCTCTTATCTCTTCATTGAGGAGTTTGTTCTTTTGTAGTAGTTTAGTAGATGCTTTGTCATTAGGATTAATTAGGTCAAATAATCCTTTAGTTTCAACATCTTCATAAGAGAATTACTTTATTTGTATGGAAATTTCCTTTCTCCTTTTTAGGGAATCCTTCAGATCTTATCTTTCTTGTTCTAACTTCTGCAATGTGAGTTGGATGTTGATCACCTAACTATTAATAGTCTTATCTAGTTTGGAAGCCTCCATCTTCCAAGACCTAATCTCCAAGCCTTTAAGCTTCCTTTAGAGAACCAATGCTCTAACACCAATTGTTGATTTATGTAGGAGTAAACTAGATACTGAGAAAGGGGGGGGGGGGTGTTAGGATCTATAACAATTTATTAATTTTCTCCAATTCATCCACATCCAATAATAACTCATGCATGTAATACCATAAATGTAAACTTGTTGTAACATGTAAATCAATTCAATCACATGCATGAAAGCAATAACACATAACACAATATTTGTTACCCAGAAACCCTCCAAGGTGAAGGTAAAGTTGGGGTGGGGATGACACCCACAAATCTTTACTATTGTAGTAATAAAGTTAACTAGTTAAGGTTACAATGTTTGACCATAATATATGATCTACTCTATGAGGACTCTATCTTGTTAAAGACTTAATTAACTATTAGGTTTCACTCGGTTAGAGGATTTTACACTTACAAATAAGTAAGAAATCTATTAAGAGATTTACAAAGATTTGTTAAGACCACTCTATTAAGAGATTTACCTTGATTCAAATCTATTAAAACTGACTCAATACCTGACTTTTAGTTTTCTCTGCAAGTTGATTTTGAATCTTCTCCTTGCTAACTGATCCTCTCCTCTGATTTGATACTCTCATCTTTCCCTTCCACTTGTTCTGTTATATGATAACAATAACCCTTGAATGACTTTTGATCTCCTTCTTTGTTCTTCACATGCACACATATGACCACTTTCTTAGCTCTCACATTCTCTTAATCTAGGTTAAGATCATTGCTTCATAAAGATTCCAAGAAGAGTCTTCTAGATGTTTCCATGTTTTGCCTCTTTAACCTGATCATTGAACATACACATGGGGATATGTGATCCACGCCATGTAAATATTTTGTAACAACCTCAATAAGTATTAAATGTTCTATAACAATCTCTTCAAAAATTAAATATACCTTCCAAAAAGGCTTGATAATCATTTTGCCTAAAACTTTGTTCCATTCTCAACTTTTATATAAACCCTACATTGCTCGGCCTCTACTATTACTGGTGCTCAATATTTGTTGTTGCTTGGCCTTTATTAACTTCATGATGCTCGATATATATACTATGTTTGACACATACTATATCACTCTATACTTATATACTTGGAACTATACTTGGTTGCTAATAACTTGCTCGATTGTTGAATGAGCTCGATCCATATACCATACTTGACTTCTATATAATTGCTCAGTACATACTAGCTTATGTACATGACTTGACCTATGTAGAGTAGCTCGGTCGCAGTGATGACCGTTTGACTCTGCCTTGTAAATGACTGAGTGATTGATACTAATAGACAACAAAGATTAGAGATACCAACAAGATCAAAGAATGAGCAGTTGGGTTCTGTAGTATGTTGACCCAATGTTATGCCATGAGAGGACTACATACTGACTTTCCAAATGTCTAGGGAGTGTAAATGATAAAAAGAACATTGATGGGGAAGATAT
Source organism: Cupressus sempervirens (assembly GCA_028749045.1). Taxonomy (NCBI): domain Eukaryota; kingdom Viridiplantae; phylum Streptophyta; class Pinopsida; order Cupressales; family Cupressaceae; genus Cupressus; species Cupressus sempervirens. The sequence goes on along the minus strand of CM053786.1, from coordinate 674,483,482 downwards.
TTAAACATACAGATAAAGCAATAACAATAAAATTTGATGCTTCACTTCTTCTACTACAACTCATCCAATTGTAGTGATTTCTTGTAGCCTTAAACAACTGTTTCTAAATGATGGGGGAATGTGAGGCTAATAGTGTAGAAAGATGGGAAATGTGTTTCCATAAACATACACATTATAATTTTTGTGTGAGACAATTGATTGTGCATGAGACAATAAATGCATCTATTTTGGAGTGTTCGCTCCATAGGAGAAGCCTATCAACTTAAATATTATGTATGAAGAAATAAAATGACAAATGGTATTTGTTGTTCAATGCATTGATTGATCATCATAGTGAGATTGGAAAAGCAATTACAATTTTTTTTTAGCACTTATAATGGTGTGGAAGAGGTAAAAAAACTTTGTCCTGTTCTGGTAATAAAATTTTGAGTGCACTATTTAAAAAAATCTTTTTATATTATATTTTTCCTTAAATATTTTTTGTAGTCATAAACCATATCAAAATAACATGTGAATATCAAACCATTTTCAAATGGTTTAAAACAATGTTTAGAGAAAAGGTCACAAACAAAGAGCAAGATCAATTTTGTTGGCTATTAGAGAGCATAGGGCAAGCGAAACCAAGACAAGAATATTGGAAGGTCTTGTTGACACACAAATAAACAAAACACCAAAAGAAAGAGAACATTTTGATAATGCAATGCATTTATTTGCAACCGACGACTCAATCAAGGTACATAATATAAGTATGTTAAAACTATTGAATTTCCCAATAGCACTAAGCACGACAATAGGTACACATAGTACAATAAAGAAATTAATGAGCGATGATCAATTTATAAAACACATCCTACTTTGCAAGGCCAATGTACTGACAATAAACATATGGACAAAATCATGTCTTGTAAATAATGTTCTTGGTGAAATAATTGAGATTTTTTATGGCCCTTGTGCTAGGGCACCCAACTTCCCAATGTATGTTATAGTAAAAATTAAAAATCACTGTGGGCCACTATGGGATAAAGATGACCCTAAAGTTGTGCTAATCATTCCTTTGTCGCTAGGTAATAGATGACAAATATAACAAACAATGACATGCCCCATAACCATACACAAGGCTTGAAAGAAACCATCAACATTGGCAAGATAGAGATACTGTGATTGACATTTATGACCATGTCAAGAGTAAAGTCACTAAACAACATTCACATACAACTGATGTTTTCTTTTGAGAGATACTCAAAGATACATGTAACAATACATATGCAATGTTAAGAAAAAGAGAAGAGGGTCAATTGCAAAAGTTTTCTCTATGACAAGTCAAAGTTTGCAAATTCATAAAACTATCTACTCTGCATACTTGTCGATGTGAAGTATGACATATCATACCACAGGTGCAGAGTTGTTGTCCCCCACATGTACTTGATAATATAAATTGTAAACTTCAACGATAAAAAATAAAGATCTTGACTCCTACTTGTAATGATTTTGAAATGGTTTAATAGAATACCCATAGTACAAAGGATGCTCATGAATATAATTAAGTCAATATTTCTATCTTATAGGGTTTGTTGATGTTAGGATCTCCATTACGATGCTTGTGACAAGTAATTTTTGAATTAAAATCACGAGAGAGTACTAAGGAATTTGTTGTGTTTGCGAAATATTGAGAGACTTTTAAATTTTATAGTTAAAAGATGCAACTTAAAATCAAACTCTTGACAAAGCATGAAATATATAAGCTAAAATAAAATATAAAAAATAATGATAAAATCATAACCATATAGATATATAAATTCAATAAAAAAGACATATAATCACAATCAAAAGGAGTACTCATAGAAATTATAGGTTCATTAAGTCTTTTATGAGAAAATAAATAACTGTAATATACAAGATTATGTAAAATATCTACAAATTATATTTAATAAGTTGTAAATAATCATTTAATTTAAATACTTATTAATATTACAAATAAATAAAACTAAACAATGTAATTTTTAGAACATAGTAATTATTGAATAATAGATGTGACAATCTATTAAAATGTTAAAATTGTCAATTTACTAATAAATGACATGGACCACTAGTGTAAGATTAGTAGTATTATAATTCAGCCGAGAGGCTTACAATCTTCAATGTAAATATTTTTCATTTTGAAAAAAAATTGACGTTCATTTACATGTCAGAAAAATAAAATAGAAATAGATTAAATATAATTATAATTAAAATCATGAAAATTACAGAGAGGAAATGGAAGTAAAAATGAGGCAGATCAAGAGTCTAGAATCATTTTCTCACACCTCTTAGACTCAATAAATATGCGATGGCACCTCGAGAGGGATATCTCTCGGCTTATTTTATATATATGTAAAATATATATAAGCTAGTTATAAACTCAATTTTATAAATTTTAATTAAACAAAAATTAGAGCATCCATCAAGTCAAATTGATTCGACACCTTAGCCCAATATTTTTTTTCAAATTCTAATTTGTCGTGCGGTGATTCCCTAATAACAGCATTGAAGATGCCCATTTAACCATAAAATTTAAAATGCCGTTGTAATAAAGTACGACGGAATACGACGCATGAATCTATGGAGAAAGTTGCGCCACTTTATGCAATTATTGCGGGATATTCGTTGTCCGGACACCCGCTGAAATATCTAAGATTCCAATTTGAAAATCGCCTAAATCATTTTCAACCCAATTAAACTCATGGGTGGGCCGAACGGTATGTTTTTCATTGTACAATATAATTTAAAATAATAGAGGAAAATCTTTATCTAGTAATATTATAGGATTTCTAGAATTTATTTGAAATGAGTGAATTTATGTCTGGATTCAATTGTGTAAGTTTTTTTAACATCAACATAGTGTAAGTTTTTTTAACATCGACATATCACATTCCTGATCTAATTTAATAATTTTTTTATAGCATTAATGTTTCAGATCACATTCAGTGATAGTGATACGAATGTGATCTAATTTTCTAAATTTTTTATAGCATTAATGTTTCCGATCACATTCAGTGATAGTGATGTGATCTGAGAGTAGAAAATTAGATCCTAAGATGCTAATAAAAACTTGCACAATCCAATCCAGAAATAAATGCATGCAAATCTTTATGTCAGCTTACAGATTTGTACATTAAATTATGTATTAGATGGAAGATTTATTTTAAAGATATTCTTAAAATTTATAAATAATATAATATAATCTATGATTTAAACTACCATCTCTGATCTATCGTCAGAATATAAAAGAGTAACAGAAAATATAGTATATAATTTTTTAGATATATATTTAATGTATACAAGTTTTAAAATAAAATAAGAATAATGATATTTCTAAGTTCCATTCGGGCAACCAGTAATTCTTTTCCCATTAACATTTCATTTCAAATCTGATCCATCAGATTGATAAAATAAGATAGACCGGAGAGGGTCGACCATCAAATGGTATTGGGAGAAAAAGTCAAGCACTAAATGCCTCGGAAAACTCGATAAGAAGGAATAATTTTGTCTGTCAACTTCTTATTATTATTATTTATGAAAAATTCCCTTGCCACGATGAGCTTTGTAGCGCATAAATTTTTTCGAACAAGGGCAAGTATCGGAGAAAAACAGGGAAGGAAATGGAAGAGTCAAGGAAAGAAATCGTATGCGTTATAGGAGCGGGAGGGTTTTTAGGGTCATGGATCGTAAACATACTTCTCCAGCGCGGTTATAGTGTGCGGGGCACCGTGCGAGACGTCGGTGCGTATGGCTCTTTTAATAAATTTTTTGTGAACTTTTGATTGACTAGAGTCTCGAGTTCTAATCTCCTTGGGAATGAGTATGTGGCAGCTGCATACGCATAATGATCTGAAAATGTCGCAGCGCTTTGAATTTATTCGCTGGCAGTTTAGGTTGATTCGTGTTAATTTTCCCTTTTTCTTTGATTTGGAAACTTTTGGTTGGTGTTCAATTGAAGATCGGATAAATTTTACACGCGTCATGGTTTTTCAGTTTAAATGAAAGAAAGCTGGTGTCTTTTAAGGGAGTTATTTAAAAGTTGTAATCTGAGGATGTTGTAGGAATTGCTGTGATAACTCCAGAAATGCGTACGATTTGTTGCTTTTCACATAAATATGCAGACGAATTCCAGAATGATTGCAGATTTATACGGAAATCGTCATGTAGATTAATATCTCAGGTATAAGAAAATTGTTTTTTAGTTATCCTTCATAGTCTGCATAAATATGTAGAAACATAGGAGACTAGCGGTATATTTAGCTCAAGTTCGTGATGACTGGCATGGATTTTCAATTTTTAAGGATATCAAAATAGCTGTAAAGGAAAAGATAAACTGTTCTTTTAAATGAAGAATATCTTCATGGAAAAGTTTGACAGAAAATTAAGCTTAAAAATGATGAATAGCAGATTGAGAATGTTGGATTCCGTTCATGCGGTCAAGATGCATTTTGATTTACCTGGCCATATTTGCCTAGTAACTGTTTAAATAGAATAATTAAATTATGGGAAGTTGACTTTATTACTTGTTTGCCCTTGATGCCTGAGGATTGCTGGACGACTAAAATTGAATGATTCAATTTTGATCATTTTCGAATTTAAGAGTTAATTTTTCTATTCTGCCCGAAAGGAAAACAATGACCATAGTTATGAAACTTTATGTAGTTTGGTCTTGACTGGTTAAGATCCATATTCCACTAGCTTGGACTTTGTTGAAATCTAGTTCCAAAAGACAAGACTGTTCCGAATTGGGTTTTTGATCTCTAAAGAAGGGTTTTTTTATCTGGATTCAATCAAATCTAGTCGGTCTATTTCAATTCATTTTGTGGTCTTCTGTTATGTAGGTTCCAGTATTTTAAGACCAACTTGAAAAGTCTTACAACTATTATAACGAATTTGTTTGATTAATTATATGATAACATTTCCATTTTAGGAAGAAGCCTTGAGCACACAAGACTAGTGAGTTTCATTGATTCTGAAACTTCTAACATATTTCTTCATCAACAAGTCATCTTTGGTGCTGAAGATGCTTATGCTTATGCTTAGAGAGATTTCAGCTCTACCTTCTGGGATGGTTTACACTCGTCTAGCAAAACTTGAAGCTCCTTAAGGAATACATACAAATGCAACGAAATTGGAGGAAAATCATAGTAGAGATTACAAAGACTCCAACAACTGCTTGCAAAGTAGCTCTTCTATCGCAAAACTAATTGACTCTCGTGCTCTGCATAGGTTAATAGTGGCACCTAAGACTTGAATATTATTTTTCCCCTTACGAGAAAATACTTATAATGTTGGCCTATTTATATCGGCTAGAAGAGTCAAGACTTTGAATTTTGATACAATACAACAAAAAGGAAATTTGAATGTTGAATTGAACGGTCAGAAGAGGGGTTCAGGAACCGATAGCCCTAAATGAAATAGTGTTAGGGATGGCTAATAACAAGTGGGAGGAGGAAATATTTCTACATGAATTCCACTGACACCATGCAATTTAATGGCCGAGTAAGGATATATAAAACATAGCTATGTACTATCCAAACATAGTTATGTACTATCAAATTGGAGTATAGAAAATCAGAATGCAATGGGATAGTTGCAGCTAAACATCCTTACCCTGCATAGAAGAATGCCAATTTGAAATTGTAAATTTAGTTGACAAGGATAATCCTAAAAACTAATAACCATATTTCATTCTAAGGTTAATAGTATGATGAACACTAAAGAACCTTACTGATTAACACAACTAACAAATTTAACTGTTTTCGGATGGCATTTGAAACATTAAGAAAGAGGGTTTGAAACTTAATTTCATGCTCAAAAAATGAAAGATATAGAAAAACAAATGTCTATTTTCATCTTCGCCTTGGTTAAATCCAAGTGTTATGAAGCAAGTTAAATACATGGACCAGAATTACTATACATTAATTTGCTTCTCTAGAATTCTTCAATAAAGATATATTGATTGAGTTTCATAATTTTTATGTCTTACAATGTAGAGAATTTGATAGCGTTTTACAAAGGAATCAAGTGTTTTGGTGAGATTTTCTGCTCACTAACGCATAGCCAGATTTCGTATAAAATATCCAATGTCAAGTATGAAAGTAGTTCTGCAAATTTAGGTTCACTGCTATCCTGTACTTTTTACCATTTGACTTCCATTTTACATCTTTAATCTATTCAGGACCCTTTCATTTGAGTATGAGAAGTGGAAGGCCTGCCCAGCATGATCTTCTCCACATCTTGTCATCATGTATTAGAGAACTAGAAAACATGAACTAATACTTGAAGGAATACTTCTGATCCACTTCTAGACTTATTTCCCAAACATGCTTAAGGTAAAAAATTCTAATGAGATAATAAATGTTAATGCAATTCTGTGTTTAGGCTTGCTTAAGGTACACATAAATAATGTCTGGAATTATAGGCAAAACTGTAAACCTATTCTAATCTGTGATATGCTCTTACATAAGCTCCATATAAAATATTGAGATTTTCTTATGCACAAGCATAGCTACAAGCCTAGCATCATACATTATCATGCCAAGACCTGCATCCAATGGTGAAGTTGAAGGCTAGGAACTGAGTTCCTTTATGTAAACTTAAGAGAAGCGTAACTGACACTCTATTTTTATGCTGGGTGGGGATCATCACTAAGATAGGATAATCTTCTTGATGTTCATTAGGATAGGATACAAATTGGTGCCAATGAATTATTAAATTCACAAATTACAATTCACTCAAGTTTCATCCTTAAGTTATGTATGTCATCTGCTGAGGTGGGATAAACTAATTGAGTATCACTGATATTCTACATTTTATGGTCTATAATCATTGAATTATGTGTGCTAGATATCCAACTGGGTCCAAGCAGCAACAGTTTTTTGCTGATGCCAGAAAGAGAATCTAACTAATCCAAGTTTTCTACTTTTAGTTAGCTTGAAGCATCCAACTAGCATGGCTCTTATACTTATCAAAGAAAAGAGTGATCCAACTACTATGAATATGCTTCTTGCAGGTAGCATCCGTCATTTGTTTCGTGAATGAGTGCATACCAATAAAGTTTCAGTCAACCAAAAGTGCAAATTACATGAAAGGTCACAGCTAACTGATATCAAGCCAAATAAAGTGAGCAGGGTTATCACCACATTTGAAGAAGTAAAATGATCTTTAAAATACCTAAGTGAAAAAGTGATGCAGGCAAGGGATGAATAACTAGGCCAAAGGCACACCCAGCTATCCAAACCACCCTACAAGAGTTAACACAACGGAAGCAAACACGAGGAACAACACCAAGGAAAGAGAGAACAAGTATATATTTATTGATTCATCAAATATTCAGCATACATGCCCAGCTGTAAGGCCTTCTGGGTTACGGCCAATTACAAATATACAACTTCCAGATCTCCAAATCAGCTTTTTAAATCCACATATCTCTTTTCTTTTGAACTCTCCCACCAAAATTCTGCCCTAACCCTAAACCTAAACACCCTACTTATATTTGCCAAAATGGCTTACGGATAATTCTAGAACATAGAGAAACCACAAGTCGGCCCTCATGAAATATAATTAACTATACCAAAATTAAATGTGAGCAAAGTCATCCAAATTGGAACTAGGCAGAATGAACTAATGTGTAGGATTACAAAGAAACCCAGGATGCTCTTGCATCAGACAACCAGGGTTGGGAAAAAAATGATTCTCCTGAATCATGCAAGTGTCACACCCTGAGCTGAATCCAACTCAGACTGAGAAATCCATGTAGCATCTTCAACTGGTCTATTCTTCCACTTCACCAAATATTCATAGTAATCTTTTCCTCCTGTGCTCTTGCCAACTCTTTGATCCAATATCTGTTCAACCTCTTTGATTTGCTTCTTAGGATAATCATCAGGTACAACAATTTCATCCTCTGACTCATGATACTTATATAAATCAGCAATATTGAATATAGGAGATATATCCATGTCATCAGGTAACTCAACTTCATAAGCATTACCACTATCAAACTTCTTCAAGATCTTACAAGGTCCAAATTTTTTCATCTTCAGCTTACTGTATGTTCTAGCTGGGAATCTTCCTTTCTTTAGATGAACCATTACCTCATCACCAACCTGAAAATCATGGTGTCTTCTAGACTGATCAGCATTCGCTTTATACTTTTGATTACTTTGTTCCAATCTCAACTTCACTTCCTTATGCAAAGACTCCATAAAATCAGCAAATTCTTCTCTTGCAGCGCTTCTCTTTTCTTCACCAACAACATCTCTTAAATTTGATATGCCTCTAGGATGCATTCCAGTAATAATCTCAAAAGGTGTCTTCCTTGTACTCCTATTCACAGAATTGTTATATGCAAATTCAGCTTGTGCCAATACCATCTCTCAATTACTTGGCTTATTCCCAACCAAACATCTTAGCAAATTACCCAAGCTTCTATTCACAACCTCTGTCTGTCCATCTGTTTGTGGATGGAATGTAGAACTAAACTTCAACTCAGTACCCATCTTTTTCCACAAAGTCTTCCAAAAATATCCAACAAACTTACTGTCTCTGTTAGAAATAATACTTCTTGGTAATCCATGCAATCTCACAATTTCTTTAAAAAAAAGTTTAGCAACATGCTCAGCATCTGATGTCTTCTTACATGGTATAAAATGAGCCATTTTAGAAAATCTATCCACTACCACAAATATGGAATCATACCCTTTCATTGTCTTAGGCAATCCAAGAACAAAATCCATACTAATGTCAGTCCAAGGTTTCTCAGGAACAGTAATAAGTGTATACGAATCAGTATTTTGACTCACTCCTTTTGCAACTTGACAATCTCTGCAACTCTTTACAAATTTTTGAACATCCTTATACATTTGTGGCCAATAATATTTTTCTTTCAGCAAACCCAATGTCTTATCAATTCCAAAATGTCCAGCTAATCCACCACTATGCTTTTCTTTAATTAGATTCAACCTCATAGAACTTCTAGGAATACACAACTGAATGCCTTCTTGAATGAAATACTCATCATACTTATGTGATCTATCAGATTTGGTGCTCTGCACTCTCTCCATGCTTCAAAAAAATCAGAATCAGCATCATATAACTCTTTCATCTCATCAAAACCAAGAACTTCAACCTTCATTTCAGTCAACAAAGAACGTCTTCTACTTAATGCATCAGCAACTTTGTTAGTAACTCCACTCTTATGCTTAATCAAAAATGTAAAACTCTACAAATATTCAACTCACTTCATATGTCTTTGATTCAATTTATGTTGACTTCCCAAGTATTGTAAAGCTTTATGATCAGTATACAACACAAACTCCTTAGGGATCAAGTAATGTCTCCACTTCTTCAATGCTTGAACAATAGCATAAAACTCTTGATCATACACAGAATATTTCCTTCTAGCATCATTCAACTTTTCACTAAAGAAAGTAACATGCTTACCTTCTTGACTTAATACAGTTCCTATTGCATTACCACTTGCATCACATTCAACTTGAAATACTTTGTTGAAATTAGGCAAAGCCAATACCGTTAATTCTGCAACCTTTTGTTTCACAGTCTCAAAACTCTTATCAGCTCCATGTGTCCACTTGAATTCCTTTTTATCTCCCCTCATTGTCTCAGTCATAGCATTGCAAACAGCACTGAAATTCTTTATAAACTTTCTATAAAAACTAGCTAAACCATGAAATGATCTTACCTCACTCACATTCTCAGGTGTAGGCCATTCCAAAATTGCTTTAACCTTCTCAGGATCCATTTTCAAACCATCAGCTGAAATCACAAATCCCAGATACACAATCTCCTCTTGCATAAAAGAACACTTTTTCAGATTAATCAGCAACTTTTCCTCTTTCAACCCCTGCAATATTTGTCTAATATGCTCTAGATGTTCTTCCTTAGTCTTACTGAATATCAGAATATCATCCAAATAAACAATCACAAACTTACCCAAAAATCTTTTTAGAACTTCATTCATTAACCTCATGGAAGTACTAGGTGCATTAGTCAAACCAAAAGGCATAACCAACCATTCATACAAACCATCTTTTGTCTTGAAAGCAGTCTTCCATTCATCACCTTCTCTGATTCTGATCTGATGATAGCCACTCTTCAAATCAATCTTGGTAAAATACTTTGCTCCACTTAAACAATCCATTATGTCATCCATCCTTGGTATAGGAAACTTATATTTCACTGTTATCTTGTTAATGGCTCTGGAATCAGTACACATTCTCCATTCTCTATTCTTTTTAGGTGCTAATACAGCAGGTACAGCACATGGACTCAAGCTTTCTCTGATCAAACCTTTCTGCAACAACTCATGCACTTGTCTGCTAAGTTCTTCATTTTCTGTCGGTGTCAATCTATATGGTGCTTTTTTTGGCAAACTTGCTCCAGGAATCAAATCCATACAATGACTTATACTTCTTACTGGAGGTAATCCATCAGGAAGATCATCAGCAATAATGTCTTTATATTCATTGAGAAATTTTGCAATTTCTTCTGGCACTTGGTCAATACTACCATCTATCACTCGATCACCACTATCTGGCACTCGGTTAGCATTATTCTCTTGCACTTGGCCTTCATTGGAAAAACTTGGTTTTCTTGAAATTATGGCAAAACAAACTTGATTCTTCTTCACTTCCTTTTCAAATTGTTTCCCATTAACCATACAAATCTTTACAGTAGTACAATTAACCTCATTTGGAACTTCAATCAAAGGCAACAATGTTTGTTTCTTCCCATTCACCCAAAGAGTATATTGATTCAATCTTCCATCATGTACAACATGTTTATCATATTGCCAAGGTCTACCCAACTAAATATGACAACAATCCATGGGCATAATATCACACAAAACTTCATCAACATAATGTCCAATTTTAAATTTCACAAGGCATTGCTCACTTACCAATATCATATGCTCATCTTTGATCCATGAAACATGATAAGGTTTGGGATGTTTCAGCTTCTCTAACTGCAACTTGGTAACCAGCTCTTCTGATGCCAGATTTGTAGAACTCCCACTGTCAATGATCACTTTGCAGCATTTTCCAGCCATCTTACATCTTGTCTTGAAAAGACTTCTCCTTGAAACAGGTTCCTCATCACTTCTTTTATTACATAAGGTTCTTCTCACCATCAGATTTTCTCCAACTTCAGGTCCACTTGAACTTTCAATGTCTTCTTGAATCACAGCATGTCTATTATTCTGTCCACTTTCAGAGGATCTACATTCAAAAGATCTATGCCCTTCTTTGCCACATCTAAAACAATTACCATGAAATCCACTTCTAGAATAGGAATTACCTCTTCTTCGGTAAGAATTAGTGCATCCTTGGTAAGAATTACCACCTTTCCATTCGGTCTTGCCTTTATCATCACTTTTCCATTTAGATTTGCCTTTATCTTGCATAGAATTGTCAGATTTACTACTTTCTCCATAAGATCTACCTCTGCCTCTTTGGAATCTACCACCTCTACCTCTTTGTCTTTGTCATGCTTCTTTGTCAAGATCTCCTCCGCCTTCAAGGCATACTGGTATGCTTCTTCCACACTTTACAACTTCACAAAACTTATCTCATCTTGAATTCTAGATCTCAATCCATTAATATACCTTGCAATTTTCTTAACATCATCATCCACATGTCCAGATCTGATGTCCAATCTATAGAATTCCTCGGTATATTCTTTCACAGTCATGTCCCTTTGTTTCAAATTTTGCATCTTTCTCAATAAGCTAACTTGGTAATCAGCAGGAAGGAATTTGTTCTTTACCTTGTTCACCATCTTTGGCCAAGTTCTTATCTTCTCCTTTCCTCTCCTTTGTCTATCAGTTTGCAAGTGCTCCCACCATAATGATGCATGACCTTTTAGCCTAGTGACTGCAATCTTCACCTTTCTGTTATCAGGAGTGTTTTTATACTCAAAGAACTTTTCCATATCAGAGATCCAATCCATCATAGTATTTGTATCCAATTTCCCATCATAAGGAACAACTTCTACAGCTGGCTTTGAATTTTCCCTAGACAATAATCACAACAATCTTTCCTCATCTCGATCTTCTTCAGGTTCTGGATTATGGTTTGGTGCTGCTGCTTCATCATCACTTACATCTTCAAGATGCGCTCCTCTCCTCTGGGCTATCTCCACAGCATCTAATCTGGCTGCAATTTGTCTTAACTAATCCAATATAGCGTTATCAACATTATTTCCTCTACCACGAACCATCTTTACAAATCAGGTTCCTGCAAGATCGTAAGCCTCTGCAAGTTATAGGTCAAATCCACAGATCTGCCACCCTACAACCAGATCCAAATCAGGGTTCTACACGATCCAATCTCCATAAGGATGAACTTCAGGCTCTGATACCAACTGATGCAGGCAAGGGATGAATAACTAGGCCAAAGGCACACCCAGCTATCCAAACCACCCTACAAGAGTTAACACAACGGAAGCAAACACGAGAAACAACACCAAGGAAAGAGAGAACAAGTATATATTTATTGATTCATCAAATATTCAGCATACATGCCTAGTTGTAAGGCCTTCTGGGTTACGGCCAATTACAAATGTACAACTTCCAGATCTCCAAATCAGCTTTTTAAATCCACATATCTCTTTTCTTTTGAACTCTCCCACCAAAAATCTGCCCTAACCCTAAACCTAAACACCCTACTTGCCAAAATGGCTTACGGATAATTCTAGAACATAGAGAAACCACAAGTCGGCCCTCATGAAATATAATTAACTATACCAAAATTAAATGTGAGCAAAGTCGGCCAAATTGAAACTAGGCAGAATGATCTAATGTGCAGGATTACAAAGAAACCCAGGATGCTCCTCCATCAAAAAGCAATAGAGTTGTTGTGATTTTGTAATTCACCAATAAAACCATATTCTGTGGAAATTGAATATTGCTAGAGCCATTCAGTACTGTATATTCTGGTCAAAACTATTCCAATAAGTTAAGATATGGTAGATATCTTCTTCCTCTTGGTGATTGCATAAGAAGACAACAGTCAAAGTAGTCAATATTCAGCGCTATGTTAATGTAATAACTGGAAAACTCAAGCAAGTGTCTTGGAGAACTTCAGGCCATTAAGTGGAAGGAAAGTGAAGATATTTGACTAAAGTCTCTATGAATTTGATTTGTTGATGCCTTTACAATTAATAATTGTGAAAATAGTTGTGAATATAATGTCTCAAATCATCCTCTGGATGAATGTAATCATCCTCTGGATTAATCTAATCACAGCTGTATCTCTCGGATGATTATAATTATAAATCCACTTATGTCGCAGGCATTGTTAATAATCATTGTTATACATCATTGAATATTCTTATCTTTTCCTATTAAGAGTTAGCTCTTTTTTGGTTATCAGCCAGATTTTTTTGTTGTATTGCAATTAGTAATTTCTATGTAGATTCAAAATGCTTAAAGATAGTCAACTATCTTCAAGTGCTAGTGTTTTCAATGGATATTTATGTAGACAAAATGTATACTGATATCCAATTTGGACTATTGATGTTCTATATTTGGATGCACAACCAAAATGATCATATTGTTGACAAGATAGGAGCTAAAAGCAAGGCATCCCTATGTTCATGTTGAAGTGAATTTAAGGTCCTCAACATATTGCTTGAAAGGCATGTAGACATTGGAACAAAATTATGAATTTTTATCAGGTATAGGAAGTGTGTTGACAGCTCTCAGGCTTGTGTCCCTGGTCCCATTGACATGGGGATGGCCGGGTACATCTCCTGGTCATCCTTTCTCCTTTTGAACAATGCATCTTCAAAGATTGGGGAAACAACACGACTGCATACTGTTGTAAAGTGAAATCAATGAATCCATTTGTAATAAATGTATGTTGTAATTTTAATTTCATTTGTGATTTTGTATCCTTTTGTCCTTTTATCTTAAATTGATCAATGGAATCAGATAAGCTTCAACCAATGAACATATCACATCGAATATTGAATTCCATACATTTTACCCATATGTAAACTTGAATTTTGATGTCATGTATGTTGTATGTTGATATGTATATTCCACTATCCTTTGTTGTCTCCATCCGCAAAATGCTATGGAACATAGCTTTTTTACGTGTGTGAGTTTTTGTGTGTGCGTTTGTTTGTATCTGTGTGTATGCTTGTCTATGAGTGTGTGAGCATGCATGCATGTATTTGTGTTTGTGTTTTTTTTTGTGGGTGTGTGTGTGTATTTGCCAGTGTTTGCATGTCTGTATTATATTTTTTGTCTATGCATGTGTGGCGGAAACAATCTACATTATTTGTGGAATTTTTCCTTGTATGGGTGACAACATGGACTATAGAGCATAACTTTTTGTCGGAAAAGACAATATATAGTATATCTGTGGACCTTTTCCTTGTTTGTGTGTGGATATGTATATTCCAATGTCTTTGTTGTCCACATCCATAATTATTGTGAGTGTGTGTTTTGGTGAAGAATGTAATAACCCCTGCTTGGTCTGATCAGAAAATTTAAATTTGGACTAATGGAATTTTGTCAAACAATTGGCATATAATCCTTGTATTAAGCTATGATGCCACTGAAATATTCCGACTCTAATCATGCAACCAATATTACTAAGGAAGTTTTATATAATGTCGAGATCACTTACAATAACAGTGCTTAAAAACAATGATATCAGATTTAATATTATGTACGGGTTACTGTTTGAAAGCAAAGCAAAGAGAATAGAACAAGATCACATAGCATTACACATTATTCGAAGCATTTAAATAAAGTCTTTCAACCCCAAACAATAAAATTATGGAACCTGGAGTATATATTTCCGGACTTGTGATCTGTTCTTTCCACTGTGGTGACCCGATTGGGGAATGTCCTTGACTTGGTAATGCCTGCTGATAGAACTATGAAACCGTCTGCAACTGCTACTACTTCCAATGCAACTTGGGATGACCGGCAGCAGCTCACTTTCCAAATACGAGTAATAGACACTTCACAAATTCTTTAAAGATGAATCTCCAAGAAAGTAGCTGGGGCTACGTCCAGCTCTTCCACTTTGCTATTAAGGGTTTGTGTCCTTAAAACAATCAGTCACATTAAAGCAACGAATTCTCATAACAGTATGTTAATATCTTTTCATGGTGATAATCCCAAAGCAGATGCTTTCCTTAATAACCTCAAAGTGAGGGAAGATGCGAATAACTAAGCAATGTGGGATTAAAGGCCTATTTTGTCCTTCAGTCACTTAAGTCACTTTATAACTTTATAATAGTATTAAAATATTTAAATAAATCACTTAAGTCACTTAAACTTTAATATCTCTTGAAATACTTGTCTGATTGCCATGCCGTCTGAAATAGGAATCTCTCCTCATAATTCCCCATGTGGCCAAATACACTTTCTAAAAATAGAAAGGGTCCATCTCTATTACTCCTGACTTACTATACATAGTATGTATGGCAAATGTAGTCCAAATGATATCGAACGAAGGCCAAATCCATAAATCTCTGAATGTTGGAGATGAATCAATCCTCAGAAGACCCTCTAACCATCCTCATTAGCCTACGAGGATCCAATATTAGGCTAATCCCTGAAATTTTGATGTTGGCAACAAATGGGGACATTACAAAGACAGTATATGATACTTGTGAACCTTTTTCTTTCATGTGTGCAACCATAGAGCATATATTGTTATTGGGGAAGGCAATGTACGATATTTCTAGACTTTTCCTTTTTTGTGTATTTTGTGCTTGTGTTTGTGGTGAGGTGAAGAAAACAATTGATATTTATGGACCTCTTCCTTGTATGACACCATGGAATAAAGCTACAAAGCTTTTTATCAGCAAAGAAAATATATGATATCTGAGGACCTTTTTGCTGTCTGTGCGTGTGCGCGCGCGCATGTGTTGTTGAAGACAATACATGATATTTGTAGATCTTTTCTTGTTTGTTTGTGAGTGCTTTTTGGTGGAGACAATAAATCATTTATGTGGGCTTCCTTTTGTCTGTGACACTATGAAACATAGATTTATATTATTACTGTGGACTTATTCCTTTTGTGTGTGTGTGTGTGTTTGCATATGTATATTCTCACTTTCATTTAGATTATTGAAATATCCTTGCTAGTAGATTCAATCCAAAGGCTTGTAATTACATAACTTAAATCAAACTAAAGACTTAATACAACAAATTACTTGTTCAGATGATCTTGATTTTGAACATCTTATTTATGCAAAGTACTTAATGTAGACAACCAAAATAAGACTTAATAAGAGCCAGTATTACTGACAAAATTAAGCTAGTATAGGACAATACTTGAATGAATACTTCTAGTTCAGAACTTCTTTATAATGTTTGCTGGGAAATGTAACTATAATCCCAACTCAGTCGGTTACCTGGGGACAATCAACCATTGGAATCTCCCTCACCTGTAGCTGAAAATACCTGCAATAACTTCCATACATATTCAGTTACCCAAATCTGTTCTGCCACTTCTATTTACACTGATTCTCAGAGCTGTGAAATTACCACCACCATCGTCATATGTCTCTTCATAGTCAAAGCTTGAGTGGGCACCCAAGTTCCTCATTTACCAAGAGTTTTGTCTTGGTAAGGCTGTGATCTGGTGGCAGAAGGAAATATAAAATAACATATGTGTAAAAGATGATAGCTATCCTTCAACGCTGCCTTATGTAGATGCAACACATAAAAAAACATTGCAAAACCATAAAAGCCTAGGTTTTAGGCAATATTCACACAACCATAAAAGACTAGATTTTAGACTATTTTCGCAAGAAGATAAGCTCGCCTCAAACTGGAAAAATATAATTTCCTTTATTAAATAAAAATACCTTAGGACAAGGTAAAAAGCCAAGGCCCCAACAATGACTGAAAAATAGGATTCAATTATGTGATTCTGGCCCCACACACATCTCCTTTTATTTTATAAAACTGTCCAAGTCTGGGAGATACCAATCTGAAACAAACTTAGCAAAGTGATTATTGTAATTTGAAACTTCAATTGAGTGGGGACATTACAGTCCACCCTTCCCGAGATCGTTGGTCCACTAGCAAATAGAAATAGTAAATTAGGACGTTGCAGTATCTCCTCACCTTCCTGTGAAGCATCATCGATAGGCAGTACTTTCCACTTTATGAGATACGCATGAACAACCTTTTTTCTTAGCTTCTTTTCCCTTCAATCTGCAATACCTTTGATTCTAGAATTAGCTTTCCCTCTTCATCCAACGATAGCAACTTTGTAGAGGCAATTCTCTGTTGTCCCAATGGTTTCTTTAAGAAAAAAACATGGAAAATATTATGAATCCTATTTATTATTGATGGTTCAAGTTCATAAGCAAATTCTCCAATCTTTCTAAGCACCTTGTAAGGTCCATAATACCTTGGTTTTAGTTAATCTGCTCAACTGCTGAAAATTGCCTATAAAGCTGCAAACATAAAAAAAACCAATTCTCCCACTTGAAAGGTCCTCTCGACCCTATGTTTGTTTGCATACATTTTTTTTATTGGTTTTGTACCTGTTAGATATTGTCTTTTAATGCTTGGAGAATATGATGGTAACTCTATATATGGTTTCTTTGGCATAGGGAACCTTACTATCATCAAAGTCTAAGTCTATAAATTACCAAGCTTTGTATCTATACAATGCCTTAAATGGAGACATCCCAATAGTCATATGATAGGTAGTATTGTAAACGCAACCATTTGATCCAGGCACATTGCTGCTCTAAAACATAGTTTCTAAGGTAGCCTTCAACCTATTTGTTTACAATTTCAGTCTGGCCATCCGTTTGAGGATGGTAACTGGTATTGGGTGTCATTTTTTGTCCCTGCCAACTAAACAACTCTTGCCTAAACATGCTGATAAACCTTATGTTCCTATCACTTACAATGACCTTAGGCAGACTATGCAATTTGAATACTTCTTGGAGAAATAAATCAGCAACATGTGAAGCTGAATATTCTGTAGCAATGGCATAGAAATGGGAATATTTATTCAACTTGTCCACCACCACAAATATACAATCTTTTCCTTGTAGTCGTGGAACATCTGTGATGAAATCCATTGATATGTCTTCCCAATTTTGTTCTAGAATGGGTAGTGGTTGTAGAAGTCCTACAAGAAAGGTGTGTTCTGATTTGTTTTGCTGGCATATCAGATATTCACAAACATGTTGTAGCACATCATCCTTAAGTGACTTCCAAGAAAATCTCTCTCTTGTTTGTAAGTTTTGAAGAAGCTTGAATGTCTAACAAGAGGAGTGTTATGTAATGCTCTCATAATATTGTGCTTCAACTCAGATTTAGGCACCAATTAGATTTTGTCTTTGTAATATATGACATCTTCTATCACAAAATATTAATCATTTTGTATTCTTCCATCCACCAAATCAAAAGCATAGGAGTTCTTAGCATATTCGGACAACAATTGAGATTTCCAATCAGCTGAAATCTTCGTGAGTGAACAAAGAGTGGGTCTCTTGGAAAGCGCATTAGCAACCATGTTCCTTTTCCCTTGTTCTACATCAAAGTCAAATGCTTCCACTTTTGGTAACGTTCAGTGAGGTCCTTATGTTCCGAGAAGTACTTTAGTTTATTACGATTGATTTTGATGGTAAATTTTTCTCAAATATTGTCTGAACTTGGCAAAAGCATGCATGATAGCCAACCTTTGTCATAAGTAGAATACAACTTTTCTCTATCTTTGAGCTTTATGTTCTCAAATACAATGGGATACCTATCTTTCATTATCATTGCTCTAATACCTTGTCCAAAAGCATCTCTACGATAAATAGTTTTGTGAAATCACAAAGTGCTAATAATATTGGACTTGTGTTCATGATGCCTTTGAGCTTGGTAGATGTATTCTATGCCTTTGGAGACCATTGGAAAGCCCCTTTCTTAGTAATATTGGTCAATGGACAAGCCATCTGGGAAAAGAGCTCACACAAACCTTCCGTAATAGTAGCATAAACCCAAGAAGCCTCTCAAATTAGATATGTTTTTGGGAGGTGACCAATCCATTATTGCTTGTATTTTCTCCTGATGAACTTTTACCCCTTCAGTTCCAATTACATGTCCTAAGTAAAGAATCATGGACATCCCAAATTCACACTTTGAAGCTTTTGCAAACAAAGACTTCTTCTCCACAATACTTAGAACAACATCTAGGTGTTGTGAATATTCACCCCACATCCTATTGTAGATTAGTATATCATCAAACAATACTAACACAAACTTTCTCAACTGTTTACGAAATATTTGATTCGTACAAGACAAAAAAGGTGCTGGTGTGGTCGTTAGCCCAAAAGGCATATTAAGGAATTCAAAGTGTCCATAGTGACAAAAAAATGTTGATTTTTGAATAATCTTCTTCCCTTAGACTTATTTGATGATAGTTAGACTATAAATCAATCTTAGAAGCATGTAGCTCATCCAAAAGTTCATCTATCCTAGGTATGGGATATCTATTCTTTATAGTTCGGTTATTCAATGCCTTGTAATCAATATACATACGTAATGTACCATCTTTCTTCTTGACCAACACTACAAAAGAAGTAAAAGGGTTGGAACTTGGGGGTATGTGTCCCATTTCCAACAGTTCCTTGATTATCTTTTCAATTTCCTCTTTGAAATGACAAGGACGCATGTAAGGAGTGGTGATAAATGGTTTTGAAACTTCGTCAAGCTCAATCACATGCTCAAATCCCCTATCAGGAGGACACATGGAAGGAATATCCCCGAACAATGTACTATGTTCATCTAACAAAGATTGTAAATCAATATGGTGAGAGAGTTCATTATCTGTAGTAGATTTATTAGAAACAAAGCAATGGGCTGCCCATTCCACATCATTATGTCTGAAGAAAGCTTCCATCCTTCTAGCTAAAACTACCCTTTGACCATTGTCTGCCATAGCTTTATTGTTTTCTCACCTTCAACCATAAGCTCTAGCTGTATCAATTTGAAGTCTTGAACATATCTTTCTAATGACTCAAGCCACTGAAGTCCCAAAATAGCATCTACATCGCTGAGACCAAGAAAAAAAATCACCTAACAAAGTGTATTCCCCCTTTTGAATATTCAAATGTGGTATAATATGATTGCAAGTCAAAGGAAAACCATCTTCCACATCAATAGTAAATCTTGGAAACTCTTTAGTCTAAAGACCTTGTCTGTTGATCAATTCCTCATAAATAAAATTATGCATAGCTTCTCTATTCACTAAACGTAGTATTTTGTGCCCTTTCAGAATACCTTTCAACTATAAAGGTCAACCTTGAGGAATTTCACATAAAGTGGCAATGTGTGGGTTGTCTTTAATAGTAGCGTCATATAGTTCTTGAGGTTCCTCCTCACAACTGTCCTCTAGCTCAGCTTGATCTTCTTCTTCTAAATGTACTTCAATCAAGAGTAGCTTGCCTTTTCCAAGGCAGTGATGTCATGATTCCCATGGTTCTTTACACGAGAAGTACAATTTCTTCCTTCTAAGTTCAGTCCATGTTTCTTGATCATGTTTTGGAGTTGTATTTCTTGGTTGGTTGAATCTGGAGTTTCTTTGCTGATTTGGCTCCTCCTTGTCAAATTTCCAAGGGCTGAAATCTTTCTTTTGAAGCTGGTAGGCTGTTGTAATTTCAAAATCCATTGCTATTCCAATAGCATCATCTAAACAATTGGGCCTAGGGGCTTTAACCAATCCTTTTAACCCGTGAGTTAGACCTTCCACAAATAACATTGTGACTCTTTTCTGAGGCATATCAAGAACCATCACATCATTTTTTTTGGAATTCATTGAATATATGATTTGATCTGTCCTATTTGTTTCAATTGAGCTAATTCTCTGTAGTAGACCTCTATGCCCTTTTTGTCAAAACATGTAATCAGCCTATTGGCAAATTCTTCATAAGATTGAACCATGACATGATCCTAGGAAACAAGATTGTTACGCCACCAATCATATGCTACTCCTAGGTGCATGGCAGCAAACTGAATTGCCTTTTCCTCTTCCATGGGATTGAGTGCCAAAAAAGTGTCTAATTTACGAGCCTATGATCTAGCTGATAATTCTCTAGTCTCGTTGAGAGTTAGAATTGTAATTTTGTTGAAGGCATCCTTGTACTCCGCCAGATAGAAGCCCTATCTAG
Organism: Cupressus sempervirens; assembly: GCA_028749045.1. Classification (NCBI taxonomy): domain Eukaryota; kingdom Viridiplantae; phylum Streptophyta; class Pinopsida; order Cupressales; family Cupressaceae; genus Cupressus; species Cupressus sempervirens. The sequence continues at coordinate 674,462,290 of CM053786.1, read as the reverse complement.
CTTGTTGTCTAGGCCTCCTATCATGTCCTATCAGATGATTCTTAACTTTGTCTTTATATTGGTTCATGAACTGATTTAAAATAATCAGCTGGAAGCTATGGATATTCATCCCGAGCCACCATAATATCATTTGTGATGTGCATATCTTCTACCTCAACCTCTGGAATTGGTTCTCTCTTCATAGGATGAGGTAAGTGTTATCTCTAAAAGTTGCACCCGAATTGAGTTCTAAAACCTAGTCACTTTGAGAAACATGGAAATACTCTTGGGTTTGTGGGTTACCCAAAATTGGAGTAAATCTTCGGGTTCTAGGCTAGCTCCGATGAGATGCTTTCACGTATTTTCTCTTCAAACATAACTTAAAACTTGGGAGGGAAAGAAATAGAAGGATAACATAATTAAATCTTAAGACTAAGGTGATGCATCAAACTTGAAATGAGATTAATATTCTTAACACAATGAAACTTTCCTGAAACAGTTCAAACATGACATAATTCTAATAACACATTACTCATTTTGTAGATGCCAGGACTTGAGATGAATCACAATAATGACAACAAAATCAGTACCTTTCATAAACAAGATGGAACTTAGAAAATGTCTTCAAACAACTCTTTCATTCAAAGTTTCAAAGGGTGAGACAATAGCATTCCTATAATTGTTAGAAAGCAATTTGTATGCAAACTATGAAGGATTCAAGAAAAAATCACAACAATAGCTCTCTTACAAAAAAATGGAACCCTTACAAATGAGCCTTCAACACATACTTATGCCTTTTTCTATCCAACTACATCATTAATGCCAACAACAACTCCTTGGTCGAATTCAGCTTTCAAGGCCAATTTTGAGCCCCTAAAAAGTCTTCAAAAAGGTGTAAATATGGCCCAAGAGTCATGCCTCGACAATATTAACATAAAGACCCCTCATTAATGCACTCTTATCTCTCAAAATATCCCACAAAAAAGTCTCTGAAAAGAACTTTCTGACCTTCAAATTCCATCAATATGACCTTAGATACCTTGCCATAACTCTCCAAAATATCTTTGTTTGACTTTTAGAGATAAAATTAAAAATAAATATCTTATCTCGCACTTTAAGTAATAATTATTAAATAACTATAATCCATTTATTTAATAAATATCAATTAAGTAATGAACTATTAAGTATTTAATACGTTTATTTAACAATTATTAGGAATTTTATAATTTATTATTTAAACAAAATTAATTATATTAATAATATTTATTGAGTGATAATTAAAACACTTAACAATATTATTAATATAATAATGTTCATTAAAAATAATAGATTATAAGTTATTTGATAATTTTTTATTAAATGATACAACATAAAATATTTATTTTTATTTTAAAAGCCAATTTCCATATTTTGTATTTTTAAAATAATATCAAATAAATGATTAATAAAATATCATTCATAAATATTATAAAAAAAATACAATACAAACTTACAGAAAAATAAAATTTGAAGCTTGTTATCATTTCCAAAAATCTGGAAGCTCTTTGTTGATTTCTCTTTAGCTCTGAAACCTTGGGATAAAGTTTGATATAGGAAAAACTTTGCTTCCTCTTACAGCTATTGTAGATTTACTTTTGCTGGAAGTATTTGAAACTTCTAAATGCTTCCTCTATTTCTCTGCCATTGATGGTAGAGTCTGTAGTTGTTGCTTCATTTTTATTCCCTTTTATGACCAAAATGATGTATTGCATAGGCATCCTTCTTGTTTTATAACCCTTCAATTTGCTGCAAATTTGACTCTTGTATTTGGTTCAAACCAAAAATATGCACCATTGATTGACATAACTATGACTCTCCTTGAAATGAGTTGGGGGTGATGACTCAATGGTCTATTTGACCGTGTATCTGTTGTTATCACAATGTTGGAATTTGATTTGTCTTCGTTCTAATGCCTTTCTTCACTCTTGTCGTGGCGACTACTGGACCTTCCTGACCTTGAATGCCCATGTAACAAACGAATTTTCTTATCTAAAGATTAGGGCTGATATCTGATTTCAAATAAATACGAAAGTAATACTTCAATTAAACAACTTAAATATAACATCTTTAATTCCATTTCATGGGATAATAACTGAGTTAACATTCAACTGAATTAACTACCAACTGAAATAACTGTTTCTTATCATCTTTATTGAAGCAAATTAAAACATTACCATTCATACTATGATATTTGATATTTGCAAAACAAAGTAAATGCATAGCTAAGGATAGAGGAAGAACTTACAAAGCTAATTGGAGAGTCTTGAACTGGTTGTGCAAGCCTCGGCTTTTAGATAAGAGGAGAAGCATTAGTTTAGGTTTAACCTCCCAACCGTGGACCATATCCATCCCCACACAATCTTTTGAAAAGAAAGGTCCTCCCTACTCCGAAGCTAGGCTTGGGGCACTACTAGTTCAACCATCCGAACAATACCCGTGTTTAGAATGTCTGCTCAGTTATGGAGGGACATGTCTGAATAATTGGCGCTATCAACATCATGTGATTTTTAGAAGGCAAGCATGCCTTTAACAACCTTGGGCAAGGTTTTTGGATGAGCTTCTAATACCTGATCACCACCACTCAACTTGACAACAGAATAAATTAAGTGGACATGCATGAACTATTTAATGATTTTTTAAAAGTAATAAACTTATTGTATCACATCTGATTCTATTTTCATGTTCTTTCAAATCTTTCTCTCACCTCTTGACCCTCTTTCTTGGCCAACTAGCCGAGTGAGTCCTAGGTGTCAAATCTTAAGGTAATTCAACTCTTTTGTTGAACCTTAGCTGGGGTAAAGAATAATATAAATTCAGTACTATCATAATACAATTCTTAAGACTTGAGAACTTCTCTTAAGGATTTACAAAGAAATCGCTTGAATCTGGAATCTGACTGCTGCAAGAGACGTCTTAGCATAACATATACAATTTGATTTAGACTTAACATGGAAAGATGGATTCATCGAATGTACAATTTGATATTCAATCAAACAATGATACATAGAAATCATTGACACAATTCTTGCATCTGTATTTTCGAATTCATACATATAACAAATATGAATTAAGAAAGTTGCCACATAACCTGATCAAGAAAGATATGGAGCTTGGGCTTGACTCTGTATAGTCGTCTCTTGAAGTGTGTATTCCAAAATGCAGAGCTCAAATCAGATATAACAATGACTCGGATTTTTTGTCCATCCAATCGCAACAATAAGGATGAGAAGAAAATGAGAGAGCAGAGGTAAAAATGTAGAACCCGGGTTTTGGTTCTTCAGATTTCTATCCGCAATAAGACATACAAAAAAGATATAAAGGCTTGGAAGAAGCTGCGGCTCTTGCAGAAGTTATATAAAAGAAAATTGGCTTCTTGATCCACTGATAAAAAGAGATGCCAATTGTACATTCTCGTCTCTTACAAAGACAAATAAGTATGAGGAATAATTCAAAGGTTACTAAATTAAAAAAGATAATTTATAAAATTTTACACACACACACATATATTGGCGCGCACACACACACACACACACACACATATATAATTTCAAATGGTGACATTATATTATTATCATTTTGTACAAGGTTATACCTACTAAGGTATGCATATCTAAATACGTGTATTATTTGGAAATTTATTTTATCTTCATATCTTCTCAAGGTATATGCATATTTAGGTATATGTATTTTAATAGATATGAGCTTGTACAAATTAATACTATGATGGCACCATATTCTTATACTTATGTGCACATACATATATACATATTGTTTGAAGTGATGAGAATGTCAATAGAAACCATTTAAGGTATGTACTTTGATTAAATTAAAATGTTTAATGTTTTAATGATTGTCCAATAGCTCATACATGTCCAATGATTGTACCCTGTTATGCAAGTCGCTAGGTCCTTACCAAGATAGTTAGAGGTCATATCTGTCGATTAGACAAATGGACTAAGGTAGCACCCCATTTTGTAGATCCTATTAAGCAATGCTCTTCCCCTTTGTTTGCTCCTGCAACCACTCGTGCAACATTTTGCATAATGATAACAAGTTCTCATGATAAATTTATATCAACTTATAACATAGATAGTAGTAAAGAAATTAGTTAATAACCATAATTCCGAAACCAAGCAACTGCTAACTACCATCATCAACATATGACAAGTAATAGTTAACGACCATCATCATTAAACAGTTATACATAATAATTGATAACAACAATTTCATATGAAACAACAACAGATAACTGCCCTTTTCACATGAACAGGAAAGAAAAATCCTATCAACTCAACGGCTATAATAATTTTAATTAAGTCAAAATTTTGGGATGTAACAAACCCTTCCCCTTATGTTTTCATTGTCCTCGATGAATACCACAACAAGACTTAAAAGTAATATCTTCCAAAACATTACAGCTGTAAAAGAACTGAAAAAAAAAATCAGGCTCTAGTCCTAGGAAAAAATTGGGGTATTTTTGGAAAATCTCATTGTAGTCTTCCCAAGTAGCCTTATCTTTTGCATATTGATCCCATTGGACCTTGCACTAAGTCACATCTCAATTTTGTAAGCGTATCTTATGTACCTCGAGTATTATGAGTGGTTCTATTACCACCACCCTTGGATCTCGTACAAGCAATAGGTTCCAATCAATTATATGATCATGATGAGTGATGTATTTCTTAAGATATGACACATTAAAAGCGTCATGCATCCTGGCAAGAGCTGGAGGTAGGGCAATTCTATAGGCTACCGGGTTCATGATTTCCAATATTTCAAAGGGTCCCACATGCCTTGGGGCTAACTTGGCATTCTTACCAAACCTGATGGTACTCTTTTGGGGTTTTACTTTTAATAGCACCTTTTCTCCTGCTAAGAATTCTCTAGGTGTCCTTTTAGCATCTGCATAACTTTTCTATCTATTTTTGGCTTCTTCCAATCTTTGACGAATTTGTATTACTTGTTCTTACATCTCTTTGAGCATTTCGGGTCCAACAATTATTCCGTCCTCTACTCAATTCTAGCTTACAGGAGTTCTACATTTGCGACCATATAAGGCCTCAAAGGGGGCCAATTTAATGGTGGATTGATAGGAATTATTATAAGAAAATTCCACCAAGGGTAGATACATTTCCCACTGGTATTGCCGGTCCATACAATAAACTCTTAAAAGATCTTCCAAACCTTGGTTTACTCTTTCTGTCTGACCTCTTAGGATGATAAGTCGAGCTAATATTTAACTTAGTTACTAATGTTGTAAATAATGTTTGTCAAAATTTGGAGGTTATCCTAGCATCCCTATTCGAGATAATTTTCTCTAGAATTCCATGAAGTCTAAAATCTCTTTCATGAACTTGTGAGCGATTTTTGGTGCTCCATCGGTTAGGTTCCCTAGTATGAAGTGGGCAACCTTAGTCAATCTATCCACCACTACTAGGATGGTGTTGTGTTTGTTTTATGTCATAGGTAATCCTTGTACAAAATCTATAGAAATTATCTGCCATTTCCACTCTGGTACTTAGTTTGGGTGTAAGAGGCCAGCTGGGTAACGGCATTTTACTTTTACTCTTTGGCATTCCAGGCATTCTGCCACAAAATTTGTTATCTCTCTTTTCATTCCTTTCCAAAAATCTAGTGGTTTTATATCTGACAACATTTTAGTCACTCTAGGATGTCCTAAATAAGGCGCTGAGTGGGATTCCTCTAGAATCACTCTTTGAAGTTTGGGTTTGTTGGGTATGTAAATCCTGTCATGATATCTTAACAGTCCATCTTCTATTCTAAATTCTAAGTACTTGGGATCTTGTGGGTCTCTGATGAGAGCTTGGCTGATCTTTGCATAAAAGTCATCATACTCTAGATGTTGTAGTACCTGGTCCCTTAATCTGAAATTTATGATGGCTACTGTGGAAATATGTATCCTTCTGCTTAAGACATCTGCTACGTTTTTTTCCTTAACCTTAATATAGTTAATATCAAATTTGTAATCGCTAGAAATTCTAACCATCTTTATCTAGCATTAAGGTTGGGTTGAGTAAAGATATATTTTAGACCACGGTGATCGGATCAAAGATCGAAAGGTTTCCCAATCAAATAGTGTCTCCACATTTGGAGGGCATGCACTATAGTTGCTAGCTCGAAATCTCGAGTAGCGTAATTTTGCTTGTAATTCTTTAACTTCCTTGACTCATATGCAATCACTTGCTCATCCTGCATTAGCACACCTCCTATTGCTTTCCTGGATGCATTAGTTATGACTACAAATTTCTTTTGTCGGTCAGGTACTCTTAGTATAGGTGCAGTAGTTACCTATTTTTTCAAATGCTCAAAAGTTGATTAACATTTTTTAGTCCATAGAAATTTCTTTCCCTTCCTTTGAAGTGAAGTGATCGGGTAAGCTATTTTGGAGAAATTTCTGACAAACTTCCTATAGAATCCTGCTAATCCCATGAAACTCCTGACTTCTATCACATTCTTAGGTATAGGCCATTCCCTAATTGCTTTGATTTTTGAAGGATCTATGACTATTCCATGGGCTGATATAGTATGTTGTAAATACTGGATTTCTTTCAGATAAAAAGCACATTTAGACAACTTTACATATAGTTTGTGTTATTTCAGTCTTTGTAGGACTTTGTCTAGATGCTCTTGATGTTCTTTTTCGTTTCTCAAATAGATTAGGATATCATCTATGAAGACCAGTACAAACTTATCCAAATAATCTTGAAATATGTTGTTCATCAAATTCATAAAAGTTACTGGAGCGTTGGTTAACCCAAAGGGTAATATCGTGAAGTCATAATGCCCATATCTAGTTTTGAATGTAGTTTTGTGAATGACTTCATCCTTGATGTGGACCTGGTGGTATCCCTACCTTAAATCAATATTTGAAAATACTATAGCGCCTTTCATTTGATCAAAGAGGTCATCTATTCTAGGAAGTTGGTATCGGTTCTTGATGGTGAGCTTATTGAGCATCCTATAATCTATGCAAAACCTCATAGTTCTGTCCTTCTTGACGAACAATACTGGGGCTCTCTAGGGTGAAACGTTAGGTCGAATAAGTTTCTTATTTAACATATCCTACGACTACAATTGTAACTTCATTAATTCAGTGGTGGTCATCCATTAAGGAGCTCGAGAAATTGGTTCTGCTCCGGGTACTAAATCTATGGTAAAATAAAAAACTTGGGATGGAGGTCTTCGGGAAACACATCTTGGAATTTCTTTAGATAAGGATACTTCTCTTCGAAAGATTCCTTCAATTTTCCTCTAACTTCTTCGTCTCCATGTGTGCCATCCATTAGTTTTCTTAAATCCTTAAACCTTACTGCAAAGATCTCACAACCTTTTATTCCACATTTCTTGAGTTGCATGGCGGATATCTGTCTTGATTTAATTTTATGTATAACTCCCTTAATGTTTACAGGTTTTCCTTGGTCATCAAAACAGTCTACAGTTTTAGCAAGACAATCAACCTTGGCCTTATGCTTACTGAGCCAGTTAATGCCTATAATAATGTTGTAAGACCCAAGAGGTGCTACATACAAGTTCAATTTAGTGGAGAAGTTTGGAAAATCAACTTGAGCCTCAGATAGACACTGCTCTACCTTAGCCCTTGACTGGTTTGCATACTTGACTGCCCGTGGTTTTGCCATAAAATTAGATCTCTTTGGAAATCTACTTAATAATTTAGGTGATATAAAGCATTCAAAAGCTCCAGTATCAGTTAATATAGAAACAGGGTTCCTATAGATCTTACCCGGAGTTTCGATTGGGTCTATCTGTTGTTCTGCTTGCTGATCGTCAAATGTAGCTTGAATCCTTTGTTGGTAAACATGCTATTGTGGTGGGAGGGGTGGCTGATTGGTGTTGGTCTTAACAGGGCATTTGTTAGCATAGTGATCTCCACTGCAAGTGTAGCATCCTGAAGGAGGCTCCTTTTCATTGCCTTTGCCATTCTTAATTGTATTGGGGTTAATTCCTTAATACCATTCCCTCTTGGTTCTGGCTTGTTAAATTTGTAATCCTTAAACTATTTCTTCTGGGACCCAGTATCTACACCTTCTATATTCCAATTCGTTTTCCTTTTGTTATCTCGGATAGAATCATCTCTCTTGATTTTATATTCTTGACGAACAACTTTTTCTAGAGCTTCTTCCATGGTTCAAGGAGTGAGAACATCAACTGCCCCTCCGATCCTATTATTCAACCCTATGATGAATTTCCTCACCTTCCGATTCCTATCTTGTTGGTATGGAGGTACATATTTCAGCAGTTGGGTGAATTTCTCCCAATACTTATGTATGGTCATATCTCCTTGTTTGAGATTTTGGAAATCCAACAACTTTTGGTTGTAGAAGGTTTGGGGTAACCAAAGGTTTTTAAAGATGGTTACAAACTTCTCCCAGGTAATTTGAGCTGTTTTAATGTTCAGCTTAACCTTTTTGTTTCTCCACCATGTAGCAGCTTCTCTTGTAAAATAGTATATTCCCCAACCACTTTTGAGGTCTCTGAAAAATTCCTAATTTCAAAATACTGTTCCATTTCTATTAACCAGGCCTCTACATCCTCTACGGATTCATAACCAGAAAACTTGGGTGGTTTGATCTTCTTAATGTCTGCAAATAGGTCGCTTACTATTTCAAGTTTCTTCTATTTTTCGGTTTGGGAAAGTGGGGCTTAAGGGGTTTTCTTGTTGTGTTCAGAGATTTCTGTTTCTGTCCTGGGGGGGGAAAGGATTGCATTTCCTCTTGGTTTTGCCCTATTTGGGCTGCCATTTCATTCATTCTTTTCTCCATATTATCTAACTTCATTTGCATTTCTTGCAAAATTTGAAGTAGCCAATTAGTACGGGGTTGTGGTTTATTCTCATGGACCATGTCGTGGCCTACAACGTTCTTGTCATTGCTCATATTTCTTAATTGTTTGACTTGAAAATTTGCAAGATTCTTATGTCAAATTTTCTTTTCTTCAGTTGTCTTTTTTTAAAAATTATTTTTTTACATGTTTACAACAAAATAAAAGAGATTGCAAGTAGATGAAACACATGAATAGACTAATTTATTTAATCAACTTTAATACTTCTATGCTGCATTTACAACGGCCTTTATTTACAAAAAATTCCTCTTCGGAGGATGTTTACATTATAGATTTAGTTATTCTGAAATTTTATTTTCAGCATTCCATTCAATTTCGGTTTTGTACATATCCCGCACCATCCAAGATCTATGGAAGTGCATAAGAGGGTTGGCCTAGTGGGCGTTCTAAGTTTGAATCAGTTTGTTTCTATAGGCTGCTTTCCTCGTAGGAGTCCACCTGACTCTTTCCTTCCTTATACGTTGCAGAACTTGTTTTAAGGTCTCATCATCCCGAGGCATGGAACATCAAGTGTAATCGTAGTTCAGCATGTTCTTAATCAAGTATGGAAAGATGGGATGTCATGCTTTCTTGCGAGTTGTCTTACATACTTGCATCCTATCACATTTAATCTAAGAAAATCTCAGGTTTACTAATACTACTAAGGTAGTGCGCCCAAGGTTCAGTGTCGAACCTGGCTCTGATACCATATGAAAGAAATGAATTTTCTTAGCTAAAGATTAGCACTAAAATCTGATTTCAAATAAATATGAAAGTAATACTTCAACTAAACAATTGAAATATAACATCTTTAATTCCATTTCATGGGATAGTAATTGAATTAACATTCAACTGAATTAACTACCAACTGAAATAACTGTTTCCTATCATCTTTATTGAAGCAAATTAAAACATTACCATTCATACTATGATATTCGATACTCACAAAACAAAGTAAATGCATAGCTAAGGATAGAGGAAGAACATACAAAGTTAATGGAAGATTCTTGAACTAGTTGTGCAAGCCTCGGCTTTCGGATAAGAGGAGAAGCATTAGCTTAGGCTTAACCTCCCAACCGCGGACCATATCCATCCCCACACATTCTTTTGAAAAGAAAGGTCCTCCCTACTCCAGGGCTAGGCTTGGGGCACTACTAGTTCAGCCATCCAAGCAATATTGGTGTTTAGAATGTCCGCTCAGTTATGGAGGGACATGTCTGAATGATTGGTGCTACCAACATCATGTGATTTTTAGAAGGGAAGCATGCTTTTAACGACCTTGGCCAAGGTTTTTGGATGGGTTACTTGACAACAGGATAAATTAAGTGGACATGCATGAACTAGTTAATGATTCTTTAAAAGTAATAAATTTATTGTATCACATCTGATTCTGTTTTCATGTTCTTGCAGATCTTTCTCTCACCTCTTCACCCTCTTTCTTAGCCATCTAGCCGGGTGAGGCTTAGGTGTCAAATCTCAGAGTAACTCAACTCTTTTGTTGAACCTCAGCTGGTGTAAAGAATAATATAAATTCAATACTGCCATAATAGAATTCTTAAGATCCGAGAACTTATCTTATGGATTTACAAAGAAATAGCTTGAATCTGGAATCTGACTGAAACAAGAGACATCTTAGCATAACATATACAATTTGATTGAGACTTAACATGGAGAGATGGATTCATCGAATGTACTATTCAATATTCAGTCAAACAATGATACATAGAAATCATTGACACAATTCTTGCATCTGTATTTTTGAATGCATAGATATAACAAATATGAATTGAGAAAGATGACCACATAACCTAATCAAGAAAGATATGGAGCTTGGGCTTGATTCCATACAATCGGCTCTTGAAGTGCATATTCCAAAATGCAGAGCTCAAATCAGATATAACAATGACTTGGATTTGTCCTCCATCCAATCACAGCAATAAGGATGAGAAGAAAATGAGGTAGAGGTAAAAATGCAGAACTCGGGTTTTGGTTCTTCAGACTTGTATCCGCAAGAAGACATACGAAAAGATATAAAGGCTTGGAAGAAGCCGCGACTCTTGCAATAGTTATATAAAAGAAAACTGGCTTCTTGATCCACCGATAAAAAGAGATGCCAAGTGTACATTCTTGTCTCTTATGAAGACAAATAATTATGAGAAATAATTCGAAGGTTACTAAATCAAAAAAGATAATTTATAAAATTATATATATATATATTTTTGCGCGCACACACACACGCACATATATATTATTTTGAATGATGACATTATATTATTTTCATTTTGTCTAAGGTTATACCTACTAAGGTATGTATATCTAAATACATGTATTACTTGGAAGATTATTTTATCTTCATATCTTCTCAAGGTATACACGTATTTAGGTATATGTATTTTAATAGATATGAGCTTGTACAAATTAATACTATGATTGCACCATACTTTTATACCTATGTGCACATACATATACACACACACACACACACACGTATGTACACATACATATATATACGTATTGTTGAAGTGATGAGAATGTCAATATAAACCATTAAAGGTATGTACTTTGATTAAATTAGAATGTTTAATGTTTTAATAATTGTCCTATAGCTCATGTCTGTCCAATGATTGTACCTTGCTATGCAAGTCACTAAGTCCTTACCAAGATAGTTAGAGGTCATACCTATCGATTAGACAAATGGACTAAGGTAGTACCCCATTCCGTAGATCTCGTTAAGGAATGCTTCTCCCCTTCGTCTGCTCCTGCAACCACATGTGCAATGTTTTCCACAATAATAAGTTCCCATGATAAATCCATATCAACATATAACACATAAAATAGTAAAGAAATTAGTTAATAACCATAATTCCAAAACCAAGCAACTGCTAACTACCATCATCAACATATGACAAGTAACAGTTAACAACCATCATCATTAAATGGTTATACATAATAATTGATATCAACAAATTTAATATGAAACAACGGTTACATATAATCAATGTTCTAGGACTCTGTGAGTTCGAGGCAGAGGCAGCCTTTCTGAGGTAAATGGCCTCTAGACTCGGACTCGGCCGAGTCCTAGCAGAGTCCATGTGGACTTGCTGAGTCTCGAGCTCAGGACTCTCCTGAAATTATTATTATTTAAAAAAAAAAAAAAGTTTTTTTTAATTATTATTTTTTTAATTAAATTTTTGGAAGGTGTTTTTTTTTTCAGGGTATATTAATTTTGAAAATGATGTTGTGGTATCTCAGGAATTTATTAAAGATTGAATCTTAAATCTTAAATCTTCAAATTTATGTCTAAAAATCTTGAATATTATAAGAAATTTAATGTTTAAATTTTCAAATCTTGTTAACTAAGTTATAGAAAATTATGCAACTGAATAGCCCCGCATCTCAAAATGCAGGATAGTTACCCAAATTGAAGACTCACTACCAATATTGGTTACTATTTGAGTTTCATTATGAAGAAGTTGCTTTTAGCATTGTAGAGTTCAGTAATGTTGTTCAGATATTTTTAGATTTACATATATTTGTGTTAGAATTCTATAATGATGTATATGAGTTTTTCGTTTTTTTTTAGACTTACATGTTCATGAATGTTAGAACTCTCTAGAATTGTACATAAAGTTATAAACTTTCAGACTTACGTATATATGTATTGATATCTATGTCCTTGATCATTTTCTTGGCAAAAATTTGTAAGACAACTATAATTGTTCTTAAAAGACTTTTACCTTTAAAGGTTGTGTTTCACCAAACAAATTGATAGACATACTTGAGAGCCCTGTTGTTGTCTACAATGCGCATATAAGCTGTAATAAACATATTTCTCAATATCTGAGTCTTCCATGACTTATCTTAGGCGTATTCGTAGGAGGGCATATGAACCTTAGTCTTTTACAATCTAGCTGATATTTTGATATATGTTTTCAACTTTTGATTCCATGGATTTCATATATTGTAGACATTTGACAATAACACTATGTTTAATTTTATATTATGTTATTCATTTTTTTTTGTTCAAAAATTCGTTGTTATACTTATGTGATCTATGCAAAATTGTGTATGAGTGTTAAGTAGCTTCTATTTATCTTAAATATTGTGTATTTGATGTTAATTGACTAAATGATGCATGAAATTTTTTTTGAATTTCATGGGTCTTTCGATTTTTCGAGTCCTTGCCGAGTCCTGGTCGAATCCGATCGTTGAGTCTGAGTCCAAGTCAGAATTTGACTTTCCGAGTTAGAGGTGAGTCTAAGTCCCATAACTATGCATATAACTACCTTTTTCACTATTGAAGTTGATGAATGCTCAACTCCACAGCTCTCAAAAATCACTTGCATGCAAACATTTGTCATAGAAAGGGAGAAGAAAAAGCTATGGAGGTTGGAATTCCTAGATTCATAGATGAGACATTCTTGATGAGCAAAAAAGAGATTGCTAATATCAAAAGTGAATGAATAAATTACAAAGAAATCAATCCTTATAAAAGGAGATCAAGACTCTAACAGGGTAAAACCTAGGTTGCATGATAATAATTAATAAAAGAATTAATTATTATATGCCTAAAGTTTAGCTTAAGTAAACTAGAGATAATAAGTGACTTAATAATTAAATTAAAATGATTTAATTAATAAGACAATATCTTATTACTCTAACACCCCCCCAAAAGATAAACTTAGGGAGTAGCTAAAAGCCTAGAAACTATTGTTGAAAGCAAATTGGGTATCGACAATAAGGCCTGATGAGGTACCCGAGCACAACCAAATCGCTGTAAAGAGGAGAAATAGAGAAAACCACATGGGAAAAACCCTACTCGAAAAAGAGATGGAAAGAATGTTCTAGAAGATAAGAACAAAAGATGATCATGAAGAACACCACTGAAGCATGAAGCTGCAAACAGTGCCAAATTGCTGATTTGAAGAACCTCCACTATATAGAACATGACCAGGTAGAGAAGACTAAGTATGAAGAGCTGATCAATCGAAGATGGAAGGTATCTTCATGGCCTCCAAAATAGGAATGAAAGAATATCTATATGGTAAATGATCCATCTCACCGAAATGTATAGGTATCTGGCCACTGTAATCACCTAGTACAAAGGATCAAATATTGAATACATAGCTCACTCCATTGAACCAAGAAAGCAATAGAAACAACATAACCCCCTTATAATGTTGAGAGGTACGACATGAACACTGAAACTAAATGTAATATCTCCTGCAAAAATAACCAGGAACATCGAGAGTGCAAAAGAAGTACAAACACCTATAATGGCATGTGTCATCGACACATCATGAGGCTAATGTCGTGGAAGGAACACTCACTTGACAAAGGAAGATGGTGAATATGGCCAACATGAAACCCCCCAAGGCACTTTATAATGTAGTGTGAGTACAACAAAACACAAAGATGTGCAAGATCCCAAAATGCAATAGAGTGACACTTTATCTCAATGCGTTTGCAAAAATACCACAAAAGGATGTCAACAAAGATCAAAAGAGATATAAGGCTGATACAATAGATAGTACAACTCATGAAAAATTATCTGAAACAACAAAATTGATCCCCAACTTTAATGCCATGTTGAAGTTGATGAAAGCTCAACCCCACAGCTCTCAAGAATCATTTGCATGCAAACACTTGTCATAGAAAGAGAGAAGAAAAAGCTACGGAGGTTGGAATTCCCAGATCAATAGATGAGACATTCTTGATGAGCAAAAAAGAGATTGTTAATATCAAAAGTGAATGAATAAATTACAAAGAGATCAATCCTTATAAAAGGAGATCAAAACCCTAATAGGGTAAAACCTAGGTTGCATGATAATAATTAATTAAAGAATTAATTATTATATGCCTAAAGTTTAGCTTAAGTAAACTAGAGATAATAAGTGACTTAATAATCAAATCAAAATGATTTAATTAATAAGGCAACATCTTATTACTCTAACATTCACATGAACAAGAAAGAAAAATCCAATCAACTCAATGGCTATAATAATTTTAATTAGGTCAAAATTTTGGGATGTAATAGCTCAACTCTCAATTGTCCCATTGTTGTGATCAAGTGTTCTTGAAATTGCTGCATCACTTGTTGTTATTGTGCAAACACCATCAAAAAGTCATTCAGTTGGTTATTCGATTCACAAGCAGGGTCTTCATTCCTTCTCTCTTCCATCTCTACTTCAGCTGGATTTATTTCCTCTACATGCTGCCCAGACCATTCCTTCTATTGTATCGGTGTGATTCAAACCCTTAGGAGTTCATAGAGACCTGTTACAAGGACATAAAATCATTTATTTAATGAAATAAACAACCTAAACCCCACAAGCTAGCAAGGTTTCTGTCTCTGATACCATTAAAATATCCTTGCCAGTAGATTAATGAAATATCCTTGCTAGTAGATTCAATCCAAAGGCAATCTTTTTTGCAACTTCTGCTTGTACCAATTCTCAAAGCTGTGGAAGTACCACAGTACCATTGACATATCTCTTCATAGTTGAAGCTTGGGTGAATATCCAAGTTTGTCATTTACCCAGTGTTTTGTCTTGGTAAGGCTGTGATCTGGTTGAAGAAGGAAATATAAAATAAAAGATGTGAAAAAGATGCCAGCTATCCTTCAGTGCTGCCTTATGTAGATGAAGAACTCGTAAAAAAAACATAGCACAGCGATAAAAGCCTAGATGTTAGGCAATATTCAGACAGCCAAAAAGCCTAGATTCTGGACGGTTTTCACAAGAAGATAAGCTCACCCCAAACTGGAAAAATACAATTTCCTTTTATTAAATAAAAATACCTTAAGACAAGGTAAAAAGCCAAGTTCCCAATTATGACTGAGAAATAGGAGTTAAGTGATTCTGGCACACACACATCTGCTTTCATTCTGTAAAATTGTCCGAGTCTGGGAAATGCCCATCTAAAACAGACTTAGCAAAGTGCTTATTGTAATTTGAAACTTCAATTGAGTGGGGACATTACACATTTATTGTCTCTATTCACAAAACACCATGAAACATAGCTATTTATTGGTCAAGGCAATATATGAGACCTGCATACCTCCACACAGACCAGAAATCTATTGACTGCATTTCATAATTGTCAATAAACACTGTTGTTTTCATTATTGTTTTAAGAAATGATATTTATTTCGCTTCATTACGTCTTTGTCAATAAACATTGCCAATCACATAATACTTTCCATCATCACTTTGGGACATCTTGAAGAGATTGTTTTTACAAGTGTATGCCTGACTGGCATACATTGCTGACAATGAAATAATTTTGAATCGAAATATTTTGTAGTATAAATGTTTGTGTTTCTTATCGCTCCATGCATAGCCACCATCTGTGAACTCAAATTACATAATTTATTGTGTTTTAAGATGATAACAATGCCCTTATTAAAGCTAAAGTAAGATAATTTGTTTTAGATAAAAATTATCTATGCAAGACACGATCCCATAAATAGGCACTATACTGACTCTATTAATAAACCAAAATAGAAAGCATTCAACATTCGATGCATTATATCAAATTGTCACTGATGTCAGTGTCCTATGTTTAGATTTTTGATGATGAGACTGTAGAAATCAAAGCATTGATACTAATATGACAATGAATTATTTTATTTCTACAGAAAAGTTTTATTTCATTACTGAGCTTTGTGAATGCAGGTGATGCAAAGAATGCACATTTGAAAAACCTAGAAGGGGCAAAGGAGCGGCTTGAACTTCTAAATGCAGATTTATTGGACTATGACTCACTTTTTTCTGCAATCAGTGGGTGTACTGGAGTTTTCCATACAGCATGCCCAGTTCCTTCTTATCGGGTGTCCAATCCAGAGGTGGGATTGTATCCATTAGTAAAGTAGATTAATATTTTTCTTTGTTTATAATTTCTCGTCTTTATGCCATTTCAAGTTGTCAATTACACCTTTCTCAGTGCGTTAGTCTATTTGCCTAGCTTGCATTGCATTCTACATTCTTCAATGTTGCACTTGAGTAGTCATTTTAAACTGGAGTATTTTCTTTAGATTTTGAACCAAAATGTCCAGACAAATCTTAAACTCAAAATGTTTTAACGATGATACATGAATATTTGATATTACATGCTAGATAGAAGCAGTGTTTGTTTATCTGGTATTATGTGGCTATTGCCAATTTCAGGTCATAATCTGATGGCAACCTCCTCTGACATCAATGCTCTTATACCACATGGTGGCACCCATCCTCATGTACATGCTATGACTAGAAATGATGACAGATTACTACAGACTTACTGTCAAACAGTGACACGGCTTGCCCAGCAAAATGACAGTCTTCAAATTACTAATACATAATAAGATGTATCCAACCAGGGATTATAGTGAATCACCCAAATGAGCAATAACCAGGCAATTGATGACCACTCTCACTTGGATAATAGAGAATGAAGAATAAACATTTATTTATTTATTCAGTCTTCCACAAGGATGGTACAACTTCATAACAAATTACTTCTGATGCAGTGCAAGGTAGGAGAATCCCCAAAGGAGATGTCATAGCCCCCAGCAAATAACCACACAACGGAATATAAACAATAACACAGAGATTTAGATCCAAAATAATGCCAACTCTCATAGTAGAATCATAAGCTTTACATCCAACATGTCTGGTTGTAAGGCCTTCTAGGTTACGACCAAATACATAAGCAATTACAATAGTAATTCTGCAAGATCCCTCAAGATCCAACTCAAATCCTAGCTAGCCCACATCTGTAACATAATAACAATCTAGTAGAAACCTCCAGCGAGATCTAAACTTGTGCTCGCAAGCCACCAAACAACCTCCTTGTTTCTAAACTGCAACCACTAGCCATTTATGATTAAGCCAATGAGACATTTTTCCAGTGATTTTTCATCCCTACAAAGGTTCTCCACCCACGAGAACAATGTGTTATTACTCTTTTGTGGGTTTGTAATTTCTCATGTTATCATTGACATTCATATTATGAGTTACCAGATTCTTTCCGGGACCTAGGAATTCTTCATTGACTTTTCTTAAAAGTCTGGTCCTTGTTAGATTTTGTCAAAAGTCTGCCACAAAGAGCAAATTTTGTTGGGAATTCTCTTGGATGAACCCTGGCAGAATACAAACGACTTTTGGGCAACTTTGGTTTCCAATATAGGACCCTGGACATAATTTTGAAGAATTTGGTCAAAAAGCACCCTTTTATTTATTTTTTAAAAAGGTTTTTAATGCCAAATTAGACTCAGAATTGGACTCAAGCACATGATTAGACTCAAAATACTAATCATATTTAATTTGAATTGAATGCTACTTGAGAAGAATCAGGATGTATAAAAGTGCCATCCATCTATTATGGAATGTATGTAGTACACCACAATTCGTGCATATAGGCTAACATGTTTAGAAAACTATGGATTGAACAAAACCTAAAGAGATCTTTACTGTGGTTAAATCCAGAGCCAAAGCCTTCTTTCTTGCCTTTATCCAGTCTGATCCAAAGCTGCTTTCATTGAATCATCTAGTATGATAATTAATGTGTAAAGCTTACAATATGGCAACAGTCACAACCTTGGCCTTAAATGGGCCTATAGCATTACTTCAAACAACAGAATGATGATGATTTGCTTGATAGTTTTTGATGACATTTGATCGTGATGGCTGATTATTAATGATGGCATTATTGTTTTTGAAATGAAAGTTGAAACATTTATATGGTGGTGTATTTTGCTATGTTGCTTTAATATTAGCATACTGGTGTATAACTTATTTAGTGCTGCATATATATCTTGACATATATTCTTGTACAGACAAACCCAAAATGAATCTGAACACAACCCAAAAAAAATGAATGAATTTCGAACCCGAACCCAAATCCAAATCAGAACCGGCAACTTAGTTCGTATTGTATGTTTCTGTTTCATAATTCTTTTGGGTAGTCATATGTATAATAAACCTGACAGTCAGGTTATAAATGTCGCCTTTGAATTAAATGGAAATTGTGTGAAGACACTGATTTACTCCTACCCCCAGTGTGATCCCCAATCCAACAATCTCCCCTCTACCTGGTTTTTCTCCTGTTCAGCCTCCCCTCTCTTTGATTCAGCCTGCCTTCTTTTATTGGTTCAACCTAATTGGAACCGACCTAACTCCTCCTTTCTCCCCCCCCAACCATCTTCCATTCCTCTTTTTGCCTTTTTAATTCTTCATTCGTTTCCTCTCAAACTGCTTAATCTCCTTGGATCGCTTCACAACCGTACAAAACTGGTTCTTTAAACTGTCATCGATCCTTAATCGTTCATCTTCTGCCAAAGATGCCTAGATCATTTTGTCCAACTTCCTGCCATGTGGCGACAGGAACTGTGTTGGCCCAAACCGGATCCTGGCTACACAAAGCTAACAATCTCTAAACAAATAACACAACATGATGCTCTTGCATCAAAGTCTCTGTTTCACAAAGCCTTTTTTTTGTTGCTTAAAATAGACTCAGTAATGCCATATGTGGCATACCAAATAAATTAATAATTATAAACATGGCCTCATCTATTTAAACATCATGCTTATGACACACTTTCATTTTATTTACATGTCCATGAAAATGATTGTTCATTTCTTCTGTTACTGTATGGGCATTAGTTTGGTTGTCTCCATTTCAGGAAGATCTGATTAGTCCTGCTGTGAAGGGAACTTCAAATGTATTGAAGGCATGTTCAGTGGCCAAAGTGAAGCGTGTAATTATGACATCGTCTGTGGCTGCTGTTATGATGAATCCAAATAGAACTATGGATATACTAGATGAGAGCTGTTGGTCAGATCCAGAATATTGTGAGGCGACTCAGGTAAACCATGTAAACAATTTTTAAATACTAGTCTTAAGTGCATAGTGGATATTTTATTGAAGTGGAACCACTATATAGTAAAAGTCATTTGCTTGCAATACAAATAAAGTCACCTTCAGCTTCTAATCAACTGATTGCAACCATGCACAGCTTAATGTACTTATTTATCTTTAGTGGAGTGGTTAAACTATGCATGCATGCTATTATAACAATGATAAAGGGATATTTAGCCTGTCAAAGCCCAATGTTCTTATTGTGTGTGCATGCTATGTTCTTCAGAATTGGTATTTTATGGCAAAAACGGTATCAGAAAAAAATGCCTGGAGCTTTTCAAAGGAGTTTGGCATTGACCTTATCATCATTTGTCCGTCTCTGATTTTGGGGCCAATGTTACAGCCAACTATCAATGCCAGTTGTCTGGTTATTGTCAAGTTTTTGACTGGTAAAGTGTAGCTGCCTAATACATTTTCTAATTCTTCTTTTGAAGCATAGATTGGTCCATGTTAATATTCATCTAACAGGGATGTGAATTATGTCCAATACCTAGCATAATGCTTATTTTTTCTTCTATTCTTGCTTTACATTTCAAACACTTATCATAAATCTCTTAGCTTAAGAAGGTGCAATCTTCCATTGGGAAAGGCTAAAACTAATCTGTAAGAATGTTCATTCCCGACAATTTCAGCAACACTCAAGAACATTTTTTTTTAGCTAATATCTTTGAAATAAGGCTATAAAGAAATAAAACTTCACAGTAATGTACAATACAAAATATTTGTTGGGACCAATCAGTTTTTCTCCTTGCCCCTTTGGCTTCTCAATGCAGCTTTGTGCTCACAATTGGAATTTTTTGGTTAAGAAATTTTATTCTGAGTTATAATAAATTTGAGATCTATTATTTAATATAAAATAGAAAACACAAACATCTATAGATTTTTCATTTGAACCAAATAATGTAAACAGCTAGAATGTGAATAGTAAATATAAAAGAGCAAGATGCATATCTGGATGTTTAAACTGACTAAATAAACAGACAGAAGAATACAGGAATTGGGACCTGGAAATTTCCAGACCTTCTGTAGCAATTGGGACACCAGCATTATGCTTAGACAGCAGTGCTGGATATGGGTGCTTCTGTTGGTCATTGATGTAATTAGGGTAATCCTGTTGGTCACCAGTGCTGAGTCTGGGCACTCTTGTAGGTGATCAGAGGGGTGTAGCCTCTGGATTTATTAGCACTTTCTTGTTTGTGTGTTCTGATCTCTCTTCTGCCAGTATTTTACACAAAAAGTTTGATATATTATTATTTCAAATTGAAGCTAGATAGAGAGGAAAAATGGACTTTGGCTGTTTTAAGTCAGTCGGCCCCTTACGAGCCATGGAAATCTGGTGTATGTGAAAGCCCTTGTGTGGTAAAGGATTTCTCTAGATTTATACCTAAAGGAATGAATCCATTATGGAAAATCTACCTATTGTGTTGGTGTTCAAGTGTTAAAGGGAACATAAGTGATCAAAGATGTTGGACTGATTTAGGGCATAATATTAGAGGGCTTGTGATCATATCAATAGGAAAACAAACGAAGATAGGAATGCCGAGGAATAGGGATTCTGGGGAGACCGAGACTATTGGAAAGGAAATTAGGAAGATAATGAATGGACAGTAAAGGACACAATGGAGATAGCACGATGAAGAGGATCTAGCTATGATGAAGTAGAAATTAGTAATGGAGGATCAGAGGAAATGCAAGTAGGGACTTTTCTGCAAATATCTTCAATGTAACAGCTTCAAATGCCCTATAGCATGAGAGGAAAAATGTAATATTAGGAGCAAACTAGTGAGTGGATATCTATAATATGAAACCTAATGCAATTTTACATCATGCCAAAGTCTAAATGACAATTTGAAAATATGTTAGGCAAACTTAGAAACTAGGATCATAGCTTTATGTAAAACTCAAGATGATGGAAGTGTTCAGAGTGCACGGGTGTCTTTACTGAGCTTAGGTCAAAACTTTTGGGCTAGTTTTTATGGGTTTGGAGAGGCCTAGAAATATTTTAAATCAGTCCAATGTCAGGTAAAAAGCCTAGAAAATGCACAGGCGAATTTTGGGATACATCTACCGAAGTGGACAATAAATTGAATGCAGAAATGTAAGATGGAGATTGCATAGAAGGCAATTTCCACTCTTACAAGAAACATCAACCCATCTTTTAGAGGAGCATAAAGTTCATTTACAACAATTTCAATCCTGGAACCATTCCCTTTTTGAGCCTGGGAAAAATAAATCTTGATTTTGGTGTGGCACTAAGTTCACCAAGAACACACGAACCCTTTTAGACTTTAGTTGATCAGTAAATCTATGGAAAACACTTAAAACTAGCCAACACTCACAAAATAGAATGGTGTAAAAATGGGGACAATACAATGTGTCAAAGAATATGGCAATGATGAAGTATTGTCATTGATGTCAAAGATGAGCATAATCATCATCGCTATGCAAGTCAATCCTGTGATCGCTATGCAACTCAAACCTATGACCCAAAAGAAAATGCCTCCAACAGACAAGGGCATGCACTATGGCCGTGAGTTCCAAATCATAAGTGGGTTAGTTAAGCTCATGGTCTTTGAGTTTCCTAGACTCATATAAGTAATCACTCAACCATCCTGCATCAACATTGCACCCACGCCTTCCAACGAAGCATCCGTTCAAACCATGAAATCACCTACAGGATTAGGCACTGCAAGGACTAGTGCACTGGTCAAACACTCCTTAAGAGCTTTAAATGCTGCCTCGCACTAGTCTGACCAAACATACGTCTTCCCTTTCCTTTTGAAGAGAAGTGATGGGGTGAGCTACTCGTGAGAAATCCTTCATGAAGCGATGGTAGTAACCCGCCAATCCCATGAAACTACAAACTTCTAAGACATTAGTGGGTACCGGCCAATCCATGATAGCACGAATCTTCTCCGGATCCACTGCAATTCCATCACCTGTAATGATGTGTCCTAGATACTTCAGCTTAGAATGGAAGAACCAACATTTACTCAACTTGCCATACAACTAATGGTCTCTCAAGCACTGCAATACTTGATGTAAATGGACTTCGTGCTCCTCCATAGTCTTCGAATAGATCAATATGTCATCTAGGAACACAATGACACATTGATCAAGGTAAGTGCGAAATACACCATTCATCAAACTCATAAATATTGATGGCGCATTGGTTAACCCAAAGGGTACAACCATGAACTCATAATGCCCATACCTTGTACGAAAAGCTGTTCGATGAATATCAGCCTCCTGGATACGAAGTTGATGGTATCTCGACTTAAGATCAATCTTCGAGAACACTCATCATCCCTTCATCTGATCGAACGAGTCATCTATCCTCGGCAAAGGATGATGGTTCTTAACCATCACCTTATTCAATTGTCGGTAGTCAATGCACAACTGCAAAGAACCATCACTCTCTTTTACGAAGATGATTGGTGCACCTCATGGGGATACACTAGGATGAATATGGCCCTTGGCCAACAATTCCTCCAATTGCAATCTGAACTCACTCAAGTCTCGAGTAGTCATGCGGTAAGGAGTTCGTGAAATTAGCTCTGCTCCTGGTACAAGATCAATTTGAAAATCAATGTCATGTTGCGATGGCATACCTAGAATCTCATCAGGAAACATATCTACATACTCACGAAGGAGTGGGTGATCATCAAGTGTCATTGTACGACTCTCGGCTTCTTCGAGATCACTGACAGACACAAGAAACAACTAACAACCTTTTCATACACTCCATTTCAGCTGATTAGTTGAGATCAATCGAAGTGAGACTGGTCTTGGGACTCCCAGTAGTTCCACCCACCCACTTGTGTCATCAACACACTGTACCGTCTTATGATGACAATCAATATTTGCTTGATGGGTGGCTAACCAATCCATGCCCAACACAATGTCATACAATCCTAGAGGTAGAATGCGTAGATCCACTGTGGTGGTGAAGGTTCCCAAATTCAAAACACAATTCCTAACCAATGAGTCAACAACCACCTTGGAACCTGTGGCTAACTTGACCTGCCACTAGCGCACATCGCTGAACAAGAGATGGTGATATGAAAGAATCAGAAGCACCTAAGTCGAATAAAACAAAAGACGAAATACCATGCAACGTACCTGTAGCCTCGACTACTATACCTTGATGATTTGCTTGACAGTTGTCAACCATCGCAAAGACTCTGTGATTCCTACCAACATCTCCTACAGTAGGCTCAGGCTGTGCCTTTACCAGGTCCTGAAGATGGTTTGATGGAGCACTCAAAAGATTTATGGCCAGGTTGGCCACAAGAATAACTGTTTCCTACAAAGTTGGAACTTGTTTTGCAACCACCTTGGATAGCACTAGGATAAGGTGCACTACCCCTGCTAGAATTCTGTTGACTGCTCTGAGGAAGACGATCATGCTGCGATTTCTGTCCTCGGTTTTGGTTATCTCCTTTCTTACCTGAGGTGCCAAAATCCTATCCACCCTTGGTCCAAAACCTCTTCTTATTCTTATGGTGCTGAACACCCTGAGAGGGTTTTGATTGGGCTTGGCCCTTCTAGAAAACTGAGTATCCTACCTTGAGTTCTAACCACTTTGGTTCTGAGAACCAGATCTACTACTGAAACCTCTAACCAGATTCTCCTCTACAATACGTGCTTTCTCAATAGCGAGAACAAGAGTCCTAGGCTGATGCATATGGACTTCTTCAATGAGGGCATCCTTAAGGCCTCGGATGAAATGGTGAGCTAGGAGTAAATCATCATTGTTGTAGCATGAATATTGCCTAATTTTAAAGAATCTGATTTTGTACTGATCCACTGACATGTTTCCTTGTCGGATTGCGTGGAACTCATTAGCATGGGCCTCTCTAAATTGAGGAGATAAGAATCTCTCTCAGAACCTCTCCTCAAAGATCTCCTAGGTAAGATCTGCAACACTAATATGAATTTTTTGACTCTCAATATTCCACCAAATGGATGTGTGGTCCCTCAACTGCATAATTGCACAACGGGCCCTCATGTTGGTTGAATATGGATACATGATGAAGCAGCACTCTATGTCCAACAACCAAGTCTTAGCCTTGAGGCCACTTCCCTTTCCATCATACAATGGCGGTTTGGATTGCTGAAGAGACTTCATGATATCCAACCTGATGGAATCTTCATTGTTGCGGTCCTGACCACCTTGCCGGTGCCCTCTGCCACCTAGTGGAGTAAGAGAACGTTCCCATTCACGTTCCTCCTCTCTATGCTTTGAATGATGGGAATCTCCATGATGAGATCCCTCTTCCCGATCATGATCCTATCGGCGCTTCTCAACACAAGGGCCCAACCGAGCAAGAATTTCCTAGAGCACTGGCAACAATGCCTCCACGTGATTCTGATTAACGTTATTACCCTGTTCTCCCCCTCCTTCCTGACATCCTTCTTCCTGGCGTTCATCTCCATGGTTACCATTACAGGTACCACCACGGCCACCAGGTTTACGTACACGAGGCATCTCATTGGAAACAACAAGATAATATTAGAACAATCGGATCACAAGCATAAGAGTCAAAAACATGAACTAACAAGATATCAAAATAACAACCATAATATAATAATACACAACAGAAAACAAAACCATAGTGGAAGCATAACACAGAGATCCCAATGTTGCAACATGGGCTCTGATACTAGATGTAATGCCCCGCCCGGAGATCCTTGGAACAAGGATAAAAATAAGGCAAGATAATTTGTTTTAAAAACAAGTATGGATGCACACAACAATCGACATACAAGGATCACAAATATTGCAACGAAAGACTAACAAACATCCAACCACCAATTCCAAACGCCACTACTAACCAAAACATAAATGAGAAAACAAAAGAGATCACCCAAGCTGAAAGACAAAAGCTAACTCCTAAAAATTGGCTAAGTCTGAAATCTTGAAGCCTTGAAATTTCTTAGAATTTTTATCTTAACTCGTAGAGGTCTGGAACCTATCGCAAAAGACTCGTCGCATATATTAAAATATATCTTAAGTATCAACTTATACTTAAACGATATATTTTAAACCCCTTAGGAAATTTGTTTTGAACTAGGAAGATGTAAAACCTAAAAGGGTGTCCAAAACCAACTTTTGAACTTTTCTTAGACAAGCTTAGATAGCCCCTGTTTTTTGCTCAAAGCCTACAAAGTGCCAGATTCTTGTGCGAAGATGTGTAACACACCCTGCAAGAAATTTCCATTCTCACAAGGAGGTGCATTGAATGGTGTGAGAAAGTACCTAGCCAACAATACAAATTGGTGTTGGGTTTTGCACGAAGAAGTGCAAAGCTACGCAAAGAAACCCAACACGCCATGCGAGGATTTGCAGTCTCATGTGAGAAAGTGCAATTTCGTGCGAGATCCCAAGTCAGCTCGCCAAGAAACGAAAACAGAAAACCAAGACGAATGCTAAGAAAACTAAGAAACAAAGTTCCTCCACATCGAGGAGTATCGGATCCACATTTCGAGGTGTAAACACTCGAATACAATAGTGAAAGACGAAAACACAACAAACCATCTAAACATACAACGAAGGAAAGGAACACAAGGGAAACATCGCAGAGTACTGAAAGCAACATCGTAGTAAACAGAAATAACATCGCAATGAACAGAAATAACATCGCAATGAGCAGTACAACAAACTAAATACGTAGTTCCTCCCAACTGTCAATAGCATCATAAGACCATCGTGGGCCCTAGCCATCCCCCGCGCGTAACATCCCAAGCCACCAATCAGATCATCGGTACTATCATAATAGGGACGTCACTACTAAAACATGCTACAATATAAGCAGAAGAAAATCTAACATGCTAGAAGTAAAGCATAAGATAATCCTACAAAGTAGATAACATCACCTATCAAATGCTAATCATCATAATAAGGAAATGTGACAGTAACTAACATCATCTGAACATGATATACAAGCATCCCAATGAAAGCATAAATCACAAGAAAGCATACTCCGGAACCTGAAGCACCAAGTGAAAACATCGAACAACAGCCGCACTAGGACAATAGACCGTCTCTGTACACCGATCCCTAGCAGTGGTGTAGGTAGCTATGCCTCCCAACCACGTGACACCCATAGGTACATATCCGCCGTGCTAATGGAGATAATGATCCATCCACAAACACACCAAACAAACGTCCATGGCTAACACACACGCCAGACAGTATGATGACTGAAACCAAGACGAAGACAATGCATAAACTATAGGTCCTGGTCAGACACTCAGTAGGCTACTAAGTAGGGGCTGACATCATGGAGAGTCGCTTGGCATTGACAAGCCCAAGCTCAAAACGTGCAAATTCAACTCCCTTAAGGAAAGGCTCTAGCACAGATCATTATCTTAAGTTTTATTACCACCCAGTGTTTTATTTAGTTATCACTTAATTAAAATTTCTTTTGCCAACCCTCTGGGCACAATGATCACCAGGCTGTGAGATAAAAGCCCCCTCCATATGCTACCCTACCCTACCCATGCTCATCCAATGATTAGTGCCTTTAGGCATGCAGATTCCCAACCCAACTCCAATGATCATAACTTCTAGAAGTACTATGAAAGATCGGGACTCGCAAGTCACCCGAAAAATGTACGTGCACATACTCGTGTGGCGCACCACCATCACGAAAATCATAACACAAGGATTGGATGAGAACACAAGCATAAAGTCACTCAACCGAAAAAAGACTTGGGAGGATAGATGCGACACGCAAAGTGCGGCAAAGATCCGATTGACATCCAAACAGATCATCCAGGTCCATGATCAAACTCATGCCAAGAAAACCTAAAAAAATAGGGCGACACACAAAACAAGGTAAAAACTGAAAAAATTCTAAAATTAAAACCCATTTGGCCTTTGGGTGTAAAAATCTTGAAAATCCAAAAATAAATGAGTTTGGACATCGTATGTAAAAACAGTCAGCATAGCGGCTCAAAACTCCAAACCCTCATTCCGAAAACAGGGAAAATGTTCATACTCGACCAACCGGGCAGAACCAACAAATAGAAACAAAGGGGAACACTAGTTCTTAGCTTCCTAACATACTGCTACAAGAAACAGAAACAGAAACAAAGCAAAAACAATAAAATGGGAAGGGACCTGACAGAAAAAGGGCAGAAATTGAAACCTGTAGAATAAAATAAATATCTCGCCAAAACTGTTGAAAATGACAGCAAAGTAAGAAGTCCCCGAGCCGAATCCAACGAGTATGATCTCGTGAAGAATCCATGCTCACAGCTTCCAGAATGAGCAGAAATCAAATCCTTCAGAAGAGTATTCTCAAAAGAGCTCTCAAATTTCTAGTTTGAAAAAGTGAGAAGTGAATAATAAAAACTCTTTTTCAATACTTATTCACTTTTTGAGTGAATAGTCAATTAGGGCACATAGCCAGTTAGACTAGCTAGACTCCGAATTGACCCAAACAAAAATAGGTTATTCTCTGTAACAGGAATTCACCTAAGGCAAAGCTGCCAGAAATCAAATCCGAAAAGATTTGAAGCCCAAAAATCCAAAATCACAAAAAATCACTAAACAACTTTCGCGACAATGGGAACCTCTAAATGCACAGACATGCTTACTGGTCTAATCACATAATGCAGATGAGTTCGGATTCAATAATCATTGAATGGTTTTAATTTAAACAATTCAAAATAAGGATACGTCGACCATATAGGGATGACATTGGTAAATATGAATAGCTAAATCACTAACTCCATGTGCCACTGCCAAGGATATAATTCTTGCACACTAAAATACACGATCAAGTGCAATTGCATATAATATCATAGCGGAAACAAAATACATTAAATACCTAATTAATCCATTTACATCACTCATGTTTGCATAAAGTATAAAGAATACAAGAATGAAGTAAAAAATCATAGCATGAAATCCATCACAAAATAATCAGAAATATGCCCAAATGCTAGATGATCAGATATCATCATAGATCTACTGTCATCTCAAAATGACATCAACATGCAAATATGATGAACTGAATAGCATAGCAATAAAGCATCTATGAAACTGAGTCAAAGTATAACATCCGACCCTCATGTCATCTCCAAATACAAATAACAATAAGAGTATCAAGTATCTCTTGAATCAAAATAGACAAGGTATAGACTGCAAACACGAGAGGCACTACAGAAAATCAATTTTAAATCTAAAAGTTAGGAAATTTAAGTAAACCCAACTGGAAAATTTGGGTATTCTTCATTAAATATTTGATGTATTTCAATGTAAACTTTTAGATGGAATATTGAGTGATGTGTTTAGATCTTAAGCAATTTTGTGGGATCTCCTGAACCGCTTATTCTCAAGGACACGTTGTTGTTAGTCAAGATGATCTAAACTATCCATATGTAGATCTGAACTTTCCAACTATGCATCCATCTCACATAGTTTGTGTTGTGGCAAATCTGCTACTATTTTGATTGTCCATGTTCGCAATGTTTTCTCTGCTCATTTTTGTATATTTGGATCCTCCACTCCATTGATTCTCTCTTGAACTTAGGATACCATTTTCCCACAATTGAAGATTGATGGTTATTGGTGTTGGGAGTCCTATAATGATACCTGTAGTTGAGGCCCTTTGTGAAGGTAGGGTTTGTCTCCTATAAGGGAGCACGTGGTTGGAGAAAAATACTTCCATGACACCTTTTGTATCATTTCTGATAATTACTATATGAAGAAGTAGAATTTTAAGTTATGATGGCATCTCATTTCATTATGTGATGGGTTATCACTTATCAGTGCTACGTTAGACCAGCATAATTGTATTGATTATAATTTATATATTAGTATGATACAATTTACTGTAAGAAAAGATGTTATTGAGGACATAGAACCACAAGTGTTATTAGTTCATATTTCTGCAGTAGGTTCAATTAACATAGATTCATTTTTTTCTCAGCTTCATTAGAACTTTATGAGTACGAGGTTGTTCCCATTGCCCATCTGATTCAAACCCAAAATCCTTTTTTAACCTTACAATCTCTTATATGCAACCCACCTAACTTTACATCTTGGGAGGAGTGTATGACCTAATCACTTGTATCATACCCACCATGAAGATCATGCCCTTGAACAAATGGTCTTCCTTGATAAATACCTTCCCATAATGATCTAATAAAGATTATAGCTGCGATAGAGATCTTTTGTTGCTAGAGAAGAGACTTATGATGATATTTTTGTATAACCAATTGAACATGATGTGGCAATCAAGGTGTGCTAGGTGTCTTGTATTAAAAATCTGTCATTTTATTAGATAAAGAGACATGCATTTAGAAATATGAAGAGGCTTGCATTTGGAAAATGAAGAAACTTTCATTATGATATAAAGAGTCTCTCAATTCTATATATATATATATATATCTATGATTGCTTTGTGTGATAAGAATTGTATCAAGTTGAAAGCATTGTACTTGAACATCAATTTTTTTTAATAAAAGAGAATTTTTCTGGTGTGGCTAGGATTTTCCCCCAAGTTGGAGGGTTTTCCCAGAAAAATCATTTTGTCTTTATGTTCTTTTGTTTATTGCTATTTTCCTTTATTTCTTGGCAAAACATTAACATGGTACATGAGTGGGTTATATAACAGCAAATAAGAGAAAGTTGAATATTTATGTATCAGTGCCAGAGATCTTTTAGCTAAGATGCTTATTGTGAATTCTTTTTCTTGAGTCTCTTCTGTCCTTGGTGCTTCAGTTCTACTTATTCTTCCTTCAGTCTTGTTTAGCCATGGCTCTATATGTCTATGGCCTTCAGCATTACTATGTATCAATTTAAAAGTTTTTGAATGATGCTCAGACTTTAGCGTTTCTCAGTTATGTTGTTCATGAAATCTTCTATGTTCATGTGGTTTTATTCAACTTTCTGATGATTTGGCATCATGTTTCTCTCATTCCTTATGGCCTGTACTCTATATGGGTAATTATCTTGCACTATTGCCACTACAAGAATTTACTATATCATATTTAATTGCACGTGTGTTCTTTGGTTATGTTTGTGAGATGACTCGACGACGGTTTAATGCTTGTCTCATTTCACTTCTCTAAGGCTGTTCATATTTTCTATGGCATCATTGGGTGCTATCTATTATTCATACGATGATTGTTCGTCTAAGTACTCATTTTTACTAGTGGCGGTGATTATTCTATTTTATATTATTTATGCTTATTGGAAGGATTCAAGGCTATCGTTATTATTGTTCTGCTTCAGATACATGCATTTTCTTAGATTGAAGACTTTGTATTAGTCTTGTTATTATCACTTGTGTGTGAGCAACATTTTATTCTATAGATTTCTTGCTTGAGCAGTTAAGTTCAGTTTCATTGTACTTTGCAATTTTACTCATTTTTGTTCATGTGGTAAATCCATCTTCCTGCTTATTCTTCAACCATCATGTGTCATAATGATTCATAGGAAAGGGTCTTGAATGGTATCGATTGCAAGATGTTGATGATTGTTTGAATGAATAGTAAGTGCATCTTCGAATAAGATGTTTTTCTTTTCTGGTGCCATTTGTAACATACGATTTTTCGCAATGTTAAAAATAGATTTTTTTTCTAAGATTAAGTCCCAAGTAATCACCCTTTACTATAAATATATAAAACATATTTCTGCCCTAGAATTTATAACCGTTAAATGATCACATAGAGGAAAAGAGAATGATTCTACATAAAGAAAAGATTATCATGATAATGGCTACAACTAAAAGTAACGTATTCCAACTCATGTATAATCATTTGAAAAGAACTGAAAATCATATTCTCAACATTTATCACATTTGAAAGAAAACAACACTTCTAATCTAAACCATTTATATTTTTCTTTTGAAAAGAAACTAGAAATGAAATCTATGCTGATAATTAACAGGGGCTAGATAAGAAATCAGATTTCATACATGTAATTGAAATATCTATTGCTGTGTTGTTCAAGCCTTGGCTTTCGGAGAAGAGGAGAAGCATTGACTTAGGCTTAACCTCCCAACCATGGACCTTATATTATCCCCACACAATCTTTAAGCAAGAAAGACCCTCCTTGTAATGCTCCGCCTAGAGATCCTTGGAACACGGATAACTATAAGCCAAGATAATTTTTTTTACAAGTATGAGTGCACAAAATGACGTCATACAAGGATCACAAAGATCGCAACAAAAGACTAACCAACTATCTAGACCTAATGGATCTCCAAACACCACTACCGAATTGACATGACCATCTGAAGAACAAAGAAAAACCAAGACTACATCAGAACCTAAAATCTCCAAACTGCACAGACAAGGATATCCTAGCAAACCCAAAGGGTACTAGAAACACCAAATTGTGTTTCCCGCCAACTAGTGGAGATATCCCTTGTTTTCCACGCGAGGACCAACAACAGATAGAGATCTTGCATGAGTAAGTACAAAATGCCACACAAGAAACTATCTTTTATGCGAGGAAATGCAATAAAGGGTGTGAGGAAGTACTTGGTCCAACAGCCAAAGTACCCCAACACTGGTATAGGATTTCGCATGAGAAAGTGCCAAAAGCCACACGAGAAAACCTAGCACACCATGTGAGATTTTGCATTCTCACGTGAGAATGTACAATTTCGTGTGAGAATCCAAAACAACATGCTAGAAAACAAAAAGGCTAGAAAATGAAATCCTCCACATCGGGGAGTACTGGATCCATATATCAAGGTAAGAAACTCAATCAAATAACTGAAAGACAGGAAGCCGGAATCTGAAACTAAACATGTAAACATAGCAATGAAGGGAAATAATTGAAAGCAACATCACAATGTACATAAGCAACATTGCAATGATCTGGAACAACAAACTAAGTGCGTGGTTCCTCCCAACCGTAATAGCATCATGAAACCTCGAAGATCCTAGCCATCCCCTGTGCGTAACATCCTAAACTGGCAACTAGATAGTCGGTGTTGTCTTATAAGGACGTCACTACTAAAGCATAATAACATCATAAGAACTCAAAATCTAATCATGTTAGGACAACAAACAATAGATACTCCAACTAATCAATTAACATCATCTAATCATATGCTAAACATCACAAACAAGGGAATGCATCGAATAACTAACATGATATACAAAAATTCCAATGAAAGCATAAATCACAAGAAAACATACTCTAGAACCCGAAGTACCAAGTGAAAACATCCAACAACAGTTGCACTAGGGTAAAAGATTGTCTTTGTACACCGGTCCTCAATATTGGTGAAGGTAGCTACGCCTCCCAATCACGTGAAACCCCTAGGTCCACTCTCGTCGTGCTTATGGAGATAATGATCCAACCACAAATGCACATAAAGAAAACGTCCATGGCTAACACTCATGCCAGATAGTATGATAATTGAAACCAAGATCAGAGACAATGCATAAAACTATAGGTCCTAATCAGACACTCAATGGGCCACTAAGTAGGGGCTGACATCTTGGAGAATCGCTTGGCATCGCCAAGCTCAAGCTTAGATCGTGCGGCTCAACTCCTTAACAGAAGGCTCTCGCACATACATTTTATTATCTTAAGTTTTATTACCACCCCATATTTTTTTTAGTTATCACTTAAAACTTCCTCTGCCAACCTCGGGAGTGATCATTGAGCTACGAGATAGAAGCCCCTCTATATGCTACCCTACCCTACCCATGCTCATCCAATGATGAGTGCTCGTAGGCATGCATGTTCCCAACCCAACCCCAATGATCATAACTCCTGGAAGATCGGGCCTCGCAAGTCACCTGACAAATGTACACGCACATACTTGTGTGTGGTGCACCACCATCATGAAGATCATAACACAAGGACTGGATGAGAACACAATGTAGAAAATCACTCGACCAAAAACAAACTCGAGAGGACGGATGCGACATGCATCCCAATGCAACACAAAAGTACACAATTGTCCGATTGA
The DNA here is from genome assembly GCA_028749045.1 of Cupressus sempervirens. Taxonomy (NCBI): domain Eukaryota; kingdom Viridiplantae; phylum Streptophyta; class Pinopsida; order Cupressales; family Cupressaceae; genus Cupressus; species Cupressus sempervirens. Next base: position 674,428,562 of record CM053786.1, on the reverse strand, counting down.
CATCCAAACGGATGATCCAGGTCCACGACCAACATCATGTCAAGACAACTCGAGAAAGTAGGGTGGCATGCAAAATGAGGTAAAAACCCCCAAAACTGGAAAATTTAGAAATTAACACTTATTTGGTCTTCGGGCACAAAAGCCTCGAAAATCCAATAAAATTTGGGTTTACACATTGTATGCAAAAACGGTCAGCATAATGGTGCAAAACTCCAACCCTCATCCCAAAACAGGGAAAATGTTCATACCTGACCAACCGGGTAGAACCAACAAACATAAATGGAGGGGAACACTAGGTGTCAGTTTCCAAACTAACAACTACCAAAAATAGATATAGAGTCTGAGCTAAAACAAGAAAATGGAGAGCCCTACCTGACAGCAAAAGGGGCTGAACGGAAATCAACCTGATAAAATAATAATCTTGCGAAAGCTGCCGAAAATTGCGACAAATAAAGGTTTCCCCGTGTTGGATCCAATGAGACGTATCTCGCAAAGATTCCACACCCGAAGCTCTCACAATGAACAGAAACGTGATCCTTTAGAAGAGGATTCTCAAAAAAGCTCTCAATTTTGTGTTTTGCAAAAGTGAGAAGTGAGGAATTAAATTCCTCTTTCCATACTTATTCACTTTTTGAGTGAATAATCGATTAGGGAAAATAGCTAGTTAGACTAGCTAGGTGTCGAATCAACCCAAACGAAAACAGGTTATCCCTTGTAATAGGAATTCACCTAAGGCAAAGCTGCCAGAAATTTAAAAACAATAAAAATTAAAGCCCGAAAACTCAAAATCACAGAAATTTCCTTAACAACTTTCGTGACAATGTGACCCTTCAAATGCATAGACATGCTCATTGGTCTAATCACATAATGTAGATGAGTTCGGATTTACTAATCACTGAAAGATTTAATTTAAACAATTAATTAAGGATATGTCAACCATACAGGGACGACATTGGTAAAATATGAACAGTTGAATCACTAACTCCATGTGCCATTGTTGGGAACGTAATTCCTGCATACTAGAACACATGATCAAGTGCAATTGCATATAATAACATAGCCGAAGCAATAAATGCATTAAATGACTGATTTAACCATTTATTCAATTTATACCTAAATAATCCATTTATATCACTTACGTTCGCGTAAAGCATAATGAAACAAGAATGAAGTAAATCACCATAGTATAAAATCCATCGCATAACAGAATCAGAGATATGTTCAAATACTAGATAACCTGATATCATCATAGACCCACTGTTATCTCAAAATGGCATCAACATGCAAATATGATAAACTAAACAACATAGCAATAAAGCATCTATGATATTGAAATCAATATATAACATCCGACCCTCAGGTCATCTCAAAGTACATAAAATAAGAGTATCAAGTATCTCTCGAATCAAAATAAACAAGGTACAAATTGCAAACACGAGAGGCACTACACTCCTTACCTCGGGTTGGGCTTAGGGCACTACAGTATAGCCATCCGAGCTTACTGGTGTTTAGAGTGTCCGCTTAGCAATAGGCAAGCATGCCTATGTAGTTGGCACCGCTGACATCTTGTGATCAAAATAGGCAAGTGTGCCTCTAATAAACTTTGGCCAACGATTTAGATGGGCATTTATTACTTGATCACCACTGCTCGACTTGACAACAGAGTAAAATTGGACAATCATGAGCTGACTTGATTTTTAATAGCCTCTTAAAAATTTAAATGTACATGTATAGAAGTTCTGATCAATTGTTTCTTTCCTTTATAGGAATCTTCTTCTCTCCACCCACTATCATTGGCTTCACTAGCCTTGGGTGAGTCTTCAGAGACTATCTCATTGTACTGAGATCCTTATCACATGTTTTCTTTGAATAAATTTCATAACTGGTATACAATGAGTACTAGCATGTATCAGTATTTAATAATTTGAAATCAGATTCTGTATCTGAATTCTCATAAAGGAAATAATTCGAGTACATGAAAAGAAATGTATGAGATCCCTATGGTTATTGGACCTACATATCGAGCCTGGGATTCATAATCATATTTAATATCATGCTCAATAGACATGTTTCTAATGCAGCTGAAAACAGATTATAATAGCAGTGACGCCAAAATGGAAAATTTAGAATGGAGTGAATTCCATAACCTGAAGTGATATATGTCAATGATTGATTGAAATCGGCTTAGTAAGATATCACCACCGTGAGGTTCTAAAGGCCCAAGTTGCTGATGAGAATGTGAGAGAAGAGAATCGAAAAGAAGTAGAAGGTAATTTGTAGTGTCGTCTGGTTTGAAGTTATGCGCAAAATACAATACCATCTTTGTTCATGCACAACCGCAGAGTCTTATAGCTCTGACTCGGTACCATCATATCGGTTTCCAAGATCATCAATTTTCAAAAGATCATCATTACAAAAGATGGATGCCAACTTGAGATATTATATGTGTATATGTATAATTATCTAATTTAAATATAAGGTGTCATCATGTTATTTTGTTATATCTACAATTGTACCTATATGTATATGTACATCTATATATGTGTGTGATTTAGAGAATATATGGTTTATTTCTAACATCATATTCCCTTTGTATATGCATGCATATATACACACACACACACACACACACACATATATTAGTAAGTATGTTTATAGATATCATCTGAGAATCATGGTGCCATCATATATTTATCTATAAACATATGTATAATAACTCATAATGACAATATTGCCGGTGTCTCAGAACAATAGAGAGGTAATTGTTCTAAACAAGAAATGTAGATGTTTATTGATTTTAAATGTTTGACCAAGTAGCTCATGATTGTCCAATGGTGTACTCTATTGTGAAGTCGCTAAATCCTTATCAAGGTAGTTAGAGGTCATATCTATTGATCGGACGATGGACTAGGATAGTGCCCCATTCCTCGAATCCTATTTAGCAATGCTTTCTCCCCTTCGTCTACTCTTGCAACCACCAGTGCAACATTTCCACAATAATAATGAGTTCCTCCATTTAAATCAACATTACAATATATTAATTGATAAATGTAACAACGACTAACTACCATTATCAATAAATAAGTAAACACGATAAACAATTAACCGATTTCCAATACACAAGATTATAACAAATCAATTTCACATGAAATAAACGGTTAACTATAATTTCCCCATTTATATGATCATGACATTTGATAGTTTTTACTAATCATCACCACGGCTATAAACTTATTTTAATTAGGTCAAAAATTTGGGATTAACACCATCAATTATGATTGTATCATGTTTTGGAATCACAGACAAGATTCATTTTTTTATTAGTGTTTTTGTACGATTTTAGGTTGTAGTAGGTATTGCTTTGAGAATATTTTGGTGTGCCATGAATATATTTACAAGTTGTATTGAAGATCAATCAAGTCTATGACCATATTTAGTTATAAATGTGCATAATGATCAGCAGCATTGTAGTTTTAACAAAAGGGTAAATTCATTCTTAGGGTCTTTTGTATTCAGTTTTTCCAACAATACATAATATTTCAGCATGAGAATGTAGAGCTGAGTTCTTGTGCATCCAAATTACAAAGAGATAAGTATTCTATGAATATAACTTGAATATTGATTATGAATTTTTGTCATAGCACTTGGAATAGTGTTTTCTTTGAGCATGAGAATGTGGAGCATTGATTTCTGTCTATCTCTTCATGATAGGTTGATTTTATGAGTTGTTATTAATCCCTCATGGTTGTAGGACAAGAAGCAATGAGATGATGAGAGATTATTTGCCGAATCATATAGAGTAAATAAACAAACACGGGGACGTTGCTTGTAGTCATTGGTTTAAATTGGTGATACATATCTTCATTAAAAGAGTAAGATCATACACAAGAAATGATACTCAAAGGGAGTCTCTTCAACTTCAAAGGGAGTTTGCATGATAGAGGGAGATGTCTAATTCTTTGCAAGCTTATGTGGTAGTGTGACTACTCAAGCTCCCTGTTTGGTCAACTTAGTACCAACTCTCTCATTGCAGTAATCAAAATAGTAAGAATTTTGCTCTTGCAAAATGGGAGTCTCTATTAAGAGAGAATCTTGGTCATTCTTATACATATTGTTAATGATTTCTTCTCGAGGAGAAGTTTGAGGTGAAAGCCCATGTTCCACCCTCTGCGAGTAGGTGAGGTGGAATTGCATTCTTCTCTAGGAGAAGTCTGAGGTGAAAGCCCTTGTTCCACCCTCAGCAAGTAGGTTCAGTGGATCCACCCTTTGCGAGTAGGTATGGTGGAACTGCATTCTTCTCTAGGAGAAGTTTGAGGTGAAAGCCCTTGTTCCACCATCAACGAGTAGGTATGGTAGATCCATCCTTTACAAGTGGGCATGTTGGAAGTCATGTATGTGACTACATGACTTTAAATCTTATATTTTTATGGTACACCCTCTAGAAGTACCTATGGTGAAGAGTGTTATGCTGAGATAACAATGTTTTATTGAGAAAATATGGGATGAGATTTTTCTATTGACATTTTTGGTTGCAGCTATGTTTCTGCCATTCTAAAGATCTCCCTCTTGATAAGAGGGAGTGTTGAAGATTATAGCTGCAATATAGATCTTTTATTGTTAAAGAAGAGATTTATGATGATATTTTTGTATAACCAAGTGAGCACGATGTGCCATTCAACGTGTGTTTGGTGTCTTATCCTAAATATTTGACATTTTATTATATGAAGGCACATGTGACATGCATTTGGAAATACGAAGAGACTTTCATTTGGACAATGAAAAGACTTTCGACTATGATATGAAGAGTCAGAGATCAGCCAAACTCTCATCAGCCAAACTCTCATCAGAGACCCACAAGATCCCAGGTATTCAGAATTTAGAATAGAAGAGGATAGATTGTTAAGATATCATGACATGATTTATATACCGAACAAAACTGAACTTCAAAGAATGATTCTGGAGGAATCCCATTCAGCTCCATATTCAGGACATCTTGGAGTGACTAAAATGTTGTCAGATATTAAACAACTATATTTTTGGAAAGGAATGAACAGGAAATAACAGGTTTTGTGGCAGGATGCTTGGAATGCATGTTGTTCAATTTTCACATACGTTCAAATGAAGTAAAATACATGCTTATTACTTTCAAAGTAATTTTCAAAAAATACATCAAAGAAAAGTATTTTATTCATTTTGAAATAATGTTCAGCATTTGCATGATGAAGCAAACCATAACACAAATTAAATGCTGAAAGTAAATTTCTCCCACACATCTAACTGTGAGAGTAGTCTCTACATGCTAACATACATCTATATCCTACTGAAATCAATAACTGAATAGCGGAGTAAAAGGAGAAAGGTTCATGGGCACCAATCATTGCCTGTAATGACTGGTGATGTGGCATCCAACTGCATCCATCCTCTTGCTGCTCTAGACATCGCCCGTTCCGTGCTTCCAATCCCTGTATTTACAAAGAAGAGAATGGGTTAGATCCAATGGATCTAACCAATGCTGATGACTCACTCAAATCTCACATTTACCAACCTACAGGCTATTCATCTCAGTAAGATACAGACATACACCAGCAAATAGAGAGGTCGATCATGAAGTACAAAAGTATTAAAGGGATAATTCATTTTTGTTTGGAAACCTTTTTACTGATAAAACTGGTGAAAAGGAGAGAAGTATAGCAGGCGAGATTGGTTTGCATCTAAGTAACAGCAAAGGAAACATTAAAGCTACAGTAAGAGGCTACCTATTGCAATAAAAATAACCATTTTCAGCTAACAAGAAAAGCACAACATATGATCAATATGATACAATAGTGAGAAGCACAGGTAGAATATCAGTTTGGAGCCACAATAATAAGGTCAAAGTTTTGCCAAAATGGAAACGGGCAAACACAAATACAGTTTTCAGCAAGTTGAAAGTGTGCCAGTGACTCAACTTCCACTCTGTGGCTGTGAGGAACACAAACTACATATTTGAACAAAATGAAAATAATGAAATTGATGTAGACATGAATAAAGCTATGCTTGAAACACAAGGTGTAACTGAGAAAGAGCTAGATATCATGAAGAAGACAACGATGGCCAACCTGAAGTTCTTGAACTAAAAGAGAGCAAAAGTTTGAAAGTTGAAGATGGCGAGTGTAGTTCATTCCAGCACAGTGAGGCAAGGGGTAACTTAAGCATTGGCTTTGGAATAGAAATCAATGGTGATGCCAGTTCCAAAGGTCAACACAAAGGAACTATGACTAAAGCTGAAGATGGCAGTCATTCTAGGGTACGAAAGGCTTCTTGGAAGGATTTTGTTGACTGGCAGATTTTCTTTTTCACTTTCTAGCAATTTTCAAAGGTGCTGGTTCTTCACATTTGGTGAAAGATAGGGAGTGTAAAACTCTTGGAGCTCTGGAGGATTCTTCAAATCATTCTCGTAAAGAAATAAGCAAAGACCAGTAACAGTGCTGTAAATCCATTTTAAAACTGAACATGGTGTCTTTAAATGAAACGAAAAACTACTACAGTAGTCATGAAAGAAATCAAAGAAGTTCAAGAAGAAACCCAGAAATCTATATAACTACTTCCAGCAAAGCAACCCTCATCTACAAAAGTGTGATTATCTTTTTTGTTAAAATTTTTTTTATGAGAGGGTTACTTTCAGCCTTATCAAACATCAAGTATACAGTCAGATCAAAGAGGAAAAATTCATAAAGAAGAATCAAAGCAGTTTGTTATTGATTACTTACAACAGAAAACGAAAATGGAGAGGTGTCTTTCTCATTTTCAAATGCAAGAAAGGAGTGCCGTTTCGGTTTACTGTAGCCCGCGGCCAAGAACAAGAAGAAAACTGGGTTGAACATGCCAACATAGAACTCAACAAAGAACAGATGACAACTAACAGGAGGAGCAGATTTCGAAGCCAAATACCAGTCGGCTAAAGGAAAAAGCCTCCACATTGCATGTCATGAATACATAACCTCTAGACGTCCAAAACCCATAACAGAAGGAGCAGATTTCGGCCGTATATAACATAAAACTTCTCAGTCAAACCTTTAAGAATATACGTATACCTCATGCCGGCAGTCAAAACGAAAATGACGTCCAAGTAACAACAGATACCACTCTGCTCTCTTCAAAAAATCATGCATTTTCATGACACAGTCAGGGTTAGGCAATAAAAGAGACTAATTAGCAAGTATACCTGCAAAATGGCATCCGAACAGCAGAAGAAGTCGCAGAGGAGTGTAACAGTCGGCTAGGGTTTCGCCATAACCCTATGCAAGTCGCTTGCAAAGTTTCCCAACGCCAAATAACAACATAATACTCTCAAATCTGTCTTTTTATGAATTCCTTAATGCCATTTAAGAGAATTTCGGGTCCGTTGCATGCGTTTTGGGAATTAGAAATATTTATTTTTTGCATGGGCTTGTTATAATGCGATTGCATTATTTGTTATATTTTTGCACACATAATTTTATGTTATTATACTTTAGTTGATTCATTTGATCAACTCAAAGATAATGAATTTTAAAAATGCAATTTATAACAATAATGCAAGTAAAAAAGGGATAGAATCTTATTTAAGTCTTACCTTTATTCTATTTTTATTTTTTAATTGCATTAGTATTAAAAGATTGTAATTATTATTTTTATAATTGATAATCTATAAATCAATTATTAAAATAATAACATTCATGCAATTAAGGAAATAAATAATAAAGTCTAAAGGTCAAAGCGAGTTCAAGGAGGAGTCGGGACTTTGCAAATGCCAAAATTCAAGGGGATAGCTTCAGTTAATATTTTCATAGGCCCAGTTCAGATTGAAGACTTCAGAGTGCATTATGGAGTTATGGCAGTTTGGGAGACTTTTTTACACTTTTCTTATGCATGGTTGGTGGAACCTCAGTTAGAGATATTTTGAGCATGTTTTTGGGCTTTTTAGAGGTTCTTAATAATGAGTTAACTCATTATTTCGACCCAGCTCTCTTGTTTTGGGACAGTTGTATTGTTGATATATACTCCTCTTATTTTTGAGGAAGGGGTTCAGATTTTAAGGGAGGACGCTTATGTGATTGCATCCTTAAGTGTATTTTTCTATATGATTCTGATCCATTATGCAGATGTATGGTTTTGAGGGCCTTTAATGGAAATAAAGTTTTCATTGGAATCAGTTTTGGAGTTGACAAATTTAGTTGTGTGCGTTAAGGTGATTGATGTTATTCAAATTGTGTTTTAATAATAGGCCTTTTCTGAATGATGTCTTATCTTGTACCTTCTTTATCTAAATAGCTGTTCATAGGTTTTGAGTTGTGTTTTCAAGTTCATAAACCTTCTCTTAAATTATTAATATAAATTAGCGGATCTTCAAATAAGGTTTCTTGTGATTATCTTGTCAAAACTTTCATTGTGTCTCAGGTATAGCAGTAATCTATGTTATCAATCTTGGTGTATCACCTTATTTCTTTAAGTTTCCCGTGTTCTAAGTTATCTTTTTACCCTTTTCCATCTGAAAGTTTCACATTTTCATTAGTATAAGTAAGGTATAAGATATATCATACAGGAACCGGCCTAGAATCCGAAGGTTCAGCCAAGTTATAAGTTACCCACAACTTTTGGCTGATCCCATGTTTCTCCAAAATCGCTGCAAGTTTAGGACTTAAAGAAAATTTTCAGGGGTGCAGATTTTGGAGATAACAATGCCAAAGAGTAAAAGTAGAACATCCTTACCCAACTGATCTTTTGCACCCAAACGAAGTACCAGAATGGAAATGGTAGATAATTACTATGGATTTTAAACAAGGGTTACCTATGACATGGAATAGACACAACACCATTCTAGTAGTAGTGGATAGATTGACTAAAGTTGCTCATTTCATACTAAGAAACTTAACTGATGGAGCACTGGAAATCGCTCATAAATTCATAAAGGAGGTTTTTTGGAATACCAAAGAAAATTATCTCAGATAGGGATGCAAGGATAACTTCTAGATTTTGGCAAACATTATTTTTGGCATTAGGGACTAAGCTAAACATTAGCTCAACTTATCATTCCGAGATTGATGGTTATCTAGAAAGAGTAAACCAAGTTTTGGAGGATCTTTTAAGAGTTTACTGTATGGATCGGCAGTACCAATGGGAAATGTATCTACCCTTGGTAGAATTCGCTTATAACAATTCCAATCAATCCACCATTAAAATGACCCACTTTGAGGCTTTATATGGCCCCAAATGTAGAACTCTTGTGAGCTGGAATCAATTAGAGGACAAAATTATTGTTGGACCTGAAATGCTTACGGAAATGGAAGAACAGGTAATCCAAATACATCAAAGATCGAAAGAAGTCAACGATAGAAAGAAAAATTATGCAGATGCAGAAAGGACACCTAGTGAATTCTCAGTGGGAGAAAAGGTGCTATTAAAAGTAAAACCTCAAAAGAGTACCATTAAATTTGGTAAGAATGCAAAGTTGGCCCCAAGGTACGTAGGACCCTTTGAAATATTGGAAACCATGAACTTGGTAGCCTACAGAATTGCCCTACCACTAGCTCTTGCTAAGATGCATGATGTCTTCCATGTGTCATATCTTAAGATGTACATCACTCATCATGATCATATAATTGATTGGAACCTATTATAGCTGTGAGATCTAGGGGTGGTGGAAATAGAACCACTAAGAATACTTGAGGTGCATAAGCTACGCTTACGAAATCGAGATGTGACTCAATGCAAGGTCCGGTGGGATCATTATGTAGAGGATAATGCTACTTGGGAAGATTATCATGAAATTTTTCAAAAATATCCTCATCTTTTCTCTAGGGCTAGAGCCTGAACTTTTACTTTTCAGTTATTTTCATTGATGTAATGGTTTGGATAGATATTAATTTTGAGTTTTTGTTGTGACATTCATCGAGGACGATGAAAACTTAAGGGGGAGTGTATATTATATCCGAATTTTTGACCTAATTTAAATTTATTATAGCCGTTGAATCAAATGGATTATCTTTCATAATCATGTGAAAAGGGTAGTTAATATAACCGTTATATTATGAAAATGTTTGTTTTCAGTTATTTGTCAACTGTTTAATGATGATGGTCGTTATCCATTATTTATCATACAATGATGATAGTAGTTAACAATTGTTTGGTTTCAGAATTAGAGTTAAATCCCTTGTTAATATCTACGTTAAATGTTATTATGGATTTATCATGAAACTTGTTATTATTGTGGAAAATGTTGCACGGGTGATTGCAGGAGAAGACGAAGCGGAGAAGCATTGCTGAATGGGATCAACGGAATGGGGTACTATCTTAGTCCATTTATCTGGTCAATAGGTATGACCTGTAACTATCTTGGTAAGGACTTAGTGACTTGTATAGTAGGGTACAATCATTTGGACACACATGAGCTATTAGATAAACGTTAAAAACATTAATGATTTTAATTTAATTAAAGTACATACCTTTAACGGCTAATGGTTGATGTTTCCATCATTTCATTGTGACACATTTATGTACGTGCACATAGATATAGAAATAAAGCTGACACCATAATATCATTTTTGTACAAGATCCTATCTAATACGTACATTTAAATACATGTACAAGAAGATAAAACAATCTTCCAAATAAAGCATGTATTTAGATATACATAATAAGAGATACAACCTTGGATAAAACATATAATATGATGCCGTCTTATAAATACATGTACGTGCAAGTAGATAAATATATTCTAAATTATCTTTGATTTATAACCTTCAAATTATTTTTCTTATTTATTCAATTCTTTGTTAGAAACCGAAATGCACACTTGGCATATTATATCGGCATCCAAGAAGGCCAAACAATCTTTAAGAGTTACGGCTTTTTGGAAGCCTTGTTATATCAAATGCCTCTATATATTTGGGAGCTGTGAGAAACCTGTGATATGAATTGAATTCTCCTCCCTCACGATTTGATCTCTGAATTTCTTGCCATGTTATTTTCTCTCTTTACCTCTGTTGGAAGTCATGATTGTTCATCACACTGAGTTTGCATTCAGAATATCTTACGAGAAGGGACTGGTTGATAGTGTCCAGCAAAAGCTCATCTATTTCACAAGCTAATTAGGTTAATTAGGTTATGTGGTCGGCATACCATTTCCGGATGAAATATAGTTTTTTTTTTTTACAATGCTACTATGCGTGTATTTACAGCAGTAAGGATTCTTTCCATAGAATATCGTACATCATCTGTGTTTAATGTCATTGGATAGTTCCTTAGTGAGTCAGAACTTCCCAAGTTGAGTCAAGAACCATTGATCATGATATGTTTTTGCATCTTTATCTTACTGCTGTATGACAAAATTGAATGATATTCTTTTACAAGCCTTAAGTTTTCCCCGAGTCATATAAGCTGTGATGTATTGTAACATGAAATATTATTACATTAGTTGAGGAATCAGCAGAATGAGTTGGCTAAAGTTTGAGATTTAAACACTTGGGACTCACCTGGTTGTATGGCCATGGAAGAGGTGAGAAAGAAATCTGCAAATAACATGGGAGCAAAATCAGATGTGCCATAACAAATATATAACTAATATTTTTTAAAGAAAATAAGGAAATCACTTAATAACTCATGTTGTTCATATTTATTGTTTCCTATTGTCAAGTTGAGCGGTGGTGATCGAGTAATAGAACCCATCCAAAATTCTTGGCCAAGGTTGTTAAAGGGCATGTTTTCCTTCATAAGATCACTTGATGTTAGTAGTGCCAGTTAAGCAAACATGTCCGTCCATAGCTGTGCGGACACTCTAAACACTGGAAATGCTCGGGTGGCTAGACTAGTAGTACCCCAAGTCCAATTCCGGGGTAGGGAGGGCCTTTCTTTTCTAAAGATTGTGTGGGAATGGATATGGTCCGAGGTTGGGAGGTGAAGCCTAAGTCAATGCAAATCAACTTATCAAAAGCTGAGGCTTGCACAACTAGTTAAAGATTGCAAGTTACTTCTTGTATGTTTCTTCTTTCTATTCCTAATACGTATTTATTTTTCTCTCGTAATAGATTATGTATTTACTTTATGCAAGGAAAGATAGTCAATCGTTATTTCAGTTACTTCAGTAAATTGTTAATTCAGTTATTTCAGTTATCTCAGCTAATTGTTAGTAGTTAAATCACTTAAAAGTCTCATGAAAAGGATTTAAGATGTTTTTTTTCGAAAGTTAGTTGAAACTAGATATTAGTTCTTTATTTTGTTACGAAAATCCGTTTGTTACAAATGGTATCAGAGCATTGGGTTTGACACTAAACATAGGGCACACTACTTAAGTAAAGACTAGTAAACCTGAAAATTCTTAGATTAAGTGTACAGGATAAAAGTACATCAAACACCTCACAAGAAGGCACAACATCCCATCTTTTTATACCTAATTAGGAATACACCGAACTACAACTACACTTGTTCCATGCCTCAGGACAATTAGACCCTAAAATAGGTTTTGCAACGAATGAAGAAAGAAAGAGTCAGGTGGACTTCTGCTAGTAAAGTAACCTATAGAAACAAACTGATTCAAATTTGGAACGCTTGCCAGGCCAATCCTCTTATGCACTTCCATAGATCTTGGATGCTGCGGGATATGTACTAGTCAGAAATTGAACTGAATATTGAAAATAAAGAAAATTCAGAATGACTAAATCTATAATGTAAATATCCTCTAAAGAGGAAATTCTTGTGAATAAAGGTTGTCGTAAATATATCATAAAAATATTTAAATTGATTAAATAAATTGGTTTATTCCTTTGTTTTTAACTACTCACAATCTGTATATCTTGTTAAAAAAACGTTAAAAAAATATTTTATAACACAACAAATTGACATAAGATTCTTGATAATTTTTAGGTCAAACCAGTAAACAAGAAATATGAGCAGCGAAGAGAACATTGCAGGCCAAGACATGGTCCATGAAAATAACACACAATCTTCCACTGATTTGTTACTTTAGTTTTTGCAAGAAATGCAATTGAAGTTAAATAATATGGAAAAAGAATGAATGAAATGAGAGCTCAAATTGGGCATGACCAAGAGGAAATGCAATCCTCACCCCCTTCTAGAATAAAAACAAAAGTCTCTGAACATAGCAAGAAAACCCCTCATTCTTCACCTTTCGGAAACGAATAACAAAAAAAACTTGGAATAGTTTGTGACCTATCCACAGATATTAAGAAGATCAAACCACCCAAGTTTGTTGGTTCTGAATCCGGAGAGGATGCAAAGGCCTGGTTAACTGAAATAGAATAATACTTTGAAATTAGGAATTTTTTAGAAACTTCAAAAGTAGTTTGGGGAATATACCACTTTACTGAAAAAGTTGCTACATGGTGGGGAAACACCAAGGTTGACCTAAACATCAAAACCACTGAGATCACCTGGAAAACGTTTGTAATCATTTTTAAGAACCGTTGGTTACCGCGAACCTTTTATGACCAAAAGCTGTTGGATTTCCAAAATCTCAAGCAAGGAGATATGACTGTACATAAGTATTGGGAGAAGTTTACCTGACTACTAAAGTATTTACCACCTTAGCAATAGGATAGGAACTTGAAAGTGAGGAAATTTATCATGGGATTGAATAATAGGATCGGAGGGGCAGTTGATGTTCTCACTCCTCGAACTATGGAAGAAGCTCTAGAAAAACTGTTCAACAGGAATATAAAATCAAGAGAGATGATTCCATTCGAGATAATAAAAGAAAAACAAACTGAAATCCAGAAAGAATAGATATTGGATCTCAGAAGAAACAATTTAAGGATTATAAATTTAACAAGCCAGAAATAAAAGGGAATGGAATCAAGGATTTTAAAAGTAATTTCAATACAAATAAGAATAATAAGGGCAGTGAAAAGAAGGGACCACCTTCAGGATGCTTCACTTGTGGAGGAGATCATTATGCTAATAAATGCCTTGCTAAGATTAATACCAATCAGCCACCTCGACCAACCCTTCCACCTCAGCAATATGTTTATCAGCAAAGGATTCATGTAACACTTGACAATCGACAAGCTAAACAATAGATAGGCCCAATCGAAAATCCAGGTAAGATCTACGGGAACCCTGTTTCGATTTTAATTAATATTGGAGCTTCTGAATACTTTATATCGCTTAAACTATTAAGTAGATTTCCAAAGAGATCTAGTTTTATGGCAAAACCATGGATAGTCGAGTATGCAAACTAGTCAAGGGATAAGGTAGAGCAGTGTCTGTTTGAGGCTCGGGTTGATTTTTCAAATTTCTCCACTGTATTGAACTTGTATGTAGCACCTCTTGGGTCTTACAATATTATTATAGGCATTAATTAGCTCAGTGAGCATAAGGCCAAGGTTGATTATCTTGCTAAAATTGTAGATTGTTTGGGCGACCAAGGAAAACCTGTAAGCATTTAAGGGGTTATATATGAAATTAAATCCAAGTAGATATCCACCATGCAACTCAAGAAATGTGGAAGAAAAGGCTGCGAGATTTTTGCAGTAAGAGTTGAAGATACGAGAGATCCTATAAACACCACTTATGGAGATGATTACATTTTTGAAGATGGGGAAATTAGGAAAAAATTAAAGGAATCTTTCAAAGAAAAGTATCCCTACCTAAAGAAATATCAAGATGTGTTTCTTGAAGAACTCCCTGGATTACCTCCATCTCGAGTCTTTGATTTTACCACAGATTTGGTACTAGGATCAGAACCCATATCTCGAGCACCTTATCAAATGACCACCATAGAATTAATGGAGTTGCAAATGCGATTGCATGATATGTTAAATAAGAAACTTATCCAACCTAGTGTATCACCATGGGGAGCCCCAGTATTGTTTGTCAGGAAGGACGAAACTATGAGATTATGCATAGATTGTAGAATGCTCAATAAGGTCACCATCAAGAACCGATACCCACTTCCTAGATTAGATGATCTCTTTGATCAAATGAAAGGCGCTACAGTATTTTCAAAGATTGACTCAAGGTCGGGATATCACTAGCTCCGCATCAATGATGAAGACATTTACAAAATTGCACTTAGATCTAGATATGGGCATTACGAGTTCACAGTATTACCCTTCAGGTTAACCAATGCTCTAGAAACTTTCATGAATTTAATGAATATCATATTCCAAGATTGTCTAGATAAGTTTGTACTGGTCTTTATAGATGATATCCTAATCTATTCAAAGAACGAGAAAGAACATCAAGAGCATCTAGAAAAAGTCTTGCAAAGGTTGAAAGAACATAAACTATAGAGAAAATTGTCTAAATGCACATTTTACCAGAAAGAAATCCAATATTTAGGACATATCATATTAGCACAAGGAATAGTCATAGATCCTTCAAAAATCAAAGCAATTAAGGAATGGCCTATAGCTAAGAATGTGACAGCTGTCAGGAGATTCATGGGATTGGCAGGATTCTATAGGAAGTTTGTTAGGAATTTTCCCAAGATAGCTTACCCAATCACATCACTTCAGAAAAAGGGAAAGAGATTCGTATGTACTGAAAAATGTCAATCAGCTTTTGAGTATTTGAAAGAAAAGTTAACTATTGCACCCATACTAAGAATACTCGACCCACAAAAGAAATTCGTAGTCATAACTAATGCATCAGGGAAAGGAGTAGGAGGAGTGCTAGTGTAGGATGAACAGGTGATTGCATATGAGTCAAGGATATTGAAGAATTCTGCGTAGAATTATGCCCCCGTGATCTAGAATTGGCAGCTATAGTACATGCCCTCCAAATGTGGAGACACTACTTGATAGGAAACCTTTCGAATTTCGCTCTGATCACAATGGCCTAAAATACATTTTCACTCAACTCAACCTTAATGCTAGACATAGGAGATGGCTGGAATTTCTAGCAGATTATGAATTTGACATTATCAAGGGCAAGGAAAATAAGGTGGTAGATGCCTTAAGCAGAAGGAGACACATTTCCACGATGGCTGTCATAAATTTCAGATTAAAAGATCAAATACTACAACATCTAGAGCATGGTGAATTTTATGTAGAGATCAGCCAAACTCTCTTAGAGACCCACAGGATCCCAGGTATTCAGAATTTAGAATAGAAGAGGATGGATTGTTAAGATATCATGATAGGATTTATATGCCGAACAAAATTGAACTTCAAAGAATGATTCTAGAGGAATCCCATTCAGCGCCATATTCAGGACATCTTGGAGTGACTAAAATGTTGTCAGATATTAAACAACTATATTTTTGGAAAGGAATGAACAGGAAATAACAGATTTTGTGGCAGGATGCCTGGAATGCCAAAGAGTAAAAGTAGAACATTGTTACCTAACTGACCTTTTGCACCCAAACGAAGTACAAGAATGGAAATGACAGATTATTACTATGGATTTTATACAAGGGTTACCTATGACATGGAATAGACACAACACCATTCTAGTAGTAGTGGATAGATTGACTAAAGTTGCTCATTTCATACTAGGAAACTTAACTGATGGAGAATTGGAAATCGCTCATAAGTTCATAAAGGAGGTTTTTTGGAATACCAAAGAAAATTATCTCAGATAGGGATGCAAGGATAACCTCTAGATTTTGGCAAACATTATTTTCGGCATTAGGGACTAAGAATATTTATGCTTCTGGTGAGATTGTGTGAAAGTTTATAGTATCAACGTTTCAGATCATACTACATGATCCATCATCAGGATGAGAGAGCTAAGAAAAAACATAATATGTTGCAGACCCAGACTGAATAAAAAGAAAAAGAGAGGGGGGGGGAGGGGGCGGCTAAGGAGGACAGCACGCAGGTCAAGGAAACAAAAGAAAGAGGAGGAGGATACTAAAGAGGTCAAAAGAGAGTAGGAAAAAAGGAAGATAAGTTAATATGAAAAATTAAAGGAGAGCCGAAAAATTAAACACGATTAATAATAAAAATCAAAATAAAAACTAAAAACTGAAAAGAAGAAAATAATAATAATTAAGAAAAACAATAAGATAAATTAAAAACACAAACAAGAACTAGAAAGACTGAATTACACATAATACTAATACTAATATATAAGCAAATATGCAAAAAATCTGAATGTGTGTATATATATATATATACCTACTAGAACATATAAGAAAATGAAAAACGAACGATAGAAAATGAAAAAATTACAAAAAGAATAAAAATGAAAAAATGGAATTAAAACCATAAAAGAGAAGAAGTAAGAATAAAAGGAAGAGATAAAAATAAATTAAGGAAAACAAAGAAAAAATAAATGAAAAAGGGAAAAAGTAAAGAAAAACTAAATAAAAAATGATTTTTACCATGATTTTGGCAAACATTATTTTCGGCATTAGGGACTAAGAATATTTATGCTTTTGGTGAGAATATTTATTTAGTTTTTCTTTACTTTTTCCCTTTTTCATTTATTTTTTCTTTGTTCTCCTTAATTTATTTTTATCTCTTCTTTTTATCCTTCTTCTCTTTTATGGTTTTAATTCCATTTTTTCATTTTTATTCTTTTTGTAATTTTTTCATTTTCTTATATGTTCTAGTAGGTATATATATAATATGTGCATTCAGATTTTTTGCATATTTGCTTATATATTAGTATTAGTATTATGTGTAATTCAGTCTTTCTAGTTCTTGTTTGTGTTTTTGATTTATCTTATTGTTTTTCTTAATTATTATTATTTTCTTCTTTTCAGTTTTTAGTTTTTATTTTCATTTTTATTATTAATCGTGTTTAATTTTTAGGCTCTCCTTTAATTTTTCGTATTAACTTATCTTTTTTTTTCCTACTCTCTTTTGACCTCTTTATTATCCTCCTCGTTCTTTTGTTTCCTTGACCTGCGTGCTGTCCTCTTTAGCTCCCCCCCTCTTTCTTTTTATTTAGTCTGGGTCTGCAACATATTATGTTTTTTCTTCGCTCTCTCATCCTGATGATGGATCATGTAGTATGATCCGAAACGTTGATGCTATAAACTTTCACACAATCTCACCAGAAGCATAAATATTCATAGCATGGATTGTGGAAATCTGTTACAATTAATTAAGGACTAAGCTAAACATTAGCTCAGCTTATCATTCCGAGATTGATGGTTATCTAGAAAGAGTAAACCAGGTTTTGGAGGATCTTTTAAGAGTTTACTGTATGGATCGGCAGTACCAATGGGAAATGTATCTACCCTTGGTAGAATTTGCTTATAACAATTCCGATCAATCCACCATTAAAATGACCCCCTTTGAGGCTTTATATGGCCCCAAATGTAGAACTCCTGTGAGTTGGAATCAATTAGAGGACAAAATTATTGTTGGACCTGAAATGCTTGAGGAAATGGAAGAACAGGTAATCCAAATGCATCAAAGATTGAAATAAGTCAACGATAGACAGAAAAATTATGCAGATGCAAAAATGACACCTAGAGAATTCTCAGTGGGAGAAAAGGTGCTCTTAAAAGTAAAACCTCAAAAGAGTACTATTAAATTTGGTAAGAATGCAAAGTTGGCCCCAAGGTACGTAGGACCCTTTGAAATATTGGAAATTATGAACCTGGTAGCCTACAAAATTGCCCTACCACTAGCTCTTGCTAGGATGCATGACGTCTTCCACGTGTCATATCTTAAGAAGTACATCACTCATCATGATCATATAGTTGATTGGAACCTATTACAGTTGTGAGATCTAGGGGTGGTGGAAATAGAACCACTCAGAATACTTGAGGTGCATAAGCTACGCTTACGAAATCGAGATGTGACTCAATGCAAGGTCCAGTGGGATCATTATGTAGAGGATAATGCTACTTGGGAAGATTATCATAAAAAAATTCAAAAATACCCTCATCTTTTCTCTAGGGCTACAGCCTGAACTTTTACTTTTCAATTCTTTTCATTGATGTAATGGTTTGGATAGATATTAATTTTGAGTTTTTGTTGTGACATTCATTGGGGACAATGAAATCTTAAGGGGGAGTGTATATTATATCCCAATTTTTGACCTAATTTAAATTTATTATAGCCGTTGAATCAAATGGATTATCTTTCATAATCATGTGAAAAGGGTAGTTAATATAACCGTTATATTCTATGAAAATGTTTGTTGTCAGTTATTTGTCAACTATTTAATGACGATGGTCGTTATCCATTATTTATCATACGATGATGATAGTAGTTAACAATTGTTTGGTTTCGGAATTATAGTTAAATTCCTTGTTAATATCTATGTTAAATGTTATTATGGATTTATCATGAAACTTGTTATTATTGTGGAAAATGTTGCACGGGTGATTGCAAGAGAAGACGAAGGGGAGAAGCATTGCTGAATGGGATCAACGGAATGGGGTACTATCTTAGTCCATTTATCTGGTCAATAGGTATGACCTATAACTATCTTGGTAAGGACTTAGTGACTTGTATAGCAGGGTACAATCATTTGGACACGCATGAGCTATTAGATAAACATTAAAAATATTAATGATTTTAATTTAATGAAAGTACATACCTTTAACGGCTTATGGTTGATGTTTCCATCATTTCATTGTGACACATTTATGTACGTGCACATAGATATAGAAATAAAGCTGACACCATAATATCATTTTTATACAAGATCCTATTTAATACGTACATTTAAATACATGTACAAGAAGATAAAATAATCTTCCAAATAAAGTATGTATTTAGATATACATAATAAGAGAAACAACCTTGGATAAAATATATAGTATGATGCCATTTTATAAATACATCTACGTGCAAGTAGATAAATATATTATAAATTATCCTTGATTTATAACCTTCAAATTTTTTTCCTTATTTATTCAATTCTTTACTAGAAACCGAAATGCACACTTGGCATATTATATCAGCGTCCAAGAAGGCCAAACAATCTTTAAGAGTTACGGCTTTTTGGAAGCCTTGTTATATCAAATGCCTCTATATATTTGGGAGCCGTGAGAAACCCGAGATATGAATTGAATTCTCCTCCCTCATGATTTGGTCTTTGAATTTCTTGCCATGTTATTCTCTCTTTACCTCTGCTGGAAGTCGTGATTGTTGATCACACTAAGTTTGCATTCAGATTATCTTACGAGAAGGGACTGGTTGATAGTGTCCAACAAAAGCTCATCTATTTCACAAGCTAATCAAGTTATGTGGTTGGCATACCATATCCGAATGAAATATAGTATTACTTTTTTTACAATGCTACTATGGGTGTATTTACAGCAGCAAGGATTCTTTCCATAGAATGCCATATATCATCTATGTTTAATGTCACTAGATAGTTCCTGAGTGAGTCAGAACTTCCCAAGTTGAGTCAAGAACCATTGATCATGATATGTTTTTGCATCTTTATCTTATTGTTGTATGACATAATCGAATGATATTCTTTTACAAGCCTTAAGTTTTCCCCGAGTCATATAAGTTGTGATGTATTGAAACATGAAATATTATTACATCAGTTGAGGAATCAGCATAATGAGTTGGCTAAAGTTTGAGATTTAAACACCTGAGACTCACCCAGCTGTATGGCCATGAAAGAGGTGAAGAGGTGAGAAAGAAATCTGCAAATAACATGGGAGCAAAATCAGATGTGCCATAACAAATATATAACTAATACTTTTCAAAGAAAATAAGGAAATCACTTAATAGCTCATGCATGTTCGTATTTATTGTTTCTTGTTGTCAAGTGGAGCGGTGGTGATTAGGTAATAGAATCCATTAAAAATCCTTGGCCAAGGTCGTTAAAGGGCATGTTTGCCTTCATAAGACCACTTGATGTCAGTAGTGCCAGTTATTCAAACATGTCTGTCCATAACTGTGTGGACATTCTAAGCACTGGAAATACTCAGGTGGCTAGACTAGTAGTACCCCAAACTTGATCCTGGGGTAGGGAGGGCCTTTCTTTTCAAAAGATTGCATGGGGATGGATATGGTCCGAGGTTGGGAGTTTAAGCCTAAGTCAATGCTTCTCCTCTTACTGAAAGCCGAGGTTTGCACAACTAGTTAAAGACTGCCAGTTACTTCTTGTATGTTTCTTCTTTCCATTCTTGATACACATTTATTTTTCTCTCGTAATTGATTATGTATTTACTTTAATTTATGTAAGGAAAGAGAGTTAATCATTATTTCAGTTACTTCAATTAATCTTTAATTCAGTTATTTCAGTTATCTTAGTTAATCATTAGTAGTTAAATCAGTTAAAGTCTCATGAAAAAGATTTAAGATATTTTGTTTCGAAAGTTAGTTGAAGAAAACTCTTTCATTTCTATGTGAAACCAGATATTAGTTCTTCTTTATTTTGTTATGAAAATTTGTTTGTTACACTCTTGAACAAAGAAAAAACTTTCAATTAAGTTGAGATGAAGAGATGGGCGGACCATGAATATGAGATTTGAAGGTAGAAGTAGATTTGGGATCAGAATCACTGGACAAACACAATGATCACATTCTCATTTAATCCTAAAGGAGAAATGTTGAATTTGTGTCAACCGAAGTATTGTGAAATGATGTATCACTAAGGCCAAGGGCTCCTCCCTAGAATAGACTTTTATTTCTTATTAGTTTGAAATATATGGTTGGATGGATTGCGTGTAGGAGATTTGGAGGTAGAAACAGATAGGGGGTTAGAATCAGATGGTCTGAGTAACCATATATTTGTATAATTCCTAACATAGGAAAAGAAAAGACAAACTTGTGTTGATTGAAGCATTAGAAAAAGATGAACTAACTCTTTAGGTGGTTTAGGTCCCCATCACAATGTGCGTGTTAGTTTTGTTATGAAAAATACACACAATCAAATACACAACAATAAAAGAATCAGTGTGGATTGTGGAAAATTGTTATCTTTAACAATTTCTAAGCTTAGCAGAATTACACTCCCAGGAATGTACAAGGAACACAAACTCATTAATATGTATATATATCAAGGTTGCATGGGTACACGTACCCACACACCTAGGATGCCTACCCACATACCCAAATATCGGGTACTTGGAGAGCATCATAGCTAAGGACCTTAATTAAGATTTCTGATTTTAGTTTTAGTTTATTGTTTCTGTATCAGCTTCTTGTTTATGAAGGTTAATTCAATACACAATCTTCAATACATAATCGGTATGAAGCTTTGATATAGTACTGATTAACATTAAACTCTATTACTGTTCAAGTCAGAAGTTTATCATTTGTAATATGTCATTGGTATATGATTTATGATCTTCTTGTTCATGTTCAAAGTCTTCCTTCTCTTTTATGCATCTAAACATTTAGCATATATTACTATTACAAACATATTGCAAATCTTAAACTGAAAACAATACATTACATCTGCAAACTTTATCACTCTTATTGTTTTGAACAAAACCATTGCTATGACTCATATTTCTAGATTTTCTATAAATATTAAATTATATTAATTTTTTTTTTGATGTATCCAAGCACCCACATCCCCTATTTTGAAAAATACCTGAACCCATACACATATATGTACCCTAAGTACCCCCATCCGCGTGCTACCTTGATATATAGTCAGATAACCCATCACATAACTAAATGAGATGCCATCATAAATTTGGTCTTAATTTGGATCATTAGAAGTGTGGGGAAAGCTATTATGTTTTTCTCTAATTACTACGCTTAAGGTATTGCTCCCTGATGCTCCCTAATGGAAGAGGGTCCTTCCGTTCAGAAAATGTATGACTGACAACATTAATGATGCTAATTGAATTTCACATCTCATTTTATGAGCACAATATCCACATAAAGATTTGGCATTTCTTAGTTACAAATGCTTAAAATCTTAGTTACCTGGTTTGCGGGTTTACCCTACCAAACCAGACTGGGTCAAACTGACACCTGGTCGCGGTCCAGTTTACCTGCTGGTCCGGGCAGGGTTTGAAAAACACAAATCATGATGGTATAATTATAAGTTTTCAAGTTTATGGTGTTTTTGTTGTTTAATCATATGTTTATATGATATTATGTGACATCTAATTTTTTCTCATGCTTCTAGGCTTCATAAATATTTATATTTATAATTTTTACAGGTTTTTGTATGCATGAACCCAACAAACCCAAACCTCTTTTCAAAACTTTGCTTTACCAGAGTCCTTTGAACCCAAACTTAGAACTGAACTTGAACTAGTAACTTAGCTTAAAATTATTTCTGCGGTCCTGGTTGTTTCTGTTTCTTCAACAGTAAAATAAGCTCTACTATAAAGTTCTGCTAAATGTCTTTTCTAGAAATAAATTTTATGGTCAAACGGGAAACTTTTCCTAATTTTGTGAAGCATTTTTGCATAGAATGTTATATATTTCCTTTATATATCTAATATTACTCTCATAGTTGGTTTCTGTGTACTCCTTTTTCCTTTTGATCATTTCCGTAAATTTGAAAAATTTCCCCTCCAACTAACCAAAAAACAAAAATGACAAATATTAGCCTCAAAAGAAAAGTTATAATTAAACAACAGCAGCAAAGAGCACCCAGTAGGAACATTGGGCAAGACTGAGGCTCCAGATTGAAGCAACAGCAGGGATTCAGCAGTCAAGAGTAGCCAGCAGATTATCAATATTGCAAGAGACAGCCAGATTAAAGTTAGGGCAACTTGCTTTATTGTAGCCATTTATTATTTTAATGCTTTTCTTTTCCAGAATTTAATTTTTCCCGCTTCAGTTTCTATGTCAAATCATACAGTTTCCAGCCATTTTCCTATTTCGTATCGCTTTCCAAAGAAATTTATACGAGTTTCCAACTATGATGCTCTCACATCTGATAACTGTTGTTTCTGGTGTTTCCGAACACCAATTCTGGAAGGTTGGCTAATATAGAGTCTTTTGATCTTTATTGCTCAATGAAGCCCAGAAAGAAAAATTAGAGTACAATTTATCTCATGACCAGAAGTTCATGTAAAATTGATTGATGAATCTCCGTAGCTAATGTCATTTCTTTGAATTTTAATGCGCATATTTTCAGTCGGCAAACATCAGATGCATAATTGTTCTAAGCTTGTGACATACTTCGTCCTAGAAGAGGCAGTTACCTTGATATCAGGATTATTTCAACTTTCAGTGTCATTTTATCTTGACATACCGAAGACAAACTTGATCAAATTTCCAGATTTCAAACATTGCTTGCAATATATTATGTCAAGTATTCCTCAATGTTTTTAACAAAACGATTGTCATATTCCAGTTTCCATGCTTCGAATTGGTTTCATAGTTGGCTGATGCCTGTTTAAGCAGATCTGACATCTGAAATATTGACCATCAGTGGATGGATTAAAACGTTGCTTAGCTATGCTGTCATGAGTTCTCCCTCCGTTTAGAAAAATCTGTAGCGGCTGAAATAATCAAGTAAATAAAATCTGTTAATATCTGAGCAAATTGAAATTCAACAAGGATGAAATCTCTGATATTAATAAATGCACATCTGTTTTAGCAGGTGATTCAGATACACGCGATAACAAAACACACCATGTTGTCGATGTCAGAGATTGTGCAAATGCTCATTTAGTTGCTTATGAATCTCCTGCTGCAGCAGGGCGATATATATGTTCAGCTCATTCATTCACATCCAAGGAACTGTCTGGCATCCTTCAGAAGCAATATCCACAATATGCTTATCCCAAAAAGTGAGTTCACATTAACAATATGTATACTTCATCTATTAGTTTCAATTGTAAGTCATGCAATTTAATAGGAAATGTGACTAAGTTTAGACCCAACAGTTTTGTGGATGTAGGTTCAGCAACAACAGCAAATGTGCTATTTTCAAATAGAAAACTGCAGGAATTGGGGGTAGAGTTCAGGAAGTTGGAAGAGACGCTTGCTGACACTGTGGATTGTCTCCAGAAAAGGGGTGTTTTGGGAAAGTAGTCTGCATATTTATTTTTTAATTTTTAATTGAATTGAATTTTTATTTATTGAAAAAGATTTGAAGACAGCATCATGTAGATGCCTATAACATGTACTTCGTATTTAATGTGTCAAAATGTTTTGATGGAAAAGTGAACTCTATAAACATGTACTTTCTATTTAATCTCTTGAGATGTTTTGATGGGAAAGTGATCTCTATATCATGACGTGGGAATGTTTTGAAGTCAAAGTAATAGTGTCGGTGTGTATTATTCTGTTTGTTGAAATATAATAAAATAATGAAGCTTATAGTTTTCCTGAGCACTCTTGCTTTATCTGTTACAACTTAAGAGTCAACAATTAAAAAGGGAGATCGTACTAAACATTAGAAGGATTGAAGTAATGAAAAAAAGCATTAGGAAAAATGAAATGACAAAATGCAAGATTTGAAGATTAATTTAAGGAAGATTATTTCTAAATGCGAATGAAATTATTCTTAATAATTAAGTGGAGAGCCTTTCTAGAGTGACATCAACTTTGGTTTTCAATTTAGTGTTATGGTATTTGTCTTAGTCAATATACTATTCCATTCATTTTTTCTTATTATTCAATTAGTTTCTACTAATAATTATTTGTAAAGTTTTATTAATTTTTATCAATTTTATAATTTATAGAAAGTATTTTTTTCAAATTTAATTGGTTGATTTTGTTTGGTCTTATAGGACTCCATTTTGTGAGGCTTCCTCCATCTTTCTTTTCTTTAGGCAAAATTTTAGTTTATAGATTTATCTTTTCTACTTAAATATTTTGTATATAATTGATGAGTCCAAAATGAGGATAAAATCTATTGAAACAATTTTTTAGAATTTTGATAGAATTAGACGAGCAATAACAAGTTTACTATTATTAATTTTATTTATTTTTATTTTTTAAATTTTTTAACTTGAACCAATAAAACTCATAACATTAATGAAGTACAAGTACTCAAATTAAAAATCTATTCTATTTATAAATTGCAATTTTTATTTTTATTTATTAACTACAAGGATATCAATAATAAAAAAAGGAACAATAAGAGTTCAAGCGGGAGAGGCCTAGCCTTAGCCACACAAGATCACAAAGAGTTTGAAAGTTAATTACAAAGCATAAAAAGTAACATATTATGCTAGAACATCATTATTGTCATCAACCCAAGTGGTCCAACCCCTAGGGCCTTCCATCCAAACAATGTTTTTCTTGTCTTGGATTTGGTGCATCATCTCATTCTTGCTGATATTGACTTCTTTGGTGAGTTTTTTTAGAGTTTCTTCAAAGTTGGCGAAGTTATCAATGTGATTCCTCCAATCGTATCCGTCTTTAAGCTTGTACACAAACATGGCAGTGTGCCCATCTTGAAGCAGCCTTCTAAGTTTCTTCATTTCCAAGGTCATGTTCACATTCACTTGTGAGGAAATTTTAATGTTTGTGAGTTTTCGAAAAAGCTTAGTAAGGGATCTAGGGGAGTCTTGATACCTTTCTTCATTTCTAAATTTCCAAATCTATCAAAGAATGTTAGAGGAAAGCATATGCCAAAAAACATTCATATCATTCCTAACATTATCAATAAAATTAGTAACAATTTCAAAAGTAGTAACAAACATAGGGTAATAAATACCAAACATGCACCAGATGCTTTTGGCAAAAGCACAATAAAAAAATGTGTCCGCTAGTTTCTAGACTCCCAGAGAAATTGCAGACATAATTAATATTATGATCCTTTTTAATGAGAAGTCTGTCGAGAAGCAACAACCATTTAAAACACTTAATTTTAGGCTCAATGGTGGACTTCCAAAGTCTGTCAAGATGCTTTTTCCAAATGTTGTCATCAGGGTTAGAGTACCAGAGACTGTTGAGATGAGAAATAATATTATTGTTAGTAGCAATAATTTTATAAATGTTTTTAGCTTTAAGTTTTTCCATAATGGTACCATTCAACCATTTCGTTTTAAGAAATCTATGCGAGTCAACATGGCAGTTAGTAGGCAGGTCTTTGCTAGCTTTGACAAACATGTTATAAGTTTTCTTTTGAGAAGGAGGGATATTGTATTTAGAACTAATATCCTCCTAAATGACAAGTCTATCATTATCAAAGAGAGATGAATTGAGAAATTCCTAGATTGTTCTAGTGCTTGGCAGAGTAGCCTTGGGAGAGGGCGAGGGGTTTTCCAGCAAGATGCAAATTCCACCAAATGGATCGTTCACTATAGAGGAGATTTTGATCAAAGAAGGTTCTATTGGTTATGAATTTCTTAGTATGTTCCTAAGCTTTCCAGATAGTCTTAAAGATCGAGGATCCTTGAACAAGAATAGGGAAGTCACCCTCAATAATATCACAGAAGGGGATGTTCTTCCAGGTTCTAGCTTTTTTAGGGATCCCTCTTTCAATATTGCATCTAATAAGGACCTTCCAAGGTTCTTCACCCTCCAATGAGTGAAAGATCCATTTGGTGGCTAATGCAGTCCCTTGGGTTCTAAGATCTTTTAGTCCCAATCCCCCATGGAGCTTGTCGGTTTAGCACTAGTCCCACTTGACAGCATGATGTTTATTGTTACCTTTACCATCAAACCAAAAAAAGTTTCTAATGGTCTTTTGAATCTCAAAAACTTGATAATTATTAAACATCTAGGCAGAAGAGTAGTAAACATTATAGGAGGAAAGAATTTTTTGACAAACCTAGAGTTTGCCAGCAAGGGAGAGGGATTTTTTATGCCACTTAGCAAGCTTATTAAAGATCTTATTCTTAACCCAGAGCCACATATCCTTAAGGGAAGGGTCAATCAAAAAGGGGATACCTAGTTAACGCACAATTTTTCGAGGTCCTCCCCAAAGGAATCCAGATTAAGCAAATCAGTCAGGGGGTTGATCAGACCAGTTGAGGCAAATGGACTTAGTTTGAGAGATATGAGAGCCAAAGATGGAGTAGAAGGTGTTGAGCTTAGTTTGGAGGGCATCAAAATTAGCCTCATTGACTTCAAAGAATAAAGAAGTATCATTAGCAAACTAGTAGTTAATAAGATCAACATTATTCGGGAGGGTTATGCCTTTAATGGTAGGGGAGAGGGAATTACCCTTAAGAGTGTAAGATAAGGCATCAAAAGCTATGACACAAAGGGTAGGGCCAGGGGGTAGCCTTGTCTAATAGATCTACCAAGAGGAAAGGGGGCAGAAAGGGATCCATTGATCTCAACCCGAGCCAAGGCATCTTTGAGAAGGATTTTGACAAAATTGCATAGCAAGGGGGCGGGGGGAAGCCAAAAGCTTCAAGCATCATGTGGATGAAGTCTCATTCAATATGGTCAGAAGCCTTTTCAAAATCAAGGAGCAGCATAGCAGAGTTCTGATTTGAGTGTTTGGACCAATTCATGGCTTCCCAGCTAGTAATCAAATTTTCAAGAATATATCTACTTTTGATGAAGCCTTAACATTGACTTATATGACAATGTAAGCCTTGGAATTTAACAATCACCCCTAATTGTGAGATAAATTTTGTATAAGTTTGATCATTTTAATGTCTTTTTAATAGTATACACATTTTGGTCATTGTAAAAGTGCGATAAACTAATGATGGTTTTATGTTGTATAGCATGAAAGAAAAGTAAAAATAAAAACTAAAATAATCATTTTTAATAAGAAAGGAAATATTTTAGCAAATATTGTTTAATTATTTGTCTCTAACTAATTTAAAATAGAAATACTCAATGAGGTCACTATTATAAACAAGTAAAAATGTTGAAAATGAAAATTTATAATACAAATATAAAATATTATCATTAAAATAGATTCAAATGATTTTTACTTCTTATAAATGATTAAAATATAGTTAAATGTGTTGCATGATAAAAAAAATCTTTTATAATTTTTGGCAAATATTATAGTTCTCATGCCATCACTAACTTGACAATATTATATTTTGCATATTATTTTTTTGGTAGAATTAGGCGACTAAAAACAACTTTAATATTATTATAATTTTGTGGTGAACTGTCATTTTAAAAACATAAATCATGTCATAAATGACTTTGGTAACCTTCTTTTAATCTAATTTTTGCCTAGTATTTATCTTAATCAAATACTTAAACTGTTTTGTATAATACGTACTAAGATAGTTATTTTATCAAAATTTATTTCAAAACTTTTCTTTGACCAATATCTATTTAGTGTATTGTCCAATGAATTTTTTTCTACAAATTATTATAAAAATATAATATTGCAACAAGAGTACTGAATTTAATACACGTCATTATGTAACACTTATTAATGTTGTGTTGACAAAGTGAATTAGCATTGATGAAAAGGCAAATAGATACAAATAAATGGAATGACAATGGTAACACTAATTGTTTCATCTTTTAGATTAGGTCATGAAGTGTAAGTGACCTTTTCATAGAAGAGTTGGTTGATAGATTAATTTTCAAGCTGATTTATAAATAAAGACATCTCTATACGGTAGCTTGGTAGAAGAACTGAGATTTTGTTTGCAAAAAAATATATTGAATGATCTAAATTTGGATATTGTCATTTCTTGTTGTTTGTGGCGATCAAAGGTACAGACTAATCTCCCACAAATGAGTACCAAAGACAAAATAAAGTCAATTTAAAAAAAAAAAATTCCAGATTCATGAAAACATAGTGATTTTTTTTTTTGTTTTTTTGTTTTTGTTGTTGTTTTCAACTACAAACTATGCAGATCATGAAGATCAAACACTGAAATTTTCAAAAAAATCCATAATGTTTTCGATCTTTTGAAAATTAGTCAATTGTACATTTTTGTGGGAGGATAGCCGCGCCCGTGATCACATACCTTCATAAATTGAATTTCATTTACAACTTTGCACTAAAAAATAAAGTGAATCTTGTCTAAATTGGTGGTTGAGGCTTCTTAACCCTACAAAACATGATAAAAATTATGCATTTTACTTTCTTTCTTTAGTAATTTGTTTTCCTTGTTCCTATTACTTATCTCATAGGTTATTTTAAATTAGTTAAATCAATATATATTTGGAGACGACAACCACCAAAACAAGTGACACAAAGTGTCAAAGTTCGTATCAATAGTGCAATGCATTTAGATCTTTAAAAATGTATAGAGCTTTCTACTTTGAACAAGGGAAACTGTGAGTGCTTAGACTGCACCCTTACAGAGGGGGGTTTCCTAGAAAAATATTAATTAATAAACACATACATGCATTATTATTGAAATTATTCTCCCGTCTTCAAATTTTGTTGTTGTTGAGTTTGTCTTGAATAAGTGTGAGTTTATGTAATAATTTTGCATGCCAAATGCGTAAATATGTTAAGCTTGTTTTGAGTAAGTCTTTAACCATCTTATTGTTGCAATAACTCACATATCAATACTAAGATTATTAATTTGAAATCTTTTTAACAACTAAAAAAATTAAATAAATGTTAAAAATAATATGCAAGACCATTTAGTGCATATATATATATATATATATATATATATATATATATATATGTCATTGATTATTATTAATATAATTTATTTTCTATTAACAAAAATGGTCAAGTTAAATAATATGTCAATAAATGATATTTATTAATTTAATTACATTTAACTCTTATATTGTAAAAATGCATAAGAACAATATTTTAAAAAAAATAACTAACTCAATTATAAAAAGATAAAGTTGTCATTAATTGTAAAAAGATAAAATTGTCATAAATGGATGACATACATTGACATCAATGACATGACATATACTTGATATTTTTGTTGAAGGAAAATGTTTTTTATCCATACCAAAATTAGGATAGGCCAATAGAATTAGTGAAAAATGTGAATAAAATAATCTTGAAAAAAAATAAAAAATTGAAATTCTATTTATCTTTTTTAATGCTATCATCCAGTTGACCAATTTAATTGTAAAAATAGATTGAATAAATGAATAGTATCTTGCCTTTAGCAAGAACTAAAAATACCCAATAGGAAAAGAAATGGTTTTAGGTGTCTCATTATCTGAAAAAATATGTTCTCACCTTTATTGATTGTGAATCTATTGATTTGAATGTAGAGAATAAAACTAGCATGATCTACGATAGATGATAGGAGCTTTGTAAATATGGTGCATATGTGGAAGGTCATTTATATCTACAAAGCTCTTATTGAATGGAGAATAATTTTGTGAATTCTTGTGCAATAAATTTGAGCAAAACAATCCTCCATAGAATATAGGAATAGATAAGAATAAATGTGCATCTATTTTGTTTTAGTAAACTATGGGCATGTTGATGTCAATGTATCTTAATGTTATTATATTGTTTATAAAAAAATTAATCTAACACACTTTTTTATCCAATATGTATGTTTGTATAAACAAAAAAGAATGGACAATTATAATAGAACTTCAAGAGTCTCCCATTATAGTGATGGTGATGTTGGAAGCCATTTGTTTCATCCATAAATACAACTATGGTGAAAGACTATATGTTTAATCTCTATCATAAGGTTTTTTATATTAAAAAACAAAAATCAGTTAAGTTTAATAATAATTAAAGATATAATTTAAAATATTGTGTGTGTGTGTGTTTAATGACATCAACTTTGGTTGTAAACATTTAGACATATTGAACAAAATTATTGTTCATTGAAGAGTCTTATTATTTCATTGGCAAATATTAAAAAATAATTTATAGATCTATCTAAATTGTTGAAAATATTAAAAATAATATAAAATATGCATAATCGGTTAGAATTGAATATGAAATCTTTAAAAGAATTAACGGGACATTATTTGAAGCGGCTACAATATCATTCTTTTCACATAAGAATTGGTTGATAGATTCTAGCAAATTTGTTCATCTATCAAAATAATATTTTTGAGAGATGGAGAGAGGGAGTTGACTTAATGATTCTAATTTCAATTCTTCCATTTGTACCTCTGATTATATTATGGTCGATTTCTAGGTCCATGGTGTGGTCAGGTAGTGCCTCTCACCCTAGATAGATTATGTTGCTTTAGTGCTTTCTTGATGGTGACAAATAGATTGTGAGGTATCTAGTGCTTACAACATTTTTGATTTGTATAGATGATGAAATTTACATATAGAAAGAAAAAATACATTTTACTTAGAAATATTTTAGGTTTTATTTTCTCCACAAATGCTCTCTAAAATGATTAGAGTGTTGTCTATGATTCCACATTTTGGATGTAGATCTACAAAGGCTTATCCAACTATGTTATCACCACCATTATGCTTAGATCTATGTTAATGCCGATCCCCAAAACTCTCATTTTATCACAGTCAACAAGCTTGCTAGAAAAGTCCATTGAATTCATATTTTGACCTAACCATTTGCTTGAAAGTTTTCAAAGCCTTTTTATAACAAATTTATAGCCTACATATCTTATGTCAATGGTATTGAATGTGTTTTTCCTATAGTTGAAATCACATTTTCTTTCTTATTTGTAGTGTGAATAAACATTTGTAGATTAGTGAGTTATGGTAGATATACCTATAAAATGTTTAACCTTAGTTCTAACCCTAAAATTAAGTCCTATACTCTAATTATAAATATAATCTAACCTTAGGGATAATACTTACACTAACCCTAACCAAATCATAAATCTATTGTTAACCCTGTAAATTAATTATATTGTAATCTAAACTCTACCCTTGTTTGTGAAGTAGTCATTGTTTCTTTTGGTTTCATGTTATGCGTAGCTATCCTCATGTCGAGGACCTATCCTAGATCCTTTTCCTAAGCGTGTGAATTCTTATGTTAGATGATCCTCGAGTTCTATGTCATTCTTTGTGATTCTATTTTCTTGTTGTTTTCACCTTGTGTAATATGTTGATGCATTTGAGGAAGTTTCAATTTTTTACATGACATCTTGCATAGTTAGGAGCCGACTCCTAAATCACATGTGGACCTACCTTCAAGTGTGTGAGATTTTATATGATTGTTGGCATGGGTTTTGGTTTATTCTTCCAAGTATGGTCCTAAATTGTAATTAATGCTTGACTAGCTGACTTGTGGATTAGTTAGCTATATAATAAATTTTATTAGATGTAGAAGAAGGAAGGGATAGATAGAGATTGGAGATGCGAGATAAGACTATGGTTTTGTATACTTCTTGTTGTATTTAATGCTGCAACCCATAAGGCCTTATAATCGAGCATGTTGCAGTTATTCTTTATGCAAAGTTAAGTAATTACACCTAAAAGATGTTGCATCTAGCCTCATCTTCTTTGTGGATTCATTTGGGTGTGTAACTCTTGGCAAGGGTAGATGGTTGCAATTGAGTTTATTCTACATGTTGCATTTTTCTATATTCTTGCAACCTTCTAGTGTCAGATGATATCAGAGCTCAGTTCTTTCTTGTGGATTGGATCACAGAGAACCTTATTGGATTGGTTGTAGGACGATAGATATGGAGTCTAACCTATAACTTGCAGAAGGTTACGATCTTGTAGAAAGTATTATCAAGATGGTTCGTGGTAGAGGAAATGTAGACAATGCTATAATGAACATGTTGAGGTAGATTGCAACCATGCTTGAAGCTATGGAGGAAACCTGGAGAAGAGGCGTACATATTGAAGATGTTAGTGATGAAGAAGATAAGATAAGATAAGATAAGATAAAATTATTAATTTCCATGAAAAACCAAAATGGTTTATGGGATTGAGCATACAAATAGAAGAGCCAGCCAAGCAAAGGCACCAAACGGTGATAGAAAATGAAACAAAACAACAAGAAGAAAGAAAGACAAGGTAAGGACTAAGAGTCCTTCAATGTCACAAAGAAATCTATAATAGAGAGGTACATTAGTGGACAATCCATAATCTTCAGATGTCGTGAAGAACCCCTATAGGATTGATGTTTCCTGTAGAGACTAGTACAATGTCTGACAAATTTGGAATGTGAAGTAGTGGAAGGCCTTTTCAAAACCTGCGGAGGAGACAAGGGAGAGAAAAAGGTGGTAATGAGCTGATTAGAAGTCCATCTCTAATGAAAGGACTGCAGGGTATTCTCTTGAAGATGGGTGGCCTCCTAAAGATAAAGTGCTAAACACCGCTGATCAATATAATTGAAGAACATCGAGAGAGAAGAACATTCTCTGAAAAGGAAATAGAATCTCCCTCTGATCTCATAGTAATGAGGACAACGAAATATGAAGTGATTCTCGGTCTCAACCTCCATCAGAGTGCATAACTAGCATAATCGATTAGCCCGATCCATATGGTGATCAATCCAAGCCCTGAGACGATGAGAACCAACCCTAAAAGAGCCCAAAGAGAACTGTAATGCATGATTCCAATGCTGGTAAAGATAGGTAGGGCGAACAACAAGACCATCCTGAATAACAAGAAAATGCTCAGCATAGAAGGCCATCTTAGTTTGCAAACCACCCAGGGGATGACACCAAGTAGTGGTAATATACTGCCTATAGATATCCTGTCTGACATGCTCATTCAACTCCGAGAGGGAAGAAGATGAGCCAGGGCATCTAGTGAAAACTAATAGGGAGGAAGATGATCAATCTAAATCCTGATCAAACCCAACAAAGAGGTGGCCTGAGCGTACCAGCATTTTGATCTAGCAGAAGTGTCAGATCTCATAATCTCCACTGAAGAACAATATGCCAAAAAAGAGTATCTATGTCGGTCAACACCTGTCTCCATAAAACCACGAAGTCGATGAAGAAACCAAATCAAGTAAAAAATAACAACAAGTTTGAGAGGATGAGCACCAAACTTCTCTAAAACAATGCTGTGAGGGGTGAATCTGTGACACCTAATGATACAATGCAACAATAGTGTTTGGACCTGCTCAATAGAAGCCCAATCAGAAGCAATAAGAGAAGGTCCCCAAATCACAGAACCATAGAGGACTGTCAGACAAACCAAGGAGTCAAAAAGGGACAACTTGGATGAAATATCTTGAAAATGATGCCTGAAGCATTGTCTCTCCAGCAAAGCCAAGAAGCCCATACCCTTATTGACTCGGGACTGAATAGCAGGTCTCAAACTGAAACATGGTCCTGAGAACTTCACACCAAGATACATGTAAGAGGGAGTAATCTCAACCTCCTTCCCATGGAAGAAGAAATAGAGATGAGAGGTCTTTAAATAGTTAAAGACCATAACCCATGTCTTAGATAAATTGACCACAAGCTGTCTCTGAGTACAGAAAGAAGCAAGAGTATCGAGGAGTCTCTGTAAGCTATCAGGAGAAGAGGCCAAGAGAACGACATTATTAGCAAAGAGGAGAATAGAGATCAGAACTTGATGTAAATAAGACCCATCTCTTGGTTGAGAGGATTTCATAAGGAAATCCTCTAACTCATCAATATACAAGCCAAACAGTGTAGGGGAGAGAGGACAACCCTGCTTTTCGCCAATGGTGCTTTGAATCGGATCAGAAAAGCCCTTCGAAGTTCTGAGCCTACTAGTAACCTTCTCATAAAGTCTCAAAATAGCAGTCTGTAATATATCTGAAATCCCAATCTCTTGAAGCCGTTGAAATAAAGCCAAGCTAGGAACAGAATCAAAAGCCTTACGAAAGTCCACAAAACAACAATAAACCTTTTGAGAGCGGTGTCTAGCCTCCTCAATGATAGCCTGCAGTGTAAAAACATGATCCATAGTCTGGTAGTTTGCTCGAAAGCTAGCCCGATCTCTCGCCCTACATCTCTGTTTATCAAGCTGATTGGATAACATGGTGTTTAGAGCAGTGGCATAAAGTTTGGAAAAAGTATGACCAATCATAATAGTTCTATAATTTCCTGGATCAGAAATAGGCCCAGACTTGTGAATAGGGTAAATAACATGTCTAGACTAGGAATTAGGAAAGCCAGTACAAACCACTCTATTAAAGAGTATAGGAAGGTAAGATCCAAGAACTGAAGCGCTAAGTTTGAAAAGTTTTGCCTAAAAACCTTCTTCATCAGCTGCTTTGCTACATCTAAAAGATCTGATGGCCTCCATAATGCTAGAATAGGTGAACAAATGGCAGTGGGAAGGTGGAGTGGAGTAGAGAGGAGGCCGCTCAGGAATGTCATAAAGCATCATGATATGGGAGGTCAGAGAATGATAGTCGAGAGTGGAGGATGGGGGGGAGCAACAAGGGAAAAGGGTACGCCAAAAGATTTGGAGATTCTGGATAAGCGTGGAGCAAAGGGTTCTACACTGAAAAGAGGCAATGGAACATTTCTTATGACAAAGAAAATGCAGATAAGAAATGCGTAGATGGGTAAAGGTAGGAGATTGAGCCTCAAAGGCAACACGAACAGAGCGATGGAAAGCTTTGCAGTCAGCATCAAACCATTTATTCATAGGACAGGTATTTCGACGGTTAGTTGTGAGAGAGAGAGGGGAATGGTGGGGAATAGAAAGGAGAGTAGAATCCCATATGGTAGAGGCAAGCGAATCAAACATGTCTGAGGCAGCCAGCGAGTCATCAAAACTAGCGAGTGACAAAAGACGCTTAAGGTGATAAGTAAAGAGCTCACCATCACTCTCAGGGTAATGGAAGCGAGTAGGAAGGGAGACAGTACTAGTCAGGAAGAAGAAAAACCTAATCCTAATGTTGGACTTGAAGTTGAACAAGATGAAGAAAGGCTTCTAAGAGTTTTTTTCTAGGGTGAATACTAGACCCATTGTTGAAGTTTCTTGCTATGTGGGAAGACTTGAAACTAATGTAGTATTGGATTGGATCTATGAGATGGAAAAATACTTTGAGTATGAGGGTACTCTTGATAATAAGAAGGTTAAGATAATATTGACAAAGTTGAAAGGTCATGCTTCTCTTTGGTGGGATCATTTACAAATTGAAAGATAGAAAAGAGGAAAAGAAAAGATCAAAACATGGACGAGGATGCTTGGAAAGATGAAGAAGAATCTTCTTTCAAAAAAATACCAAGTTAGTTTGTTGAGGAAGATGCAAAATTTAAGGCAAAAGGATATGAGTGTGAAGGAACATACTGAGGAATTCTATAAATTAGATATTAGATTTGGACATGTGGATGATGAAGTGGAGAAGGTGGCTAGATACTTGAATGTTACGAGGACATCAATAGAAGATGAGATTAGCTATGTTAAGATAGATAGTTTGGAGGAAGCATATCAATTTTCTTTGAAGGCTAAAGAAAGATTGGTAATGAAACATGATCAAAGACAAAGAGGTAGAGGTGGCAAATTTCAACGAAGCAAAGGAAAAACATATGGAGAAATTAGTAGATCTGATAGTGCAATGCAAGATAAGGGAAAGTTAGAATGGAAGAAAGAACCTGTTGGCAGAAGAGGTAACTACATTAGGGGTAGCTATATTGGTTACAATAGGAATAATAATGGTGGAAAAAGAGAAGAAAGATCTTAGTTTAAAGGTACTTGTTACAAGTTTGGAGAAGAAGGATGTAAAGCATTTGAATGTACCAATTTTGAAAAGAATATTGATGGTAGTAGCATAAATACTTTAGCTTGTGAAGAAGTTGATGAAACACTTAATGAACCAAAAAATTGTGAGAACTTGAAGTTGAGAAGAATCACATGGAGTGAGGAAATTGATGGAGAACCTATTTTAAGGAGAATTTTGTTCAAGACCATATGTAAGATAGATGGAAAATTTTTCAAAGTAATCATTGATAGTGGAAGTTTAGATAATTTAGCATCTAAGGAATTGGTTAACCAATTGTAGTTGCAGAGATTAAGACATCCTAAGCCTTATCATGTTTCTTGGATACAAAAGGAACATAAATTACATGTAAGTGAGCAATGCCTTGTTAAATTCAAAATTGGAAATTATCACGATGAAGTCTTGTGTGATATTATGCCTATGGATTGTTGTCATATTATTTTGGGTAGACCTTGGCAGTGTGATAGACAAGCTTTGCATGATGGTAGATTGAACCAATATACTCTTTGAGTTAATGAGAAGAAACAAATATTTTTTCCTTTGGTAAAAAAGTTTGATGAAGTCATTGTACCATAGTAAAAGTGTGCTTGGTTGAGGGTAATAAGTTTGCAAGGGAAATGAAAGAATAGAATGTTTGTTATACTTTGATTCTGAGAAAAACTAAGAAAGAAGATGAGTTAGAACATGCACCCGAGATTGAGCCTTTGATTTTTGATAATGCACCTGATGGTTTTCCTCCTATGAGAAATATAAGTCATTGTATGGATTTGATACTTGGGGCTAGTTTTCCTAACAAAGGATCACACAGGTTAACACCTAATAAAAAGATTGGGTTGGATAGATAAGAGAAAAAATTCCTTGGGAAGTATCTAATTAGAAAAAGTTTGAGTCTTTGTCCAGTACTTTCTTTGTTAGCACCTAAGAAAAATGGAGAATGGAGAGTGTGCATTGACTCTAGAGCCATAAATAAGATAAAAATGAAGTACATGTTTCCTTTGCCTAGGATGGATGACATAATGAGTAGTTTAAGTGGAGCAAAGTATTTTACTAATATTTATTTGAAGAGTGGTTGTCATCACATTATAATCAGAGAAGGAGATGAATGAAAAACTACTTTTAAAACTAATGGAAGTTTGTATGAGTGATTAGTTATGCCCTTTGGTCTAACTAATGTGCCTAGTACTTTCATGAGGTTGATGAATGAAGTTTTGAAGAAATTATTGGATAAATTTGTAATTGTACATCATGATGACATTTTGATATGAAGTAAAAGTAAAGAAGAACATTTAGGACATATCAAAAAAGTATTGCAGAAGTTGAAAGAAGAAAAGTTGATTAATTTGAAGAAATGTTCATTCATGAAAGAAGAGATTGTGTATCTTGGTTTTGTAATTTCAGCTGATGGTTTGAAGATGAATCCTAAAAAGGTGAGAGATATTCTTGATTGGCATACTCTAGAGACTTTAGGAGAGGTAAGATCATTTCATGGATTGTCAAGTTTTTATAGGAAGTTTATTAAAAATTTCAGTTCTATTTGACATGCTATAATTGAAACTATGAGAGGAGATAAAAAAAATATTTCAAACAGATACATGGAGCACAAAAGAGTTTTGAAACATTAAAATAAAATATTTTCAAATTGCCTACACTTGCTTTACTTGATTTTAGTAAACTTTTTCAAGTTGAATATGATGCTAGTGGAAGTGCAATAGTATATGTTTTGAGTCAAGAGGAAGACATGTAGCTTTCTTTAGTGAGAAGTTGGATGATGCTAAGAGAGAATATTTAGTTTATGATTAGGAATTTTATGCTAAGAGACATTATCTAATGCCTAAAGATTTTGTGTTGTATACTGACCATAAAGCTTTGCAGTATTTGGAAAGTTAGAATAAATTGAATCATAGACATATGGAGTGGGTTGAGTTCTTGCAAAAAAAAACCTTTTCATTGAAGCATAAAAGTGGATATTTAAACAAAGTTGTTGATGCCTTGAGCCAAAGAAGAAATTTACTGATAGAGATGAGAGTTGAGGTACTTGTTTTTGATGACTTGAGATATTTGTATGAGATTGATCTTGATTTTGTAGAACCTTGGAGAGCTTGTAAGGAGAAAATAATGACTGATAAGTGGACTGATTATTTCATTTAGGAAGATATGTTATTTAAAGGAATTTAGCTACGCATACCTAGAGATAACAAAATAAAGGAGAGACATAGTGGTGGACTTGCTGGGCATTTTGGGATTGATAAGCCATTGAAACTGATTTCTGATAGATACTTTTGGCCATAGATTTATAAGGATTTTCAAAGAATGGTTAGAGGTTGCAAAATTTGTCAAATAACAAAAGGAACTAATCAGAATTTGAGATTATATTCACCTTTTCCTGTACCTGATAAGCCATGGGAAGATATTGTTAGAGTAATATTTTGTTTCCTTGCTACTTAAATCATTTTGACTTAATTAATTAAGTTATTACTCTTTAGTGCTTAAGCTTTCTCTTAGGTGCATTAATAATTAATTAT
Source organism: Cupressus sempervirens (assembly GCA_028749045.1). NCBI lineage: Eukaryota > Viridiplantae > Streptophyta > Pinopsida > Cupressales > Cupressaceae > Cupressus > Cupressus sempervirens. Next base: position 674,388,791 of record CM053786.1, on the reverse strand, counting down.
TTTATTAATTATTAATGTGCAACCTAGCTTTCTTAGGCTTTAGGGTTTCGTTCACCTTAAGGTTGAACTCTTGTAATTGTTTTTTATTTCTTCCATTTCTAAGAATACATTAGCATATTTTCAAAGAAAAACCCTTGCATCCTCTTGTCTTTTTCTTTTGTGACAGGTTTTTTGCATGCAGGTATTCAAAGGCTTTATGGATTTGTTTTGATCAAATCCTTCATGGTATTAGAGCCAGATCTGTTGCAACTTGTTCGTTATTTGGAGAAAAAGGAGAAAGAGGGTTTGATAGAACAGATCTGGAGTTTTTTGAGTATTTTCTAAGAAAATAGGGGGTTACTAATTTTCAGAGCTGCTTGAGGCCAAACAGATGTCACAGATGGATTCATAAGGTGTCAAAACCCTTGTTTCCATATAAAGTTTGTCTATTTTGGACAATGTTGGTTTGGGAGGCAAAATTTTTTTGTCCAGAAGGCCATATGGCCTCTTGCACACAGTTCGAGGAAATTTTTCCAAAAAAAATAAAAAAATAAAAAAAGATGGTTGCAGGTCATTTTCTAGCTAGTAGACCCATTTTTTTGACTGCAGTTCATTTGTCCAGCACGAGCAATCACCTCCTAGCCACTTCCAGTGGTGTTTTTTTCTTTTTGGCAATGCAATAGCTGGTGGCCCTTTTTTTGGTGCCAATTTTTTCTTTTTCAACGCTGGTCGCCGAACTTTGCCTGAGCGCTACCAACAAGCCATCAACGAGCCACTCTGCCTGCACCACTCTATGTTGGTGCCTTGTCAACCGAGCTCTGCCTCCATGCCACCCTTGCTCCACTTCGCTGCCGCTTTGGCGGTGATTTTTAAAAAAAATATTTTTATAATTAAAAAATAAATAATTTTTCTCTTCTTTTGTGGGCTCTGTTAATTTTTTTGCAATAACTTGAGCATAGGAGGTATTTTTCTGATCTGAAAGAAGTGTCGAAAAGCTGGTTCTGAGATAGAGATGATGGAGAAGGAATTTTTGGATTTTTTTCTAGATTAATACCTGTTGTGGTGCTTGAAGTCTATTGATGGCTTCTATCTTTCAAGGGGCATAACTTCTTCATTATAGCTCCATTTTCTATTCTAAAAAAAGTGCCAGAAAGCTCTTCTCGAGCACTTTCTAAATTCTCAGTCTTTTCACTGGTATTTGGTACTAGGTGTTTTTGATTCATATCTTCTTCTTTTTTGCTCTTCTCTCCTTTACACAATTAGTTTGTAAGTTGGGGTTTGATTTATTACATTGTGGGGGGGTGCATTTTCCTTTCTATATTTTACTTCAGAATCAACCCTTCTACTTTAGTCTTCTTCTCTCAATGACATACTCTTATGTCACCTACCTTACACCTCACAATTACCATACTTGGAAAGGAAAGATGACCAGATTGCTCATGGAAAAGGGGTTATGGTCATGCCTTGATGCGGCTCAGCTAGTTCTATAGAGGCCCTATGAGGTTCTTATGCAACACAATAAGATGGATGAGGAAATGGGCCTCATTGCAATGAATATTTTAGATGGGTTACTATTTTACCTGGATGGTTTGACTACACCCATAGCTATGTGGGACAAGTTTTCCACCTTGTTTGACACAATGAATTAGTTTAGGGTTCTACAGATAGATACAAAGTTCACCTCCTTGGTTCCTGAATCATTCACTAGCATTGAGGACTTCTTGATGAAATTCAAGTCTTTTTGATTTATTTTACAGGCTATTGGAAAGACAAAGTTAGATGATGAGTGTATCTTTCTAATACTCTCAAAGCTTCGATGTCCTTATTAGATTTTCACTTCTACCTTCTACTCCACTATGGATGCTCTAGGTGCATGATATATTATGTCCTCTTTTGAGACATTCTGTGATAGGTTAACTCGTGAGCAGTCCAAGATCACTCAGATGGATTCACTTACAAGTTCACAGTCACAGGCATTGCTTGCCAAGTCATCTCTGGATACACAGAAGCTGAAGTAGATATTATATTCCTCTTCCTAGCACTCTACTAGTTCATCATCTTCTTCTCCACTATTGAGGCTTCTCCCATTCCTCATATTCTCATGGGGAATAACACTGCTTAATAGTTTATGGGAAAGGTTTAGTTGGCATTCAGAGTGGCACATTCAATGATGTATTGTATGTTCCATCTCTATCTGTAAACCTTCTCTTGATTTATTAGATTACATGCATTGGATCAGGGAAGACAATTGAGTTCACAACAGATTTAGTCTTCATTTAGGATAGTACAATAGGATGCCTTATTTCTATAGGGATGATAGATCATACCACCCGTCTCTACACTTTTTTGCACTTTGGTCTACCATCTCCACTGTTGAAGCACAACTCTTCTCTTTCGGAAGAGCATCATGTGGTGCAATTAGGACACTTGAACCTTTGTATTGTTCCCAAGATCACTGTTTTGACTACCACACCACATCCAATTAAGGTTTTCTCTATTCAACAGGATTCTACTTTCACTCTATCGGACCCTCTAAGTCCATTCATCGAGCCTCCAGGTGCACTTGTTGCAAATTCTATAGAGGACATTCATCTCCTCTTTCATGAGAGTGTTAGCACACCTACATTGGGGATTCCCTTTCAGAATCCTCATGTTTTCTCCTTTCAGCATCAGTTAGGCCTTCCAATCATTCAGTGGTTTCCTCATTATGTGCCCTTGTTTCTTTTGCATTGGAGTTCCATTGGTTCATTCATTTCTACAGGGGCTCCATCATTCTAGGGGGGCTTTGGTGTCTCATCTCTCTCTCATGGGGGGGCTAGTTGTACTTATGGTTTTGAGAGAGTCTCTTGAGCCATTTTCTTTTAATTTTTTTTTTCATCTCTTTTTGGAGAGGATTTTTTCCCACTAGGTTTTATCCTTTGTCTTCAGTTTATAGAGATTTCCTTATATTGGGTACTTGATAGTGCCTTGTTGCCAAGACCCATTTCTTGCTTTCATAGCTTTTCCCCTACACTTAGCTTGAGAGGGGAGGGGTTGTTAGAGTAATATTTTGTTTCCTTAATACTTAAATCATTTTGATTTAATTAGTTAAGTTATTACTCTTTAGTGCTTAAACCTTCTCTTAGGTGTATTAATAATTAATTCTTTTATTAATTATTAATGTGCAACCTAGCTTTCTTAAGCTTTAGGGTTTCATTCACCTTTAAGGTTGGACTCTTGTAATTTTTTTTATCTCTTCCATTTTTGAGAATACATTAGCATATTTTTCAAAGCAAAACCCTTGCCTCCTCTCATCTTTTTCTTTTGTGACAGGTTTTTTGCATGCATGTATTTGAAGGTTTGGTGGATTTGTTTTGATCAAATCCTTCAGATATTAGTATGGATTTTGTTCTTGGGTTACCTAGAACTCAGAGGGGTATGATTCTATTATGATGGTGGTTGACATATTTTCAAAAATGGCCCATTTCATACCTTGTAATAAAACATCTGATGCCTTACATGTAGCTGAGTTATTCTTTGAGGAAGTGGTAAGATTGCATGGTTTTGAAGTTTAGTTCTACCTTTCACCCTTAAACAAATGGACAAACTAAAGTTGTGAAAAGAAGCTTGGGTAATTTGCTGAGATGTTTGGTTGGAGATAAGCTTGTTAATTGGGATTTAATTTTGGCACAAGCAAATTTTGCATACAATAATTCTATGAATAGGGGCACTAAGAAGACACCATTTGAGATTTTTATTGGATTTCATCCTAATGGAACCACAAAATTTAGGGATTTTACTATTGAGACAAGAAGAAGTGTTGAAGCTGAGGACTTTGCAATTTTTATGAGAGCTTTACATGATGAAGTAAAAATAAATTTGGAGGATAGTAATCTGAAATATAAACAAAGAGAAGATAAGAGGAAGAGACATACATATTTTGAAGTTGGAGATGAGGTTATGATTGATTTGAAGAAGAATATGTTTCTAATTGGTACCTACAACAAGCTAAAAATGAAGAAGTTTGGTTCTTGTAAGATTCTAAAGAAATTTGACAATGGAAATGCTTATGAAGTGGAGTTACTAGAAGATATGGATATTTCACCCATATTAAATATTGTAGATAACTTTGAGTACTTTGAATCAGATGATGGGTTGGAAGATAATTGAGATTATCCATACTAGTTTGTTGTTTGCAAAGTAGTTGCTTCATCTTTTGGTTTCATGTCATGTGTTGTTGTCCTCATGTTGAGGACCTATCCTAGATCCTTTTCCTAAGAGTGCAAATTATTATGTTAGATGATCCTTGAGTTTTTGTGTCATTCTTTTTAGTTCTATTTTCTTGCTATTTTCACCTTGCGTAATCTGTTGATTCAATTGGTGTGGTTTTGATTACTTACATGGCATCTTGTGTAGTTGGGATCCAACTCCTAATTCTCATGTAGACCTACCTTCAAGCACAATAATTTTTATATGACTATTGGCGTGGGTCTTTGTTTATTCTTCCAAGTATGGTCCTAAATTGTAATTAATGCTTGACTAGCCAACTTGTGGCTTAGTTGGCTATATAAGAAGATTGATTAGATGTAGGAGAAGAAGGGATAGATAGAAATTGGAGATGCAAGTTAGACTCTAATTTTGCATAATTTGTGTTGTGTTTAAGGTTGCAGCTAGGAATGCCTTACACCCAAGAATGTTGTGGTTATTCTTTATGAGAAGCTAAATAATTACACCAAAAAGATGTTGCATCTAGCCTCGTGTTCTTTGTAGATTCATTTTGTTTAAGTATAGCTTTTGTGTGTAACTCTTATCAGGGGTAGATAGTTGCAATTGAGTTATTGAGTTGAGTTTTGCTGCGGCCCTTACTATTCATGGGCATGTGGATGATAGTTGGGTGGGAGGCTATAGTTGCCTAGAAGGAATTGCAGATTTCTGGATGTGGAAGGGAGAGGCCAGCCGTAGATGGATGATTCAATCTTCTACTGAAGTGTCAAGCTAGGAACTCAAATGGTTGGGAGATCTACACATATTTTTCTATATTCTTGCACCCTCCTTACATCAATTCTAACCCTAACCCTTACAATCAACTTAACCAAAAATTTACTTGTCACCCTTTTTCAAAACCTAATCATACACTTAACTATAATACCACTCTGATTCCTAATGAGCCTCCTAACCCTAACCCTACCCATAACACTAATTGTAAGTGTAAACTCTATCACTAACCACAATGATAACCTTAACATTAATCTTAACCATATCCCTAACCCTAACCATGATGTCAATCCTAATTGCATACCCTAAAACCTAATCCTAATAAAAACCCCATAACATTAACCTTAAATCAAAATCCTAACCTTGAATCATAATCCTAATCACAAATGCAAAATCATAATTCAATGTTTTTAGTCTTAAACACAATCTTGATTGCTAAATTATATTTCTAATCTCAATTGTAAATCCTAAACTGTAATCCTAATATTAAATCCTAAATACTAGGCTATTTCACAATCCTAATGGTAAACCTTAATCCTAAATGTTATTCTTTAAATGCTAAGTTCCCTTATCCTAACCTTAACTATTAAATCTTAATCATAAATGATAACCCCTAATCCTAAATGTTAAACCCTAAATTCTAAAGTAAACTATATCATAAATGCTAAACCCTAATTGTAATAGTAAATGCTAAATTCTAATCATAAATGTTAAACTTAAGCCCTAATCTTAAATACTAAATAATAATGCTAACTCAAACCTAAAATGCAACACTAGTTAACTATTATGTATATTCATACCCTAACCCTCAATCCTAAATGCTAAACCCTTACATCTTTGATTCTAAGCTAAAACACAATCCTAAATGGTAAACCTTAATCTTAAATGGTAAACCATATCATTAACTTTAATTGATGAACCCTAATTCTAATTATAATCTAACCTTAAAGATAATATCTATATTAACTTTAACCAAACCAAAAATCTATTCTTAACCTTGTAAATTTAATTATAAAAATAATCCAAACTGTACCCCTTATTATTATAATTATGATCTAATCCCCATCCTTGACATAGTTATCTTCCTAACCCTTAAGCTAACCTTAACCATAAATTTACTTATCCCCCTTTCTCAAAACCTAATCACACCATTAAGTATAATACCATTGTAAACTAGTCTTAATCGTAAATCATAAACATTATCATAATCCTAACCAAACCCCAAACCCTAACCCTTACCATAAACATGATACTAGTTTTGACTCTAAACTCTAACCCCTAGCCATAATACTAATCATTACCCTTATCTTAACCCTACCCCTAACCCTAACCACAATAGTAATTTGAATTGTAAATCCCATACCCTAACACCATCTTCATCCTAATGCTAAACATGTTAATAATCCTACTTCAAACCCTAATCCTAACCTTAACTCTAACCTTAAAATAATATTTTAAAAATAGTATATGTTTGATAACTATAATTTAATATTCTATATTAAAAATAATATAGAAATAACCTAAGAATAATACCATGTCATTAATATATTACCAAAATTATAATAAAATATACTAAGGGCTCATTTGGTAGCAAGAATTAAGTCAGAATTGGAAAATCTAATTACTCACATTTTGAAATTTGACGTTTGTTTGTAAAATGTACAAATGAAATCAAAATTTTGGTATACTAATTTCAGCCCAAAATGGGCATACCACTCTTTCCTCCAAAAAAGTGGAATTGAAAAAGCAATTCCAAATCCACTTTTTTCTAAACTCAATTTGATCTATTGTTGGGTCTTCTTGCCTTCCAAGATTGCAATGCGAAGAGACATCATTCACATCAAAAATTTCAAGTGCATATTTATCAAGTATTTTTTCCTTGAGAGGAAATGTTTTTGCATAAGAAAACCATAATCAACATTAAACCTAATGAGGAATCCATTAAAAAGTGATTCTCCAATGTGGACTTGCGCTATAAATAAATAGCCTAGTGTGTAGTTATTTCAATAAAAATTCCTAGGCTTCAAAGTTGTGCCACAAGCTTCTAAAAAATATTGAATATGCCAAAATCAATTATTGTAGCCTCAAGAATGTTCTCAATTTCATGAAATAAAAGTTACATTTCTCTATGGAAGAGCTCCAATTATTCATGAAAAGATTTTCAAAAAATAGTCTTTCCTTGCATTAAAGAATGAGGTTCAGTAAAATTGTCTGACCTATAAGGATTTTTAGTTCAAAACCTTGGGTCAAAAGCTTGAAATAAGAAAAAAAAAGTTATTCTAATTCCAAATCCACTTTTTTCTAAACTCAATTTGATCTGTTGTTAGGTCTTCTTGCCTTCCAAGATTTTAGTGTGAAGAGACATCGTTCACATCAAACATTTCAAGCACATATTTATCAGGCATTTTTGTCTTTAGAAGCAATATTTTTACATAACCAAATAATAATCACCATTAATTCCGACAAGGAATCTATTAAAAAGTGATTCTTTAGTATGGACTTATGCTCAAAATAAATAATCTAGTGTCTAATTATTTCTATAATAGTGCATAGGCTTCAAAATTATGCCACACACTTCTTAAAAATATCGAATAGGCCAAAATCAACTATTGCAGCCTTGAGAATGTTCTTGATTGTATGAATGAGAAATGCCATTTCTCCATGGAAGAGATCCAATTGTTGATAAAAAAACTTTTCATAAAATAGTCTTTCCATGCATTGAAGAAAGAGGTTGAGTAAAATTATCTAACGTGTAAGGATTTGTAGTTCAGAACCTTGGATAGAAAGCTTGAAATAAGAAAAAAAAAACTTATTCTAATTCTAATTCTTGTAGGTCAATCAAATAGGTAAAAAAATGTATCCCAATTCCTACTCATGTTCTAGGTCACCAAACAGTTTCAAGTCATATTCCACAAACTATCTTAGGAATTCCCAAATTCCAAACATAAAATAATTCTAACATGCCATAATTCTTGCAACCAAATGGACTGTAATAGATAATTATAATTATAGAAAAGGTTGTCCAACTTATAGGAGACATAACTTTTGATTTGGGACTCCTAATGATGAACCATTTACATTTCTAGAAATTTCTTTGAACTCTTTGTATGCTTATGGGAGGACTCTCTCTTACCTCCATTTTTTAGAGCTATACAAGGCTATTTAGTGCCTCAAACTAGGATCCAAAGAATTTTTAGGTCTCTAGGCACCATAAAATTGTAATAACCTTCAAACTATGAAACCTTTTAACCTACTTTTTCTTGAGTGCTTTAAATTTTAATTACAATATTCCTTACATCTTACACCCTTTGAGTCTTCATATTTATGGATCTATTACAAACTAACCTATTTTTTACACTTGCATGTATCTCGAGGTGCATAAAAACACTAACCCAAAAAATTAATAATAGAAATATGAGAGTTGGAATATTTGTTTGTACAAAATGGGTATTTGAAAATAAAAACACATTAAATAGAAACTAACTCTAAGTATATTTTTGGGTAATACAAGATCACCCTTACACCACTAGATGCTCTTGTATCAGTGTTTTAGTTCATAGATTTGTCAGTTTTTGGTCTTCTTTACCTAACTTCAATCTTTGGGGGAGGAATTCTCTGAGAGATTTGGTTTTAGGTAATATTAAGATTCTCTCACGTGCTAAGGGATTTTTTACCACTATTTTTCTTTATTTGGAGGATTTCTATTTGGTGATGAACAAGCTATGGGCTTGGAGGAATTGTTCTCTTCTAGAAAATCTCCTTCAATCTACTGATTGCACCTGTCAGGGTGAGTCTAGTGCGGGTTCTATAGGTACCTAAATCTTATTACACAATTAAGTAATCTAATTTAGTTACCTCCTATGATATTATTAATTAAATATTTAATTAATTAATGTCATCCCCTAGGTAATTAATTCAATTAATTAACTTTGGTTTGATTAATTATTAAATAACAACCCATAGTTTGATAATTAACTTCTATTTCCTCTATTAAATTACATAAACACACTATCTTTTCTAATTTAATTCTTAGATTTTCCTTTTGATTAAATGTGATGCAGGAGCACCCTACGTGTAAGAGCAATCTTGCATCACCTAAAAATATTTCCTTTATGTTTCTTGAATAAGGGTTGTCTCAGTGCAAAGTTGTTGTTTATGAAGGCTTTCTACTTAGTAAGTTGGTCATAAAAGTTTAGAATGTCCTAATTCGAAAGGTGGAGGCTCATCTTGGATATATTAGTTCACCAATTGAGTCTTAGTACTATATCATAAGTATTCATGAAATTAATGTGGATTTTTGGTATGTAATTTTGGTATAAAAATGCGAAGTTCAATTTTGAAGGCTTCAAAATGGGGTCTACTAGAGCTTGCATGGTCAAGCCCCATAAATCACAAGCTAAGTATTCTTGAATGGGGTTATATTAGTTGATTAGGTTAATGGTTTTCAAGTTATGGTATTCTAAAGTTGGTCCAACCAAAATTCCCCAAATAAATGTCATAATTATTTTGACCCAAATCTATATGTAATTTTAGGATTGTTTGACCTTAAGAATTAGAGTTTGATGTCTAGAAACTTCCTACGTGGTGTAAAATTGTTTATATAAGGAAGGCTTGTAGATTGTGTAGGATAATTCTAGGTGATAGATCAAAGCTCTATCTTGCACAATATTGTAAGGAAGGCACCCATGTAGGTTTGTATATTGTATTTCAAAATTATGTTATTATGCATTTGTGACGATAATAAGAAGCCCATATTTTATTCTTACAAATTGTTGTTTCTTTGTTTGTTGTGTTTATGGTGTTAATGGGAGCACCCTTAATAAAAGTGGTATCAAAGAAGGAGTTCTGGAGTGTGTAGACAAATTTCCAACTATGAGGCATTTTGCACCAAGACTATGGTTTGGGCTGAGCATGTAGACAAATCATTTATTGTGAGGTAGTTTTCACTAGGGTTTCAACAAAAGTACGAAAATTCCTCCACAAAGATATTGTGGTGGAAGAGCTATAGGTGTTACATTTGAGGGTTTTAGAGCCCTCTAGAGAAAAATACAAGAATTGGAAGAAGAAATATGCATAGCAATAAATCTTGTCATAAGAGATGAAAGTGGGGATGAAGGAGAAGAAGAAGAAAATATTGAAGAAGATGTAGTTCTGAACCTAGATGAGGAGAGCCTTTTTAGGGCCATTTCCAAAATTCAAAAAAGACCCATGTTTAAGGTTCCCACATTTTTGTAAAATATTAACATGAAGCAAGTGATCGATTGGATCAATGAATTCAAAGAATATTTTGAGTATGAAGATATTGAAGATCCTAATAGGGTCAAGTTTGCAAAGGCTAAACCAAAGGTTCATGCAAAGATCTAGTGGTAAGAGATTCAATTGGAGTGGAATAGAAGAGGGAAGAATAAAATCACAAGAAAGGATCAAATGATAGCCAAATTGAAGTGATAATTCATTCTCATAGATTATGAGCTTGATCTACTAAAGAAAATGCAAGGATTGAAGTAAGCAGGAAGATCTATTTTAGAGTATATACAGAACCTCTTTGAAGTTCTCATTAGAGAAGGCAATGAAAAAGATGACAAGGAGAAAGTTTTCTTTTACCTTAATGGTTTGAGGCTAAACATTCATGAGCAATCAAGTCTTGTCCAAATGAACAATATCAAAGAAGTGTACCAATTTTCCGTAAGAGTTGAGGAAAAGACGAACTTGAAGTTTGATAACAAGAATAGTGGTAGAGGTCATGGTGGAAGATTTGATCGATGTTCTTATGGAGTCTAGAATAAATGTCAAAAGAAGAAGGATGAGGCTATTAGTAAAAGTAAGAACCATAGGCGAAACAATTCTAGTTATTTCCATGATAAAAATATTAGAGATTAGAGAAGAAGAGGAAGAGGGAAAGGATATAGTAGAGAAGGTTTTTGTGGAACATTTGTTTACTATAGAGAAGAAGGGTAGAAGGAATTTGAATGTCCTTAACACCAAGGAAGGAGAGATAGAAGAAAAGAAGGCCAGGATAGAGCTGTGAATGTTGATGAAGATGACAAATCATCATATTCTAAAGATGCTGAAAGAGGAGAAGTGTTAGGTAACAAAAGAGTCTTGTTGAGTGGTGAAAATGAAACTAATCAAAGGTGGAGTTTGTTTTGTACAAGTTGAAAATGTGAAGATAAGTGTTGTGATGTGAATATTCATGGTGGAAGAATTGACAATATGGTGTCATAAAAGATGGTCACAAAGTTACAAATCAAGAGGAAGAAACACCTGCCTCCATATCATATTGCTTAGGTGTAGGATGAACACGAGGGCATGGTCAATGAGTAGTGCCTAGTGAAGTTCAAGATCCAGGATGAGGTGTTGTTGTATTATACCTATGCACATATGTCATATCTTTCTTGGAAGGCTGTGACACTTTAATAGGTATGTTGTACATGATGGTCATGTGGATGTCTACACTTTAACAAAGGATGGAGTGAAACATAAGCTAAAGTCATTGAAGGATGCATATGAAAATGTATGTAGTACTTCTAGATCATATTTTGTTGGTGGAAAAAAATTCCTAGAGGGTGTGAGGCATGGGAATATGTGTTTTTGTATAATTTTGAAAGATGGTAAAGAAGAAATAGAAGAGGTACCTGCAAAATTTGTAGATTTGTTGGAAGAGTTTCCAAATATTGTATCCAATAATGTGCCTGGTGGATTACCAAAAGTAAAGAATACCAACCACTAGATGGACTTGAATCCAAGAGCTAGTTTTCTAAATAAGGAAACACATAGAATGATGATGACATGAAGAAATAGAAGTTTTATTAGCCCTTTTTGTGAACATTTTTCTATAACATACTGAACTTTATCATCCTTTAGTGTAAATGTTTTGAACTTTTGATGTATAAAGTATGGACATAGGGCATAAAATGATAATCAGAATTATACTTAAAAAGGGGTTCATTTTGTGGTAAAAATATTTCTTCATGAATTTTCGATATGGGTAGATCTTCCTGCAGCTGAAGAGATTGCAAAAGCTGTTAGTTGAATAATTAATGCCTTTTCTTTATAAACTAATAAATGAAAATAAATGTTTGAGGGAAGTCTTGTGTGTATTAAATGTTGATCGCAGGATACAAGCTAAGCAGGAGTTAAACAAACTACGAAGGAATAGCACTAAGGCATTAATGACATTAAGAAGAAGCGTTATGACATCGTTGTAGCTAGAAGACTTGGCGACAAAGTCAGAAGGGACCTGTTTTAATGAATAACAAAGTGAGACCTGATAAAACAACTGAGCAAGGAAGCAAGCATCAAGGCAATCAGTTAAACATGCAACGCACGATACCTGGATTCTTGGAAAGCTATTTGAAAATAGAAAAAAGAGAAAATCTAGCATTTTATATGATCTATATTTGTGGGGAATTTAAGGGATAATTAATGTCTTTCAGATTGCATGTTTGTAGTCTTAAGTTGTAACTAACTTTCCTTCATGAGGAAGTCGTAGTTTTAGGAGTTTGTTGTTCTTCCCTATAAATAAGACCTCGTCTGTATCTATGATATAGATAGTGAATAGACAGACAGAGTTGATAGACATCTTATTGTTTTTCCAAGTTATTGTAATACTGCATATTGAATGAATACATGCCTTTGCTGAGTTTCTACATTTTTATCTGAGTTTTTCTTTCCTTCATTCTTCCGTGGGGGCCCATGCGAAAGGTGGAGTTTGCTTTAGTAAGTGGAAGTTAGACTCAGTTTTCTAAGTTAGAGTTAGAACTGTTGTTCCTGCAACCACTAGAAATAGAACCAGTCACTGTTTCTGCAGCAGTAGGTGCATAGATGTATGGATACATACTTAGAATTTCCTTCCAAGTATTTTATAGTTGTCTTTCCCTTGGATAAAATAGATTTCCTCAATGGTTATTGCATTCAAAGTAGTAGTGACTTTTAGTGAAAACTAGAGCATATACTTTGTAGACATCATCTCAAGTTCATGCTCCCGGATTGATATTTAATGAAAATTAGTATAGTACTTTGGTGGTAAGGGATGTCCAATCCTATAAGTAAAAGGGTGTTATATTGGTTAGACATATTTTTGGCACCATTTTCGGGGATGATGTCAGTCTAGTATTTACTATTGAGTCATTTAGTTTCATTTTTAGCATTCTTGCATGCATAGAAGAAGAGATCACCTTAGAAGATTTCTTCCCAACTTCAATTAGGAAGATCCTTTTTATCCTTACTCTGAAGAAAGAGAAGAGAGAGAAGAAGAACTATTTGAGAACGTATTTGCAGAAGTACTGGAACAAGTGCAATCACCAACCACATTTGAAGAATCTTTTTGCTAAGCTAAAATATCAAGATAATCCATTAGCTCTAGTCATTTATCAGCCATCACTAGGACATCTACAAATGTTAGTAGCTCAGCCTACCTTTCCTTTTCCAATTCCTTCTCAGCAGGGTAATCAAAATTTGAAAAATATACCCTCAGCTGCCCTGCCTAAATTCTATGGCCTTATTACTGAAGATCCAAAAACTTTTCTCTTTGAGTTTGATATCCTTTGTCAAAGTTATGACTACACAACTGATGCCCATAAGCTAAATTTTTTTCCATCAACTCTAAAAGAAGCCGCTTTGAGATGGTTCATGAATTTAGGTGCCAATGCTGTGATAGATTGGCCAACTATGAGTAATCAGTTCCTTAATAAATATAAGGAATATTGCAGAGGCCATGATTTGAAAGGAGATGACATTTTTAAAATGTCACAAAAGGAGGATGAGACTTTGGAGGACTATGTTGCCCAATTCATGTTTAACCTATAGCACAACACACAACATCAACTGAATGAGGAGTCTTAAAAACATCTCTTTCTGAAAGGAGTACATGATAGGAGTATGGAAGCTTTAGACTTAATGGCTAGAGGTGACATTACATAGAAGACGTGGGCTGAAATTTGAAATATTTGTTTGAACTATTCCAGAGCAACAACAAAAAAAGGATGAGGTTTGAGGGATTTACTCCAAAAGACTCCTGGGGCAGGAGTATCTAAGATAGAATTGTCAAACCTCTTGTCGGATTTCAAGCAAGACATCATTAATGATGTTGCTACACAATTGGATACCATGCAAGCATGTAGGAAGAAGGAAGATGCTGATAGTATGTTGGTAGAATATTGCCCCCATTGTAGAGAAAAGAAATGCAATTGCCGATGTAAGCCTATTGCTAGCTTGGAATCACAACATCTGCCTACTAAGTTCAAGGCAATTGATGAAGATGAGGAAGTCTTTTATGTTGCTCAACAAAGGCCATGGGCTCCAAGATTAGGTATTCCTCAAGACCCACTCCATAATTACGGTAGTAATAGTCAATGGCAACAACATCATGGTAATTATAATCATTGGCAGCAACCTTACCAAGGTTGGTAGCAGCCTAACCCAGGGTGGCAGCAATCTAACCAAGGTTGGCTGCAGACCAACCAAGGGTGGCAGAATCCCAACCAAGGATGGTAACAGCCTAACCAAGGTTGGCACCAACCTCAGCAGGGTTGGCAGCAAACCCAGAATTGGTAGTAGCACCAGCAGCAACTGGCTTTGACTCAACCTCCTCAATAGCAAGCCTTAATGCCTCTTGCAACCAATACAACCCCTCCAAAATAGCCACAGTTACCTGCACAACCTGCACCTAACCCTAATAGTGCAAAACCTTCAACCCAACAACAAAGTTATTCCATCACCCTAAATGATATCCATCTAAGATCTGCAACAATGCTTGCCTCACCTCAACATCCCATTATAACAGAAATAGATGATACAAATGCTGAGTCAGTTCAAGACCCTGCCACCACTGTTTCTCTTGCATCCAAAACACCACCATTTCCTAGTAGGTTAACAGAGAAAATATTGTCAAGAGAAAATCAAGCTGCACTAGATTTGCTTGAGCAACTTAAGAAAATGATAGTAAAAATTCCCTTACTTGATGCAATCAAGGAAGTACCTATATTTTCAAAAGCCATCAGAGAATCCTGTGTTAAAAAATTGGGAAGGAAAAAGAAAGACCCAAAGACTATCCATGTCCTTGGACAACTTTCTAATCTTATGCTTGATAACTAAAAAATGCCTAAGTATGCAGACCCTGGCAGCCCAATAGTAACCTTCACCATTCAAGGGGTACAAGTGCAGAATGTCTTAATAGACCTAGGAGTGTCCATCAATGTAATAACCAAGGAAGTAGTGTCCAAATTAAGCATCATTGGTCTTAGGTAGACCCCAACAATCTTGCAACTAGCAGATAGTTCTACCATCATTCCTGATGGTATGCTAGAAGATGTCACTATCATATTACATTCATGGGAGTATCTAGTTGATTTTGTTGTAATCTCTCCAAAAAAAAGTACTGGGGGCTACCCTATCATTTTAGGACCACCATGGTTAGCAACAACAGATGCTTATATTGCATGCTGATAAAGGAAAATGACTATTTCAGATGGAACAAACACTAAAAATTTGACCTTGTATTCTCCTGCTCAGCCTTTGCTGCAGGATGATCAAGTTGTCTAGCCAAATATGGATGACTCTGATATGGACATAGATTCTATTCAGCAATTGATGATGATCTCACGAGACTCATTTGTAAACATTAAAGAAGAAGGTGATGTCATTTCTTCTATCATAATGAATGAGTATGGAACACAACCTGCGACATCTTCTACACAAGAGTATGTCGTAGAAAGCATTCTGCCTTTATCTGATGAACTGCATTATTCCAAGTTTGTACAACTTATGCATTCACTCTTGCCACATGAGATAGATTCACAACCAATTGTGCAAATTTCAATGGCTGAAAAAGTAGTCAAAACAACAATCATTCCAGGAAGAGAATTAAATATAAGCAAGTCCTTATCTTAGGCACAACATCATGATACCCTGCAACTGTTACAAAAGCATCAGGATGATTTTGCTTGGGAGTATATAGATATGAAAGTTTTGGATCCTGCACTCTATACCCATAGAATTTATATCAGTCCAAATTATAAACCTGTGCGACAACCTCAGCGTAGGATAAACCTAGCATTAAGGGATATTGTCAAAAATGAATTGCAAAAGTTACTCAATCCTGGCTTCATATATCCTATTTTTGATAGCCAATGGGTGTCACCATTGGTTATTGTTCCCAAAAAGGGGGAAAAATGGTGATTCTTCATAGATTATAGAGAACTTAACTCAGCTACCAAAAAGGATCATTTTCCATTGCCCTTTGTCGATCAAGTCCTTGATAATCTTGCAGGAAAAAAATGCTTTTCATTCTTAGACGGGTTTAGTGGTTACAATCAAATCTAGATAGCACCAGAAGATTAGGACAAGAAAACATTCACATGTCCATGGGGAACATTTTCTTATTCTATCCTACCATTGGTTTGTGCAATGCACCCACAACTTTCCAAAGAGCTATTATTAGCATTTTTTCTGACATATTTGCAGATTGTTTGGAAGTATATATGGATGACTTCACCACATATGGGAAAACATTTGAAGAAGTCAAGGAAAACTTGGAAAAGGTTTTACAAAGATACAAAGACTGCAATTTGTCTTTAAATAGTGAAAAGTGCTTTATGATGATGCAAGAAGGAGTGGTCTTGGGACACTTTATTTCTCCTAAAGGAATTGAAGTAGATCTAGCAAAAATAGAAGTCATACATACATTAGCTGTACTAGTCAAATTGAAAGAAGTCAAGATTTTTTTAGGACATGTGGGATATTATCGGCATTTTATCAAAGATTTCAGTCAAATTGTAGCACCCTTATACAAATTGCTTCGAAAAGATGTAGAGTTTGTATGGGATTCAGAGTGTACAAAAGCTTTCCTACAGCTTAAGGAAGTCCTCTCAATAGCACCAGTGCTTCGAGGACCAAATTGGGAGTTACCTTTTCATATACACATAGATGCTTCAGATCATGCCACTGGAGTGGTACTTGGCTAAAAGATAGATTCAGTAGAACATGCAATTTACTATATCAGCAAAAATCTTCAAGGAGCCGAGTATAATTACACAGTGACAAAGAAAGAATTGCTTGCTATAATTTATGCTCTGAATAAATTTAGACATTACATTATAAGATACCAAATATTTGTACATACAAATTACTTTTCTATCAAATATTTGATGAACAAACCAGCAATCTCTGGATGATTGGCTCGATGGTTGTTACTAATGCAGGAATTTGACATCACCATTATTGACAAACCAGTAAAGCAAATGTTGTAGCTGATTTCTTGTCTTGTCTTCAAACACCTAATGATTCTGCAACCATAGAAGATAGCTTTCCTAATGAACATCTCTTCCTTTTGTCAACACAAAACCCTTGGTATGCTGACATTGCCAACTATCTAACTACTAGCAAAACTCCTTTACATTTTTCTGCAAAAGAAAAACAATTGCTGGCAGAAAAGAGTTTTAATTTCTCATGGATCTCAAGATTCATGTTTTATATTAGACCAGATTAGGTAACACAACAATGTCTTAGGGAAGATGAAACATATGATGTTCTTCGTGCTTGTCATGACGAGCCCTGTGGTGGACACTTTGCTAACAAATGGACCGCATTAAAGATTCTGAATACAGGTTATTATTGGCCTACACTTCACAAAGATGTGGCTTAGTATACAAAAAAATGTGATAAATGTTAAAGAATGGGTAGTCAAAGAATGGGTAGACCGACAAAAATAGGTGAAATTCCCTTGCAACCAAAGATAGTAGTAGAACCATTTGATAAATGGGGAATTGATTTTGTTAGCCCTATTGAACCACCATCAGAAGGGAAAAGTTACATATTGGTTTGCATTGATTATGTTACTAAGCGGGCTGAAGCAAAACCCATGAAGTGTCCTCATGACAATAATGTTGCAAAGTTTTTGTACGAATGTATCTTTACCAGATTTGGTGTTCCAAGAGAATTACAATCAAATCAAGGGCCTTAGTTCACATTTAACCTAATAGCAACATTCATGGAGGAATATAAAATTCGGCATGGCAAATCATCTCTGTATCATCCACAAGCCAATGGACAGGTAGAAGTAACAAATAGAGAGCTGGAACATATTCTCACTAAAAAAGTGTCTTTGCATCATAGAGATTGGGTAGCTAAACTTCCTAAAGCCTTATGGGCATACAGAACAACATGGAAATCCACTATTGGGTTTATGCCTTTCCAACTCCTATATGGGAAGATAGCTGTTATGCCTATTGAATTTGAACATAAAACTCTGCGAACAACTTTGGAACTTGATATTACCTTGCCTGCAACACAATAGGATCGCATTCTGCATCTCAATGAGTTGGATGAATGGCAAAAATTAGCTCTTCATAACACAGAATTAATTCAAAGTCAAAGAAAGCAATGGCATGACAAATTCATTAAAGACAGAGAATTCTCTGTTGGTGATTGGGCACTCCTGTATGATTCACGATATTAGCATCACCAAGGAAAATTTCAAACTCGATGACTTGGTCCCTATGAAATCATTACAATTTTTAACAATGGAGCAGTTCAACTGTCAACAATTAATCTGGTTAAATTCAAACTCCTAGTTAATGGGCATCACCTGAAGTTATATCATAAACCAGCAACCAAGGAAAAATTTCTTCAACAGTTCACCACAACAGAAACATCTCTTCCTGCAACCAGTTCGTCTGAGGCTCCCACTCAGACGCCTGTAGCCCCTTGAATTTATTTTCAAGGCCTTTATAATAATTTTTTTTTGTGCTCATGCAAAAATTCATTCCTTTTCCACCTCATTCCATCCCATCTTCTTGTCTTTCCATCCTCATTCCATCTCACTTTCTTTCTCTAATAAGGCACTTCTCGATTCATCCTTCCTATCACACTTCAGGTCAGTCACACTCGACCCCCTTTGCATTTATTTACTTTATTATTTATTTGGGAAAGCATGATATTTCAATTTTTTGAATTTGCAATCTTTATGGTCTGGTGGGACCCAGTCTCTGCTAGGTTGGGGGCAGGGGAAATCAAAATCATGAATGCATACTCAAGGAAATCTTAAGTTAGCATATAGGATGTACGGGGAAGGCTCATTTCAGTAATGAGCTGGCAACCCTTTGAAATGTGTGAAATAATATTAAATCATGATTTCATATAACTCCTCATTAATATGGCATATGTTTTTGAGCACAATCTTTATTCCCATTATGGTTTGGTGATTAAAATGCCGTGATGAAGTACTGAAGGATGTGATGTTTGCAAAGTATTGAAGTATTGCAATTTCCGTCTGTAGAAACCCCTATAGCTATCATCGCCCATACTCTGAAAATCATTTTCAGTGAATTTGCTTGTACTGGCATATTTTTTTTCAAAAATATGGGTGGAGAACCTCAGCAGCATGAACTAGTAGATCACAAAGTCTTACTGGAAAACCTAGCAACATGTAGTTTATTTCGGCAACGAGGATGGCTGGCTTATTGTCTTAGTTTGAAGCAGTTTGATCAAGAAATTGCACTCCAATTTCATAATACATTGAGGGATGGATATGCAACTATTAAGGGCATTCAGGTAGAATTCACCAAAGAAATGGTGGCAAAAGTTTCTGGGTTACCCACAAATGGAGAATGCTGGACAGAGGATATGGATGCACGACAAGCAAAAGAGAAATTCTTAGTACCGGGAGATCCTCGGCTAGAGGAAAACAAAAAGAAAGGTACATTACAATTATCTCTCCCTCTGCAATTCATCCACCCTGCTGAATTTATCATAAGATATTTTACCTATGAAGGAAGATATTCCTATTTGCATGCTATTCATTTCAAAATTCTGAGTGGTTTGCAGCATGGGGATTGTCTTGTAAATCTTCCAAGTTTCCTTTATAATATCATCAAAAGGCAAGCTACCTATGTACAACAAGGAAAAACCCAGTTGGTATCCCACCATTGCTTGATTAGGGCTATAATTGAAAAGGATTTGACTAGGTAGCACTTGGGAACATGGGATGATTTTGTAAAGCTAAGGTCAGAGGGACCTAAAAGGGGTGGACCTAAAGGGCAAGGAGTAGGGACAAGAGAGAAAACTGCTATAGGAGTCAAGAAAGTAGTATATAGAATGGCTCAAGGAACTTTGGCTTCTACTTCAATGCCTAAAACTGCAAAGAGGAAAATTTTGACCGTAGAAGCCTCAGCATCTAGGAAGAGAAAATCACGCATAGTTGCCATAGAGAAAGGTTCAGAAAAAGTATCTCCAGTATCACAAGAACCATCACTTAACATGAATAAAGGGAAATTTTTTGATAAGGGCAAGAAACCAATTTCTACTCCACGATGAGTCACCAGAATGTTTGGGGTAAATTTAAGAACTGAACCTCCTGCGCCACCTTCTGAGCCTCCTATACCACCTATTGATATTGAAACTCTAGTACCTACACTTGCACAGTCACCAGAGCACACAACACCTACTCCTGAACATAAAAATAATCCTTAGGAAATTCTCGCAAAACTGAATAGTCCTATTAATGTTGATAGTGACACAGAGTCCTTAGAGGAAATAGTGTCAGGATTTGAACAACCAACGGGGAAAATTGATAATCTACCATCAGAAGAATATCCATCTATTGCATAAGAAATGGTTCAGGAAATTGTTGAAACATTTCAAGATAAAATGACTATTGCACCCTATCCTGCAGCCATTGCCCCTTCAGAAAAAGTTGATAACACTGTTGCCTGTCAAAATAAAAGCTTTTTTAAATGTCAAAATTCTCAGGATGATAGCGTTGCTGACCACCATCATCCTGAGCACTTCCTTGAAGATTATAGACCTATTATTTGTCATCATACACCACCGAACATTTTCACTTTGTTAACAACTAGCTTTAGTTTGTACCAACAGTTTCAATGGGAAAAAGCAAATTGGGATTTAGAGAAGAAGCAAATGCTCAGAACTATCAGGGAACAAGCACAATAAATTGAAGAAAAGGATAATGAAATTAAGATCCTACAGAAACATGTCACAAAGATCACAGAGCTCATTCTAGAGCTTGTAAATTGTAGGTCCCCATCTCCAGTTTACACATTGTTCCTAAAGGAGCAAATGATTAATTTTTAGTTTTCTCAAATTACTCGGGGGTTGAACCCTTCCATACATACTCCTCAAGAATTTTATGCAACATTCAATTCAATTCCAATGAATTTGCAGAATCTCCTTTTTGAATTATATGTTCATAATCTTGTTTTACCAGATGATAAAGATTGGTATTCATTGTTATATGTGGGAGATGTATAGTTTAGGGCCGTTATGTCATGGATGCAGAATGAGATCAATCGAGAGAACTAGGCCGCTCCCTATAGGGAGAAAGAAATGTTTGAACCATTGTACATTTGGCTAGAAATACAAAACACTTACAGAGTATTCTTCGATTGGATTTTCATTAACAATAATCGAAGTGCTGCTGCCAAAATCCACCCTGTCCATGAATAGGCATTTCTGGATTGGGAGCAGCATTGTTCTGCAAATGCCCCTGATGCTATACAAGCTTCTCTTCAAAGATGGATTTGACTGCCAGAAGACCTAAAAACCAGGGAGTTGCACTCTCCCCAAAATCTGGAATTAGCCATCAGTAGGATGCCCAGGTATCTGACTTTGGGAAGAAATTAGAAAAATTATTGGGTACCTCTTCATTTTCAACTGCCAATACTTTTGCATCCTATGCTTGGAAAATATGATTTGTTTGCTGAATATAACATGACTTCTAAAGAACATAAATGGGAAAGGTTGAAACAAAATCATGGATATTTCAATTACAGAGCTCATGAATTAGGGGAGAAAATTGCCAATGACCTCAGACTACGGATGAGGATCAGAAACCTATAGATGCTGAAGGGACCAGCCTCAGGATGGTTGGGGGGAAAAATGATGACATGAAGAAATAGAAGTTTTATTAGCCCTTTTTGTGAACATTTTTCTATAACATACTAAACTTTATCATCCTTTAGTGTAAATGTTTTGAACTTTTGATGTATAAAGTATGGAAATAGGGCATAAAATGATAATCAAAATTATACTTAAAAAGGGTTTCATTTTGTGGTAAAAATCTTTCTTCATGAATGTTCGATATGGGTAGATCTTCCTGCAGCTAAAGAGATTGCAAAAACTGTTAGTTGAATAATTAATGCCTTTTCTTTATAAACCAATAAATGAAAATAAATGTTTGCAGGAAGTCTTGTGTGTATTAAATGTTGATCGCAAGATACAAGCTGAGCGAGAGTTAAACAAACTACAAAGGAATAGCACTAAGGCATTAATGACATTAAGAAGAAGCGTTATGACACCGTTGTAGCTAGAAGACTTGGCAGCAAAGTCAGAAGGGACCTATTTTAATGAATAACAAAGCAAGACCTAATAAAATGGCTGAGCAAGGAAGCAAGCATCAAGGCAATCAGTTAAACATGCAATGCACGATACCTGGATTCCTAGAAAGCTGTTTGAAAACAAATAAAAGAGCAAATCTAGCATTTTCTATGATCTATATTTGTGGGGAATTTAAGGGATAATTAATGTCTTTCAGATTGAATGTTTGTAGTCTTAAGTTGTAACTGACTTTCCTTCATGAGGAAGTCATAGTTTTAGGATTTTTTTGTTATTCCCTATAAATAAGACCTCATCTGTATCTATGATATAGATAGTGAATAGACAGACAGAGTTGATAGACATCTTATCATTTTTCCAAGTTATTGTAATATTGCATATTGAATGAATACATGCCTTTGTTGAGTTTCTACATTTTTATCTGATTTTTTCTTTCCTTCATTTTTCCATGGGGGCCCATGCAGAAGGTGGAGTTTGCTTTAGTAAGTAGAAGTTAGACTCAGTTTTCTAAATTAGAGTTAGAACTGCTATTCTTGCAACCACTGGAAACAAAACCAGTCACTGTTCCTGCAGTAATAGGTGCATAGATGTATGGCTAAATACTTAGAATTTCCTTCCAAGTATTTGATAATTGTCTTTCCCTTGGATAAAATAGATTTCCTCAATGGTTATTGCATTCAAAGTAGTAGTGACTTTTAGTGAAATCTAGAGCATATACTTTGCAGACATCATCTCAAGTTCATGCTCCTGGATTGACATTTAATGAAAATCAGTATAGTACTTTGGTGGTAAGGGATGTCCAATCCTACAACTAAAAGGGTGTTATATTGGTTAGACAAATGACACCAACTAAAAGTGAAGAGTTGAATAAACAAGTGCATGAGTTTTTATAGAAAGGGTTGATTTGAGAGAGTTTGAGTATATGTGATGTACTATCTATATTAGCACCAAAGAAGAATAGAGAATGAAAGATGTGCATATATTATTAGGCTATCAATAAGATCACAATCAAGTATAGATTTCCATTTCCAAGGATGGATGATATGATGGATTATTTGAGCAGGGTTGTGTTTTTCACAAAGATAGATCTGAAAAGTGGGTACTATTAGATTTGGATCAAAGAAGGAGACCAATGGAAGACTTCCTTGAATAAAAGTGAAGGATTGTATGAGTTGTTAGTCACATGTTTTAGGCTAATCAATGCATCGAGCACTTTCATGCATCTCATGAATGAGGTACTAAAGGAATTTATGGGTAAGTTTTTCATTGTTTAACTAGATAACATTTTGATCTTTAGTAAAACATTGAAGGAGCATATAATGTATATTTGTAAGGTGTTTTAGAAGTTGAAGGAAGAAAAGTTGTTGATAAATATGAAAAAGTGTAGTTTTGTGAAGAAAAAGTTGGTGTACCTAGGATTTGTAGTTTTAGAAGAAGGTATAAAAGTAGAAAATGATAAAGTGAAGGCTATCCTCAAATGGCCTACTCCAAGGAGTGCTACAAAGGTGAAATATTTTCATGGAAATGCTAGTTTTTATGAATTTTTTTAGAGGTTTTAATAGTATTTGTAGAACCTTTATTGAAACAATGAGAGGGAATAGGAAATAATTTAAGTGGACTATAAAAGAAAACGTGAGTTTCAATTTATTTGAAATGGATAGTTATAGAACAAGCTATTTTAGCACTTCTAGATTTTATTAAGGTGTTTCAACTAAACTATGATGCTAGTGGTACTACAATAAAAGCAATTTTGAGACAAGAAGGTAGACCTATTTCTTATTTAGTGTGAATTTGAATGATGCCAATGGAAAGTATTTTTTTAACAATCATAAATTTTATGACATATTTCAGGCATTAAAGAAGTTGAGATACTATTTTCTTCCTAATTTTTGTTGTTGTTGTTGTGTATATTGATCATTAAGCTTTGTATATTTGAATAGTCAAGGAAAATTGAAACAAAGGAATTTGAAGTGGGTTAAGTTTTTGCATAGTTATAATTTTTTTTTAAACATAGGAGTGGGAAGTCTAAGAGAGTTGCAGACACTTTAGTAGGAGACAACATTTGCTAAAAGAGATGCAAATTAAGGTGGTTGGGCTCAAGGAACTCAAGAGTTTGTATTGAGAGGATCTTGATTTTGTTGAAGCATAGAAGTCTTGTACAAAACTTGTTACATTTGATAGGATGAGTTGGCTGGATATTATAATGCAAGATGGTATGTTGTTCAAAGGAAGTCAGTTGTGCATTCTAAGAAGTTCCTATGAGGGAGGATCTTATTAAGGAGAGGAGAAGCATAGTAGAGGATTGGTTAGACACTTTGGTAGAAATAAAACCATTTCTTTAATTTTGAGATTTATTATTGGCCATAGTTGCATCAAGATGTCAAGAAATTTGTATCAAGTTGTAGATTATGTCAAATGGTGAAAAGAGTGAAGTAGAATACATGGTTATATCAGCCATGACCTGTATTAGAGAATCCATGGGAGAATGTTATCATGTATTTTATTCTTGGTTTACCAAGGAATCAACAAGGGCATGATTGAATTTTTGTGGTGGTTGAAGTATTTTCAGAGATGGTACATTTTATTCCCTATAAGAAGACTAGTGATGCTATTCATGTGGTAGAGTTATTTTTTAGAGAAATTGTAAGACTGCATGGTTTGCTAAAGAGTATAGTTTCAGATGGAGATACCAAGATTTTTGTGTATTTATGGCTTACATTGTGGAAGAAGTGTAAGACAGATTTGAATTTTAGCTTATCACATCATCCACAGACTAATGGATAGATAAAAGTATTGAATAGATGTTTGGTTGGAGATAAGGCAAAATCTTGGGACTTGATTTTACCATAGAAAAAATTTGCATACAATAATTCTATCAATAGATGTACTAATAAATCACCATTCTAGACTATATATGGGAGCAATCCCACAAATGCTTCTAAATTGAGATAGGTGGATAAAGGAGAGATAAGAAGTTCTAAAGTAGAGAATTTTGTTGAATATTTGAAGCACATCCATAAGGAGGTGAGGAAGTATGTTACAAAGATGAATACACAATATATGGCTTATGCAGATCAAAAAAGGAGGTATACATAATTACAAGTTGGGGATGGAGTCATGGTTGATTTGAGGAAGGAGCATTTTCTAGTGGGTACATATAATAAGATGAAAACCAAGAAGTTTTAACTATGTAAGATACTGGAAAGCATGATTTTGGAAATGCCTATAAAGTAGAGTTTCCTACTCAACTATGTATTCACCAATATTAAATTTTTTAGATCTGACATAGTATCATGAAGGAGGTACTGGAGATGAAGTTACAGAAACATAGTGACCTATTCCCGTAACTACTTCAACTACAAAGGAGATTGAGGAGATACTAGACTGTCACATTAGTAGTACAAGGAATAAAACATATGCATAGTATTTGGTTAAATGGAAAGGGAGGCTAGTAGAAGGTTCATCATGTCTAGTAAGGGAGGAGGTTGATCATCTTTTTTTTCCTCTAAACACCTGAGATGTGGTAGGGTCACTTCTCAAAATACCTTGGGTGTATGATGCATAAGCATCCTGGGTATAAGTTAAATATTACATCACCCAAAAGTATTCACTTTATGTTTATCAAATAAGGGTTTTCTCAATGTAGAGTTAGTCCTTCTAGAAGGGTTCTACTTAGTAAGTTTATCATATGAGCTTAAAATTTCCCAATTTTTTAGTTGGAGGTTCATCTTGGATATATCAGCCTACCAATTGACACTTAGTGCCATATCTTGAGTATTCATGAAACTATTGCATATTCTTGGTGTGATATTTCACTATGAAAACTTCAAGCTTAGTTTTGAGGGCTTTAAAGGCCTTGGATGGGATCCAAAATGAGTTCAACTAGAGATTACAAAAGTTAGGTCTTATAGATAGAAGTCAAGGATTATGGAATAGGGTCATAATAGCCAATGTGATCAATGGTTTTCAATTTATGGTCTCTTGAATTTGGACAAATTGATATATCCAAAATAAATGTCTTAATGTTTTAACCCAACTATATATGTAATTTAGGGTTGGTCAGCCTCAAAGGTTATGGTTCGATGTCTTGAAACTCACTAGGAGGTGTAAGGTTGACTAACATGATACACACTTACTAGAGCATTTGAACTATCCTAGCACATTTGTAATACATTCTCATGATATAGGAGTACCATATCATGGGTGTGTATAGTCATTGCAAGGTGCAAAATTTGTGGGATTGACATTGGTCACACAAACCCACTAGACCATTTATTTACCCTCCTTTTATTTTCCTTTTGAGATTAACTATTGGGAACATAAATCTATTAGACCATTTGATCCTACCACTTCTTATTTCTATATGATTGATTATCAGGCACACAAAAATGATAGACTATTAGATCTTATCCCTTTTGTGTAGTTCACAACAAGGAACACAAACCTTATTGGGTGAGTTGATCACCCCACCTCTCTCTCTCTCACACACACACACATGAAATCCCTCTTATCATGATTTTGGATATGATGAAGACACAAGTCTCTTGGGGACTTGGTACTTTCTTCATCTCCGTAGTCATGGTGAGATTAACTTTTTAATCTTGATCTACTTAATATATTTGAGGAAACTCATACTCTTGCTAAAGTGGGGGCTAAATTTTCCATCTTAAAATGAAAGCATCAATCGTTTAAGACCCTTTAGCACATATCCCATAGTGACTTCATGAACCATATATGGAACTATACTCAATGTTCTCTTTCTCCTAATTCCTTTTGTGTTTCCTAATTCTATCTGCACTTCATCCAATATGTTTAGAACCCCTTTCCAGTCCTTTACTTGGGAATAGGTTGACCTCTTCTAGAATAGGTCAACCTAGGTTGACCTCTTCTCTATGGAGTTAGGTTCTTGGGGCTCAAACTGTCTGAAGGTTTGCAATTAATTTCTTTTATTTCTAGTTTGGCCTACCTCATTTTCCCACCTAAAAACTAGTATAAAAGGAGGCTTGAGATATTCATTTTCATAAAAAAGAATTCACAAAACCTTCATAAGACATCAAGAAAGAAAGGAAATACATTCAAGTATTAGAGCAAGCAAGAAAGAAAGTCTTCTTCAAGGCACTCAAGGACCCTTTGTGAGCATTTCCTATTCAAGATCTAGCACATTGTTGGCCATCAAGGGAGGAGATATATTTGTGGTATTTAGTGTCTTCTTAATCTATGCACATTTACATCCATGACTCCATGATGTGCTTTTGGTAGATCCATTACAGTTGTGAATAAATCCTACATACCAAATTCAACATCTACAACATAAAACATTATGAACCCTTATTGACAAGGGTTTATATAAGCAAGGTGAATACTTAAATTTATCTTGTTTTCTTTACCTATATTTACATTTCAATTTCAAAGTTGATTCCTTAATCTAGGGCTTGACCAAGGCAAGCCTCCTCCAACTAGAAAAAATAATCAAATTTATTGTACATGAACATGTTAGCAAATTTGTGGTCATAGATCTAAAAATAACTCCTTGAGACCTTTTGAAAAAAGTTGGATCAAACAAGTTAAAGGGTCTCGAGAACACACTAACTTTGTGGAATGATGTCCAGACACTTTCCATCCAACTTGACATATTCTTAGGGCCCCAACTGAAAAAAAATATTTATGGATTTTTCTAGGTTTTCTATTTTATTTGAGGATTCATGGATGAAATTTCAAAATTAGGCCCAAATCTGCACTTTTTGAAGTAAAAATACACTTTCCTCTACACATTTAAAGGATAGTTTCTTATCATTCATTTCAAATCCTATTTTTAAAATAGCTTCATATCTTAATTGGGTCGATTGCATTCATTTAACACAAGTATATCTACATTACATATCTCATTTAGTCAATAAGATCAATCACATAATTGCATTCACATGCATACATAGATCAAAGAGCCTTTCCTTGCATTGCATTCCTTTTCACAATTTGAATTTAGTATTGTCTCCCCTTCTTCTATTTGTGCCCTACTAATCTAATTCAAATTTGAAAGGGTATTATGCTTGAAAATTCTCCATCCCCTCATAGACAATTCAATGCTCTAGCATGAAAAGTGGAGGCCTACACTCTTCCATTTTCCATCTAAATAAATATAATAATATATTAATATTAATACCATCTTTAATATTAAATATCATAATAAATTTACTAAATATTATACTAATTATATTACTAATTTAATAAATATAATACTTAGTCCATAATAATACAAAATTTATAGCATTGAAATGAAAATGTCAAAAATTGGTGAGAGATATCAAATATCTAATAAAGGATCAAATATTAGATAATTTTGTTAACCAAGATTTTGTTGGTTAACACAAGAAATTTCTTTAGAATTAGTTTCCACTAAGCTAGGTAGACTACCAAAGGATTTTCTTATTTTGGCATTTAAAGCTTAATTATTTTACCTATTGATTCTAGCTGACTATGATAATGAATATTGGTTATTCTAATTTGTATTTGAGCTGATTTGATAATCTGGAAGTTATAAGTAAAAGGTCAATTTGTGATTGGAAAGTGTGTGCTATGCAAGTTGAATGAAAGAGATAAGAAGAGTGGAAGCGAACTTGAAGGATAAGCAGGTATCCTTGCAGAGAAGAAAAGTGTTATTCAATCAAGAAGGATCAAGTATGAACTAGAACAAAGACTTGTAATCAGCAAATCAGTTGCATCACAATCAAGTCATTTCATTTTTACTCTCTAACCATTGTAGTAGTGATCTAAAATCTCTTAACTAAGTTGGTTTAACAGCCATTTGTAAATCCTCTAACAAGGTAGCAATTCCATTGAATTTTTTCAAGACCTCTTGCAAGGCCACTCTTAGGGTGATTAAATCCTTTAATAGGGTCACACCTAACAGTGTGTTTTGTAACCTTTAACAGGGTTTGCTCCTAACAAGGCTCACTTTAGAAGAGTGAAAAATATTAACTAGTTACATTTGGTGGTTTTTCCCAAATTGGGTTTCCATGTTAAATCTTGGTGTCTTATGTGTTCATTTCTTTTCTCTCATGCATGCAGAATTAAGGTTAAGAAATTACTAACAAAATCTTAAGATCTGCTAAGTTAAACACATTTTGCATTTACCGAGTTACAACATTCTGTGTGTTTACCGCATATCAATAGTAATAAGTTTTACTAGTCCAAATTTTATTTGACATCCAAGGGATCTAGGATTTATTTTAGTTGTAACTGATTCACCCCTCCCCTCTTAGTTAATCCTCTTATATTTCCAAAAATTGGTATCAAAGCTTTTGGTTCTTATAGAGAAGGTTTCAAGGACCTACGCTAAAGATTAGGATGTCGTACAAGAGAGAGATTCCAAAGCTGAATAGAGACAACTTTACAGCATGACAAGGACTTATGAGGCTTCATCTGGCTACCATTAGTGATTCAAGATGCAAATATCTTGATGAAGAATATAAAACTCCCACTGGAACATTATTAGTAAAAGATATTGCTGAGAAAAAGAACCATAACATCATGATGATTGACATTGCGTCTGCTCTTAGTTATGCTAAATTTGATGAGGTCAAAGATAGTAAAACTACTTTTGATATGTGGAACAAACTAAAAGAAATTTATGGAGGAGATGAAAATGTAAGAAGAGCCAAATCAGAAAGCCTTATAGGACAATTTGATCAAATAAGGATGAGAGAAGATGAAAATGTTGCAAAACATGTGGAAAGAATCAAAGCCAGTGTTAGTGCAATCAGAGCATCTAGAGGAGAAATCAAAGAAGAAACTATTGTAAGTAAAATACCTAGAACTTTTCTTCCCATCTATGTAATTTGAGTATCTACTATTCAAGAAAAGAGATGTGATCCAAATAACAAGATTGGTTTGGATGCTCTAGTAGGAAGACTAATAGACAAATTTAACAACTATGTTCCTACTTCCAAGAATATTGAGTCTGCATTTGAAGCTAAACTCTCTCTCAAAGAAAAAGGCAAGGAAATAAAAGAAAATTGATCAAAAAGTGAGGAAGAAACTAATGAAATTTTAGATAGTGATCTTGAAATTGTTGAAGCTCTACTTGCAAAGAAATATTCCAAGAGTAGAGGAAAGTACAAAGGTAAAATCTCTCTAATATTTTTCTCTTGTGAAGAAATTGTTCATATTGCTGCTAGGTGTCCAAACAAAAAAAGAAAGGAAGAGAAGAAAAGTGACAAGTACAAAGGCAAGAAGGAATTCAAAGGTCACAAATCCTACAAAGAAAAAGGTAAGAAAACTTTTTTTATGGCTAAAGATTTTGATAATAGTGAAGATGAAATAGTGTATATTGCTGTAAAAGATGAATCTTATGATGAAGGACATAAGAAGTCACTTGTCTCTCATGTTAGAAAAAATGACACGTGGATCATAGATAGTAGATATTATCACCATATGACTAGAGACAAAACTAAGTTTGAACATTTTGAACACTATGATGGAGGTAGTGTAAGGTTTGGAAATAATGAACCTTGTTGCATAAAAGGAAAAATGCCATATCTCATTAACCATTGAACTTCTATGTGACAATGCCTATTGGGTTGAAGGACTAAAATATAATTTATTAAGTGTGGCACAACTAAACAACATTGAATTCAAGGTAGAATTCATCAATGGAAAAGCAAGACTACTGGATAACCAAGGAAATCTGATTGGATCAAGTAGGTTAACAAAAGGTAACCTATTTAATCTTGACCTTGGTGATTGTTCATGCTTCATTTATCAAGTAGAAGAAAGATGTCTATGGCACAAAAGACTATTGTTGGGCATTTATTTTGCATGAGGTCACCGGCATGAATCCATTGCGTAATTCCTCTCTTGAAAAGTATATCTTTTTAAGGACCTACTCCAAGGTTTAGTATTTGTCTTGTGACGTACCAAAATCTGTCCAGAAGAAGATAAATGTGAGTGTTCACAAGGAGGCCTTTTCTGGTTCAAAAAACTCTTTTATCTCAAAGTCAAAGTAAATCTATTTGTTGTTTCAAAATATCACACCAAAAGAACAATATTTTTCTATTTTCTATTTTTTAATGAATGCAACTCTAACAATGCAGCTACTATGAGGTCCTATTCTAATAGGGGGTTAGTAAAGAAAATAATGAAACTAAAAGCAAATAACATGAAATAAAATGACTTGAAATTGAAATTCTTAAATAGACATAAGTTACATAACACAACATGCTGCATGTTAAACCTTCAAAGAAATTGGTAGGAAACCAATGAAAACAAGAGCAGTGCTTCCTAGAATCCATTGATGCAATTGTTGGTGAGAATCTTTAATAAATTGAATGATGTTTCACTCTTCATAAAATTGCAAGGCCACAGAAAGTGTGCTCATGCGAGATGAAAAGCTATGTAGACACAATCGAGTGATCTCTTCTCAAGCTCATTACATCAGCAAAATTTGTATATTTGCAGCAAACACTAGAACTAAAAGATCGAACAACCAAAAACAACGTGATAAACCTTTGGCTCAATCACAATCTCATGAATAAAATTCACAAAATAATGACACATTTAGGCAAGAATGACTACACTCCAAATGCGAGCACCAAAAGCATAATTTTATTGCATAATAATATCGGCCTTTATTACATCTTACAATGGGGTATTTATAAGAAATTGTCTCCTCAATTTTTTTTGAGAGTGAGAGGTATCTTTCATGAAATAAAATTCTTTTAACAATAAAAATAAACTAAACATATACACGCTAACAATCTAATTGGTGCTTAGAGGGACTCCATCCATATTTTATTCATTAATTGGATGCATGAGCCCTTTACATGTCAAAAATAAAGACAGAATGAGAAATAAAGTAGGAGGAAGCCATCAGTCAAAGTGGGAGTGCATAAAGACACCAAAAATAGAAGTTGGCCCTTCACTAGGCATGTGTTAGAGTTAACTTGCCATCAAAACACGTTCCCGAATGCATGGAAAGTGTTATTTTTGGAACTAGTAGTCAACTATTGGTGCAGCTCTGAATTGTAGAGCTATAGATCTATGGAGCTATGGAGCTGCAGACCTGCGAAGCTACATTAAAATGCGGAACTACAGACCTTGACTGGGTCAAAATCTCAAAATTTTACTAAGTGTCAAAATTAAAATTCTGGCATCTGGGTTTTGTTCATCTTCACCCCAAAGCTATGTTTGGATGTTTGCCCTTGAATTTATCTATCATCTTAGTAGTCTTAGCTGCATTTGGAAGATCTAAAGCCTCATACTTGTCCTTGACCTTCTAACTATAGTTGTCCACCTCAATTCGAGTCTCTGCAAAATCTTCAAGTTTGGTGTCCAACTCTTATAATGCTTCCTCTATTCTGAAAGCTTGTTTGATGTCTTCATCACTGGTTGCTTCCTCTAAGGCCTTCTTGAAATTCTTCACTACTACCTCAACTGGAAAAAAATTCTCTCATTCTTCATCTTCAAAGATGTCCAAGCATGCATGACTATACAACTTTTTTGCTTCCAAAATTCACTCTCGAGCTTGGTCCTTGAGCCTATGTATCTCATCATGCAATGTTTCCATCACTTTATTTCCATCTACTATTTTCTCTATCTAATCATCTATCATGTCTAGCTCTTCTCTAATATATACATCAATCAGAATGTGGTACCTTTGTCCTTTTATCGCTTGTAGAGTTTGTAAATCTTTGCTCCATGTGTGTACCTCATCCATGATACTAAATTCCTGCCTCAAAATTGCCACGATCTTATCAATATTCTCTTGCATAGTATGCAAAAAATTCAAACTTCCTATGATTATAGTGACACCTTTATCCTCAAGGCTATCTTGCCATTCTTGACAAGCTTTCAAAAATAGATTGAGCCTTACACTTTCCCCTTCTCTAAGAATGGTATTCAGAGTCTCCTCGGGGCACTTAGGATCAAGAGGACCAACAATTTTGGCTAGATATCCCTTTAGGATCTCAACTTGCCTTCAAAGTTTTTTGATTTCAATCTCATCTTGTTCCATGCATCCAAGAACCTCTTTGACTCCCATAGTCATCATTTGTCAAGCTGTATCCCATGTAGGCTTTCCCAACATAATATCTTTCACTTCATAGTCCTCGAGACTAATAGCTTCTACATCTGTACCTTCAGGAGGGTGACCCACTTGTGCAAATAAGTCCTGGTTCCATATGGTATTGATGAACGCAAATGGCATTGCATCATGTAATGGATACTCAAGCTTGTTCAAGATCTTTGTAATATCACAAATGTCATCCTCTAAAGAACGAAACTGATGCTTGGCACTTCTCATTATTTCTTTCTAAAACCATCTTGGGATGTGTCTCTCTACCACTTTGTCTCTTGATGATGAAGGGATGTGTTCAACTACCTCCTTCCCTTTATTGCTCTTGCTCAGAGTCTCCTACTATGAGGACTCTTCTCCTATAGTCTCGGTCTCTGTAGATCATGTAGTTTGATCCTCAACATTTGGAGAAGGTTTCTGTGGATATTCTACTATCTCTACATCTTTTGATGCCTCATTAGTAACCCTTGTTTTTGGTTGCTCTTGTAATGATGGTTCCTTTTGAACATGTTCCTCTTCTAAAATTGGAGGTGGGGGAATTACTGAACCCTTATCTACCACTGTGACTTGTGGTGGAGATGGAGGAGTGAGATGAGGAACTTGTGTCTTTGGTGGAATTTGAGTCTAGTCTTGCTATTGGAGTTCACCTGTAGGGGTGTCTCTAATCTTATCCCCAACTAACTCCATACCCATAGGCATGAAATCAAAATTTGGGATGGAGAGAACATCTTCACCTTGCTCCTTTTTCTCATTCACCCATCACTTCACTTCATCTTCTGAAGAAGAGAGTTCTATAGGTTCTACTTGGGTGGGTGGTGGGGTACTCATGGCACTCTTCCTTCTCTCCAATTTTGTGGCTTTTTCCAATAGAGTTCTCCTTTGTAGAGGCACTTGTTCCTCCTTCTCATCTGATTCCATTTCTTCCTCTGGAATGGTTTCAAGAACTGATGGATTAGGCACTAATCTTTTACTAACTCTTTTCCTCTTGTTCATCTTAACCTTGATCCTCTTTTGCCTCTTCAGAACCATAGGAGAAGCAAACTCTTCTTGCACAGGAGGAATAGAGGTCTCTAGAATTTCTCCCTCTTCTAGTTGGCTCACCAAAATAGGAGGCAACTAAAGTTCAACCTGGATTTGGGTAGCTCCACCATCTTGGGGCTCTTGCGGACTTGGATCCCATTGTTGGGAAGAGACTTGTTCTACAACATGCTATATATGAATCCTTTGAGGAGAGGATCTCTTCCTCTTTCCCTTTCTCTTTGAAGGGTGATAATATCCCATTGGGTGATCAAGCTGGTAGATTGTCTCTAGCCTAATAGGAGACTAGAGCATAAAGATAGGAACTAAGACTTTCCTTCCCTTACCCCTTTTTGGGTGAGCATGTGCATGGAAGATTACAGTATCAAGGATTGGATCAAGTGGAAAGGGTTTCTTAATTCAACTCTTTTTCATTCTAATGACATGTCTCACTTGATGGTTAATATCATCTCCTTCCTCTCTATCAATTTCTACATTTAGAATGGGTCTCTCACCAACTTTATCTATATTGAATAGGGGATCTAGTAGTTCCTTGGAGTCCTGTAGCCTTATCTCATTAGGGATGGTCAAATGGAGAGCCTTTTTTGCTAGATACAAAGTCATCCTACAATATTCTCTGATGCAGGCATCATAGTCATTTGTGGCGTTCATCTAATGATCTTCAATGGCATCCTCATGATAGAAATCCTTCCCTACTAGGTTTTCCACTTTGCCCATGTTGTCAAATATGGTTGAGGAGAGTTGTACTCTTCAAGAGGATAGTTCCCCCATTCCCATTCAAATGTTAGAATATCCTATTTTCTCTTCACCTAATATGCTCCTACAAAAAAAGGCCAATCCCAAAAAGGTCTCTATTGTTTTCTGATCCTCTCATAAGCTGATTCAATCTGCCAAGATATTTCCATTAGGACCAACTTGTCACTTGGGTACCTCGGGAGTTTCTTCAGATTGATAGATGCACCACCTAGTTGAATATATGTAAATGTCTTGAACTAGATGAAATATGCTCCAAGAGTTGTGATCTGTGCCTTGGCTTCCTTAGAAAATCTCTTCCCATAGTCCCCTTTGATGAATCAAATGATCACAAAGATGAAAGCATCATTTATGATTTTGTACTCTTTTCTTTGTGGTGAGAGCTTCTTCTTCACCAACTAAGGATAGACTATGTATGGCCAAGCATTGGGGTCCTGCATACTGCCTTTCTTGTATAACTTGGGATAGTTCATTGCCCTTGCTGCAAGTAGGTACACCACATAAGAAGTCATATAGAACTTCTTCTTGTCCCTTACCATCCTCAACTTCTCACACAAGTTTTCACTAAGTGTTGTTGCCCAATCCAGTGGTATCTTTGCATGCCTGATGGTCTCAATGAAGTTGACCATGAATGGAGTGAGATGACCCACTGTAGGTAAGCCCATGACTCTGCTCAAGAGAATGATAGAGTATCTGATGTCATCCTTCATGTATCCCCAAGTCATATCCACTTTGCTAATTGTCTTTCCCTGAGGTGGCTTCTCAATGAAGTACAAGGAATGTATGATGTTGATGGCTTCTTGGTGATGATCAGTCAGAAGACATCTTAGAAATTGTACATACTAATTTATGTGGACCCATTAGAATAGAAACCTATAGTAGAGAAAAGTTTTTCATTCTTTTTGTTGATGATTATTCTAGAATGATGACTATTATGTATCTGAAAGAAAAATAAAAAGCCTTTGAGAAATTCAAATGTTATCTAGCTAGAATAGAAAAAGAAATCAGAAAAAGATTGAAATACTTAAGATTAGATAGAGGTGGTGAATTCATCTCAAATGAATTCAACAATTTTTGCATTGAAAGAGGAATCAAAAGACAAGTATCAACCCCTAGTACTCCTAAATAGAATGGAATAGCTAAAAGAAGAAACAGATCCATCATGCATTATGCAAGGACACTAATGATTGAGAAGAATGTTGCTATCAAATACTCAAAGGAAGCTATCAGCACTTCAATTCATACTTTGAACTGAGTTCAGTCAAAGGACTCAAACAAAACTCCCTATGAACTATGGTATGGCTACAAACCCAATGTAAGTTACTTGAAAGTATTTGGTAGCAAATGTTATATCTTGAAAGAATCTAGAAAAGAAAAATTTGATGTAAAAGGTGATGAAAGTATATTTCTAGAATATTCTTATAGAAGTAAAGAATACAAATGTTTAAATTTGTCCACTCACAAAATCATAGAAAGTGCACATGTGAGAATTGATGAGTTTGCAGGAAAGACTGAAGAAGAAAGCAAAAAGGAGCTAGAAGATTACATCAGATTTGTCTACTATGAACCTAATACATTGCCAAACACATTTGAAAAAAAGGAGACTTCATCTCCCAAGCTCTCCAAATCTCTAGTAGTTACTGAGTTGTAGGAAGTGCAGATTGAGTCACAGGGACCCAAGTCACATTCAGAGGCTACCGAGTTAATGCATACCGAGTCTGAAGAACCTAAGCCATAGAGAGAAGGACCCAAGTCTGAAGTTGAAATTCAAAATGAAGACATTACAATTAATTCAAAAGTCAAAGAAACTATATTGGCCAAATATGTCAGAAGGCATCATGCACCTGATCAGATCATTAAAGACAAATCAAATGAAACAATGACAAGAAGAAAACTAAAAGTTACATGTTTACTTGTTGAATTTGAACCTAGAAGTGTTAAAGATGCAGTGGAAAATGAAAGTTGGATTGAGGCTATGAATGAAGAAATATAACAAATAAAAAAGAATAAAACTTGGACTATTGTACATAGGCCCAAAGATAAAAATGTGATTGGTACAAAATGGGTATTCAGAAATAAGCTAAATGAAGATGGAAAAGTGTCAAGGAACAAAGCAAGGTTGGTATGTAAAGGCTATTCTCAAGAAGAAGGTATTGATTACAATGAAACTTTTTCCCCTATTGCAAGATTAGAAGGTGTTAGGACTTTACTGGCTTATGCAGCACACAAAGTATTCAAAGTATACCAGTTGGATGTTAAATCTGCATTCTTAAATGGAATTCCTGATGAGGAAGTCTACATTGAACAGCCAGAAGGTTTTGCTGATCTAGACAAAAGGGAAATAGTCTTCAAATTACACAAAGCCCTATATGGTCTAAAATAAGCTCCTAGAGCCTGGTATGAAATACTACATAACTATTTGATACATATTGATTTTCAAAGAATAAATGATAATACTAGTCTGTACATCAAGGAAGGACCAGATAAGAAGATTGTATTGGTAGAAATATTTGTGGATGATACTCTATTCATAGGAAATGATGACTTATGAAAAGCATTTTTAGAACACATGAATAAAGAATTTGAAATTTCCATGTTTGGTGAAATAAAATTCTTTGTTGGATTGTAGATACAACAAAATAAAAATGGAATATATATCACTCAATCTAAGGATATCAAAGAGATACTTAAGAAATTTGGAATGGAAAATTCAAAACTAGTTGGAACCCCCATGTGTACTCGACTTAAGCTTACCAAAGATGATGACTCCAAAGAAGTAGATTAGACCTTATATAGATCAGTGATTGGTAAACTAAAGTATGTGGTACATACAAGGCCTGATATTGCCTTAGCAGTTGGCATAGTGGCAAGATTCTTAGCTAAACCTAGAGAAAACCACATGATATCTGAAAGGTACTGAAGACTATGACTTATGGTACAAAATTGGAGGCAACCTTGACTTAAAAGTATTTATGGATGCTGATTGGGAAGGAAATCTTGATAATAGAAAAAGCACTAGTGGTGGAGCATTCTTTCTTGGTAAAAGGCTAGTATCTTGGACAATCAAGAAGCAAAATTGCACATCTCAATTCACAACAAAAGCAGAATATGTAGTAGCAGTAGTAAATTGCTCTAAGATTGTTTGGTTCAAATAGTTGATGGAAGAAATGAAGGTTAAAATCAAAGACCCAATAGTGATGTATTGTGATGACACCAGTACAATCAACATATCAAAGAATCTAGTGATGCACTCCAAAACAAAGAAAATTTCTATAAAATATCATTTTGTAAGAGAATTAGTACAGGACAAAGAAATCAGATTGGAATATGTGCATACAAAAGAACAAATTGCAGATATAATCACCAATCCATTACCTAAGGATGCATTTTTGTATCTAAGAGGTAAGCTAAGGGTCATTCCCCTATTTGAAGCTCACTAAATAAAATTTAGTGATGCATCAATAGGAACCTAGTTGAAAATCAATTAGTTGATGCAGTATTGGTAAGGACATATTACAGATGGATCTATACTCAAGGTACATTGATACTTATCAGAATTGTCTTTGGCATGTGTTTTCAAAGAGGGAGAAGTTTATTGTCATATCTTTCTAAAATTTTGTAAAAAGAGAAGTTAAGTAGTTCCTTCATAGAGGGAGAATACTATAGGAGAATTTTTCTATATAAAATCAAAGAAGGAGAAACTTTTTGATAGAGGGAGTCTTGTTCTCAAAATTTCATTATGCTATGACATTTTGTATTGCCATCAATGCCAAAGAGGGAGATTGTTGGATACAATTGATTAATTTTGTCTTGTCTTTGATGTTACACAAATGTCATATTAGTTGGCAGTTAGTGCATGCCAAGCTTACTTGGTCAATGAAGATAGTTTTGCTAGTCTACTAAGTGTTCCTAAGTTTACTTTGTACAGAATGCAGTATCTACCAAGCTCACTTGGGCATCGAAGGAAGTTATGCAAAAAAGAGTGTTAACCGAGCTCACTTAGTTAACGAAGGGAAAGTTGAACAGAGTTAGTATTAATCGAGTTCACTCGGTTACCAAAGGGATTTTTTAAGTTCGCAGTGTTAACCAAGCTTCTCTTGGTTAACAAAGGAAATCACTTCAAAATCAGTTTCTACCTAGCTAGGTCAGCTACCAAAGGATTTTCTTATTTTGCCATGTAAAGCTTAATTATTTTACCTATTGATTCTAACTAACTATGGTAATGAATATTGGTTATTCTAATTTGTGTATGATTTGACTTGACAATCTGGAAGGTATAAGTAAAAGGTCAAGTTGTGATTTCAAAGTGTGTGCTATGCAAGTTAAATGAAAGAGATAAGAAGATATGAAGAGAACTTGAAGGATAAGTAGGTATCCTTGTAGAGCTAGACAAGTGTTATTCGATCAAGAAGGATGAAGTATGAACTAGAACAAAGACTTGTAATCAGCAAATCAGTTGCATCACAATCAGGTCATTTCATTGTTACTCTCTAACCATTGTAGCAGTGATCTAAAATCTTTTAACTGAGTTGGTTTAACAACCATTTGTAAATCCTCTAACAAGGTGTCAATTCCATTGAATTGTTTCAAGACCTCTTGCAAGGCCACTCCTAATAGAGTGATTAAATCCTTTTAAATAGGGTCACACCTAACAGTGTGTTTTGTAACCTTTAACAGGGTTGGCTCCTAACAGGGCTCAATTTAGAAGAGTGAAAAATAGTAACTAGTTATATTTGGTGGTTTTCCCAAATTGGGTTTCCACGTTAAATCATGGTGTCTTATGTGTTCATTTCTTTTCTCTCATGCATGCAAAATTAAGGTTAAGCAATTATTGACAAAATCTTAAGATCTCCTAAGTTAAACACATTATGCATTTACTGAGTTACAACATTCTGTGTGTTTACCGAGTATTAGTAGTAACTAGTTTTACCAGTTTGAATTTTATTTGGCATCTAAGGGATCTAGGGTTTATTTTAGTAGTTACTAATTCACTCCTCCCCTCATAGTTGCTCCTCTTATATTTCCAACAATTTACAACCATAGGAGAAATAATGAAGAAGAAAAGGTGAAGGTATTGAGAGATAAATTGATGTGTGTTGAGTGAAACTAAGGAGAGATGAAAATATGGCAAAGAAGAGAGATGGAGCTGAGTAGAGCTGAGCATAGAAGTGAAAACTATGAGTTGTTGAGCTAAGGAGGAACAAGAAAGTTACATAATACTTTATCAGAAGAAATGTGATCTAAACCAAGATTCGTTAAGTTTTGATGTCTTACAAGTAAAAAAATCTTGTTGTTCTCATATCATTACAACAAAAATTCCCATTGAGGGTGGACTCTAGCAAGTCCTTTATATAAAATTACTTAATTAGGTAACAAATTCATTTGTGTTCCAAGTTCTTTAACTGGATACCTTTAACACAAAAAAGACTCTAACACAACTCTCTCAAATCCCTTAGTCGAGTGACACTTGATAATGTCATTATAATATTTTAAAGCTTATACTTCATGAACATCACCTCACAACTATTGTTTTCACCCTAGTCGGGTTTCTATAATATAAATTGTTGTTATGTGTGTAAGTATTTATCTTGTTATTAGTCCTTATATGGTCCCTCTTTAAAATAATCAAAATCAGCCATCCAATCTCTGATTCTCATGTTTATCTTTGAACTTCATGTCAAACATTGGTATGTACAAGAACAAAACTTGAACCACCTTGAACTAGTTCAGACTAGTTCAACAAGTTGAAATAAATTTAAACTGGTTCAATTAGTTCAAAGTAGTTCATAAGGTTCCACATATTCTTGTGAATGCACCAGACAGATATTTTTTTTCATGCTTCGAATTTAAGATTCTGAAATGCACATTTAGTGTAGAAGTTGAGAGGTTCAAAGTTCTAATCTAGAAGCACAGGGTCATCAGTTCAAAGGTGTAGCATTAGACTCAAAATGTAGATTGAAAGGCTCAACTCATCATTTTAGAGGCATAATCCCCTAGTTCCAATTTGTCAGCTCATGGGTATGATTTCAAGTCTACAATTCATGTATCCAAATAACACATTTGATTCATTAAAACTTGTTGAGTTCAAAAAGATTCCATGACAAGTTCAAATTCTATAAATTTCCCCATGTAGGAAATGTATTACATGTTTCTATGAAACACTTCAAGGCAATAAATACCCACACATTTATTTATAGAATGAGAATAAAATTCATAGTGGATATATTTGTGACTAGGTAAACAAAAAATGAATACTCTATCATTCTATCATTGAATGTATTATGCAAGCTATTGGAAATTATTCCACCATATCAAATTCCAAATCTCAGAGCCTACAAATAGTTCAACAAGAGATATCATGAATAATGTAGAAGTCATACTAATTGCATAATTCATAAAATCATGGAAAATGTCAAGGCTAAATCTCCAAGCTCAGTTGGAGTTAGAAGATTTGTATTCAAGCAAGAGAATGTCATAGCAGTATTTCATAATGTTAGCAATGCTTGGTATGTAATAGATTGAGGGACAATGGACAACAATCAAATCCTTTTGTAAAAAAATATTTGTAGAGGAGTATTTCTCTTGGGCAACCTGATAATTGATGATTTTCTACATAGATATCATTGGGTATATAAATAATGTTTAATAACACCAGAAAAGCCTAAATTATGCACCAATGCATCTAGCTTCATTAAATTCAAAGTCAGTGAAGTATGCCCATTAGGTTCCAAATGCCTCTAAATTAACTCTCATGTTTTAGCAAAATATAGATGGTGTTCATCGAATGTTCGAAAGAATACCTTAAGGAAATGGGAGCACATATAATGTATATCAATTGTTTGATGTAATGCATCAAACTCTGCTACAGCCTCCTAAATATCATGTTGATTTCTAGGATCACTACAAATGTACTAATAGTTGTTATTTTATTGATTGTGTTTTAAATGCAAATGAAATTTTATAAATATGAGCGGAGGAGACATGTCTCATGAAGAGACATGTCTCTATGTTTAAATATCACTAGTTAACATATTAATGTAATAGTACCTTAAATAACCATAAATGTAACTCATCTTAAGCATATATGTAATATTAATATGTTAACCATTTATGTAATATATTATTATATAATAATATATAATGTATAATATATATAATATATATTATATGTATAAGATATTTATTTTAAATATGATGTACCATCAACAAGGTATCTCATGTAAAAATCAATTTGATAGATGCTACAACCTTAACACTCCATCTTAGCTAGGGATGATTTATAGAATACATTATGCTCTCAAGAATATGAAGAGATATCATTTCAATACCATATTCATTTCACTATGAGGCTAAATTTATCACCTTTCATAACACACAATTGAAAGACAATTTCCATAACTTTAAAACACCACCTTAAGTGTGGTCTATAGTAGTAACTATGTCATGGTATCTGGAAAGATCCAATCTAAAGAACTAGAACAAGTTGATTATCATGGTGTCCAAAAAAATATGGCCCAAAGAACAACGATTACATTTTGTTTGTTTGTTATCATGATTTTCAGCACTCTAGGACAACAAGTTAATGAAGTCTATCATAGTAGGTCTACCATTTATAAGATCATCACCTTACAATGGTTACCTTTTTTTTTATATATGTCAATGAAAGATCGTCACCTTACAATGGTTACCTTTTTTTTATATATGTCAATGAAAGATCATCACCTTTCATTACATATCATAGCAACATCATGTAGTAACTTACATGATATCTACCATGAATCTATTGGAAACAATTGATTGTGTATCATTTTTGATGCTACAAAAAATGTCATATCATTTACAATCAGTGTATGCCAAGCTCACTCAAGAATTAAAGAAAGTTTCTTGTGTCTACCAAGCATTCCAAAGTTTGCCTAGTTCAGAAGCTAGTGTCTATCAAGTTTACTCAGATGACAAAGAGAAGTTTGCAGAAGTTGAGTGTTAACTGAGCTCACTCAGTTAATGAAGAAATTTTTGGATGGAACTAGTGTTAACCAAGCTCACTTGGTTACCAAAGGAACTTTATGAATATGTAGTGTTAATCGAGTTCATTGGTTAACATAGGAAAAACATTTCTAAGTTAGTGTCTATTGAGAAGGGTTGGCTAACAAAGGATTTTCTTGTTTTGGCATATTGAGTTCAATCAAATTATTTGTTGGTTCTAGCCAACTAAGGAGATGAATATTAATTATTCTAAGTTGTAAGGTAAATTTGAGAATTGAATGTATGGAACATAATAGAAGATTTGATGATGCTTAAAGTGAATTGGAAAGATAAGCAGAATATCCTTGTTGAGCTGCAAAGATACATTCAATCTGAAAGGATCGAGTATACAAGCCAGAATTGAGATCTATAATAAAAAATTTAGTTGCATTAGAAATTAGGTCATCTCATTTTTAATTTCTAACCATTCTAGCAGTGATCTAAATCTCTTAAATGATTTGGCTTAACAGCTATTTGTAAATCCTCTAACAAGGTGGCAGTTGTGGACTGAATTGTCTAAAGACCTCTAACAAGGCCAATCCTAATAGGGTGATTAAATCCTCTAATAGGGTCACACCTAGTAGTGTGTTTTGTAACCTTTAATAGGGTTGGCTCCTAATATGGCTCACTTCAGAAGAGTGAAAATCCATAACTAGTTGCAATTGGCAGTTTTTCCCAAATTGGGTTTCCACATTAAATCTTGGTGTCAATTGTGTTCATGCTATTTCTTTTATGTGTATGGAAATAAGTTAAGTAAGGTTAATCATAGGTAATATCTTAAAGATTTTCATATTAAGTAGTTACCAAGTTATTTCAATGTTTATCGAGCTACAACAATTTCTAGTGTAAACTGAGTGTGTATGTGTTTGCCAAGTTACAACAAACTATAGTTTATTTAGAGTTTTGAATTGTATGGACACATGAGGGATCTTAGATTTATTTTAGTGGTAAATGATTCACACCTCCCCTCTTAGTTACTCCTCTTATATTTCCAACAATTGTTATAAGAGGTTTTGGTGCTTGTAGAAAAGGTTTCAAGAACCTAAGCTAAAGATCAAGATGTCCTACAAAAGGGAGATCCCAAAGTTGAATAGAGATAACTTCAAAGCATGATAGGAAATAATGAGGCTATCCTTCAAAACCATTGGAGATTTAGGGCTGAATTATCTAGACACCAAATACAAGGCTCCTACTATAACTATGACTATTGAAGAAATTATTGAAAAGAAGAGTCATAATATCATGATGATTGATATTGCTTTATGTCTCAACTATGCTGAATTTGATGATATCAAAGATTTTATATTTTCTTATGAAATATGGATCAAGATAAAAGCCATCTATGGAGGAGATGAAAATGTAAGGAGAGCCAAAGTTGAAAGATTGAGGGGATATTTTGATCAGATGAAAATGAGAGAGGATGAAAATATTACAAAATATGTTGATAGAATCAAAGCTAGTGTCAATGCTATCAAAGCCTCTGGAGGAACAATTGAAGATGTGACAATGGTAAGCAAGGTACTCAGAACCCTTCTTCCTATCAATGGAATTAGAATATATACTATTCAAGAGATGAGATGTGATCCAAATAATGAGATGACTTTGGATGCAGTAGTTGGAAGGTTGACAACATTTGAACTAGATAACTATGATAATTATATTTCTAGTTCTAGCA
Organism: Cupressus sempervirens; assembly: GCA_028749045.1. NCBI lineage: Eukaryota > Viridiplantae > Streptophyta > Pinopsida > Cupressales > Cupressaceae > Cupressus > Cupressus sempervirens. The sequence goes on along the minus strand of CM053786.1, from coordinate 674,343,933 downwards.
ATCTTGAGTTTGCATTTGAAGTCAAGGTATCACTCAAGAAGAAAGCTAAAAAGTCTAAAAGAAAACAATCTAAAAGTGAAGAAGATAGTTTTGATAGTGATCTTGAAGCCAATGAAGCATTGCTTGCAAGAAGGTATCCCAAAGGCAAAGGAAAGTACAAAAGATAGATTCCTTTAATCTATTTTTCTTGAGAAGAAGTTTGACACATTGCTGCTAGGTTCCCAAATAGAGAAAATAAAGATGAAAATAGGCACAAAAAATACAAAGGCAAGAAGGATTTCAATAATTTCAAGGAATACAAGCACAAAGTAAGAAATCTTGTTTTATAGCTAAAGATTCAGATTGCAGTGAAGATGTTGAAATTGTATATATTGCTATAAAAGATGAATTTGATGATGAAGGAGATAAAATGACACTTATCTATCATGGTAGCAAAAATGATAAATGGATTATTGATAGTGGCTACTCACATCATATGACAAGTGATAAACCAAAATTTAAACACATGAAACATTATGGTGGTGGTAGTGTGAGATTTGGAAACAATGAACCTTGTTGCATAAAGGGAAAAGGTTGTATCTCACTAACCAATGAACTTAGATGTGACAATGCTTATTGGGTTGAAGGACTATAGAATAATCTACTGAGTTTGATACAATTGAGTAACATTGGATTCAAGGTGGAATTCATGAATGGGAAGGCCAAACTACTGGATGGAAAAGGAAATCTGGTTGGGTTTGGCAAACAAAAAAAAGGTAAACTATTCTACGTAGATCTTAGTGAAATTTCATGTTTTATTGCTTAAGTAGAAGAAAGCTAGTTATAACACAAAAGGTTATGTCATGTGAACTTTGATAATCTAGTGAAGATATGAAAAAAAAAGAGAGTAAGAGGTATTCCTAGTTTGAGAAAACCTAATATGGGTCTATGCAAAAATTGTCAAATTAGAAAGATGGGAGAGACTAGTTTCAAAAGCAAGAATTATGATTTAGAAGAAGTCTTGAAGTTGGTTCATACAGACATATTTGGACCTATTGGAGTAGAGAGTTATAATGGATATATGTACTTTATTCTTGTTGTTGATGATTATTCTAGAATGATGACTGTAATGTATCTAAAAGAAAAATTTGAAGCTTTTCAAAAGTTTAAGTGGTATCTGGCAAGAGTAGAGAAGGAAAATAGAAATAAGTTAAAATGTTTGAGATTAGATAGAGATACTGAATTCATTTACAATGAATTCAATGAATTCTACATTGAAAAAGGAATTAAGAGACAAGTATTAGCCCTTGGTACACCTCAGCAAAATGATCTAGCTGAAAGAAGGAACAAATCTATCATGGATTTTGCAAGAACCTTAATGATAGAAAAGAGTGTTGCAATCAAATACTAGAAGGAACCAATCAGTACTACATTGCATGCCTTGAATAGAGTATAGTTAAAGAAAGACTCAAATAAAACTCCTTGTGAAATATGGTATGGCTACAAACCTAATGTAAGTTACTTGAAAGTATTTGGTGGCAAATGTCATATCTTGAAAGAATTTAGGAAAGGTGCATTTAATATCAAAGGTGATGAAGGGATATTCCTAGGATACTCCTACAGAAGTAAAGTATACAAGTGTTTGAATCTAAGTACTCATAAGATCATATAAAGTGCACATGCGAGAATTGATGAATTTGCAAAAAAGAGTAAAGAGGAAAGCAACAGAGAATCTAAGGATTATAGAAGGTTTGTTTACTATGAACCTAATATAGTGCCAAATATATTTGGAAGTCAGGATGCCTCACCTCCCAAGTCCTCAAAATCTTCAAAAGCTACTGAGTTGCAACCAGTGTAACCCAAGTCACAATCTAAAGGACTCGAGTCGTAGTCAGAAGCTACCAATCTAGTACTAGAGAAAACGAAGTCTAATGGACTCAAGTCACAGACAATGGAACTCAAGGTTGATATTGAACATGATGGGGACATAGCCCAAGCACAAAATGGACACAACAGGAAAGGGGAAAACTTTATTAACTATGTAAATATGCTAATACATTCAGTATAGAGAAATAGACTTCAAAACATGCCCTAAGGGCTTACAATAGTAATAATCTGGAGATAATTTCTCCTTTTAGTACCTCCTCTCAAACTCCACTCCGAACTGCCTTTTACAATGCCAGAAATGTTCTTAAATAGACCCCGGAGGGTTAAGGATTAGGAATACATTCTAGAAAGTGCTAGTTGGTATCCACTGACTAAGTAGAAGGCTCCAGAAGCTGCATTAGAAGTTGGCACAAATCTAGAAGAATCTAGAAACGGTAACCGAACTTCGGGAGGCATAACTTTTGAACTGTAGCTCCGATTGACAAACTGTTTACATTTCTGGAAAGCTCTTGAAGCACTCTATAGCCCTATGGACTAGCTTTGCTCTTCCCCCATTTTTCAGCCTTGTTCAAGGTCATTTAATTCCCCTAACCTAACTTTGAAGCATTCTTAGGAGGTCTCCAAAAATTGAAAAACTATGATAACTTTCAAACCGTGGGGCCTTTTAACCTGATTCTTTTTCTGCAATGCTCTAAATTACAATTACAATCATCTAACCAATTTACACCTTCTAGTTCACCAAAATGATGGCTCAATTACATACTCCTATTTTTTCAACATTTACACGTATCCCAAGGTGTTCAAATACTCATTCTTAGAACATTGATAGTGGAACTGTGAGAGTTGGAACCTTTATTTGACCCAAATGGGTATCTAGAAATGAAAACACATGAAACAGAAACTAAGTTTAAGTACATTTTTTTGGTTGACACATGATTGCCCTTATACCTCTGGATGCTCCTGCATTAGAACATTATGAAGATGTTAATGGAATGAATTCCAACTCTAAAGTACCAATGTTAGTAAGATATGTCAGAAGGCACCATACACCTGATCGAATCATTAGAGACAAGTTAGATGGAATAATGAGAAGAAACAAATTGAAAGGTACATGTTTTCTTGTTGAATTTGAACTTAGAAATGTTAAATATGATTTGGATAATTGATGAGGAAATCTATAATGAAAGTTGGATTGAAGCTATGAATGAAGAAATAGAACAGATAGAGAAGAATAAAATTTGGACTCTTGTTCCAAGACCCAAGGATAAAAACAAATTGGCACAAAGTGGGTATTCAGAAATGAACTAAATGAATATCGAAAAGTATCAAGAAACAAAGCAAGGTTAGTATGTAAAGGTTATTGTCAAGAATAAGGTATTTATTATTGTGAAACTTCTGCTCTTGTTGCAAGATTAGAAAGTGTTATAACTTTACTAGCATATGCAACACACAAAGGATTTAAAGTATATCAAATGGATGTAAAATCTACATTCTTGAATGAAATTCTTGATGAGGAAGTCTACATTAAACAACTTGAAACTTTTGTAGATCCTAGAAAAAAGAGACATGGTCTAAAAATTACACAAATCATTGTATGGTATCAAGCAAGCTCCCAGAGCTTGGTATGAAAGACTTCATAACTACTTGATAAAGATTGGTTCTCATAAAACAAATGATAACAACAGTTTGTATATGAAAGAAGGATATGACAAGAAGATTGTGTTGGTAAAAATATTTGTGGATGACGATTTATTTATAGGAAATTATGACTTATGCAAGGAATTTTTAGAAGAAATGAGTAAAGAATTTGAGATGTCCATGTTTAGAGAGATAAAATTCTTTGTTGGATTGAAGATCCAACAGAAGAAAGATGGTATCTACATTACTCAATCCAAATATATCAAGGAGATACTAAAGAAATTTGGAATGGAAAATTCAAAACTAGTTGGAACACCTATTTCCACTAGACACAAGCTTTCCAAAAATGATGATTCCAAAGAAGTAGATCAGACCACATACAAATCAAGGATTGGAAACTTGCAATATGTAGTACACACAAGGCCTAATATTGCATTAGCAGCCGGTATGGTGGGGTGATCCCACAATAATGGGTTCCACTTTAGTGGGATGAACAAATTCAAAAAAGTTGCAAAATTTTTGCCATTTCTAACTCCATACGTTCGCGCAAACCCTTTTGACATGTTCGAGCGAACATGTACCCGACATGGGTTCGTGCGAACCCCTTTACACATGTTCGCGTGAACGTACGTTCACGCGAACCCATGGTGGATAGATTTTTGGTGCATAAAAATGATTTCTCATTTTTTCCAACTCACTTTTACGACGACTACTATTCATTCAAAGCGTTCAAGCGAACCTGTCAATTGTGCTACTTTCGTCATCGTCATCCTGTCACTTTCATTTTGATTCTCATCATCGAGTATGTCAAAATGTTATTTATTTATTATTTTTTAACATTTTTAAAGTATTTTTAAATGTTATTAAAGTAGATTTTAATGTTTTTAAAACATATTTGAATGTTATTTACGTTTTTAATAGTTTTGAAAACATATCTAAATGTTAATTTAATATTTTTATTATTTATTTATATTAAATTAGAAAACAGAAAAATATTATATAGAAAACATTAGAAAAAATAATATAAAATTTAGGAAAAACATTAGAAAACAAATTTAGAAAAAACATTAGGAAAATATTAGAGAATTTATTATTTAATATAAAATTTAGAAAACAAACTTAGAAAACAAATTTAAAAAAAGAAAAAAAAAATTAGAAAATTTAGAAAAAACATAACAAAAATATTAGAAAATTTAGAAAAAACATTAAAAAAAATTAGAAAATTTATAATTTAATATAAAATTTGGAAAATTTTTTTATAAAAAAATATTTTAAAAAATTAAAAAATTTACAAAAAAACATTAAAAAAAATTAGAAAATTTAGAAAAAAAATAACAAAAACATTAGAAAATTTAGTAAACAAATTTAGAAAAAACATTACAAAAATATTAGAGAATTTATAATTTAATATAAAATTTAGAAAAACTATTTTTAAAAAATTAAAAAATATATTTAGAAAAAATTAGAAAAAATATTAGAAAATTTATAATTTAATATAAAATTTAGAATTTTTTTTTAAAACAAGCATTGCAAAAACATTAGAAAATTTAGAATTTAATATAAAATTTAGAAAAAAACATTACAAAAATATTAGAAAATTTATAATTTAATATAAATTTTAGAAAACAAATTTAGAAAAAATATTAGAAAAATGTTAGAAATTTTATAATAATATAAATTTTAGAAAACAAATTTTAAAAAAATTAGAAAAATATTATAAAATTTATAATAATATAAAATTTAGAAAAACATTAGAAAAACATTTTTAAAAAATTAGAAAAGCATTACAAAATTTATAATAATATACATTTTAGAAAACAAATTAAAAAAAACATATATATATATATATATATATATATATATATATATATATATATATATATATATATATATATATATATATATATATATATGTATATGTATATGTATATGTATATGTATATGTATATGTATATGTATATGTATATGTATATGTATATGTATATGTATATGTATATGTAGACATGTATGTTTTCGATATTAATGTTTATATATATATGTCGAATTCATTTTAATGTTTTAATTTTAGAAGTTTAATTAAATGACATATCTTAAGGGTCTAGATCCTAAATTGTACATGTAAAAATATAGATTAGAACATGTATAATTTTTTATTTTGAACATAGATGTACATGTATATTTCTTCATGGTTAAAAGTAGATGTATGTACATGTTTTTAATAAATTCACATATTTATATGTATAATTTGTGTATATGTTAACTATTGATCTTAATTTCTCTTATAACTAAGTGTAATTAACTATATTTAATAACACATGTCTTAAGGAGAGATCTTAAATTATACATAAGAATGTAGATTAAAATGTATATTTTATTTCATAAATGTACATGTAAATATGTTCATGTGTTAGATATAGACGTGCATACATATGTTTTCAATAGTCATGTTTAAATGTACATATGTTATTATTTTTAATGTCTTAATAATTAGAAGTATATAATTAACTATATAATTCAATGACATGTCTTAAGGGGAGATCCTAAATTATACATATATAAGAATGTAGATTAATTTGCATATCTAGGTATGAATATAACATACATGTACATCCAAACCCTAACCCTAACCCTAACCATTATCCATACGCTAACCCTAACCTTGATCTTAAAATTTAATTTCTAAACTCAAGATTATAAATGATAATAAATACCTTAAATCATAATCTTGAACCAAATCATAAACTTCATATGCTAAGTTCCCTTATCCTAAATTCTTAACCATGGACCTTAATATTAACCCCTAAATTTAATGCTAGAAATTATGTAAGTTCATGTAAACCCTGACAATGTCATAAGGTCTTAAATCTTACCCTAAAATTTAGCCTAATTACACTAAAACCCTATTTCAAAATCTAATTGAAACCTAACTTACATAAAATTAAAACAAGTTGACCCTAATCCTAAATTGTTAAAAATTACATTTGAAATACATGCACATACATTCAAACACATGTACATACATGAAGTATGACCCTTTTTAAAAATGATCTATATGTGACCCAACTTGAAACCTAAACCTCGAAACATTATCATTTAAGAGTAATATAAATAATTTATTACCTTTTAATTGAATTCTCTAATACTACCCCCCAAAGTATAATAAAATCTTAGAACAACAAATTAACTCTAACCATAACCAAACTCTCAACTTTAAAGTTATCTTATACTTATATGCAAATTAATCTAGGTCTAGATGTGTTACAGATTATCTAGGTTCATGATGTGTGATGTATGTTTAATTACATGTGTATAATTTTTAATATTAAAAATAAAAAATTGTGTACAGCAGGCAGTTTAGCTCTTCATACATTTTTACAGATATAGCTTCACACAATATGCTTGATGCGGCTTCTGGTGTGACACCTGATGTAGTTCCTACTGTGGCATAGGTTGATGCGCCTGATGCAGTCCCTGATATGGCTCCTCATGCAACTCGTGGTGGGGCTCGTGTTGCAGCTTCTAGTGGGGCTCGTCATGCACCTCGACGTAGGGCTTGTCATGCAAAGCCTGATGCATTTCTTGACACTTGTTGCAACGTCTGATGCAGTTCCTGATATGGCTCCTCATGCAACTCGTGGTGGGGCTCATGTTGCAGCTTCTAGTGGGACTCATCGTGCACCTCGACGTAGGGCTTGTCGTGCAGCTCATGTTTCGGCTCCTGGTGGTGTAGGTCCTATTGTGGCTCCTGATGTAGCTCATGTTCCAGGTTAGGTTGCACCTATAGCTCCTGCTGGAGGTCCTGCTACACCACCTCCACGCATTGATATTGATGCTTTATTTGCATTTTCAGAGCAGGAGGTTGCTAGACTGCAACACTCTATATTGACCTCTGATGATGGTATTTATAGAGACATATGTACTATGATATGTAGGAGTTTACAGCATTTGACAACTAGGTTTAGAGCTCACCATTCATTTACTCCTGCCATATTAGCTTCCATATCTAGGGAGCTTAGGGTTGAGGTTTCAGGAGATGCATCATTCGATGATGTCAAGAGGGTAGCCCCCAAAGATGTCATCTAGAGAGAGCTCTTTCTAGCTTATGAGGGGACACAGGGTAGGGTGATAGGCTACAGAGTCACACGATGTAGAGACCCTATTATTGCTAGCATGATATATCCACAATTTTCAGCTACATATGGTCATTATCCTAATAACGACTAGATACCCCTTTATTTTGCACAGCAATTATACGCTGAGTTTCGTATAGGGCTCAACATCAACTACTTAGATATTCCTGATTATTGCAGATAGGGGCATGGTCGGATCGTAGATCGTGACCAGTATCGCAGTGTAGATCATTTGCCACCTGTAGATATTAGATAGTTTGTTGCACCGAGGATGCCTCCTGTGATTCCTACACATGCACCTATTGTAGATAGAGTCGTCATTGCTTCCTAGAGGGAAGCAATTGACACTATTGGGCACATTACATCTGCAGCGGCTAGTATCACATCAGATTCTATTGGTCGTTATCTTCATAGTCGACATCCTCATCCACTTGGTCGACCATCTTCACAGGCATCTAGTAGCACTTCAGGTGCCTCCTCTATTGATGCATATAGAGCTATTGGGCTACCACTACCAGGAGATATTCGTGGTCTTTCAGGACAGCAGGCACATATGGATATGTCACTGTATTTTTTGGAGGATATGTTACACTTTATTAGCTATATTTCTGATACATAGAGGATTCCAGTACACACAGTGATGGATGTTGTTAGACAACATCAGAGCCCCGAAACAATTCCACAGACACAGGCCACCACACCAGTGACAGATGATACACCTGTCCATAGCTCACAGCATTCGACACCAGACTTACGACACTCTACAAAGGACTCGAGCATATGAGTTGGAGATGTCCATATCACAGTTGAGGGCCTTGATGATTTTGGTGAGCAGTTGCAAAGCTTGTCTGAGATTGATACTAGTTCGAGCCTAGGTATTTCATCATACACGGACCTGTTGTTCAGACTTGACAGCACTGATTCTACACCAAATGTACCTAGCTAGTTACACAATCCACTTCACTCAGATTTACTAGCAGTTGGACATGACGTTTCAGGCTCAGGTGCATCAATAGATGATACGATGGAGTCTGCTGATCATCCTCCACCTCCGGAGACTAAGTACATATATAATTTATTTTTAATTTTAAATATATATGAAATTAAAAAATATGTTCATTTATTGAAAAATTTAGCTCAGATATATATGTAGATATTTAATTTAATCTTTAACTCGTAATAAATCATTTAGGCACAGGTCGCTGAGCACATGGTTACACATACTGTTGGTTCAGAGCATCATGTACATGAGAGAGATGATTCTATTGAGGCACCTGGTAGTGCTCAGGTACTTGAGTTTTAAATAATTTGTTTAAAGTTATTTAAATATTTTGAAAACTAGATATATATATATATATATATATATATATGAAAATTTGTATTTAATTTGAATGTACATGTACATGATGCACGTATGTATATATATGTTTTAAAGATAGAACTCTAACACATGTATGTATATATGTATATATATTTGCAGGACTTGGTTGATGCGCTTCGGCGAGATGATGTACAAGAGACTCGATCAGAGGGTCATTCTGTTCGTATGCGTCTTGAGGGGTCCCTCTAGTAGTAGATCAAATTTATATATTTTTTGATGCATATATATTGGAGGTCCAGTTTACATGTACACATGTGTATTTCAGTTCCTTGATGACATGCATGTACTTTCACTATTTATTTGATTATTGAGTATTTCAGTAGTTAGATACCATCACATGTACGTATATATGACTTTTTATATTTTTTTACATACATATATTTATTTGAGATTTATAGTTTGCATTTCAGATACATAGAGATATATTAGATCTGTAGATGTTTATTCTTGAGACGTGTATATGTGTACATATGTGTATTTTTTTGTGTTATAGCTATAGAACATGATCTTAAGACATGTGTGTACATGTATATCAATTATCAATTAGTAGGAAGTTAGAAAGATACATATTTCTTAAATTATCAATTACTAACCCGCTAAAGATAAATATTAGTTTTATGTGGAAAAAAATATGTTAATTAGGTAAGCCAATACATTATTTTAGAGAACTTTTACAAAATATAATATTAAAAAAAATATTAATTTAAACTAATTTAAACTTTAAGAGTAGATAACCGTAGATGTAATAAAGTAACATTAAAATATATAATTTTTTAATAAACTAACCTAAATGATAATTATGAAATTATAATCTTACAATTTTAAAAACACATACTTTAATTTTCACTTATGAAATTCAATCTAGTTTGAAAAAAAGTTGATAAATGAATTTAAATTATTAAATTCATCCATAGTACAATTAATTTAAATTATTAAATTATATAGTTTTTTAATAAACTAAATTTGATAATTAAGAACTTATGATTGCACAATTAAAAACACATTTAATTCAAGATGAAATTCAATAGTTTGAAAAAATGTTGATATTTAAGAATTTTGTTATTGATAATGAAATTGTGTAAGTTTGAATTTGTAATATAGATAATGAAAGTGTTGAAGTATGAAAATACATAGAGGGTATGGAAGACAAGCAAGCAATGTTTGAAGTATGTGATGTAGTCCCTAATTTGTGTCCCAAGGAACTAATTAGTTTTGGAATTCCTGGGAAACCTATTGGCCAGTGTTCAAAGAAAATCAATGTGTTCATGCAAGGGCCACCTTTTTTCTACTATGAGAATGATGCTTTTGCATCGAAAGATATTTGGAAGACAATATCCAAAAAATTTAATAGTGTTGAACCAGAGTTGGTGGACTCATGTTCTTTTCAGCTTTTAGAAGAGCAAGAGGATATGTGCATAACCTTCCAATAGAAGAGCAATTTCAAGCAGAACCTCTCCCCCCATGACTATTCAGGAAGCACTTCCGCAAATAAAAAAGTATTGGCCTTCATGGGATCAGATGAAAAAATTGAATTCCATAGACTCAAGACGATGTGGCACTGTCCCTATTGATCAACTGAGAGTTATGATTCAGAATTCATGAGGGAAACTGCAAGATAGTGCACAGAAATATATACTTCAAAAGTGTGAAGAGTGGAATTTGGTACAGGGTGGGGCCAGGTGACCTCATCCCTCTAGAGCTCCATGAGATAGAGCCTATATTAGGATTTGATAGAGATCACACTCATGGAACTTCTTGTCCGAATGATTGCTTGTGTTGTTTGGGTAATTCATTCCAAACAGATACAATTCCATATCATTTATTAGTCTTGAAAGCATTATATCTTGATGGCGTCAAAGTACTTTCTTTGTTTTCTGGTATTGGTGGAGTAGAATTTACTCTTCATCGATTTGGGATACATTTAAGTTGTGTTGTATCTATTTTAAATTATGAGTTTCCTCGCATTGTGATGGAAGTGAGAAATAATGCACTCAAAAGCTTCAGCTAATAATTTTTCTTGATCAATGTGTAGGCTCATTTTTTTTGTAAATAACTCAATGTTAATAGACTACTTGAAAAATGAAAAATGATTTTAACTAGAATAGAATGTTCTCTACTTATTTTAAATTGTCAAATTAAAGGATTACATACCCTAACTAAGAATAGTAATTTTTTTTGTTTTCAAATTAATTTTATAAAGGTCTACAATCAGAAAATACTTTAAAAAAAAAAAATGAGAGTTCAATTTTCAGTCATCCAACGAATTTCTTTGAACTGAATTCAAGATGAAATTCAATAGTTTGAAAAGAAGTTGATATTTAAGAATTGTAACATAGATAATGAAAATGTGTAAGTTTGAACTAACTTCTAGCTTATTTATATAAAGTTGTTAAATTATTAAATTCATCCATAGTACAATTAATATTATAGTTTTAAAATAAACTAATGATAACTGAAACTCATATATTCAGATTAAAAACACAATTTCACCAAAGTTGATATTCACAATTTCACCAAAGTTGATATTCAGATTATTACAAAATAAATCTCAAAGGTCTAATCAACCATGATATACACTTATAACATGCAATATTTTTTCATTATCTTCACTGTCTAGTCTCCACTTGCGACGTACACGCTTAAGTTTGACTGGATGCAGACAAAGCCCTGTAGCAACGACCAGGTGGCTGTATTGTAAAACTTTGTTGTCAGGTTGATAATCAACAAAGTGTATTCCATGTTGGACTATTTTTTCTTGCTTCAAATATGTTCCCTCTATCACAACAGAACCTGTACCACAAATTTAAGTGTTTTAAATTTTGACAGATATGAAGTTAGCTAGATATATATATTTATTTAAATATATATGTGCACGTAGATGTATATGTAGAATTTACCTATGGGGAACAACATTCCATCACTTTCTTCAGGGTCATATAACTTTGTCCTCTCTACAGTACATCGCAATAAATAATAACTGACACCTTCATGATTTCCAAGCTCAGCAATCACTGCAAAGACATCTCCTGCATAACAAGTATACATGAATGCATGTGTACAATATATATAAGACAGTTGAAATTGATAATTAAATAAAAAGTTGAGATTAATTTTTATGATACTCACCCACTTTTACCAATCCAGAGATATGATTATAATCATCAGAAATCAATGGAATATCATCAAAATTTTCATCTTCTTTATCAAACGTATCGGTAACATCAAGTGGTACCAAAATCCATGCACCTATATATCCATGTGTCTGATTGATGCATTCTTGATAGTTTTCATCAATGCAACTATCACAAAAACATGAGTATTCTCTTGTCTTCAATGTCTAATTGCAATTATTTGTACTCATGACTGAATGTAAGGAACATGTCTTTTCTATCCTCTTGCAACCATGCATGTTTTTTCTATTGAAACCTGAAAGTTCGTTAAATTGAAAATATAGAAAAATTAAATTTAAAATTCAATGAATTCAAAAATAAAACTTAACAATAATTTTTTATAATTTAATTGCATAAAAGTTAAACAGATGTACACATTGATACCTGTTATCTCCCAGAAGACTCTATATGGTCTCTGTCAACTCATTGTTGATGATGTCCCGACCTCATCTAATGCAAAATGAGTTTTACACCATTCAACAACATCATGTGCATCATTTACACGAACTCCTTGATAATTCATTTGATACTTTCGCAAAGAGCATTTGATGCAAGGTCCAACACCATCATGTTCACCTTTTCCATGGCCACTCTCAAAGAAATTCCATATGTGTTTTATATTCTCATTACGATGATATCTACACAATGCATAAAATGGTCTAGATGATTTAAACTGTGCAGCACATCCATCAGACCAAACATAATGTTTATCAACATTTATGTTTCTTTCTTTCAAATAAGAAAAGAACGTATTGAAGAAATGTTCTACATAGTGAATGTCATGTTCTTTATCATCACTTATATAAAATGTTATTCCTTTATAATTACTCGTGCTTGAACTGTACTCTGAACACCATCCAAATCTAACTGTGCATGTCTATAACAAACATGTACCATAATAGTGACCTGCTTATTAAAGTAATAATCTGATTGAATTTCTTTCTGATGAACAAATGAAAAGTTCTCTACAAAATCAACAACTGATACAATTGTTCCAAGTGGAAAATTATATCTCAGAGTTTGAAACTGTTGTGCTTGCCACTTTGCAAAAAATGCATGTCAAATATAAGGTTGAATCAATTTCTTAAATCCGTTCATAAATGTTAGAACAGGAAACTCCTCTTCAACATATTCCAACCTTTTTGTTTCTTTTCCCAACTTTGTTTCATTCTTGACATACTTGTAATTTTTGCAATTCAATATTTTTGTTATATCAATATTTTCAGTTTTCAAAGGAAATAGAGCCAATTCACCACATGTTGCACATAATCCTTTGATGCAATTTATTTTACCAGTTGGATAATCTATGTTGTCACACAAAATGGATGATATAAACTCACTTCTCCTACTAGGAGGAGCAGCATGAAAACCATATGTGTCTTCTATAAACTTTCAAAATACTTGATAGTGGAGATCAAACTCAATATGATGACAACAAAAACAAGTTTCAAACACTTTGTTTGACCTCACAAAGTATGGTATCAATTTTTCAAATAATTTTTGCTCAATTTTTACATTAGGATGTTCATTACAAAATGACACATATAACTCATGATGTGTTGTGTCCAACCAATGTTTTGTATGATGTTCATATTGACCAGGTGCAATCTTATGCCTGATAACATCTCTACTATTTGATGAAGGATGAGTGTTATCAATCCAAAATGATATGACTAAATTTTTTAATAACTCTTCAATTCTATCAGAATGAGGTTCTCTACACATGATTTCCCAGTTGCCCTCCATAGTACTATCATCCACAATTAATCTTGTCTTAACATATTGTCTCATTGTTTTCCTACTAAAACCCATTTTAGACGAAATTGAAGATATTTGTCTATTTTGAAACATATTTTTACTTACAACAGACATCAACATCACTTTTCTTTCCATAGACTTATCTTTAGTTTGAGAATGTTTTCTTATGTTTCTCAAACCTTGTTTAACATTTTCAATCAAATCAGTTTGCATGCTAGAAAATCTTCTCTTCTTTGATGTTGTGTTTACACCTAACAATTTCAATGCCTCTTGCAACTTTTTTTGTGTAAGAAAAAGTGAAAGCAACTGAGCTTATTCAAGTGTTTCAATGTTATCAAATTGAGTCATAATTTCTCTTATCTTCTTCTTCATTGACCTTCTCTTAGACAAACTTAATGGTTGAACAATAGCTGCAAATTTTTTCAATTTATCTACATCCATTTTAAGTAAATGATCTAAATTCTTATGAGAAATACCATGTTTTACAGATTGGACAATATGTTAGAGTTCATCCATACTAGTTCCTACACCTGATCTCAACCCTTCTCTGATTTCTATTACTAAAATTTCTACAGGGACTGATCTTGAGCCTTCTCCAACATCCATTGTTTGAGATTCAACAGGAAAAGATTCTGACCCTTCTCTGACTTCTATTATTTGAACCTCTGTAGGGACTGATCTTGAACTGTCTTCAACATTCATTGTTTGAGAATCTATAGGGAGTGTTCTTGACCTCTCTCCCATATGCACTACTTTTACTTCTGTTGAGCCTTCTTCAACATTTCCTTCACCTTGTTTAATTCGATGATAACATGCCGCAGTCTTCTGAATATTTCTTTGTTCTGCTTCATCAGATCTTTTCCTTGCATATTTTTTTTTCCTTCCTTTCTTGTTTCCCATTATAAAATAATAATAGTAATTTATCCCTTTCCTCAAGATAAATTTCACGCAATAACCAGATAAAAAAATCACTGTACAAATTTGTCTATCGTTGTTGGTACTTTTAAATTGTTTGACAGAAATCAATAGAATGAAGTCATCTACAAAAAAGCATAAATATTTTTCATTATATGACTAAAATCTGTGAGTCACATTCTTTACAAGTGGTAAAGCACCAAATCCTTATTAAGCCATCATTGAATCAAAAACAAATAACATGGTATGAATACTAGAATGTTTCTCCTAAAAAATAAATTGCTTTTCATTTCATGAAAAAATATTAGTCTATTTTTTCAAGAATAAATTGTTGCATAAAAGACAATGACATCGGCTATCAAAAGAAACAAACATAATGTTAGAAATCCTCTCTTTCATTTATGGTAAAAATCATAATGGTAAACAAGGGTTGCAGTTGGTAAAATAGAGTTGCAGGGTGTCTAAAATGCAAATTTTGAGTGTTTTGAGTGATTTAGTGTTTTCTAAGGTCTTGAGATGCAATGCAAGGTGGAAGTGCAGATTAGGGTTTTGGAACCTAGAATAAAACACCTAATTACCAAGTGCACCCTAAAACTACTAACTGCACCCTGAAACTACCAACTACGCCCATGAAGTGTGTAGTTGGTAAAATAGAGTTGCAATTGGTAAAAAAGGTCAAAACTTGATAATTAAGATGCGGGTATGCAAGATATGAGTGTTTTTAAGATTTTTAAGTGTTTAGGGATGTTATGCAATGTGAGGAAATGCTAAATGACATAGGTTTGATATGAAAAGTGCAAATGTCCTAGGGATTTTATGCAGTGCAAATGCAAGATGTCATTTTGAAGGTAAGCAAGATGAAGATTATAATATGCAAAATGAAAGTTAGGGTTATGTTTTGGACTTGGTAAGGATGCTAAAGGTAGGTGTATGCAAAGTGGACTATGCAAGGGATGGTTTCCTAGGGTTGATAATGACATTTAGGCTATGCAAAATGAGGATAGGTGATCAAGAAGACAAGTTGGTTGATGGACAATTTGATAGGGTTTGATAGTGAAAATGATGCCAGGGTTTGAACAATGCAATATGAGGGGGATATACCACTAAGATAAGTCAAAAATGACATTTAAGAATATGATTATGCTAATGATAGAGGTATATGTGAGGTTTTTTGAACTTAGGTGAAATCTTGACAAGATTTTGACAATGTTTAATATTTTGACAAGGTTTTGCAAGTTTCCAAAGTGTAAATTTGAATGTTGGCTTTTATCTTGATTATGTTTTACACACAAGCAAGACACATTAAGAAAAGAATAGCTATTGTTAAAAGTGAACAATCACACCACAACCTAGGCTTTAGGACTGTATCCACTGAATTCCTACTTGAACCAAAGTTCAACCACACTTATCTAAAGTAGACAACTT
Organism: Cupressus sempervirens; assembly: GCA_028749045.1. NCBI lineage: Eukaryota > Viridiplantae > Streptophyta > Pinopsida > Cupressales > Cupressaceae > Cupressus > Cupressus sempervirens. Next base: position 674,327,650 of record CM053786.1, on the reverse strand, counting down.
AGGACCTTGGCACCACAGGCTCCCCCTTATAGTGCACTCACTTCTTAGGGCTACCAAGATCTGTGTCTCAAGGGGCATGACTTCCCAAGGGACTGTTTTCTCTACTAAGGACTGCGAGAATGTAGGATGTCTTCACACGCATGGGTGACCCCTTGAGCTAGTGGATAGAAAGGATTTTGGCCACTAAAACATGGTTTTTAGTAAGGGCATTCTGTTTAGCAAGTGAGTGATAAACTTCCTCAGAAGGTCTCCCAGCCCCGAGAACTGGGGTTTGATGCACCATAAGGGTACTGGAGGAGAGTTATCACTCAGCAATACCACCGACACGGCTTTCACTGTAATCGAGTTTTATAGAGCGGCTGGAATGTTGACCTAGCTTTTGGCCCATTATCGCTCTGAGGTCATCTCTTGGCATACCTGATATTGAGTATCTTGGTCCAAGGAAGGCCTCCTATAGAAGTTACATGGATTTCTCTTACACCCAAGATCCACAAATGGAGAGGGGAGAGGATACGTCCAATGCAACTCTTAGGGATTTAAACACTGTAGACACATCAGACAGAAAATAAAAAATTCATTTTAAGCAGCAAACGAAGTGTTATTTAATCTAATAAATCCACACACATGATTTTGACAAACACACAATGGTCTTCGACAACGTCCTGCAAAGCAAGCATTAGTAGTTTGTTATGATCACATCTTCATCCCATGATTGCCACATGCTGCAAGGAGACCATTAGTGACACAATAAAAATATACATTTCTTAACACCATTAATGTGTTACTAATTTTTAATTTAACTTCAATGCATCCGTTAAACAACTTCACTAATTAGAGAAATAAATAAATAATTTAGATGTAATTTTTTTTTACCAAATTGATGCCTTCGATTTTGTGAATGAAATTCATGACAAAGATGGATAATGCACTACTCAACGTTAGGTTGATGGCAAATAGTGTTACAAATGACAAATAACTTTACAAAAGGCAACATTTTCAAATTTTTTAACATGTTTGCACAAACACGTTAACATCGCACATGTTCGGGCGAACATGTGCCTATTTTTTTTCGGATGGCCAAAATATTTGGGGGCATGTTCACCCAAACACACGTTCACATGAACATGGCAAGCATGTTTGCTTGAACGTCATGTTCAGGCGAACATGCAAAATTCAATTTTTTTTGCCTTTTTTTTTTTTTTTTTTTTGTTTTTTCGTCTTTTGAGTTCCATAATTGTAGGAGAATGATCTCCTACTATAAAATAAAAAATGTCAAAATGTGCTGCTTGGAGCAAGCTTTCCAATGAATATAATTTTAATACATATTTTAATCGTTAAGACTTTCAAATATGAGTTTAACTCATTATAGGTTCATTACCGATTCATTACTGATTGAACATCAACCGACTTTGACACCTCGAGAAAATTAGTAAATTAGGTCAAAATATTTTTGAAAAATATGGAGGAACTGGCTTATTGAAATACCTTTCTATTCAAAAAAGAAAAGATTGGTTTATGATAAATTGACTTCAAATTATTTGTGTCAAACAGAACGTATGTCTGAATTACAGTTCATGTCACTTCAAAACTTCATAAACTATACAATATTCAACCAAAATAAATCAAACCAAATGCATCCTTTGGATATTGATGTTACAAATCTAACGTCAAAAGAATTACTTCATTATCATTTTTAGAAAAAAAGTTATGTGTGTCAAACGGATTGTCACTTTTTAAAATATTGAATTTTATTATGTACCACTTTTCGGAGGAGATAAAAAAATTTGACATAAATAAATTTTTTTTTACATTAAAAAATATAGTTAAAAAGTAGGAACAAAGTACTCAAAATCACTAGTTTATGTCATCTTGAAATTATTTATAGTTTTGGAGATATAGTCACTTGAATGTGATGTTTGTTGCAAAAATATTAATTTCAGTGTCAAAATTGGTCAAAAAGTGGAACCCATTATTGTGGGATCACCTGGTGACAAGATTCTCAACAAATTTCAAAGAAAATCACATCATGGAAATCAAGAGAATCATGATGTATCGGAAAGGTACTGAAGAATATGGTTTATGATACAAAAAAGGAGGCAATTTAGATTTGAAAGCATTCATAGATGTTGATTGGGCAGGAAGTGTTGATGATAGAAAAAACACAAGTGGTGGAGCGTTCTTTTTGGTAAAAGACTAGTATCTTGGACAAGCAAGAAGAAAAATTATATTTCTTAGTCCACAGTAGAGGTAGAATATGTGGCAGCAACAATTAATTGTTCAAATGTTGTTTGGTTCAAGAAACTATTGGTAGCTATGAAGATAGAGATCAAGGATCTAGTGGTTTTTTTTGTGATAACACTAGTGCAACTAATATATCCAAGAATCCTATGATGCATACCAAAACCAAGCACATTGCTATAAAATATCATTTTTTTAAAGAATTGGTACAAGACAAAGAGGGAAGATTGGAATATGTGAATTCTACAGAGAAAATTGCAAATATATTCACTAAGCCATTACCTAAGGATGCATTTTTGTTTCTAAGAGGTAAGCTAGGTGTCATTCCCCTATCTAAAGTTGACTAAATAAATTTTAGTGATCCATCAACAAGAGCATGTTGAAGATCAGTCAATTGATGTAGTATTGACAAAGGCACATTGTGAATGAATCAGTACATAAGGTACATTGATATTGATAGAATATTATCTTTGGCATGAGATGTCAAATAGGGAGAATTTACTTTCATATCTCATAGAAATTTATCACTTCAAGAGATGACAAAGAGAGAGATGTGTAAGAAGAAGAACTTGGTTTGATATCAAAGAAGGAAACTTTTCTATTAGAAGAAGATGTTGAAGATAGAGTTTTGCTAACAGATGGAGAAACTGAAGGTAGAGGGAGTTCACATTGATAGAAGGAGTTCTCATGGATGAGAATCAAAATGAAACTAAGGATATGTTCCTTACTTTATTCTTTCTCTAAAATTTTATTGTGTTAACATGAATGCCGAAGAGGGAGATTGTTGGAAACAATTGATTAATTGTGTATTGTCTTTAATGTAACACAAAATGTCATACCATTTCTAGTCAGTGAATGTTGAACTCACTTGAGCATTGAAGATAGTTTCCTATGTCTACCAAGCATTCCAGAGTTTGCCTAGTTCAAAAGACCGTGTCTACCAATTTCACTCAGGCAACAAATAGAAGTTTGTAGAAGTTGAGTGTTAATCAAGTTCACTCAGTTAATGAAGAAAATTTTGGATGGAACCAGTGCTAATTGAGCTCACTTGGTTACCAAAGGAACTTTGTGAATATTTAGTGTTAACCAAGTTCACTTGGTTAACACAAGAAGATCATTTCTAAGTTAGTGTCTACTAAGTAGGGTTGACTAACAAATAATTTTCTTGTTTTGGCATATTGAGTTCAATTGAATTATTTGTTGGTTCTAGCCAACTGAGGAGATAGCTAAGTTGTATTAAAGATGACTTGACAATGTGTAAGATATAAATATAAGGTCAAGTTGAGGATTGAATGTGTGGAACATAATAGAAGATTTGATGATGCTTAGAGGAAGCAAATTGGAAGGATAAGAAGAATATCCTTGTTGAGTTGCAAAGATACATTTGATTAGCAAGGATCAAGTATACAAGACAAAATTGAGATCTATAATCAACAATTCAGTTGAATCATAAATTAGGTCATCTCAACATTACTTTCTAACCATTGTAGCCATGATCTAAATCTCTTAACCAAGTTGGCTTAACAACTATTTTAAAATTCTATAGCAAGGTGGTAGTTCTAGATTGAATTGTCTAAAGAGCTCTAATAAGTCCACTCCTAATAGGGTGATTAAATCCTCTAATAGGGTCACACCTAATAGTGTGTTTTGTAACCTTTAACAATGTTGGCTCCTAACAAGGCTCACTTCAAAAGAGAGAAAATCAGTAACTAGTTGCAATTGGTGCTTTTTCCCAAATTGAGTTTCCATGTTGAATCATGGTGCCAATTGTGTTCATGATATTTATTTTATGTGTATGCAACTAATTTAAGTAAGGTTAATCATAAATAATATATTAAAATTTTTCATATTAAGTGGTTATGAAGTTATTTCAGTGTTTATCGAGTTACAACAATTGCTAGTGTAAACCGAGTGCATGTCTGTTTGCTAAGTTACAACATAATACAATTTATTTAGAGTTTTGATTTGTATTGACATATAAGGGATATATGATTTATTTTAGAGGTAATTTATTCACCCCTCCACTCTTAGTTATTCCTCTTATATTTCCAATAGAAGCACCATCACAGCTACTAGAGGGTGGAACAAGGATTTCCACCTTAGACTTCTCTCTTATATAGGAGAGCACATTACAAAGAATTTCTCTTATAAATTCTCATCATAGAGAAGATATCATCCATAAAGGATTGTATCTCAAAATTTCTCCTTCTGAACAACGATCCTAGGAAGTTAGGTCCTATAGTTACTTCCTCATAACTCTCTTTGCCCAAAGATGACTACCAAACTCACTCTGAATCTTATATCAATCTTTTGATTTTCTAGTGATAAATCATTACTTCCTTATGATGCACTCAAGAGTAGGCCCATAAAATGCATGCAACCACACACATGTATTTCTAGACTCCCTCTGAGTATTAATCTTCTAAGCTCCTACATTGCCTTCAAAGAAGTGTTATACTCCCTCTTAATGTAGGAGGATACTCATAATCTCAATCATTAAAGATATTCACTTCAAGATCCTCACTTTATCCTAATAATCAAATAAATAATGAATTATTGTCTACATAATATTTCGTAGCATGCATAAAGGACCACCTTCTTTTCTTGCAAGAATTCCCTCAACCATAAAGGAAAAGATCAGGACAATTTAACTCTTATAGTATGTATATAACTACAAATAAGAGAGAGATTATAATAAGTAGAAAAAATGTAATAATCAAGGATAATGAATAATTATTTGTACATCCATGATACAATTTGATTTAATTAAGGTCCATTATATTAGAAATTTCTTTCTTTGATTATTTGAGAATGAAACATCTCCCCTCTGAATATGGTTCAAGTGGGAATAGACCATTGATTATTATTCTCCCCCCTCAATGTAAAATTCCCACTCTTGCATTGTTCACCCATAATATCCACTTTTTTCTTGTGTCTATAGCTTGAGTAGAATTATGTTGATGGTTATTATACCAAACGTGTGTGTTTAATAGAATCCTTTTAATATACTACAAAACTTGCATTTATGAATAGCCCATCAACATGTAGCTTCAACTTTCCTTCTTTAATGCTTACAACATTATCTCTTGTAACTTTTCACAGGGAAGGTATGCATCTTCAATATCCACATAAAATGCACCATCTTTCTAATGTATAAAAACAATTATTATAAGGATCCCCTCTTTTAACTTATCCAAATATTCAAAGATATTGAAGAATCTTCAGTGTCCCCATCTAGGAATATCATTATTTTTCTCAATGATTCCTAATTAATATTTGAAATTTTACTTTCTTCATTATTCTAAGAGTTTTTAATTCTATTTATCTTCCTTAATAATAATCTAATACTCCATGTGATTATTTCTTTCTTAGCATCACTTTTCTTTAATATAAATATACATCATATTTAAAAACATGAAAAAATATATATATAATTTAATATGTTGATTTCTACAATGGATTATTGTTGAGAATCATATTGTTTGAGTTTTGTTGTGGCTTAATACATGTGCAATTGTAATGTTGCAGTATTTATTAATTTGCTGATTTGGATTTATATAATCCCTATGTTTCTCACTGTCCATCTTTGTACATGATAAAGTTAGAGGATTTCTTTCATGATTGTGGTTCATGTTTGGATGGGCTTTTTTGTTGATCAGTGCATACAAGTGCCACTACTAAATGTTATATTGTCTGAGGTTTGAGCGTTACTTTCATTATCATTTTCATTTTGTCAAAACTCCTCCAATTGCTTCATATTCCAATTCATGCTAATCCCTAATTAAGGAATTCCTTTATGCATCATGTTGTGAACCTTGTGCTAAGTCATATTCTTCTATGCCTTAAAGATGACCATCCAAAATTTTGGGGTCTTTGAATCATATTGTAGAGATTTTATTTATCTATAGGATCTTCCTATAATAGATACCTAGTTCAATAATGATTTGATGTGTTAAAACACCTCTTGATGAAATATTTCAAGTCTTGATCATAGGCACGTTTAAAGAAATACAAATAGGACCATACTTGTTCCCTTATATTCATATATACGATGCCAAGGGAATCAAATCACTGTGCACATATTTGTTTGTAATATCAATAGTAACTATCAACCAAATTAATTTTTTCACAAGTTTGGAAACATTTGACTCTACTGATGTTTCTTCTCTATACATATTTTTCAATGAGACTCTATCATCTATAATTTCTATATTTATGATGTAACTAATGTTTGGCATTGCTACTGCCTCGTATATGCGACTCCACTATCTTATCATGAATACTTTTGGTTATGACCTTTAGAGGCCTTGTTATATCCCTAATATATCTTCAATTTCATATAATAGCCTTATCTAATGTATGCTATGTATCCTAGCCTCTGATAACACAGTAACAATGTATGATTGATGCCATAATATTTACATCGTAGAAATAGGATGAATATGTGTTGAGGATTCTTTGATTGTGTCATCATAGCAATATACTTTTCACCACTCCTATCAAATAGAGATACTAGATTTATTACTACTCCTAGTATGATCCAAAGAGATTTTAATTTCAATGTGAATTGTAGCGTTGATCTCTTAATGTAGTGAATGGTGAAGGTTTATTTTGTTTTCTTTATTCACAGCTGACTCTATTTTAATAGTATGTTCTCATTCTATATTCACTGATTCCTAACTCTACTTATTTTTTTGCTTATATTTATATTAATCTCATCTCTATAAATGATCACAAGTGATGTTACATTCCCTTCTTTCCATAAATTACTGACTGTGCACTGTAAGGGCTGACTGTTCATAGTTTGTCTTGGTCCCCTATAGGAAAGATGAGTTCATATTCCTATACAATATAGCCATTTGTGCCCAAACTTAACTATACACATTGGTTTCATTCACACATCTCTATATATATTTTTCTCATAATTTGTCATAATTTCTTCTTGGTATTCATCGCAACTTTCACAGTGTTCTTACATTTGCAACCTAGCTTTGATGCCATGTTGATTTCTTAGATCATTGAAAATGTACTAACAATTTCCATTTTATTGATTTATTTCCAAATTCAAAGAAAGTTTATAAATATGAGAGGAGGAGACATGTCTCTATGGTTAAACAACACTAGTTAACATATTAATATAATAGTAATATAAATAAACATATATAACTCATCTTAAGCATATATATAATTTTAATATGTTAACCATATACATAATATATTATTATATTATTATGTAATAATATATAATGTAATATATATAATATATATTATATTACATATAATATATATTATATTACATATAATATATATTATATTACATATAACATATATTATATATATAAGATATTTATTTTAAAGATGGTTTACCATCAACAAGGTATCTTATGTAAAAATCAATCTGATAGAAGCTACAACCTTAACATGTCAGATAAGAAATTGAGGAAATAAAAGTTATGACAAACTATCTAAATATGTTGATGTTTATATTATTGTAGTTGGGTTTGAATATTGAAGTCACAAGTTTCAACTGGTTTGTGCATTCAATTATGCATCTCTAATTCATAATAGGCAGTGATCAAAAACCTATCAAAAACTTTAGAATTGCCAAGCTCAGTCATTGCTTAATTCTATCAAACCAAATCTAGGTTGTTGGAGATTAGGAAAACAAAGGAAATGATTGATAACTTCCCACAAGCATAACTGATGAACACCTTATCCAATATTCCCTGGCTTGAGCGTATATATTTTAAATATTGTTATAGCATGTATAATGTCCAATGAGCAATATATGCATCCAATTGATTTGATGGAGATGATGAGTCATTTTTCTCACCAACAAAATCCTCACAAGGACTGATATTTAATAAAAATCAAGAAGACTCATCATGGGACTCAATGTGTGATAGTTGTTGGAAAGCATATGATGAGTCATCATCAACATGTGCCACCTGTCTAATGTTGTGGGCACTTTGTTTGGAAAAGAATTTTCTTTATCTTCCTTATAAACATAATGTTTATAAAACATTAAGCTTGATAAAGTGATAAGGCGGTGACTTTAAAAGTTTAAAAAGAATTGGTTATTAAAACTAATAGATCATTGGGAGGCCAAGAGAATGCATATAGAATGTGAAAAAAGGGGTTATTGATTCTTCCTTTGGCAAGAGACTTTGTGTTGTGGATAAAGGGTTTTTCTTTCTATTTTGATTGTAATTGCATGGGGAAAGGAAATATATTTATTTTCCAAATTGTAATTTGTGAGTGTGAAAGTAGTTACATCTATGTTATCTTTTTGTGTACTCAAATAAATAAGATATTTGTGCACCAAATATTTGAGTTTGGAAATTTATTTTTTGATTGAGATTGATTTGTGAATTGATTTAAATTTTTGTGAGTATAATTCTATCTTGTGTGATTACATGCATGATAATCATTTGGTCTTTGAGGCTTAACTATTTGTGTGTTCAGAAGAGAATTATATGCCTTACTTCATGCATTTTATCTATAATGTAAGGTCTAGATAAATGGAATTTGTGTCATTTATCTATTGTATTTAGTTGTTTTTTTTTTCTTTCCCATCTATTTCATATTTGTAGGTAGGTGTTTGTACACCTTCCGTGCTTTTTGGTTAAAAGCATTCACATTTGTAGCTTAGTGGATATATTGAGCATCTCACATAGAGTGTTGTACCTAGAACAATTTAAAGGGTGCTTATGTATTTCAATTGCAAAGAGACCCAACTATTAGTTGCAAATATTTGTCTTCTTGGTTTGGGCATTCAAGAGTCATTTTAATAAGGTTATTTTGATAAAAGATAAATTTGTTAACTAGCACTTGCATGCTATGTTGTTTATTTATTGATTGGTTAGAATATATGAAGTTATATTAGTAGAAAGGTAAATGATGAAAGATTGAATTCACCACTAATTTACTAATTCAACACCTTTCTCACCTCAAATCCCTTGCCTACCCCTCAATATACTCAGTATTGTATGGACCAAAAATTGGTAGTAGAGCCATGATCCTCTAAAGATAAGTCTAACAACTTGAGGAATATATTAGAATGGGGTATGTGCAGGATCATGGTGTGCCAAACTATACCCTTAAGTGGTAGTGTAAAATCAACAAATTAAGTTTATGTCAACCTAATGTGCAATTTTGAACTAGTTATGAAGTTTATACTAAAAATTTGTAACAATAGAATTTGTAGGAAATTGAATGTAGTTCCTAAACTACTAGGCCCTATCTAAAAATAATTTAATCTGATTGGTCAAAAATTCTTATTTTAATGAAATATTACAAAACTTTTAGGACAAAAATAAGAAGTTAGTGTATGTTTGACCACCTTAATTAAAATTAAATAATAATTTTTTTGGAAAGATTTTAGACATAAGTAGTCTCATGCCTAGCTATGATGCATATTTTTGGGTATTCTTTATTCCAATAAAATAATTAATTATGAATTTTCTAGTACAACATTTATAGAAAAAAAATTCTTGTGTCTAACCATCTTAACTAATTCAAAAATTTATCAATTTAAAAAAAATAAAAAATTATTATAGTAGATGAAGCATAAAATGTGAGGCATCTTTTCAATTTCATAAATGTTTTACTACTTGAAAGTTGTAGATATTTTTAAATCAATATGTCAATCAACACTTTATAGCTAACTCCACTAGAAAATAAGTAAAAAATACTCACTGAACTTGTAATTTGACAGACATTATATTGATCGAAAGTTGAGAACATTATTAAGAAACCCCTTTCATTTCATCAAATACGGGTGATTAAAAAGTTGTCGACTACATGCTTGAAGTCAAAAACTTAGAGAAACAAGGTAAAAACACTTTTTTTTCAGACATTTTTGTGTTGACCATGTAGGCTTGGTATCCAAAGCACTACCAAGCCTAAATCAGGTATCCAATATATCAGATACCCATTTTTCCTTGTAAAAAGATATTATTTTAAAAAATTATTATTTTTATAATAATATTCCTTATGAACTCTTTTGAGGACCCTTAATATGTATTTCTTATAGGGTCTTAGGACCCTTAACCACACATATCATGTTTCAAAATGATTGAAAAGGGTCATAGGGTACCCTATGATCCCTTTTGTTGCTTTCAAACACATTATCTATGTCCTTAGGGGTCCTAAGAATGAAAGGGTCTAAAGGGGTCATAGAGTACCCTATGACCCCTTTTGACCCATTCAAATACATTATCTACATTATTAGGGATCTTACAATTCTTAAGCATAAATAATCTGATTGAACGGGTCAAAAGGGATCATAGGTTATCGTATGACCCATTCAAACACATTATTTGTATTGTTAGGGATCATAAGACCCCAAAGAACACATCATATTCAAATAGGTAAAAAAGGGTCATAAGGTACCCTGTAAACCCTTATGACCCATTCAAGTAGATTATTTATGTTTTTAGAGGTCCTACATGTTGGAAATATGAGGTAGGCAAGGTTACTAAGAGGGAGGGGGGTGAACCAAGAACCAATAAAACTTCAACTTATTTCACCAATTAATCCTTCATAAAATATTCTGATCTAATTGCATGCATGAAAGAATGAAATCAATAAAACATTCATAACACTTTGACACAATATATGGTGACCCAGAAACCTTCCAAATAGAAAGTAAAACTAGGGTGCAGATAATAACCACAAGCTTTAGTACTGCAGTATAAAGTTGGCTAGTTAAGGCTTACAACTGATCACTTCTAATGATCTTCCCTATTAGGAGCAATAAGGATTGCTAGGTCCACCTTGTTAAAGGATTTACAAAACATACAATGAAATATGCACTTGGTATTTTAGGATGAACAAATGGCTGATCTCTAATTTGGAACTCTAATTTATTGGTTGAGATTCCTTTGAAATGTGAAGATCACCTTGCTATGATAGATAAATCTTTGTTGTCCCTTATACTACTTGTAGCCTTCTCAATTCACAATTTTGCTCTTTATATTCACTTCATACTTACTTATTTGGATATGATACAAGTCATTACTTATATGTCAATCCAAATAATAATTCATCAAAGTTGGATACAACATAGATTTCCATCAAGATCACAAAGTCAACCCAACTACTAGCACTTGGGTTCTGAAGACAAACTAGGTGATCTTCTACTACTCAGAAACTATTGTCAACACTCAACATCATCATGCACTTGATAGATGTAGAAGCTTAGTTCATACTAATCAATTCCAAATAGCTTGAACTTGGTCAACAATTGTGTGACTCAATGAACACTGTGAAACTCAACATATAAACTAAATCACTTGGTTGACACTCTATAGCTTGGTCAACACTAGATTCACATAATTGACACTGTGAGCTTGGTATAAACTAGAGAACATGGTTGACATTATGAAACTTGATTAATACTATGAAGCTCAATTAGGATTGTCATTGATCAACTCAATAGATACTGGTTGACGTGAACTAAATATAGATTTTGAAACTTGGTAGCAACTGTAGAACTTGATAACAACTATATATAGACTGCTTGGCTTGGTAGTAGCTTAACCAATTGACTAAGTGTGAGTCACTAATAAACAAAATTGACCTTAATGTCAACAATCTCCCCTTTTGTCATTAGTGAAAAAAACACTTATCGATCCAAAATAGAATACTAAAATTTTTTAGGTCAAAACATTCTTTTTATCTCCATCCCGTGTCTTCAACTTAGTAACATACTCTATTTTTGAGATTTTTTGAAATTTGCTTTTGTAAAAGATGTTTTCTTATTATCTATACATGCATTTGTATAATATTATGCTGCTCCCCCATACATATGTCACATATATACCTCATATTATACTTTTTCCATTATTTTTCATATATACATTCATCTTATATTATACTTCTCCCCATTTTTGACATAAATGCCAAAGGTGTATACTACATGTTGATCTGAAAATGTGACAAGAAATCAAAATGTACCTTCAAAATCAATGTCATTGTCTTGTCCCAATTTTCCCATAGCACCTTGCTTGCATGTTGTGCAATCTATACTTCTGCTAATAACTCCATCATGTGATCAACTATGGAGAAGTTATTGTCATGGATGAGTGTCTTGATATGTGCAATGTTCTTCTACAATGAATCCATGTTTGGGAGAATCATGCCTTGGATGTCTACAAGTGTGGCCCTTATCTCGGCTTCTTTCCTTAATAATTCTTATTGCAAATTTGTCAGACATCTAATCTTTGAATAGTGAGTAGAACTATAGCCTAGGTCAAGTGACAACTGGTGTGCACTCGCCTTCTAATCTTCATCTATCTTAGATGATTTTTACTTGATTTCTTTGGTGAAGATAGATGTTTCACACAACTTACTAAATAATGAAGTTACATTATTTGCAGATGTTTCCAATGAACTAAGAATAGTAGACAATTCTACTTGGTTTATTGCAATTTTCTATGGTACTTGTTCCAATACCTTGTTCTCAAATTTCCTTTCTACTCTTAGTAGAAACTTATCTTGTCCATTCAAATCTTCATTGAATTTTTGGACAACTTCTGCTAACTGAGTCAAAATAGGTTGTGAACTATCGACCTCAATACTTATTGCATCTACAAATATGTTCTTTACAACTTCAAAAACTTGGTTTTCCTTGCTCTTCGCTTCTCTAATCTTCTATTTCTTAGCTCTCTTTTTCAATAATTCACCCATGATGTTCATTTGATCAAGATTCAGAGCAAAGATATCCCAATTCGGGATAACTATATTCTCAACTAGATCAATATCTTCTTCTTTGCCCTTAACCTTATTTGAAACTTTAGTACTCAATTGAGACTTGTTCTCAACTCTCCTTGTACTTGCTATATGTGGAATATAAATAATAGTAGAAATAGAGGGGCTAGCAACAAAAGTAGATATAGCATTGAGAATAGAAATACCTTTTTACTGCATTGTCAAATTTGACAATGAGGGAGGAACTTGCTGCTTCGTAGATGTCTCAACTCTCCTTGTACTTTCTATATGTGGAATATAAATAACAGTAGAAATAGAGGGGCTAACAAAAAAAGTAGATATGGCACTAACAATAGAAATACCTTGTTGTTGCATTGTCAAATTTGACAATGACGGAGGAACTTGTTGCTTAGTAGATGAAGTGCTAATCACTTCAGTCAATGTAGTACTTAGTTGAATAGGTGCAAAGATTGGTTGGGTGCTTGGAATTCTAGTGTTTTCCATAACCAACTTAGAAAAATATTTCTTAGAGCTTGATGGCATTAAATATTTTCTTGAAGAGTGAGGAAATGATGCCATTACTACTACTACACTATTTTCTGGATAATTTTCTTCAATACTCTGAATCTCAGGGAGACTTTCCTCAGTAGCTTCTTGTTCATCCTTTTTATCATCTAGATTTACATCTTCTCCTATTTCCATATCTTCTTTATCATCATTTTCCTTGTCATCTTCATCATCTTTGTCATCAACATGGATGGAAAAGTCACTAGGTTAATTTAATTTGTAAACATTCTTCCATGTAGTTGTAGCTGCATTAACTACATATTCAATGTCTTTGAGAAGAATCATGCATGTGTTTATTTTGAGAGTGAACTTCTGTTCATTCTTCTTCATTGATTCTTTCACTTCCTTATTGCTGAGACTCAACATGAGTTGCCTTAGAGTCCAGTCAAAGATGTCTTTTGCTATCTTCTTTGCATGCCCCCATCAAGGCTTGATTGCTTGCATAAGCTTATTAGGTATCTGCTATGAAAGTTCATTAGGAGAGGACTTCCATCTACCTAGTTTATTCATAATAACATCTCCAATATTTTTTTCTCATCTGCATTCCTTGACTTATATTTGAGGAATTTAAAGCCCGCCATAATGGTTCCTTGTTCTAATTTCTTCAACTTTTCTTGAAGTGTAAGAGGTGGCTTCTGCAATATAATATTTTCAATTTCTTCTTCTTCCCCTAACTTCAACTTCTTTTTGGTCTTAATTGATGTTCTTGTAAACATAGCTAGGGATGATTTGGCAAGTCTAGTTATGATAACCTTACCTTTCTTTATAGGCTCTTCTTCCTCTGATTTGGTTTCCTCATCTTCATGCTCTTCATTTTCTTCTTCCTCATCATATCCTTTTCCTTTAGTCAACATGAGAGTAGAACTTGCTTGCCTTAGTTTTTCTCTCATCTTCTTTTCTTTGTTAACTACTTAAGGAAGTTTAATTTCAAGTTCGATTCTTGCCTTGGTTTCTTCATAAGTACCAAAATATGTGTCCTTGGGATCCATAGGTTCATTCAGAAATGTCTCAATGATATCCTTGGTGTCATCAATGTTAACCTCATAGTCTAGAGGCTTAATCCACAACATTCTAGGTTTGACTACTTGAATGTTCACTTTTTCATAGTCTAACATGAAACAAATATTCATTAATCTAATATAAAACTGGTACATATTTTCTCCATATGACTGAGCCTTTAGAAGGGAATAATTTTTGCACATAGAAGAATAAACAAGTTAAGAGTGAACCAAACCTACACATATTTTTTTTGGAAGTTCTAATGCTCTCCATGTTCCTACTGAATTGATTCAACATTGACTCAACAAGGTCGAAGGACATGTTGTTCTTCACTACCTTGAGAGCTAGATCAATTGTCTCACATGAAACACTATTGAGATGACTAGAGCTAAAGATCTTATGAGTGATCACATGAATTCCAACTATTAGTTCCATGTCAATTACATTGTTGATCTTCATTCCTCTTCCATCCCACTCAACAAGAGTCTTGCTTTCCAGTTCTACCTGACTTAGGGTTTTGGCAGTCTTGGATTTGTTCAACTTTGGGAGCCCTATGATTCTATGAATAATTTTCTTTGTGATTTGAATAGGCCACTCCAACTGTAACTACCTATTATGTACATGGCTGAGGATAAACCTTATCCATTTTATTTGAAAGTCTCAGGGCATATGTAGAATTTTTGTTAAACCCTTGGTCTCCAAATGTTGATGCACAGGTTTCAATACACTATTCACACATGACTTCTCCAGAGTCTCATCCATCTCTAGGGTTCCAAGTTCTTGTATCAAACAATGAAGATATGAACATATATCATGAATGAGTAATGCCATGGGTAGAGTCTATGATTGAGCTCCAGTTAGGTCAAGTGCTTTTGCAATTACCAGACTCAACTTGAAGTCTGGTGCCTTCAAATCAATTCCTTGAACCAAAATCTCAGATCTTTTCCTAGTTTTTCTACTGGAAGACACCATGCTCGATAGGGTTTATGAAAACACAAAAATCTTCAGCAAAAACACACAGATTGCTTGGAAGAATAGATCACTCTTTTCAAATAGCTCTCAAAAATTCATGGTGAAAAATGAATTTGATTTCCTTTCTTTTAACAAATTTTCACTTATCAAACACCATAAATGCTTGGTATGTTTGTTCATTTGGTGACTAAATGTTTTCGACTCAATTCAACCTTAATTCTTAGAAGATTCATTCATAGCTTGATGGTCTCATCATTACTCAATGTCCACACAATGGTTTACTATATCTCGACTTTGCTCAGCAGGGTCTTGCAACCCGACCTAGCTCGATAAGGTCTTGAATTTCCACAATCACTTGATGATCCCTTTGCATCTTGAATGTTAATATGGATCTCTTCTTCTTGTTAGCTGGAACTGATGTGAGATTTCTTCTTCAGAGTCTTAGTTCCAGTTATTCTCATATGGAATTCAAGTTGAGATGCTTGAGTCACCCAACTCTTGGGTGACATGGGCTTCATGACTTGTACTTGCATTCTTAGGAGATTTTGGGATCTATTTTTGCTTCATTTTCTTTATGATATTGTCAGTTCTAGTTTTCTTTTCATATTTAATTCTTCCAGAGTTCATATAGTTCTTGGCAAAGTGTCCAACCTCTATGCAAACAAAATATTTTCTAGTGGTGTCTCTTTTCCTCATGTGATGATTCACACAATTTGCTCCAATGTGCCCAAATTCTTAGCAGTAGTGGCATCTACACCATGTGTTGTGGTCCCATCCAAATATTTCTTTCACAATCTATTCTTCTAGATTCAATATCTTTGTTTGGCATTCAAAATATTTGTATCCTTGTTTCTTGCAATTGTGACATTTACCTTCAAACTTAGATTTCTCCTTACTTTCATTTGTTCTATGGCCATGCTTATTGCAATTGTAGCATTTTTCATTGAATTTTTCTTTACCATTACTCCAACATTTGTTTGATGTATGACCTAACTTATTACAATGATTGGAAGTAGGCCTTTGATTCTTTTGAGCTCCTTGCTTGGATGATTCACCTTCATCTATGTATCATATTCCTACTTTGTCTTTGTATCTGTATTGACTTTTCTCATTCGATTGATTCATGTCTTCTTGAGATTTCAACATTCTTTCATTGGTTTTTTTTATATTATTTAGATCATTGCTTAGTTTTTCATTTTTTTATCTTAGATTCATGAGTTCTTCATTTCCATTGCTGAGCTGATCAATGAAGTCTATTTTCTGAAGGGATAGATTCTAAATGTCATTGTTCTTTTCTTCTATCTCTTCTTTGGATTTGTCTTTTTCTTCCATGTCTTCACATAATCTTATTGACTAGATCTCTTGTTCTCTTTTCAACTTTCTAACTTCTTCTTAAAGATTGGAATTATTTTCTAATAGGTCTTTGATTGTTTGATCAGCTTCATCTAAATTTCTTTCTAGACATATATCTCCAATTCTTTCTTTAGTGTAGAGATTGTCATTTATTTATACTACAAGATCTTTTCTTCTTTTCAATGATTAAGAGAGTTGCTCCTTTTCTTTCTTTAGTTGACCAATGGATAATTCCAAATCCAACTTTTCATTGTCAATAGCCTTATCTAGCTTGTATATCTCCATTGCCTCTGATATTTGCTTAAGGTGCTAAGCTTCTTCTATAAGAACTACAAAGCTCTAATACTAATGATTGGAACAATGAGGTAGGCACGGTTACTGGGGCGGGGGGGGGGGGGGTAATGAGGAATCAATAAAAATTCAACTTATTTTTGTACTACATAAAAATGTAATCAATGGAATAAAACTAAGAAAATAATGTATATTCCTACATGATTATGCAAACCTCAAAATATGCAAGAGAACATGTAACTAAGAATGACATGAAATAAAAAGAGCATAATCTACTAATGCAAACCTCGTGAAATCACCAAGTGGAGATGATTTCACATTATGGGATGTGGTTGCTCACAATTCCTGCAGCATAACAATGGGGTAGATAGTGTTTTTTTTTGTTGAAAATGAGGAGAGGGTTCTCCTTTTATAGGAAATGAGATGCAATGGATGGTTGAGATTGAATGCAAGATGAAGGGCTAGAATTTCTCAGGATCAATGAGGTGTCCATGAGGTGGAGGCCAAGTAGACTCCATATGGATTAGGGTTTTTGACCATTCAAAGGTGGGGAAGATGCTCACATATGTTTGAGAAACCTTTTATGGTGACATGATCAAGAGGTGTAAGAAGCATGGCTTCTCACACATGTGTGAGACACCTTGATTCTCATGCAAGAGGACAAGTGTGCAAGAGTTGTGAGAAGCATGGCTTCTCACACATGTGTGAGACACCTTGGCTCTCATGTAAGAGGATAAGTGTGCAAGAGGCATGGAAGGCATGAGGGGTGAGAAAAGTGTGCACATCCCTCACACGTGTAAGCACACACTTAGGATTATAAGGTAATTAGAAATGATGATTAGAAAAAGCAAGTGTGATTAGGAAGTGACTAGGCTTAGCATGATGGGTTAGGTGAGGGTTAAAGTTAGGAGCC
The DNA here is from genome assembly GCA_028749045.1 of Cupressus sempervirens. Classification (NCBI taxonomy): domain Eukaryota; kingdom Viridiplantae; phylum Streptophyta; class Pinopsida; order Cupressales; family Cupressaceae; genus Cupressus; species Cupressus sempervirens. Next base: position 674,309,604 of record CM053786.1, on the reverse strand, counting down.
ATATGCTCAAATAGGATTAAATGAAATATTTAATTCAAAGTGGGATTAGAAAGGGGATTAATTAAGTAAATGAAGTACTTAATTAAAGTGAATGGGGTAATATGCAAGTGGGAACAAGTTAGGATTTAAATAAACCTTAGTTTATTTAAATCAAGGAAAGGCTAGGATTTAAATAAACCTTACTTTATTTAAATCAAGGAAAGAAAAATATAATTAAATAAATGTGAATTTATTTAATTAAAGGTAAGGTAATTAAATAATAAATATTTATTTAATTGGTCAGGTTAATGGATTTGGATAATTTTAGGTGTCTATATTTTTCCCCTCTTTGATATAGCATTAGTAATGTTATATCAAAGAAGAATAAAATATAGTGGCTGGGAGGATAAGACTAGTAGCATGATGCACCAGTCATGGAAGGATGAGGAAGGATGATGAGGATGGAAGGGTATGCTCCCTCGAGAGGACATGCGGGTTAGGAGAACATGGATGTTCTCTCAAAATGGATGGAAGGATGGACGGGAGTGGAAAAATGATAAGAGTGATAAAGTTATGCTGCAATGGCATGAACAACCTAAGTTTGATATTGTATTCAACACTATGCACCAAGGTATGAGGAACCAAGATGACAATGTGTCAAGTAGGTTAAAAAAATGGGTCTAATACAGCCGTATGCCTTAGGAAACCATGATATGGAAGACCATGATTCCTGGGGACAACAGGATGCAAAGACCATGATAAATGCAAAAAATACTAATGCATACAAGTAACAAGCAATCATGCACAAAAAACCAAAAGCAAACCAACATTTTGCCCCTAGTTAAGCTGAAAACCCATGAATGGACTGATTGATGATGATTGATTAAGGATGGCAAAGCTAACGATAGGCGTAATGCACATCCAAGGATTGGGAAGGATTCATCCTATGATAATTTTTGAATATGGTAAATGGATTATCAGATGAGTGGGTCAAACTGATCAATTTATTAGGGATTGATGTACAAGATTACTAGATTAGATTGATTGAATTAGTATTGATTGCACAAGTGAGATGTTTTTTGATTTTTTGATTTACGCGGAGTTGGAAGAATAGATGAAATTGAAATGCAAGTAGAAGAATAAACGTGAATGAGATTGGAAGAATGATGTTGATAGAATGAAGAACGATGAGAGGAATGGAATATGATTAGATTAGAAGATAAATGAATGTGATTGAAGTGAGTTGGAAGAATTAGATTGAATGAATGTGAGATAAAATGGATAGAATGGATAGAAAGGAATTGATTGAATGAATGTGTGAGAGAATGGATAGAATGGATAGAATGGATTGGGACCAATGACAAGGGAGAATCAAGGCATGGTAAATGGATGGGAAGCAACATGATGTGGTAGATGAAAGTAATGGTGAAGGATATGAGGGGCCAAATGATATGGTAGTGGAAAATGTGGAGTCAAAGATCATGTTTTGAAGGAGTCCAAATGCCACATACCAAGGATATGAAAATGGAAGAAAATGTGGTGGGAAAGGATGGATGAAATTGGAAGAATGATACGAAGGCTAGTGTATGGAGGAAGAGAAGGCATGTTCTCTTCCAAAGCATGTATGAACCTTTTTTTATTGTGCCTCTAGTATAGATCATGAGCATGGATACAAAAATGGAAGGAAATAAGGGATATAGGAGGGAGGGTATGAAAAAGGGATAATGATATGAAGGGTATGGATGAAATGTGGGATATGTAATGGTAGGGATAACTAAGATCAAAGACATATTAAAGGGATAAGGAAGCATGTAGGAGCATGGATGGAAAATGGACGAAATGAACATGACAACAATTATGGGAGGGAAGATATGGATAGAATGTCAAGATCAAATACATGAAAGGATTATGGAAGTCTATAGGAAGATGTATGGATAATGCAGAAGGGATATGGAGATTGCATTTGGATGGATGAAAGGAAAATGAAAGTCAAGATCAACGATGGAAGTAGATGATGAACAGTAGATGGAAGGATGGAAGAGATGTATGGAAGTTTGGTATGGATGGAGCTTGCCCCTGGTATAGAATGCAAGTGGAAGAGGAAAAGTGAATGGATGGATAAGTGGAAGTGGAAGACATTGGATATAGGATAGGAAATTGAAGGGAGGACTCAAGCATCTAGTTACATGGATGGTATCCCTTTATAAAAAAAATTTCTTTGTTATTTTCAAGGAATTTGTACTAGTTGCTCATAGATGTTGGTAGGATAGTGAAAAGAAGGATGAAATGGGTTGCTAATGGAGGACAATGACCTATGAAAAGGTTTGGATTAAGGGGGGTGGAGTAGGTGGGAGGAAGGCATGGCTAATGGATTCTAGGTTGGAAGACTTGTGAATGAGTGGATGGAGGGGGAAAGATTGCCATTGACACACACCTTGAAGGGTGATGGAAAGGAGGAAATTGTGGAGGATATGTAGGAGAAAATTTGGATTTTGGGATATAGGGACCCAAAATGGATGAAGGAGACAACAGATTTGGTATGGTGGATTTGGGTATATAAGGACCCAAAATGGATTTGGAAAATGGAAGCTTGGATAATTTATGAATGAGGGAAGCCTTTGGATTAGCAAAATTGGATGTCATTTTGAATCTTTCTTTAAGATTCATTGCTACATTAAGTAGCTTTGGAATCCACATAACTTTTGCATTTTGGATTTTTAGCCTTTGTGGCCTTTTGATTTTGCTTTGGATCATATTCTTCTTTTCTTGGACATGTCTTGTAGAGGGGACATGTTTATCCTTGGGCTTTTGTGAATTTTTGACTTTATTCACTTTTTCTTTGGCATCCAATTTTCTTCCATTAGCCATGGTATGGGTGCATGAAGATAAATGGGGTGGAGAGTGTATGGATGGTGAACATTGTAAGGATTTCAAGGATGTGTTCCTTTGTTGATCTTTACTAGGGCCATGAGGGGATGAAGTGGAAAACATGGATATGGTAGATGGAGGTATGTAAGGACCTAAAATAGAAGGAAGGGATTAAGGGTTTGGATGTGGAATATAAGGACCTAGCATGGATGGAAGTGAGGAAGGAATGGGAATATGGATATAAGGGCCCAAAATAGACTTGGAATATGAAGGATGGGAACACATATGTTTGGAAGGAGGAATTTTGGAGTTTGGAGGTGTGGAAGGTGTACCAACATCTTGAGACATTATTTCTTCAATGGGATACTTATCAGTTTCAACACAAGATGTGAGTCCATGTGTATGGTGCTCATGAGTGGATTGGATCATGTTGAGGATTAGGATCACAAGGGGGATCATGAGGGATAATAGGATCTTGAGACAGAGGGAGGTCATGAAAGGAAAATGAAGGGGAGCTTTGATCTTGACTTAAAAGAGGATCATGTGGTGGAATGAGTGGATCATGAGATGGAGTGATTTGATCTTGACATGGAGGATTATTAGTGGATGGAGTGGAAGGAATCTCTTCATTAAGTGGAGAGTTTATGGATGCTAACTCTTGAGATGGAGTGGAGGGAGGAATGTGCTTGGTACATGGAATGTCTTGATCTTGATTAGGAAGGGGATCATGAGATGGACTAGGAGGGATAAATGGATCATGAGGGATAAGGCAACAAGGGGATGGAGAAATTCTTATATCTAGATGAGAAAAGGAATCTAAAATGTCATTCTTTGGAGGAAGGTCTTGAGATGGAAGTTGGGGTATGATGTGAGGTGATTGGCGCACTTTATCTTGTTCTTTACACTTAGCCAAGAATGATTAGAAATACCCCTTACGAGGTGGGGATGATGTTTTTGGAGGGTTAGGATTGTGAGAAGGTGGAAATATGGGTAGGGGATTGGGATGAGGTATTTTGACATTAGGCTCAAAGTATGGGGAATTGCATGGAGGGTTGGGGTTGGATGGGACATGAGGACTAGGATCTTTGAAACATGGGGGAAGAGGATAGATGGCATGGAAGGTGGACTCTTTCTATTAAATTGCTAAGAGATAGCGCTTTAGTTCCTCCATTTCCTTGGCAAGGTCATTTGTGTTTGAGGAATTGTATGGGCTATGAATGGGATTGTATGTAGTTGAGGGATAATGAGGTGGATTTCCCTTGTCAAAGGTAGAAGAGTAATGAACATTGGATGGATGAGAGTTGGGTATGAAATGTTGAGGATGAATTTGATATGAAGGTTGAATGGGAGGTATAACTCCATATTGTATTTGAAGATTGTCAACCATTTGATTAAGCCAACTTGGATCCATAGATGTTAGATGAAAAGTGATGAAAGATTCGATGATGGATGGAATATGAACTTGGGACTAGGAGCAATTTTGAACTTTGTGTTGATGTGATTTGAATTGGATTGGACTTGATATTGATTTGATTGAATTCAATTTGATATGATATTGATGAAGGTTTATTTGATTTGATTAAAAGCCTATGATATTGCAAACAAGTAAATATGAGATTTGAATGAAAGTCCAATGGTGATGACAATGCTCCTACATCCAAAGTAGAATATTTGATGCAAAGTTGAATTAGAAGAAGCCATGAATGAAGTTAGAAAGATTGATTATGGATGAAGATGTAAATAGATTGAATTAAGAATTGATTAGAAATGATTGAATTTGACAAGGATTGGATTAGAAGTATGATGATGTGAAGGATTTAATTATAGATGAATTATGAGATTGGCCAAGGAAATTGAATTAGGATTTGGATTATGAATCATGACTAGGATGAAGATTATGGATGAGATTGAATGATGAGGAAATGATTTGGATGAATGGAGATGATTAAGACGTTAAGGCATGATTTGAATGATGAAGACGAGATGTATGAGGGTGATGACTTGGATGGAAAGAGGATGTGACATGGAATTGATGTGGACAACTTGACTAAGGGGACCTAAACCAAGACTTGCTTTTGTTGTTTTTGAATTTTTTTTGATTCTTTTGGATTTTTAAACTTTTACTATTTTTTTGGGTTTTTATGTTTTATGATGTTTTTGGGTTTTTCAAATTTGGAATGCAAAATCAAACAAGGAAATATGTACAAGGCAAGCATAGCCGGTGTGTCCCCTTCAACGGGGGAGGGTTTCAAAACACTCAAGCACGTAAAACACACCAACAATCCTATAAGGTTTAAACTAGGATGTACAAGGATCAACTAGAGGGCATCCTCGATATATGCAAGGTACATGAGGCCCAAATCTGTAGATGAAAAAAAATAATGCCACATAGCTAGGGGGAGACGGTAACCCAAATCTCCTCCTTCACTTCCCAAAGGTATAAAGTTCTTTGGGGCGTAGCCAAGAGTGACAAGATTTTACTTCCAAGAGAGGTGTCTTTCGATTTACCTCCCGATATTTATACTCTGCTAGAACACTAGAGTTGAGGTAGTCCCAAGGGGTGATGAAATCTCCAAGCAAGCCTCCTAAAAAAAAGAAAAACAAGACCACTTATTTCTTGTGCACCCAAGATCACCCAGAGGTGCGAGGGGAGAGAATACGTAAGTGGCCTTAGGGTTCAAAAGATATGTTTTCATTCTCAATGAAACTTTAGGTTTTGTAATCTACTTTGAAGATGCACATGTTTATAGCATATAATATTCTTTCCAACTTGAAATTGTTGTCAACATAAATGAAAGTGCAGATACGTCAACAAGAAAGTAAATCGAGCATGTGCATAAGAAAATTCGTCAAGGAAAGAATCAAATTCCCTTTAGGCATTCAAGATTGAGTTAGTGTTTGTTTTAAGTACCAAAATGAAATGTGTATTGCAATGTTCATTGATCCTTAGACATGCAAGATTGTGTTATCATTCATTCCAAAGCAAAAGTGTTGTTCAATTAATCGTGCATTCAAGATTGAGTTTGAGTGTTTTAGCATTAACCATGCATTCAAAGATGAGTTTTTAGGCATACAAGTTCATTTTCAAAACAAAATTAAATAAAAAATCTGCAAGCAATATGGTTAGTGAGAAAATGTCCCTGCAAAAGCATAAGTTAGTGCAGCAAAAATGTAGGACAAACATGAAACAACCCTGCAATGAAAAGGTTAGCACAAAGTTCAGCCTTTGATAGAAAAATTAGAGATCTAAACAAGATGAAAATCTCATGAAACTAGCACCATGATGACAGGCTCAAAATCAGCTTTCCCATGATATTTTGTTTTTCGAAAATAGAGTTCGTATGCTCAAGTTATGAGCAAAAAAAGGAAGGCTGCTCTTTATGGTCTTAGAAGGGCATGGAATGCTGATGTAGTGTTGACATCAGTGACCTGCAGGCAAAAATTTGACAGTTAGGAGCAAGTCAAGTAATTTTTTATTTTTTATTTTTTATTTTTTGACATTTAAAAAAAAAAGAAAGAAATTTGATTTATTAAAAAAAAGGATAATGCTATGTTGAAAAATTAAAAAAAGACCATGACTTTTTTTTTTTTTTTTGGTTTTGGTTTGTTTGGTGCTTTTTAAAATGAAAATAATATTAAAGTTATGCTTTTCATTTTTTATTTTTATTCTTTGTGGGTGGAGAGATGGGGTTTTGGTGACGGCGGTGGTGGTGTAGGGTTTGAACGGCTAGCAAGGAGTTGTGCAAAGGAAAGGAGTGTGGAAGAGGGGAGGGCCACAGTGGTGGCAGCAATCACAGAGTTATGGGTAGAAGGGGATCGAGGGTTGCATGGGTTGAAGAGGAGGTGGTGGTGTTCGTGTAGTAGGGGGTTTGGTGGAGGGAGGCGGCAATGGGGGATGAGTTGTAGCATTGGCGTCAAGATTACAGTAGGGTGGCTACGGTTGAGGGAATGAAGCGGCATGGAGGTAGGAAGAAGGTGCCATGGTGGTGGCCGTGGGGAGGTGCAGAGGCCGAAGGCCACCATTGTGGCGGCGTGGGGCCAGTGGGGCAATGACAGAAAAGGGAGGCTAGAGGCTGTGGTTGCAGCAATGCATAGGGGGTGACGAGGGACTGCCAGCGGGGTGCGATGCAGAGGCAGGGCAAAGTGTCAGATTAGCTGCAACCCCCACTCCTCTTACCACCTCTTGTCATTTAAATGACCCCTTGTATTTTGTGGCCCTGCTGCTCATCTCTGCCACCGACCGAGCAATGTCTGCCTAAAATGTAGATGCTTAAAATCATCCCTAAAGACTATATTAATTAATTTTAATATTTCCCATGACATTGTAATTAATTATTAATTAATTAATTATAGTTGTCACATTATTCTACTTATTTAATTAAATTATTTTAATTAAATAAGTTCATTCTACTAAGTATTTAAATACTTCTAGCATTAATGTGCTAAATTAAATTAACACATGATCCTCACTAATCCCCTCTTTTAAAATAAATTTTATTTATTTAAAATCCCCACATCCTATTAATTCTTCTAAACCTATGATTAAATTAAATCCTATTTAATTTAATCTTAAACCTAGCCTACACCATCATTTTCATCCTCTTAAGCCTACTTCTTCTCTAATCCCACTTAATCATCATAATCTTCTTCCTAATCCCCCTCATTAGCCTAAGTGTGTGCTCACACATGTGTGAGAAGGCATGCCTACACACTCCCCTTTGCACTCTTGTCTCTGTAAGGAAACTTAGGTGCTAAAATAGCTTCCTACACTAATCTCATAAGGAAAGTATGATGCAAATCCTATTAAAATCTTCTACACTTACAGATTCAATATCATGTAAACAATAATATTGCAGCCAACGATGCATACAGAAAATAGAAAGAGAAAGGAACACATAACACAAGGATTTGCTAGTGGGGAAAAACCTTTCGGTAAAACAACCCCACCCCTTCAGAACCTGCACAATGTATTATCTTCAACATGAGGTTACAATACACTTTCAATGCAAGTTCAACATCAACAACAGAAGACTCCAGTAGCTACTCGCAGTACCAACAATACACCTTTTTTGCATCTCATCTCTTCACAACCCTAAAAATGCTTATAACATGTGCTTCACTTTAGGGCTACTTCCAAAAAGGTAAACCATATTAGGGTTTTACCATTCTTTGAGAAAATAGGAACCCCAAAATTTTTTTTGGGGTAGAGTGTACAGTACTCAAATATCTTAGTTGCCACATGTCTTTACTTGTCATTGAATCTTCCTAACATAGCTCTTACGTGTCATAGGAATCTGTCATAACTGTTTTAGTCATGATCTCCTTACACATAATTCAAGATGTTGACACATCAACATTATTTGCAAGAAATACATTCTATAAAACAAATAATAAGAATAGGAATTATACAAGGTTGAGACACCTTATTCCTAACACTCTCCCACTTGTCGAACACCTTGTAAGAGCAACAGAAACATAACAGGAACTAACTGCTATAGGTCGAAAGGCCCATAGACTTCGAACACCATCTGAACTTCTCAGTGCCCACTGGTTTCGTTAATAAATCTGCAACATTCTTCACAGTATCTACCTTTCCATCTTCAACCATATCTCTCACAAAGTGATACTGCACATCAATGTGCTTCGTTCTGGCATGGAAAGTTGGATTCTTTGCAAGACAAATAGCACTCTGACTGTCACACCAAATAGTAATCTGTTCTGCATCAACACCAACATTAGAACACAATCTCTTAAGACAAATGGCTTCCTTACAAGCATGAGTAGCAGCCATGTACTCATATTTTGTAGTGGACAAAGCAACCACAGGTTGTCGCTTGCTCATCCAACTGATGGCACCACCAAACATAGTGAACACATAAGCACTAGTGGATCTCCTGTGGTCAATATCACCTGCCCAATCTGAATCCACAAACCCAGGAATACAAACTGAATGCTGAGATCCAGAAGAGTTACCATGATAACATATGGAGTAATCTAATGTACCCCTCAAATATCTGAATACTCACTTAACTGCATCCCAATGTATCCATCTAGGATTAGTCATAAATTGACTCAGGACTCCCACTGCTTGGGAAATGTCTGGTCTAGTACAGACCATAACATACATAAGACTGCCAACTGCACTAGCATAAGGTACTTTACTCATGTCCTCCACCTCACTAGGAGATTTTGGACAATCATCCACAGATAACTTTGTTCCCACAGGAATAGGAACACATAGTGGTCTACAATCTGCCATGTTGAACCTGTCCAACACAAACTTCACATACTTACTCTGACTCAACCAAAGTTTTATGTTAGACCTGTCTCTACTAATTTCCATACCCAAGATGTACCTAGCTGCCCTAAGATCTTTCATCTCAAACTATGCTGACAACTGAGATTTAAAATCAGAAATCATACCCTTACCCTTCCCAAACAGCAACATATCATCAACATATAATGCAACAATAAGAAGGTGATCATTTTCAATTTTGAAATAAACACATTGATCTAATTTCAATCTTACAAATCCAATTGACAACACAAAGGCATCAAACTTAAGGTACCACATCCTAGGAGATTGCTTCAAACCATATAGAGATTTTTTTAATCTGCAAACTAAGGATTCTTTACCTTTAACAATGTAGTGCTCAGGCTGTGACATATAAATCTCTTCCTCTAAATCACCATGAAGGAAAGCTATCTTCACATCCATCTGTTCTATCTCTAAATCATATGATGTAGCAAGAGATAACATAAATCTAATGGATGTCAAATTTGCAATAGGAGAGAATATTTGACCATAATCTATTCCCTCTACCTGTGAATACCCCTTTGCAACCAATCTAGCTTTGTACCTTTCAACACTACCATCTGCACAGAATTTCTTCTTGAACACCCATTTACAACCAACAGATTTTCTCCCTTTAGGAAAAGGTACAAGGTCTCATGTTTTTTTTTTCTCTAATGAAGCCATCTCATCATCCATAGCCTCAATCTAGGAACTTGCATCTTCCATGCCCAAAGCCTCTTTCACAGATCTAGGCTCATCAGTGTTAGTAATCAAAGCAAAAGCACAACTAAAATCTAACATAGAATAACCAAACCTTTCTAGTTGCCTTCTTTCTCTTATGGATATGCTCAAGGGCTAAGGTTGAGGTTGTTCTTCCTCTTCTTCTGAACTATTAGAGATGCAAGAGCTCTCCTCATCATTAGACCCAACATGGTCTCTCTGTTCAATCTTCTCAGGGGTAGGAGGCAACTGAACAACATCTTTTTCCTTTTCCTTTTCATCTGGTTGTAGCACAATAGGAGAAGATGTTAGCTCTCTAAAAATAACATTTCTACTCTACAACACCTTACTAGTCACAGGATCCCAAAGCTTGTATCCTTTCACACCAGCACTGTACCCGATGAAAATACATTTAACAACTTTGTTTTCCAACTTAGATCTTTTCTCCATTGGAACATGTGCATAAGCTTCACAACCAAAAACATGAAGATGTCTAACTGAAGGCTTCTTAGCAGACCACACCTCCATGGGTGTCTTACCAACAAGAGCTGATGTAGGAGATCTGTTAACCAGATAGCAAGTAGTGGCCATAGCTTTGGCCCAAAACCTTTGTTCTAAACTAGCTCCACTAAGCATACTCCTAGCCTTCTCCATCAATGTCCTATTCATTCTCTCTGCAACTCCATTTTTCTGTGGGGTATACGGAGTTGTCTTATGCCTCTTGATACCTTTTTCTTTACAGAACTGTTCAAACTCTACTAAGCAAAACTCACCACCATTTTCAGTTCTCACACACTTAATCTTCTTACTAGTCTGATTCTCTACAAGGGCTTTAAATTCCTTGAATTGACTAAAGACTTGTGTCTTAATTTCAAGGAAATAAATCCATGTCCTTCTACTGTAATCATCTATGAAAGATACAAAAAATACAGACTTGGAGATTGAAGGAAATTTTACAAGACCAAATACATCAGAATGAATAAGATCCAAAACATCAGAAGATTTGTGAGAACTAGAGTAAAACTGAACACGATTTTTTTTACCATATACACAGTGTTCATAGAAGTCAAACTCGAGATTGAAATCATTTAACTGCTCAATGAGATTTTTATTTTTTAGGGTTCTGAGACCCTTCTCACCAATGTGACCAAATCTCAAATGCCACAACATTGTCTTTTTTGCAGGAATCTTTCCTTCCAAAGTGTTTGCACCCTTAGGTACATTTGTTGCACTACCATCAGAACCACCAACCACAGTCTTCTTTATTGCTCGTTCAGATGGTGGGGATGAAGTGATAGCTACTCTCTTCTTTGAAATAGAAGAACTATTACATTGAGAAATGTGTGCATCAAGCTGAAACAAAGTACCTCTCCTAGTACCCTTAGCAAGCACCATAGCTCCTCTCATCATCTTACATCCATCTTTAGAAAAAACAACTTGCACACCTACATCATTTAGCATACTTACAGATAATAGGTTTCGTGCCAAACTTGGAATGTACATAACTCCATTGATTCCCTTTACTCATCCATCAAGAAATTTGATAGTGACCCTTCCGTGTCCAACTATCTTTAGGTTAGAATCATCACCCAAGTACACCTTTCCACCATCAAACTCTTCATATCTTGAGAACTAGTTTCGATGAGAGGTCATGTGAAAAGATGTACCCGAGTCAACCAACCATACATCATCAGATGCATGGGCTACCAAAGCTACGATGAATGCATTGCCATCTTCTTGAGATTTTTTAGAACCAAAATCTGAGGCTTTCTTCTTCTTCTTAGGCTCTTTACAGTCTTTATGGAAGTGCCCAGTCTTATCATAGTTCCAACATTTTGCCTTGGACTTATTGGAAGTCTTTGACTTCCCACATGATTTGGATCTACCCTTATTGTTAGACTTATTGTCATTTTTCTTCCCTCTTTCTGTGGATCTCCCATGAACAACAAGGGCTTTTTTTTTCGAAACAAAAGCCTTTCTTTGCATCTCCTCTGATAGCAGCGAAGACACCACATCATCCATTTTGAAGGTGACTAATGTGCTTTTGGAGCCATCACAAGATGGTCCCATGAATCTGGTAAAGAACACAAAAGTGTGTAGCAACGATCCTCCTCCTCTAACTTGACACCAGCTGATGTCAACTATGCAGCCAGTAGATTAAATGCATTTAAATGATCAATTAAGGATCCACCTTCCTCCATTCATAGAGAATACAACTTCTTCCTCAGGAACAACTTGTTTACCAAAGATTTGGCCTGATACACGGCCCCAAGTCTCTCCCACAAACTATATCTAGAACATTTAGAAGGACTGCATCGGTTAAATAGAGTCTTATGAGACCCTTAGCTTTATGGTCTTTGATATACCAATCTGCTTGAGCTATATTTTTTGGTCTTGTAGCACTTGTAGTCACTTCCCATAGGTCATGATCTTCCAACATGTCTTCCATTTTGAGTTTCCACAACTCTAAATTAGTGCCATTAAATTTCTCCACCTCCATTCTTCCATATGATGAACTCTCCATCTCATTTTGCAAATAAAATTCAGGATGCTCTGCACAAGACTCCCACTCAACTTGAGATTATCTCCAAAAACCCTACCCAACAACTAGGATCAAAATTTGATCAAGCTCTGATACCACTTGTAAGGAAACACAGGTGCGAAAACAACTTCCTACACTAATCTCATAAGGAAAGTATGATGCAAATCCTATTAAAATATTCTACACTTATAGATTCAATATCATGTAAACAACAATATTGCAGCCAACCATGCATACAGAAAATAGAAAGAGAAAGGAACACATAACATAAGGATTTGATGGTGGGGAAAAACCTTTTGGTAAAACAACCCCACCCCTTCAGAACTTGCACAATGTATTATCTTCAACATGAGGTTATAATACACTTGCAATGCAAGTTCAACATCAACAACAGAAGACTCCAGTAGCTACTCGCAGTACCAACAATACACCTTTTTCGCATCTCATCTCTTTGCAACCCTAAAAATGCTTATAACATGTGCTTCACTTTAGGGCTACTCCCAAAAAGGTAAACCATATTAGGATTTTACCATTCTCCAAGAAAATAGGAACCCCAAAAAAATCCCGAAACCCACTATTGGGGTAGAGTGTATAGTACTCAAATATCTTAGTTGCCACATGTCTTCACCTATCATTGAATCTTCCTAACATAGCTCTTACATGTCATAGGAATATGTCATAACCATTTTAGTCATAATCTCCTTACACATAATTCAAGATATTGACACATCAACATTATTTGCAAAAAATACATTCTACAAAACAAATAATAAGAATAGGAATTATACAAGGTTGAGACACCTTATTCCTAATAGTCTCCCACTCCTCTTCTCAAGTTTTCTCACACATGTGTGAGAAAATTTTGAATTTTTGACCACTTGCATGGCTTGAATGTCACCTTATGTGGCACCTACATGGATGCCACCTCACCAAGCCCTCCCTTAGGCCTATACATAGAGGCCTTGTTTCAAGCATTCAACATCTCTCATTATTGCATTGTTACCATGTTGGTTTGAGATTTGAGCTTGCATTCATAGTTTGAGCTTTCATTGTAGTTGAGTTTGCATGTTAGTTTAAGCTTTCATAGTAGCTTTCATGGTAGTTTTCATGGTGATTTTTAGGTGCATACTCACCTTTTGGTAGTTGGTTTAGCTTTGCATTTGCATTGTTCATCTAGTTTCTTTATGCATGCACATTTCCATTGCATTTTCCTTTTAGTGTAGTTTGCATACTAGTTAGTTTGCTTGGTTACATTTCATATCATCTTCAATGAATACCTTCAAGTATGGCTTTCTCCATACCCATTTCTTGAGGTGTTCTCCATCTCATATAGCTTAGGTTCATGGTTTTCACAATCATTCACATTTGCACACTCACATTCAAGAGATTCACCACATTGTTGTGTTTGGGAGAGCACACCAAACATACCCCCATCTTAACACACCAACAAGGCCTCTCATGGGTGCCCTTGTTGAGCTGTAGAGGTGGCTGGAGGATTTGGTTTGTTGGTTTCTTAGAGTTGCAAAACTCAAGCAAGCATTAGTTAGTTAATGTTCCTTCATTTTTGATAAGTCTTTGATACATATTTGAGATTTTTAACTAATGTTTGTTTGTTGATTCGTGCTCTCAACAGGTAACATTTTTTAATTTATTTAATTTATTATTTATTTATTTTTAAAATTTTTTTACATGTATAAAGAGGAAAGCATAAATAAAGCAATTTTTTTCTTTTAAAACATAAATAAAATGAAGCAAAAATAAAGAAAACCCCACTCTTTTTTTTAGCTAGCTATTTATCAACAAAGGAGTATTTTTTAATTTTTAAAAAAACTTTCCTATTAACAAATAAAAATCATCTATACATGCCTAGAACTTGAAAATAGAGCAAGAAGCAAAATATAGAGTGTTTTATGTCAAAAAGCTTCCCTTATGTGCTCCAAAGACGATGATGGGCTTTATGGCACAATTAGAGGCTCTTCGTAGGATTTGATCTCCAAGTGCTTCTTCACCTTACAAGCATGAAAACTCAAAAAACACTCAAAGACACATTAGATGGTTAGTTTGAACCTGTGAAGTGGGTCACACCGGGTGTGAAAAAATGTATTGCATAAAAATATAATAAATGGAATAACACTAAGCAACTAATGCATATTCCTACATGATTATGCAAACCTCAAAATATACAAGAGAAAATGTAACTAAGAATGACATGAAATAAAAAGAGCATAATCTACTCATGAAAATCTCATGAAATCACCAAGTGGAGATGATTTCACATTATGAGATGTGGTTGCTCACAATTCCTGTAGCATAACAATGGGGTAGATAGTGCTTTTTTTGTTGAAAATGAGGAGAGGGCTCTCTTTTTATAAGAAATGAGATGCAATGGATGGTTAAGATTGAATGCAAGATGAAGAGCTAGGATTTATTAGGATCAATGAGGTGTCCATGAGGTGGAGGCCAAGTAGACTCCATGTGGATTAGGGTTTTTGACCATTCAAAGGGTGGGAAGATGCTCACACATGTGTGAGAAACCTTTGATGGTGACATTATCAAGAGGTGTGAGAAGAATGACTTCTCACACATGTGTTAGAAGAATGGCTTCTCACAAATGTGTGAGACACCTTGATTGTCATGCAAGAGGACAAGTGTGCAAGAGGTGTGAGCGTGTGCTAGAAAATGTGACCTGTTAGTAGCATGAGTTAACAAGAAAACATTAGTTAAAAACCTTGAAAGTATATCAAAGATTCATCAAAATGAAAGGAACAAATACTTAACTAATGCTTGCTTTGGTTTTGAAACCCTAAGCAGCTAACAAACCCAATCTTCCAGCCACCTCTACAGCTCAACAAAGGAACCCATAAGAGACCTTGTTGGTGTGTTAAGATGGGGGGGGGGGGGGTATGTTCGGTGTGCTCTCCCAAACACAACAATGGAGTGAATCTCTTGAGTGAATGTGCAAGTGTGAGTGATGATGTAATATGAATCTAGGCTACAATGAAATGAAGAACACCCCAAGAAATGGCTATGGAGAAAGCCATACTTGAAGGTATTCAAGAATGAAACTATGGAATGCAACTAAGAAACTAATGAGATGTGCAAACTAAGCTAAGATGTAAATGAAATGAAGAGGCTAATACATGAAGAACTAGACTAACAATGCATGAAGCAAACTAAATCAGCTACCAAATGGTTAGTATGATCCTAGAAATCTGTATGAAAATCAAACTACAGTGAAAACTCTTAGCATGAGAACTCGAAACTCAAAATGGCATGGTAACAATGCAATAATGGGAGATGAAAAATGCTTGATACAAGCCCTCTATTTATAAGCTTGAGGGAGGGCTTGGTGAGGTGGCATCCATGTAGATGCCACATAAGGTGACATGCAAGCTATGCAAATGGTCAAGAATTCAAAGTTTTCTCACACATGTGTGAGAAAACTTGAGAAGATGAGTGGGAGACAAGGGTGTGTAGGCATGCCATCTCACACATGTGTGAGCACACTCTTGGGCTAATGAGGGGGATTAAAGAGATGATTAGGAATGATTAAGTGGGATTAGAGAAGAAGTAGGCTTAAGAGGATAAAAATGATGGTTATAGGCTAGGCTCTAGGTTAGGCTTAAGATTAAATTAAATGAGATTTAATTTAATCATGAGTTTAGAAGAATTAATGGGATGTGAGGGTTTAAATAAATAAAATTTATTTAAAAATGGGAAAACATGGAGGATCATGTGTTAAATTAATTTAACACATTAAGGCTAGAAGTATTTAAATTAGATTTAAATACTTAGGAGAATTAACTCATTTAATTAAAATAATTTAATTAAATAAGTAGAAGAATGTGAACAATATAATTAATTAATTAATAATTAATTAAAATGTCAGGGAAATATTAAAATTAATTAATATAGTGTTTAGGAACGATTTTAAGCATCTACATTTTGCCCCTCTTTGATGTGATGTCAGGACGACATCATATTAAAGAAAAGAAAATATAGGTTGCCCCAGAGAAGGTGGGAGTCCTAGGAGCTGTGTCAAAGCGACGATAGGGGAGGAGGGTGCCCCCTTGAGGAAATGGGGTGAAAATGAATATATTTTGCCCTATTTTCTCAAAAATAGACATGAGAAGGGAAAGGGAAAGAGAAAAGGCTTAAAAGATGACCTTGCATGACTTGTTGGTAAGCTTGACATGAAGTGGGGTGAAGGGGATAATGATTAATCTAAATGCAACTTAACTACATGAATGAATGAGATTCAGTTGCGTTCATATGGGAGAGCACACCTTATTTTGATATTGCAAGAGGCGTTATGCATCAAATGCTATAGTAGCATAGATGACAATATTCCTTTGCGTGGACTAGACTCTCAACACAATAAATGTAGGTTTCAGAGTCATGATTGAACAAATGACATATACACACTGGAGAGGTCTGGGCACACCCAAAGTCTTGTTCGAGATCTTGGTGGAAAGTGTGCTAACTTGTTGCCCCTAGTGAGTAATGCATAACCATAACTTAAAATTGACATAGATGTGATAAAGAATCATGAAAATAGATCATATTGCAAAATGACATGTGTAATCAAGTTAAGCCATTCAAATGATACCAAGATATTCAAGATCGAGGCACACATGGAGGGGCTATCACTGACACACAAAGATAAAATCAACAAAAATACTTGATGACCAAGTAGTCATTCAATTCCCAGTTCTTGCCATGAACTTGATTTTGATAGTGACATTTGTTAAGCCTATATAGGAAGGATTCATCCTGTAAGGAAAAATTGATTGTTTGATTGAATTGTATTAAAATGTTTGTGATTGTTCGCTGTCAATAGTGTGAAAGGAACAATGTTATTAAATCATTTAGTCTAAGTGTGAATTTGTGTAAGTTTTTTTGCAATCACTATTTTGATAAGCTCAATTTGATGGGTTGAAGCTCAGTGTTAGGAGATAAATATAAGAATTTGGAAAGATAAGATAAGATAATGGATGAATTGAATTGGAATGGAAGAGGAATGTGAGGGAGAAAGTGATAAAGTTATCTAAAGGAAAATGTGTTTGAATGGAAGACTAGAAATTTGATCAAGGTATATGCAAATAGATAGAAAAATGAAGGATTGATTATGGAAATGATTAGAAGAAGAGAATATGATGAGATTAGAGGAGAAATGAATTGAGGGAATTGAATTGGAAGAAGTACAAATTTATGGAAGGTGAATAGATTAGAACCAATGACAAGGGATAACCAAGGGATGGTAAATGGAGGAAAAGCAACATGAGTTGGTGGATGAAAGGAATGGCGAAAGGGTATGAGTGGCCCAAATGATATGGTAGTGAAAAATGCAGAGCCAAGGACCATGTTTCAAAGGAGTCCCAATGCCCCATACCAAGGATAGGGAAATGCAAGGAAATATAGTGGCAAAGGATGCATGAAAAATGGAAAGGTGGAATGAAGGCTAGCGTATAGAGGAAGGGAAGGCATGTGCTCTTCTAAAGCATGTATGAACATTTTTTTATTGTGCCTCTAGTATTGATCATGAACATTGGTATGAAAGTGGAATGAACAAGGGATATGCGAGGGATGGTATGAAAAAGGGATAATGATATGAAGAGTATGAATGAAATGTGGGATATGAAGTGGAGGGGATAACCAAGATCAAGGACATATGAAAAAAGGATGGAAGTACGTAGGAGTATGGAGGGAAAATGGATGAACTAAACATGAAAAGGATGCAAGATATGGATAGCATGTCAAGATCAAAGATATGGAAGAATTATGGAAGTATATAGGATAACGTATGGATAATGAGAAAGGGACATGGAAAGTGAGCATGTGGATGGATGAAAGGAAAGTGAAAGTCAAGATCAAATATGGAAAAGGATAATGAATGGTGGATGGAAGCATGTAAGAGTGGTATGGAAGTTTGGCAGGGATGGAGCTTGCCCCTAGTGTAGAGTGCAAGTGGAAGAGGAAAAGTGAATGGATGGATAAGTGGAAGTGGAAGGCAATTGATACATGAAGGGAAAATGAAGGGAGGACTCAAGCATCTAGTTACATCAATGGTATCCCTTGATATTTATGTCTCTTTTCTTTCTTCTTTTATTTTTCAAGGAATTTGTACTATTTTCTCATAGATGTTGGTAGGATAGTGAATAGAGGAAAATGGCTTATGAAAAAGGTTGGATTAAGGGGGTGGAGTGGGTGGGAGGAAGACATGGTGAGTGAGTGGGTGAAGGAGGCGGAAAGATCTTCATTGGCACACACCTTGAAGGGTGATGGAAAGGAGAAAATTGTGGAGGATATGTAGATGTGGATTTTGGGATATAGGCACCCAAAATGGATGAAGGATATGATGGATTTAGGATGGTGGATTTGGGTATATAAGGACCCAAAATGGACGTGGAAGCCTTTGGATTAGCCAAATTGGATGTCATTTGGAATCTTTCTTTCATATTCATTGCTACATTAAGTAGCTTTGGTATCCACAAAATTTTTGCATTTTTTATTTTCAGCCTTTGCGGCCTTTTGATTTTGCTTTGGATCAGATTTTTCTTTTCTTGGACATGTATTTTAGAGGGGACATGTTGATCCTTGGGCTTTTGTGGATTTTTGGCTTTATTTGTGTTTTCTTTGGCATCCAAATTGCTTCCATTGGCTATGGTATGGGTGCATGAAGATAAACATGGTGGAGAGTGTATGGATGGTGAACATTAGAAGGAATTCAAGGATGTGTGCCTTTGTTGATCTATAATAGGAGCATAAGGGGATGAAGGGGAAAACATGGATATGGTTGAGGGATGTATGTAAGGACCCAAAATGGATGGAAGGGATGAAGGGTTTGGATGTGGAACATAAGGACCTAGAATGGATGGAAGATAAGGACCTAGAATGGACTTGGAAGATGAATGATGGGAAGCTGTAGGTATGGATGGAGGAAGTTTGGAGTTGGAAGAAGTGGAGGGAATACCAACATCTTGAGATGTTATTTTGTCAATGGGATATTTATCATTTTCAATACAAGATGTGAGTCCATGTACATGGGGTTCATGAGTGGATTGGATAGGTGTGATAGGATCATGTGGAGGGTTAGGATCATAAGGGGGATCATGAGGGATAATAGGATCTTGAGATGGAGTGGGATCATGAAAGGAAAAGGAATGGGTGCTTTGATCTTGACTTAGAAGAGTATCATGTAGGGGAACAAGTGGATCATGAGATGGAGTGATTTGATCTTGACATGGAGGAATATCAGTGGATGAAGTGGAAGGAATTTCTTCATGAAGTGGAGGATCGATGGAGGGTAACTCTTGTGATGGAATGGAATTGGTGGTACATGGAATGTCTTGATCTTGATTAAGAAGGGGATCATGAGATAGACTAGGAGGGATAAATGGATCTTGAGGGATAGGGGAACAATGAGATGAAGAAATTCTTGGATCTAGAGGAGAAGAGGAATCAATAATGTCATGCTTTGGAGGAAGGTCTTGAGATGGAAGTGGGTGTATGACTTTGGGTGATTGGCTCTCTTCATTTTGTATTTTACACTTAGCCAAGAATGATGAGAAATACCCCTTACAAGGTGGGGATGATGTTTGTGGAGGATTAGGATTTTGAAGGGAATTGCATGGAGGATTGGGGTTGGATGAGACATGAGGACTACCATCTTCGAAACATGGAGGAAGAGGACACATGTCATGGAAGGTGGCCTCTTGCTATTGGCTTGCTAAGAGATAATTCTTTAATTGTTCCATTTACATGGCAAGGGCATTTGTGTTTGAGGAATTTTGTGGGCTATGAATGGAATTGTATGTAGGTGAAGGATAAGGAGGTGGATTTCCCTTGTCAAAGGTAGAAGAATAATGGACATGAGATGGATGAGAGTTGGATATGAAATGTTGAGGATGAATTTGATATTCAGGTTGAATGAGAGGTATAACTCCATATGGTCTTTAAAGATTGTCAACCATTTGATTAAGCAAATTCAAATCCATAGATGTTAGATGAAGAGTGATGAAAGATGGATGATGGATGGGATACAAACTTAGGACTAGGAGCTTTAGGCTGATTTGATTTTAAATGGATTGGACTTGATATGATTTGATTTGATGTTGATTTGATTTGATAAAAACCCTATGAGATTGTGAACAAGTGAATGTGAGATTTGAATGAAAGTCCAATGTCAATGATAATGCTCCTATGTCTAAACTAGAAGATATGATGCAAAGTTGAATTAGCAGAAGATGTGAATGAATTTAGAAAGATTAATTATGGATGAAGATGTAAATGGATTGAATTAAGAATTGATTAGAAAGGAATAATTTTGACAAGGGATTGGATTAAGAATCATGAGGATGAATCATTGAATGAAGGAATTGGATCTTGATGCAGATTATGAACCATGATTAGAATGAAGATTAGGGATTTGATTGAATGATTAAGAAAATGAGGAAATGATTTGGATAAATAGAGATGATTAAGTTTTTGAGGAAAGATTTGAATGATTAAGACAAGAGATGCATAATGATGATGAGATGGATGGATAGAAGAAGTGATGGAGAAAATGAGAGCTTCTTTTTGTTGTTTTTGAAATGTTTTACAATGTTTTTGGATTTTTGAATTTTATAATGTTTTTTTGTATTTTTCAAATTTGGAATGCAAAATATAAGGAAATATGTACAAGGCAAGTTTAGATGGTGTTTGTCCCCTTCGAATGGAGATGTTTTTGAACATTCAAGCATGTAGAACACACCAACAAACGTATAAGGTTGCAACTAGGATGTACAAGGATCAACTAGAGGGTGTCCTCAATATACACAAGGTACGTGAGGCCCAAATCTATAGATGAAAGAAAATACTGCCACACAGTCGAGGGTAGATAGTAACCCAAATCTCCTCCTTCACTTTCCAAAGGTATAAAGTTCTTTGGAGATTAGCCAAGAGTGACAATATTTTGCTTCCAAGAGAAGTGTCTTTCAATTCACCTCCCGATATTTATACTCTGCCAGAACACTATAGTTGAGGTCATCCCAAGGGGTGATGAAATTCCCAAGCAAGCCTCCTAAAAAAAGAAAGATCAGACCACTTATTTCTTGTGCACCCAAGATCGCCTAA
This sequence comes from Cupressus sempervirens, assembly GCA_028749045.1. NCBI lineage: Eukaryota > Viridiplantae > Streptophyta > Pinopsida > Cupressales > Cupressaceae > Cupressus > Cupressus sempervirens. The sequence goes on along the minus strand of CM053786.1, from coordinate 674,288,083 downwards.
AGGCACAAGGGGAGAGAATACGTAAGTGGCCTTGGGGTTTAAAAGACACACGTTAGTTCCCAATGAAGCTTTAGGTTTTGCTATCTACTTTGAAGACACACGTGTTTAGATCATACAATGTTCTTTCCAACTTGAAATAGCACCAATGTAAATAAAAATGTGGATTCATCAACAAGAAAGTAAAGCAAGTGCATGAAATTAAAATGCTGAGAACAAAAATGCAAAAAATAAAGTCAATTTACCTTAGGGCATTCAAGAGTGTATGACTTCATTTTAAGCACCAAACTCAAATGTGATCTAGCTTAGACATACATGTTCATTATCCCTTAATGCATTCAAGATAGTGTGAGTTCTTTTTAAGCACCAAGTCCAAATGTTTGCTACCCTAAACATGCATTCCAACAAAAGTGTGTGCATTCACAAAAATTTTCCTTTAGGCATTCAAGAGTGTGTTTAGAGTTTACTTATTAACTTGCATCATAAATTCGAATGAAAGTGATTAAACATGCAAGTTCATTAACCTTTAAGTTTAAGTGATAAAGATCACTATAAACTCCCTTAGTGATGAAAATCGCTATTGTTTGTTTTAAGTCTTTCAAGCTTAATTCTTAAGAACAATAAAACATTAAGAAAAACTTGCAAGAAAATATGGTTAAGTGTTTAAAATGCTCTCATCTATAATTCTGCAATAAACAAGTTAGTTAGCTTCAACAAAATCTCAAAAATGAAGGCTAACTATGGAAAAAATTTATTTTAATTTTTTAAATTATTTTTTCTATACATGAATAGGCTTAGAATGACCTCAATTCACGGAACCACATAAAGTCAAAATTTGCAGATGAAAAAATAGTGTAGACGACAAAATAGGTTGCCAAAAAATTGTAGACGATAGAACAGGTCATCGAAAAATCACAGACGATAAAGTAGCTAGTTGTCGAAAAAGTGCAGATGATAAAACAAGTTATCCAAAAAAGTGCAGACGACAGAACGGGTTATCCAAAAAAGCATAGATGACAGAATAGGTCACAAAATGTGCAGACGACAGTTTTAGAGGCATAGACGACAATTTAGAGCACCCACAATGCAAATGACAACTTGCGATGTAGAGAAGACAAAAATTCAGAGACGAAGGAATATAATTTTTTTGAAAAATGTTATCAAAATGCAGAAATGCTAATCTGCGTAGATGCTAATTTCCGTAGACGCCAATCTGTGCAGATGTCAATCCGCAAAGACGACAGAATGTAGATGACACTGCATTCAACACAGATGAAAAAGTGAGGTTTTTTGCAATGGAGTGTAAATTCTTGATGGATTTTTGAGATGAAAACAAGGACATGGGTCCCATCGGGCATGCCAAAATGTGTGCTAAAAAATGTGACCCGTTAGTAGCATGAGTTAACAAGCAAACATTAGTTAAAAACTTTGAAAGTATATCAAAGATTCATCAAAATGAAAGGAACAAACACTTAACTAATGCTTTCTTGAGTTTTGCAACCCTAAGTAGCTAACAAACTCAATCTTTTAGCCACCTCTACAGCTCAACAAAGGCATCCATAAGAGGCCTTGTTGGTGTGTTAAGATGGAGGGGTATGTTTGGTGTGCTCTCCCAAACACAACAATAGAGTGAATCTCTTGAGTGAATGTGCAAGTGTGAGTGATAATGTAATATGAATCTAGGCTACAATGAAATAAAGAACACCCCAAGAAATGGCTATAGAGAAAGCCATATTTGAAGGTATTCAAGAATGAAACTATAGAATGCAACTAAGAAACTAATGAGATGTGTAAACTAAGCTAAGATGTAAATGAAATGAAGATGCTAATACATGAAGAACTAGACTAACAATGCATGAAGCAAACTAAATCAGCTACCAAATGGTTAGTATGATCCTAGAAATTTCTATGAAAATAAAACTACAATGCAAACTCTTAGCATGAGAACTCAAAACTCAAAATGGCATGGTAACAATGCAATAATGGGAGATGAAAAATGCTTGAGAAAAAACCTCTATTCATAAGTTTGAGGGAGGGCTTGGTGAGGTGGAATCCATGTAGATGCCACATAAAGTGACATGCAAGCCATGCAAATGGTCAAGAATTCAAAGTTTGCTCACACATGTGTGAGAAAACTTGAGAAATAGAGTGGGAGACAAGGGTGTGTAGGCATGTCATCTTACACATGTGTGAGCACACTCTTGGGCTAATGAGGGGGATTAGGGAGATGATTAGGAATGATTAAGTGGGATTAGAGAAGAAGTAGGCTTAAGAGGATGAAAATGATGGTTATAGGCTAGGCTCTAGGTTAGGCTTAAGATTAAATTAAATGAGATTTAATTTAATCATGGGTTTAGAAGAATTAATGGGATGTGAGGGTTTAAATAAATAATATTTATTAAAAAATGGAGAAACATGGAGGATCACGTGTTAAATTAATTTAACACATTAAGGCAGAAGTATTTAAATTAGATTTAAATACTTAAGAGAAAGAACTCATTTAATTAAAATAATTTGATTAAATAAGTAGAAGAATGTGAGCAATATAATTAATTAATTAATAATTAATTACAATATCATGGGCAATATTAAAATTAATTAATATAGTGTTTAGAGATGATTTTAAGTGTCTACAGTGAGAAGCATGGCTTCTCACACATGTGTGAGACACCTTGACTCTCATGCAAGAGGACAAGTGTGCAAGAGACATGGAAGAAATGAGGGGTGAGGAAAGTGTGAACATCCCTCACACACTTAGGATTGAAAGGTAAGTAGCAATGATGATTAGGAAAAGTAAGTGTGATTAGGAAGTGACTAGGCTTAGCATGATGGGTTAGGTTATCCAAGTAAGGTTAGGTGAGGGTTAAAGTTAGAAGCCATGTGCTCAAATGGAATTAGAAAGGGATTAATTAAGTAAATGAAGTACTTAATTAAAGTGAATGGGTTAATATGCAAGCGGGAATAGGTTAGGATTTAAATAAACTTTAGTTTATTCAAATCAAGGAAAGGAAAATATAATTAAATAAATGTGAATTTATTTAATTAAAGGTAAGGTAATTAAATAATAAATATTTATTTAATTGGTGATGTTAAGGGATTCGGACAATTTAAGGTGTCTACAATTTCACCAATTAATCCTTCATAAAATATTCTTATCTAACTGCATGTATGAAAGAATAAAAGTAGTAAAACATTCATAACACTTTAACACAAGATATGGTGACCCAAAAACCTTCCAAATAGAAAGTAAAATTGGGGTAGGGATAGTACCCACAAGCTTTATTACTATAGCATAAAGTTGGCCAATTAAGGCTTACAATTGATCACTTCTGATGATCTACTCTATTAGGAGCAATAAAGACTGCTAGCTCCACCTTGTTAAAAGATTTACAAAATGTATGATGAAGTATGTAGTTAGTAAAGAGTTTTGACAAAGATTGTTAAGTCTACCCTGTTAATAGATTTAACTGATACATTTGTCAGGATGAACTAGTGTTTGATCTTTTATCTGCAACTCTGATTTGCTGGTTGAGATTCTTTTGAAATGTGAAGATCACCTTGTTGTGATAGATAAATTTTTATTGTCCCTTAGACTACTTGTAGCCTTCTCAATTCACACCTCTGCTCTTTATATTTGTATGGATAAAATGTGGGTACACTTCTATGAGTCATTATATCCAAGATTGCTCAAAAATGAGATCTTGAATGACATCTCATAGCTCTCTATTAATGAAGTGCGAGGGTTTGTAATGGAGGCCCTTAGTTTGACCTAGTTTGTGTCCATGCAAGTACACCATGAAACAAGAGATTCAAAGATCAAAATATGGATGCAAATGAAGATGCAAACTAATTTAAATGATAACAATGCAAAGCAATGCAAGAAAGAAAATCTAATCTATGAAAGGAACTACAATGCAATATTAATCTATGAAAATAAATATGAGTCTAAGATAGTATGAAAATGCAAGGATAAAACTTGATGATGGAAGCCATGGGTGCAAGAGAGAATAAGACAAGAAGACAAAAGTTCTCCACAAAAAACTTTAATGCTCAAACTTCTCCAAAAATCACTCTCCAAAGCATAACAATAGCATAATCATGGATGTATAATCGTAGATCAATTGTGGATGTCCAAAATGAGGAGCGGACTCTCCCTTATGAAGGAAAATATAGTGGTGAGAGGCTTCTCACAACTAATATGGGATAATAGAGTTTGATCCACGTGAGACAAAATTTCACCAATGAGAAAAGATGAGTGTTTGAGAAGAAAGTGGAAAGAGGAAAAAGAAGACTCCCACTTAGAGATATGTGCATTTAAGTGTATAGAAATTTTTAATTTTTAATTATTTTATTTCCTTTTTAAAGTGGGTTTAATTTTTATTTATTTAATTTCCTTTTTCAGGTGGGGATTTATTTAATTAAAAGGAAGCAAGTTCTTTTAATTAAATAGAAAATATTTAATTAAATTAAAAGAGGGGTTTTTCTCTTAATTAATTAAATGTGGATGAATTATTTAATTAAAAGAGAGGTTTTCTTTTAATTAAATAGAGACTTATTTTATTTAATTAAAAGAGATTTTTTTTTATAATTAAATAAGAATTAGGATCAAATGATCAACCTTAGAAAAATAAATAATCGAATTTGATCAAAGAAATTGATTTGAATTGATTTAATAAAATATTGCAAACCATTGATTCAGAAAATTTGATAAATTGAATAATGGGGGCCCATAGTCTAGGCGACCATTTTAGGGTGCATACATTTGCCCCTCTTTGACTAATGTGTGATCGATTTGGGAACACATGAGTGAAAGAAAGAAATTGAAGTGTGAGATCAATTTGGGATCACAAAACAACCCAGATGTGTGGTTGATTCGGGAACACATCAGGACAAAGAATACAAATAAATTTTGACTTAAAAAAATTGAGGATAAAATTGATAAAATTGAATCAAGGATTGAAGTTAATAGGTACTGCCCCTCGTGATTGAAATTGAAATGAGATAGAGGAGAAACAAAACATTTGATAAATTTGATCAAATCGAACAATAGATAAAGTTCTTGATGTAAGATGAAAGATATAAGAATCATAGAACCAAGGTAGATCATCAAGCATGAAATATGATGCCCCAAAGTCGAATTAGAAGAAAAGAAGTGGGGTAAAAGAAAATGGAAGCTAGAAGTTTGCAAGAGATGGAAAGAAACAAAAAGAAGAAAATAAAATTTGCCTAAGAAAGAGAATGCTCCAAAATCAATCAACTGTTCAAGATAGAAAATTTTTATTGAGATCACGAAAGAAGATAAGGAAATGAAGATCAAAACATGACCATAGTTGATTAAAATTCCACATGAAAGGTGAAGGGAAAACCCTCTCAAACTCATAATGCAGCCTAAAAATGCAAACTAACATGAAGTCTAATAATGCAAGCTACATGAAAATGCAATGGTGTACTTGCAATAGAGCAACTGTAACATAGGATTTTGTGTTCATCATTTATTAGAGAATGTAAAAGAACTTATTTTCATCATTGGGCCATTATTAATGGACATCAAAAAATAACACAATCATCACTAGTCACAAGTGCAACTATGAAGATATGAATGTGATTTATATTGGATTGGAATGTGGAAAGATTATAACATAATCATCAAAGACATAAAGGTCAAGATGACTTCGATGTTAGCTTACCCAATTTAATGTAGCAAAACCATGCTCGCATCAAGGCATAGATGTTAGGATGACCATAAGAATGATTGTGCCAAAACAGTCAAGGATGATGCCTCAAATCTCCTAAGTGTTTCAAGGGGACAACAAGAGACATTCTAGAGTATCAAGACTACACCCACAAGAAAATAAAAATAAAAATATGCCCCATGCCCCAAGTCCTCTAGCTATGCATCCCGGATAGACTTATCAGAAAAGGACACTAAAAAAAAATCAATAACAGTCAGCACAGAAAGAAAAGGTCATGACATAAGTCAAGCATTAAGTGTTTGTGTTTAAAAATTTAAGTGTGTTAACTGATACTGAGTTCTGAGGATAAGGATCGAATGCTTGCAAGTAGATAAGATCACATGACGAAACTAGGTAAGACCAAACCAATAAGTATTGAAAAACACTCGATGACAGGGGTTGTATTGAAAAATACAATTGGGATGGTGTTGAAAAACACTGTTTGCAAGGTGTCCTAAAGACTAACACATCTAAGAGACCAAAGCTAACACAATTATGCCCCCTAGACAAAGACCAATTCCAAACCAAGGCAACAAGGACAAGGAATGATGGAGAAAGGTCAAGTGTTAAGGATGCATGCTAAGAAACAGGGGTGCAAAGGCCTCAAGTAGTGCCCGTTTCCAGGTTTTCACCACTTGGATTTTAAAAAAAAAGTTTTAAATTTTTTTTAAGGACTTTTTATAAATTTTTTTTGTATTTTTTCTTCCAAGACGCCTATTTCCAAGTTTTCACCAAAGCACTTTTTCTATTTTTAAAAAAAAATTTTGAATTTTTTGATTTTTTTTTTTGTATTTTTGGAATATATAAATTTTTTTTTGAGATACATCAAAGTGCTTATTACTAAGATGATCATTTTTCAGGACATTTTTCAATTTTTAGAATTTTCACAATATATCATTTTTTTAGATTTTTTGAAATATATCATTTTTTTGTATTTTTTCAGAATCAATAAATACATACAAATAATATACAATACTCCTAGATAGAATGGGCATCAAACTCTCAAGAAAGATCACATCGTGTAGTCTCAATGTCTAGCAAGGTGGAGGACAAGAGTGATTAGCAAGTTGGTGTAAGAAATGAAAGACAAGAGAATGAAGGAGAATAAAGGGAAGAAATCCTCAAGGGAAAACTCCTTAACAATACCCAAGTTAGGGAAATATTCTCATGTAAAGAACATTTGAACAAGAAATGAAAGGCTAGCATATGAAAGCATAATGTAAAAGTGGGAAAGATGCAATCCAAAGGAGTAGACATGTCAACATGTTTCATAGCATCTTATTTTACTTTTTTTTATTAGATCAAAACCAAAGGGGTAAATGGGAAAAGGATAGCGAAAGACTAGAATGAATGGAGGAAAATAGATATGAAGGCTAAATATGAAAGGAATGAAAACAATATCATCATAAGATAGCTCACAAGATAGCCAAATGTTTGTGTATAGGTCAACATTGTCAAGATCAAAGAGAGAAGACAGAATGGATGAAAGATGTAGAAGAACTATGCATGATGACTGATTGTCAAGTTTTCATCATGGTACTTATCCAAGGCACCACAAGGGAGTGGTTTTCACCATAGGATGAATTTATTTATCTTTACTTTTGCTACCAAGGTGCCTAATTACTAGGTTTTCACCAAGGCACATTTGCAAATTTTTTATTTTTCATTTAATTTAATTTTTCTTTTTTTCAATTCTTTTTTTGAATTTTTTGGAAGAAGTCAAGCTTTTTAGATAATGCTCCTTGAAATTTTAAACCATGACATGCAAATGAGTTGAAATGATATGCTCAAAGATGCTAATAGGGAAAGGAAGATAGAAGACAAAAATGGAGGATATGGCTTTATGCAAAGCAAGTAAGATTGGAAGATAGAAATGAAGGCAATATCAATGTCAACACACACCTTGAAGGGTGGTGAGAGAATGGAGAAAATGTGACTAAAGTAATATGTGAAGGAATATGGTGAGTGGATAGAAGAGGTTGCAGTTTAGGCACATGGAATGGAAGAATACTTTTGGAAGAAGATGAAGTGGAATTATTTGGAAGCTTGAATGTCAACTTAAATTGTTGTTCAACATTAGACTCTCTCAAGATAGACTTTGGAATCCATATAGCTGTAGGCCTCTTTTCATTTCTTTTTGATGATTTAGAGATAATATCTTCAATGATGGATTTTGGAACCCATACTTGTCTTATAATTTTTCTCTTAGATATATTTTTTGACTTTATGCCCCCATGTCGATTAGAGGAGACATGGTGGTCTTCTTTTCTATATGGATTCTTGAATTGATTCTTTTTCTTGTATTGAACATTCAGGTTACTTCTAAAAGACTTGGGACTTGTGGAAGAAGAAGGATGATATGATTGATTTAGGTGAGTGGGTGGATGAAAAGGATTTAAGGATATGCATCTACGTTGATCTTGAGGAAAGATAGGAGAGGGAGGGATGTAAGGACCCAAGATAGATGATGAATTAGGAGAGTTGGGATGGGAAAGTGAAGGGACATAAGGACCCAAGATGGAAGGAAGACATGAAGCTTTTAGTATCGGTGGGGGAGTTCTAAGGATAGATGTGGAAGATGCAAAAGGGTAATCAATAAGTTCATCAACATCTATATGACAATTAAGGACATCAACATCTTTAGAGTGAGCATTAGGATTTTTAATAGGATCGTGAACATCTTAAATAGGAGCAACTTCTTTGATAGGAGTACTTGAAGCTTGAGAAGACTTAGGAAGAGTAGAAAGTGGAAGGGAACATGGAGTAGTAGAGCAAAAAGATGGAAGACTATGATCTTGATAAGGATCTGTGGATAGCATAAGTGTAAATTTTTTCTCTTGATTTTCAATAGGCTAAACATTGGAAGTAACAACACTATTTTTAATAACCTTAATGGAATTATCATCTTTGGAAGGTGCAACTATATTAAGTTCATTTTGATTGTCAATAAGCTTAGTGGTTAAGTAGTAGCTTGATCTTGCTTAGGAGAAGACTTAAGACATGGTGGAATGAATGAGGAAGGGCACGGAGGATCAAAAGAACCATGAAATGGACCAGAGACATCATAAAAATAATTGGATGACATGGAGGCTTCTTGCTCTTGATCTTTCTTTATATTCTTTTCTTTATCATTTTTAGAGTCCTGTTGACATGAAGCCACTCTTGAGGAGAAGGAAGCATGTTGGAATAGTATGGAAGACTTTGGAATAGATGATGAAGGACTAGCTGAAGTAGGCATTATAGTGCATGAAGGCTTAGGCTCTTTAGGTTTAGCATTATCAAAAGTATTTGCATCCAAGTTCAGGTTAGCTTGAGTTTCTTTAAGAGGTAGTCTTTGAGGATAACTATAGGGAACTACATAATAATCATTAGGATCTTTGTTGGATGAAGGATTGCTAGAAGATTTGAGAGACTTAGAATCTTTAGGGGATGTATGGATAGTGGAGGAAGTAAAATATGGAAGGGGAGCATCAAAAGACAAAGGTTCAATATTAACATGATCTTTCTCAAGAGTGTAATCTTTATTTTCAGCATGAGGGTTCTTAGAAGAGGAACTCGTATGCCATTGATGTTTTATTTTAGTGCAAAAAAATGCTTTCTCTTCCTCAAAAAATGTAGATTTATCATTTAGATATTGTTCACAAAATTTATCAATGTTGTTTTCAAAATTTGAGTCATATGGATTACCATCAATATCTATCTGTGACTCATCCCCTTTAAGCACAAGCATAGGACTAGGAGGAATTTTAGGATGCATAGGAATATAGTAGTCATCATCATCATAATCATTGTCACTATAGGCATTATTGATGAAGGGCCAAACCACCCGTACCAACTCACAACCAAAAACAATAATATGGAGATAGAGAGATGACAAAAATGCTTTATAAAGCATCCATTAATACTTGACATTCATTACAATATTATCCAAATGAAAGGACTCCAAATTCTTACAATATAAGAGATATTTGCTCACTAAGAGCTTCTACAAGAAATTACATCCAAAGAGCTTCTACTTGAAGAGCTTCTATTTCTCCAACGTCCATTAGAAGAGTTTCCATTTCTTGAACTTGATTACAAATGATAATAAGCCTTGCTTAAATAGGCACTTCTAACCCAAGACATTACAAACACAACAAATGTGGGATAAAAGATAAATACAACTACCTTTAAATAAATATTAAATTCCCACCCAAATACAACTAAGCACCCAACAAATATTAAATACATGATTTAAGGAGCTTTCCACAAACTTCTAAGATGCCACCTACACACCTCGTTTAATGGAATGACAACTATTTTTTATTATTTTCTATTTATGCCACCCATGCACCTTGAAAATAGAAATTCCTCTTTTCTCCTTTTTTCCTATTTTCCTATTTTTTATTATTTTCCTTCCATTTTCTTCACTTTCTCTCTCCTCCACAATTTTTTTTTCCTTTTTTTTTTTTTTCTCTTTTCTCTCTCTCTCTCTTTTTTGAAATTTAATTTTCCCATGCAAGATGCTCCTGCATCAGACTCCCTTGGTAGATAGAAAAGTGTGTCCCAGACTTTGATGTCAAAAGAGAGATATAGAACCATCTTCATCTTCACCACAAGCTTCCACCTCAATAGGGACAAGAAAACCAACATGCAAATCTTCCACACATTTTTTTTTTGCTGATGCATGATGCTCCTGCATCCGACTCCCATGGTAGGAAAAATTTTGTGAATATGGATTCACAAAATGAAGTAGCCACTGTTGACATTTTTTTTTTCTCTTCCTCCAACACATAGCTGGAACAAGTATCCGATGCCGATATATTTCCTTCTTTCTTCTTTTCCAACAACTGGCTAGAACAAGTGTCTGTTGCTAAAAATACTCCTTTGCAATGAACTCTATCCAAGTATGACTCTCATCCTCATCCAATCTTATTGAATTAATCACACCTGTAATAAACCCAACAACACCATAATAATCTTTTTTTGCATACCACACATAACTAACAAGATTCTCATGCAAACCATCATCAATATCTTTTCAACTTATCTCAAAGATAACATCCCATGATACATAAGAATTTACCTATTTGACATATTCATCTTTTCTTTCCTCTTTCATGTCATCAACAATGCATGTAACTACTTCACTTGCTTGATCTCCAACGAAGGCACTATATTCTTCCTCCATTGCTGCAATCTTCACATCATCTTGATCTATTTTAGGTTCATAAATCTTGTCATCTTTATGCTCTTCCTCTTCTCTTTCATCTTCTCCAACTTTAGGTTCGCAAATAATTTCCTCTTCATCCACTTGCTCTTCCACTGGATCATCTTTCTTTTCCACATCCAAGGAATTATCAACATCCCTTTTCTGGTAATGTGCTCTTCGTCTCTACAACTCATCTTCTAATTCATTCACTTGCTTCTGCAAATCAACTAGCAATGATTGTTGATTTCTTGCTCTAAATTTCTCAAGTCAAGGAATCCTCAGAATCCATCCAATCGCAAAAGTCATCTTCTTCTTTCTCTTCTCCATAATCAAGTCTTCAAAAGACAAATCTCGTGTAACACAAGAACCTTGTACAAACTGCCTCACAGTCGGTGCTTTGTCTACACAATCAAAAAATTCTTGACAAACTTCACCCAACTCAAGGTCCTGGTGCAAACTGCCTCACGTTCGGCGATCTGTCTACACACTCAGGAACTCCTGCTCTGATACCACTGATGAAGGGCCAAACCACCTGTACCAACTCACAACCAAAAAAAATAATATGGAGATAGAGAGATGACAAAAATGCTTTATAAAGCATCCATTAATACTTGACATTCATTACAATATTCTCCAAATGAAAGGACTCCAAATTCTTACAATATAAGAGATATTTGCTCACTAAGAGCTTCTACAAGAAATTACATCCAAAGAGCTTCTACTTGAAGAGCTTCACTTGAAGAGCTTCTATTTCTCCAACTTCCATTAGAAGAGTTTCCATTTCTTGAACTTGATTACAAATGATAATAAGCCTTGCTTAAATAGGCACTTCTAACCCAAGACATTACAAACACAACCAATGTGGGATAAAAGATAAATACAACTACCTTTAAATAAATATTAAATTCCCACCCAAATACAACTAAGCACCCAACAAATATTAAATACATGATTTCAGGATCTTTCCACAAACTTCTAAGATGCCACCTTCACACCTCGATTAATGGAATGACAACTATTTTTATTATTTTCTATTTATGCCACCCATGCATCTTGAAAATAGAAATTCCTCTTTCCTCCTTTTTTCCTATTTTTCTATTTTTTATTATTTTCCTTCCATTTTCGTCACTTTCCCTCTCCTCCACAATTTTTTTTTTTTTCTTTTCTCTCTTTTTTTTTTTTTTTTTTGAAATTTAATTTTCCCATGCAAGATGCTCCTGCATCAGATCAGATGTAGGAGCATTATGCATCAATTATAGATAGGCATAGCAGAAGACTTTTCATGTTGTTCATTATGGTATGTCTCAATAAGAGGAATAAGACTCTTGGTAGAAGTAGTCATGAAGAAGAGGTAGGTGAAGACCTACATGAATGATATTTAGAAGAATCATGGTAAGACTTGGAATATAAAGAATGTGAATGATATTTAGAAGAATCATGATAAGACTTAGAAGATGAAGAATCTGAATGATATTTAGAAGAATCATGATAAGACTTAGAAGATGAAGAATTTGAACAATATTTATAAGAATCATGCTAAGACTTAGAAGATGAATAATCCGAACGATATTTAGAAGAATCATGATAAGACTTGAAAGATAAGAAATATTTGGAAGAGTGATATTGTGATCTAATTATGTTGTCATTAAATGTGTTGAAAGGGGTCATAGGTTGTCCTACGACCCCTTTCAACCCATATGAAAAAATAATTTATGTCCTAAGGGTCCTCAGGACATGTTGTCATGAGATGTGTCAAGAGAGGTCATAGGTTATCATATAACCCCTTTTAACCCATATGAACAAATGAAATATGTTCCTAGGGGTCATAGAACCCCTAGGGACATATGTTATCATGAAATATGTTGAAAGGGGTCATAGGTTATCCTATGACCTCTTTTGACCAATATAAATAAATGAAATATGTCAATGTTGTCATGAAGTGTGTCGAAAGGGGTCATAGGTTATCTTATAAATGCTTTTGACCCCTATGAACAAATGAAATATGTACACAGGGGTCTTAGGACCCTTAGGGACATAAGTTTTCATGAAATGTGTTGAAAGGGGTCATAGGTTATCCTATGTTTCATCCATATGAATAAATTAGTTATGTCCCTAGGGGTTTTAGGACCCCTAGGTACATATGTTGTTATGAAATGTGGTCGACCCATATGAATAAATAAAACATGTCCCTAGGGGTCTTAGGACCCCTAAGAACATATGTTGTTACGAAATGTGTCAAAAGGGGTGATAGGTTATCCTATGACCCATTTCAACCCATATGAACAAATAAAATATGTGTTGTCATGAAATGTGTTGAAAGGGGTCATAAGATATCCTTTGACCCCTTTTGACCCATATGAACAAATTATGGAATATGGTCCTAGGGGACCTTATCCTATGACCTCTTTTAACCCATGTGAACAAATGAAATATGTTCCTAGGGGTCCTAGGATACCTAGGCACATATGTTATCATAACATGTGTTGAAAGGGCTCATAGGGTACCCTATGCCACCTTTTGATCCATTTGAACATATGAGCTAGGGACATATGTTGTCATCGAATGGGCCAAAAAGGGTCATAGTCCTATTGATGATTTCAAACATAAGAAATATGTCCCTATGGGTTCTAGGGCCCATAGGGTCCCTATGTAATGCCCTACCTGAAGATCGTTGGAACAAGGATTCAATACAAGACAAGATTTAAAAAAAAATTACAAGTATGAATCCAGATGACAACATCATATAGGGATCACAAAGATCGCAATGGAAGACTTCACCACAATCTCGACAACCAATGAATCTCCAAATGCCACTACCAAACAAACACATGTAAACAAAAGCCAACAATGACCATGCACAAGATGAGTGTTTGAAGAAATGACCACCCATCAACAAAACACCAAGCTGGGGTAAAATGCAAAATCCTAAAATTTGGCTAAGTTTGAAATCTTAAAGCCCTGAAATTTCTTAGAATCTTTATCTTATCTCGGAGAGGTCTAAAACTTATCTCAAAAGAATCATCGCATATATTAAAATATATCTTAAGTATAAGGAATTAAATATATGTCAACTTATACTTATGATATTTAATTTCTTATACTTAAGATATATTTAAGTTGAACTTATACTTAAGATATTTAATTTCTTATACTTAAATAGATATTTAATTTCTTATACTTAATATATATATAAGTTGACATATATTTAATTCCTTATACTTAAACGATATATTTTAAACCCCTTAGAAAGATTGTTTTGAATTGGAAGGTGAAAAATCCAATGAGGTGTCCAAGATCAACTTCCAAAACTTCCTCGACTAAGCCTAATTGCTCCTTATTTCTTGTGTGAGAAAGTGCATTGGTCTCAAGTTTCACACAAGAAAGTGCATGGCTTTTCGTGAGGATTTGTTGTACACTGCATGAGGATTTGCATCCTTGTGTGAGGATATACATTCTCACGTGAGGAACTACATTCTCACATGAGGAACTGCCTTTCCATGTGAGAAAATACATCAGTGTGACAATAAAGCATAAATAAAAAGCACAAAAATATGAAAACCTCCACATCGAGGAGTGCCAAATCCATGTAAATTGAGGAATGAACACTCATGTCCATAAAAATCAAGAAAGAAGAACATCTATCCATCTAAACCATAGTAGTAAAGAACATACTGAATGCAACATCATAGTGAACATAAGCAACATTGTAATGTACAAAACAACTAAGTACATGGTTCCTCCCAACCGTCAATAACATCATAAGACTATCGTGGGTCCTAGCCATTCCCCATGCGTAATATCCCAAGCCACTGATTAGATCGTTAGTACTATCATAATAGGGAAATCACTACTAAAACATGCTATAATAAGCATAAGGAAATCTAACATGCTAGTAGTAAAGCATAAGATAATCCTTCAAGTAGATAACATCACCTATCACATGCTGATCATCATAATAAGGAAATCTAACATGCTAAACCAATAAGCAATAGATAATCCAATACAACAATTCACATCATTTAGTCATATGCTAAACATCACAATATGAGAATGCATCAAATAAACTAACATCATCTAAATATGATATCCAAGAATTCCAATGAAAGCGTAATTCACAAGAAAGAATACTCCAAAATCTAAAGCATCAAGTAAAAACATCCAACAATGATCACACTAGGATAAAAGACCATCTTTGTGCATCGATCCCTAGCAGTGGTGAAGGTAGCTACACCTCCCAACCACATGGCACCCGTAGGTCCACACCCACCATGCTGATGGAGATAATGATCCAACCAAAAACATACAAAAATAACATCCAAGGATAACTGTCATGCCATATAGTATGATGGCTATAACCGAGAACCTAAGACAATGCAAGTGGTATAGGTCCTGGTCAGACATTCATAAGGCTACTAAGTAGGGGCTGACATCATGGAGAGTTTCTTGGTATTGACAAGTCCAAGCTCAGATCATGTGTCCTCAAACTCAATCGGGTGCTCACACATTTTATTATTTTAAGTTTTATTATCATTCACACATTTTATTTAGTTATCACTTATATAAAGCTTCCTCTACCAACCCATGGTGCCATGATCACCAGGCTATAAGATAGAAGCCCCCTCCATATGCTACTCTACCCTACCCATGCTTAGCCTATGACAAGTGCCCATGGGCATGCATATTCCCAACCCAACCCCAATGATCATAGCTTTTGAAAATACCAAAAAAGTTAGGACTCACAAGTCACTCAAAAAATGTACGTGCACGTACTTGTGTGTGGTGCACCACCATCACAAAGATCATAACAAAAAGATTGGATGAGAACACTATGCAAAAATATCACCCAACTGGAAAAAACTTAGGAGGATGGATTCTACGCAAATCCCAAAGCCAATAAAACCATACATCATGAAATCACTCTATCAGCCTCAATCTAGGAGTATGGATTCTACACGAATCCCAATGATGCAACAAGACTAAACATCATGAACTCACTCAATCAGCCTCAATCTGGGAGTATGGATTCTACATGAATCCTAGTGTCTACGAAACAAAAGCAAAGGTCCAAAAGAAACCATAACACCAGGTATAAAATCACTCAACTGAACACAATCGATAGTATGGGTGTGACACACATCCCAATGCAACATAAAAGTGCAATACTAATCCGACTGATATCCATATGGATCATCCAGGTCCATGACCCACATTGTGCCAAGAAAACCGGAGAAAATAGGGTGGCACATAAAATGAGGTAAAAATCCCAAAATTTTGAAAAAATTCAAAATTAAAACCTATTTGGCCTTTGGGTACAAAAAGCCCAAAAATCTAAAAATAATCAAGTTTGAACACCGTATGCAAAAATGGCTAGCATAATAGTGAAAAACCCCAAACTATCATCCTGAAAAATAGGAAAATGTTTGTACCTACCCAATCGGGTAGAACTAACATAAGAAAATGGAGGGGAACACTAGTTCTTAGCCTCCAAACAAATAGCTACCAAAATTAGAAGTAGAAATGAAGTCGAAATAATAAAATAGGAAAGCCCTACCTCAGCCAAAAGGGAAAAATGGGAATCTGAACCATAAAATAAATAGCTTGTAGAAGTAGCTAAAAATAGCAAAAATCCAAGGTTTCCCCGAGTTGGATCCAACAAGTTCAACCTCGCGACGATCCCACACCTCCAGCTCCTACAACGAATAAAATAGTAAATCCTCATGAAGAGTATTTTGGGTTTTACTCTCTAACTTTCTAATTCAAAAGTGAAAAGTGATGAATTAAATTCCTTTTTGGATACTTATTCACTTTTTGAGTGAATAATCGATTAGGGAAAATAACCAGCCAACCTAGTTAAACCCCAAATTAACCCAAACGAAAATAGGCTATTCCTAAAAATAGGAATTCATCTATGGAAAAGCTGCTAGAAATTAAAATAAATCAATTAAAAATCCCATAAACTCAAAAACACAAAAATCTCCTTAACAACTTTTACGACAATGCGAAACTCTAAATGCACAGACACGCTCACTGGTCTAATCACATAATGCAAATGAGTTTAGATTTAAGAATCACTAAAAGGTTTAATTAAATAATTAAAATAAGGATACGTCGACCATACAAGGATGACATTGGTAAAATATGAATAGCTGAATCACTAACTCCATGTGCCACTACCAGTGATATAAATCCTACACACTAAACAACATGATCAAGTGCAATTGCATATAATTACTTAGCCAAAGTAATAAACGTATGAAATCACCTAATTTAACCATTTATTTAATTATATCCAAATAATCTATTTACATCACTCATGTTTGCATAAAGCATAACAACACAGGAATGAAGTAGATAACTATAGCATTAAATCCACCACATAACATAATCAGAGATATGTCCAAATACTGCATAACCAGATATCATCATAAAACACATTGTCATCTCAAAATGGCATTAACATGAAATATGATCAACTAAACAACATAGTAATCTAACATCTATGATACTGAAATCAAGGTATAACATCTGACCCTTAGGTCATCTCACATGTAAAACATAAGTAGATATCTGCAGCACATAACCAATGAATCCAACATGGACAATCTATTTCTAACTATTTAAGCATTTAATAATGGTTGTTTAAACAACATAAAAAGATACTTAAAACACATAAGTGAACACAGTCACAAACATGACTAACCACTGCTATAGGAACCTAGTCCAGTGTAGCATAGTAAAGGTACACAGTGCAATCTCTATACACATCTTAGGGTAATCACAAAACTACATCATGATACCACATTGACCCTAGTAACCACTGGTGCAAACCTCAGTGAACTAAAATTCACATCATAACCTCATAAATCAGCCATAAGCATAATCAAGGCAATTGATACAATAACATAAATCAAATCACCTCAATGGTGTAGACCACTCATGGTCACAATCATGATCCCTCACAACGAAAGATCAACAAGGTTGCATCCATCAGGATGACTTACAAAAGTCAAATGGGAGAGGCACTACATCATCCCCCCTAAAGAATAGACTTACTCCTAGAAGCTTGCAATCCAAGAATAGAAACCAAAACACATCAAGAACAAAATCAAAAGTGAGCAATAGGAATGACTAAACAACTCACCACAAGTCAAACCCAATCACTCCAACATTCTCAAACCATTACGTTAACTGCCAAATAGGTCAACCGCAAGAGAATAGGTGTCACGCTAACACAAGGTCCTCCAACAAGGAACCTTTTATGTGCTAGGAAAAACCCATCTAACCATATAGTGAACAATACAAGGTAAGAAGAAAACCACTCTACCTCGTCAATAGGTGCCCAACTATGACTTGCACATACCACATGACCGCAAAACTAGGTCAACACAATACACACTTCCAACAAGAGTTGGAATCATGAGGAATAACCATTCCAAAATTCCCAAGAATACTATCATATTACACATGATCATTTTGGAATCCCCGTAAACTCATCCTTAGAACAAAGTGGATGATAGTTTACCAACAAAATTACACACTCCACAAAGGGAACTCACCACTACTAACCACCAAGTATAGGAGCACATAGTCTTTAAGATATGGAAGCTCAACTAACACTAGGAACTAGGGTTACACAACCCAACCAGACAAGATATCAACTTTCTACAAGGTTGCAAAGACTTTTGTTAGTGGACAAAATCATGTAATATCTGCATACCAAATCATAAGATGGTAACATGTGTCCAACGATACCTTGTCTGTCTAGCACCATTTTGGGAATACCACAACCAACCTACCACTAAACTCAATCTCCAACCTTAGGTCAATGGTTAATGAGAAAACTTGAGTGAGATAATCCTCTTGAAGAAACAAGCTTAGGGAGAAAGAAACTACATAGTATAGGATTGAGAGGGAGCCTCTCTCAACCTCTACACTAAATCAGCCCAAGATGCATTAGGGAACTCACAATTCCACCAACCATCAACATACTCATCTGAAAACACTAATTGAGCTAGTGGCATAACCACACTAGCCTACTTTCTCAAGAGAGAAAAGGATACAAAGATGCGCCAAAGTCAACATATCCAAAAAGGAGAATCTAGACTCATCAAAGGACTAAGTCATTCCCAAATGAAAAAGCAACATCAACCTTGAGCAAGGAATTCTCACAAACCGCACTTCACCTCACAAGGGTGGGTCAGTGCCATAGGAAACACACAAACCCAAGCACAATTCCCAACAAGCACCTAGTAGATTATGAAGACCATAAAACTCTTCCATTAAGAATAACATCAAGAGTTAAACTTCTCCAATGGCCATAAATATGATATGTCATGATTAAATTGGCCTCTACTCGATAAATTTTACTCAAAACATCGATCAACAACTTCATAAGTGCAAACAAGATGCTTGTTGCTCCCCAGGAAAAATTTTGCATCAGCATAGTCTCACACAAAGTTTCTCAACAAACTGGGCAAGAAAATACAATGAACTAGGCAAGAAAGTGCATGACCACTAGTTTCTTGCACAGAATTTCAAATCAGCACAAAAATTTCCTTCACTCTATAGGCCATAACATCCACATCTAGACTTTGATTGACTCCTTTTGAAAAGCATTGGAAAGATATCGACGAGGACTATAACATGATGGAGCTTAGAGAGTCCTAAGATCTAAGAGTTGAGTCACCACTCAAGACAAAACCACATAGGCAAAAACAACAGTCTTGGTTACCAAGACAAGCAATAGACAAAACATCCAAAACCACTCAAGAACACACATGCCTAAAACAATGTAAGAAATGGAATGAAAGGTAATTCACACACTAAAAACCATCATTACTTATTTTTCATAATTTCATTACTTGAACATAACATGAGCACTAATGCACAATGAAACTGAAAGGTTTTCAAAGCAAGGGTTCAAGAGTCACCATAAAACAAGTACATTTCTTTCAATTTCTTTCAAGAACAACATTACATTTACTCATCTTTTAAACCATCCAATTACATTAACAAATTTAAATCTATCAAAGATACACCAACATGTTCTCCATGATATTGTCCCTTATACATACTACTAGAGGTTCGAGATGAACATGGTAGAGTCACAAAACACAACTGGGCAGCAGTTAAAACACATTCAGAATAATCATCATGAACCAAAACAAAAAGCCCAAATGGGGAATTGTCAATTCCAATAGTAAATATCAAAAAGAGCTCATTTCAATAATAATTCATGGGTGACCACTATCACAAAGAGAGCAATAGATAAAATTTGATGACTATTCCAAGAGAGGAAAAATACTGAAAACCAATGCTAGCCCAAAAACATGAGGAAAGTACCTCTAGCCAAAATAAAATAAGGCATCAAACAAATCACTTAACATGTGATGACTAAGAACAGTCACACAAGAGGGATAAACCACCACACAAAGCTAAGGGATACATCATCCTAGCAATGTAAGAGAACACACTCACACACATCAAGTAATATACCATTAGTAATCTCATGCATATGCAGACAACAATAATTTCCTTAATTATTTTTCCATGCAATGGAAAATTTAATTATTCATCAATTGAATACAATTTTCCATAAGCTTAAGAAGCAATTAGATTGGGGACTTAAGTCATTAACCCAAAAGTTCTTAATACAAAACCTATTTAATTATGATGATTCACAATAAACACTCATTTTTCAATGAAGGGAACCATTTCATCTATATAACGGGTATCTGATTTTCTTAGGTAATGGTTTTTTTGCTTTGGTATTGGGATTGGGGGGAAGTCAATATGATTTCTAAAGAACTTTTGGAAGTTTTTAGACATTTTTTTTCACATTGCCACTTTTTGGCCCAACATGATCCTACACCTACCCAATGATGAAGAGAGAAGCACCAATTTTTATAAAGAAAAACTATGTCTTGTGGTATGGGAAAATGAAGCTACATCACAGAACCTTGGTAGTGCATACTATAAGTATGTCAAGACAAAATACATCCATCCTGCAACACCTCTTAATGTAGATCAAACAAGGGAGAAAGAAATATATGTTGCTACCATGAATTCCCTAGTGAGTACTCTATCATATGTTGAGTATGCTAATGTGAAAGATCTTGAAATTGCTTATGTAATTTGGAAAAATCTCAAGACTATCTAAGGAGGAGACAAACATGTTGAGTGTGACCCAAATAAGTAATAAAGGTTATAATACATTTGAGTTTGATAAAGGATCTTGTAGGATATTAGACAAGATAGGAAAATTTCTAGCAACTAGTGAACAAATAAAAGGTAATTTTTTTTTTACCTTGACTTTACTATAAATAGTTACTTAATAGACAAATTTGATAATAATTGGCTCTGGCATAAAAGACTATGTCATCCAATTTTTTATAGCATTGTAAAGTTAGGAAGAAATAAATGTGTGAGAGGTTTGCCTCGAATTGCTCAGCATGAAAATGCTATGTGTAAAGATTGTCAACTATGTAAGTTAGCTAGTTCAAGATTTTTCTAGCAAATAATTTACTTTTGTACACATTCTAGAGATAGTGCACTCTAACTTGTGTAGTCCTATGAGGACTAATAGTGTATCTAGTGATAGATATCTTATGTTATTCATAGATGATTTTTGTAGGATGATTTGGGTTGTTTATTTAAAGGAAAAGTTAGAGGATTTTCACATTTTCAAACTTTTCAAAGCTAAAGTAAAAAGAGAGATAATAAAATAATTAAAGTTCCTCATATTAGATAGGGGAGGTGAGTTCACCTCACAATATTTTATTAGCTACTATGATGAGCACAATATTAATAGGTAGATTTTATCTCCAAGAACACCACAACATAATGATTCTTTTGAAAGAAGGAAGAAAACAATAATAGAATGTGTTTTGATTAAGTAAAAATAGGTTTTAAAGGACCTGCAACCTTACATGAACAGAGTATTAAGAAAGTAACATGAAAAGAGAACAAAAAAAACAACATGAAATAGACCTCAGAAAACATAAAGAGGTCACATACAACATTTTTGGAAAAGACAGCAAAAGACCAGCAAAGGAACATCAATCGACCAGCTAAGGAGTATTAATTAGATGCATAGCCTAGTCCACTAGAGAATGCATAGTCTTAGCAGTAGCATTCACCTCATCCTTCTTAGTGGTTTCCTCCATCTTCTTTGAATTTCCTCGAGTATGCTTGCTAGGACCTTGAGAGTTTTCCCCTGGGGGAGAAACCTGACCTTTATCTACCTCATTCTTTTTTAGGAAGTTGGTCATGTTATCCCTCAATTGTTTGAGTTGTTTATCCATGTTACCCAGCTTGGTTTCAAATATAGACACCTTCCCCTAGATATTGCTAATGTCCTTGTCCATCACCTTCTGCTTGGCTTCCAACATAGGGACCTTATGCATTAGATTTTTCACTTCTTCTACATTACTTATGACCTCGGAGAGCTTGTCGATATGCTGACCTAATGTTCTTTCCCCTCTAGCCATCTTGCTAAGATGCTCCATTTCTTTGTCCAACAACACCATTTTATGTTGAAGAATGTCAATGTCCTTCTTTATAGAACTAAGGTTACCAAATAAGCCTTTAGAGGGCCCGATTCTACCACCAACACAATCACCTCATCGAATTTGGACCCCTGTTCACCATCATCAGTAAAGTTGGAAGCCTCAATCCTTGTTTTCACATTTTTGTTTTCCTGTCACTATAAAGACTTTCTTTTTCTTTCCAAACATTTAGCAAGGGGCTCATCATTTGACAGAGGAGAATCCCTCTCATCAATATGACCTTTGTCCTTCCCTTTGCTACATCCCCTATTTTTGGCATGTTCTCTAACAATTTCATCAACAAAATCACTTTCATCACCAATAATAGAATGTGTTAGAAATGTAATGATTTAAAATAACATTGCACATGTCTACTAGGGAGAAGCAATGAGCATAGCAATGTATACCTTGAATAGGTATAAGTGAATAAACATCTATGGTTTGGATACTCACCATTGGTGATTCATGTTAAGGTTTTAGGAAGAAAATGATACATTAAAAGGGATGAGTACTACAAAAAGTTTGTACCTAAGAGTGATGAAGGAATATTCTTAGGATACTCCACAAAAAGGAAGTCTTGCTGATGATTGAACTACAGGAAAAATAAGATGGTGGAGTCTACTATTTTTAGGATAGATGAGATCTTGGAATAGAGTAATGAAGGAAGAAATAGAGAACCTAAAAACTATAAGAAGTTTGTATACACTCCACTTACTATTCTTGTAGAAAAGGGACTTGTAGAAGTTACACAAGAACAAGTTAAGTTAGAAATAACTCAGCTTGAAGACCTAGTTTTTGAGGAACCTAGAGATGAACTGGTGCTAGCAAAGTATGTAAGGAGGTACTACTTAGTCAATCAAATCATTAGAGATAAGGATGCTGAATTGATGAGAAATAGGAAGGAAAGATAGACAACATTTATACTCTTTCAAGTTGATCCCAAGGCTACAAAAGAATCCTTGAAGGATGAAAATTGGATGAAGCCTATGGAGGAAGAAATTGAGAAAATGGAGAAGAGTGAAACATGGACCTTAGTTACTCAATGAAAGGACGTAAATTTAATTGACACAAAATAGGTAAAAAGGAATAAAATGAATGAAGATGGAGAAGTAATAAGGAACAAGGGAAAACTTGTTTGCAATGCATAGGCACAAGAAGAAGGAATTGGGTATGGGGAGGCCTTTGCACCGATGGTCAAAGTAGAAGGAGTTGGGGTACTCCTAACATTTGCATATTACAAAATATTCAAAGTATATTAAATATATGTAAATCCCACATTCCTAAATGGAGACCTAGAGGATGAAGTGTATGTAGAACAATCTAAGGGGTTCATATCAAAAGATTGAAATGACAAAGTGTGCAAGTTGAAGAAATCCCTATATAAATTCAAATAGTTGCCCCATGCATGGTATGAAAGACTTCACTCATATTTGATCTAGATTATGTTTGTATGGAAAAGTGATAATAGAAACATCTATCTAAATAAAGAGATAAGAGTTGGGTTACTAATTGAAAAATTATTTATGGATGACATAATCTATGGAGGATATGATAAAACAAGCAAGGAGTTTGCTGAAGAAACAAAGAAAGAATTAAACATGTATATGATTAGAGAAATAAAATTCTTCATTGGATTGCATAATATTCATAAGCCAGAAAAAAATGTAAAAGAGATTCTAAAGAAATTTGGATTAGAGGAGTCTAGGCACCCCAATGGTGAGTAATTGCAAACTATCAATGGAGGATGGAAGTCCAAAAGTGAATGAAACACTTTACTAGTCCATGATCAATGAAATGTAGTATGGGGTGTACATCAAACCATACATTGTACAAGAAGTAGGGATACTAGCTATATTCTCTTCCAATTCTAAAGAGTCACACATGGTTGTTTTAAAGAGTATCTTTAGATACCTGTAGGGTACTAAAGAATATAGTTTGTGGTTTCCTTACAAAGGAGCCTCTGAAAGTAGTATCTTGAAAGATATTGACTAGGAAAGAAAAATAGATGACATAACTTGAGAATAATTGGAGGTGCATTCTTTCTTGGAGGAAGAATAGCAGTATGGGCTAGTAAGAAGAAAAATTGTATCTCTCAATCAATAGTAGAGGCTGAATATATAGCTTCATTAATAAACTATACTTAGATTGTTTGAATTAAATAACTATACGAAGGAATTAAGGAGAAGTTAGAAGAACTGATGGCGATAAGTTGTGATAATACAAGTGCCATCAACATATCAAAGATCCTAGTTATGCACTCAAAGACAAAATACATGTCCATTAAGTATCATTTTTTTAGAGAGAAAGTACAAGGAAAAGAGGTCACATTGGAATATGTCCCAACCAAGGAGTAGCTAGCATATATCTTTACAAAACCTCTTCAAAAGGATAATTTTGAATATCTAAGAGGAAAGTTAGGGGTGATGCCACTATCATGCCTAAATGGTTAGGTATTAATCTATGATATTCAAAGATTATACCTATACTTGACTGATGACCAAGTGTGGCTACCCCATAGGGGTGGTGGTCATATGCTAGCATATTTGGCTTGAACCTAGATACTATCTAGTAGACTGACTAATGAACTTAGTTATCAAAGATGTTGTTATTGATATTAAGACACAAGAAGGAACTTACATTGACATGGAGAGATGATTGGAAAGGAAAATTGATGTGCAACTCTAGTTTACAAGGGTGATCAAAGAGAGATGAAGTGCATGCATAGAAGAGGAGATGATAGAGGTGATCCACTTAGATGAAAGCATGCTTAATGAAGACAATATGAGTAGAAGGATAACAATAGAAAAGGAAAATAGATCAACTGGTGGCCATACAAGATGGTCTGGTCAAGTCAACAAGGAATTAATAGAGTAGGATACCAATGATTTCCATGTCTTGAAGAGTGTAGAAGTGAACTCATCATTGCACTTAATGGTGATGGGTTAACATATTGAGGAATAGTTATAAGAATTCAAATTTAAATTCTTTCTAACAAGAGAAAGCCATTGAGGACACATGACACCCATGACTCTTGTTTGTAAATGTTACATCTGACAATGGTGGTGCACTATTACAACAAGAATTTGAACTAGAAGTAGGGGTGAGAATTGAAATTTTGAATTAATATTTAAGGGTTTTTAAGTATAAAAGAAAAAAGAGTCAAAAAAAGAAAAGAGTAGATTATTAAGTTGTTATATAGAGATCCAACAGATCTGAGCTAACTATAATATCAAAGGGTGAAGAATAGTGACAAAGATGTTGTGATGTGTAGCCTAATAAGACTCAGAGGTTTATTTAGTGTGGTTTTCTCCCCATATTATTTCTATGAGGGTTTGGGAGCAACATCCCCAAGATGGGGTCAAGAGGCAGCACCCTTACGGGGTCTTGGGGCGAAGCCACAAGTGCACTCCCTATCGTAGTACAAGGTGGAGTTGAGGATAAATGCCTCCACAGGAGTTTTGGGGGGCAGCACCCCCAAAGCCAAAAATGACCTTATATTGTAAAAGGCCTCAACTGATATTTATCTATTGCATGACTTATTCTAGCCCTAATTTTGTAAGTGGCAAAATCTTGTATAAAAAGGCTTAGGGTTATGGATTTCATAATATAATGTGTGATGCAAAAATTGCTTCTTGTGGTAGTATTGAGCAGTAAGGGATTACAGATTCTAATCAAGTTGTAATAAGTGGATCATAATAATATTGGACTTGTTGTTTGGTGGATGTAGCCCAAGGTTTGGGTGAACCACATTAAATCTTGGTGTCTTGTGTTCTCTTCTGTGTGAACTATTATTATCTGATATTGGTTATATTTGCATGTAACTGTTATTTTTGTCTGAGATTAATCCTAACAAGTGGTATTAGAGCCATATGGTCATCACTTTTTTTTTAAAGCTAGGATGTCATCTTTTTTCTTAGCAATCCTCTATGGGATGGTCTCATGGTTGAGTGGGAGCTATGGAAAATGAGGGTAAGCTAAAGTTGAGAAGTTTAATAGGCATAAATTTCAGTTATGGAGGATGCAAATGGAGGAATATCTTTATCAGAAGGACTTATGGAAGCCATTGGAAGGAAAATCCAAGAAACAAGGAACTATGACAAATGAGGACTAGGAGATTTTAGACAGAAAGACACTTGGAAGTATTAAGTTATGCTTGGCACCATCGGTAAAATTTAACATTACAAAAGTGAAGAGGACAAAAGAGTTGATGGAAACCTTAACAAAATAGTATGAAAAACTCTTCACTTAAAATAAGGTATTTCTCATGAAGCGTTTATTTATTATGAAAATGGAAGAAGGTGGATCTATTGAGAATCATTTAAATGAGTTTAAAATTGTTACTAGTTAGTTATCTTCTATGGGTATTAATTTTGATGAAGAAATTAGGGCTCTCTTGATTTTGTGTTCTTTGCCTAAAAGCTGGAATGGCTTGGTAATGGCTAAGTAATTTTGTTTCTAGGTCTAATACCCTAAAATTTGATGATGTGATTGGTGTTATTTTGAGTGAGGAAACACATAGGAAAGCATTAGGTGGATCTACATCGAGAATTTCTTTGAGTGCGCAAAGTAGAGGCAGAACAACTAAGAGAGGAAATAATTCTGGAAATCATGGGAAATCAAGAGGAAAATAAAAGGGGAAGAGGTCTTAATCTAGAGGACCAAGAGATTGTTGGTACGGTGGTAAACCAGGGCATAAGAAGAAAGATTGTTGGAATTGAAAGAACAATGAAGGAGATAAACCAAAAGGGAACAAGGAGGCAAATGTGGTAAGTAAAAAATCCGAAGAGGATGCTTTGCTTCATTCTTTAGAAAGCATTGATGATTCATGGGTTTTAGATTTCGGTGCTTCATTTCATGCTACACCTCATAGAGGTTATTTTATTGATTATGTTTAAGGGGATTTTGGGCTTTTTTATTTGGGGGTTAATGAACCTTGTCAGATTGTTGGAAAAGGAAAAGTTATGATTAAGTTGTAGAATGGGAATCACTGGCTACTACATGAGGTAAGAATTGTTCCAAGGATGTGTAAGAATGTAATTTCAACAAGGAAATGAGGGTTGTGTAGTTACTTTTAATGATAAAAATTGGAAGGTTTCAAAAGGATCCCTTGTAGTAGAAAAAGGTATGAAAGTAGGTACCTTATATCTTTCTACAGGTCATACTATTCCTTCTACTTTGATTATTTTAGAGAAAAACAAATGTCCAAGAATAGTTGTTGTAGTTGAGTAGGGAGAACAAAGTATTGCTATAGATTTTGATACGATGTTATGGTACCAAACACTTGGGTACATGAGTGAGAAAGGTATGAAAGTACTTCATCCAAAGGAATTTTGCTAGGTCTAAAATTCATTAATATGGATTTCTATGAAAGTTGTATGTATGGAAAACAAAAGAGAGTTATTTTTTTGAAGACTAGGAAGGAAAAGAAAAGTGAGAGATTAGAGCTTGTGCATATAGATACATAGGGACCAGCTCACATATCTTCCCTTGGTGGCTCTCATTATTATGTTACATTTATTGATGATGCAACTAGAAAAGTATGGGTTTATTTCCTTAGAAAAAAATTTGATGTATTTGAAATGTTTAAGAAATGGAAATGTTTGGTTGAAATGAGACTGGAAAGAAATTAAACTATCTTATATTTGATAATGGTGGTGAGTATTGTAGTCATGAATTTGAAGATTATTGCTCCACTAACGGTATTCGTAGATAGAAAATCATTCCAAGGACTCCACAAGAAAATAGAGTGGCTAAATGCATGAAAAAGACTATAATTTAGCGTACAAGGAGCAAGAGGTTGCATGCAAGGTTTCCCTTAAACATGTCAGAAGAGGCTATCAATACTATTGTATATTTTTTTAATAGAGGGCCCTCTACTCCTCTGGGTTGTGATATTCTAGAGGAAGCATGAATTGGTAAGAAGGCAAGTTATTTTTTTCTCAAAACATTTGGTTGTGTAGCATTTTCTCATATAGATTCTGAAAATTGAACCAAGCTAGAAGCGAAGTCAATAAATGTGTATTTATTGGATATGGCATTGATGAACTTGGTTATAGGCTTTGGGATTTTGAAAATCATAAAATTGTAAGAAGTAGGGATGTCATATTCAATGAGAAAGTGTTGTACAAAGATCTATTGCATCAACATGAGAAGAAAGAAGATGATTATGTAGTGCTAGATGATGTTCTAGAAATTCCTCATGATTTGCAACAACTGTAACCACAAATACCACACACCCTAGTGAGTGTTAGATGATCAACAAGGCTAAGTAGACCTCTAGAAAGATTTTTTCCCTCTTTGTACTCTATTTTACTAATAGATTTTGGTGAACCTTAATGTTATGATGAATCTATGTAGGTGGATACTAAGATTCAGTGGAGTCTATAATGGCAGATGAAATGGACTCCTTGCTGAAAAATAAGAATTGAGATTTATGCAAGTTTCCTATAAGTAAACAAGCTTTACAAAATAAATGGGTTTATAGGTTGAAATAAGAGGATGGAGGTAAGAAAATATTTAAAGCTAAGTTAGCTATAAAGGGATTTTCATAGAAAAGGGGCATTGATTTTGATGAGATATTCTCTCCTATTGTAAAAATGACTTCTATTCGCACTATTTTAAGTATTATGGATACTGAAGATTTAGATGAAGAGATATCTATGGCACAACCACAAGAATTTGAGGTCAAAGGTAAGGAGACCTTAGTGTATAGATTGAAGAAAAGTCTATATGGCTTAAAGATAGCATCTCATAAATGTTATCTAAAATTTCACAGTTTTATGCACGAGCATGGATATAGTAGGTGTCATTTAGATCATTATGTTTACTTTAAGAGGTTGGATGATGAGAACTACATTATTTTATGTTTATATATTGATGATATGCTTGTAGATGGGTCTAACATGGATCACATTAAGGGTTTAAAGGAACATTTATCACATTCATTTCTATGAAGGATTTGGGGGCACCAAAAAAATCCTTGGTATGAAAATTTGGAGATATAGGAAAAACAAAAATTTGACATCATCTCAGGTTGATTATATTGTGAAGGTGTTGCAATGTTTCTCTATGGAGAATGCTAAAGATATTAGCACACCTTTACCTGGTTATTTGAAGTTGACTAAGGAGATGTATCTCAAGACACAAGAAGAGGAGGATAAGATGTCTAAGGTACCTTATGCTTCAACTATAGGAAGCTTGATGTATGCTATGGTATGTACAAGGCCACATATTACACATGCATTGGGAGTCATTAGCAGGTATATGAGTCATCCTTGAATTGAGCATTGGAATGTAATAAAATGGATTCTCAGATATTTGAGAGGAACATCCAATAAGTGTCTACACTTTGGGGGCTCTATTACTAATCTATAGGGCTATGTTGACTTAGATTTGGTAGGGGATATTGATACCAAGTAGAGTAATATAGGATATGTATTTACTATTGGTGGGGTGGTATTGAGTTGGGTTTCTAGGCTATAGAAAGTGAATGTTTTATCCACTATGGATTTAGAGTATGTTGCTACTATAGAGGTAGCTAAGGAGATGATAAGGCTTTAGTTCTTCTTGGAATAACTGGGACATCCTTAGAGGGATAATTAATTTTTTACAAATAGTTAGAGTATCATTCATCTTGTAAAGAATTCTGCTCTGCATTCAAAGACAAAACACATATATTTGTGGTACCATTTCATTTGATTAGTTTTGGATGATGGATAGTTACAACTAGAGAAGTTACATACAGATTATAATCTAGTAGATATGTTTACCAAGGTAGTAACAAGGGAGAAGTTGAAATATTTTTCATCTTTGTTTGGTCTTTTGGATTGAACAAAATAAAAGAACAATAGAGTCTAGAATGGTCTGATATTCCAGTGGGAGCTATAGGTTTAGCAGTGCTATGATTAGTCTCCAAGTGGGAGATTGTTGTGATGTGGAGCCTAATTTGACTTAAAGGCTTATTCATCATGGTTTTCTCCCTATATTATTTTTATGAGGGTTTGGGGGTAGCACCCCCAAGATTGGGTCAAGGGGTAATGGGTCCTTGGGCAGTATAGGGTGGGGTCGAAAGGAAACACCCTTGCAAGGGTTTTCAGGGGTAGCGCCCCCAAAGCAAAAAATGACCTTATATTGTAAAAGGCATCAGCTACTACTTTTCTATTGGATGACTTATTCTAGCCCTAATTTTGTAAGTAACAAAAGCTTGTATAAAAAGGATTAGGGTTAGGGATTTCATAATATAATGTGTGATGTGAAAAATGCTCCTTGCGGTAGTATTGAGTTGTAAGGTATTACATATTGTAATCAGGTTGTAATCACTAGATCATAATAATATTGGACTTGTTGATTGGTGGACGTAGCCCAAGGTTTGGGTGTGTTGGTCTTAGATGGTTTTGACATTTGAGTATCAATACACTTAACCACTTTTTATATTGAAGCTGAGTACACTATGTATGCCAAGTCATAGTGTGTGTCAAGCTAGTATTTCAAAAGCTATTGAGTGACTTTACATGCTGAGTAAGAAATAGATGTTTAGTGATATACAGGTGTTGAGTCACAGTAGATGCTAAGCAAGTTAGAGTGCTTCATATGTCAAGTGAGCCAAAATTATATAGGTGAAAAGCAAACCAAGATAGTATATGTGTCGAGCACCAGTAGTTCACTATGTGCCAAGTAACATAGAATAAGCATATGAATTTGTGCCCTCACAAACTCAGATGTAAATTTTTTTTGGAATTAACATAGAAGGATTTCGAAGGATAACAAGGATAAGATCGAATCCTTTGCATTTCCTATGCGATCAACATGCAACTAATCAAGAAAATGGAGAAGGCATGCAACTAATGAGAAAAATGAAAGGAATGAGCAAGAACTTAAGATTCAATATGGATCATAGATCCATACCTAATCCTAAGTCTTCACAATCTTTAAAAGGAGGACAAAAACCCCATTGTGTGTGTGGATGGAATAGTGTATGGGGAAACTATAGTGAAATTTAGTGTGAAGTGAGAAAGACTTAGAAGAACAAAGTAGCAATTACATAACTAGTTGATCAGAATAGTACAAGGGATAAGGGACATGATCAGATATCAGATCTCAGAGGATCAAGACTAGAAGGAATAGATCAAGTGCCTGAAATCAACAATTTAAGATTGTAAGCAATCAAGTCAAAGGTTTCTAATACTTTCTTGCCATTGTACTAGATAAGGAAAACCCTATGTTGATAGGTTAGCTTAACAACTATTTTATAGATCCTTTGAAGAGGTGACTAAATCCTTTAATAGGGTGACACTTCATGTAAAGTGTTTGTAAATCCTCTAACTAGGTCACTATTGACACAATGTAAAGCCCTTAATAGAGCAGACCATTAGAAGTGGTCAAACAATTATTGCTATAGTGATTTTTGTGGGTATCATCCCCACCCTAATTTTACCTTCTTATTCCTAGAGGATTTATGGGTTACCAAATCCAATGTTATGTGTGTTATGTGCATGTGTTTTCTTTATGTTCATTTATATGTTTACATGCATATAGTTTACTTTTTAGTTAAATGTTTACAGGACTGAAAAATGTTAAAAGTGTGGTACTTCTGATTCACCCCCCCCTCAGAAGTACTCTTCCCATTTTGAACATTCCAACAATTGGTATCAGAGATTTGGTTCTCACAAGGAGAAGCCTAACAGCTTAGAGAAAAGGACTGAAGATGGAAATCTTCAAACTTGGGAAGATCATAGACAATCAAGTGATTGATGTGCACCTCTCTACACAAAGTGGAAGAAGCCAGAGAAGAATTGAGAAAGTCCTTCAAAAGAAGGAAGGGGATAGCCATAGCTGAAAATGACATACACTACAAGGAGATTGATACCACACAAGTATTTTCCAATGAAGATTCCAAGGAATTTGATGTAGCAATAGCAAAACTAATGGAGAAAAAAAGAGCACAAGCTGAAGAAATTAGATTACTCAAGCTTGAACAAGAGTCACAAGCCATAATGCTTTGTGAAGTGACTGAACAAAATAAGGGAGCCATTGAAGACAAGGCCATGATAGAAGATTACAAGAGAAATCTCACTAATAGACTAGAGGAGAAGACAATTGAGTTTGAAAGTATCTCAAACATGTAGCTAGACACCTTAAGTTAGATGATGAATGTTCATCATGAGCTAAACATGAAGGGCATTGAAATCACTACATTGAAAATACAAAATGAGCAATTGTAAAATGAATTGAAAAGAAAAAAGGAGATAGTAGAAAGCTTCAACAAATCTAATGAGGCTATCAAGTACTTTGAGAAACTACTGAAATCACCAAGGGCTAGTAATGATACTTCAAGACTTGGTTACACTAGCACTGAGCAAGGAGAATCATCCAAGACTATAGAAGAAAGAAGTAACAAAGGTAAAAATACTAAACCTACTTATCATTTCTATGGTAAAAAGGGACATACTTCTAATGTATACGGAGCAAGAATAGTCATCAGCATGATAAGCCTAAAAATGCAAGCTTTTGTCACAAGTGCAAAAAGCAAGGACATCAAGAACATGAATGCAGAACCAAGACCATGAGGACACCAAGATTTGAAGGTCACTACTATAACTATAAAAAATATGGACATACAGCATTTCAATGCAAATCAAAGCCTATGTGGACATCTAATCATCCTGTAAGAGGAAACAACCATGGTCATCACTACAAGTTCGATTACAACACTAGCTATAGTTGTTAGTATTGTCAAAAGTATGAAAACATTCCTAAAAGTTGCATAAGGACACATTTTAGAGGTAATTACATTAGATGGTTAAGTTAAAACACATGTTTCAATTGCTTGAAAATTGGTCATATCAGCAGGAATTTTCCAACAAAGTCAAAAGCACCCAAGATAGAAGTCAACAAAGGAAAAGAGAAGGCTGATGTTGAAAAAATAAGAGGGAAAATGAACAAGACTTGGAAGAAGAAAGATGAGTGCATCACATCAAGTGGAGAGATCACTTCACCCAAAAGGTCAAGTGATCACACTTCATCCAACTAAGCAAAAGAAAGGTGTATGGGACTGATATCAAAGTCATATCATACATCAGTTACAAAGAACAAAGGAGTACTGCAAAGAAGAAATGAGCATGAGAAAAGATGCCAAGCCAAAATTTTGAAGAAGTTATCGAGTTACCCTTGGATGCCGAGTAAAGTTCCAATGGATACTGAGTTTCTAATAGTTACCGAGTTGATGGTTGATGCCAAGTTGAGATATGTCAATGGAAGCTAAGTGTAGTAGAAGTTTAGTGGAAGTTGAGTAAATGAAATACAATGGAAGCCGAGTTATGTTGAATCCTTCAAGTGTCGAGTTTACAACTATATGCACAAAGCATTTAATACTAGGTTTTGATAGGTATAAGGTCAAATTTTGATCATTTTTATGCCATTCAAATGTAGAGAAAAGACAAGAAAAGAGCAAGAGCAATCAAGCAACAACCTTGAAGCCATTTGCATGGATTTCAATAGCAATTCAACACAAATTCATTGATTCAAAGGTATTTATCAAGTGTTGAGCTATGTAGATTTAAATTTTTCTATACATTTAAACCCTAGTTTAGTAAAATGGCATCAAGCTCCAAAAAATCAAAAGGAAAAGAGAGTCATGAGGTTCAGTTAGTAATGAGGTTAAACAACCTGATTTTTGGCCAATCCCTGAAGTTGCCTACAGAAACAACCTAGTTAGCGCATTGTCTATCATTCCACCTAAAGTTGTCATGGTACAAGATGTGAGAAAATGTTATAATTTCAAGATAGGTGTAGTATGTGATCTAGAGATATTCCAAGCCTATGATAAACTGTATGAGAACAAGATTCTAAAAGACAAATTCCAAATTGTTGAGAGAAAGGGTTTGACCAATGCCCTAGTTTACTCTACTAGTTTCAAAACTAAATGGATACATATTTTCTTGAGTAGAATTCAAAATGGATGTTTATGGCTGGAAATAGGACTAGTAAAGATCACAAAAAGGATAGTGCATAGGGTTATGAGTTTCCCAACCCTAAATCAGCCTAAGACCCTGTGCAATGATTCCAAAGAAATCATTGAGAGGAATACTGGAGCCAAATAGAATAAGAGCGGTATGACTATTGACACTGTCACTAATCCTCTTCTAGGTTTTGTTGTGAGAATAATATCCCACAAATTTTATAAATCTAGTAGATTGAACAGTGTGTCATGTATAATAGTTGATGTAGCCTACAAATTGTTGAAGAAAGATCACACATGTGATCTATCAGAACTTATGTTGCAGCAAATTAATGAAAACCTAGGAACAATAAGGAGATCAAAAGGTGCTCAACACAAATTTGGTTAAGTTCTTATGTGTATATTCTTTTATGTTATGGAAGAGTTTCCTTCTATAGGAAAGGTGAATTGGAACCCTAACAAAACTGCAATTACACAAATCAATGAGTTCATTGATCAAATGGGTGACACTTTTGTTAAGATGGATAAGGCCATTGGGATATGAGCTTGATGCATATGAAGCCTCAACAACAATCACAACATTTCTAGTAGAAGAAATAGACAAGAAGGCTCCTCAATTTGGAACATATGATGCTGTCAAATCAAAGGTTAAAACTAAATTAAAGGCAACCACTGTTATCAAGAAGAAAGATAAACTAGTAAAGAAGATAAAGAAGAAATTTGGAGCAAGTATTGAAGGAGAAGTAGGTGGTGAGGAAGAAGAAGAAGAAGAAATAGAAGGAGAAAGTGAAGAAGAAGAAGAGAAATGGCAAGGCCTAATAGAGTTGACCAAAGTTTTAGGAGAAGACAAGGAGGAAGGTGCCAAGGGAGAAGAAGTAGAGGAAGCACCTACGCCTATTGAGAAAAAGAAAAGAAAGACTAAAACTCAGCCTACAACTCAACCCAAGCCAAAGAAGGTCCCTAAGCTAGCTCCAACAACAAGGGCTACTACAAGAGCATCCACTCAAAAGGTCAAAGAGGCAAAAAAAGAGAAAAATAAATCCATTGAACAACCTACTGAAGAGCCAAAGAAGAGAAGAAAGTATGTGGCATAGCCATATACAAATGATGAAGAAAGAACAAAATCAGAGGATATCAGCCAATTCAAAGTGGCAAGTCATTCTCCTAAGTCTGCAATTGACAAACTTTGTGAAAAGATTAGGAGTGTAGATTTAAATAATTTTAAAAACTCTTGATTTTAATAAGCTCAATAGAGAAGAGCACAATAAAGTAGAGGAATATGTGTATGCCATGATGGAAGAATTTAAAAGCACACCTTTAGAACTTGACAATACTATGCCCAAGGAATTGTATGAAATAATTGAGAATAAATGGCATTATTGTCTAGAAATGGAAAGGGAGATCAAAGAATCTACCCTAGCTTAAGTAAAGCCTAACATGAAAAAGGGTCAGATAAAAAAGGATAACAAGAAACATAGTAGCAAATTTGTACCTAAGTATAGAGCCTTTAGCATCCTTCAAAACAAGATTGAGGATGTAGTGAATAAATCCACACAATTGTGGAAAACTATTTATAAGATAACTAATGACAAGGTAGAGGAAGAAAATAAGGCAAAAACCAATGCCAAGGAAAAGATAGAGGAAAAGAAAATAGAGGAGATGAAAGGAGAGGAAGAGAAGCAAGAGGAGGAGAAGGAAGCAACAACAAGAGCTAAAGAAGAAAAGAAGAAATAAGAGGAAGATAAGAAAGTTGAGGATAAAGAAAAAGGTGAGGAGGAAGAAACACAAAAAGAAGATATGGAAACAACTGAATAGTAGCAAGAAGAGGAACATAGTGTGCAAGACACACAAATGCCACCTCCTAGTCCACCTCATACAACCATTACACCTGCAGACACAATAATCACCAAGGATGTTCCTAACAAGTCAGCTCAGAACATTAATCCCCTAACTATAGAAGATCTCTCCAAGATCCTTCACCAACCTACTCTTCAAGCATAGTTATGTACAAGCCCTATATTGGTGAGTGTTGATGAGCTATAAAAGGTAGTAGTACCACCACAAAGAGAAAAGGTGAAACCAAAAGAACCACCTTTCACCTACTTAGCTACTAGGACTAGAATTTTGATGCTTCCACCACCTATAACAATAGTTGACAACACACAAAAGCCAAGCATAGAAAAAGGGAAATCAGATGAGAAGGATGATACATCAAAAGAAAAGGAGCATGCCACCATATAGGCATTGGTAGAACTACCAAAAATTGGCACTCCTACAAAGACCCTTCACAAGCCAAGCACTAAAGTCACACCTTTGCAAATTTCAACTCTAGGCTAAAATTCAACCAGAGTGGCAAGGGTACTTCACTATGGAGATCCTAAATTAGATGAAGATATTGTAATAACTGCCTATGACTCCAAGACCATCACAATGGCACAAATCAATGAAATACAAAATGCATTAGATAGAAGGATGAGGCAAGAAATACTTAGGAAAGAGTTCAAACACAAGAAAGCACTACATGAGATTAAGGACATCTTTATGGATGCCTTCAACTTGTAGTCACCAGATGAAGCAAAGCCCATAATAGAGCAACTATCAAATATAGTTGACTAGGTGACCAATGAAGACCAAGATACTAATGCTAAACTCATGGAATGGTTAGAAAGAAAATTTCAAGGGAAAGTAAATGAAAAGATATCAAGTGGTATAGCACTTGAACAAGTTGAGTTGGCCAAGAAAATAGACAAGGTCAAAGTTGTACTTGAGAACATTTTCTCATTGTACAGAAAACTGTGAGTTTTCCAATTTCACATATGAAACAAGTCAGAGAATCATGAGCTTGGAAAGAAATCTAAAAATTTCTAGCATGCAACTACCAAAGGATCCAGCTCAAAGTGAGAAGCATTTTGTGCAATCACTTCACACTCAAATGGAGTTAGCTATACTTACAACAAAGGAAGCCAATATAAAGGCAAAATTGATGCAAATTCAATCTTCTATCACTCCACATTTGGAAGTCCTCCACAAGGAACAAGTTTATGCTGAAATTATTTTAAAGAAAGGTCCA
Source organism: Cupressus sempervirens (assembly GCA_028749045.1). Classification (NCBI taxonomy): domain Eukaryota; kingdom Viridiplantae; phylum Streptophyta; class Pinopsida; order Cupressales; family Cupressaceae; genus Cupressus; species Cupressus sempervirens. The sequence continues at coordinate 674,250,591 of CM053786.1, read as the reverse complement.
AATCTTTCTACATTGTATGGACTTGTACACCTTGCTACAGAGACTGCCATGTAGCACAAGTCACTTGACATTGCTTTGGAGAATTGGGATGTAGCTCTGAAAATAATAATGGAGGTAAATAGTAATTTTTTGGCTAAGTATGGTATTACTCCTTAGAACCCTTTGACATTAGTGTAAAAAAGGGGGAGATATATGTTTTAGGGGAGATATAATATTTTGATGAAGATATAACTAAGGGGGAGATTACTATAAATTTTGATAGACAAGAGGGGGAGATAAGAAATGAGACAAAGTGAGGTGGAGATACAAACTTTTGGCAATAATATGGAAGATAGCACAATTAGCTCAGGGGGAGTTATAAGGTATTTTGAAGAAATTTTGAAATTTTGTGGATAAGGTACTCATAAGGATAGATTAGTGGTGTTTAGTTAAGTGTTTTTGACACTCATGTCAAAGGGGGAGATTGTTGGCCTTAGATGGTTTTGACATTTGAGTGTCAATACACTTAACCACTTTTTATATTGAAGCTAAGTACACTATGTATGTCGAGTCACAGTGTGTGTTGAGCTAGTATTTCAACAGGTGCAAGTAAGAAAAAAAATGCCGATGATATATAGGTGTTGAGTCATAGTTGATGCTAAGCAAGTCAAAGTGCTTCATATGCCAAGTGAGCTAGGATTATATAGGTGTCGAGCAAGAAAGAATGTAATAGGTGCCAAGCAAACTAGAATAGTATATGTGTTAAGCACTAGTAGTCCAGAATTTGTCAAGTAACACAGAATCAACATATGAGTTTGTGCCCTCACAAACTCATATATAAACCATTCTTGGAGCTGACATAGAAGGATTTCAAAGGATAACAAGGATAAGATTGAATCTTTTTCATTTCCTATGCGACCAATGAGAAAAATGTAAGGAATGAGTAGGAACTTAAGATTCAATATGGATTGTAGATCCATACCTATTCCTAAGTCTTCAAAATCTTTAAAAGGAGGATGAAAACCCCATTGTGTGTGTGGATGGAACCGTGTATGGGAAAACTATAGCAAAATTCAGTGTGAAGTGAGAAAGACTTAGAGGAACAGAGTAGAAATTACATATCCAATTGATCAGAATAGTACAAGGGACAAGGGACATGATTAGATATAAGATCTCAGAGGATCAAGACTAGAAGGAATAGATCAAGTGCTTGAAATCAACAATTTAAGATTGTAAGAAATTAGTTCAAAGGTTTCTAATACTTTCTTGCCATTGTACTAGATAATGAAAACCCTATGTTGATAGGTTAGCTTAACAGCTATTTTGTAGATCCTTTGAAGAGGTGACTAAATCCTTTAACAGGGTGACACTTCATGTAAAGTGTTTGTAAATCCTCTAACCAGGTTACTATTCACACAGTGTAAAGCCTTTAATAGGGTAGGCCTTTCATAGGGCAGACCATCAGAAGTGGTCAAACAATTATTGTTGCAGTGATTTTTGTGGGTATCATCGCCACCCTAGTTTTACCTTCTTATTCTTGGAGGGTTTCTAGGTTACCAAATCTAGTGTTATGTGTGTTATGTGCATGTGTTTTCTCTATGTTCATTTATATGTTTACATGCATATAGTTTACTTTTTAGTTATATGTTTAAAGGATTGAAAAAGGTTAAAAGTGTGGTACTTCTGATTCACCCCCCCTCTTAGAAGTACTCTTCCCATTTTGAACATTCCAATAGGGTGAACCACATTAAATCTTGGTGTCTTATGTTCTCTTCCTTGCAAACTATTATTTTTTGATACTGGTTGTATTTGCACATAACTATTATTTCTATTTGAGTTTAATCCTAACAAAAGAGGAGACACTACCAAAGAGTTAATGAATGTGTTGAGGAGAATCTAGTAAGCCTGAATAATACAGTTGTGTTTGTATGCAAGAGAAAATAGAGACAAGAGAACAAGTGATTGAGTCTAAACTTGCATAGACAAGAAAATGTAGAACATAGTTCCAAACAAGTCAAAAGAGCTAAAGAATGATCTATTTTAGGATAAGTATAGTAGCTATTTTTTAATATAATTTTCTATCGTTTACTAATCTTTGAAATACTAAATCTCATCGAGGGTAGATCCTAATAGGTTCATTATACTAAATCCATTTACATAGTCACACATTAACTTGTATTTAGAAGTCATTTAACCAAGATGCTCCTAATAGGGAAAAGATTTAGTAAGACTAATCAAAATCCCTTAACTATGTGGCACTTAACAATATATTTGTAATATTTTAATATAGATACTATCTTGACCATGCACACTTCAAGAGAGTATAATATTTGTGGGGATCGACTCACACATCATGGTTTTTACCCTAGCTAGATTTCCATGATAAAAATACATTTTTTATGTGTTTCTATCTTCATGCTCTTTATTTTTACTTAATACTAAATAGTTAAGTTATAGATAGCACAAACATGTAGACAAGTTTGAAGTGTGATAGAGAGTGACAAGTCAAAACTTGTAAGTATATTGATTCATCACTCGCTCCCCCATGTCCAGCCCCCCACTTAGTATAATTACCTATGGTTAGATAAAAAATTAGTATCAGAGCCAAAGTCCTTTGAAATAAAGAGTTTAAAAACTCAAGGAAAATATCAAAATGTTTAAATGAGATGCACCCAAAATTTCCAATGAAAATCAGAGTTCATGGTGTAAAAAGATGTGTTTGCACTTGAAAACTCTTGGCAATTCTTACTAGATCCATGTAGTAGCAAAATATGTTAAAACATGTTGGTCAACTCAGTTTGGACTAGTTGAAGGAGAAATAAATGCACACAACCATAATGGATTCTCTAGTAAGAACCATGTCCTACTATGAGTACAATGATATTGAAGACTTGAAAACAACATACTTGGTCTGGAAGAAGCTCAAAATCATCTATGGCAGTGATAAACATGTCAAGAAGGATAAAGCTAAAGTCCTAAGAGGAAATTTTTGTGCCACATAGATGTAGGAAGGAAAAGAAATTTAAGCCTATTGCAAGCGAATGGAGGATGTCATGCTAGCTACAAGAAGGTGGGTGTGTAGGAAAAATACTAAGAACCCTACAACCCAAATATGCCATGAGGGTGTTAACCATTCAAGAGTTGAGAATAATAGACAAGATGGGGGTATCTTTTGATACCTAGGTAGGAAACTTCAATATATTTGACCTTAGAAACTTTGATAATAGTCAACCAACCAAGTTTGAAACTACATTCAAAGCCTCAGTTGTACTAGTTGTAACATAATAAGGAAGGGAGGGGGCAAGCACATCCACATATGGAAGATAAGTAGAGAGTTTATGTGTTGAAGAACAAAAAATAGAAGAGATGGAGGCTCTTCTTACAAAATCAATAGTCATAGGAAAAGGGAAGTAAAAAGGTAAGCTTCCTTTCAAATTACTTAACTAGAAAAAGGTAGGACATTATGCTACTAGGTGTATAAAGAATCTAAAGAATGCGATTGGTAAAAGATGGAAAATCCTTAAAGGAAAGGAGAAGAAAAGAAGCTACATTGCTAAAGAAGGTGTGACTAATAGTAAGTCAACCAGTGATGAGGATGAGGATGAGGATGAAATATTTTTTGTTGTCATTATAGAAGAAAGGGTGGAGGGATACCTAATAACTAGTATCAGTATCCACAAGAACTAGATAATAGATAGTAGTAGCTTGGACCATATTTCTTGTGACAAGAGAAACTTCCATGAGGTCAAGACCTATCATGGAGGAATGATTAATTTTGATAGCAACTCACCATGTATAGTGATAGGTAAGGGCACTGGAAGTCAGAATGAGTCCACTACTTGTGAAGATGTATATCTAATGGAAGGACTGCCATATCAATTTTTGAGTGTGGCTTAGCTGATGGAAAAGGTTATAAGTTTAAATTTAGCAAATGATCTTGAAAAATATTTGAAAAGATGGGAAAACTCTTAGCTATAGGAGAAAAAACTAGAGACAGTCTTCTCTACGTCAATATTTTTGGCAATAATTGTATGGTGGCTAAACCAGATAATAGTTGGTTATGAAATAGAAGGATATGTCACATGAATTTGAAAGCATTATACAAGTAGGAGGAAAAACCATGTAAGTGGTTTACCTGCTATTACCAAACTAGATAATTCTATTTGCAAAGACTACCAACAAGGAAAATTGACAAGTTCTAGTTTTTCTAGAAAGTCACTTACTTCTGAAAAAGTCTAGATCTTGTTCATATTGAATTGTGTGGTCCCATAATGATGAAGAGTGTATCTAGTGAAATACAATTTATGTTATTTATTGATGAATTTTCTAGACTGATGTGGACTTTCTACTTAAAGAAAAAGTTAGAATCCTTCCACATGTTCAAAGTCTAAAAGGAAAAGGTGGAAAGGGAAAATGCTAGAGGATTCAAATGCTTGAGATCAGACTAGGGAGGTGAGTTCACCTCACAAGAGTTTGAAAGTCACTATGAGGATCATGGAATCAAAACACAAGTGTCTACTCCTAGGACACCTTTGTTAGCATGAATTATGATATGTCTTTGGTGGAGTATCTTAAGCATTGCTCGAACACTTTACGAGATTTGTTAGCATGATTGATATGTTGCATTCATCATTGTGTTTATCATTGATGTCAACATAGAAGTAAGTTTATGAAGACTAATAGAGCATCAGATAGAGATCTTCATTGTACAGACAATGTTTTGATTGTCTAGTGATGCACATTCATGGACATGTTTTATATGGTGTCCTAATGTTAAAGTTCAATACACAATATATGAGTTGAAGATGTACAAAAATATGTACAATTTATAGAGTAGTATAGAGACATAGTACCTAAGAAGAAATTTCTAATGTGTGTATTATATCTTTTATTAGAGATATAATCTAGAGATGCATGGTCATCCAATGACATAAGGTAGTCTGATGATGATATTAGTGAATGTGAAAGCCCTAGTGTCACACATGTGAGAAGTTACATAGACTGTGAAATGACAATGCTATTGTAATGATGAATTAATTAATTATCTTATCATAATTAATTGGGAAAGCCTCAAGGCCAACTCAAGAAATTATTTTGAAGATATGGTTAAAGGAAAGATGTTTTCCTTGTTTTTAGTGGAGCATAAGTGATCATTGTATTGAATACAAAGTGAAAAAAGGAGAAGAGTTTTTGGTGAATGTGAGTAAGCAATCCAAGGGTTTACTAGATGCAAGATTTGTGATCTGGTTACAAGATAAGAAGGAGAAGAAGTCTGGTTGATAAGACAAAGAAAGAGGAAGGAATTACTATTCATTTCTATTATTATGCAAGGAATAATATAGAGATCATTTGGATAGTGGGTTCATTGGTCTTGCCAGTAAAGTCATTTAGATAGTAAGTCCATCTATCTTCTACAACTCCTAACAAGGTTGGAATCTCCTAACTAGGATTCAATATCTCCTAATAGGGATTGATATATACTAAATGCTATTATAGACTCCTAATAGGGTCCATCCTCGAACAAGGAATATTTATATTAGTGCATCATCTTGTGGGTATCATCCCCACTGGGGTTTTCCCTCTGATTAAGGGTTTCCTTAGTTAACATATTTGCTGTTATTGTGCATGTGTATCTTGTTGTAGTTTCTAATCATATTGCTCAAATGGTTAAAGTTTAATAAGGTTGATAATTGTGATATTATTTGGATAACTTATTCACCCACCGCCCCCCACCCCCCTCTCATTTATATTGGTGGACTATATATTCTAACAATTGGTATTAGAGCTTCAAGTCCATGAAGCAAAAACTTAACAACTTTGGGCGATCACCACAAGAGAGAATAGTCCAAAGTGAGCTATAGAGAATTTTGACACACAGAAGATGAATATTGTTGGTGAGTTATCATATTTGTGTAAAGATGAGAACATTGAGTTTCCAGATCTAGAATCCTTTTGTTGCATACAAAAGAATATATGCACAAGTAAAGATAGAGCTAGATCTAACGAAGACATGAAGATCAAAAAAGGTATTGATGTACTTATGAGAAGAGAGCCAAAAGGTATGGATATTTTTATTTGTTGGACATGTAAAGAGTTTGGTCATTTATCATTTAGATTCCCTAAGAGACTAAGAAAATATAGAAATAGTTTACTTTCTAATGAAGATGAAGAATTTAAAGAAAGTATGGAAAGATTCTTGAATGACTATGATGATAAAGATAATGGGCCTAAACTGGTTAAGAAAAAATATTAGTAGAAGAGATAAATTTGGTAACTATTGTTGATCCAAGGCTAACCATGGAAATGTGGAAGTTATCATTGAGACTAACAATGATTTACATGATGAGAATTAGATTGAAGAGCAAAGATATGAGCCTAGAACATAAGGAGTTGAGTTACAACTCCTAGCAAAAGTATATCAAAGAATTTACCTCAAGAGTAGATAATTGGAAGTAAAGACAAAGGCATGATGACAAGAAATAGAGTTAATGATAAATTGTGTCTAATTTGTCAAGTAGAACCTAAAAGTGTAGATGAAGCATGTAAAGATGATCATTGAATTCAAGCAATGAAGGAAGAACTAGATCAGATTATGAAGAATGAAATATGGGAATTAGTTCCTAGTCCTAAAGACAAGAATTCTATAGGAACAAGAAGAATGAGCAAGGTGAAGTTGTAAGAAACAAGGCTATAATTGTGTGCAAAGGATAATCACAGCAAGAAGGAATAGACTATGAGGAGCAATATGCCCCTGTAGCCAGAAGGGAAGTAGTAAGAATGTTCTATTAGAAGTAATAGTTCACCAATATAACTAAGAGCGGTTGGAGGGGGTGAATAAGTTATATATCAATCTTAAAAAATTCTTACTTTATCAATAAAAGTAAACATCAATCATAAAGAAATGTGCATACACACATACACCAGATATGTTGACTAGGGAAACCCTTGATGAGAGGGAAAACCCCAGTGGGAGTAATGCCCATAGAATAATGTACTAATATGAATATTCCTTGTTAGAGGATAGACCTTGTTAAGAGTTTGTTACAATGCTTAGTACAAAGAGTCCCTATTAGGAGACTTTGAATCCCTGTTAGGAGGTTCCAACCCTATTAGGAGTTGAAGAAGGCAACTGAACCCACTATCCAAACAACTTCAGGATCAGATCAATGAATCCACTATCCAATTGATCTCAGTACTATTCCTTTTAGAATAATAGATGTTGAATAATCTCTTTTCTCTTCCTCTATCTAGTACATCAGACTCCTTCACCATCAGATCATGCAAACAGATTTGGAACTCATTAGTAACCCTTAAGGTCACTTACACACATTAGCAAATTACTCTGCTCTTCTACTTCACAATTCACAAGTCTTCTCTACTTCTCAATCACAATTACTATCTCTAGAAATTGGAAAACACCTTTCCTTTATACCATACTCAATTATTAATCTTTAGAGTTGGCTTCATATACTTAACTTTCATTTGAGTTGGCTCCATATTTAATTAAATGAAATATACATTTAATTAAATGAAATATGCATTTAATTAATGTTGTCAGCTCACAGTTGTTTCTAAACTTTCACACATGCAACTTCCATACTTGTGCACTTGTTGACATAGTTAGTTGTCAGTGTACTCCTTCCAATTAACTATGCAACCCTTTATTCCAAACACAATGTGTTATATTTATCATACAATAGAGACTATTTTCCTAATGTTCTATTTCCTTGCAGATCTATGTAAATCATTAATATCTTTTGTATACAGTCAATTTAGGTTCTATGCATTTGACCACATGTCAAATACATGTTTTAGTATATGCTATTAACTGTGCATGGTTAGATACACAATGTGATGCCCTCAATACATAGATCTTAGTCTACTACTCTATCAGTCTTACTATGTTGTCATCAAACAAACAAAGTCATAACACTATTTTGCAATATTTTCTCATAGAATCAGCATTCATGCTAACAATCTACCCCTTTGGCATATGATTGAATAACAAAAGTATCTAAAGATACTATTGTATACTAATTACCTATTACCAAGTGTCCTTGATTGACTCTGTTCATCATACATAGTCCCCCATTGAGGAAGCATCAACATTTAGTCCAGTCTAACAATGGTGTTGTGTACTATGGACTAATGTACTTTTTCATCTTCTACTCTAAGCTAGGTAGGGACATAACCCCAAGAATACCTCTCAGGTATTCAAATGTATCCTTTGGTAGGGCCTTTGCAAAAAATTTTGCAATCTATTCCTTAGTGCTAAGGTATTCCAATATGATTTCTTTCTTTGCAACATTTTCTTTCAGTACATGATATTTTATAGCAATGTGCTTAGTCTTAGAATGCAAAATAGGATTCTTAGATGTGTTGACTATACTTGTGTTATCATAGTAAATGATAATAGGTTCTCTAAATGTGATTCAAATATCCTTCATCATCTACTTCATCCATATGACTTGATTACAATTGTTTGTTTCTATATGAGGCCTCACCCCAACCCATTATAGCATAGATATTGTATTTCCATTTTTGCTATTTAGGACTAGATACCTCGACATATATTTTGATACTTGATGGATAGTAAATTTTTCTACTTAACTGATTATATTTACATGTGGTCTTCCATTATGATATGTATTCGGACTTATTTGGTATAGTCGATGGATTGATGGATATTTATTCAGTATTTCACTTTTATGATAAGAAATGGAAATATGACATGTTTCAAATGTTTAATTTGATCTTGTTAGGAAAGTTAGTAACATGCGGTTGTTTTTTAGGTTTAATGATTAAATGCTTTATATTTAAATGATGGAGAGTAGGAAGTAGATTATGGAATATGTTATAAGTCAGTGATGGAATAAAAAATTTATTATGTACCTTTACTTTCATATGCATTTTATATGTGATTTTTCATTGGACTACTGATGTTCGAGTGTAGTGTGTAGGAAAGGAAGCAAGGAAACTTAACAAGGAAACAAGGTATAAACATATGTTAAAATGACACTACCAAGGTGAATCTTTATGAGATTTGTAAACCTCTTCATGATGTGTTTATTTTGTAAATGTGAGATGTATGTGTGTGGTATGTATTTCATGTGTAGATTCTAAACATGTCATGTGTGATGTGTAGTGAGTTTTGTGCGTGTCAGTTGACACTTGCACTTGTTATGTGAAAATGACATGTTCTTCAATGATGGATCATGTGGCCACCTTATTTTGAGTTAGATACCTTAATTGAGAAATTTGACTTATTGCCCTAAATTAGTAAAGAGAAAAGGTTACCACCATGAGAAATTTGGAATTTGAACTTACCTACCATTGTGAGGGCCATAAAGTAACTCTAAGGTGAATTTGTGACAAAAATAAACCCTACCAGTGTTATTACTTTAAGTTAGGAGGCTAATAATGACCATTGGGGTGCCTAGTAGACCTAGGAGACCCCAAAAAGAATGAATTTTATATTGAATCTGAAAATGAGAGTGATATATAGAGGATTGACCAAATTAGAAACTCACTTGGCCACTCTCTATCTTTAGAGACAACTAGAGTTTGGAAGAAGAGGATAAGGAGCTCTACTATAAGTTTTCATTGCCATTGCTTGGAGTGAGGTTGGTACCCATGATCCATGGTGTTCTTCATTTGCATGTAGAGTTGATATGGTGTTCTTCTTTTCATAGTAAAGTTGGGGTATTGTAGATGTGGGTTGTGAATAAGGATCCTTTTTTTTGAGTGTTACATGTGAGAAGTTTATGTGGTTCTTCTTTGAATCTTGTTTTGTTTCATGTTGTGTGTGTTTTGTGTAATGGGTGTGAAGCATCACTCACCCCTGGGAGGGAAGAGATTCTTGGGTGAAGGGGTTAGTTGGGCTCACTCATTTAGTTGAGGAACTCTCCTATGTGTGGAGATGATTTTTATGTGTTCAATGGAATATGGAATTCTAGTTTACTTGTATTTTGGGAAGTATAAGGAGGTGTGGAAAGAGGGAAGTCATTTTAACTTTAAGCCTCAAAAGGGCATGTTGATTATGAGAATAAGTGCATATTGTGATTCTTAGTATGGAAAATCCTTCTCATGGAGAGAGCCCACCTTCACCCTATAATTTGATTCAATTGTTGAATCTTTGTGTAAGCTTTGGGTTGGGATTGTCTTGTAATGTATTGTGTAGAATCTGGTTATATTGTTGTGATCATGCATGATATGTGAATGTGGAGTATGCAACCATTTATGCCTTGTTTCCCCAAGCTTGGTAGGTGGCCTCCGTGAGGCCTAGGTTGGGAGGTGAGCCTCCATGGTTCTATATTTGTCTTTTACTTGTAGGTTTTTGCTTGAGGCCTTCGAAATTTGGAAATTGTGAGTTCATACTCTTGTGTAGAAGAAGAGAATACTATTGTTTTTGTATTGAAATGGAGGACAATTCTAGCATGTTATGTGTATTCATTGTATTTTAGGAGTGTTGATATTGGTCTCATGTATATGCCAAATAGAGAGATTATGAAACATCATGTTTGTGAAGTCCTCCATTGTGTATCTTGATTTGATGATTCCACCACCCTATCACTTGCTTGATATTGTGTTGTTGTTGTCTTATCATTATCTAAATTTGGAATGTGTTGAAGAAAAGAATTTGTATCATGATATACCTTGGAGGAATGAATTGAACATTACCATTTTGATATCTTTATCTCCTCAAATTTCATGAGTACAATTCAGTTGCTTGATGTTTAGTATTGAAAAAAAATTAGTTGTAGAATATGCAATTGATAGCAATGGATTTGTAGATAGCCTAAATCATGGAATTGGATGTCACTAAAGTATATTTAATAGTTGATGTTCATGAAATTTTAGTTTCAAGGATTTCACTGTGTTCCATGTTAGTGTATCTTGCAATTAGATTTTATTAGTAATATGATAGTTTCTTTATGTTAAATTTTCTTATTAGAATAGAAAATTATAATGCATGATGCAATGATAGACTATCACCAATTCAATCTAAACAATCGTAGAAAATACTTGGAAAGAACTAGACTGATAAGTTAAGCTCATATAAGGCCTATAGATGCATATTGCTTGCTGGGAAATGTATGGACTAAAACAAAAAAAGTTCCTTGCTATTACAGGCAAATAAAAAAATAGGCCTTGAATAATATATTAATATCTTGAGTTGATAAGTAGAAATATATCATTTCCAAATATTTCATATTAAATACACATCAGAGACTTCATGAGAAGAGAAGTCCTTTATTATGATATGGCCCTATACCAAAAAAAAATACCAAATAAAAATAAGAAATGAAAAGAAATCTATTATAATCCTACTTGTCCTAACATAATAAATAAGAAAATAAAATTTTATATCCTAGCTATATTCTCCCACCTAAGCATACTAGATCTCATTACATCAAAAAAAAAAATCCAAATAAATAAAGGCAGTATGCGGTCCCTCTAGGCAACTAGATAAGGAAATGAGTTGACTTGAGAGTTTAAGGAATTATATTTATTGCCATGATTGACATGACTGAATCCCATCCTTACCACCTAGTTCTAGGGCTTGGGAAAAAGGGAGTTTTGATGACTTCAACTATCCATGTCAAGTAGAGAGGGAGACATATTTTGGAAGGAGTTTTGGAGTGGAACTTAGAAAAAGGATGTGCATTTAATGTTTATCCAATTGAAGATTTAGTGCAACCACATAAATAATCATGATGGGGACCTTGTCTAATTACATGGAAAAGTGTTGGGGCACATAATTTTGCCTCCAAAGAAAAATGTGCATGGTGTATAGGAAGTGGGGAGAATTATGGGAAAGTTGGAAGGGGGACAAGTGTCATGTAGGTATAGATGTAGGCTTAGGTAAAGAGGGGTGTTGGGTGGTGCTTTTCATATGTTGATATTTTTTTAAAAATAAAAATTATTTTATTTATTTATTATGATAAGGGAATGTTATGGGTTAATTATTGTTTTTTTGAAAAATATGTATAAAGCATAGATTGTATTATCATAGGTCTATATTAAAAATAATAAGATATATATTTATAGAGCTAACTAATATAATATTTATAAAATGATAATAATGATTAAAGGATGTATATGTAGAATAGTGAACATGTTAAAATTAAAATGTAATAATAACAACAATATCAATATATAAATATACATTGCCAACATTTTTTTTTTTGTATTGATACTTCAAGTAGGGGTTAAGATAGTATTATGATAAGCATAACTAAAGGATGTTTAGTATTATACTATACATAATCAAAGATGTTGAGTTTTACTATTTTATTAAATATAATTAAAGCATGTTATGTTTAGCATCATAATAAGTTTATTTTGATTTTAGTTGTTTCAATTATATTGTTTTTTGCATCTCTTGCTCTTCATCTTGATGATGGATCACGTAGTGTGATTCGAGACATTAATGGTAAAAATCTTAACACAATCGAATTTAGAAACACATCAGTACAATGTTTCAATTATATTTGATTTTACAGATTGTGTAGTCACGATTATAGTATATTTTGTTTATATGTTAATTATAGATAATTACATAATTTAAAGGATAATAGATGTATCTTAATTTTAAGATAATTTAATTATGGTATATTTGAGTGTAAATATTTTGGAAGTATAATAATTATATATATAGTATTGAAGGGATAGTATAGAGTATGGATGGTAGCTTTATTCTATAAACGTTATTAACAATTATGGCAATTTTAACTTAATAACAATGTTACTAAATAGAGTAAGAGAAGTATAGTAAGAATGGTAGGGACAAGTGATTTTTTTAAAGTAATATTATTAAGAACAATTAAATAATAACAATAATAAAAATATTAATAATAATATATTATGTTAAGATGGGGCGTGCGAGGAATTATTTTAATAGGTATATTATGTGATGAAATTTTAAGTACATGTAAAATAAATTATCAATGCTTATAACCATACCACCTCAGCATAATCAGTACCTAGCAATTTGGTGACCACCTAATGGGGAACTTGAAAATCTAGATTTCTAAGTGAAATAAACTTCGTTCATCATCATACTTCATCACCTCCAAGTTTAAGATTAGGTTATGCATCTTATCTTCAATTCACTCTCCTATTTAAAAAAAAATTATTTGTGTTTTTTCCTTGTAGAATTTTGGGTGTGACATTCTAGTATTAGAGCATTTGGTTTCAACACTAGGAGCCTAACCCATTGTGTCTATCCTATGAACTTCAATTTTATGTAGGATGCTCGCAGTCACCTGCAATGGTCACCAAAGGGCCAAAGGTTCTAGAGTAACCCAAGTAGGCCAAGAGAGGGCATGATAGGATGGGAGATGACCCCCACCAGGGCAACCTCCAAATTTGGATTAGGTTTTGAATGCTATCAACAATCTTATTGGAGTAGTGTAGTAGAGATTTCCACTTGTCATTCCACAGCCAAGACAATAGGATGCATAGGGACATGGGGCTAATATTAGGGAAAGGAGTAGAAGTCCCCCAACTAGACTTGCAGAGGATCAAGGGGAAGCATCAGTATGTCAGGTTGTGCCACCACTAGTGAGAGCACCTAGAGATATTGGGGATGAGATTAGTGAACTCCTACAACTCAAGCCACCCATATTCACTGGTACCATGGATGGCACACATGCAAAGGCATGGGTACAAAGTTTAAAAAGGTGCTTTGGATTACATACCCATGGGAGCAATCTAAAGGCATGAATAGCCATATACTTGTTATGAGAGGATGCCTCCACTTGGTGGCAGTAGGAGGAGACCCTAGGGAGAGTAGACATAAGGACACTCACATGGGAGTCCTTTGTGGGCCATCTTAGAGATAGATATTTGTCAGAGCACTTTAGACAGAGGCAGGTTGAGGAGTTCCATGATCTTTAGTAGAGGAGTCTCATGGTGGCCTAGTATGAGAGCACGTTCTTAGAGCTACTTCCTTATGTGGAGTACATGAGAGATGAGAAGCTACGTATCCATTAGTTCATTAAGGGACTTAACTTATCTCTCTAGGGATCAGTATGACTGGCATTTCCTACCACTTTCAAAGAGGCAATTGAGATGACATTGGTTGCCGAAGACATTTGTACTAGACAAGAATCTTGAGATAGGTCCCATAATTGGAACCCCTCCCAGTAGCTGGCATAGTAGAAACCCTCTTGGAAGATTCATCAGATTCAATCAGTAGGATCCTCAAAGGCCTCATAGACATAGCTCAGAAAGGCTAGTAGGACACTAGGCAAAGGTCTTCTTGGGGTTGTCAGGGCTCTATGCTCAAATAGTGGTAGTCACAGGGCCCTAGGCCTAATCATAGGTCACAAACCCTATATACATAGCCAGCTGGGACACAACAATCCTTTAGGGGAGACTTTAGTGGATCTAGCAAGATTAGGGGTCAATAGCAATCCAGACCCAAGGGAGTGCATATTTAGACTCGTGGGCCATGTTATGCTTGTGGTGGTATGGGTCACATTGTGAGAGAGTATCCACAGGGTCCCACAGTAGGCAGTTAGCAAGGAGCCACCTCAGAGCCTAAAGTAGGTGATATGGGTAGATCCCATAGGGTGTTTTTAGTAGTTGATAACTTCCAAGATGAGAATTAGGCCGCAATGATTAAAGTTTTAGGTGGAGTCAGATAGATATATAGCCTTGGAGCCCATTCATACATTGGCTCAACATACCCTCTCACTTTAAGGTAGAGGGCTAGACTAGGTTAGAGTCTAGTGTGACTGTTATGGTGAGGTCACAGCGTCATGGGAGGATGCAACATAGATAAGAGCATAATACCCATATCTTTTTGATGAACTCTAAGAGGAAGCTCATGCCTAGGGGGGGAGGATGTGAGGCCTTACCCTGACCCATCATAGCATAGATATTGTATTTCTAATTTTTTTAATTTAGGACTAGATACCTCGACATATATTTTGATACTTAATGGACTTTAAATTTTGCTACTTAACTGATGGTATTTACTTGTGGTCTTCCATTATGATATGTATTAGGACTTATTTGGTATAGTCAATGGATTGATGGATATTTATTCAGTATTTCACTTTTATTATAAGAAATAGAAATATGATCTGTTTCAAATGTTTAATCTGATCTTGTTAGGAAATTTAGTAACATGTAGTTGTTTTTGAGGTTTAATGATTAAATGCTTTATATGTAAATGATGGAGAGTAGGAAGTAGATTATGGAATGTTTTATATGTCAATGATGGAATAACGAAATTATTATGTACCTTTACTTTCATATGCATTTTATATGTGATTTTTCATTGGACTACTGATGCTCAAGTGTAGTGTGTAGGAATGGAAGCATGGAAACTTAATGGACAAACAAGGTATAAATGCATGTTAAAATGACACTGCCAAGGTGAATCTTTATGAGATTCATAAACCTCAATGTGATGAGTTTATTTTGTAAAAGTGAGATGTATGTGTATGGTATGTATTTCATTTTTAGATTCTGAATGTGTCATGTGTGATGTGTAGTGAGTTTTGTGCATGTCACTTGACACTTGCACTTGTTATGTGAAAATGGCATGTTCTTCGATGATGGATCAAGTGGCCACCTTATTACAAGTTAGATGCCTTAATTGAGAAATTTTACTTATTGCCTTAAATTAGTAAATAGAAAAGGTTACCACCATGAGAAATTTGGAATTTGAACTTACCTACCATTGGGAGGGCCATAAAGTAACTCTAAGGTAAATTTGTGACAAAAATAAACCCTACCTATGTTAGTACATTCAGTTAGGAGGCTAATAATGACCACTAGGGTGCCTAGTAAACCTAGTAGACCCCAAAAAGAATGTATTTTATATTGAATCCAAAAATGAGAGTGATATATAGAGGATTGACCAAATTAGAAACTCACTTGGCCACTCTCTATCTTTAGAGACAACTAGGGTTCGGAGGAAGAGGATAAGGAGCTCTACTATAAGTTTCCATTTCCATTTCTTGGAGTGAGGTTGGTACCCATGACCCATGGTGTTCTTCATTTGCATGTAGAGTTGATATGGTGTTCTTCTTTTCATAGTAAATTTGGTGTATTGTTGATGTGGGTTGTGAATAAGGATCTTTCTGTTTGAGTGTTGCATGTGAGAAGTTTATGTGGTTCTTCTTTGAATTTTGTTTTGTTTCACGGTGTGTGTATTTTGTGTAATGAGTGTGAAGCATCACTCACCCCTGGGAGGGAAGAGATGCTTGGGTGAAGGGGTTAGTTGGGCTCACTCATGCAGTTGAGGAACTCTCTCATGTGTGGAGATAATTTTTATGTTCAATGTAATATGGAATTTTGGTATACTTGTATTTTGGGAAGTATAAGGAGGTGTGGAAAGAGGGAAGTCATTTTAAGCCTTGAAAGGGCATGTTGATTATGAGAATAAGTGCATATTGTGATTCTTAGTATGGAAAATCCTTCTCATGGAGAGAGCCCACCTTCACCCTATAATTTGATTAAATTGTTGAATCTTTGTGTAAGCCTTGGGTTGGGATTGTCTTGTAACATATTGTGTAGAATCTAGCTATATTTTTGTGATCATGCATGATATGTGAATGTGGAGTATGCAACCATTTATGCCTTGTTTCCCCAAGCTCAGTGGGTGTCCTTGTCGAGACCTAGGTTGGGAGGTGAGCCTCCATGGTTCTATATTTGTCTTTTATTTGTAGGTTTTTTCTTGAGGCCTTGGAAAGTTCAAAATTGTGAATTCTTACTCTTGCATAGAAGAAGAGAATACTCTTGTTTTTGTATTGAAATGGAAGACAATTCTATCATGTTATGTATATTCATTGTATTGTAGGAGTGTTGATATTGGTCTCATGTATATGCCAAATAGAGAGATTGTGAAACATCATGTTTGTGAAGTCCTCCATTGTGTATCTTGATTTGATGATTCCACCACCCAATCACTTGCTTGATATTGTTTTGTTGTTGTCTTATCATTATCTAAATTTGGAATGTGCTGAAGAAAATAATTTTATCATGATATACCTTGAAAAAATGAATTGGACATTATCATTTTGATATCTTTATCTCCTCAAATTTCATGAGAAGAATTTACTTGCTTGATGTTTAGTATTAAAAACAAATTAGTTGTAGAATATGCAATTGATAGCAATGGTTTTTTAGATAGCTTAAATCATGGAATTGGATGTCATTAGAGTATATTGAATAGTTGATGTTCATGAAATTTTAGTTTCAAGGATTTCATTGAGTTCCATCTTAGTGTATCTTGCAATTAGATTTTGTTAGTAATATGATAGTTGCTTTATATTAAATTTGCTTATTAGAATAGAAAATTATATTGCATGATGCAATGATAGACTATCACCAATTCATCTAAAAAATTGTAGAGAATACTTAAAAAGAACTAGACCAATAAGTTAAGCTCATATAAAGCCTGTAGATGTATATTGCTTGCTGGGAAATGTATGGACTAAAACAAAAAAAGTTCCTTGCTATTACAGGCAAATAAAAAAATAGGCCTTGAATAATATATTAATATCTTGAGTTGATAAGTAGAAATATATCATTTCCAAATATTTCGTATTAAATACATGTCAGACTTCATGAGAAGAGAAGTCCTTTATTATGATATGGTCCTATACCAAAAAAAAATACCAAATAAAAATAAGAAAGGAAAAGAAATCTATTATAATCCTACTTGTCCTAACATAATAAATAAGAAAATAGACTTTTATATCCTGGCTATTGTGAGGCCTCGCCTCGACCCATCCTAGCATCAATGATACATTATTATTTTGATATATTATTATCCTAGATATTTGTTTCATCATTTAATGCTTTATGAACATGTACGATGATGAAGTAAATGAATACAAAACTAACACTTTGATTATGCAATTTTAATGGTAAAAAATATGAGTAGAATTAGATAAACAATTGATTATTAGAAAAATGGATGTTTTAATTTATATGATTTTTCTAATACGTAAATTACATAATGCATGTGATTTCTTGAACCTACTCATGTGTGCAATGAGTGTGTAGGATATGTAGCCGAGAAACCTAATAGAAAGATAGAACTAAAACCGCTTGTTAATTTGTGCTATCTTTGCATTGTCTTCTTTGAAGGTTGTTAATTGGTCTTAAAAAAATTTCTACCTTTTTTTTGGTTCATATTAAGTCTTTAAGGCTTAAAAACATTAAATTTAAGTGCCCTAGGGGTAAGGGTATGGGTGGGGAGTACTTTCCACCCCCTTAGCCCCTTGGGGAGTACTTTTAGGGTTACTCAAAAATCCTATTTTTGGTTGATTGCAAAAATTGATTGTCTCCTCCATGTGTTGGTGACTCAAACTCCATCTTGAGTTTTTTGAAGTCTAGTTGAGTTAAGGATCTTACTTAGAGGATCTTGGGAGTAGTTTTGGGGTTGTTACCCAATATCTAGTTTTGGAGAAAGTTTGGAAGATTGAAAGAAGAAAAGGAAAAGCTCTTCTCAACCCACCATTTTGCCATAACTCTTTTGGTGAAGGTAGGAGTTCTTCACTTCTTTGAATTGTTTTCTTCATTTTTTCATGCTATAATCTTTCTTGAATCTTGCTTGAATCATGCATAAGACATTGTGTTGTTCTTTTTTTTGTTTGCTTGTGTGTTGGGATTGATTTGGAGGGATTTTAACTTGTTTTGATGTTGTTCTTATGCTTGTCTTGATGTTTTGTTTTGAGGGCATTTCATGGGGATTGTTTTGACATTACTCACCCTTGGATAGGGAAGAAGTGGCCATGTATAGGGGAAGGGCCTTAGTTGGACCTCAATGGTATAGAATCTCCTCTCACGGTGAGAGGAGGGAAAGAGGGTAGGGTGTATGGGCCCCTAATTGTCATCACATACCTTGTTGATATTGTGAATACTTGAATATGGAAAAGAATGAAAATCCTTGTGGAAATAGCCTCAAAAGGGCCTTGTAGAAGAATGGAAGTTCTTGAAGTTTAAGCCCCGAAAGGGCTATGTTATGGTATGGTGATTGATGTCTCCCATTGGGAAAATCCACCTCCCCCCTAGTCAGGTCCTATGTTTGGATCTATTGTGTAAAACTGGGTCAGGAATGCATGCTTGAGTTGTTCATCATTTTATGTTGTTTTACCTCCATGTTGGTTCTTGTCTCTCCATGGTTTCCCTTGGTGCATTGAAGGTATTGGAAAGGACCCCTTGTGAAGGACTTAGAAGAGATTTCATTTTAATTGTAAACTTATGTAAAATGTATTTGAATTTTGATGTATTGACAAAGAAATTGGGTTTTCTTACTGGTTCTTTCCCGATGGAGCCTTGAACCAGGATGAATAATAGAGAAAGAAAAAGATTCTGAAAATCTCCTAGTATTGCTCTTATGTGATTTCAGATTTTGCATATGTATGTGAGAAAATTGCTCATTGGATAATGTCTTGAATTATGAATTTTCAAGTTTTCAATTATGTTAATAAAAAATCAAATTAACATGTTGAAGTTTCAAATTTGATGTTTAACTATTAAGAGGAAATAAAAATCCTACATTGTGATCACAAAGTTATCTCTCTCCTTATTAAGTTTCATAGTTGACAAAATCAAATTTGATTAAGAATTTTGGCTCCACCTTGAATTCTAAATATAAAGGAACATATACCTTGCTATGTGATGATTTATAAAACATAAATTATAGGAGAGAAAAGAAATTATAACCTTTCTCACATCCATGTATTAGCATGCTTAAAAGGGAGAATCAATGTTTCATTAGGTTAAAAATCACCCCTTGTATAAATATGTATATAGCAAAGAAATGCATGCCAACACTTGGTCAAACTTGGCTTCAAAATAAAAATGTGCATCTCTAGGAGTGAAAAACCTCTCTGGAAAATGTATGGGGAAAATTTTAATTTGCCCCCTAAGTCACAGAGAATATTCTTTGAATTATTCCTTGAATTGCAACTAAAAATCAATATTAAATCTTGTAAAAAGAATATAAATCATTTACATTTGAAATTGAAATAATTAAATACATGTCTTTTTGACATTCCTCAACCATAAAAATTTTGCATTAAATCCCTAGAGGCTAGGAGGCAAGGCACTAGCCTAGGACTTTATGTCCATTTTAATTTTTAAATCAAAATAAAACCTAAACTCTACCCACTAAATTAATTTTTTTCCCATTCTCTTACCATTTCCTTCTATCCCTTATGGGCTAGGCATGGCAATTTCCCATCATCCTACAACAAGGTACAGTGGTCATATTGATTTGGGGGAGCAAGGGAAGATGTTGTAAAGTATAGTCCTTTAACTTTAAACCTTACCTTATTTACCCCTCCAAACACCACACTCTCCCCATGTGTTGGTTTTATTGCCCATCACCCACACAAACAGAGGAAGGTACTGCACTGACAACCTAAGTCAGTGTGTCAGTACTTTGGGGCAGCATGGGACAGGCTATAAGGAGCCTTTGGAGCTAGGTGGGTATGTAGGTTAGTATAGGGGTGTTGAGTAGTTGCAGTCTACGTTTGTATGAGGGTAATTTAGTATTATATTTTTGGGTTTGTAGTGTAGTTAGTAGTATGTGTATTAGGATAGTTAGTTTTTTGTTAGTTACTTTTGATTGTTATATTTTAAATATAGAATTACATTAAAATCTATAATTAGATTAGTAGTCTTGATAGTATTAGGAAGTAATGTAATATTTTTATGTTGGTAATGGCGTTTATATTAGACAACGATTAGATGTTAGAATATTAAATTAGTTTTAATTTAAAAAAAGTTATAACTTGGAAATTAGAATATCTTAATTAAAATAATTGTAATGTTTTTATTAATTAGCTTAATACTATGGTGAGCTTTGTTAGATTAATGTTTAATATGGACCTTATTAATATTGAACTTAAATTTTGTAATAGTTTTAAATAGAGTTTAGATTTAACTTATAGATTATTGAATTGATTCTAGTCTTCAATTTTAAATTGTACTGGATAAATTAATTAATTAGATTGTTATAAGTATGTTGGAGAAAATTTTAAGGTTAGTTTAGATTTTGGATTAAATTTTTAAAATGTAATTAGAATGAAGTTGAAAGAAGTTAATTAATGACATTAAGCCTAAAATAAATGATTAAAATTGTAATGATGTTCAAGTTATCAAGTTAATAAAAAGGGCCTAATTAATTAGATCATTTCTAAGGTTAGTAGTATTTGATCATAATTAGATTGGTGCTAAACAAGTTATGTAATTAAGAGATAGATGTCATTTTAGTTAGTAGGTCCTTTTGATGTAGTTAATAAGTCATTGTGATAATCTACTATCATCCCTAGGAGGTAGTAATTTAAGGAGTTACTAAAACCAATTGATTAGGACCTTAGTTAAATGGGCTAGTTGTTTAATTTAATTAATTGATTTACTAGAATCTTTTAGTTCATCCAACTATCTATTTTATGATGTGGTCAAACTGAGTTGTAACCTTGTTATATCATTGAGAACTTGCACCTAACTTCAAGTACCTATGGCTATCTGAATTTTTAAACTACTCGAACAATTAGTTCCATTACAGTTAAACTTTTAAAATCTTTTACGACCATGTTATCTTATTTAATCATAGTTAATCTTCTAAACATTTGTCAACCTTATTATCTTAATTAATTAAAATAAATTGTGTGTGTGTTTTGCCTATATATTTTGGGCATGACAGTTATATTCTCCCACCTAAGCATACTAGATCTCATTCCTTCAAAAAAAAAATTCCAAGTAAATAATAAGAGTATGTGGTCCCTCTAGGCGGCTAGATAGGGAAATGAGTTGACTTGAGAGTTTAAGGAATTATATTTATTGTCATGATTGACATGATTGAATCCCATTATTAGCATCTAGTTTTGGGGCATGGGAAAAAGGGAGATTTGATGACTTCAACTACCCACACCAAGTAGAGAGGGAGACATACGTTGGAAGGAGTTTTGGAGTGGAACTTAGAAAAAGGATGTGCATTTAATGTTTATCCAATTGAAGATTTAGTGCAGCCACATAAATAATCATGATGGGGACCTTGTCCAATCACATGGGAAAGTGTTGGGGCATGTGACTTTGCCTCCAAAGAAAAATTTGCATGGTCTATAGGAAGTGGGGAGAATTATGGGAAAGTTGGAAGGGGGACAAGTGTCATGTAGGTATAGATGTAAGTTTAGGTAAAGAGGGGTGTTGGGTGGTGCTTTTCATTTTTTTTTTCAATTTTTTAAAATTATTTGTTTATTTATTATGATTAGGGAATGTTATGGGTTAATTATTGTTTTTTTGAAAAATATGTATAAAACATAGATTGCATTATCTTAGGCCTGTGTTAAAAGTAATAAGATATATATTTATAGAACTAACTAATATAATATTTATAAAATGATAATAATGATTAAAGGATGTGTATGTAGAATAGTGAACATGGTAAAATTAAAATGTAATAATAATAACAATATCAATATATAAATATACATTGTTGGCATTATTTTTTTTTTGTATTGATACTTCAAGTAGGGGTTAAGATAGTATCATGATAAGCATAACTAAAGGATGTTTAGTATTATACTATACATAATCAAAGATGTTGAGTTTTAGTATTTTATTAAATATAATTAAAGCATGTTAAGTTTAGCATCATAATAAGTTTATTTCAATTTTAGTTGTTTCGATTATATTTAATTTTAGGGATTGTGTAATCATGATTATAGTATATTTTGTTTATATGTTGATTATAGATAATTAGATAATTTAATTATGGTATATTTGAATGTAAATATTTTGAAAGTTTAATAATTATATATATGTATGTATGTATGTATGTATGTATACACATATATGTATGTACATATACATATATATACATATATATATATACACATATATGTATATATACATATATGTATAGATACATATATGTATACATATATGTGTATATATATATGTATACATATATGTATATATATATGTATATATATATATATATATATATATATATATATACATATATGTCTACATATATAGATATATGTATACATATGTATACATATAATATATATATATGTATGTATACATATGTATATATATTTATATATATTTATATATATGTATACATATATATATATATACATATATATATATATATATATATACATATATATATATATACACACACACACACACACACACATATATATATATATACATACATATACATATACACACACACACACACACACACACACACACACACACACACACACACACACACATAATAATGAAGGGATAGTATAGAGCATGGATGGTAGCTTTATTCTATAAATGTTATTAATGATTATGGCAATTTTAACTTAATAACAATGTTAGTAAATATAGTAAAAGAAGCATAGTAGGAATGGTAGGCATAGGTGATTTTTTTAAAGTAATATTATTAAGAATAATTAAATAATAACAATAATAAATATATTAATAATAATATATTATGTTAAGATGGGGCATGTGAGGAATCATTTTAATAGGTATATTATGCGATGAAATTTTAAGTATATGTAAAAAAAATTAGCGGTGCTTATAACCATACCACCTCAATGTAATCAATACCTAGCAATCTGGTGACCACCTTATAGGGAACTTGAAAATCTAGAATTCTGAGTGAAACAAACTTCGTTCATCATCATACTTCATCACTTCCAAGTTTAAGATTAGATTCTACATCTTATCTTCGATTCACTCTCCTATTTCAAAAAAAAATTAGTTGTGTTTTTGCCTCGTAGAATTTTGGGTGTGACATGTTGCAACATACTCTGCCTTTGCAATACTTTGTGAGGTACAATCTTGCTTCTTGCTGAGCCAAGAAACTAATCTTCCTCCAAGGAAAAATGCTCCTTCACTAGTGCTTTAATTGTAATCCTTGTCTCCTACCCAATCAACATCTATATAGGTATAGAGAGTAAAGTCACTATTTGTGTCATACCAAATACCATAATATGATGTTCCTTTCAGATATCTAAATATTATTTTCACTAATACATAGTGATATTCCTTAGGATCATCTTGAAATCTTGCTACAATTTCAACTGCATTGGTTATATCTGGTTTGCTATGAGTTAGATACTGCAATCCTCCAATCATGGATCTGTACGTCTTTTGTTCAATAGTAGGCATCTCAACTTTGCTAGATAATTTGTAACTAGTTACCATAGGAGTTCCAACAGATTTACAACTTTCTAAACCAAATCTTTTTAGTAAATCCTTTAAATACTTGGTTTGATAAATAAAGATACCTTCTTTGTTCTGAACAATCTGCAATCCCAAGAAAAATTTCATTTCACCTATCATGCTCATTTTAAACTTATTCTTCATGTCTTTTGAGAATTTGTTACTGGCTTCATCATTTCCACAAAAAATGATGTCATCAACAAATACAATAATTATCATCAAACCGTCTTCTATTTTCTTTAAGTACAAGTTACCATCTGTTTTTCCTTTACCAAATCCAAGCTTTACTAAGTAT
Organism: Cupressus sempervirens; assembly: GCA_028749045.1. NCBI lineage: Eukaryota > Viridiplantae > Streptophyta > Pinopsida > Cupressales > Cupressaceae > Cupressus > Cupressus sempervirens. The sequence continues at coordinate 674,226,104 of CM053786.1, read as the reverse complement.
TTGTCCAACCTTGTATACCAAGTTCTTGGTGCTTGTTTTAATCTATACAATGCTTTCTTTAGTCTGTAAACCATATCCCCTTCTTTTGTTAAAGGAAAAACCTTTGGTTGCTCAATGTAGACTTCTTCTTCAAGTTCTCCATTTAAGAATGTTGACTTAACATCCATCTGATATACCTCAAAATTCTTGTTTATTGCATATGATAGGAACATTCTAACTACTTCCATTCTTGCTACAAGTGCATATGTTTCTTCATAATCAATTCCTTCTTGCTAAGAGTAGCCTTTGCACACAATTCTTGCCTTGTTTCTTGTCACTTCTCCTTGTTCATTCATTTTATTTTTGAATACCCATTTAGTGCTAATCATATTTTTGTCCTTGGGTCTAGGAGCTAATTCCCATGTGTTACTTTTAATTATCTGTTGGAGTTCTTCCTTCATTGCTTCTTTCCAATGATTATCTTTGATTGCTTCATTTGTGCTTCTTGGCTCTACTTGAGATATTAGACATACTTCTTCATTAATTTTTCTCCTTGTCATTACCCATTTTTCTTTACTTCCTATTATCTAATCAATAGGATGATTTCCTATCATGTTTCTAGGAGTTACTGCTTCAATTCTTATCTCAGGTACTGCACTATGTTATTCTCTCATATCTTCAATTTTCACATTATTCTGCAAGGCATTTTTAGTGTTGAGAAATAACTCATTACTTTTGTTAGCCTTTATAGAGTAATCATCTCCATCAGAGTTATAATCCATTATCTTTCCCTTGGTACCAAACTTTTCATCAACTTTAACATTTGTGCACTCTGCTATAGTTTTTGTTCTATAGTTGAAACATCTGTAAGTTTTAATTTTTAATGAATAACCAAGAAACATACCTTCATTGCTCCTTGGATCAAATTTACCAATATCATCATCTCTTCTAATGTAAAATTTTCTTCCAAATATCTTGAAGTACTTGACTGATGGTGAGTGACCAGACCATAATTCATAGGGAGTTTTGTTCATACCTTTCCTAATCTACACTTTGTTCAGTGTGTATATTATTGTATTGACTACTTTTGATTCTGATGCAGGAGCATCTTGCATGGGAAAATTAAATTATTAGGGAAAAAAAATAATTGGAGGAGAGTGAAAGTGATGAAAATAGAAAGAAAATAATAAAAAATAGAAAAATAGGAAAAAAGGAGGAAATAGGAAATTTTATTTTCAAGGTGCAAAGGTGGCATAAATAGAAAAATAAGAAAAATAGTTGTTGTTCCATTAATCAAAGTGTGTAGGTGGCATCTTAGAAGTTTGTGGAAAGTTCCTTAAATCATGCATTTAATATTTTTTGTGATCCATAAAGAAAATGTAATTTTCTAATTGGGCCACATGGTGGTGCTTAGTTGTCTTTAGGTGAAAATTCTAGAATGTTGTGGATATTGTAGAAGTCTTCAAGAAGAAGCTCTTCAAGTGTAAGCTCTTGTAGTGAAGCTCTTCAAATGTAATCTCTTGTAAGGAATTTGGAGAAGTAGAAGCTCTCAAGGTGTAGCAAGCAAGCTTTTTTTGTTGTAAGCTCTTCTAGTTGGAAGCCCTTAGTGAGGAATCTCTCTTATATTATAAGAGTTTGGAGTTTTTCCATTTGGAGAATATTGTAAGGAATTTCAAATATTAATGGAAGTTTTATGAAGCATTTTGTCATCTCTCTGCCTCCATTTTATTGCATTTTTGGTTGTGAGTTTGGTAAGGGTGGTGTAGCCTTTCATCAGTGGTATCAGAACAGTACAATAGTAATGGTATCAGAGCATACCTACATCAGTGGTATCAAAGCAGGAGTTCCTGAGCATGTGGACAGACCGCCAAACTTGAGGCAGTTTGCACCAGGATCTTGAATTGAGTGAAGTTCGTCAAGAAGTTCTTGATTGTGTAGACAGATTGCCGACTGTGAGGCATTTTGCACAAGGTTCTTGTGTTGCACTAGATTTGTCTCCTAAAGACTTTATTATGGAGAAGAGAAAGAAGAAGATGACTTTTGTGATTGGATGGATTCTGAGGATTCCTCGACTAGAGTAAATTAGGGCAAGAAATCAACAATCATTGCTAGTTGATTTGCAGAAGCAAGTGAATGAATTAGAAGCTAAGTTGTGGAAACAAAGAGTGCATTACCAAAAAAGGGATGTTGATAATTCCTTAGATGTGGAAAAGAAAGAAGATCCGGTGGAGTATCAGACATGTGGTATAAAAGAAGAGCAAGAGGATGAAGAGGAAATCATTTGTGAACCAGAAGTTAAAGAAGATGAAAGAGAAGAGGAAGAGCATGAAGATGACAAGATTTATGAACCTGAAATAGATCAAGATGATTTGAAGATTGCAGCAATGGAGGAAAAGTATAGTGCCTTCGTTGGAGATCAAGCAAGTGGAGTAGTTACATGCATTGTTGATGACATGAAAGATGTAAGAAAAGATGAATATGTCAAAGAGGTAAATTATTATGAATAATGGGATGTTGTCTTTGAGATGAGTTTAAAAGATATTGATGATGGTTTGCATGAGGATCTTGTTAGTCATGTATGGTATGCAAAGGAAGATTGGTATGGTGTTGCTAGGTTTATTACAGGTGTGATTAATTCAACAAGATTGGATGAGGATGAGAGTTATACTTGGATAGAGTTCATTGCAGAATAGAGATTTCAGCAGCAAACACTTGTTCCAGCCAGGTGTTGGAAAAGAAGAAAGAAGGAAATATATCGGCATCAGATACTTGTTCTAGCTATGTGTTGGAGGAAGAGAAAAAAAAAATGTCAACAGTGGCTACTTCATTTTGTGAATCCATACTCACAAAAATTTTCCTACCATGGGAGTCGAATGCAAGAGCATCATGCATCAGGAAAATAAAAATAAAAAAATGTGGAAGCCTTTAGTGAAGATGAAGATGGTTGTATATCTTTCTTTTGGCATCAAAGTGTGGGACACACTTTTCTATCTACTAGGGGAGTCTGATGCAGGAGCATCTTGCATGGGAAAATTAAATTATTAGAATTTTAAAAAAATAAAAATAAAAAAATTGGAGAGAGAAAGTGACAAAAATAGAAAGAAAATAATAAAAAATAGAAAAATAGGACAAAAGGAGGACAGCGGAGTTTTTATTTTCAAGGTGCAAAGGTGGCATAAATAGAAAAATAAGAAAAATAGTTGTCGTTCCATTAATCGAAGTGTGTAGGTGGCATCTTAGAATTTTGTGGAAAGTTCCTTAAATCATGCATTTAATATTTGTTGTGATCCATAAAGAAAATTTAGTTTTCTAATTGGGCCACATGGTGGTGCTTAGTTGTCTTTAGGTGGAAATTCTAGAATGTTGTGGATATTGTAGAAGTCTTCAAGAAGAAGCTCTTCAAGTGTAAGCTCTTGTAGTGAAACTCTTCAAGTGTAAGCTCTTATAGTGAAGCTCTTCAAATGTAATCTCTTGTAAGGAAGTTGGAGAAGTAGAAGCTCTCAAGGTGTAGCGAACAAGCTTATTTTGTTGTAAGCTTTTCTAGTTAGAAGCCCTTAGCGAGGAATCTCTCTTATATTATAAGAGTTTGGAGTTTTTCCATTTGGTGAATATTGTAAGGAATTTCAAATATTAATGGAAGTTTTATGAAGCATTTTTTCATCTCTCTACCTCCATTTTATTGCATTCTTGGTTGTGAGTTTGGTAAGGGTGGTGTGGCCCTTCATCAATGGTATCAAAGTAGTACAACAGTAGTGGTATCAGAGCGTACCTACATCAACTTCTCTCCAAAAAGTCTTTGTTACATCATTCTCAAATAACATAGCTCTTGCTGCTTTAGCAATTGATTTGTTTCTTCTTTTAGCAATCTCATTTAGCTCAGGTGTATGGGGTGAGGATAGTTGTCTCTTGATACCATGTTCTTCACAATAGATATTGAATCCTCTAGAGGTGAATTCTCCTCCTTTGTCTGATCTTAAGCTTTTGATCTTAACTCTAGATTCATTTTCAACCTTGTTCTTAAATATCTTGAATTTCTCAAATGCTTTTGATTTTTCTTTAAGAAAAGCTACCCACATCATTCTAGTGAAATCATCAACAAGAATCATAAAGTACCTTTCTCCATAGAATCCTCTTGTTCTTGCAGGAACACTTAGATTTGTATGTACTAGTTCCAACTTTTGTGTAGTACAAAATTGCTTGCTAGGAAATGAGACTTTATTCTGCTCAACCAAAATGCACTCCTTACAAATAGTGTCAATGGGCTTAGAAATTTTGGGCAAATCTCTCACAGCAAGTGTATTACTGGCCTTCACAATGTTATCAAAGTTAATGTGACAAAATCTTCTATGCCATAACCAACTATTATCAATCCTTGCTACTAAACATGTTATTTTAGTAGAGTTTAACTCAAATACATTACCTCTAGTTTTTGTGTTAGTACTAAGTAGTTTTCCTTCCTTTTTCTTGATAATGCATGTATCATTACCAAATTGTAGTTGATAGCCTTTGTCCATAAGTTGTCCAACACTCAACAAGTTATGCTTAAGTCCAACAAAATAAACATCATCAGTATATGTTTTCCCATCAAGTGTTCTAGATCCAATTCTTGTAATATGACAAGCTGCATTATTCCCTACTCTAACAATTCCTCCATCATAGCTTCTAAATTTGACAAACTTGCTCATATCACCAGTCATGTGATGTGAACAACCATTATCAATGATCCAATCTTTCTTTTCAACTTGTGAAATCAGCACACTTTCTTCTCTGATTTCTCTGTCAAGATCATCCTCTTTTATAGCTACAAATCCTAATTAATCTTCACTTTTTCTTTGATTAGATTCTTCTTCATCTTCTTCTTCATTAGCATATACACAATTTCTAGATCTTCTAGATTTGAATCTACCCTTACAATTCCTCTCTTTTAGGACACTTAGATGCATAATTACCATATTCATTACAAGTCCAACATTTAAAGATATTCTTACCATCTTTTTCTCTTTCCATAGGAAGAGCCACTCCTTGGATATTTTCTTCAATGGATTTTCTATTACTAGCAATGTCTCCTTATATTTTTATGCTCCTTGCTAAACCAGGTTTGATGTTTAATGCACTAAATGTTGTCTCAACTTTTTCCAATTCACTTCAAAATTGCTTGAACACTTCAAGAGATTGTTAGTATGATTGGCATGTTGCATACATGACTATATTTTTCATTGATGTCAACATAGTAGTAAGTCTATAAAGACTGACAAGGTGGAAAAAATAGATCTTAGTTGTACAGACAACGTTTTTATTGTTTAATGATGCACATTCATGGACATGTTCTATATGTTGTTTTGATATTAGTGTTCAATGCCTAGTATCTGAGTCAAAGATGTATAGGAGATATGTCTAATTTACAAAGAGTATTACATAGATAGAGTAACTAAGAAGCAATTTCTAAGGTGTATTATATCTTCTAATAGAGATATAATTTGGAGATGCATGGCTAGCCAATGACATAAGATAGTCTGATGATGACATCAACAAATGTGCAAGCCCTAGTGTCACACGTGTGAGAAGTTACATAGACTGTGAACCTATAGTGCTATTGTAATAATCAATAAATTAATTATCTTATTATAATTAATTGGGAAAGCCTCAAGGATGGCTCAAGAAATTATTTTGAAGATACAATATAAAGGAAAGATGTTTTCCTTGTTTGTAAAGGAGTAGAAGTGATCATTGTATTGAATGTAAAGTGTGAAAAGGAGCAAAGTATTTGGCAAATGTGATTAAGCGATCAAAGGGATTATTGGACGCGATATTTTTGATCTGGTTACAAGATCAGAAGGAGTAGAAGTTTGGTTGTCAGGACATAGAAAGAGGAAGGAAGTACTATTCATTTCTATTCTTTTGTAAGGAATAATACATAGATCATTTGGATAGTGGGTTCAATGGTCTTTCCCTTGAAGTTTTTTGGATAGTGGGTCCATTTATCTTCTACAACTCTAAACAAGGTTGGCACAACTCCTAAATAGCGTTGGAATCTCCTAATAGGGATTCAAAGTCTCTTAATAGGGACTGATATATGCTAAATTTTGTTATAGACTCCCCATCCTCTGACAAGGAATATTTATATTATTACATCATCTTGTGGGTATCATCCCCACTGGGGATTTCCCTCTGATCAAGGGTTCCACTAGTTAACATATCTGGTGTTATTGTGCATGAGTATCTTGTTGTGGTTTCTGATTATATTTCTCATATGGTGAAAGTTTAATAAGGTTGATAATTGTGATATTAGTTGGATAACTAATTCACACCACCCAACCTCTAAGTTATATTGGTGGACTATATTCTAACAACCTCAATAAAATGGTGTTCCTAAAATAAGAAATAGAACCATTATAGATTGTGCTAGAACATTGATGATTCAAAACAATGTTGCATAGATCTACTAGAGAGAAGATGTTTGCACAACTGTGTACACCTTAAGAAGGGTACAAGTGAAGAAGGGAACAACAACGACTCTCTATGAAATATGGTTTGGTCATGCACCATCCATTAGTTATTTCAAGGTACTCAGAAGAAAATGCTACATCAAGAGAGATGAATAAAAAGAAAAGTTTGAGCCCAAAAGTGATAATGGTATCTTTATGGGATACTCTATTAAAAGAAAAACATATTTCTATTTCAACCTCCAAAAAAATAAGATAGTGGATTATTCCAATATAAGGGTGGATGATTTCTTAGAAAAGAATGAGGAAGAAAGAAAGAAAGAACCTACAGACTACATGTAGTTTGAATACATCCCACTAAGTGATACAATGGAAAGAGTACTGATAGAAAAGGAATATGTAAAAAAAATTTTACTAGCTAGTTAGAAAAAGTTCACCATGAAGAACAAAGATCAAAAGCACCTAAAGAGGAATCAATGCTAGAAAATTATGTGAGAAGGAACCACTTATTTGAATAGATAATTGGAAATAAGGATGTTGGAGTGATGACCAAGAGAAAGATGAGAGTGATAGTATGTCTACTCTCATACATGGGTCCCAAAGCTACGAGGGAAGTTTTGAAAGAAGAAGAGTATAGAAAGGAAATGGTAGAGGAAATTGATGAAATAGTGAAGAATGATCTATGGAACTTGCTTTCCCAATCATAAGAGAATAAAGTTGTTGGTGAAAATTGGGTATTCTGAAATATAATGAATAATGATGGAGAGGTAGTAAAAATAAATGAAAAACTTGTTTGCAAAGGCTATGCACAAGAAGAAGGAATAGACCATGGATAAACATTTGCACTAGTGACTAGACTAGAAGGAGTCATAAAAATCCTTGCATTTAAATCCTTAAAGAACTTCAAAGTGTATTATACGGATGTAAATTTTTCTTTCCTAAATGGAGTTCTAGAAGAGGAAGAGTATATTGAGAAACTAGAGCAGTTTGAGAATGAAAAAGGAAACAACTAAGTATGAAGACTAAGAAAATGCTTGCATGGATTAAAATAGGAAGACAAAGTATGGTATGTGAGACCATGCTCATACTTGATAAAGATTGGGTACATAAGAATAAGTGTCATGCCCAAACTACGAGGCAAAAACACACAATTTTTTTTTTAAATTAATAATTAAAATGCTCTAAGTTCGATATGGTTGAGATCACAGTTTAAGTAAAGGTTCTCTACATTACATCTTAATTTTATAAACTCTTGTGGAGGAATACATCGTTAAGATTTGAACTTTCGTTATTAGATTGATATCAATCATTAGTTAATTTATTACATTTAATTACAACAATATGTGAAAATTATTTATATAACAATGAAAGTGAATTTGGGTTTAGATTAATTTGAAAATATCTAATCAAGATCAACTATAAATCTCTTAGACAATTATCAATTGACAATCTAACCGATATTTGAAAAGTCACATTAAGAAAAACAACTAACTAATATTAAAACTAAATGTATATATATCTAAAATTCATTAACTTTAAACAATACAACTATCTTAACATAATAATTCTTACTAAATTTTAACTAATCATTAAATGAAAAATTTCTAAATTAATTAAACAACTAAATTAATTTAAAACTAAACTAACTACATCTAATAAAATCTAACCTTTTCTTAACTAACATAAACTAAACTTAAATAAATTTTAAACTAACTCACTAACCTTTAAATTAAAACTAAATAATATTCAAAAAATAAATTAACATTAATAATAAAACTATCTAAATTTACATTTACAAATTTAAACAAAACTATATTAAAATGACAACTAACTAAAATTATTCACAAATAACAAAAACAAGTCACTAACAAAACATAACATATACTAAATCTTAATTCTAACACTAACACATAAACTAACATTCATAATAACTAACCTACTTTCTAACACCTAAAACTAACTCCCATACTAACATACCTATACTAACATTCCTACACTAACCCTTTTCACCCCCCCATACTTCCCTAACACCCTACTCCATGAAAAATGAAATTGCGCTTCCCAAGCACCGCAATTGGGACAACACGCTGCCCAAGTGGGGGTAGGGTACACACTGACACAGCCTGCCATGTGAGGTGGTGACCCAAGCCAAAAAAAAGGGTAAAGCTTAAACAAAATTAATTCCTTCCTTTATACAAGGCAATTCTAAGGTCTACAAAATCCCATGAGGGGACAGGTGACATCATGCCTTGAGCAACTATATTTGACTCTGTTACAAAAAAAAAAAAAATTCCTTCTATTTGCATATTGTGCCCAAAGTGATGGGACAAGGGGGTGATGTCATCACGTTTAAATCACAGCTATAACAATGAGGAAGGGGTCAAGTCTTAGGATATAAGTTATATTAAATGGAAAAAGATTATTAGGTGGGGAGATTAGGATATTTAGGATACTCAAGCTTTATTTAATTAGTTAGTAGTAATTATCTTATTGATTATTATTTTATTTTATTTTTCTTTTGAATTTAAATTTGAAATAAATGATCACTCAGAGAATATTCTCTGTAACCAAAGGGGAAAATTTAAATTCTTTCCCATACAAAAACCAGAGAGTTTTTACTCTCTTGGAACATTTTTTTTTTTTGTCAAAATTTTTCCTAATATAAATTTAGAAGTGGATATATTAACCAAGAGGGGATTATTTTTTTTAAAAAGTAAATCGAATAGGGCTACTTGTATTTTAATAAACCAAGAGATTTAATTATCTATTTAAACCACAATGCAAGAATTGATTTAATTCCAATATTCATGGAAACTGAACCTTCATTCATAACATGTTTTTTTTTTTTTTTTTTCAACATATAAGGAAACTTGAAATTTTTTCCTAATTGAATCAACATCATTTCCATCTTATTTTTGATGTGCATCCATATAACTGAAAAATTCAATTAAATCTCATGAGAAACAATAATACTCAATCACCATTTTATTGGCAAACCTAATTCAAAGGCTCAGCCGAGAAAGAACCAAGAAAAAAACCTGGTGTCGTTGCCATTACAACAAGGCTTGAAATACAACTTACATAGGATTCCAATCTTGAATTTTAAACAATCAAATAAATTTCCTTCAAGTCCTTTATCAAGGGATCAACATCATTTTCTGCAACACATTGCTAAGATCGTGGAGAGAACATAATCTGATCAGGTGTCAACAAGCATGACCAAAAGACAAATCAAACATGCATATTCATACTAGGTTTTCACAAGAGGATTCACAATGAATCAAAACTAGGGAAAGGTGGATTTTTCCAACAGGAGATGTCAGAAACAACACCAAACCAGGTGCCCAATCAGGGCTATAAATCAAGAACTTTTGTTCTTTCGTTCTTACATGCCAAAACTCATACGTGGTTTGTGTTGACAGGTAGGGGTCCATAACACCCTACCCTCTCTCCCTCTTCTCGTCCTGAGAAGAGACTCTACACTGTTGGAGTCCAACTAAAAAGACCTTTTCCAAAATTGGTCACTTCTGCCCTATCCAAGGGTGAGTAATACCAAAACACCCATATAAGAAAACTTCAAAATTCAAACATAAACATGAAAGAAAAGCATTCAAGAACATGGTTTTTAATCCTTCTCAACATACCCAACATACATACAAGTATCCAACCAACAACAAAGTAGCATAAGCATGAAATAAGCATGAACATCTAAACAAGGGAGATGAAGAACTCCTACCTTCACAAAGAGGTAATGGAAAATGAACGATTTGAGTAGAGCTTTTCCCTTCCTTCCTTCAATCTACCAAGACTCCTCTCTAAAAGTAGAGATTGGGTAATAGCCAAAACTACTCCAAGAAGGACCTCTAAATAAGTCTCAAACTCAACCACCAAAAATGGCAATAACTTCCCCCACCCAACTACAAATCTAGAAGTTTCTAACTCAACCCATACTAAGGTTAACCACTAAGTGGAGGTGAGGTGATGCAACTCATGGTAGCCACTTGCAATTTTCGCACAAAGGCAAAAATAGACTTTTTGAGTGACCTCAAAAGTCAACAAAAGGGGCTTAGGGGTTGGAAAATGCCCTCAACCCATACCCATACCCTTTGGGTATAAATATTTCATGTTTTAAAGCCTTAGGAATAGGTTTGGGACCAAACAAAAGCTAGGAAATAATTAGGACCATCTAGCAATCTAAAAATGTAGATTCAGCACTAATCTAGATTAAGGGTGACTAAACTTGATTAAGAGACAAAATTAGCAAAAGACACTAACTTAATTGGACTTAGGTCCAAAGGTTACACAGCTAACCCTAATTAGCACACTGAAGAGCATAAACAATTCACAAGTGTCAAGCGACACTAAAAGCATACAGTTACAAAATTAACATTTACTGATCACAGAAAGATACATACATACATCTCAATTTTAATTTAGTTACGAACAAAAAGGTTTCCACTATTAGCACATAGGGATCAGTTATGTTCCTCCGTCGAGTTTCTTAGCTAAATATCTTGCACACTCATTGCACATGTCAGTAGTCCCATAAAATCACATGCACATATGCATATATACATATCAAAAATCACATAAATTGAAACATACATCTTAAAATCAATTAGGATTTCTTTCATCCTACTTATATCCTTAATCATAAAAATTCCATAATCAATGTGTTAATCTTACATTTACTTATTTTGTCAACATACATGTTCATAAAGTATTAAATGACGAACTCAAATATCTAAAAGTAAACATCACACAACATGAAATAATATAATATGTTCAAAGCATCAAAAAGTATCCCGACATCTCGAGTCATGAGTATCAAAATAATAATAAGCTATCACTATGCTACGATGGGTTGGGGCGAGGCCTCACAATAAGTGACAACTACAATCTATACATGAAGCAGGAAATAGAAGCAAGTTTGCTGATTGCAGAAATTATTGCTAATGATATCATCTTTAGAGGAGATGATAAACTAAGTGTTGAGTTTTTTGAATCTATTAAGTGAGAATTCAAAATGCCAATGACTAGAGAAATCAAAATCTTCATCTACCTTCAAGTATCTCAACTAAAAGAAGGGATCTTCATAGGGAAGACAAAATATGGGAAGGAAATCTTGAAGATGTTCAATATTGAGGAAGAAAATGTTATCTAGTGTAGAGTCTGATCAGTCCCCAAGTGGGAGATTGTTAGTTTGTGGTGACTAATTAGGGAAGTACTATACATACTTCATAAATTCTTTGGGGTTCTCAAAAAAAAGTTTTGGGCTACTATTTGCCAATTGGCTATTGCTTATATTCGCCAATTTATGGCCAACATGTTGTAACTAATTTTAACTCTAAAGTGGAAAAAATAGTTGTATAAAAGGGCTTAAGGTTAGGGATTGTTTCATAAGGTGTGATGCGAAAATTTCTTCTTGCAGTGGTATTGAGTTGTAAGGGATTACGAATTGCAATTAGGTTGTAATCACTAGATCATAATAATATTGGACTTTTTGTTTGGTGGACATAGCCTAGGGTTTGGGTGAACCACATTAAATCTTGGTGTCTTGTGTTCTTTTCTATGTGTTCTATTATTTTTTTATATTGTTTATATTTGCATGTAACTATTATTTTTTTTTGAGGTTTAATCTTAATAGAAAAATTGGTGGGCACTCCAATGAAAATCAATTGCAAGATATCAAAGGAGGATTAAATTTTTGAAGTAAATGAAACACTTTACCAATCCATGATTGGTAAACTATCATATTTTGTGTACAAAAAATTAGATATAACACGTGTGGTTGGAATAGTAGTCATATTTTCTACCAACCCAAAAGAGTCTCACATGGTAGTTCTGAAGAGGATTTTAATATATCTAAAGGATAGTGAAGAATATGGACTATGGTATCCTCACAAGAGAAACTTTGAGCTCAATATCTTTGCTGGTGTTGACTAGGCAGGGAACACAATTGAAAGAAAGAGAACAACCAATGGTGCATTCTTTCTTGGAGGAAGATAGGTTGTGTGGGATCACAAGAAGATCAACTACATATCACAATCAATAGTTGAAGTAGAATATGTTTTTTGACTAATGAATTGAAATCAATTTATTTGGATAAAACACCTACTTAAAGGAATTCAAGAGAAAAGGGAGGAATCAATAGTTATCAACTATGACAACACTAGTGCAATCAACGTATCCAAAAATCCAACAATACACTAAAAAATAAAGAACATATCCATCAAGTACCACTTTCTATGAGAAAGTTCAAGAAAAAGAGACTAGGTTGGAAGATGTAAAAAAAAAACAAGGAGAAAGTAGTTGATATCTTCACAAATCCTCTTCAAAAGGAAAAGGATACTTTTGAGTATTTGAGAGAAAGGTTAGTGATGCAAGAGCATCCAGAGGTATAAGGACAATCTTGTGTCACCCAAAAAAATGTACTTAGACTTAGTTTCTATTTCATGTGTTTTTATTTCTGGATACCCATTTGGGTCAAATAAAGGTTCCAACTCTCACAGTTCCACTATCAGTGTTCTAGGTTAGAGTATTTGAGCACCTTGGGATACGTGTAAATGCCATAAAAATAGGACTATGTAATTGAGCCATAATTATGGTGTATTAGAAGGTATAAATTGGAGGGAGGATTAAAATTTTAATTTAGAATATTCTAGAAAAAGAATCAAGTCAAAAGGTTGTACGGTTTGAAAGTTATCGCAGTTTTTCGATTTCTAGAGACCTCCTAAGAATGCTTCAAAGTCAGGTTTAGGGCATTAAATGACCTTGTATAGGGCCAAAAAATGGGGGATGAGCTAAGATCCTCCATAGGGCTATAGAGCACTTTGAGAGCTTTTCAAAAATGTAAATGGTTCATCAATCGGAGCTACAGTTCAGAAGTTATGCCTCTTGAAAGTTCGATTACCGTTTTTGGATTCTTCTAGTTTTGCGCCGACTTCTAACGCAACTTCTGGAGCCTTCTATTTGGTCAGTGGATGCCAACTAGCACTTTCTATAATTTATTCCTAATCCTTAACCCTTTGGGGTCTATTTAAGGACAATTTTGGCATTGTAAAAGGCAGTTCGGAGTGGAGTTTGAGGGAAGGTACTGGAAGAAGAAATTGTCTCCAGATTTATGCTATTGTAAGCCGATAGGGCATTTTTTGGAGTCTATTTCTTTGCACTAAGTGTACTAGTATATTTTCATAGTTAATAAAATTTTCCCTTCCCTATTGTGTCCATTCTATGCTTGGGTTGTGTCCCCATCAAGTGGTATCAGAGCGGGTTTTCCTAAGTGTGTAGACAAAGCGCCGACTGTGAGGCAATTTCCACCAGGACTGTGTGGTTGTAGGTTTGAATTAAGAAGATGCCTCCATGAAGAGAGCATGGTGGAAGGGCTGAAACTATTAATCTTGAGGAGGTTAGAGCCCTCCAAAGGCAAGTTCAAGTGTTGTAGGAGGAGCTTTGTAGAGGAAGAAATGCTATTGCAGGTGACAAAAGTGAGGACGAAAATGAAGAAGAAGAAATTGGACCAAAAGGGGAAGTTGAAGGGGAAGTTTTGAATCAGCTTGAGGAGAGGTTTTTTAGGGCCATTACTAAGTTTGGGAAAAGACCTACAGTTGATGTGGGTGTATTTTCAAGAAATCTGAAATCAGATGAGTTGATCGACTGGATTAATGAACTGGAAGAGTACTTTGAGTATGAGGATATTAGGGATCCAGATAGGGTTAAGTTTGCAAAGGAAAAACTAAAAGGCCATGCCAAAATTTGGTGGCAACAGGTTTAATTGGAGAGAAATAGAAGAGGAAAGGAGAAGATCACAAGGTGGGATCGCATGATGGACAAACTAAAGAAGTAGTTCATTCCTGTTGACTATGAGCTCGATTTGTTTAAGAAGATGCATGGGTTAAAGCAAGTAGGAAAATCAGTCCAGGAATATACGGAGGAGTTTTACCAACTTATGATTAGAGAAAGGCATGTAGAAGAAAATAAGGAGAAGGTTGCTCATTATATCAGTGGCTTATGACCTAGCATCCAGGAGGAATTAAGTTTGGTAAGAATGACCAGCATTGAAGAGGCATACCAATTTTCCCTATGAGTTGAAGAGAAGATAAATAAAAGGTTTGAAGGGAGACAAAGAGGGAATGCTCAAGGAGGAATGGGTAGTGATAGGTCATCTGGACGTTGAAATGAGACCCAAAAAAAAAATGAAGATGTGGGTACTAACAGGAACCAGAGGAACGAGGATTTCAACTACTCTCACGATCAAAACTTTGGAGATTAGAGAGGAAGAGGTAGAGGACATGGATAAGGTTTAGGAAGAGGAGGTTTATGTGGTACCTATTTCCATTGCAATGAACAAGGCCATCATGCCTTTGAGTGCCCTCAATGACAAGGAAGGACAAATAGGAGAGCTGAGGGCCAAGCTAGGGTTGCTCATGTAGATGAGGATGCATAGTCATCACATTCAGAGGATGCAGAAAGAGGAGAGACTTTAGTAAATGAAAGGGTCCTACTAAGTGGTGAGATTGAACTAGGACAAAGGAGAAGTCTATTATGTACAAGGTGCAAATGTGAGAATAAATGTTGTGATGTGATCATTGATGGTGGTAGCACTGACAACTTGGTGTCAGAAGAGATGGTCTCTAAGTTGAAGCTCAAGAGGGAGAAACATCCCCAGCTCTATCGGATCGCTTGGGTGAAGGATGATCATAAGGTCCTAGTAAGTGAACAATGTTTAGTGAAGTTCAAAATTGGGAGTTACCATGATGAAGTTCTCTGTGATATTATTCCAATGGATTTTTTCCATCTATTGTTGGAAAGACCGTAGCAGTTTGATAGGCATGCAGTACATGATGGTCATGCAAACACATACTCTCTAATAAAGGATGGAATTTTCCACAAACTAAAGCCCATGGTAAAGGAAGGTGAAAAGGTATGTAGCAGTGCTAGGCTCTATCTTGTTGATAGAAGAAAATTTTTAGATGGCATGAAACATCAGCGTATGTGCTATGCTTTGATTCCTAGAAAAGATAAGGAAGGTAGTAGTGAAATACCACTTGAAGTTTCAAATTTATTAAGTGAGTTTGGAGATATTATTTTTGATAATGTTCCAGAAGGACTGCCACTAGTAAGGCAAATCAGTCATAAGATAGATTTAATCCCTGGAGCTAGTTTGCCTAACAAGGCAGCTCGTAGGATGACTCCTATTGAAACTAAGGAGCTAAGTAGACAGGTTCAAGAGCTATTGAAGAAGGGTTTGATTTGAGAGAGTCTGAGTCCTTGTGTAGTACCTGCAGTACTAGCACCAAAGAAGGATGGAGAGTGGAGAATGTGTATCAACTTTTGAGCTATAAATACGATAACCATCAAGTATCAATTTAGTTTGCCAAGAATGGATGATCTTATGGACTGCTTGAGTGGAACTCAATACTTTATAAAGATAGATCTCAAGAGTTTCTATCACTAGATATGGATTCAAGAAGGAGATGAGTGGAAAACTACCTTAAAGACCAAGGAGGGTCTTTATGAGTGGCTAGTCATGCCGTTTGGATTGACAAACGCCCCAAGCACCTTCATGCAGCTTATGAATGAAGTACTTAAGAAGTTCCTAGGAAAATTTGTTATTGTCTATTTGGATGATATTTTAATTTTCAGCAAGACTTTGGAAGAACATGTATTTCATATTCGTAGTGTCCTTGAAAGGTTAAGGGAAGAGAAACTATTAATTAATCTAAAAAAGCGTGGCTTTGCTAAAAAGGAGTTAGTCTACCTGGGGTTTGTTGTATCACCTGAAGGTCTCAAAATGGATCCAGAGAAGGTAAAAGCCATCTTGGAATGGCCCACTCCAAGGTATGCTACTGAGGTGAGATCATTTCATGGTCTGGTTAGTTTTTATAGGAAGTTCATTAAGAATTTCAATGGCATATGTGCACCCCTAACTGACACAATAAGAGGGGATAGAAAAGTGTTCAAATGGACTGTGGCAACTACGAGAAGTTTTGAATTGGTGAAGAAGAAGGTGATAGAACAACCTGTGTTGGTACTTCCTAATTTTAGCAAGGTGTTCCAGGTGGATTGTGATGCTAGTGGCAGTGCCATTGGGGCGGTATTAAGCCAAGAAGGTAAGCCTATTGCATATTTTAGTGAAAAATTGAATGATGCAAAAAAGAAGTATTATGTTTATGATCAAGAGTTTTATGCAATAGTTTAGGCCTTAAAGAAATGGAGGCATTATTTATTGCCAAAGGAATTTTTTTTATATACTAATCACTAGGCATTACTGTATCTAAATAGCCAAGGTAAATTGAATCAGGGGCATATGAAGTGGGTATATTTTTTGCAGAGCTATACATTTATATTAAAGCATAGAAGTGGAAAATCTAACAGGGTTGTAGATGCATTAAGTAGGAGACAGTTGTTGCTTACAATAATGCAAGTTGAAGTAGTTGGGTTTGCTAAACTCAAGAATCTGTACCCTGAGGATCTTGATTTTTTTGAAGCATGGAAATCTTGTAAAGATCATGTTGCTATAGACAGAACTAAGTGGTTACACTATCTAATTCAGGATGGTATGTTGTTCAAGGGTAGTCAATTGTGTATTCCAAGAAGTTCCATGAAGGAAATTTTGATTAAGGAGAAACACAATGGAGGGATGGTAGGACATTTTTGTCAAGATAAGACCATTTCCATTCTTAGAGAACATTATTTTTGGCCTCAGATTTCATAGGATGTGAAGAAGTTTGTACAGAGTTGTCAGATTTTTCAAGTGGCCAAGGGATTTAGTCACAATACTGGACTTTATCAGCCATTTCCTATTCCATCAAAGCCATGGGAGGACATAAGTATGGATTTTTTTCTTGGATTGTCGAGGACAAAAAGGGGTAATGACTCAATATTTTTGTGGTTGATAGGTTATCCAAAATGGCACATTTCATTCCATGCCATAAAACTCATGATGTTATCCGTATTGCAGACTTGTTTTTTAGAGAGGTGGTAAGACTACATGGCCTCCCAAAGAGTATATTTTTTGATAGAGACACTAAATTTGTGGGGTATTTCTGGAGAACATTGTGGAAGAAGTTGAGAACGGACTTGAAATTTAGTTCCACACATCATCTGCAGACTGACGGCCAGATAGAAGTGGTAAATAGAAGTCTGAGCAATTTACTGAGATGTTTAGTTGGCGATAAGCCCAAAGGATGGGATTTGATTATACCACAAGTGAAATTTGCTTACAATAACTCTATAAATAGGAGTACTGGTAAATCACCATTCCAAATTGTATATGGAAGTAGCCCAAGGACTACACTAGAATTGAAGAAGATGGAGCAAGGGGAGAGGACAAGTGCTAAAGCAAAAGAGTTTTCTAAACATATCAAATACCAACATGAGGAGGTCCAAGCACGCATTATCAAGATGAATCAATAGTATAAAGCTAGGGCTAATCAAAGGAGAAGACATAAGGAGTTCCAAGTAGGGGATCTAGTCATGGTACACTTAAGAAAGGAAAGATTTCGATTAGGTACTTACAACAAGCTGAAGATGAAGAAATTTGGCCCCTGCAAAATTTTGAAGAAACATGACTCAAGAAATGCATATGAGGTGGAGTTTCCAAGTGGAATTCACCTTTCTCCTATCTTCAACATTGCAGACTTGATAGAGTATCATGATGATGGTGCAAATGAAGAGCTAATGTTAGAGTAATGTCCAATTCCCACTTCTGAGAAGGAGGAGATAGAAAACATTCAGGATCATTGTGTGGGAAAGAGTAATAGAAATAGGTAGTATGAAGAGTATCTGGTTAAGTGGAAAGGCTGACTAATCGAGGACTCAACTTGGATATCAGCAGCTAAAGTTTCCCATTTGGGATTTCCTCTACCATTCATAAAGTGATAGGGTCACTTTTCAATCTACCTTGGGTGTTTGATGCAAGAGCATCCAGAGGTATAAGGGCAATCCTATGTCACCCAAAAAAATATACTTAGACTTAGTTTTTATTTCATGTGTTTTCATTTCTGGATACCCATTTGGGTCAAATAAAGGTTCCAACTCTCACAGTTCCACTATTAGTGTTCTAGGTTAGAGTATTTGAGCACCTTGGGATATGTGTAAATGCCAAAAAAATATGACTATGTAATTGAGCCATAATTATGGTGGATTAGAAGGTTTAAATTGGAGGAAGGATTAAAATTTTAATTTAGAATATTTCAGAAAAAGAATCAGGTCAAAAGGTTGTAGGGTTTGAAAGTTATCGCAGTTTTTCAATTTTTGGAGACCTCCTAAGAATGCTTCAAAGTTAGGTTTAGGGCATTAAATGACCTTGTACGGGCCAAAAAATGGGGGATGAGCAAAGTTCATCAATAGTGTTATAGAGCACTTTGAAATCTTTTTAAAAATGTAAACAGTTTGTCAATCGAAGCTACGGTTCAAAAGTTATGCCTCCCAGAAGTTTGGTTACCGTTTCTAGATTCTTCTAGTTTTGTGCCAACTTCTAACGTGACTTCTGGAGCCTTCTATTTGGTCAGTGGATGCCAACTAGCACTTTCTAGAATCTATTCCTAATCCTTAACCCTTTGGGCTCTATTTAAGGACATTTTTGGCATTGTAAAAGGCAGTTCGGAGTGGAGTTTGAGGGAAGGTACTGGGAGAAGAAATTGTCTCCATATTTATGCTATTGTAAGCCCATAGGGCATGCTTTGGAGTCTATTTCTCTGCACTAAGTGTACTAGCATATTTTCATAGTTAATAAAATTTTTCCTTTCCTATTGTGTCCATTCTGTGCTTGGGTTGTGTCCCCATCAGTTAGGGTCTTACCCCTATCCAACTTGAACTAAGATCAGATAGTTAGGCATCAATCCATTATCAAGAAATAGAGAATCACAATGGTGGATTGATGAGAGGAAAGAACTACTCCATAGGGGGACAAGTCAAGAGAAAATAAGAAGAGAGAATATGGTCTCCTTTGGCATTATTGTCTAAGGGGGTGAAGTTGAGAAGGGTAGAAGAAGAGAAAAAAAGGGAGAGAAAAGAAAAGAAAGTGCATGAAGACATAAGAATGAAGTTGAGAGGAGAAAAAGAATAGTCAAAGAATGTGGATGAATTATCTTAGTGGGAGATGTTGAAAGAAAAAAAGAAGGAGAAGGTAAAGGCACCAAAATCATGATAAAAATTTCTACATGTTTCCATTAATGTCAAAGGGGGAGATTGTTGGCACAACTATCTTGAACCTAGAAGACTAACTGATAGACCAATTTGTGGACTCAATTATAAAAAATGTTTTCATTGATGTCAAGACAAAAGAAGGAACTCATACCAGTAAGAAATGATGACTAGAAAGGCAATTAATGTGTGAATCTAATTCACAAGGGTGATAAGGGAGAGAGGAAGTATGATCCCAATAGAGGTGATCTGCTTAGATAAAGGAATGATAAATGAAGATAGTGAGTAGAAGGATGAAAAGTGAAAAGGAAAGAAGATCAACTAGTAGTCATACAAAATGGATTGGCAAAGTCAACAATAAATGAAAGGAGCAAGATACTTGTGACTACAATGTCATAAAGAGGGTAGGAGTGCACTCATTGTTACACTTAATGGTGATGTGTTAACATACTGAAGAACAATCACAAGAGTTCAAATTTGAATTCTTTACAACAAGAGAAATCCATTGAGGACACATGAGATATGTGACTCTTATAGGAACATACTACATTTGACAAGGGAAACACACCACTGCAATAGGAAGTTGAGCTAGAATTAGGGGTGAGAATTCAAATTTTGAATTTACAAATTATGGCTTTTAAGTGAATCAAGAAGAAAGTATAAAAGGATACAAAGTCCAAAAGAAAAGGTTAGATTCCTAAGTGATTAGCTAGAGAGCCAACAGAGCTAAGATATGTGTAATCCTAGGGTGTGAAGGAGAGTGATAAAGAGAAGTCAATACTAAAGAGTTAATGAATGTGTTGAGGAGAATCTAGTAAGCCCAAACATCATAAGTATGATCTTGTGATAGGTCAAGGAGATCCAAGTGCACAAGTGATCAAGTTTGAAGTTGTAGAGATAAGAAAGGCAGAGCATAGTTCCAAACAGGTTAGAAGAGATAATTAAGGATCTATTTTAAGAAAGTGTAGTAGCTACTTTGGTAGATAATTCCCTATGGTTTAGTAATATTTGTAACTATAAATCCCATTGAGGGTAGACCCTAATAGGTTCTTCATAGTAGATCCCCTAAAAGGATAACAAATTAATTTGTGTTTAGAAGTCCTTTAACCAGGCTACTCCTAACAGGGAAAAATTTAATAGGTCTTAACAATTTCCCTTAACCAGGTGGCACCTAATAGTGTCTTTGTAATCTTTTAACAAAGATAAGTTCTTGACCAAAAAAACTTTAGGAGACTGCAAGTTTTGTGGGAATTGACTCACACACCATGGTTTTTACCCTAGAGGTTTTCCATGAGATAAATACTATGTTATGTTTTGCTATGTTCATGTTATTTATTTTTGCTTAATCCTAATGAGTTAAGTTGTAGCTAGTACAAACTTGAAGACAAGTGTGAAGTATGATAGAGAGTGAAAGGTTGAAAATTATAAGTCTACTAATTCACCCTCCCCTCTTGGTATACAAAGATGTGTTTGGATCAACATCATAGAGATAAAGGTGGTAGATATGCATCTTTGGAATTATTGTCAAGGGAGGAGAAGTAAAAAAATTAGAAGTGAGAAGAGAATCTATATGAGTAGTATGGGGAGAACAAAGTAAGGGGAGAAACAAGAAGAAATAGTGACAAGGAAGAAAAAGGGCAGAGGTAACCAACAAGAAAGATGAGATAGGGGGAGCAGTAACAAGAACATAAATAAGGAGAAAATATAAATAGGAGAGTAAGGTAAATGAAATATGCCATTATTTTCTAAGTATATAGTATTTAATGAAATGACTTTAGGAATTATGAAGAATGTGCTAAGTGTTGCAATTTCCATTAATGCAAAAGGAGGAGATTATCGGAATAATTATCAAAATATTCAAGTTATGAGATTAGTGGAGCATATCGATAAGACAAGTTATAATAGTTTTATCATTGATACAAATGAATAATTGAAGTTTCAACCAATTTGGAAAAGGCAATAAGTAATACAATTAATGACACCAATGCATGCTAGTTAGAAGAGGGATAGAGAAAGGTGGAAACATGACAGGAAAAGATATATAATATTCACACTAATCACTTAGAAAAATTTAACTAGGAGTGAAAGATGACATTGAGCATAAGTCAATTCAAGTGGACAAGAAGTAGGATTGGTTGTCAAGTAGACAGGTTGAAGAATCATCAAGGTCAAGGTAGGAAATCCATGAATAAACAAGTCACAAAGGTAGGTGTAATTCACCTCACAAGTTAGAGAATTAAGAGAGTGTTTTCATATTGAGCTCCAATGAGAATATTTGTGGGAGAATTCAAATTTTAATTCTTCCTAACAAGTAGAATTGAGTCATAAAAAACTCATGAATGAATGAACAAGGGGGGTTGTACATATGAGAAGTTGGAATCTAATAATGCTAGGCTAATTATAATAGTAGGAGAAAAGGTGAAGCTTTTGAGAGATGAAGTGATGTGTGTTGAGTGAAGCCAAGGAGATCCAAACACACAATGAAGAAGAGAGCTAAAGTTGAGCATAGCTAAGCATAGAAGTGAAAAAGTATGAGTTATAGAGCTAAGGAGAGTTGAGCAAGTTGTAGACTAGTTTATGAGAAAAAAGGTGACATGAATCAAGATACATTTAGTATCTATCTCTTACAAGTAAAAAAATATTGTTCTTATCATATTATTATAACAATAAATCCCATTGTTGGTGGACTCTAGCAATTTCTTTGTATAGATTCCCTTAACTAGGTAACACATTCATTTATGTTCTAAGTCCTTTAACTAGGATATCTTTAATAGGGTAAAGTTTCTAATAGATATCTCATATCCCTTAATCAGGTGACATTTGATGGTGTTAATGTATTATTTTAACAACGATAATTTCTTGACTAGGTACACTCTAGAAGGGTCCAAACTTTGTTAGCATCAATGCACAACCATGGCTTTTGCCCTAATTGGGTTTCCATGGGATAAATTTGTGTTATGTTCATGTACCTATTTATCTTGCATACTATGTTTTTTAATCTATATAATGGCTAAAATATATGAAGTTAAATAATTAGATTAAAGGTAAATTTAAAAAGTTTGAATTTAGCAGTAATATACTATGTAATGCCCCACCCGGAGATCCTTGGAAACAAGGATTCAAATCAAGCCAAGATATTTTTTTTTTTTACAAGTATGAATGCACATGACAACATCATACAGGGATCACTAAGATCACAACAGAAGACTTCACCACAATCCTAGCAACCAATGAATCTCCAAACGCCACTACCAAACTGACACAAGAAAACAAAAGCCAACAACCACCACAACAAGATGAGGGCACAAGAAATGACCACTCATCAAAAAAACACCAAGCTGGGGTAAAATGCATAATCTTTAAATTTGGCTAAGCTTGAAGTCCTGAAGCCCTGAAAATTGGCTAAGTCTGGATTTTTGAAGCCCTGAAATTTCCTAGATTCTATAACTTATCTCCGAGAGGTCTGAAACCTATCTCAAAAGATTCATCACATTTATTAAAATATATCTTAAATATAAGAAATTAAATATACGTCATCTTATACTTAAACAATATATTTTAAACCCCAAGAGACTAAAAAGGAAACACAAAAATTGGATTACAAGAGAAACTGATAGAATACAAAATGCAAGAGCATAGGGTCAAAGAACACCAAAAGTGTATCCAAAACCACTCTCAAAAAGTTTAGATCAAAAAAGAAAAGTGCTTGTTGTCGGCCCGAGTAGGTTTTTACAAAAACTGTGCGATACTTTAATGCAGCATAGAAAAGTGTCGTGTGACATTTCTCAAGAAGGACTGCGACACTTTTAGGGATTGGGTGATACTTTTCATTAAGGCGTGCCACACTTTAACAGTGTCACACAACACTTCTCTAAGAGGCATGCGATACTGGAAAGTGTCGCACGACATTTCTCAAGAAGGCATGCGATACTTTATAGTTTCGTACGATATAATTTGTATGGGCGTGTGATACTTTTTAAATGTTGCACATTTCTGAACAAATGTCACCCATAGAAAACAAAAACACTTCCAGAACTCAAAAAGGGGAAAAATAGACCAAAGAACCTCCACACCAAGGAGTACCAGATCCACATCTTGAGGCATAAACACTCGAGTGAAAGAACAACATAGAATGAAGAACATCTATCCATCTAACTATAGCAACAAAGAGCATATTGAAATAAACATCGAAGAGAATAAAAGCAACATTGCAATGAACTAAACAACCAAACTAAGTACATGGTTCCTCCCAACCGTCAATAGCATCATAAGACCATCATGGATCCTAGCCATCCCTCGCGCGTAACATCCCAAGCCACTGACCAAATTGTCGGTACTATCATAATAGGAATGTCACTACTAAAACATGCACAAGTATAAGCATAAGGAAATCTAACATGCTAGTGATAAAGCATAAGATAATCCTACAGTAGATAACATCACCTATCACATGCTAAACAGCAGTAAGCAACAGATATAATACTAAATCAAATAACATCATCTAATCATATGCTAAACATCATAATATGGGAATGTGTCAAATAAACTAACATCATCTAAACATGATATCCAAGCATTCCAATGAAAGCATAAATCATAAGAAAGCATACTCCAAAACTCGAAGTACCAAGTGAAAACATCCAGCAACAGTTGCACTAGGACAAAAGACTGTCTCTGTACACTGGTCCCTAGCAGTGGTGAAGGTAGCTATGCCTCCCAACCATGTGGAACCCTTAGGTCCACACTCGCTGTGTTGATGGAGATAATGATCCAACCACAAACACATAAAAGAACATCCATGGCTAACACTCACGCCAGATAGTATGATGGTTGTAACCAAGAACCTAAGACAATACAAGGAGTACAGGTCCTGGTCAAACACTCAAAAGGCTACTAAGTAGGGGCTGACATCATGGAGAGTCGCTTGGCATTGAAAAGCCCAAGCTTGGATCATGTTTCCTCAAACTTAAATGGGTGCTCACACATTGTGTCCTCGAACTTAATCGGGTGCTCACACATTTTATTATCTTAAGTTTTATTACCATACACACATTTTCTTTAATTATCACTTATTTAAAACTTCATATCCTTCGTCAACCTCCGGTACCATAAATATTGAGCTGCGAGATAGAAGCCTCCTCCATATGCTACCCTACCCTACCCATGCTCATCCTATGACAAGTGCACATGGGCATGCACACTCCCATCCCAACCCCAATGATCAAAACTTCCAAAAAAGACATGGAAGGTCGAGACTTGCAAGTCCTCCGACAAACGTATGCACGCATACTCATGTGTGGCGCACCACCATCATGAAGATCATAACAGAAGGACAGGATGAGAACACAATGCAAAGAAAACACCCAAACGAAAGCAACATAGGAAGGATGGATTCTACATGAATCCCAAAGCCAATAAAACTTGGATTCTACACAAATCCCAATGATGCAACAAGACATAACATCATGAACTTACTCAACTAGCCTCAATCCGAGAGTATGGATTCTACACGAATCCTAGCGCTCATGAAACAAAAGCAAAGGTCCAAAAGAAACCATAATAGGTATAAAATCACTCAACTGAACACAACATCGGCAGTACGGATGTAACATGTATCCCAATGCAACATAAAAGTGCAATAGTGGTCTGACTGATATCCATATAGATCATCAAGGTCCACGATCCACATTGTGCAAAGAAAACCCAAGAAAATAGGGCGGCATGCAAAATGAGGTAAAAACCCCAAAATTTGGAAAACTTCAAAATTAAAACCCATTTGGCCTTTGGATTCAAAAACTCCAAATATCAAAAAATAAATGAAATTGAACATCGTATGCAAAAATGGCCAGCATAACGGTGCAAAACCCACAAACCCTCATCTCAAAAAATAAGAAAATGTTCGTACCCAACCAACTAGGTAGAACTAGCATATAGAAATGGAGGGGAACACTAGTTCTCAGCCTCCAAGAAAATGGCTACAAAAAATAGAAGCAGAAACAGAGCAGAAACAATAAAACAGGAAAGCCCTACCTCACAGTCAAAAGGGCAAAACATAAATCTGAACCATAAAATAAATAGCTCACAGAAGTAGCTGAAAATCATAGCAATCCAAGGTTTTCCCAAGCTGGATCCAATGAGCTCAACCTCACGACGATTCCATGC
Source organism: Cupressus sempervirens (assembly GCA_028749045.1). Lineage (NCBI taxonomy): Eukaryota > Viridiplantae > Streptophyta > Pinopsida > Cupressales > Cupressaceae > Cupressus > Cupressus sempervirens. The sequence continues at coordinate 674,200,371 of CM053786.1, read as the reverse complement.
CCATAGCTCCCACAACAAACAAAACAGTAAATCCTCATGAAGAGGATTTTGGGTTTTACTCTCTAACTTTCCAATTTGAAAGTGAGAAGTGAGGAATTAAATTCCTCTTTGGATATTTATTCACTTTTTGGGTGAATAATCGATTAGGGAAAATAACCAACCAACCTAGTTAAACCCCAAATTGACCCAAACAAAAACAAGCTATTCCTATAAATAGGAATTCGTCTAAGGCAAAGCTGCCAGAAATTAAAATAAATCAATTAAAAGCTCGAAAACCCAAAAACACATAAATCTCCTTAATGACTTTTGTGACAATGTGAACCTCTAAATGCACAAACACGCTTACTGGTCTAATCACATAAAGGATACGTCGACCATATAAGAGTGACATTGGTAAAATATGAATGGTTGAATCACTAACTCCGTGTGCCACTGCTAGGGATATAAATCCTACACACTAAACAACATGATCAAGTGCAATTGCATATAATAACATACCCAAAGCAATAAATGCATTAAATCACCTAATTTAACCATTTATTTAAATATATTAAAATAATCTATTTACATCACTCACGTTCGCATAAAGCATAACAACGCAGGAATGAAGTAAATAACCATAGCATTAAATCCATCACATAATGAAATTAGAGGTATGTCCAAAAACTAGATAACCAAATATCATCATAAAACACTGTCATCTCAAAATGGTATCATCATGCAATAAGATCAACTGAACAACATAATAGTCTAAAATCTATGATACTAAAATCAAGGTATGACATCTAACCCTCGGGTCATCTCAAATGTAAAACATCACATGAGTAACAAATATCTCTCTAATAAAAAATATAACAAGGTAAACGCCCGCAACACATAAACAAACAATCCAACATGAATAATCCATTTAATTACTTAAACATTTAGTAATGATTGTTTACTTTGCATTAAAAAGGCATTTAAAACATATAAACAACCATAGTCATAAACATGACTAACCACTGCTATAGGAACCTAGTCTAGTGTAGCATGGTAATAGTACATAGTGCAATCTCTGCACACATCTCAAGGAAATCACGAAACAACCTCATGATACCACATTGATCATAGTAACCATTGGCACAAACCTCAGTGAACCAAAAATCACATCATAATCTCATCAATCAGTCAAAAGCATAAACAAAGCAACTGACACAAAAACATAAATTCAAACACCTCAACGGTGTAGACCACTCAGGGTCACAATCATGATCCCATCACAAGAAAAGATCAAAAAGGTTGCATCCATCAGGATGACTTAAAAAAGTCAAATGGGAGAGGCACTACATACTAATTCAGCCCCCCTCCCCCTCCACCCCCACAACCACCACCTCAGTATATTCAATATTGTTTTGGCCGATAATAGGCACCCACATGAATGTAGTTTAAGTGAAAGAAAAAATTAATTTAAAATGGTATATGATAATAATCTTGAAAATGAGAATATATGGATTTAAGATGAGAATATAGGGTTCCAATTAACTAAACATGTAGATGTTGTCAATGGTAGACATTGACAATGGAAATCTTGTGATTAGAAATGAAGGAATTGAAAATGATATTGGTTCAAAAGAACCAAATGAACATTATACATCTCCAATTTATATGAGAAATGAAGTCTCTTGTGAGGAAGAAAGACAAAATTAAATTTTGAGACCTTCAAGAAAGGAAAAATAGTTAGTTGAAATTGATGAGAACAATGAGAAATTTCAATGGAAAGTGATCAAAAGAAGTATTCAGTTGTGGGCCTCAAGACTTTTTTATCAACTTTTTAGACACATACATTGGTTGAGAAATGTCAAATGTTTATGCAGTTGTTAAAGATGCATAAGGTATGACTTATATAGGTAGTGAAATTGACAATTGTTTTGAATAAGAAAAATGGAGGAGAATTCTATTGTTGTGAGAATCATTTTAAGTGCTCTCAATTCCATTGGGAAGACTACCAAATAAAAATACAAGAGAGACACTTAGACGGTAATTAAAACCTCCTAAGTAATTCAATATTTGAGAAAAGATAATTTGATGAGAGAAACTTATATTGACTTGAACCTAAATCATAAAACTTTGGATATAACACTTGTAAGAAGATAGATACTTGACAATCCTCTTAAAAATGATACATGGGATTTTGGTAGGATACTTCCACATTGTGATAAGAATCTTACCAATATTAACAAGGATCAATTTCAAGTTTTTTGGCAATTTAACTCAAAAGTGTCACCAAATGTGAAGGATATCTTGAATTTGAGAATTTACATTCGAGGCTACACCCCACATCCTAAACATTATTTGAAGATGAGTACTTTTTTCGAGACATGTCCCACACTGAAAATATCAAAAAGGGATTTTGAGGCCTTGAAGCCATTTTTATGTGCACCTCTTAAGATTTGAAATACAAATATCATGTGGAGTTTGCAATACACCATGAACTTTTTTGATCCATTCATTGTACTTTTCATACTAATGAAATATTGGAGGAGTTTGGTGCAAGTGTTCTTCCAAAATCATCAAGAGACTTGCTAGATAATTTTTATATCCTAGAGATGATGGATGTTTCTTTTACAGAAATGATTTCTTAAATAACAATTGCTTTGAGTATTGTGGGTAGTGAATTTTGTTTCATGAGGAGTGCAAACATAATTGTGGAAAGTCAATTTTCCAAAAAATGATATATAAAATGGTAAAATACAGATTAAAAAGTGGAGGTGAATCCTCTATGTGTGAATTGGTTACAAAACAATGCAATGTAAAAAAAATTTATCTCAGATTTCAAGAAGAATATATTTTATGAGTATGCAAGGAATAGTCATAGGACTTAGTGGTTGGATCAATAATTTAGGATGTGTAAGGACACTTTCTTGTTTGACACTATCATATTTGTCGTTGAATTTGCAGAGAACTATACATTGCAGCTCTAAAATGAATTAAAAGCTCAATATTACAATTTCATATAGATTTCTATTTTTGTGCACATAACATATAGACATTATTGAGATATCACATAAGATAACTATAAGATAATTAGATAATACAATTTTTATATGAGTAATGATAGATCTCACTTTCATGAGTATGTCCAACATTTCTTTGAGAACTATTTTGAGTGGGTGTGGAAAAATGATATTTCTATAGATGTACATTTAATTTGGTTAGATAATTGCACAAATCAATTTTAAAATGCTCTTATGTTTTACTGGTTGCATGGAATGCATGTAGAGAGAGTTGAACCTCATATTTGAAGTTTCTTTTAGCTCGAACATGGAAAAAGGGATCATGATGAAACAAGTACATAGGAAAGAGAACCCTACTAAAGGAACAATTCATATTTTCAAGTTCATAACTCCTTGATACTTATTATATTATTGATTGGTGTACTTCAACATTGTCACAGGGGGCCAGGGACTCTCGATTTAATAATGTACAAATTATTTTAGTTTTATTTAGGCACAATAGGAGATAGGTTGGTTTATCATATAGTGAAAGATTATTCAAAAATTCATTCATTTTGTATCTTAGATGCTAGAACATGGACCATTTCTGCACAAGATTTGGCTTGTTTTTGTTCTAGGTGTCTTTAGTGTTCAAGTCAAGTGTGTGGGTTGATACAATATGGGTTCCTCATTATCTAACTACTTTATCTCTTACTCTCTCTATAATAAATGAGAATATGTATAGTTCACTTGAGTACAACCATCTTTTATATTTTCTATAACAAGGACATGTTTCTTCATTGGTTACACCACAAGAGAATAATGAGAGATTGGGTTACTGAAAAGCACATTAAGTAAAAAGAAACAAAAATATTGCACAACTAACAACAAATGATGATGGCTTCACATACCTAATAGATTTATTGTTGTAGGAACATGGCTACACACATACATGATTAGAAAGAATGAGATTCTTATATTTTGTGACTATGAGAAGCACAAAACTATTCTCATGTATTCACACGTTGTCATAGAAGCCAATGTTAAGTTATTGAAACATTAAGGTGTTAGCCCCAATTGATGATGTTATTATTATATGTGAAAGAATCATATCAATCAATGTATTTTCATTTATATCAAGCCTTATATGGTTAGACATTATCCTAATTCTAGTAGAGTACAATATCATTTTATTGATGAAGAGGAATTGATTGCTAAAGATGATTTATAGAAAGTATGACGATGAAATAGAAGATTAGAGTATGGTATTCAATGGGTACTTGAACGAGTTGGGATGTGAAAGTATAATGTTGATTGTTTTAAAATCATGTAATTATGTGGTTAAGTGATGAAGATCATGTATATGCAAGATAATTTATTGGAGAAATGAAGGAACACAATATTAACCAAGCTACTACAATTATCATTGAGCACCTAACAAATAAGAGCTAGTGTTTAGTGTTAACTAAGTAATTTTAGTGTTAACTAAGTGATCTATTTTTTGAGTCATGCTATAATTTTCACCAAGCTTGAATATGAAGAAAAAGTTAAGAAAACATTTATCCAAGGTCTACATCTAATGAAAATTAAGAATGCTAGAAAATTTCAAAGGATAAAGTCAAAGTTAGTTATGAGATCTATGACTAGAGAAATGTAGTGAAGATTTGATGAAGGATATTTAATAGAATGGAGTGAGCATATCTCTCAAGGAAGTCTATTTTCTAAGTGACTACATACAATGAATCTAAGATCTATGATCATGATTAAGTGGAAAAATCTTAAAGATTATGGAAGAAAAAAGTTAGCTATTTAAAGAGATGAATGAGACTATTTTTAGTTGTTGATTGTTCACTTATCATTGTTGAAGTTGATGAACAAGGTGAACTGTGTAGAATATAAGTGGAAATATCAATGAAAGGAAGTGCTAAGTGAAAGATAAAATGTGTGAATAAGGGAGATAGTGATCAGAAGGAAGAGATAAAGTGAAATAGCTACCAGAACAAGAAAGGTAGTGCTAAACCTAATAGATCACTTGATTTTTACTTTGTTACCATTGTAGTAGATCAAATCTCTTAATTTGGTGTACCTAACAAATCTTTGAAATCCTATATGGTAGGATCTATTAGTGATTCTTGTAAGCCCTTTAGAGAAGAACGCTCTTTTGAAATGTCAAGGAGTGATAAGGTCTAGATGATCTTTGGTTAAAATACTCTACCTAGGTCACACTAAAGATAGGCTTGCAACCTTTAACAAGCTTGGCTCCTAACATAGCTCACTTTAGAAGAGGAAAATATTTGGATTGTTGGTTCCTAGGCGGGTTTTCCCTTCATAGGGTTTCCACATTAAAATATCTATGTCAAATGTGTGAATGATTATGTGTTTCAAAGTATATTTTCATGTTATTTTTTTAATGCTTCAACTTGGTATAAGCTAAGTGATTACTCTAATATTTGGTATAAGAAAGGAACAATAAGATAATAGTCTGATGCAAAAAGTTTCTAATTATGATTTGAGATGTTGAACGTGGTTATCAAGTTATTAATATGAAAGTTTGTGAAGTATGAATTGGTACTAAAGTGTTTTATAAGCCTGCAAGATAAATAGATATAACAAATTCACACCCCTTTTCAATTATCCAAATTTTGGTATATGAGCTAGGTACTTGAAGGAAGAAGTTTGAAGGGACTTGAGATAAAAATCCAAAAATGTGTAAGAGAGAGGTACTAAAGCTAAATAAGGAGAATTTATCCTCATGTAAAAATAGGATGAGGCTACATTTATGTGGAATTGGAGATAATTTTATACACTAGCTAGATAATCCATATGTTTCTCCTACCCCTCCTATGACTATGGAAGAGATGGCTTAGAAGAGAGAGCATAATAGTTTGATGATTGAGATTACATCTACCTGCATGATGTCAAGTTTGATGATGTCAAAAATTGTACTAATACTAAAGAAATACGGGACAAGTTTGTACTTGTACATGGTGGAGATGACAATGTACTAAGAGAAAGAGTAGAAAGTCTGAGAGGAAAATATGATGACATGAGGATAAAAAATAGCTGAAAATGTTATGCAGTATGTGAATTGAATCAAGGAAGTTCTAAGTGCTATCAAATTTTCTAGAGGAGTCAGTGGTGATACTAAAGTTTTAAGTAAGTAATTATAACTGTCTTACCTATTTGTGTTATAAAAGTATCTGCAATTCAGGAAGTCAGAGCTACATATCATAATAATCTTACTCTTAATGGTTTAGTTGGCCATTTGATTTCATTTGAATCAAGTCATTTTGATAAGAGTATGCCTACACTTGGAAATTATTTCAAGACTTCACTAACCATTGGTTGTTCAAATAAATAAAGAGTAGTAAGGATGAAAGTGAGTCAAAATTAGAAGATTATATGGATGATATTGAAGCATTTCTTGCAAGGATATTACTGAGAGGTAAAGGTAAATTAGCTTTGATATGTTTTAAATGAAATGAAGTAGGTCATATTGTTGCAAGATGCCCTAACAAAAGCAAGAGTAATAGAGAGGATAAAAAGGATAAAGAAACACATAAAGAATAAAGACTAAAAGGAAAAAAGAAATAAATCATGTTATATTACTAAAGAAGAGCACACTGAGTTAGACCCTAAAGATGACAAAGATAGAGTAGAAGTGGTGTATGTTGTTGTTAAATAATAAACTAACAAGGAAAGGTATGAGGATGGTAAAGCTCTTTTTTCACATGTTAGTAAGAATGACACATGGATCATTGATAGTGTATGTTCATATCACATGACTAGAGACATTCGTAAGTAAGATAAACTTGAGGAATATGATGGTGGAATTTTTAAAATAAGGAATAATGTTCGATGTCTAGTGAAAGGTAAAGGTTCATTGATGTTAAATGATAAAATAAAATCTGATGATGCATATTGGGTGCAATAAATAAAATATAATATGTTGAGTGTTTCTCATTTGAATAATACAGGTCACAAGTTAGAGTTTTAGAACAAAAAAGTCAAGATCTATGATAATGATGATGGAAATTTGATTAGCACTAAAGAGAAAACAAAAGGTAATATATTTTATTTCAACATGTTTGTTTGTAAAATTCAAAGATGTGTGCTTGTGGCATAAGATCACATGTCATCTAAATTTTTAGAATGTGGTTGAGGTCAGGAGAAAGAGAAGAGTTAGAGGCTTACCAAATTCACATAAACCTAAAAATGTTATGTGAAAACAATGTTAGCTTAGTAAGATGAAGAAGTCAAGCTTTTCAAGAAAGGCCCATACTTCTAATGAAAATTTGGAATTAGTGCATATAGATTTATGTGGACCAATAAGAGTAGAAAGTTATTATGGTGGCATGTACTTCATACTATTTTTTGATGATTATTCTAGGATGATGTCTATCATGTACACAAAGTTAAAGTCACATGATTTTGATATGTTCAAATGGTTAAAAACTAAAGGTGGAAAAGAAACCTGTAAACAATTAAATTTTTTGAGATCTTATAGAGGTGGTGAGTTTATGTCTATTAAATTTAATAACTTTTGTATTGAACATGGAATTAAGAGACATTGATCAGCACTGAGGACACCACAACAAAATGGGATTGTTGAAAGAAGGAACAATTCAATTGTAGATTGTGCGAGAACACTACTAATTGAAAAGGGATGCTCAAATATTTTGGAGAGAAACCATTAGCACTATAGTCTAAACTCTTAACTAAGTTCAATTGAAGAAAGGAACAAACAAGACACCTTATGAGCTTTGGTATGGTCATACACCTAGTGTGATTTATGTCAAGATATTTGGAAGTAGACGTTACATTCATAAAGATGCAAGGAATGGGATATTTGATTCTAAACGTGATGAAGGTATTTTCATTGATTATTCTTCTAAGAGAAAATCTTATAAATTTTTGAACAAGGATACTAACATAATGATTAAAAGTGAAAATGTAAGAATCAACGAGTTTGTGGACAAGAATGATCAGGAAAGAAAAAAGAAACCTAATTATTACAACAAAATTGTCTATGTAAATGAAGACACTTCTAGTGTAATACCCTAACAATAGCATAGATCTATTGAGCATCATCCTTCATTACTTAAGCCACATAAACAATAACTTTAGTAGGATGTTGAGCCCCAACCAAGTGAACATAATGCTAGAAACTAAAGAACAAAACCTATGCTACCAAATAAGAAGGAACCATTCACCTAAACACATTTGGGAGATAAAAGTGTTGTAGTTATGACAAGAAGTAAGTTGAAAGATAGTACTTTTTAATTTTTGAGTTTGAACTAAGAATTGTGAAATATGCACTTGAAAATGAAAATTGGATTATGTTGTGAATGAAGAGATAGATAAGATTGAGAAAAACAACACACAAGCACTAGTACCAAGACCTACTAATAAGAAATTGGAACAAAGTGGGTCTTAAAAAAAATTGAACGAGTATGGTGAAGTTGTGAGGAACAAGGCCAAATTAGTTTGTAAAGGTTATGCCTAGGAAGAAGGAATTGATTATGGTGAGACCTTTGCACCTATTTCTAGATTTGAAGGATTCAGAACTCTATTGGCATATGCAACTTACAAGAAGTTAAAGGTATATCAAATGGATTTTAACTTAACATTTTTGAATGTAATACTTGAAGACAAAGTTTACATAGAACAACTAGAAGGATTTTTTGAGCTAGATCAAAAGAATATGGTTTGCAAGTTGAACACATATTTTTGTAGGCTGGAGAAAGAAATAAGAGAATGATATGAAAGGATACAAATATGCTTGATTAAGACTAGGTTTGTGAGAACAAGTGAAACAATAATCTGTTTTCGAAAAGTGGAGCTGAAAACATGGTGTTTAATGATGAAATATTTGTGGATGATATCATATTTGGTGGAAATGATTTGTTGTGAAAATCATTTGCTAATCAAATGAGGTAAATAATTTGAGATGTCTATGTCTAGTGAGATCAAATTTTTCATTGGATTAAAAGTTCATTAAACAAAAAATGGTATATATGTGACTCAATCTAAGTATGTTAAGGAGATTTTGAAAACATTTGGCATGGATGATTCAAGACCAATTAGTGCACCTATGGTGCCTAGATGAAAATTATCTAACGATGATACTACTACTAAGGTAAATGAGACACGATATAAATCAATGATTGGAAAGTTATAATATGTTGTACATAGTAGACTTGATGTTGTGCATGCATAGTAGACTTGAAATAGTACATGCAAGGTACAAGGTATTACTACAAGGTTTTAAAAGTTTTATATTGGAATTTATATTTACCTTTGGCATTGTTGTCAAAGGGGGAGTGAAGTGTTTGGGAGAGAATCAAAGAAGAAATGATGGACTAATTATAAAAAGAGAATTGAAGATGAGTAGATGTAAAGTTGAGAAGAGAAGTATACTCAAATGAGGAGAATTTGTGAAGATGAATATGTTGAAGATATGAACATAGTAAACATGATGTTGAATCTATTGAAAAGGACCTAAATGAAGTCAAAGAGCTTAAAATTTGTATTTTTATCAATGCATACATTTGATTATCTTATGTGTAATATTTTGTAATACAAAATCTTATGTTTATGTGTTGCCATCAATGCCAAAGGGGGATATTGTTAGTCCCACCTAATAATGTTGTCATTGTAGGTGAAAGTGTCATATCATTTGTTATGTTGTCATTAATGTCAAGCCTTAGGTGGTTAGACATTATGCTAATTTAGTAGAGTATCATATCATTTGATTGATGAAGAGGATTTTATTGATGAAGAGGATTTGAAGAAAGTATGATGATGAAATAGATTATCAGTGTATGGTATTCAATGGGTACTTAAATGAGTTGGGCTATGATAGTATAATGTTGGTTTGATTTTTTTACAATCATGTAGTGATGCTATTAAGTGATGAAGATCATGTATATGAAAGATAGTTTACATGATGAATGAAGGAACACAATATTAACCAAGCTACTAAAATTGTCATCAAGTGCATGACAAAGAAGAATTAAAGTTTAGTGTTAATTTAGTAATTTTAGTGTTAACTAAGTGATGTATCACCCAATTCAAGTTATTATTGTTAAGTTTAAAGATTTGCACCCTACTGAACTGACAATGTTCAATAACCCTTACTTAACATGGGAGTCATTTCATTACGTGAGATTGGATAATGAAATGAAACCTCCAAATTCTAGGCCGGCTCTTATTATATCTTTCAGTGAAACACTCTACAACTTAATAAAACTTAGAGGGAAAAGGGAAGAAAGTGTAGAAAATAAACCTAAAACCTAAAGCTTAAACTAAGAAAAGATGTGATACACCAGAAGTTACTATGAAGATGTAACACACATGTAACAAAGAGGATTATAGTTCTATGAAATACAGATAAAGCACATTTTCCTGTAAAGGCTTGCACAAGTGATTTATTATAAGGTTTCAATACTGAAACTACAAAAGAGGATAAATTACTATCTCACTTTGACTAATTTCACCTATAAACACATATCATAACCTGCAAGCAAACTTACTTTTCCACAAAAAGGTACTGGAATGAGACAGAAAACAAGGAATAATGTAAACATTCACAAGTTAATTTATCAAATCATTCAAAACACACATAGAATTTGTAGAAAGGAAAAAGAACTTAACAATTTACTTCATAAGGCATAATCACACTGCTGTTACTGGCATTATTTCGTCAAAATGTTGAATTACAGACCCTATAACAAAGCTTAGGACTCCAAAGATGTCTCAAAACTCAGTCATAAAATCAGAACTCTCTTCCAATGAGTTAGAAAACTCATTAAGTACAATGCTCAACTGTTTGGGTCGTATGCAGAAAGATAGCTTGGAAAACAGGGCTTAGAACCTTCTGAAATAATGATCTTTTGCTCAAAAAGCTCCACTCAGTCATAAAGAACCTTATGACTCACCTTCCACTGTCCACAAAATGCTCAAGCTGGTCATAAAGACCCCCAAACTGACTTAGCAAAGTCAAAATCTGACCTCCTATATTCCATGCATATGTTTCCTAACTATTTTCAGTCTTAAAGACCATGACATGACTCTATCTTTTGCATTAAAAATAGAAAAATATCTAATGACTTATAGTTACGTTATTAAAATATTTCTCTTTACATTAATATCTATGCAAAATAAATGATTTAAAATAATATTAAATGACTAGAACTAATCATTTCAATATTATTTCTTTATTATAGTTATATGCAAGAATATAAAGTAACATTATAAGCTAAAAAAAACTTCAGCATTAACCTCACTCATCACACATATGAATTTTATTTCAAAAAGAAATAAAATCCCATGAAAGGCTATGGATCTCAAAGAATTATGTAACTTTGAAAAGGGCGTAACAAGCTTTAACCCTAAAAAGCTTTCATTTTTAATATGCATCTTTCTATGAAACATTTGGAAAGCTCAAGGGTTTGGAGAAAATGGAGTCTTCTGATGAGTTTGTTGTATCCATTGATGAATTTGTTATATTTGATACGCTGTATGAAGTTGAGGATCTCTGGATTTTTCTTTGTTGTTGCATATTACTTGGTCTTCATTCTCCCGTGACTGTGCACCTTCCATTATAGCCGCAGAGGTAAGATTTTAAATTTTCTAAATCTGATGTTGTTACTATGATTTTTTTCTGGGACAAACTTGAAACTATGACTAGGCTCTCTACACTTTCAAAAATCATCTAAAGTTTTGAAGTTTCTCTTTGACTATATATAACAAATTATGTTTCGAAAAAACCCAAATAGAATCTATTGCTTTAACCCGCCATGACTGGAAGCATGGTCATTTATCTGTTGTTAATGATACTTCTATATGGATTTTATTAGTTCTCTTCTTGTTTTTAGAACTTTCCAAATCCAGATCAAATATATTAGTTTTCCTTTGCCTAGTTAATCTGAGTGTCTAGTGGTAGATTCAAGTCACTAGTTGTATGCTCCAGAGTAAATAGTTTCCTTGCCATCATCTTTGCGAGACCAGTTGCTGCGCGAGAAGCTACTAAAACATTTTGCAAATCTATGTTGTCTTCACTTGTTTAAAAAATATGAGGCACTATTAAAACCCATTACTAATGTTTCCTGTTCATTGCCGCCTATAAGTAGAGGTTCAAATCTGCAATTTTTTGTTTATATTTGCTAGAAACGTTTTGTTGTTGTGTAATGGCTTAACTCAATGACATTTTAAATTTTCATTCAATTTCGGATCAAGCTGAAAATAATGTTATTTCCATGGGCAATATCTCTTTAGTAACATTATCTCTCCACTTGGATCAATGTCATTCCGCAACTTCATGTAGTTTGCAACTATTGAGCATCCAGGTAACCAAGATTTGGCATAACGGTGCAACATCTATACAAAGTCTTTACCAGCAACCATCATAGCATAATGAAAAAGGTGGTCCTCTTTCTTAGCTGTATTTTCCTCCATCTAATCAGGGTTGATACGTGAAACCTTTGTCGACAAATATGTATTACTGATATACCTAGCTGGCTTTTAGTAACATATTGATTGATGCCATTGTCAACAGCATTAATTTCCTCCATAAAACCTTTGTATAAAGTAAGATAAACACTCTCAACATTCAAATGATCTGGGCTTACCCAAGTTCTTTAGCTATTATCTCCCTTCCATAGTGCTTGTAAACAAGGCCTGCTGAACTCAATTTTGTTTTAAAACCATGTCCAAAATCATGATCAAACCCCTTTCTGATGGTGATTAGAGTGGTCCTTCTCTAGATTATAAACACCACTCACATCCAATACTGCATCTAAAGTATCCAATACCCTTCCTTATCTCTTGATGTAGTCTACAACAGCCTTCATTTCCTCCAAAGAAATATATGTTTATTTGTCTCTATCATTCATAACTCCATAGAGCTGACCCATTTTTCTCAAGGCAAAGATCTGGTTGATACAGTCCTTGACCACCATGTTACACTTCCTCCTCCACTATGGGTATTTTTTGATAGGCTGTATCTACTGCATCTATAGATTCTAGTTACATTTTGTATTATTTGAAACTGATTTCACTGATGTTACATACTTATTTCTCTGAAAATGTAATTTTAAATCTTTGTGATGTACAAACAGGTTTTACTTCATTTTCCTTAAATCTTTGCTATAATTTCCAATCAATTATTGTCTTCATCAAAGGAAACAATCATGTCCACGCTTTTCTGTAGTAAGTTATACATTTCAATGCTATCAATCATTAATTCTTTTTTTGTAATCTTGTGTACCTTGTGGCATATTATTTATGAGGTTTGAGCACAGGCTCGTGACACCCATAAATAACTTTTATTTCTTTCAGCTTTCTTGTCTTTCATAATGAGATGCATCAACAGATAGAGTATGTAGTTGTAGAGATAGGTAGTCATTGCTTAGATCCTTCGAGATCTAACATCATTTGCTTTCATTTTTTTTGCAAACTAGAGATCATGTGAAGCTTGGAGCTAGATTCTGTTGCGTCGGGGAAAGAGTGCATAACTAGTCAAAGCAATAGGCAATGACTGGTTATCTCTACTCTTTATTTCTTTCATTCATATGTATCTGTTCATGTATTTCCTTATGAAAGAAATTTAATACAGTAACAATACTCATGGCTTGTGTGAGATCATTTCTTTTCAGCATATCATTTCATTTCATTATTTGAAAATATCAATGTATATTTGAAAGTAAATAAATACAAAGACATTTCTATTATTTGAATGAAATGAAAAGCACTTTTTGTATTTTCACTGCATGTATACTTAAATTTTTACACGTGCAAAAATTAAGTAACAGTTATGTTCACTAAGATTGAACATGAAGAAAAAGTAAAGAAAATATTTATCTGAGGCTAACATTTAATGAAAATTAAGAATGTTCAAGAAGCTCAAAGGATAAAGTCAAAGTTAGTTATAAGTGTATGGCTGAAGAAATGTAATGAAGATCTAATGAAGGAGATTTAATAGAATGGAGATGAGCAGAAAGTTCAAGGAAGTCTATTTTCAAGTGACTACATGCAATGAATATGAGATCTATGGTTGTGATTAAGAAGAAAAATATAGAAGATTCTTGAAGGCATAAGTTAACTATTTAAGGAGATGAAAATGATTGTTTTTGTTTGCTGATTATTCTCTAATCATTGTTGATTATTTTTGAAATTGACAAACAAGGTGAACCAAGAAGAACATAAGCAGAAGGATTAAGTAAATGAAGTGCTAAGTGAAAGAGAAAGAGTTGAAATTAGCTAGAGAGAGATCAAAAGGGAGAGATAGAGAAAAACAAAGATGTGAACAAGAAAGGTAGTGCTAAACATAACAACCCACTTGATTGTTACTTTCTTACCATTGTAGCAAATAAAATATCTTAATTGAGTGGACCTAACACATCTTTAAAATTCTATATGGTAGCATCGATAAGTGATGTTTGTAAGTCCTTTAGAGCAGGCTACTCTTTAGAAATGTTAATGAATGATAAGTTCCATATTATCTTTGGTTAAAATACTCTAACCAGGTCACACTAAAATGTGTGTGTAACCTTTAACATGGTTGGATCCTAACATATAACTCTCTTCAAAAGAGTGAAATATTTGTGTTGTTGGTTCCTAGGTGGTTTTTCCCTTTACAAGGTTTCCACATTAAAATATTTGTGTCAAATGTGCGAATGCTTATGTGTTTAAAATTTTATTTTCATGTTATTTGTTTAATGTTGCAACTTGGTATAAGCTAAGCAAATACTCTGCTATTTAGTATAAGTAAGGAACAATAAGATAAAAGTTTGATGCAAAAAGTTTCTATGTATGATTTGAGATGTTGGATGTGGTTACTAACTTATTGATATGAATTTTTTGTTGGAATAATTTTAGAATAACTGAGTAGGGGGGTGAATTAGTTATCCAAGGTCTAGATGTATAAATAAAACTTCTCATAGCTTAGTGAACCCATAAAACAATTATACTCATGCATGCATCCATAAGATTATTCAATCACTAAAAAATTGTAGGCTACTGTCAAATCAACTTGCAGAAATGTAAAGCATGAAACATAACAAATTCATCAACACACTTGACACAATGATTTATGTGGAAACCCAATTTGGGAAAAACCACCAGTAACATTTTGCTTTTTTCACTCTTCTAATGTGATGCCCTGTGAAACGCCAACCCTATTAAAGGTTACAATACACACTATTAAATGTGACCCTATTAAATGATTTCAATCATTCTGTTAGAAGTGAGCCTTGTTAGAGGACTTTAGACCATTCACTTAGAATGTCACCTAGTTAAAGGATTTACAAATGACTGTTAGGTCAACCTTAATCCAAAGGATTTACCTTAGACTAATATAATTGTTAGAAAGTAACAGTAAGGCTTTGATCTGATACAATTTACACCTTCATTTGTAGATTATAGATCTTTGTTTAGTCCTCAATTCTGCTTGGCCTTCATACTTTGTAGCTCTGATAGCTTGTTCACCCTTCAAGCATTCATCTCCTTAAGCCTTCTTTCTTAACATACCATTGTAGACTCTTCTCTTAGGTCACTTGATAAAGAAAAACCCTTGAATCCTTCTCTCCCTTAGGTTCTCACACATGATAACCTTGCTTTATGACCAACCATTCCTATAAATAGGAAATTAAGATCTTTTGCCACTCATTCTCCATCATCCAATTTAGAGTTCATATGAATTAGGTAGGATACAATGTATCTACCCCATATCTCATATCTCTTCTAGAACCTTCTCTTAGAATCTACTTTAAATTTTCCTAAAAATAGTTTACCTTGAATTCTGTGCCACCAGCTCATCAACCTTATCTTCCACCTAGTTCACATAATCCAAGAAAATAAACTTTTTGGCTCAAATTCATCAAATCCACAATCTTTTAAATAATGCAATAGCTTAGCATTATCAACCTTATGATGCTCAACACATACTACATTGCTTGACATCCTTTATAAAATTACTTGACACGAACTAAAGTTTACTGGTGCTCAGCATCAACTAAACTTTACTCAGCATCCACTATTCTACTTGGCATACACTAGAATGAACTTTTACTTAGCTCCAACTAATTTTCTGCTTGGCTTGTGCTGACTTTTCTTGGCACCTACTATCCACTTGGTCAAGCTTGGTAGAAATTTTTTTTGTAAATTGTTCTTCTAATATTTCTTATGGTAACCGGCCTTTGTAACCTTAAGTAGATTATCAATACATCATGTCATCATTGTCTTAACTGATTCTTGTACTTCATTACATAATCATAACTCACCCTTTCCTCTAGGTGCTATTGTTACATCTTTTGATCAAATCCTCTTCATCAATCAAATAAGTGATAGTACTTAAATCTTATAAGTAGTTGTCTTACCAGCAAATAGTAGGTTTAACATCAGTGAAAAAACAATGATTGAAACACATAGTCTTCTTCAACAATCTACCTCTTTCATTCTAGTTCAACAATCTCCCTTAACAATGATCTTTTCAATCTATTTTCAACAATCCCTCTCTTTGGCATTGATGGAAAACCAAACTAATCAACCAAATCAACCAAATGGTAAAAACCTTTATTCAACCAAATTGACTAGGTTAAAATAGTATGACAATATCAAAAAGAAAATGTGTATTGAAATCTCTCCCTCTATCAACAATTTCCATCTTCTAATTAGGTTACACAATTCTTTTTTATAACAATCTTCTTACTATGTCTCCCTTTGACTAGGTAAATATTTCTTTGCTCTCTTGATGTGTCTCCCTTATATCTCCCTTTTTGACAACAATCTACTCTCCCTCAACATTTATACTAGCTTGATTAGAAGAATATCTCCCTCTTTGACAACAATGCCAATGACTTGTCATCTTTAACATGAAAGATATAAACTTTCAATTTCTTCAACTTCTCCCTTTGTCACCTTGCTTGTGACCAATTTGAAGTTTCAGCTCTTTGACTACTTTAGGTAGCTCCTAAAGTAAGATTCTCTTCATCAATGTGTAACATATGAACATCAACTTGTTTAATGTAGGGAACTCCTCTTGTTCTTTAGATAGCCTTTGATAGGGGTATCACCCCTAGTTTACCTCTTAGATACTCATGAGCATCCTTAGGTAATGGTTTTGTGAAGATATCATCAATTTTCTCCTTTGTGTTAACATATTCCATCTTCACCTCTTTATCTTGAACTAACTCTCTCAAGCAATGATACTTGATTGAAATGTGTTTTTTCTTTGTGTGCATCACTAGATTCTTTGATATATTGATAGCACTAATATTATCATAATAAAGTATCACTGGTTCTGTGATTTCTTCCTTCATACCTTTGAGTAGTTGTTTGATCCATACAATGTTTGTGCAATATATAGTAGCAACAACATATTCAACTTTAGGAATAGATTGTGAAGAACAATTTTGTTTCTTGCTAGTCCATGTAACTAGTCTCTTTCCTAACAAAAATGATCCTCCACTGGTGCTCTTTTTGTCATCAATGTTTCCAGCCCAATCAACATCAGTGTAGGCTTTCAATTCCATTTTTTTATTCTTCTTGTAATATAGACCAAACACTTTTGTTCCTTTCAGATATCTGATTATTCTCTTCACAACCATTAAATGATTCTCCCTGGGATTAGCAAATAATCTTGCAACTATCCCTATAAATAATGCAATATCAGGTCTGCTATGTACTATATATTGTAATTTTCCAATCATAGAATTTTACAATGTTTGATTTACCTTAGTTGAATCATCATTCTTTGACAACTTGTGTCCTATCACCATAGGTGTACTTACTAGTTTGGAATCCTCCAATCCAAAGGTTTTCAATATTTCCTTGACATACTTTGACTGAGTGATGTATATACCATATTTCATCTGATATACTTGCAAACCCACAAAAAATTTGATCTCTCCAAACATAGACATCTCAAATTGTAGTTACTATGGACTTGTGAAATCATTTCTTTTGTAATTCTGTCAATTTCCTCTTTGGAGGGCATTCTTAAGCTTGTGAGACCTACATCAAAGGACGTAATGCATACATTATTTGTATCATACCCTTCATCATCTAAAAGAACTTGCTGATGATGTAAATGATGAACAATTCTCTGACTGGTAATGTCATTTTTAGGCTCTTCTGAATCAGAATCTATCAAATCATCAAACATGCTTACCATATTGCAACTTATATCATCATGGCTTTTCTCTTCACTTTCTTCTTCAGGTTGCACACCTTGACCTTGGGAAAATGACTGAGCAACAACACAATAATTAGCAGAATGAGGTGACTGACATATAATGCATCATGGTACATCATTATTCATATTCATAGTGTTCCTTTGCAGGGGATCTGGAGTACCCTTATCCTTCACATTTTGGGTCTGGTTGGGAACTGGCTTACCATC
Organism: Cupressus sempervirens; assembly: GCA_028749045.1. Classification (NCBI taxonomy): domain Eukaryota; kingdom Viridiplantae; phylum Streptophyta; class Pinopsida; order Cupressales; family Cupressaceae; genus Cupressus; species Cupressus sempervirens. Next base: position 674,181,996 of record CM053786.1, on the reverse strand, counting down.
TTTCCACTGAGTGGTGTAAGGGTAATTTTGCATTCTAGGCTGCCTATTGAAACTGTTGTTATTCACAAGAGTTCTCTCAGTAGTATTTGGCTTATTAAAATTAGTGGGATTCATCTTCTTAAGCAATTCCAAAACCTAGCCTATAGTGGGTTCTTTTGGCTTATTTCCTATAGGGGTTTTATCAGCCTCCCTTTTATTATTGTTCTTAAGATTGAAAAGCTTTGGATCATCCCTCCTACCCAGTTTTCCAGATGCATTCCTATTATTCTCTATATTTACTGCAATTTTAGAGGCATCCCTTAAAGTCTTGGGATCCTTATCCCTCAATTGATAAGCCATTTTGCTATCAAAAAAACTGAAATATGTTGTGAGATAGACATCTTCATTCAACCTCATAACTTGAAATAGTCTGTACATACCTTTCTGGAATCTTACATTGAAATCAAATGTGGACTCATTTGGATTCCTCTTGATGTTGCTGAATTCATTTAACATGAACCCTGCATTAGTGTTGTCTCCATATTGCTCCTTGAATAATTTCTCCAAGAAATTCCACGAGGTAATACTGTCATCAGGCAACCTCCTAAACCAATCTCTTGCATCCTCAATTAGTGAATGCACAAACAATTTCATTACCATATCTTCATGTTCAACTTCATAATCATTCAACATATCAATGAAAATTCTCAAATGTTCTTCACCAGTAACAACATTATTCCCAGAGAACTTAACCACTTTGTCTCTTAAATCAAACGATATGGGATGTGGAGCACCAAGAATACCAGAAAATGATATTTGTCTATACTTTTCTAGGTAGACAGGTTTCTTCTAGAAACCAGGAACATTTGAGGTACTAGCTATATTAGCTTGACTTAGAGGTGCAGCTTGGGATTGTTGAGGTGGGACAAATGGGACTTGGGTGCCAATAGTGGAAGATGAAGCAGGAGCAGATTGGGGTACTCCCTAAGTTGAGATTATTGGACCACTAGCTGGTGCAGGAATTGCAAGTGGGATAGACAAATTGGGCCATGAAGCCAATGCAGAATTAGATTTTATGAATTGGATTTTTCTCCTAGTTTTTATAGCTTGGGCTTCATTTTCAATCTTCTCAAGCTCTTTTGCAACATCTTCCTTCCCTTTTCTAGCCTTCTCCAGATCTAAATCTAATTTTGACATGGAGGGTTGTATGGGTTTGCTTGGTAGAGCTTGAGGTTCATTTATTTGGATTCCTACAGCTTTGCCTTTCCCTTTATCTAGAGCTTCTATGGTGGGCTCTACAGGGTCCGCTTGTATAGGCTTATAGGCTTGGACTTGAGCAATGATTGGTTCTTGCCTTTGATTTAGGCATTTTTCTTGTTCCTAAACTTTAGCTCTCAGTTTGTCTACATCTCCAAATACATCAATATGGAGAGTTGTAGTATTTTCTTCTAACTTTTTATTTTTCTTCTTCAAAGAATTCATCCTTCTTAGCAAAGCATCCCTTTCTATTATGGCATCCAAGGTGGCTTTCTCCTTCTCTTTTTCAAGACGAATGCATTTAGCTTCTTCCTCAGCAATCCATTTCTTCAAAAATCCTATCTTAGAGTGCACTTCTTTAGGATCTGTAGAAGTAGCTTCTGAATTAGCAGGATCGTCCAGATCTATAAGGTTGGGCTCCACATATGGGGCTGCCCTAGGATTAAAAGGATTATCAAATGAACTCCTAAATCCTAGTCTATAGTTAAAATCTACTATAGGATGTGACCTTGATGAAGAAATTTCTATTGTGGACACATCTTTGTCTTGAAATACTCTCTCATCTGGTAATGGGGTACTAAAAATGCCTCCTAAGAGTCTTGTAGTTTTGGATTCAGAACTAAGTGAAGAAGATTCTCTTCCTAATACTGGTTGATACTGAGAATTGATGGATGCATTGCCTCTGGGTTTCTAGGTGGGATTTGGATCTATCTTTTTCTTATTTTGGTTCTTCCTACCACCTTGGGGTAGATTAGTATACATTGATACATCAGGATTGGTTGTCATGTAAGCTCTTGTGTTCTTTCTCTTCTTAGCCATTTTCACCTTTTGTTAAAATAAGCACTAGCTTCAAAACCTTGATTGAGTCGCCGCCCTATTCTTGGGAAAATATACAATGACACTTAATGCTAACTCAAAGAAAAAAACACACAAGTAGGAGCAAAAATATCTGGCACAGATAGATCAATCACTGATGTTGTAAGACTGCAACTCTTGCTTGTTAGATAAGACACCTGGATAAGTTGGATACGTTAGTGTGTAGCTATGGTACTTGGGCTTTATCTTCTTTAAATTCTCAAGGTTTGTCACTAAAAGATTCCCTTATAACCATAGGCAAAACTTGGATAACATGACACACGTGTACTCAACAGGACCAAAGAAACTACAATACTCTTCACAGATGTGTTGGACAACTCCCCAATAGAATCACCATTTTGTTGGTGTTTTAAAAATGAACTTAAACTACTAAGCAACAAAATGCTTAATACCAAGTTGAGATTACTCATACAATATAAAGGTCAACCAATTCTTGTTAACAATTGCATGTGTAAAGCATTTGGACCCAACTTCAACAAAACCAAAGGTGGTTTTCTACTCTTTTGGCTCTGCAAAACTAGGGTGGGTATACCCAAGGATGATTCAAGACTAGGAAAACTGTATGAGGATTATTTTTAGTTTCATTCTGATTCTCATCTCAAAATCCTCAAACACATACATAATTCTAAATAACTTGATAAACACATCCCATACAATAGATATGGCCAAAATTTCTTCTATAGATCTGCAGATGTTCTTAACAATAGTGGCTAACTGAAGCTAAAACATTCCATGCAAACAAGTACTAGCCTGCTTTGAAGATCTACAAGAAACAAAAGTAAAATTGATTTAATTCTGCATTTTTGACAACCATTTGTGACATACTTCTCCTTCAGCTGAATCAATTTGATCAGTGCCTAATCCATTGGAGTTCAGAGTCTGTAGAAAATTCTTAGATCTAACTTATTGCCTTACAACAAATTCTATCAGCAATTCTTATTAGAATTTATCATTCAAAACCCTTTCCATTACTAAAGAAACCTTATCACATTCATCAAAGCTTTTATTTAATCCATTTAATTAATAGTAGTGATAAATAGATATACAACCTAACTAGATTGCATTCAATCGCACAAGCCTTTACTTATACAATATCAAGATAACCAACTAATTAGAAGGAGACAAGATTCAAAAAGAATTGATATGGGGATAGTTCACAATTTGTATTTTCTTTGAAAAATGTATATCATTTTCAATAGACTCAGAATGACCTTCAGAAAGAAACACAGCTCATTCTATATTCATGTATTCTCAAAGAATCGACAGAGAAAATACATCATAAACTTGCTTTCAAAAATTTGAACCAAAGACAGACTAAGCATACCACTTAGAAAATTAGAATTCGGACCATTCTTTAGCCTTGGAATCTCACTTAAATAGTGTGAGATGCAACAAGTTTCAGGCTAAAAGAAAGTGACAGGTGTCTTCTAAAAGATACTGACATATATCTATCATAAAAGACAAAAGAAAATAACAGAAAAGCTAACATCGAACATTCCTTGGTGGGTCCCTTTCTGTTATGCTTCTCAATTGTTGAGACAAGAAAATATGATCTGATTCTTCATTTATTCTTCATCCTCAAAGTAAGTGGCCATGAGGTTAAAAAGTGACATATCATCTTCACCTACCTACAAACTTACTTTAATCTGGGGATTTTCCATGTCTTCATTACTAACTATGAGGGTAACTTTTACTTTTGCATCTTCCTCCTCATCATCTTCTGACATTTGTTCTATAAACTAATTTTTCCATTTATTATAAGCAGCATCATCTGGCCAGTCAAAATTTAGAGCCTCTCTTTGTATAATCACTAAAGAATTTGCAAATTCCTCTAAATCATCAAACTCTTTTCTCTTGGCATTATAAAATAACTGCATCTTTACCAACTCTTCATTTGTCCTTGTCATGAACCAGTGGCCAGTTTCACTCATGATGTTCTTGATCCTTTCATAAAATATTTCATCCAACTCTTTTTTCCACTTTTCCTTTTCCTTTATTGTATCAACAGATTCTAAAGCACAAGGAAATAAAATGAATTTTTCAGCAATATACTAGGAAAAACAATGTGTTAATCTTTTCTGCAAAGAATACCTTTTATCATCAAAATCTTCTAGTTTATTTAACAAATCAAAAATTTTCTCTACTTGGTGATAAGGCATTTGGATGGCAGATATACACATAATTGTGATATCATTATTCCTCTCCCTCCACTTCTGTGCAAGGGGAGTCAATTTATCCTTATCTCTGTTCAACTCATCCATGAGGGTTGCAATTCTTGTCAACTGATCAAAGAAGGTTGACCATTGTATTTTATCTGTTAAATACATCACACCCTGCTTTAATTTTCCTTCATATTGATTTTTTAATTCTACCTGCAACTCATGTAATTTGGTTTTTTCTTCTTCAAAGTCCTTTGCAGTATATAATTGGGGCCTTTCAGGGGTGTCTAGTATTTCAACAATAGGGGTTGCTCTAACAAATGACTATGGAGGGTATGCAATTCTAGGTACATTGGATTCTCCCACCATTCTCTTCCCAAGTATCTTCTCCATTTGAGACACTTTGTTTTCCAGTGACTGTATCTGTATACCGCTTTCCTCATATGCTTTTAAAACTTCTTCAAACCTAGCATTGAGTTGGGTAAATCTATCTTCTTCCTGGCCAGATACAACACCACCAAATTTTAGTACTTCTGAGGCCATTCCCATTATTTGCTTACTACTTACTTCACCAGCCCTATACACTATCAATGTACCAGTATGCTCTGTAGTGGGAAACTCATGCATCTTGGTATTTTCCCTCATTTCCATGGACCATATAACAAGGGCTTGATGGTCATCACTAAATTTGACTCCTCTATGAGCTTGTAATATTTCTTCAGTAGTTGTTAGTTGAACATCTTTCTACTTCCTTACGGAATCAAAAACAATAGCATTTTCTATATACCATTCTGGTAGAGGGAGGACTCCTGACTGTCTAACTATTTGCCTCCCAGCTTCAAGAGTAAGCTAGGAAAAATCATTTAAAAAATTTGACTTCACCTCTCCCTTAATAACTAAGTCAGGTTTATCTAGTTGCTCAGCATTGATTTTCTCACAGGATTTCTCAAAATTTCCCATATTTAATCTCCACAAAAACTGAGCAAAATCCCTAGATCTTACAAAATTTTCATCATTAATAAATCTTCTAGAAGCCTGTGCAACTATTGGGTCAATTTCCTTACCTTGGTAATCAGCAATGGTTATGTCCAAGGAAGGTGTAGGAGGTTCTTGTGGCTCTCCAACATCCAGGTCTGTAGAAGTGATAATCACATCCCCTTCTCCACCCATTTGTCTAAGTTGTTCCCTAAGAGATGCTTCATCATCTATGTAGATTGGGGATTGGCTTGGGGAGTATTGTTCCTTTTGAGAAGAAGAAGACCCATGCTCTAATTTTTGCCTTTTTGGATAGCGGGCTGCATATGGGCTTCTTGACCTTGGCTTCTAATGAGAGGGTGCTTGTTGCACATTTTGAATCATGACATAACCTGCCCTCTTCTACAATGTATATTGGCCAGGAGCTGCCACATTTCTACTCCTTATTATTCTTTGTACTTGTGCAGACTTGTCTAGATGTGTCCTAACATACATAGCTTTCTTTTCATTCATGGTTTGAATTATTATGGAAAAATTATTCATTAATGCTTGTATTTTAGCTCCCTAGTATTTCTTATCTTACAATGGGTCATACTAGGGGTCAAAAGCATTAATAAATTCCAAGGTCTTACTGAAAACTATCCATTTCTCTTTTCTCAATTCTTGTTCCTGGAATGTGAAGATATTTTTGATTATATCTTATGGATAGTAAACTGGATGTACCATATGGGAAGCTCTTACCCTTTCTTTTAAAAGGTCATAGAATCTTTCAGGGTCAATGAATTTGGCATGAGACTCTGCCATGTTATATCTATCCAAAAACAAATTCAAGTGCTTCAACCCTTTTCTGACAAAGACAAAATCATGCACTACAATAACAATTGGAAAGAAAGTTCCCTTCTTAATCAATTCCCTCTCATCTATAGTGCCTATCTTCCATAAGAGCTCAGCAATCCAAATCTTCAAAGGCACATGAAAAGGCAACACATGTGGCTTTCCTACAAAACCATATACCCTTATCATAGTTGAAACATTATAAGGGATTATATCCCCCCAATTATGACTAACCAACAGTCCTTGTGGATGATCTCTAGGTCTAAACAATTCCAACAATGCTTATGGAATTTTGGGGTTGTCCCCTCTCAAAAGAAATCTCAGTCTTGATGCGAAAAATCTGTCAAACCCTACATAACTAGCATCTGTGGCTTCTGAAGTCATATCCACACTCCATAGCTGCACTGGATTCCTTTCTCCATCCTTGGTTGTTTCCAACTCCATACCATTGGAGAAGAAAGTGTATCCCTTGTATAAGCATACATGCATCAGCAATGAATACCAATATAATGGTTTGCTTACTTTTCCCCTTGCTATTCCAACCAAACCATTGTGAATCTCTTTTGATAGAAAAGTGGCAAAATCCAGAATGGTACTCATTCCAAATTGAAGGGTTTGAGCCATTATAAGGACAATAGAACCTGGAATTTGATCACCTTAATCTATCCCAAAAATCTTGCAAAGAGAAAAATAATGTGCTTGAGCTCTCAAGTTGAAATGTCTTCTCAACAATGGCTCTGGGGTACTGGCTGTAATCACAAGAAAATTATCAACCTTGGCAGCATGCTCCTATAGTGGCACTGTTCTTAGGTAAATTTGTTGTGCATCATATCTGGCTTGTAAATCATCCATATCAATGATTTTATGCACAGCATGGTTAGGGTTAAGGTTGAAAACCTCACTGAAAAGCTCAGGGAAAACCTTAAAAAGATTGACTCTAGAATGTGTTAGTACCTGATATGGTCACAATTTCAAAGCTTTAAGTTTAGAGTTGTTGAACCACTTTGAACTGAAGTTCAAAGTAGTTTGATGGTTCAGAGGTCCAAGTTGGTTTGTTGGTTCAACATGCAGACTCAGATAAGGCTTAAGGTTGTAAAGTTCAATGATTCAGAGAAAAAGTATAAGGATCATTTAATCCAAGTTTAGAGGACTTCACAAGAAGTTTCATAGTTTCAAAATTTAGTTTTAGATGTTAAACCCCCTTTGAACCACTTCAAACTGAAGTTTGAAGTAGTTCAGACTAGTTTAGAATGGTTTAATGTTTCAAATGATCCATCTTGCAGGTTCAATACAAGCATAATTCAAACTCAGGGTTCGGAATGCAAATCGGTTGACTCAGCAAAGTTCAAAATAAGAATATCAAGTCTGGTAGATGTATGGAAGATGAATATTTTTCCAGAGCAATTTCATATATTAGGCATGTACATGGATACCTACAATGTGATAAATGAAAAGAGGCCCATGAATTTTGTAGGAAATTTCGCAAGATTGGTATAACCTACGGCTTTCTCCCAGTGCACATAAATATATATTAATCAGCATCATTGTGATGAGCAGCAACAACGTTTTAAAAGTCACAAGAAAATCGAGTTCACATTTCAAGGACAGTCTAAATCTCAACACAATCACATTGGTCCACACACTTCTATAAGCCAAGCATCTATGAACTAGAAAGACTAGTTCCATAAAGGCCTCGATCTCAATATGAGATCATGGAGCTGAGGTGGGTTACTGGAATATAGAGAGTATATGCTCGATGCCAAACATCTTGAAACACAAGGAGTAATTTTTGATCATCTATAAGTTGAAATTTTGATGATATATTGTGCCCGAGCTTCTTTTAGTCTCAATGTTACATAAAGTTCATGCGACAAAGCACTATGGTGATCGGTTGTAATGAGAACAGGCAGATATACATTTCATGCAAATTTTGGATGCTTTGATGACAAACAAACAGTCATATTTAAGAGGTCATAACTCCCAATATGAGAATTGGATCTAGCTGCATTTTAGATATTTATTGTAAAACCTAGTTCTCTAAATCTTCACCAAATCGTTTTTTCATATTACATGTGGATCAAAAGTTACAGGTTCTTGACTACACCACTATCGGATCAGAAATAATAGTCATGAATTGCAGATGGAAGAAAATAGTCATATTTTGAGGGACATATCTCTCAATCCGATTGTTGGATCATGCTGAATTTAAGATATTTGTTGAAAAACCTAGTTATCTAAATATTCTCCAAATATTTTTATGAGATTTAGTATGGATCAAAAGTCATAGGTTTCTGTTTACACCTCTATCAGATCAGCAATTAACAATTACAGAATGCAAACAACCAGATTGGGTCTCAGTGCGGGGGCCATAACTTCCAATAAAACTGTTGGATTTGGCTCAATTTTAGATATGTTTCTAAGAAGAAAGTTATGCATGATCTGACCAAAAAAAAATTCAAACTCATTCCTGGTTAATAAGTTACGACTGATTGAGTGGGACACTGTCAATGGCAGTTATAAAACCATGACATAACATCATCACCAGCAAGTGCCACCTGTCAGCATGAGTATGTCATAGGGGCCACGAATTTAAAAAGATATAAAATTGAATATTATATCCAAGGAAATGTAATCCAAAGATGAAAAATCATTAATTGACACCTGTCAATTACTTATGTACACTTGTCCAAAGTAGATACAGTCACATGAAGATGTTAGAACTTTGGTTAATAATCTTTGGAGACTCTCACATAGGGAAATATTGTAAAATTGAAAGGTCACCGAAATAACTTTGAAAAGGATTATTATTAATGAGAATAAACTTTAATAAAGTTTATGAAAGTAAGCTGATGAGGGAAAATGAAAAACTTCATGGGAATGTGTAAATAAACAGTTGGCAAGAAGCAGTTACAGGAACTGAAAGAGGGATTCATGCAGAATTCTATTTAATTGAGAAGGTAAGATATGGAGGGGGTTCCCATTTTCAGAGTTTTGGCTGGGAGACTTTGGGCTACAACAGAACAGAGGCTGTGAATACAGTGATAGGAGGGAAGATTGGATTTCTCTGAGACTTTGTGCTACAGGAGGTCCCATTCTTTTTCCTGTTCGATTCTAACTTCTTCCAGACTATAGACTTTGAGCTTCAAGTAGGTAGGAGATCTTGAAAAATCATTTTTTTTATTTCCTTGGGAGATAGGGAGAGGTAGAGCATGGTCAGATTTTTCTATTTCTAAACTGTGTGTCTAAAATAGAGAAAAGGTTTTGGTGATTGATGTAATATTGTGAAAGAAGTTTATGTTTTTCTTTAAATAATGGTCTGATTGTAATGTGTAAAGGATTCCTTGTGTTATTTTATAGTCAGGGAAGGGAGGTTGAAGGTTAAACATATTATACTTTGTTGATAATGTATTTTTTCTTCCACTGAATTTGAACTTTGAGTCATTTCTAGTTTTTCTTGAAATTACAATTTGTTGTCATCGTTTCTTTATTATGTTGACATTCCAAACATCTTTCAGAGCTCTAATTTTAATTCTCTCAAGAGAGTGGAGGTTAGGTATCCATTTACATTATGTGATACAATGTACAACAAATTAACTTTTTGTAATCTGTTGTATTCTATTTCCTTTCTTTTCAATTCTTAGGTTTCGCGTCTACTCTATGTTTACGGATAGATGCTTAGTATCCTTTCGTGCTTTCCAGTTAAAAGTACCTATAATTAATTCATTGTAAATCTTGCACGAAGAGCTGTACCCGATAAAATTTAGAGGAAGGTTATTAATCTAATAATAACCTATCCAACTATTGGTGCTAATTTGTCCTTTCATTTGGACATTCGGGGTTAGATTTGCATGCATTTTCTCGAAGGACAATCTATTCACTAACAGATTTTTGGTGACTCTGCTGGGGAACAAAACAAAGATTTAAGTGCCTACCTTTATTTCCTTAGTTTTATGATTATCTCCGTGTGTAGGAGATTGGCGACTCTACATTTTTAACCCGATAAATCTTTGATTGTGGAGTTTCAGTTTGTGTTATGGCAGCAGTTGTAACTCAACCATGGGGTGCTCAAATTGGACCATTTTCCTTGGCCCAATATTCAACCTTACCAAAAAGGTCATCAGAATTCCTTCCCAAGTTTCATGGAGACAAAACACAAGATCTGGCTGATCATATCAAAGCATTTATTGTTGCATGCGGGATTCTTGGTGTGCAGGAAGAAGATGTATTTGTCAGATTGTTCATCCAAAGCCTCATGGGAAAAGCTGCAGAATGGTTTCATCATTTGCAAGATGGGTGCATTGTAACTTGGGATGATCTTGAGCAGAGATTTCTTGAAAGGTTTCAGCCCACAATCGATTCCCATCAATTATTGGTAAATCTTTTGCAAATTCAAATGAAAGATGATGAATCTTTAAGGGAGTTCATTAAAAGATTTAATCGAATTGTTGGTAAAAATCCTCTAGCCAACCAACCAAATGAAAAAAATCAAGTATGCTTCGTTATTGCTGCTATGGATGTTGAAGTCAAGTTTTGGTTACAATGCCTTGGAATGCAAAATTTGGTAAATGTGCAAAAAGAAGCAATCAGGTTAGATGATGCCTTAATTCTTAGTGGTATTAAATCTATAAAGACTCCCCCAATGGAAGAATACCTTTATGGATAGCAACAATACATGGATGAAGAAGTTTCAAAAAAGAAGCACATTTTAGAAGAATCCAAACCTACTCCCAAGGTTGCTCATTTTAAGAACCTACAATCTTTAATGGTGGAGACTTTAAAAGACCCTTGTTAGCTGAAGATGGTGCTTTAAAGATGTCAGGATTCTACTGTGCGCATATTGAAAATGATAAAGAGGAGCAAAGCAATGCTAAAGAGCTCATAAATTCAGGTAACAAGATTTTGCCACAATCTTTCTTCAACCTAGAGACTAGATCTCCCAAATCCACAGGTACGAAATGTTATCTAGTTTCAAATGGTCTAGATGGTAAAGATTTTCATAACGGTATTCAGAAGTTTAGTCTCACTGAAAGAATGAATATGGATGATTCTTTATATTTTGAAAATTGTAATCAGCAAGTTGAAGAGTCTGTCATATGTGATGCTGAAGTTATATCATATTCCTCTTTTGAAACTTGTGCTAATAGTAAGGTGTCATATTTTGATGAGGATAAAATTGTTTGGAGTCACCTTAATCCACTTTTCATGCCAATGGGGTTTGATTAGAATACTACTATCAAAGAAAATCCCCTTTTCCAATTTCAAGATTCACACTTAAATAATGAAAATCTGTTCAATAGCCCCCAGCCAGGTGAAAATTTTTCTGAAACACCACATGAAAATCTCATCTATGAAGAAGAAGAAACTATGGGTATGTCTCTGCCATCACTTAAGTTGGATCATTTTCCTGATCATACCTTAGGTACCTGTTCAAATGAGTTCCAGAATGAAGCATGTATTGAAAAATTCCCTTCTCATTCATCTATGCATAATGTCATTGATTTGGAATGCAAAGGAAATGATGAGATATGTGATGACATTCTGAAAAGAGAAAGGGATGGGATTTATGGCATGATTGATGACAGTTGGTTTCTTGAAAGAGGTGAAGGAGATATACATCCAAGGGCTGATCCTATGTTGAAGGAGGCATCATTATGGCTACAAACTAATCATGACCATGCACAGGAATTGAATTTTTATGACAATATTCCTACGGATTGCAGATCATCTTTTGGTGAGGCTTTTTCATTTCATGTTTTTCAGCTTAAGGTGGAAGCAAATCATTCCCATGTGGGAAATCAATTCTTAAGTGAAGGAGAGCACTATGATGAGTTGTGGTTGTTCAGGAAAGAATTTTGGATCAATATATGCATGTACACTGACAGTCTGAAGTTTGACATTGAAGGAGTCATCATCAAGAAATGGTTTGGAGCTGTTCCATTGAGGTATGCTTTGCTGATTAGAAAAGGCTCCTATTTCTCTCAACCGGTAAATGGATTCACTTAATTTCTTCTTTCTTCTGATCTTTATGGTAGGTTTCTTTTCCTACCTTTGTAAATATTGTAAATAATTTTTTTTTGTGCATAGTGTAGTTTGGAATAATGTGCAAGCTTCAAGCTTGCTGGTAGTTTTGGTTTGTTGGTGTTGCCCTGCTCCCCTCCACCCTCTTTACAAGTAGCTCCTGGTCTTCTCTTCTTTTTGACTCTATTTTCCCATGGATAATGCACTATTATTTTCTCAGAGATTACTGGAGTTCTCTAATTTTGCATCAAAATCAATTCCACAGTTAGAGCCCCGGTTAGTACCTGATATGGTCACAATTTCAAAGCTTCAAGTTTAGAGTTGTTGAACCACTTTGAATTGAAGTTCAAAGTAGTTCGATGGTTCAGAAGTCCAAGTTGGTTTGTTGGTTCAACATGCAGACTCAGATAAGGCTTAAGGTTGTAAAGTTCAATGATTCAAAGCAAAGGTATAAGGATCATTTAATCCAAGTTCAGAGGACTTCACAAGAAGTTTCACAGTTTCAGAATTCAGTTTCAGATGTTAAACCCCTTTGAACCACTTCGAACTGAAGTTTGAAGTAGTTCAAAGTAATTCAAAATGGTTTAATATTTCAAATGATCCATCCTGCAGGTTCAATACAAGCATAATTCAAACTCAGGGTTCGAAATGCAAATCAGTTGACTCCGCAAAGTTCAAAATTAGAAGATCAAGTCTGGTAGATGTATGGAAGATGAATATTTTTCCAGAGCAATTTCATATATTAGGCATGTACATGAATACCTACAATGTGATAAATGAAAAGAGGCCCACAAATTTTGTAGGAAACTATGCAAGATTGGTATAACCTACGGCTTTCCCCCAGTGTACATAAATATATATTAATCAGCATCATTGTGATGAGCCGCAACAACGTTTTAAAAGTTAGAAGAAAATTGAGTTCACATTTCAAGGACAGTCTAAATCTCAACAAAATCACATTGGTCCACACACTTCTATAAGCCAAGCATCTATGAACTAGCAAGACTAGTTCCATAAAGGCCTCAATCTCAATATGAGATCATGGAGCTGAGGTGGGTTACAGGAATACAGAGAGTATATGCTCGATGCCAAACATCTTGAAACACAAGAAGTAATTTGTGATCATCTATAAGTTGAAATTTTGATGATATATTGTGCCTAAGCTGCTTTCAGTATCAATGTTACATAAAGGTAATGTGACAAAGCACTATGGTGATTGGTTGTAATGAGAATAGGCAGATATACATCTCATGCAAATTTTGGATGCTCTGATGACAAACAAACAGTCATATTTAAGAGGTCATAAATCCCAATATGACCGTTGGATCTAGCTGCATTTTAGATATTTCTTAGAAAACATAGTTCTTTAAGTCTTCACCAAATTTTTTTGTCATATTACATGTGGATCAAAAGTTATAGGTTCTTGACTACACCACTATCGGATCAGAAATAATAGTCATGAATTGCAGATGGAAGAAAATAGTCATATTTCGAGGGCCATATCTCTCAATCTGATTGTTGGATCATGCTGAATTTAAGATATTTATTGTAAGACCTAGTTATCTAAATATTCTCCAAATAGTTTTATGAGATTTAGTATGGATCAAAAGTAATAGGTTTCTGTTTACACCTCTATCAGATCAGAAATTAACAATTACAAAATGCAAACAACCAGATTGGGTCTCAGTGCGGGGGCCATAACTTCCAATAAAACTGTTGGATTTGGCTCAATTTCAGATATGTTTCTAAGAAGAAAGTTACGCATAATCTGACCAAATATTTTTTCAAACTAATTCTTTTTTAATAAGTTATGACTGATTGAGTGGGACACTGTCAATGGCAGTTATAAAACCATGACAGAACATCATCACTAGCAAGTGCCACCTGTCAGCATGAGTATGTCATAGGGGCCACGAATTTGAAAAGATATAAAATTGAATATTATATCCAAGGAAATTTAATCCAAAGATGAAAAATCATTAATTGACACCTGTCAATTACTTATGTACACTTGTCCAAAGCAGATACAGTCACATGAAGATTTTAGAACTTTGGTTAATAATCTTTGGAGACTCTGACATAGGGAAATATTGTAAAACTGAAAGGTCACCAAAATAACCTTGAAAAGGATTATTATTAATGAGAATAAACTTTAATATAGTTTATGAAAGTAAGCTAATGACGAAAAATGAAAAACTTCCTGGGAATGTGTAAAGAAACAATTGGCAAGAAGCAGTTAAAGGAACTGAAAGAGGGATTCATGCAGAATTCGATTTAATTGAGAAGGTAAGATATGGAGGGGGTTCCCGTTTTCAGAGTTTTGGCTTGGAGACTTTGGGCTACAGCAGAACAGAGGCTGTGAATACAGTGATAGGAGGGAAGATTGGATTTCTCTAAGACTTTGTGCTACAGGAGGTCCCATTCTTTTTCCTGTTCAATTCTAACTTCTTCTAGATTGTAGACTTTGAGCTTTAGGCAAGGAGGAGATCTTGAAAAATCACTTTTTTTTATTTCCTTGGGAGACAGGGAGAGGTAGAGCATGGTCAGATTTTTCTATTTCTGAACTATGTGTATAAGATAGAGAAAAGGTTTTGGTGATTGATGTAATATTGTGAAAGAAGCTTATGTTTTTCTTTAAATAATGGTCTGATTGTAATGTGTAAAGGAGTCCTTGTGTTCTTTTACAGTCAGGGAAGGGAGGCTGAAGGTTAAACATATTATACTTTGTTGATAATGTATTTTTCCTTCCACTGAATTTAGACTTTGAGTCATTTCCAATTTTTCCTGAAATTACAGTTTGTTGTCATTGTTTCTTTATTATGTTGACGTTCCAAACGTCTTTCAGAGCTCTGATTTTAATTCTCTTAAGAGAGCAGAGGTTAGGTATTCATTTGCATTATGTGATACAGTGTACAACAAATTAACTTTGTGTAATCTGTTGTATTCTGTTTCCTTTCTTTTCAATTCTTAGGTTTCGCGTCTACTCTGTCTTTACGGATAGATGCTTGGTATCCTTTCGTGCTTTCTGGTTAAAATTGCCTATAATTAATTCATTGTAAATCTTGCACAGGGAGTTTTACCCGATAAAATTTAGAGGAAGGTTATTAATCTAATAATAACCTATCCAACTGTTGGTGCTAATTTGTCCTTTCATTTGGGCATTCGAGGTCAGATTTGCATGCATTTTCTCGAAGGACAATCTGTTCACTAACATAATGATTTTTTACCGATCCCGTAATAGGATCATATTTCTTTGCTAGGTCCATCAATAAATCACTATCAAAGAAAACAGTGGGGACTATTAATTTACCAATATCAAACTCCCAAACATTTCTCATAGGAGTGTCCAGTTTTTGCTCTGAAAACCATTTCTTAAATAACTCTAGACCTCCTATGGAAACCTGAGCATCTCTTACCCAAATAGCTTTTTCATAAAAACCTTCTGCTACAACTATTCTGGGATGTTTCGGGATGAGTTCCCTCCCCTTAGTTATCTCATGTACTGATAAGAGGAATTGTTCAAGAAATTCATCATGCACAAAATGTTTCAAATAATCTGTTTGCCTAGTAAACTCTTTTCGAGGAGGCATTTTGAATGAACCCTAGAAATTTCACAATAGAAGATACTTTAGATTTACTTAGAAAACCACAGAGTACTTACCCACCAAAATTCGCACTTCTACACTATGTGATAACTTATGCAATTTTACTGGATTGTTAACCAAGAATTTCTATGCCCTAGCTCTAAAAAAAATTTATGCCCTAATATTCTCTTTGCACTTTAGTGGTTCATTAATGGTGAAATCGTGGGCTCTTACCATACAATAAAATCATACGCATAAGGTTTGAATCATATTTACTCTCAATAACCGTTACCTACAATTTGCATCCAAGTTTGAATCCCATCCATAGATTTTCATCGAATCGGACGGTCCTGATTTAAAAGGTAACAAGCATTACGACTTTTAAAACAATGCTACATGTCACAATTTTTCTTCCCCGCATTATTTAAA
Source organism: Cupressus sempervirens (assembly GCA_028749045.1). Classification (NCBI taxonomy): domain Eukaryota; kingdom Viridiplantae; phylum Streptophyta; class Pinopsida; order Cupressales; family Cupressaceae; genus Cupressus; species Cupressus sempervirens. Next base: position 674,165,885 of record CM053786.1, on the reverse strand, counting down.
ATCCTTTCATCTTCGAACTGCGGGGAACTGCCATTCATCGATCAAGACAAGATCGACGATTAGACTAATCCACTTTCTAATAAAAACCAGTCAGTTGTACTGACCAATAAGAAATTGCCATATGAGCTCATGCTGTCTGACCACATTCCAGGCTAGTAGATCCCATATCTTCTTCTAGGTGAGCAAGTACTTGGCATCATTCAGTACACGTGTCATGCTAGTGCATTCCCACTTTCCTTATCTAACAAGCATCTTCAAATTGTGGGCTTGCGCCAGTCATCAATCTTTGAAAGATCAACGGTGATACTGATTTTACCCTGCAAGGCATCTAAATAGAATTTTTGATGTCACCACAGACACGTGTCTGCAGGGCACATTCCTGCTTTGTTTAAACTTTGCTCAAATTCAAAATGTGGGGAAGCGCCTTTCGTTGATTAGGATAAAGATCAACGATCAGAAACAACTCTTCATTTTATGCTCACATTATCCACTTGGGCCAATGACATGACTGCTTTTAACCCACATGTTCTGACTATTGTGTTTATTTCTAACACCTTTCTGGCTCAGATCATAAATAGTTCTAGCTAAGCACATTTGGTAGATCCTATGGCATGACTTCTGCATTCTTCATAGTCTGGTCCCACTGTGACATGCATCGCAAAGGCGCATTCCCACTTTTCTTATCTGACTTGCAACTTCATAATGTGGGATTGCACTAACCATAGATCTTCGAAAGTTCTACGGTTGATAAGACTTCATTTCCATCTAGCAGTCAAACTCCTCCATGTGGCACATTTGGAAGTACATGTCATCAATCATTTATAGTGTGGCATACTGCATTGCAAATACCTGACCCCACCCTGCCACATATCAAAAATCTGCTTGCCCGCATTACTTATTTCCTTTGTAGTTTCAAATTGTGGGCATGCACTGGCCTTTGATCTCTGATAGATCAACGGTTATATAAACTTCACCATTTGAGTAGCATATTGGCTAATAGTGACGAATGATGTTCCTCCACCTGTTCCAACTCATCTAACACACACCACGGAGGACATCTCACCATTATTGTTTTAACAGCGGGCCCATCTTGTCAGACCGTGCCACTTGTCCAACTTTTGCTTCCTCGCATTATTTATTTGTCGAGCATATTCTTCTTGCGGGGAAGCGCTAGCCCTTGATTGAGATGAAATCAATGGCTAACGCTTCTTGGTGATAAACTGCATATCTGTGCAGGCGAATCCACCAATGACATTGTGAGAAAATTAGGATGTGTGCAAAAGTACTGATAAACCTGCAAAAGTTCCTGACAATTTATGATTCACCAGAATTTAGGAATGTAAAGGCTATGTGTCACAATTCTGCTTCCCCGCATTACTTAAAGGCCTTGCATCTTGAAATTGCGGGTATGCGATACTCTTTGATCTGAATAGGATTAATGATTAAAAAGACTTTGCATCATCAGAGGTAATTGCTAATAGAATGATTAATCAATTTGTATGCTAAGTGCAGTCACGTAAGATTAAACAAAAATATAATGACCTCATGCTTATGTAAGCCCTCCCTTGGGGAAAAATGTCATTGAAAACATTTTTCTGAAAACAATTTTGAGGGTATTCTAAAGCTAGGGCAATCTGATGATTTTGAAAAAACACAAGGAATAAAACCCTAATTTTCAAAATTTCAAGATTTAAATGATTTTTCACAAGATTTTTCCATTAACCTCTGCATAGTGAAAAATCAAGCCAACATGACACACTCAACAAATTAGAGTTAAGTCCTTCAACATAGAAAACATTGTCACATAAAATCTTATCTATAAGTTTGATAGAACTTTTTCCTTTTATCAAACATGGTGCATCATTACCAAATCTTACTCTATTTCCATCATAAAAATTTAGGGTAATGAACTTACTTTTGTCACCAGTAATGTGATGTGAACATCCACTATCAATGATCCATCTATCATTCTTGTTTACACAAGTCACTAGTGTAGTTGCCTCATCTTCATCAAATTCATCCTTCATTGCAACATACACCACCTCATCATCATGTTCATCAGAATCATCCTTTGTTTCCTCTTCAGCAATGTAGCAAGACATCTTTCCTTTGTCTTTGTAATCTTTGTTGTCTTCATCTCTTCTACTCTTGTACTTGTCACCACCTTTGTAGTTCTTCTTCTCTAGACATTTAGCAACAATATGACCAACCTCATTACAATTGAAACAAATGATGGGTAACTTACCTTTGAACTTGCCTTTAAGTTTGTGGAATCTTCTTGCCGGCATTGCTTCAAGTTGTTCAACATCCTCCCCATCTATATTACTATCACTAGACACATACTTCTTCTTCTTCTTCTTCTTCTCATTAGGTTCCTTTCAATGATAATTTAGCTTTGAAGGAAGATTCAATCTTTTTAGGCTTGTAATTATCAAATTTAGATAGCTCAAAAGTAGTGAGTCTACCTACCAAACCTTCAAGTGATAGCTTATTCCCTGGAATACATCTTAGTTCTTGAATTGTCGAAACTATAATAGCATAAATAGGAAATAATGTCCTTAAAACTTTTCTCAAAACAATATCATCATCTAGTTTTCCATTTGCTCCTCTTATTACATTAACTAGTTCTTGTATCCTTTCAACATATTGAGCAATATTCTCACCTTCTTCCATCCTCATTTCATCAAACTTACCTCTAAGGCTTTTAGCTTTGGCTTTAAGAACATTGGTGTCTCCTCCATAGATGGTAGCTAAGGCTTCCCACATTTTATTTACACTATCAAGGCCTTTAATATCATCAAATTCAACATAATTTAGGGTAGAGGAAATCTTCAAAATTGCCTAGTTGTGTTCTTTCTTCCTTTTCATATCCTCAAAAGCTAGGGCACCAACAAGATCAACGTGCTCCACAAAAATGGTAGATTGTACATGATCTCCAAGTCCTCCAAAGTGTAGCTTAATCAAACTTTTCCATGCAGGAAAGTTATCTCTATTGAGCTTGGGTACTTCTCTTTTTGACATCTTGATCTTTGTGCTTTCAGTACCTTTAAACTAGTTCTCTCAAGCAAATGGATTTGATACCTATTGTTGGAATACTTTTAGAATTTGAGGGGGGTGGGGGGGTGAATCAATTATCCAAGGTCTAGATGTATAAATAAAATTTCTCATAGCTTAGTGAAGCCATAAAAAATTTATACTCATGCATGCATCCATAAGATTATGAAATCACTAAAAACTTGTAGGTTACTGTCAAATCAACTTGAAAAAATGTAAAGCATGAAACATAATAGATTCATCAACACACTTGACACAATGATTTATGTGGAAATTCAATTTGGGAAAAAACCACCAGTAACATGCTACTCTTTTCACTCTTTTGAAGTGATGCCCTGTGAAATGCCAACCCTATTAAAGGTTACAATGCACACTGTTAAATGTGACCTTGTTAAAGGATTTCAATCACTCTGTTAGAAGTGAGCCTTGTTAAAGGACTTTAGACCATTCGCTTGGAATGTCACCCGATTAAAGGATTTACAAATGACTGTTAGGTCAACCTTAATCCAAAGGATTTACCCTAGACTAATACAATTGTTAGAGAGTAATAGTAAGGCTTTGATCTGATACAATTTACAACCTCATTTGTAGATTTTAGATATTTGTTCAGTCCTTAGTTTTGCTTTGCTTTCATACTTTGCAGCTCTGATAGCTTGTTCACCCTTCAAGCATTCATCTCCTTAATCCTTCTTGCTTAACATGCCATTGCAGACTCTTCTCTTAGGTCACTTGATAAAGAAAAACCTTTGATTCCATGTCTCCCTTAGGTTCTTACACATGACAACCTTGCTTCATGACCATCCATTCTTATAAATACGAAATTAAGATCTTTTGTTGCTCATTCTCCATCATCCAATTTAGGGTTTGAATGGATTAGGTAGGATACAATGTATCTACCCCATATCCCATATCTCTTCTAGAAACTTCTCCTAGAATCCACTTTGAATTCATCTAAAAATGGTTTACCTTGAATTTTGTGCCACCAACTCATCAACCTTATCTTCCACCTGGTTCACATAATTCAAGAAAACAAACTTGTTGACTCAGATTCATCAAATCCATGATCTTTTAAATAATGCAGTAGCTCAGCATTATCAACCTTCTGATGCTCGACACATACTATGTTGCTTGGCATCCTATATGAAATTACTTAGTACAAACTAAAGTTTACTAGTGCTTAGCATCAACTAAACTTTACTCGACATCCACTGTTCTACTTGGCATACACTAGAATGAACTTTTACTCAGCTCCAACTAATTTTTTGCTCATCTTGTGCTGAATTTTCTCGACACCTACTATCCACTCAATCAAGCTTGGTAGACAAACTTTGTGTAACTTGTTCTTCTAATATTTCCTAGTGTGACTAGCCTTTGTAACCTTAAGTAGATTATTAATACATCATGTCATCACTATCTTAATTTATTCTTGTACTTCATTACATAATCATAACTCAACCTTTCCTCTAGGTGTTATTGTTACATCTTTTGATCAAATCCTCTTCATCAATCAAATAACTAATAGTACTTGAATCTTATAAATAGTTGTCTTACTAGAAAATAGCAATTTTGACATCAGTGATAAAACAATGATTGAAACACATAGTCTTCTTCAAAAATCTCCCTCTTTCAATCTAGTTCAACAATCTCCCTCAACAATGATATTTTATATCTATTTTCAACAATGTAATGAAGTTTGAATTGATACTAAAGTATTTTAAAGGCCTATAGAATAACTAGATATAACTAATTCATGCCCCCTCAAAGTTATCTAAAATAAGGAATACCAAAGAGAAAAGAACTTTATACTATTGGTATTATTAATCTTGAAGCAATCTTGAATACACTCAAACAAGGAGATGACACTTTAGGCACACTTTAGTAGGTAAGTGCAACTCACTTCAAGGTTTTCCATCTTGATTATGCTTCCATTAAATACATTAATTGTAGTTCTCTTCTTCATTTGGCCAAGGGCCAAATTTTTATTTTTTATTTTTATGTTAATTGAACATGCAATTCTATACATATATATGATAAATAGAATATTGAGGCATGCATTTGATTAGCTCATAAAATATGATGCTAAAATTCACAATGTATTAGCTACTTATAAATTCATAATATTTCTGTCAACAAGAATAAACTTCTTATCTCTATTAACTTTTCTTATACCTTCAAAATGGACGGTTTGGAAGGTATATGTCATTGAAGACTATTGGTTAAAACTATACATTAAGAAGTAGAAAGGACACACTTATTATATAAGATTTTTTTATATGTATTTTTGTATCTAAGATCTTTTTTCATGGTGTATCTAGATCTTTTGATAGCATTGACATATTTATCCATAAAATGGTTGTATCAATGATTTATGATGTAGGTGTACGCAATGTGTGTGTACACTCAACCTTCTATAATGATGAAATACATGCTAGAATGCTAATAGTTGACTTATTCTAAATAAATTTGTGATATGTCTAAACATATCATTTTCATGCATTACATTTCAATTTTAACATATTTCAATAGCAATATAGGTTTCATTATACCTTTTTTTTTAAATGGTCAAATAAATTTAACTTAGCATAAGAATGTCTTTTTTAGTTCATCTACATCACATTGTTCATGTTTACAAAGTTATTAATACATTGACATAAGATGCCCAAAAGTTGTATTGTTTCTCAATCGTAAGATTCACCACTCATGTTTGATGGTGTATTTATCATGGGAAAAAATGGTTTTCTCCATGTTGACTATGGTTATCTAGGTACACACTAGTGGATACCCTATTTCACCCATGTAGCAATAAGAATGTTTTGGAACATGTCAGACCTAAGTATCCCAAAGGTGCACTAAGTCACTTAGGAAACAAGATTTGGAGGGTGAATTTTTAGACCTCATGAGGGGTATCAAATAACTATGAAGTGCACAAGGACCATCTTGGGAAGGCCTACAAGTATGTAGGTCAGTTTTGGGATATTCTACATGGATTCTATTTGGTGACTTGATATTGATTGGTGGAAAAAGATACAATGTTTCTCAATTAAAAGTTTCTTAATGGTGCATCTTTAAAATCATTCATCATAGGACCAAACCATCTTCTTCATCAACTCTAGTTGGTTGGGTAAATACTAGTGGAGATCTCATTTCACCTACATAGAAACAAGAATGTTTTGGTGCATGTTGGACCTAAGTGTTCCCAAGGTACAGTAAGCCAAATCGGGCAACAACTTTTTTGGAGGGTTATTTCTTGAACCTCATGAGGAGTATCAAATAAATGTAAAGTGTGCAAGGACTTCCTTGTGAAGGCTTAAAACCACATAGACTAGTCTTTAGATATTTCACTTGGATTCTATATTCTATATGGTGACCCAATATTGGTTGGTACAAAATGTTGTAATGTTGTTGTTCAGGGGTAAAATGGAAGTAATGAGTTTAAAAATTTTAATTTGATGAGATAAATTCATTAACTACCACTTTCACACTAAGTCATTCAATACAAGAGAAAGAGGGGCTTCCAAAAATAACTCTTAATACAACACAAGTTGGATTAGTGAAATCCAAGGAGATAAAGGGATGCAATGCTAAACCCAAATTACATAAAGGAAGCATGCAAGCAAGTCCTCTTTCATGAAATACATGATTTGATTAAAGATATGTAAATGTAAAAGGGAAACTTAGCTAATTGATAATGAGGGGTGTAAGATACGTCTAGATTCTAAATGCAAGAAATCAATCCAATTAAGATATGGAAATAGGTCTAGACTAAAAAGTGAAATGAATGATAAAGTACTCACCTTGAAATGTTTAGAGGAATACGCCTTTTCACTTTGAAAATCATAGATCTATACTAGTGAGGAAACTTTTGACTACAGATTTACAATCACAATAGAAAACCCCAAAAATGGTATTTTTCCTAGGGCCTCAGGTAGACATAAACATGCTGCCAACTATTCCAAATGCTTTACCATGAAGCTATTGTGTTCTCAAGATACAACAGAAAGTCCAACTTAGCTTCTTTGCAAATGGTTTGGTGAATGACTTTCATATCTATGGCACAATTGTATATTCTACTCCTACACATAGAAAATTTATTTTTTATTTTGGGTAGATGAGGGCTTGCCTTGGTCAAGCCCTAGATTGAGGAACCAACCTTGAAATTGAAATGTAAATATGTAAAGGAAAGAAAGACAAATGTAAATATTCACCTTGCTTGTAGAAACCCTTGTCAATAAATATTTATAATGCTTATATGTTGTAGATGTTGAATTTGCAATGAAGGGTGTAGGAAATCTCCACAAATGCAATGGATCTACCAAAATCATCTCATGGGGCCATGATTAAAAATGTGCAACAATTAATAATATGATGAATTCCTCAATGTAGATCACCTTCCTTGATGGACAACTAATTGGTAGATCTTGAAGAGAAAATGCTCACAAAGGATCCTTGAATCTTAAATTCTTGATGAATGTTTGAAATACCTTAGGAAATACACATGCTTCAGTGTTCTTATATATGTAATAATGCCTTATAATGTCAAAATGAGGTGCATAGGATTCCTTTTTATGCTATTCTTTAAAATCAAATCAAGATGACAGGGTCACTCGATTATTAAAATTAACTCCCTTTAAGACAAAACTAGCCCTAAGATTAAAAATTTCTAGGGAACAGGTCAACTTGGTGAAACATGCCTCAGGACAGGATGACCTGGGTTGATCTATCCTAGACCTAGCCACAAAGAGCTAACCTTGAGGTCTTAGATACTATATTGGTGAAAGTGGAAGATACATGGTAGAATAGGAAAATAATTAATTGGTTATAGATACATCCATGGTCGATTAGGTCACTAAAGGATGAGAACTAAAAGATCTTAAGTAATGCGTGCTTCCATTTTAAGGCACTATAGTTTCTTAGTAGAAATTTTATTAATGGTGCATTTTCTAAACTATTCAATGTAGGACCAAACCGTATTCTTCATTAGCTTTGATTGGCAAAGTAAATGCTAGAGACCTCATTTTTCTCATGTAATAACAAGAATTTTATGATGCACGCCAAACCTAAGTGATCCCAAGGTGCACTAAGCCAGATCAAGTAGAAATTTTTGGAGTGTGATTTCTTAGACCTTGTGAGGGGCATTAGATAATTGTGAAGTGCAAAAGGACCATCTTGGGAAGGCCTACAAGCATGTAGATCAATTATGGTATATTCCTCTTAGATTTTATTTGGCAACCCAATCTTAAATTTTCATAAAAAGTAGTAATGTTTCTGAGTTGAAAGTTTCTCAATGGTGCATATTTCAAACTACTCATAATAGGATGAAACTATTTGCTCCATCAACTTTGGTTTATTGGATAAATACTAGTGGAGGCCTTATCTTTATCCGCATAGAAAAAAAAAATGTTCTAGTGCATGAAGACCTAAGTCTTCCCAGGGTGCACTAAGCCAAATTAGGAAACAATATTTGGAGGGTAATTTCTCAGAGCTTGTGAGGGGTATCAAATAGATGTCAAGTGTACAAGGACCATATTGTGAAGACCTGCAGGCATATAGATATTTTTTATGATATTCAAATTGGATTCTATTTGGTGGCCCAATAATTGTTGATGCAAAAAGTTACAATGTTTCTTAGGTAAAATTTTCTCAATGGTGCATCTTTCAAACCATTCATCATAGGACCAAACTATCAACTCCATCATCTTTGGTAGCATGGGTAAAATCTAGTGGAGATCTCATTTCACCTACATAGCAGCAAGAATGTTTTAGTGCATGTCAGACCTAAGCATTCCCAAGATGTACTAAGCCTAATCGGGAAACAATTTTTGGAGGGTGATTTCTTAGACCTCATGCAGGGTGTCAAATAATTGTAAAATGAAGAAGAACCATCTTGGGAAGGCCCAAAATCATGTAAATTTTCTTTGGGATATTTCACCTGGATTCTATTTGGTAGCCCAATCTTAGTGTAAAAAGTTAAAATGTTGCTCAATTAAAAGATACTCAATGTTACATCTTTCATATGATTCATTATAGGACCAAACTGTTTGCTCCATTGGCATGAATTATATAGGTAAACACTAGTACAGGTCTTGTTTCCTCTACATAGCATCAAGAATATTTTGGCACATGTTGGACCTAAGTTTTCCCAAGGACACAAGACTCTTTCAAAGTACCAAAACTTAACTCAAACCTTTCCAACTTGGTTTAACACTTCCTAGGATCTTTGTATACCCTACTAATTGATCTTGATATACATCTTCATTGAAACTCACCAAATTCTCTTTTTTTGGGGTTTCTCTCTCTCTCTCTCTCTCTCTCTCTCTCTCTCTCTCTCTCTCTCTCTCTCTCTCTCTCTCACACACACACACACACACACACACACACACACACACACACACACACACACACACACACACACACACACACACACACACACACACACACACACACACACACACACCAAGTACTCAAATATCATCCTCTCTTGGATATAGTCTCACCTTCACTTGTATACATTCAACATGGATTTCTAGGATCACTATACCATCAAAAGACTTTGGGACAAGGTATGATCAAGTCCTACTTCTTCTAGGCCTTAAGTTTCATAGGATTGACTTCTTGAAACATAAGGGTTTGAACACTCAACCTTCATTTCAACACACAAATCTATGATGATTCAATAATTCCTAACTACTTTTTGCAAATAGGTAACAACTAGGACAAATATTGCTAATTTTGTCATTACAGATGTAGAGCCAAGAAGACCTAAGTCACAATCCCCAAAATGGATCCTCAAGGTTGAATGATTACACAAGATTCAATGTATTCCTAATGCACCCAACTTCCCTCAAATGCATAGAACTTGAACTCACTTCCACCCACCTATCTTAACACCTTATAATGCCTGATTAGACTCAAACCAACATGTTTAAATAGGTTTCCAAAACTCATTTTTCCTATGATCCTTATCGTGACCAATACAACTTACATTAAATTTTATAACTTCATTACATTCCAATTTCATGATTGGATTCAAAATGTTATAATTGAGTCTTGTAGATCCCGAATCATTCCTTCCATGACTTGGTGGCTCCATTATTCCTCCTGCATTGTGAGATGCTCCTACATAAATTAGAGAGTTGATCAATAAGAGTATTGATTCTATATCTCTCTTACCAAAAGATAGCCTAGGGGAGGTATAAGGGTTATTCATTCTAAGATCACCTCTAAGATTGTCATTTTCAATCAAATATCTTGTGAGATAGATACACATTATATGGACTCAAAATTCTATTATATAACAAAGTAACAACATATCTATACAAAATTTAAGAAATGGTTTCCTGATAATGAAATATTTTGAAACACTAACAATTCCATGTAAATTAATGCAAGCAATTGAAATGAATGCATACAACACATCTATAACACAAAGTATCTAGAAATGAACATGTTATACACACACACACACACATACACATATATACATATATAAATAGACATATACATATACATATACATTTATACACACACACACACACACACAAAATTATTTTGTACAATGTGGCATACACCATCTCAAAAAGTGTCATATGGCATCTCAAAATAAGAAACTATAGCTATGTTCTTAGGACATCTTATTGTACTGGTGGATCATCAAAATAGAGCCTCTTCTAACTATTGTTTCATTACGATGGTCTTGCATGAGCACAAAAGTGAAACCCAAAATTGGATTACATAGTTTAAATGGCTTGTACAAATTAAAATTAAAAATAAAAATTAAATTACTTAGTTTATAAGGTTTCACAAATAAAAAATGAAACTTTAAATTAGATTACTTACTTTATAGGGCTTTTACAAATCAAAAATTCAAATTCAAATTTATAATCAACAATAATAAATAAACAATTTTTAAAATTAAATTCTCATGTATCTTGACTCTCTATCTCCTCATGAGGTCAAGAGTTCTAACATATGTCCTAGGAAGCAAAGGGACAGTGCTAGCAATGTCTCCTTTGACTTGTATATGGTTGTAACCATGAGATTGATCTAAAAGTTATACTATCAAATGTTAAATCATTGACAACAAAATATATTTACAAAAAAAATCAATTAATGTATTTAAAATTACTTGGGTTGGGTAAAAAATGATACAAGCCCTTGCTACAATACCTCTCTCAAACTAGGGGTCACCTACAAAAGTGAAATATATTTGATACAATCATGACTTGATCATGTATATACTTGATGATAAAATAATTATTTTTAGAAATATACGTATTGTGTGGCTATAACTATGAATGAATATGTTTGTGCCTCTCTGATGGCGAGCCAATGTCACAACATCATATAATGTCACCCTTTGTCAAATAAACCATGCAAATTAAAAATGAGTATGCAAGAGTGACAATTATACATTTTCATAAATAATCTAAAATACTTAATTACCTTCCTCATGTCAATAGATGAAGCATAAACCCCCTCACATTGCCCCCTAGTAGAAGCTAGTGAAATCTACATTATTATGTAACAATATAACCATAACAATTAGAAAATACATGCATATACTACCATAAAAAAAGAAACCAATTAGTACATTAAAACATATGTACTGTGGAAGTGTCAAGGCCAAATGAAATTGCCAAAAGTGTAGAACCCTCCACCTATGTCATCTCCTCCTTTGTCATCGACTAAAAATAAATGGAACACATATATATACAAAGTGCATAGTCATTATAAGTAAATTTTACTAAAAATATGAACATTTGAACTAAATACAATTTGACAAGTTAAATGTTTTGTCATACCATAATAGTAGGAGTCCATGGTTTTGCATGCCCCTCCTTGTTTCTCATGTGAAGCACCTCTCCATGAGGTGCTTTAGTGCCTATAGCATCTTGTGTTGTATCATCAACCTTGAAGATGTAATCATATGCATCACTATTAGTGAGGGGAACCAACCACAAATTCTTGCACATAATACAAGTATGAGGCACACAAAATTGCGAACTCTTAGATAATGTAGAAGGGCCAACCTCATCAACATGAGAAGGTAACAATGTCACACTCTGCATATAAGTGGCTCTAATAGTCTGTGAGATGACCTCAACAATGATATCAAGATGTTGTACTATAGGAAGGGGTAAAATATCAAGGAGGTTGGGGGAAGGAACATGTGTGCATGATTTCACTTGATGGGCAAATGGCTTGTCTTGAGGAGCACTTAAGCCTACGCCCTAGTTTGGTCTCTTGATCCAATAGTTTAGGTCTTATTGCCAAATGCAAATTCTATGTACAGTTTTCTTTAAAAGTATAATGGTACATCCATATTGTTGTGGGGTGGTCTATCAAAAATCATCCACCAATAGTCCCAAAATTTCTCGCACATTGCATCATCTGTGCACCACTTAATTAACTATAATGGGCACCCCTGAATGTCCCAAAAAACTAAACCAAATTGCTGAAAGGAATTATGTCAAACAGTTTGCATTCAACCTCTTATTTTTCCGTTTAATGTTTTAAACCCCTTATAACTCCGAAAATCAAACGTTTCTTTGTTTGTAGTGTTTTGTGCATGGAATTGGTATCATACAACATAAACAAGAAAGAAACTACAATAATATGCAAAGTGGAAATGAACTGCTGCCAATAAAATGTTATTTTTAGAATTCATAAAACCAAATACATGGCAGATTTATCAACTCACTAATTACTTCAGCATTATTGACATAATACTCCAGCCCATGCTTTCGAACTTGCTGCTACAATGCCGCATGAATAGTGTCGCGTGAATAGTGTTGCATAAATAGTGCCGCATGAACAGTGCTGCTACAGTACTTTATCCTTCAATCAGTCCACTACCTTCATAATATCATTCCCTCAAAGTGGCATAAGCGTCAGACAAGTAGTGAAGAAGATATGAGAAAAATACCAAATCTGCCTGTAGCTAAAAATGTAACTAAACTGCTTGATAATGAAGCCGATAACAAAGAATTCCAAAGGCCAAACCCCAAGGGAATGACATCTAGAATGTTACAAGAGAGGATAAACGTCCTCAAATGCCAAGAACGGAGCTGCAACTCACACACCAATTTCTTTTCATATTCAACCTGTCTAATGAAGCCACAAATGCTTCCTTTTATTCTATTTCCAAGGGTCTGCTCAACTCATATGGGCAATGTGGGATAAAAGATGTGTAATATATAAAACATATATTAAAATACCCCTTATGTCTCCCTTGGGTACACATCCCCATAAAATAAATATTAAAGTAACACTTTAATATTTTACAATTAAATTAGACATTACTTTAATAAAACTTTAGGCATTAAAATGTATTAGTAATCAGACTCTGAATAATGCGAGTGATAGCTCATCGAAAAGCTCTCACCGAGGAGTATCAAATCCAATCACCAAAATTGACCTGCATTGTGTCCTGCCGACTTACTAAAAATAGTAAGTATGCCTGAAACTGAGTCAATCAACTTCGTTTTGGCCCAAATTGAAAATGACTAGGCCAAAACACTCCAGGATCCCATTAAACCCTTTGTTAGCCCTCGAGACCATGTAGAACAAGGCTAACACACATACACTTGGTCAACTGCTAAAATGGGGACATTACATTAACAAATTAGAATTTTTTAGGGCAACTTTTAATCTCATTTTGGGATCCACAAAAAGGGTTATATAGGTCATGTTTAGCTATATTAAGGCTCATAACCTAATCATAATCAAGCCTATTACCAAACTCAGCATGCATAGAAATATACCAAAGAAGAGAAACATTATGTTGCTCGGTAAGTGTCTCCATGTTTTCAATAATAGAGTTTAAGGTGCAAAACATGGAACATAATGTGGGGATATTGGCGTAGGTTGTATGAAAACCTCTGAGATAGTTTAGATTTTCTTTCAAGGTCCTCTTAAGGTTGAGGGTTTAGGACTCATTCATTTTCTTGAGGTGGGGGATTGGTTTTAGGTGGTTAGGGGGTATTTGGTGATGGTTTTGGGTTGTTTGGAGGTGGTTGTGGACTATTTGTGGGATCATTCAGAGGGTTTCATTCTTGGTTTGAAGCCAAGCTTGATTATGATACGAATTAATGTGAAATTGTAACTTGTTTTAAAAAATGATTGACAAAATCATATAAACCCTATTTTTTATAAAAAAACAACAAATTTCACTTAAAAACATCATATAGCCAAAAATAATCAAATTCAAACATACCTGGTTGTTGTTTGAACAAATTTGTGGCTTGGTTTCTTAATATTCAACTGATATCGTATATACAAATGGGTCTGTGTTGTTTTTTCACTGCGATAACTAATAACACAGGGTGCAAGTATTTTTTAAAAATTTACTAGCAAATTTTGAATATACAAAAATATCAAATATTTGATTGGCCTTTTGGATTGGTTTTTGCTTTGGCCAAGTGTATTGACAAATACAAGCCTACTAAAAACTCAACTTGCTTTTTAGTGTGATTTTTGACAAGTGAAAAGATGATTCTTTTCATATTGCCACTTTTTGGCATACCACGATCCTACACATACTCAAGGGTTTCAATTTAATAAATTATGGGCTCTAAAGTATTTTTCATTGATGAGAAACATGGGTTTGTATGATCTAATTCACAAAAAAAATTCAATTCAATCAAATTCATAAAAAAATAAATCTTGAATTGAAGGATGGTTTGGTGGAAAAGGAGGTTTACTAAGGCAAAGGCAATGTTTGGATTATCAACCATTGGTAAACTTGATTAAAGTTAAAAATTTCAAAATTACACATTTTGAGACTAAAAATGAAAATTCATATAAAAACCTAATTTACCCTAAACTAGTTTAAAATGAATGAAAAGCAAGGCAAAATCACACCTTCTAGATGTGGAGGTAGATTTTGATTTTCTCGACAAATGTTAGTTTATCTTTGATATGTGTTTCTTGTACTTTGCTCACTATCGCCATTATGGACTAAAATGATCCATGATGGCTCTTCTTTGTTATTGATTGGTAGAAAAAAACTTGTATATTTTTAGGAAGAATATTGGTTTGTTGACATAGGGCTTTTAAAAATAAAAATCATTTTCATCAACTTAAATATATATATCTATGTATAACACATTATAGAATATATATATAATATATGTTTTATTATAATACCATATAATATATTATATTTTTCAATCAATCAAATAAATAACATAGATTGGTAATTGATATTTGTTTGGTATGTAGATTAGTTCCAATCAAGCATCTATTATAAATAGGCACCCATCTAGAACTGTTATTTGTTCCACTTTAGTTGTTGTCATTGTTACATGTACTTTTTCCAAACTAGGTAAAGAGTTGAATATATTTTTTTGTTTGTGTCTAGGTATATGAAAAACTTTTATTTTTCCATCACTATTAGTTTGACCCTTTTGACTGTGTACATACCTTGATAT
Organism: Cupressus sempervirens; assembly: GCA_028749045.1. Lineage (NCBI taxonomy): Eukaryota > Viridiplantae > Streptophyta > Pinopsida > Cupressales > Cupressaceae > Cupressus > Cupressus sempervirens. Next base: position 674,150,400 of record CM053786.1, on the reverse strand, counting down.
AAGTGTTCAACTATGTTGATGTCGTGAAATTAACCATGATCATTTGGAGAACTTAGATCTACATATAGAAAGTGTCTTTGAAATATGAATGGCAATATAAGAGCACTTATGATAGAGTTGGAATTCATTATGGTGCTATTTTGAAGCATGGAAACATGTTGGAGGATGCCATAATGTATTGTAAGAAGTTGAAAGTGATGTAATGCATTATTTGATCTCCATTTATTGTTTTTTAAATATTCTCTCTACCTTGAGATCACCACCTCATTTCAACATATCACTTCCATGTGGTACACCAATGGTCTTGGTTAGGTAGGGAAAATATGATCCAATTTATTGAAAATGTTGAAATTCAAATTGAAACTTGGATTTACTAATTGTTATGAGCTAACTTTGCACATGTTTCATATAACATGTTACTATTTTAGGGTACTTAAAAGCATTCAATACATACTAAATTTCATATGATTGATTTTTTTTTATCAGAGCACACTTCAACTCTCAAATCTTAAGCATAACATCTCATCAATTCTTTTTTCTATTTCATATGATTGATTATTTGGCTATTAGAACAGACAACGATTCTAAGAATAAATTAAAGAACCAAATTTGCTTCATCATATAGGTCATCTATATGTTGCATATTTTGGCTTCAATTTTTTTTTTTCAGAATTCCTTTGGCCCACCACAATTTTTTATGTATATCCGAATTATTTTTTGTAACGCCCCACCCGGGAACCCAAGAGAATTAAACCTAACATGTTACAATGTTTACTGAACTATTTTTTTTTAAAAGTTTAAACAACATCAAGATAACATTAATGCGGAAGCAATAAGAACATACATATCTAATACACATTTGCAATTACAGATACAGTTTCAATTCCTCAAGGATTCCTTTACGTTGAGTCACATTTAATAATTATTAATTAATTAGTTTAAGTTCCAAGTACAATGTCTCAAGATCATAAAGAAATAACAGATACATAATCGCATAAGCAAATGCATAAGTATAAACAATACAACGAAAGTACATCCAATTAATAACATCCGCTGCACATGTCGCAGGGTATGTGAGAATAGATACAATACATCAGAATACATGATAACATAAATACATCATCTAAAAAGAAGTCTCTGAGATAAGAAATAAGAATGATAAAGGTACATCTTCTGCAATGAACATCCAACAGCTAGCAATGTGAAGGGGAACCCAAATGGTAAGAAGGCACTACCTCCCGACCGCGTGGTTACCTAGTCAGGCTTCCACCTTCACTGTGCAAGGAAGATAATGAACGATCCACATATGACTATCAAACATAAAACATTCCTAGGCAAGGTACCCCTAATAGCCAAAACTACCTCAAAGGTAACACATACTACTCAAGAAGATAAAATAATCCAAAAGTAAGAATACTCAAACCAATACCGACACCACATAACCAAACATCATACACGAACCAAGTATAAACCAAATACCAAGATCATAAGATAAAGTCAACGAAAGATAATCATCTTAAGTCAAAAGCCACACGTCAAAAGTACAACATCATGAATCACCAATCATCATCAATGAAAGTAAATAATCATAATAAACACATCCGACAATAGATACACCACCAACAATAAGTACACCACCAAAGATACACAAAATCTACTGAGGAGACTCAGACTACATACTAGGGAGTGTCATCACATGGCTGCTTGAGTTACCCTGGACTGATCTCTTAAGAGACCCTGGACCCTCAAGTGTTGAGTTACCCTGGACTGGTTACTTTGAACCCCGGACCCTCAACATCACACATATGGAAACTAGAAAGCCCTCTCAAGAAGACGAGGCACTCTTCTCATTCCCATCCTTAGCCTATACAAGCACTCAAGACATGGGTGGATCAAATCTCTAACTTATCTTTTTAGTGTGTTTCCCCCCCATAAATTTTAATTACTAGATTATCACTTATTACATAACTTGCATTAGGTTACCCTGGTACTGACCACTTTGGGTCCCAGACCCCTATGCAAGCCACTCCCAAGTCATGTACCTAGACAACCTCTCCTAATCACATAAATCCATAGTTGTGTCCCATACCACAACACTCATAAAGAACAAACTCGGTTCCTTAACAGGCAACCCGAAAATAAGATGGCAACCCCAAATACACATAATTGCTCCACAAAGATAAACCTCATAAACATAATCTCCAAAATAAATTACAAAACACATCATGACATCCAACCACATAAATGGTATAAAAGAAATCTGACAAAGCCTCTGGTGTACATCCTAGACTAGTCGACATCTAAATAACGCCAAAATCTCAAGCATAGGAAGTACAAGTAAAACCATACAGATACTCAGAGTAAGTTTCATGTTTGGCTTAATCGAACTCACATAGTTAAGTTGAACATAAGATTTCATATTCAGTTAAACACATGTTCGAGGTAATAAGTTTTCGCAATCATTCCTTTCTAACTAACCCATTTCTATATTTAAATGATTAAAAATAATGCTTGTTATTTTATTAAAAATTAGTGTTATGGTAACCCAATTAAACAACTTTCGTTATTAATTAATTCTAATTAAATTCTATTTAATTAAATTAATTAATATTTTTAAAAAATCAATTCATGATGATAAATTACTATGATAACAATTTAATTGACTTCAATTAATCATTATCATAATTTTAATCAATTAATTCAAATAATTTATTTAAACATAATTTATATTAATATAATTTGTAACCCATTAATATTTTATAAATTAAAACCTAATTAATATTTAATACACATTAAATATCATTTAATATTTATTTAAATAATATATATTAATACTAACTAATATAAATCATTAAAAACAAACTATTATTAAAATTTAATAATTTTAAAACTTTTTAAAATGCGATTTAAATCGCATTGCCATCCCTTTTAAGGGAGGCCGTTGCAGCGATTCTACTGCTGCCGCAGCAAGGTACGCTACATCAGCAGCCGTACCTATTGCGTCAACAGCAGGGTTGCTGCGGTGGTAATCTTATAAAGGGGAGGGTGTGGGGTTTTCCCCACCCGACCCCTATATACATATTTTTATTTTTTTATTTTTTATTTAATTATAAATTTCAATATTATAATATTTGTAAAACATTTTTTTTTTTTTTAATATTAATTTATTTTATATTAATTCTATAATTAATAAAAAATACTCATCACAATTAATATTTAACAAATAAATCATTGTTATTTTACTTCAATTTTTTTTTTATAAACAATTGCCATCTTATTCTGATAGGACAGCTATGGGCAATGATCAAATTTTTTCTTTCTAAATTAGAATTTACCTTTCTTTCAAACCCTACGTGATTTAAATTAATTTTCTCTATGTTTTTCTTCATAAATATGGATAATGAAAGACTAATTTCAATCAATCAAATCTTGAAACAATCGAGATGATAAACATAATTTCAATCACCCAACAATCACGAAGCAAACAGATATTTCCAATTAAAATTGCATTCACAGGATTTCAAAACCCTACCTCGTACTGATGCTAAAAGTCTAACAGCTGGACAAAGATTTCTACTGCAACAATATCCTTCAAGCTACGAAAAATTCCTTCTTTTCCAAACCCTTTCAGTTGCTCTCCAAAAACTTGTGTGTGCCTTGAAAACCTGTGTCTGAAAAACTCCCCCCCTTGAAAAATGAACCCTCCAATTGATAAGGAGTTCCCTTCCTACAATCGGGGCACTAATTGTGCGTTTACCCGAGAGGTCTCTTGATCAATCTCGTTAACTATAAAATCAACCTTTATTTATCTTATCTTTCATATTTTCATGCATGTTAAATGGATTATTAAATCTCTTTATTTAATTTCCACTCAACTTCTATTTTAATCAATTTATAACTTATAAATCTCATGCGCACTTAATGCGATTAAATATCTTTATTAATTTCACATGTTTAATCTTTTTAATTAATTTGTTTTATTTTCAACTCATGTATAAATCATGCGAACTATAATCTTTATGATAATTAAATATCTTTTCACTTTTAAATTTCATTTTTAGAAACTTAATTGATAAAATATTTATTAACTTAAATAACAATAATATTTAGCATTTATTTAAAAATGCACTCTAAATATATTATTATTAAATTAAATAAATATAATCACGTTCTAAATTTAAACTTTAACTTTTATCTCCAATATTTAATTCTCTCTTATTTCATTAATTCATTCATGCACAATTAATTTCCTTTTTAAATTAAGATATTCTTTTATTATTCCTTCACGCACTTTAAGTGAATTATTAAATTACTTTATTTAACTTTCCACTTTACTTTACTTTAAATTAATTTAATAACCTTTTAAAATCTCATGCACACTTTCTTAGAATATCTTTATTAAGTTCACATGTTTTTTTATCTTTTAAATTAATCTCTTATATTTAAAACTCATTCATGCGAACTTAAATCTTTTCCATAAATTAATATCTTTTCCTTTTGAATATATTTTGAACGTTTAATTTGATAAATATTTATTAACTTAAATAGCAATAATATTTAGCATTTATTTAAAAATGAACTCTAAATATATATTATTATTAAATTAAATAAATATTATCATGTTCTAAATTTAATCTTATAGCTTTTATCTTCCAATTCAATTCTTTATATTTAATTAATTTCTCAATTAATTAAATATAATTAAATATTCAAAAAGTCATAATAATTCTCCATTAAATTAAATTATTAAATTAATCTATTAATTAGACTTAATTAATAGAAATTACATCAAAGACTCACGAAACAACATACGCATAAAATACTCATGGGTTTAAAAAGGGTAGATAGTCTGTTACGAGTCCTCCTTGCAAGACAACTATTATAGGCTTATGGCTAGGATTGGACCTGATCATTATCTTCCCATTCTCACCATTTGAGTATTTGTAATAGGGCACGCTCATCCTGGCAATTCAGGGAAGTCGATGTCCGGTACCTGCATCCTACATAAAAGACGAGCATGTACATGTATGTAATATATCTAAACTAAACAGAGAATGGCGGGGAGTGGTTCATCGTGTAGATCCCGACTAGCAGGTGACTACGACTCCCTCCCTTAACCACATCAAACACGTCAGACAGAAAGATAAAATAAACATGCGCACCATACACATGCAAGTATGGGGTAAGTATCGTAAAAATCACAAGTCTAATATCAAATGCGTACATATAATAATGCATCTCTATCAATACAACATAATCATCATTAAAGACATCATGTTAACATTTTTATGAAAGAAACCACATTAACTAACTAGGATTATCAAAATATCATTAACGACACATGAATAAAATCAACTAAGCAATAATAACTGATACATTTGTAATCAAAATCATGAAATAATATCATAATATTACAAATCTAGTATCTCTAAAACTAATCAATACATATAATCAGCTTAAAAGAATTTGACAATGATAACAGAAATGTGAACTAGGGGCAGGCACTACATTTTTTTACACATAGATTAATCCTTAAAATATATTTTCAATCTAATCAAATTACAATAATCATTTTATTATTATTATAACTTTTGTACATATAAAACTATGTCAAATTATAATAAAAAACAACAAACAATTGTTATCAAGCCCAACTACCGATCAACATTTCTTATATAGGGGAAAGGACCCAGTACGTTGTGATAGGAGTTGTTGATTTGATACCCACAATTATTGATTTAATATTCATACTTATTGAGTTATTATCCAATTTATTTGACAACATTGCATCAATATTTGTGACTTTAAAGTTGTTAGTACAGTGATTTTTGCCTATAATTAAATGAAATGTACCGTTAGTTGTAAAAATCAACTAATGGTGTGATGCCACATCCATTGTGCAAGTATGGGTACATTTTTTGCACGACAATTGGTCTCACTTTTTGTTTGGGTTGTTTTGGACATCTTGACATAAAGCATGCTGATTTGGCATCATAATTGATGATGTGGAATGGCTTGTCAAATAAGGTGCTCTAAAAAAATGGGAATGATTTGAAATTTCTAAATATTGACAAGCTCAAAGTTAAGATGCTCAAATACTATGCCTCTCCCAAAATCTGATCTTCTTCAATCAACAAACAGCTCCAAAATTTAATTTGAGTACCTTGGGCATACATTATTATTATAATTCTAAAAATATAAAAGTAGTCTAGACTATAGTCAAAACAACTAACTACTACCAATCAATTTTTATTTTTTTTCCACAGAGGGTTCAGCAAGACATCCCATGATCTCGACTTGATGGCGGTGGGCTCATTGATGCATCCTTTGAAAACAATTCAAACTTCACAAATAGACCAAATACCTATTGCTACCTAATGATATTAAATAAATACTTTGATTTTAGACATTACAATGAAGCTGAGAAATTTTGTACTTGCATAAGAGATTGCTGTCCCCGATTTCTTCGGAAGCAACGGGTGACTAAACCGCAGCAGCTGAAAAACTCAAAACTGTAAACATATACCTCAGCATTTGGACTGTAGCTTGAGGGAACACGAGCGATGACTTCCCCATTTCCTTTGATTTTTCTCGTGGTTTATGTAAAGAAGAAATGAAATGTTGGAAATAGAGGTCTTAGCATTGCCATCTGCCCCTTTGCCTCCTATAAATAGCAGCAATGTCCAACCCTTCTTGGCATTGTGGGTTTCTTCCAAAGCATAACCACACCCAATAGCACAGAGAACATCACCCCTGCAATGGATTTTGCTAGGCTCAGAAAATCAAAGATGGGTGTCAACAATGGTGGAGAAACTCACATCAAGAAATCAGATGATTGCGCAAAGAGTAAGAACGGCAACAAGAATTCAAAGCTCTTGGCATCTGATGCCCTGCTTCTTCCTTTGGGACTTACCAACAAGCTATTCTTTGTGCTCTTCTTCATTTCATCATATTACTTAATGGGGATATGGAGGGACAAGATCAGGACCTCCACACCCCTCCATGTTGTCAGCTTTGGGGAGCTTGTGGCCATTGTAGCCCAGCTAGCTTCCTTCATCTATTTGCTTGGATTCTTTGGCATTGATTATGTCCAAAACATTATCAATGGCAATGATGATTTTTTTGTGGAGGAGGATCTCAACTTCCCCCCAACAACATGTGGGATGGCAGACAAAGAAGAAATTGTTGTTAAGAAGCCTGTGATCCAGCTCAGGGGACTTGCCCTTGGTGACAATGAAGATGGGGACATTGCAGCTGCTGTATGCAATGGCAGTGTGGCTTCCTATTCTCTTGAATCCTCCCTTGGTGACTGCAGGAGAGCTGCCTCTGTGAGGAGGAGTGCCTTGGAGCTCATGACTGGAAGATCTCTTGATGGTTTGCCCTTGGAAGGGTTTGATTATGAGTCCATTCTAGGGCAGTGCTGTGAGATGCCTGTTGGATATGTGCAAATCCCTGTAGGTGTGGCAGGGCCTCTATTAGTGAATGGGTGTGAGTACATGGTGCCCATGGCAACCACTGAAGGGTGTCTTGTGGCCAGTACCAACAGGGGTTGCAAGGCCATTCTTATGAGTGGTGGGGCTACATCCATTCTTCTCAGAGATGGCATGACCAGGGCCCCTGTTGTCAGGTTCCACACTGCCAAGAGGGCCGCAGAACTCAAGTTCTATATTGAGAACCCAGCCAACTCTAATAAACTATCTGACATCTTCAATAGGTATATATGTTTCTTTTCCACATGCTCTTTTTCATACTGCATGCAAACTTGATCATGTAGTTTTGTGGGTACCGGTTCAATGGGTAGTGAAGTAAGGCTATATTTTCATGATTACTGAAAGGATTTTGGGTTCACTTTTTTTCAACAGGACAAGCAGATTTGCTAGGCTACAAGATATAAAATGTGCAATTGCGGGCAAGAATTTGTACATGAGATTCTCATGCTTCACAGGAGATGCCATGGGAATGAATATGGTCTCCAAGGGTGTTCAGAATGTCTTGGATCATCTTCAAGCTGCATTCCCTGACATGGATGTTATCAGCGTTTCTGGTAATTCAATTCTTCTCATTTTTCCTCACTTATTATTTGAGGGTTTTACTTTTGCATTGGATAGTTTCTTAAAAATGGGTGGACTAATTTTGTGAATGAGTTTCCGTTTATAGGCAATTTCTGCGCAGACAAGAAGCCCACGGCAGTGAACTGGATTGAAGGGCGTGGGAAATCAATAGTGTGCGAGGCTGTCATAACAGAGGAGGTTGTAAACAAGGTGTTGAAGACGACAGTTCCAGCATTGTTGGAGCTGAACATGCTGAAGAACTTGACTGGATCTGCAATGGCCGGTGCCATGGGAGGATTCAATGCCCACGCTGCCAACATTGTTTCAGCCGTGTTCATTGCAACGGGCCAAGACCCAGCCCAGAATGTGGAGAGCTCGCACTGTCTTACTATGATGGAGGGGGTGAACGGGGGGAAGGACTTGCACATATCAGTGACAATGCCGTGCATAGAAGTGGGGACGGTGGGAGGAGGAACTCAACTGGCTTCACAGGCGGCGTGCTTGAACATGCTTGGTGTCAGAGGAGCAAATTTGGCGTCACCTGGTGCGAATGCCCAAAACTTGGCAAGAATAGTAGCAGCTGCAGTAATGGCAGGAGAGTTGTCTCTCATGTCTGCCCTTGCGGCAGGTCAGCTTGTCAAGAGTCACATGAAATACAACCGATCAAGCAAAGATGTCAAAGCAGCAGCCTAAACAGAATAGACTTAAATTCAGCTACCTAAGAAGAGTATGGGCATCCACATCATTCTGTGGAATTCTTAGTTGCTGACAATAATACAAGTTGTGTGGTTCATATATGTCTATAGTGTTTCTCATACTAGTCCAAAATAGAGCATCGCTTTCCCCAATTCCTTTAATACAATTCTGAGGGAAACCAAACATGTATCTCTTTTGGAGTTTCATATTGTAGCCCTCATACAATTTAGGGATGTCTTTAGAATCCGTTCAGGCAATATTTGCTGCATTAAAGTATTCAAGCGTTCATCATTCATATGCAATTTTAATAATTACTCCCATGAAATATGATTTTCCCTCTTGCATTGAGGATAATTTAAGTTATTTAGAAATATTCAATTTTATTAGCAATTTTACACCTCTACAGAATACATGATTTACATTTCACCCATGTAGTCTGATAACATTTTCATCGAAATTATATTTACATTATTTTTTATCACTACAATACTATCGATCTCTGGTAAAAAGTAATTCTAATCATTTTGAAAATATTGAAAGTGTGCTTTCAAGTACTTTCAATTATACAAAATTTGACATTTTCTATGTCATATGTTCATATGTTACTGTCAAATACGTAGCCCATGATTCGTACAAGTACAATGAAAGAAAACCAACTATTGAATACTTTAATAAGCTACTTTTACTTGCTCGTCGATGCGGCCATGGAATCTCAATAATCTAAATACTCGTTAACATCAACATTTGAAAATAGGAGACCTATCGATGACTTTGCACAGGATTTTTCTGATATTTAAGAGCTTGGAAGCACGTGAGATGACTAGGGCTAAAATGTTTCTGTATTTTTCCAACTCCTTCATCCGCTGCTTGGAAACAAACCTTTTCTGGGCCAAGTAGCTGGAATTGAAGAGTTTAAACATGTTTATATGTGAGAAGAACGACCTTCAAAGAAATTGATTACTGAAGCTTTGGCAGCTTGAAATTCAATTGAATTATTTTATAGAACCAGTATTTCTGCTTCAAATCTTTGAAACTGTTCTCTATAGCTCAGAGTATTTTTTTTAATTCGTAAATCCCTTTCAAGCGTTATGCTCTTGTTGAGGACTTAAACCTGGGTTTTCAAATTGGAGCCCCTTCATATCTAGATTTCAACATTTTTTTAGTTTAGTTTTGAAGTTTTGAGATGGGGTCTCTGATGTCAAAACAATTCTAGGTATAATAATGGAATCTCCCAAACTATTGATTCTGCTTGCTTTTTTACAATTGCTTGAATTTTTGGGTAGTTTGAGATTTTTTTGTGCATAAAATTTTTAAAACCTTAAAATTCACAAGCGTTCTGTTAAATTATAGCTCCTGGTTAAATTTTAGAAACAATCCTGTCAAAGCTAGGTTCTGATTGAATTAATTTTGTTAATGTGAAACTAACTCTTGTGCTTCAAATCTCAATTATTTGCACGACCATTTTATTTTGCTTTTACATGCCTGCATGACTTTTTCCGCTACCAGTCTAACTTGACTGACAATTCCAAGATTTTTTTCCATCTCTAGAGCTATAGGCTTTCGACAACCTTCTTGCGTATCATTAGGCATCAAGCACTTCCATATTTTGCAACTAATACACCATTATATTCATGGCTTTGCATCTCGTCACAGGCACTAAAAGGATCCTATATTTTTGGCAAATAAAGCACAAGCCTCTTAAAATCCATTGCTACTGCACAAATGGTGGGATTTGCGAAAACTGGACATTGTATGTGAAGAACTCTTCGCAAAAAGGAGGCGCTGCTCATTCTGCTTACAATCCACAGTCATATGGACTTTCTTTCATTGCTAATTGCTATGCTAAAATGGGAGCTTTAAAGCAGGGTAGGCATATTTGTCAATGTATTGTTGAAACCATTTTTTTGTCAGATTTTGTAGTTACAAGTGCCTTGGTAGACATGTATGCCAGATGTGGAAGCATAAACAAGGTGCATGAACTGTTTGACAAAATGCCTTAAAGAGAGTATCATTGAATGCTATGATTGCAGGATATATACAAAATGGATTTGTTAAACGGGCTTTGGAAGTTTTTCAAAATATGTAATTGGCAGATGCAAAGGCAAACTACACAACCTTTCCTTACTCTTGCCCTAGCTTGTAACTAGTTGGGATGAAGGCAAATGAAATTTTTGAATAAATTCGTCAAAAAGATGTGGTTTCATGGTACACAAGACGGGCTTGATGAAAATGCTTTAGAAACTTTTAGGAAAATGCACTTAGCTGGTGAAATGTCTGATTCCACAAACATTGTTAGCATCCTTTCTGCCTGTGCCAAAATGGAAGCTTTAAAACTTGGCATGAACATCCATTGAAGAAAAGGAAAAAACAGATTATTGTCTGATGTTCTATTTGTAAGTGCTCTGGTAGGCGAATGCAAAATGTGGAAGCATAAACAAGGCATCTAAGTTGTTTGAGAAAATGCCTCAAGAGAGATGCATGCATGGAATGTAACGATTGGAGGATATGCACAAAATAATTTCTTTGAAAAGGTTTTGGAGACTTTCAACAAATTGAAAATGGTAACCATAAAACTAAACTCCACAACTTTTGACAATATCCTCCATCCTGTCCCAAAAGGGGAAGTTTAGAGGAGGTACAAAGCATTATTTATTAAGCACTTTTGTCAGATGTTGCAGTTGCAAGTTCACTAGTAGAGATGTATGCAAAACGTGGAAGCATACAGAAGGCATGTGAAGTGTTCGAAAAAAATAGCTCAAAGAGATGGGATTTTCTGGACAGTAATGATTGCGGAAGATACCCAAAATGAGCTTGCTGCTGGAAAAACTTCTGAATTGCTTAAAATTATTTTCAATTTGTTGCCTTGGTTCTTGTGTCCACTAGATTGTGAAAATTTCATCTAACTGAGTCAAAACAAGTTCAAATGTGCCAAAATTCAATCTTTAAAAGAGTCAATGATTTGATTTTATGGTCTTGATGCCTCTAGCTCCGTCCAGTACTTTGAATTTTTGAAATTCAATCCCCAAGTCAAAAGTTATGTTAGGTTAATGAAAGCCTTCAAAATGTGTGTTTTCAATCGAATCATTAACTCCAAAATGTGAAAGAGGTTAAGAAATGTGCCCAAAACACGTATTCATTTTCCCATTCTTAACCTCTCTAGCTAAAATGAGGTTGTTCGAGTAAATCAACAAAGAGAGAGTCATAGTCTGAGTTCTAATATGAGTCAATCGTATCATTAACCACAAAATGTGAAAGAGGTTAAAAAATGTGCCCAAAACACGTATTCCTTTTGCCATTCTTAACCTCTCTAGTCAAAATGAGGTTGTTGGAATAAATCAACAAAGAGAGAGTTATAGTTTGAGTTCTAATAGGAGTTTGTAAAAAATTGGTGATCTGTTCACAATTCTAGTTTGTTGTCAATAAGACTTAGTTTGCTTTCAATTAGTCACAACTAGATGTAGAGTTTATTTCCGATTTTATAGGAGAGTAGTCGGTTGTAGTTTGTGTATAAATATGCATTACTTATGTTGTTTTCAATAGACAAAATTAGTGAGCTCTTCATTTGCTCTATTTTATGCTTTGTATTCTTGTTGTCCTATTTCCTAATTTGGTATCATAGCTTAGGAATGTTGTAATGATGTGTTGTTTTGTCTCCTACTTAGTAGAACCTTTGTTGATAGTGTTGTAAAAGTAGTTCATTAAGAAAGAGGTCTAATCCAGCCTTCTAAAAGTGGAGCAACTGCGAAGATGCCATGTTTGAGTTGATTTTCTCAAATTTGCAACTGGTATATGTTCAACAATTTGATTTGAGTTCAAGGATTGGTAAATTTCCATTCTTTGTTGTTATTTGGTTACTTCAAAAACGACAAGTTTATCTGATTCTTATCTAACTAAGTCAAATAAGTTAGATGGTTCCAATTATGTTAGTTGGAAGTTTAAGATGCATACTCTAATGGAGGGATATAATGTGTGGACCATGTAAATGGTTATGAGGCTAAGCCTACTACACCTCCAAATGTTGTTCAAGATTGGGAGAAAAGAGAAAGTGAAGCCAAGATTCTTTTATGAATGTCTATGAAATGCTCTATCATCCCTCATATAAGGGATATCACTACTTCTACTAGTACTTGGAAAGCCTTAAAAGGTTTGTATGAGATTACAAATTCAAACAGAATTTTGTTTTTAAAGAGCAAGTTACTTTCAATCAAAATGGAAGCAAATGAAAATGTTAGTAATTATTTATTTAGAATCAAGGATTTAAGGGATAAATTAGCTATCACTGGTGAATCAATTCCAAATAGTGATTTAGTTAATGTTACTTTGAATAGAATGGTGCATGATTATCAAGTATGTATTACTTGTTTGGCTACAAGAGAAAACGCTCCTCCTTTTGAGAATTTGGCAAGTATCTTTCTACAAGAAGAAGAAAGGAAGAAGCATGTGGACAATAGATTTCAGAGTGCAGATTTAGCTTTGATGGCAAAAGACAAGAAGCCATTCAAAGGAAAACAATGGCCAAAGAATAAAGAAGGTAACAAATTTCACAATCAAGGGTATGACGATGAAAAGAGGTATCATGAAGGGGTATCATCTAATCCAAATATGAAGAAAAATGGTAATTGTAATTATTGTGGAAAGTTTAGACATTATGCTTAAATGAATGTAGAAAAAAGAAGTATAATGAGTCCAAAAATAACAAATATGAAGGTAATTTTGTGAATGGTCATCAAGATACAATAAGTGACAACCTTCGTGATTTAAAATTGTTTGTTTCTAATTTTGCTCTTTCAGCTAAATCAAGGGATTGTAATGATTGGGTTATAGATTCAGGAGCATCAATTCACATGTCATGTAATAAAAGCCAGTTAAAAATTTTTCAAGAGAAGGATGACAGTAGAAAGATCTATTTAGGAGATAATAGATCACATGATGTAAAAGGATGTGGTGATATGAGTGTGCAATTACCTAATGGCCATGTAAAGCAACTTTCTAATGTTTTAGATTACAGTAAAAATAAGTTTTGAAGGGACCCAAAACCCTTTACAAGAAACTAGAGATAAACATTAAGCACCACCAGGTTTTACAAGGACTTGAAACCTAAAGAAAAGACAAAACCAACACAAAAGACCAGGTTTTACAAGGACCTAAAATCACAAGTTCAAAACTAAATAAAAGCAACCAGGTTTTACAAGGACCTGGAACCTAGAGTTTTTAACAAGCTAGAAAATAAAAAGCAAACCCAGAAAACCCACATGGACCAGCAACTAGCACACTAGCACCCATAACAAGCATCTACAACAGCTCTTTGATGATATTCACCACCTCATTACCTACTTCTTCCATACTCTAGATAATTTTAGTTGAAGCTAAAGTAGGAGCCTCAAGAGCCTTACTGACATTTTTCCCCATGCTCTACCTAGTTCTCTTACTAGGTCCTCTTGGACTCCCCATCCCTACATTATTTGGAGACATTATCTCCTCATTGCTCTTCTTACCCAAACTAGCTGCCGATGCACATAAATTAGATGTAACCTATTCCATTCTTTGCCCACTTTCCTTTATTAAATAATGAAGCTCCTTCTCATATTCCTTGAGCTTTTCAGGGATGTTTCCAATTTGTATTTCCAACTGAGTTCTCATGGTACATTCATCCCCACTTTTTTTTTGAGTACCATGATCTCATTGTAAAGCCAAGAATCACCTTGAAGGGAAGCCTCCACTTTAAGCTTAGTAGTATGAAGGAAGGATAATTTCACTTCATGAAACTCTTCCCTACTTTCATCATTAGCCTAATCTTAGAATCAATAGTAGTGGTAACTATATTGATCTAGATATCAGTGTTGATATCTCGCTTCTCTGTCCTCTCCTCTTTTTCCTCTTTACTCATATTGTTGTCCTTAGCAACAAGGTCTTTCTTCTCATTTTCCTTACCAGTGTCTTTCTCCATTTTCTCCTCGTTGTCATTCCTCTTCATACTCTATTTCTCTTTATCCTACCCTAGGGCTTCTAACCCAACATTAGAATCAATAATTCTATCCTTGCTACCCATCACATTGTCTTTACTAGTCGACGCCCCTTTGCTCCCAGAATATCCATCTAGGTTGGAACAAGGTCCCCCATTTTCATTTTTTCATCATTGTCAAAATTGTCAGACTATAATTTCCTCCATGCTTTTCTTATTACTCTCCCATTTGAAACCCTTTTTATTGCTATCATTGGTGCCCTCCTTGCTTTAAACCTTATTTCTCTTAGAATAAGGATCATTGCCAGGCACTTTCCGCTTCTTCTCCAAAATCAAAGAGGGTTTAATGGCCTTACCTTTATAGAAATTTTCTATAAGTAAAGTTAAACCTTCATGCAACACAAGACGAGAATCTTTCTTCCTATGAGCATAGAGGCTTTGAAGCAGAGAATACTTCAAGTAAAACGGAAAGGAGATCCTATCTTTATGCCTAAAATGATTTAGGAAAACAAAGTGAAACTTATGAACTCTCTTTTCTCTACCATCAAGAATAAAATACTCATGGATACATGACAACACGTCCCTCTAGATGACCTTAATCTATTTCAGGTCATAGAAGTCACCATCTTTCTCCAAGTTTTTCTCTTCAGCTTCCATCTTCGAAAATTTCTTAAAAGTCACATTTGAGATACTAGTCTCCTTACTAAATTTTATCTCTTCCATGGGAAGCCCCGTAAGCTTAGATATAAACTCTTTAGTCAAGTTCACCTTGATCCCATGCAATGTGACCCTTTCTTCAAACCAAATTTTGAAGAAGATCTCAGTAATGTGTGGTTTATACCCATGGAGTCTCTCAATGTAAGTTATAACTTTTCCTTTCTATAAATCTCCCACATAGAAGCATTTACCTTCCGCTCCCTACCATTGCTCGGTTCTTGCTTTCTTGGTTCCCCTCCCATCTTGTGTTCTTCTTTACCCTTGCAATTTGCCTAAGAAATTGAAACTAGAAGAAAGAGTAAAGTTTTTATGATAACCGAGGAACTTTTAACCTTACATACGTGCTGAATACAAATCATAATAGCACCAAACTACTTCCTAGGGAAACTCATACTGTCCTTCGTAAACCCATCACTCTCCTTAATAATTTTTCCAATCTTAGGAAATATTTTCTTCTCTAGCATGTGTTTTGTCATAATTAGCTGTAGCTATTACTTCTACTTCCTTGCAAAGGTCAGCTTGCCACCTCAACTTGCTTTCCCTATAGACAGCTTGGTTGGCAATTCAAACAACAACTAAATTTGCCTCTCAAAATATATGATTAAATAAAACCTTATCAAATTTATTCATAAGATTTTTAATTTCCAACATACTTCCCTCAATAGTCCAAGTAACTATGCTCTTATTATTAAGCATATTAATAATATTGAGCAAATCTCCTTCTAGCCAAAGATTCCAATAACCAGAATCCACTGCCATCCTCATAGTATACAAAGTAGTCATAGCCTCTTTTTTATGGCTAGTAGATATCCCTATAGGAATGGAAATAGCATCAACAATTCTACTAGTATGGTCCCTCAAAACACCTCCACAACTAGCTTTACTAGGACTTCCTTTTGCATCACCATCAAAATCACCTTTAATCCATCCCATAGGTGGGGAATCTCATTTAACATTCTGTCTTTAATCATCAATTTTGGTTTTATAGCCTTTAGTCTTCATGGAGTTACTAATTTGGAATTCATCTCTCATTTTTCTGTGAGATTTGAAGTTTTCCTTGATGGATCTAATAATATTGTGACCGAGAACCCAATCAGGAATTTCTTTGTCTCTAAACATTCTATTATTTCTTTCTTTCCAAATTCCCCACTAGAGATGGGTTAGAGAAATTTTCCAAAGAAAACTTATATCAACATCCTTTGAAAGAAAAGTCCAACTCTGGAAACATTGATCAATGTTATTATGCTGAACTCAATCTAAATTCCAATAGGGAAGGATATAACTCAAAACTTTTTGGCTTAAACTACAATTTAAGAATATGTGATTCCTATCTTTAGAATCCATTTTGCATAGACAACATCTGTTGACCAAATAAACCCCTCTTTTTTTATAGATTTTCCAGAGTTAAGATTTTATTTTGGAGAAAGATCTAGAAAAAAAAATTAATTTTAGGAGTTAGACCTTTAATCCATGCTTTAGCCCAATTGGAATATTCAAATGAGAAGAATGCTTTTGAGAGGGAGGTGAATCAAAGGTATTGCATTTTAACCATTAAAACTTTTAACTAAAAGTAAATTGCATGCATGTAAACATATCAAACAACCATGAAAAACAAACATGCATCACCACATAACACTTGAGATTTTGTTGACCCAAAAACCCTCTAGGAATAAGAAGGTAAAATTGGGGTGGGGATGATACCCACAAAATTATTGTAGCAATAATGTTTAACCACTTCTGATGGTCTACCCTGTTAAAGGCTTTACACTATGTCAATAGTGACCTAGTTAAAGGATTTACAAACACTTTACATGAAGTGTTACTCTGTTAAAGGATTTAATCACCTCTTCAAAGGATCTACAACCTAGCTGTTAAGCTAACCTATCAACATAGGATTTCCTTTCTAATACAATTGCTAGAGAATATTAGGTATAATAAACCTAATAGCTTACAATCCTTGATTGTTGAATTCAGGCACTTGATCTGCTTTTTGTGATCTTGATTCTCTAAAATCTAATATCTGCTCGTATTCCTTGCTTTGTTCTGATCAACTGAATATCTAATTGCTACTCTTTTCCTCTAAGTCTTTTTACTCTTCACTCTGAACTCCACTATATTTTTCCCATACACTCCTTCATCCATCTCAAATACAATGAGATTTCATCTTCCTTATAAAGACATTCGAAGACTTAGGGTTAGATGTAGATCTATGATCCATATTGAATCTTTGTTTCCCGCTCATTCCTTGCACTTTTATTATTGGTTCCATGCCTTCTCCATTTTTCTTATTGGTTGTATGCAGATTCCATAGGAAATACAAAATATTTGATCTTATCACTTAGATCCTTTGAGATTCATCATATGTTGGACATAAAAATGGTTTACATATGAGTTTGTGCCTTTTCAAACTCATATACGCATTTTGTGTTACTCAACACTTACTAATTCTTGATGCTCGACACATATAAGAAACTAGCTCACTCGGTTGCTGTAGTGATTCTATCCTGCTTGGCATCATCTATGACTCGACACCTAAATATTACTCGACACTTGTATCATGCTTGGCACTTGTAGTCACTCAGCACTTGATCTTCACTTGGCACTTAAAGATTTCTACGCACCTGAAGATCATTCGACACCTGTTGGAATTTTGACTCGGCATACATAGTGTACTCGACTTCAATGTAGAAAGTGTTTAATTATGTTGGCACTCAAATGTCAAAACCATTCTAAGACTAACAATCTCCCCCTTTGACATGAGTGTCAAAAACACTTAACTAAGCATTATTTGTCTGACCTTATAGGTACATAATTCATTTTGTTCAGCGTATGCATAAAATCTCAAAAACTTGTTCAAAAGTTTTGCAAGGAATAGTATACCTCAAAATTCTTATAACCCCCCTTGAGTTGATTGTGCCAAAATTCCTGTAACCAAAATTCTGATAAATTTGATACTCTTTAGCTATTTCTATACTTTGTACCTTTATTATACATTATATCTCCCTTTTTTGTTTATCCCCCCCTTTGTTTATCTCCCCCCTTTTTTTTATCTCCCCCTTTTTTGACACAAATGTCAAATGGTACTAGGGGTTAAGACCATATTTTTCCAAAAGTGCGCTATTTACCTCCATAATCATCTTGAGAGCTACATCCCAATTATGCAAAGCAATTTCCAATGACTTGTGTTGGATGGCAGTCTCTGCAGTAAGGTGAACAAGTCCATCTAAAGTAGAAAGATTAGGATCTTTCTTGAGAACAGTTTCAACATAGACCTATTCTTTATGGAGTACTTCCAAATGTGGGGTAATGGAGGATTGAAGCTGTATCAGTTTGGCCTTGATGGTGGCCTCTTCTGCTGTCAACATATCTACTTCTTTCTGGGTGTGAAGCATTTGATTAAAGTGCTTCTCACTTTGAGCTGGATCTTTTAGTAGTTGCATGCTTGAAATCTTCGGATTCCTCTCCAGGCTCATTATTCTTTGGCTTGTCTCCTGTGTGAAGTATGAAAAATCACACAACTTTTTGTACAATGAGAATATATTTTCAAGTACCTTTTTCACTTTGTCAAGCATCTTTTCCAATTCAACCTAGGAAAGTGCAATTTCACTAGATATTTTCTCATTTACTTTCCCTTGGAATTTCCTTTCAGACCATTCCATAAGTTTTACATTAGTTTCTTGGTCTTCATTTGTCACCTAGTCAACAATATCTGATAATTGTTCCATTATATGCTTTGTCTCATCTGGTGACTACAAACTGAAGGCATCCATAAAGATGTCTTTAATCTCATGTAATGTTTGCTTTTGTTTATACTCCTTCCTGAGTATCTCCTACCTCTTTCTTCTATTTAATGCTTCCTGCACCTCAGTGATTTGATCAATGCTTATTGTTTTTGAGTCATAACTAGGTATGACTATCTCCTTATCTAATTCAGGGTCTCCATAGTGAAGCACCTTTGCAACTTTTGTAGTACTTTATCTTGGTGCTGACATTTGTAGTGGCATTGCATCATTGCTTGGCTGTGTCGAAGGAGTTCCCAAGGTAGGCAAATTTATCAATGTTTGTATTGCCTCCTACTCTTTAGGGGTTTTCTCTACTTCCTTCTCCTTTTGTCTACTATCTTGATCAACTATAGAAATGTGAGGAAGTGCACCTTGTGTTTGTGTTGTAGGATCAGATGTAATAGTCTGTCCTGTTTGTTCTATTTCTTTGTCTCTTGCTGCACTCAGCTTCTGTACTATGGTGTCAGCTATTCCTGATGAAACAACTGTTTGCATTTGAAGTTGACCACTAGTAGCTATAGAGATGATGGAAGGTGGTTCTTGTGGATTCACCTTATCTCTAACTGTCTCTTCTACTAACTTTTGTAATTCATCCACACTGACCAATACTAGATCTATACATAATTTTGCTTGTTGTGTGGATTGGTCAAGGATTCTTTTGAGATCCTCTACAATTAAATGATTGATGTTCTGAGCAGAAGTGTCAGGAACATCCTATATGGTTATAGTGTCTACAAGTGTGATGGGTACATGAGGAGGGCTAGAAGGTAGCAATTGTGTGTCTTGCACACTCTGGTCTTGTTGCTCCTGCTTAGCTGTTGCTATTTCATCTTGTTCTTGTATCTCCTCCTCCTCACCTTTGTATTTCTCCTCTCCATCTTTCTTTTCTTCTTCCTTCTTCTCTTCTTCTCCTTTTTCTGTATTCTTTACTTCTTCCTCCTCTTTCTCACTAGGCTCTTCATGTTCTGTGTTTTGTCCTTCAAGGGGATCTTCTTCTCCATCCTTGACAGTAGTCAAACCATATATTAACTTCCATCTTCAATCTTGTTTTGTAAGATATCAAAGGCTCTATTCTTTGGTGTGAAATTACCACTATATTTCTTATTAGCCTTTGTTATTTGATCTCTCATTAGGTCAGGCATCACCTGTGCTAAGGTAGATTCTCTTATCTCCTTTTCAATTTTCAGACAATAATGCCATTTTTTTTCAATTATCTCATATAATTCTCTAGGCATGGTATTGTCTAGCTCTAGAGGTGTATACTTGAATTCAGCCATCATGGCATATACTGATTCTTATATTTTGTTTTACTCTTCTTTGCTTAGCTTGTTGAAATCAATGCTTTTCAAATAAGTAAAATCTAAATTCTTAATATTTTCACAAATTTTATCTATGGCTGGTTTGAGAGGATGACTTACCACTTTGAATTGGCTAATATCTTCTGACTTTGTTCTCTCCTCATCAAAATCTGGTTGTGCTACATATTTTCTTCTTTTTCTCGGCACTTCACCAGTCTATTCAATAGCCTTCTTCTTCTCTTTGATTTGTTCCTTAGTCTTTTGTGAAGATGCCCTTGTGGTAGCCCTTGTGACTGGTATCTGTGGCTTGGCTTGAGTTGGCTTAGCACCCTTCTTTGTTTTGGGCTGGGCTAGAGGCTATACTGTTGTCTTTCTTTTTTTTGGCTCAGCTTGGATTGGTGCTTCCTCCACTTCTTCTTCCTCAACACCTTCCTCCTTATCTTCACCTAGGCCTTGAGTCAATTCCATTTGGCCTTGCCCTTGTTCATCCTCATCATCACCATCATCATCATCATCATCTTCTTCTGCTTCAGCCTCAATTCCTTCACCAAATTTCTTCACCAATTTTTCTTTCTTCTTCATTATGGAGGTAGTCTTTAACTCTGTTACAACTTTGGATTTAACAACATCATATGTGCCAAAAGGCTTGGCAGACTTGTCTATTTCTTTTGCAAGCAATGCAGTGATTGTTGCTGATGCTTCATCCACATCTAGTTCATAACCAAATGGCCTTAGCCATCTCACTCTTGGAACTGTTGCTTGGATATAGGTGAAGTCAATATCAACTAAGAAGCATATATCATTAATATGTCTTTCTACTAAGGAAACTGGTATTCTTACCCTTTTCTTTATGGATTTCTTGAAATCCTCAAAATAGCTTGTCATATGGGCTTCAAAGTTGTCACCCATCTGATCAATAAACTCATTAATTTGTGTAATTATAGTTTTGTTAGGATTCTAATTTACCTTTCCTATAGAAGGAAACTCTTCCATTATATAGAAGAATATACACATAAGAACTAAACCGAATTTGCATTGAGCACCTTTTGTTCTCCTTATTGCTCCTAGGTTTTCATTTATCTGTTGCAACAAAAGTTTTGATAGATCATATGTGTGATCTCTCTTTACCAGTTTGTAGGCCACATCAATAGCTATGCATGGCACGCTGTTCAATCTACTGGATTGATAGAATTTGTGAGATATTATTCTCACAGCAAAATCTAGAAGAGGATCAGTGATAGTATCAATAGTCATACCTCTCTTATTCCATTTTTCTCCTGTATTCTTTTCAATTATCTCTTTGGAATCACTGCGCAGATTCTTAGTCCAATCTAGGGTTGGAAAACCCATAACCCTATATACTATCCTTTTTGTAATCTTTACTAGACCTTTTTCTAGCCAAAAGCATCCATCATGAATTTTGCTTAAAATAATTTGTATCCATTCATTTTCGAATCCTATAGGGTAAACTAGGGCATTGGTCAAACCCTTTCTCTTTACTATCTGGAATTCATCCTTCACAATCTTGTTCTTGCATAGTTTGTTATAGGCTTGGAATATTTCAAGATCACCTATGGTGCCAATTTTGCATTTATAACACTTCTGTACATCCTGCACCATGACTACTTTGGATGGAACAATGGATAATGCACTAGCAGGGTCGTTTCTGTAGGCGACTTCTGGAATTGGCCTAAATTTGGGTTGTTTTACCTCATTACTAACCAGCTATACCTCATGACATTCTTTTCCCTTGGGGTTCTTAGAACTAGAAGCCATTATTTCGATCTAGGGTTTTTTAAGATTAAAAAAAACTTTTAACGCTGCTAGCTTGGCACTCGATAAATACCTTTGATCGACGAATTTTATGCTGAATCGCTATTGAAATCAGTACAAATGGCTTCAATGTAGTTCTTTGATCTCTCTTGCACTCTTCTCATCTTTGCTCTGCATTTGAATGGCGAGAAATGATAAAAAATTGACCTTATACCCTTCAAAACATAGCATTAAATGCTTAGTGCTTGTACAATTGTAAACTCGACACTTGAAGGTTTCACCATGACTCGACATCAATTGACATTTCTCAACTTGACATCAACCATCAACTTGGTCACTATTAGCAACTCGGCATGCATTGGGGCTTTACTCGGCATCTGAGGATGACTCAACAGTATTTGCAAGAACTTCAAATTTTGACTTGGCATCTTTGCTTATGCTGATTTCTTCTTTGCAGTACTTCTTTGTCTTGGGACTGATGTATGATATAACTTTTTATATCAGTCCCATACACCTTTCTCATGCTTAGTTTGATAAAGTGTGATCACTTGACCCATTGTGTGAAGTGATCCCTTCACTTGATGTTCTGCACTCATCTTTCTTCTTCCAAGTCTTATTCATTTGCCCTCTTATTTTTTTGACATCAATCTTTTCTTTTTCTTTGTTGGCCTCAGTTTTTGGTGCTTTGGCCTTTATTGGACAATTCCTGCTGACATGTCTAGTTTTCAAGCAACTGAAGCAAGTAGTTTGGTTCAACCATCTTTTATAGTTCCCCTTGAAATGTGTTCCTATATAGTTCCGGGGTATATGTCCATATTCTTGACAATAGTGATAGCTTTGGCTTGTATTGTAGTCCCAATTGTAATGATTTTCATTTCCTTTTGTTTTTGCTAGTTGATTTGATGTCCACATAGGTTTTGATCTACATTCAAAGGCTCTATGTCCATACTTCTTGCAACTATGACAATGTCCATCAAATCTTTGTGTCCTTGTAACTTTAGTCCTGCAATCTTGTGTCATATGTCCTTGCATGTTGCACTTGTGATAGCAACCCTTGCTTTTGTGTGTGTTTGGCTGATTGATTCTTCTACTCCTGCACACATTAGCAGTATGCCCCTTTTTATTACAGTAATGACAAGTGGGTTTAGAATCCTTACCTTTGTCACTTCTTTGCTCAACACTCTTTGATGATTCCCCAACTTCAGAGCTATTGTATCCAAGTCCTGATGTATCATGGGCTAATCTTGGGAATTTTAGCAACTATTCAAAGTACCTGATGACTTCACTTGACTTGTTGAGATTCTCTGCCATCTCTTTTTCTCTGTTCAATTCATTCTACAGTTGTTTATTCTACATCCTCAAAGTAGAGATCTCAATATCTTTCATATTGAGTTCATGATGAAGGTTCATCATTTGGGCAAGTGTATCCATCTGCATGTTTGAGATCCTTGTTAATTCAATACATTTTTCCTCAAGTCTGTTTGCAAGATTCCTTTTGTCATCTTCCATCATGACTCTATCCTCAATTTCTCTTTTCTTTTGTTCAGTAATTTGACATAACATTATGGCCTATGATTCATGTTCCATCTTAAGAGATTTTATCTCTTTTGCTTGAACTTTTTTTTTTCCCATCAGTTCTGCTATTGTTGCATTAAACTCTTTAGTGTCTCCATTGGAAAACACTTGTGTGGTATCAATCTCGTTATAGTTTATATCATTTTCAGCTATGGCTATCTTCTTTCTTCTTTTCAAGGATTTTCTTAATTCCTCTCTAGCTTCTTCTACCTTTTGTAGAGCGAGATGCACATCTATCACTTGGTTCTCAATGATCTTTCCAAGTTTGAAAAATTCCATCTTTAGATCTTTTCCTCCAAGTTGTTAGGCTTCTTTTTGAGAGAACTTGACTCTGATACCAATTTTTGGAATATTCAAATGGGAAGAATGCTTCTGAGAGGGGGGTGAATAAGAAGTATTGCACTTTAACCATTAAAACTTTTAACTAAAAGTAAATTGCATGCATGTAAACATATCAAACAACCATGGAAAAAAAACATGCATCATCACATAACACTTGAGATTTTGGTGACCCAAAAATCCTCCAAGAATAAGAAGGTAAAACTGGGGTGGGAATGATACCCACAAAATTACTGCAACAATAATGTTTAACCACTTCTGATGGTCTGCCCTGTTAAAGGCCTACGCTATTAAAGGCTTTCCACTGTGTCAATAGTGACCTGGTTAAAGGATTTACAAACACTTTACATGAAGTGTTACCCTATTAAAGGATTTAATCACCTCTTCAAAGGATCTACAACCTAGCTATTAAGCTAACCTATCAACATAGGATTTCCTTTCTAATACAATTGTTAGAGAATATTAGGTATAATAAACTTGATAGCTTACAATCCTTGATTGTTGAATTCAGGCACTTGATCTGCTTTCTCTGATCTTGATTCTCTGAAATCTGATATTTATTCATATTCCTTGGTTTGTTTTGATCAACTGAATATCTAATTGCTGCTCTTTTCCTCTAAGTCCTTTTACTCTTCACTCTGAACTCCACTATATTTTTTTGATACACTCCTTCATCCATCTCAAATACAATGATATTTTGTCTTCCTTATAAAGACATTCAAAGACTTAGGGTTAGATGTGGATCTACGATCCATATTGAATCTTTATTTCTTGCTCATTCCTTGCACTTTTATTATTGGTTGCATGCCTTCTCCATTTTTCTTATTGGTTGTATGTAGATTCCATAGAAAATAAAAAAGATTTGATCTTATCACTTAGATCCTTTGAGATTCATCATATGTCGGCCATAAAAATGGTTTACATATGAGTTTGTGCATTTTCAAACTCATATACACATTCTGTGTTACTCAGCACTTACTAATTCCTGATGCTCGGCACATATAAGAAACTAGCTCACTCAGTTGTTGTAGTGATTCTATCCTACTCACATCATCTATGAATCGACACCTAAATATTACTCAGCTCTTATATCATGCTCAGTACTTGTAGTCACTCGGCACTTGATCTTCACTTGGCACTTAAAGATTGCTCGACACCTGAAGATCATTCGACACCTGTTGGAATTCTGACTCGACATACATAGTGTACTCGGCTTCAATATAGAAAGTGGTTAAGTGTGTTGGCACTCAAATGTCAAAACCATTATGAGACTAACAAGCCCATAAAGGTTTGTTTCCCTTTTCCTCAGATTTAAAAATAGAAGAAACTTTAAAACAATCTCTTGGTTCAATCCCCCAAATCATATTATCTTCAATATGAGGATAAAGGCTAAAAGCATTAAGAATTAACTAGATAGTGGTAAAAACCATATTACTTTCATCAAGATTTACCCATTCACTATTAATCCAATAATTCTCCACTAAAATACCATAAATCTATTTACATCTGTCAATGAGTGTTCCATCCTCAAAATCCTTAATCAAAGGATAATCCAACAACCATATCCTCCCAAAACCTAATCTTATGCCCATTGCCCACTTTCCAAATGCACCCCTTGATTAAAATATGTTTAGCTCCCTAAAAAAAATCCCAAATAGTAGAGGAAGACTGGACATTTGGATAATATATAAAATCAAGCAAAATAGGAGCAACAAAAAGGTATTTATGTTTCCAAATAGAACTCCACTCCTTATTGTCATGATAAACTCTCCATCCCTACTTAAGAAGTAAAGCTTTATTCATACTCCTGATAGACTTGATACCCAACCCACCATCCAAGTTAGGCTTACAAATTTTCTGACAAGAAATTAAAGCCATTCTCCTCTTCTCCTCAGATCTAGACCAAAGGAAATTCTTTTGGATTTTGTCAATAGTATTAACATATTTTGCTAGAATCCTGAAGAGACTCAAAGCATAAGTAGGGATACTTTGGAGGCAAGCTTTAAGAAAAGTGACTTTACTAGCTTGACTCAGAAAATTACCTTTCCATCCTACCAATTTCTTATTGAATTTCTTAACAAGATCCTCCTAAAAGTAATCTAAAGGACTAGGTCCCAAAGGGAGACCTAGGTAAAGACAAGGAAAAGATCTTATAGAACAACCAAGGATATTAGCAATCTTACCTTGTCTAGAAATAGGAGTATTAATAAAATACAAAGAGCTCTTATTCCAATTAATTTGATTAAAAGAAAATGTATTGCCTGCCCTCGTTCGCATCTTTCTGGACATATTGTTGCTATTATTATCAGACTATGATAGACTAGCCTTATGTTGATGGATTAGTGGTATTGTTTTGAGACTATCGAACATTATGTTATGGATTCAGTTGGTATATGATGAGATCATTTAGACTTTACATTTCATGTATGCATGATGATCATTACATTGCTTTCAGTTATTGTTGATGATTAGTTAGATGGTTTATTATCTCATGTGTTTTATTATGGATACTTACCCAATACTTGCATGTGTATGGTGTGCGTGTTTTTTTATTGTATGGCATTTTTGATTTGGTTAAGGAAGGGAGTCATAGTCACCTGCTTAGTCGGGATCTACATGATGCACCACTTCCTGCCATTGTCTGTTTAGCTTAGCATTATATATATTGTATGTACATGCATGGTTTTTCTGCAGGTTGCAGGTACCGGGTATCGACTTCCCTGAATTGCCAGGATGAGCATACCCTATTATACTATCTCAATAATAAGAGAAGGGAGATAAATTCTCAAATCCAAATCCCAAACCCTTAAACCAATTGTCCTAGTGAGGTAGGACAAGTATCTGAATATTTTACCCACCGAATGTGTCGAATGACATATTTCGTGATTTTAACCCTTTGGATTGATTTTGTGTGAATTGCTCTATGATGGGTTTTCATATTTTATCTTAGAGGTCTATGGTGAATTTTCTATTAATTAAGTCTTAATAAATAGATTTGATTAATACATTAATTATTTGAGAAAATTAATATAAAATATCACGGTTTTTGATATTTTGATTATAATTAATTAAATGAGAATTAATTGAGGAAAAAGAATTAAATAAAAAAAAATTAGAAATTAAAAATTAATAATAATTATAAAATAATAATAAAGTAATAAATAAATAATAATAAAAGTTATAAAGATTAAAATGAAAGTTATAAAAATTTAAATAGAAATTATATAAAAAGTAAATTGGAGTTATAAGCTTGTCTAGGAGTTAACGCACCTTTCTATTTCTCATATGTCAACAACACAGGGGTTAGTGCATCAATTAAGCACATAGTGTCTACAACCTTATGACTTATCTAGAAGGTTGGAAAAGACACATGCTTAGTTGGTGACACCTTCTAGCTATTTCTAGAGACATTCTAGGTGTTTCCTGAGAGCTCTTTATATTCAGGCATTCCTAGAAGCTTAGACATAGCGTTTGGAGAGCATTTGGAGCATTGGAGGACTTGGGAACTCTGAAGAAGGGAGGAGCTTGCTCTGTGGGTTTTCTGATGAAGAGCGAATTAGCATCAGAATCCAGGTAGATTCTTGTGATTTTACTTATGCTATTCCCGCATCTTGCATCCCCTGTCTTCTTCGTGTCTTCCATATGTTTTCTAAGGATTTTTCTATTTAATTGTATGCATTCTCAATATGGGTAGTTAAATTTATTTGAGAATCTTATAAGCATAGTTTTGAAAAGAACACGGGGCTAGGGTTTAAATTGTAGCCAAGCCATTAGATAAATTATTGGATAAATTTGAGATCAAAAGTTTATAGGAAAATTCTGAAATTATAATTTTTATATTTTTGAATCTGCACACACACACACACACACACATATACAATTATATATATGTATACATGTTTATATGCTGAGATATTTGATAAAACTCTCTGTGTGTGTATATATATATACACACACATATATATATATATACATATATACCTTTATATATATATATATATATACATACATATGTATATATACATATATATTTATTTAATTAAAAATTGAATGATATTGTACCATGATTGATTGAATACATTATTCAAGAAACACTTTATTAAAAATCGAAATCGCATATAATAACTGGCGAATGAAATTGCTTATGCGATTTTAAAAATAAATGAAATATGTATAAGTTGGGGGGGGGGGGGGGGGGGGACGAGACCTGCGCCCCCATACCCACTACGATCGCAGTGTACCTGCTGTTGTAGGTACCGCGACGACAGGGGTACACAGTATCCACTAACGTCGCGGGCCCTGCGACCGTAGGGTCCTACATACCGCCGATGGTACTCATTAATATGTATGCATTTATATAACAGTCGTTCATGTCATATATGAAATCAGATTTTCATTGTTAATAAATTTTCATATGTTATATTGTATCAAATAAGATGCAATAATAATAATTATTTATATATTTATATATGCATGTATGTATATATATATATATATGTGTGTGTGTGTGTGTGTGTGTGTGTGTGTGTGTTGTATGTAAATATGTTATTAATAAATTTGAATTGATAAAGATTTATATCAAAGGTTCAATTTTATAATGGTGAACTCTTTAATAATTTTCAACTTTTAAGATTTAATTGTTTTAAATTATTAAATAAAGTATATGAAATTTAATTGGTAGTTTGGTGGGGGACATTTTCAAACAAATATTATAATTGGAAGATGGATTTTTAGAGCTATTAAGGAAAACTTTTATCCATCCAAAACAATACATGTGTTAGGAAAAACATACAAAATGTTCCTCCATTCATTCTCCAAACTTAGAAACGTAAACTGAAACCTCTATATTTAATTCAAGTTTGTAAGTTTAGCAAAACCAAAACATGTGTTTGCATTGTGTATTCTTTATGCTACTGTTTTGGGTTTTGGGTTGACTAGTGTTGACCAGTTATAGGACGTCTACCAAAGGCTTGGGGTGATGTGATTGTGATGTCATGATGATGTTTTAATCTCGATCTTTATAAACCCAACCATGGTTATGTGATGGAATGCTCTATGTAATGTTGGTATCTACTGTTTGTTATAGTTGAGATCCTTATGTATCTAAGACACTTTACTTAACTATATTTTTGAGTCATCGATCAGTTATCCTTGGTTATTTTCTAGTCACCATGATGGGACTAAAATGTGGTTTTATTCTTGATGATGTCATGTTTGACTCAACCATTTTGGAGTCTTTGATCAGTATGATTGAGATATATTTTGGTTAATGAGAACAAATGGATACTTTTGATTATCAATGATACTTCAGTTGCTAATAGAGAGTTGTTGTGATCATGATTTTCTATGGATGCTTTCTCATGGAGATTTGATGCTTTTATGCATATTTGATGATTTTATTATGGATTATCTTTTGTGATTTTGAGATTTATGATTCCATGAGCTTAGGGTAGGATATCTGCATGTAGTGTCGGGAAGTGGCTTGCAATGGGGGCTGGGGCCCTAAGAGGCTGCCAGGGTAACTCATTGTAAGTTGGTTAAAAAAAGTGAAAACACTCACACCTAATACTAACTAAATGAACCTAAAAAGATAAGTGTCTTGTTCTTGCCCATGCCTCGAGTGCTTGTACAGACTAGGATGGGAGTAGAGAGAACACATGGTTGCGACCTTGCATTCCATAGTATGCCTCGTCAGTATGAGAGGATACTAGTGGCCGCATGAGGATTAGTATGGACCCGTGGAGTTTAGCTAACTGTCAGGGTAACTTGTACATGATATATGCGATGAAACTTTCCCGCTTGCATAGTGGGTTCCTACATGTCATTGTGTGCCTCTCAGATTAGATGTCAGTTTTGTGATGGAACCTTTGAGTTAGTATACTTTTAGGATTCTTGGACTTATAGAGATTTATGCTATGTGTTTTGGATAGCCTGTTTGGGACTTGAGATTATCTCCTCAGCACGGTGGGAGTGGACCACTTAGGTACCATGCAGTCAGGTGGTAGTGTTCTTTCACTCTTATCATTTGAGATTCATTGAGACATCATGGTTGATGTGTCCTTCATGATGGTGGATATGTATCCTTTCATTGATGATTAGCATATGTTAGATGATGTTATCTTATGCTTATATTTGCATGTTAGATTACTTTCTGCATATGATATAGTATATGTTAGAAGTGACATTCCTACTATGTTAATATCGATGATCTCTTCGGTGATTTGGAATGTTACGCACGAAGGGATGGCTAGGGCCCACGATGGTCTAATGATGCTATTAATGGTTGGGAGGAACCATGCACTTAGTTTATTATGTTTGATCTTTATGATGGATGTTTATATCTTCTATGATGATGTATCATGTGTTTCATATGATTATCTTTACTTTTATGTATCATGGATTAGAATAGGACGATGTACCTTATTTCACATATGTATATTCTTTTAAGCTTTTCATACCTTGTGACATGTACAGTGGATGATTGGGCATTTGAAATGTAATGTGTAAACATTGGACTTATCATTATTATTTCATGAGGTTGCTATATTAGATGGATTCAATAATGTTAGTTGTTTAGATGTAATTCAATGTTAAGGGATCCTTAAAGAATGTAATCTGTTATTTATGTTATGTTTACTTCTAGATGGACATTGCTATTGCTTCCGTTATGGTGCATAAGTTATATGTGGTATTTACTTTCATATTTAAAAAAAAAAAAAAATGCTACCAAACATAGTGAAATTCTAGGTTAATTCTTTAGATCCCTTGGCGGGGCATTACAAAAAAATAATAGAAATTAAGGGACTTTTTGAGATTCCTTGCCTCCCTAACCTCAACTTTACCTAAAAAAATAGTATCATCCACAAATTGTTCATGACAAAAAATAAGAGGATGATTGGCAATAAAGGGTCTCCCTATCTCAATCCTTTAATTTCCTCTATAGAAACCAATTTACCAATATATTTTCCTAGAAAATCAGCCATAATAGTGAAGATGATTAGCGATAAAGGGTCTCCCTATCTTAGCCCCCTAGTCAGTTTAAAGAAACCAGAGGAATGCCCATTAACCAGAATAACAATAGTAGTAGTAGAGATCATCTACATAATAAAATTAACCACATTACCACTAAAACCAAAAGACAATAAGATTTTATGGAGAAAGGACCATTCGACTCTATCATAAACTTTAGCAATATCAACTTTCATAAAAAACCCCTAATTTTAGAGAGATAGAGAATGGATATTCTCATGTATAGAAATAATAGAGTTAAGGATTTGTCTACTAAGAATAAAACTATTTTGTTGCTCAGATATAAAGGAAGGAAGCATATTCAACGATCTCAAAGTAAGGACTTTATAAATGATTTTATAAATCGAGTTACAAAGAATGATAGGCCTGAACTAATCTAGGGAATCAACATGGTCAATCTTCTTTGGAATCAGATAGAGGAAAGTAGAATTAATTTCCTTCAGCATTCTTTTAGCCCCAAAGAATTCTTTAACAACATCACACACATCTTTTCCAACTAGTTTCCATTCTTTTTGAAAAATTAGCATAGGAAAATCATCTAGCCCTCGTGAATTATCCCTTCCTAATGAGAAAACAACTTTATAAATTTCCTCTCCCTTAGGAATAACACACAACAATCTATTTTGATCTTCAGAGGCCAATGAAGGAATAACATCCAACAACTCATCCTGATTAGTGAATTCAATTCCAGGGTTTGAGGATATTAAAGAAGAAAAAAAAGAAACCATTTCCTCTAAAATTCCCTTTTCATTAATTAACTTGATTCTTCCTTTTTAAAGAATAGAAATTCGAGTTTTAGCTCTATGTTTCAAAGTTGACAAATGAAATTTTTTTGTATTTATGTCACCTTCTTCAAGCCATATAGATCTAGATCTTTGCCTCCCATAAATCTCTTCTTTAGTAACAATATCATGATACTCCACCATCTTCTCATTTTCTTCCATTACCAAATCCATCGAGTACCCTTCTAACTATATTCTATCTTGGATAGCTTGCAGATCCTCTTTAATTTTTTGATTTTCTATAAAAAATGTTCCCAAAAATCTTTTCTTCCATTCTCTAACTCTCTTTTTAACATTTCTAAGTTTAGTAGCCACTCGAAATAAAGTCATTCCTTCAATATTTATGTTCCACCATTCAGCCAGCTGATCCTCAAACTGTGGGTGTTGCATCCACATTTTCTCAAATCTAAATAGAAAGTTCTTTCTAGTTCTTTCTAATGTTATGTATGTTCCAAGAATTAAAAAGAGTTTGATTTCAGTTTCAACAATTATTGATCAAGGTCTAAAAGTTGAGTTCTTGAAGGGAGGTTGCCAAGTTAAAGATATGAAAAATCAAAATAATGTGATTGCTTAAGGAATCAAGATAGGAGGTTTCTATAAACTTAATATCAATATGAAAAAGCATCATACAATGACTTCTACAAGTGTGTCTACTGAAGAGCTATGACATAAGAGGTATGGGCCATCTAAATTTAAAATATTTGATTTCTCTACAAAGAAAAGGGATGGTGCAAGGTATTCCAATATTTAAGGATGAAAAAATCAATTTGTGATGGATGTGCATTAGGAAAACAACATAGAAATGAATTTCCAATAAGAATCAATGTGAAGGAAAGAATGATTCTTGAACTAGTGTATTCAGATGTGTGTGGTCTTATACAAACTCAATCACTTGGGGGAGCATATTACTTTCTTATATTTGTTGATGATTGCACTAGATACACTTGGGTATATTTCTTAAGGAATAAGAGTGAAATTTTTGAATATTTCAAAGAATTCAAAACTATGGTAGAAAAAAAAACAACTCGCATTGTTAAGATTCTTAGATCAGATCAAGGGGGAGAATATACGTTAGAAAATTTTGTGAAATATTGTAAAGATAATGACATTCTTAAGTAATATGCAATGGCCCATAGTCCTAAACAAAATGGTGTAGTTGAAAGGAAAAATAGAACAGTTGTTGAATGTGCTAGGAGTATGCTAAAAGAAAAGAATGTCCCTAATAATGTGTGGGCTGAAGCAATTGATACAACTGTATATTTGTAAAATAGAAGACCTACTAAGTATCTTGTAAACAAAACTCTTTATGAAGCTTTTCTCAAAATTAAGCCAATTGTTAGTCATTTGAGAATTTTTTAAAGTAAGGCATATTATCATATTCCCAAAGTGAATAGAAGGAAACTTGATGCAAAGTCATTCAAACATATATTTTTTGGTTATTGGATTGATCTCAAGGCCTACATGATGTATAATCCTACTACTCATAAGGTATTTTCTAGTAGAGATGTATATTTCATGAATTTGTAGATGATGTTCAAGATGAAGAAGAGGTGGAAAAAACCATTTCATTAAAGCTACTTGAAGCTAACAATGAAAGTTTAGATATTGTAGATCAACAAAATCATGATCAAAGTGGGCATGAGACAAGTCAAGTTGAGGCTACTCCATCCAATAATGAAGTAGTAAGAAGATCTATAGGGCAAATTAAGGCACCAATTAGGTATAATGATTATGGCCTAATGACACAAATACTAAGTGTAGACGAGCCTCAAAATTTTGAAGAAGCTAAGAATCACAAAGAATGGATGAATGCAATGCATGAAGAATATGTTTCAATTCTAAATAATGGATCTTGGGAACTAACTAAACTGCCAACAAATAAAATTCCTATTGGTTGTAAATGTTTTTTCAAAACAAAGTTTAATGTTGATGGCATTGTTGATAAATTCAAAGCTAGATTAGTTGCAAAAGGGTACTAACAAAAGGAAGGAATTGATTATGAAGATACTTTTACACCAGTAGCTAAAATGAATACTATTAGACTAATGATTTCACTCGCTACTAAATTTGATTGGGTTCTTCATCAAATGGATGTTAAATCAACATTTTTAAATGGTGATTTAAAAGAGGAGATTTATCTTGTTCAACCTAAAGGTTTTGTAAAACAACGAAAAGAGCATTTGGTATGCAAGTTAAAAAAATGAATTATATGGTCTCAAACAAGCACCAAGGTCATGGTATGAGAAAATTAATAAATTCTTCTTTCAACAAGGATATATCAAGAGTAAAAATAATCCAAATTTCTACATAAAGAATGATGAACATGAGAATGTTATTTTAATTTCTTTGTATGTGGATGACTTAATCAAGGTAGCTCTATCACAAAGATTTGAAATGAAGGATCTTGGAGAAATACATTATTGCTTAGGAATTGAGGTGTGGAAACAAAATGGTATGACTTTGATTGCTCAAACTATGCGAAGAAGTTAATCCAAAAGTTTAATATGCAAGACTATAAAGCAACATGTACTCCATTGGAACAAAATTTCAAGTTATCGTGTGGCAGTGGCACTTCAAAAGTCAATGGGACATTGTATAAGAAAATGGTGGGAAGCCTCAACTACTTGACAACTACAAGACCTGATATTTCATATTATGTCAACATACTTAGCCAATTCATGGGTAATCCTCTCGAGGTCTATTGGAATACAAAAAAAAGAATTCTTTGATACCTACAAGGCATCATATCTTTTGGCGTTGAATATACTAACCATTTGAATGTTGAGTTGATAGGTTACTCTGATTCAGATTGGGTAGGAGATCTAGATGATTGTAAATCAACAACTAGTTATGCATTCAACATAGGATCATGTGTTGTTGCTTGGACCAGTAAGAATCAACTAACTATTTCTCTTTCATCTACTAAAGCTGAGTACAAAGCATTGTGCAGTGTTACCTACAAGCAATTTGGCTAAGGAGAATTCTTGAAGATGCGGGACAAAAGAAAGATGGACCTACTCCAATACAAGTACAATCAAGCTGGCCAATAATCTATTTTATCATGCAAGCTCAAAGCACATTAAAACTCAACATCATTTTGTAAGAGAGAAATTTCACTCTCAAGAAATGGAGCTGCAATACTGCAATAATACAAATGATAATATGGCTGAGGTATTCACTAAGTCATTGGATAAATAAAGTTTGTAAAATGTAGAGATATGTTAGGAGTGCATCTTAATTCCCTTGTTGATTAAGGGGGAGTGTTGGAATAAATAAACAAATAGAGAGTCATAGTTTGAGTTCTAATAGGAGTTTGTAAAGAACTAGTGATCTATTCATAGTTCTAGTTTGCTATCAACAATTCTAGTTTGTTAGCAATAAGGCTTAGTTTTCTATCAATTAGTCACAACCAGATGTAGAGTTTGTTTTTAGTTTTATAAGAGAGTAGCTAGTTGTAGTTTGTGTATAAATATGCATTACTTATGTTGTTTTCAATAGAAAAAATCAGTGAGCTCTTCATTTTCTCTATTTTATGCTTTCTATTCTTTTTGGTCTATTTTCTAATTAAGGTTAGGTGGGAAATCTAAAATCCTTATTTTGGAGACGATCCTTAACCTCTTTGCTAAATATAAGAGGTTTAAAAATCAAAGTGTTAATAAACCTTAATAATAGTTAGTTATGCTCCTTGTGTCCATGACAAAAAGTAGAAAATTATAGAGGCCTACAAGAAGACCAAATTCACATCATGATAATAAGAACCCCATTAATTTTTATATTTGGATCAACAGATGCCAATTGCTATGCGGGAGAGTGAACAACATCACTAGAGGAATGTGTTAGTGAATGCACTGTAAATTAATTTATCATTAAATTATGTGAATGTTATTGCTTAAGATCCAATAGATGTCTTTGGCCTACATTATAAGGGATAAATTTTCACTTCATCCCCACTAAAGAGAAAAGAAGGTACCATCACATTTATATAACAATGGCAACAAGAGGAGGAGGAAGCCCATGTGGAGCTAGCAAGTTTTTGAGGAGAAAGTGTGTGTAAGAGAGTGTGTTTGCCCCTTATTTCTCTACAAGGAACTATGTGCAACCCATTTTTCTGCAATTAAATTTTTTTTTGGTGCAACTTTTCTAAGTTTTTGTAGGACATTGCATCGAAACAAGAAAGATTTGATGCAGTTGATAGAACATCGTCAAGGCCTCTCCATATGGCTGAACTATCAACTTCATCATATGCACTCTTCATTATTATGACCACCAAGGAGAAAACTAATATAAGGACACATTGTGCATGCTTTTGAAATGGTGCATTGAGTATTGGATAATAAAAGAAGCTTGAGACATGCTATTTTGTGAAAGTGATAATGGTTGTCTATAGAATAGAAAGGATGAATTCCATGTGAACAAACCCACTTTGGATGCCAATTGACCACCTTGTTATACTCACAAGCTTCAAGTTCTTCCTACATAGGGGTTTCAAATATGCCAAACATCGGATGGCTTAAACATCACACACTAAGCTTCATTCCTAGGTTAAAAGTGCTAAATAGTTAAAGTTGACTTATTTTTTTCAAGCTTAATTTCTTTCGTAGTATGTGATGTTTAACGGTGGCCACCAAAGACCATACATACTATTTGTTTGACAGAATGATTGAGAAAGCATGAATATGGTGGAATCGTAGTCAAGACACATAAAATCTTTTGATCAACTCTCATGAAGGGATGCTACCTCATAGAAGATAACTATTTGTAGAATATGTGCTAAGACAATTCACTGGCAGGCTTTTATAAATAGATACAAAGTGCAATCAACTATTACAAAAGTCAATTCCTCAACTAAAAGTTGATTCCTTACCTAAAAGCCACAACTCATATTTCATTCATGTATGCTCGTGGGCCACAAAGGATATTGGGAGACTAAGGCATTGTGAAAATGCATGAGTCATCTGCCCAAGGAAGCTAAGTGGTAGATTTAAATTTAGAATGTGAAATCATTAACAAAGTGAATTGAAGAATGTGGTGTAAGATGTTTTGATTGGCGCACAAATATGATGTGTAGCTATAGACAAAAAACTATTTGATGGAATACCCCATCATATATAACCTCATGGAATACATCAAGATCAATTGTTAATAATTCTATGAGATCGTTTGAAACATCTAGTCACTTTATTTTTTATCAAGGATGTAAAAATGATGAAGGCATCAATCAATATTAGGACTACATCATCAATTATATCATCTAACTATTCCTTGTCACCACCTTTGTTGATATACTGGAGGCGAAATACAGAACACAAGATAGGAATGAGGATTGCCAAAAAGATAGAGAATGCTTGAATTGCCAAATATAAGGGCTCATTTGGTTGCTGGAATAGGAATAGAAAATTAGGAATATGTATTCTATTTTCCATTTGGTACATCATTTGCAATAGGGAATATGAATACATATTCCCATTTTCCCTCTAAAACGAGCTTATGCTCATTCCAAAAAAATAGTTGTTATTGGAATAGCCATTCCTATTTCCAATATGCATTCCTATTCTCAAGTGGGCCCTAATTGTTTCAATTACACCTTTGCTATTACATTTTCTATCCAAAGTTCAAATTCTAAATAGACCTATGGTCTTTAGTTATATGTTTTATGGTTATCCATAGAAATAAGATGAAATGTTGAATCATCAATTCATGTAGCGGTCTCTAGTTGACTTGTGAAGTGAGGACTTAGGAAGCACATATAACTCATGAGATTGGTGCATAACTAGAAAGAGATTTGTAGATTGATTCATCAAACAAGTGCTCATGTCTTGAAGTCATCGTTGTTGACATTGGCAACAAGTATTCTGAATTGGTACAAGAACATCATTGGCTTTTATAGATTTCTTAGTAGATTTAAAAATACAATCAAAATTTATTAAAGAGGAAATTGAGTTGAGAATAATGAAGTACATATATCAAAGGAAACATTATGCCCTAATCCTAAAAAGGACTCTACTAGACATCGATGATACCATTTTAAGAAATCTCATCTTACAAGATTTTTGGTCATCTCTGGAAAGTGGCGATAGGATGGCCTTAGTTACAAAGATATTGGAAAGTGGATTAGCTCAAGCTAGAGGTTATCCTATATTAGCATAGTGCCTAGAATTAGTGTTAGAATGCCTAAAGGCTTATCACCCAAACACCAGAGAAGTGATTGCATCAAATGATAAGGTGATAGTTCAGTTGGATCTAGTTTCCATTGCCATAAGTTTCTAGTTGCCTATCATAGAACAATATGATGATATAAACAAAGGGATGGCAAAGGAATACTACATTACAAATGAAACCTAGTGCTTGAATACTATTTCTAGATCTTGGTTCTCATAGCCAAGAAGAGGTCAATCCTAACACTACTACATTTGGACCCAAATTATGATGGAAGGTCATCATAATTACAATAGACACTTGTTACCCAAGCAATAGTACCATGAATTAGCTCCCGCTGTATAGATGTCAAAATTTTGTTATTGCAAATTGTGACAGCAAGTGCATCTATCACAATTGGGATAGAATTTTTTTTCGTAACTTGGAAGATGAGAAGTGCAAGGGTTAATCTTCATGCCGTCACAATTATGATTGTGATAGCAAGTGTGTCTATCATAATTACGATAGAAAAAGATGTTGTAACTTGGAAGATGGGAAGGGGAAGGAGTCATCTTCATGCTACCACAATTGCGATAGTAGACCATTGAAAATACGATGGATATCCATTAGAACAGGTCATTGGAAGAATGACGGGTATGCAACAGTGGTGATGTGGGTGCGATAACTATCTGTCGAAACATGCCATCACAATTGTGATGGCTTGCTTAATTATAAAAAAAATGGTAGCAAATATTGAATAAGTATTCCTAGATTCCCCATGAGGACATCACAAAGAACATGTGAAGTTAATGGCTTCATTTTATGGATTTAATAATCATGGATAGGGAACTTAACTTCTCCAATAATAATGAGCTCTAAAATACTTCTTATGTTTACTTTGATAATTTAGGAAGCAATATGAGTCTGAGGAATAACAATATATTCACATAGTTAGTTGTCATGCAATCATAGGTTAATGTTGAGCTTGACTTGGTTTCATGAATAGTTTAATATTGTCTACTAATCAGGGCCAACCATGTGAAGGTGGAACCTCATTTCGCCTGACCCTACCTCCCCTTCTAACATCTAAATTCCCCATTAACATTTAAAATTTATTCATTCCATTAATAAATTCCCCGTTAACATCATACCATTGATTTGATAAACTTGTGAATGCCACTTTGAATTGAGAATGCATGTGCAACTACATTTTTTATGCATGGACATAGGGGGAGCTGAAAAAACCCACCACATTTAAATTTATTTAATAGGTCTATGCAAACCTCTAACAAAAATGTAAACCTATTGAATTTTTTCAGCTCCACCTGATGTTGTATACATATGAATTGAGATTACATATTGAACTGTGGTGTCCTTTTGCATTGTCTGAAACCAAGAGATTCATACAGTTAGTTGTCATGCAATCATATGTTAATGTTGAGTTGCACTTGGTTTCAAGAATAGTTTAATATTCTTTACTAATCAGAGCCAACCACATGAAGGTGGAAGCTCATTCCCCCCCCCCCCCCACTGAACATCTAGATTCCCTATTAAAATCTAAAATCTTTAAGAAAGGATCAATAAAGTAGCTAGAATGTCCTCATTGCTTACTGCTACTCTTAGGAAAAGTCCATCTTCATTGCTCATGAGCAATTCATCACAATTCTTTAGTGATTCTCATACATCTAACATGAGTACATCCAAGAATGTCCTCATTGCTTCCTACATAAAATGAATCCAATTTTACAAAATGCCCCCTCAGAAATAATAGTTCAAGTGAAATAAACACATGAAAAATGATAGAGAAAAAGAAGAATCTTCTTACCAATAGGTGTTTTCATCACATCTATGGCCATGCTACACGTTGAGTGAGTTTTATTGTTTTTCTATTGTGCCAAGATCTCTCTGTTTATATACATACATACATACATGGACACACACACGTGTGTGTAAGTATATATCCACACACACACACACACACACACACACACACATACACATACATACATATACAAAGATCATAAGGGCATGAAAATGAGATGCAGAGATCACAAGGGCATGACAAAAAAATGCAACAATCACAAGGGCATGACAATGAAATCCTAGATCTCCATTGATCTCCACAATCTACAAGATCTCTCTATATACATACATACATAGACACACATATATAAACATAGACACACACATAAATACACACACATATATACATAGGCATACACACATATATATACATATACATATACATATACATACATACATGCATACATACGTGCATACATACATACATACATACATCTACATATGAAATTTTATTACCTTGGAAAATTGTATTTGATCATGCTAGCTAGGAATAGTTGATTGTTCTTGCTATGATATCTTTTTGTAAAATTTCTTGTGAACTTTGCTAATTTTTCTTGGTCTACATTATTTTTGTGCAGGATCTTGAGGTAAGTCTTTTATCATGGGTTGAGTGAGTTTTATTTTTATATTATTTGGATTCTAGAATATGTATGTAACTGGATCAAAAATTGTGTTGTGCCAAGATCTCTTTGTATATATACATACATAGGCACACACATATATGTATATGTATGTATATATACACATATATACATATACATACATAGATACATATACATAAATAACAATAATATATGTATTACATTTACATTTTCTTTGCCATGGGTTATAAAAGTGTTTCAAATTTTGGAACCACTTCAACATCCTTTGCATGGTTTAGAGGTAATGTCATTGTGGCAGTGAGAGTAACTTTAGTGAATAGTTGAGTGTAAGGAGTTACTACCCTGAGCCTATGCTGCAAATTTCTAGGAACTAAGGGACCCAATACCTATGCTACATTTTTTGGAGACATGGGATAAGTTACTACTGGCTTCAGTACTTCATAAAATTTTGGATCATATAGTGATGCCTAGATTAACAACAACAGTAGATGCTTGGGATCCTCACAGGGAGACTATTCCAATACATGCATGGTTACATCCTTGGGTTCCATTTTTGGGCTGGCATATGGAGCCTTTATATCCAACCATTTATTAAAAATTGGGCAATGCATTTCATGCCTGTCATGCAAGTGATGCATTTGCATATGTAATTTTATCACCTTGGAAAATTGTATTTGATCCTACTAGGTAGGAACAATTGATTGTTTGTTTTATCATACCTAATTTGATGATAGTTCTACATGAATTTATAATCAACCCAACTAATCAAAAACTAGACCAATTTAATTGGTTTATGGCTCAGGCATGTGCTATTCCCATTTATCATATGGTTGCAATGTTGGAGGCAATATTTTTTTTCCAAAGTGGCAATAGGTTTTGTATCATTGGCTTTGTTCAAGTCCTGATTTTAATGAAGTAATACTGGTTTTTAGGGTGAAAAGGACAATTTCACCCCAATTTTCTTGCTAATGAGAGGATAAGAAGTTAGCTAAATGTAGCCCTTGAAATGATAAATCAAGCTATAGAGGGTACGACTATGGAACAACTTAGGGCTAGAGAGAATGTAAGCTATCATAGGGTGATAAAGCAACACCAATTTGAGGAACTTCAATATCAACAAAATATGCTCAATAGCAAGCGTCAACTTCCATGGGTAGTGAGATTCATTTGAACAATCCCATGGGTGCACCTCAATTGAGTTTGAATTGATTGAAATATATGCACAAGAACATGACATCCAATTTTTCCCTAAAGTGGGATGCACACATAATGGTCTTTAGGTATATGGCTTTGGAACTCTCAGTATCTATCTAGATTATTTAAAACAACAAGTTCTTGCATAATCTAGAGATAGATGGGTGATTGCATCATTGGAGCAACTAGTTGAGATCAAATGTAATCAAACTAGAGGAAATCATTGATAAACCAAACATATAATGAAGAGGAAACTTGAAAAATTGACTACTGAAATGAAAACTATCGAGGATCAAACACCCATGTGAGAGTTACAACACAATATGAAGTTTATTTTAGATATAAACAACAAAAAAAACACAACACAAATCATTCCCCATTTATTTTGATTGTGGAGAGTTGCATGTGAAAGAGGGTGGAGAGCTCCAAACAAGGGTGGAGAGCTCTAAAGGTTGGTGGAGAGCTCTGAGCTCTAAATGTTGGTGGAGATTTCATTGTCGTGTCCTTGTGATTGTTGCATTTCATTTTCATGCCCTTATGATCTTTGTATTTTTTTGTCATGACCTTGGTGGAGATTAGTGGAGATCTAGGATTTTTTTGCCCTGCCCTTGTGATCACTGCATTTCATTGTTGCGACCTTGTGATCTCCATGCCATTTCTCTATGATTTTGTTTCCATTTCATGCCCTTGTGATCTTTGTGCCCTTTGTCTATGATTTTCTTCAAGGGGAGAAGAGGTACCTATGTGAATGTTCTTTTCTTTTCCTTCTAAACATGTATCTCTTTATATTTCCCCCAATAGGTGATTAGAGAAGTTTCTCTTAATGTATATGTATGTGTATATATACACACATACACACACATATGTGTGTGTCTATGTATGTATGTATGCATATATACATATATCTCTCTATTTATATACATACATACATACATAGACACACACATATCTGTGTATGTATGTATATATACAAAGATCTCTCTATTTATATACATACATATATAGATAGACACACACATATGTGTGTATGTATGCATATATACCTATATACATATACATACATATGTATGTATATAAATACATACATACATATATAGAGATCACAAGGGCACAACAATGAGATGTAGAGATCACAAGGGCATCACAATAAAATGTAGAGATGCAGAGATGCATATATACATACATGCACTCTCTCTCTCTCTCTCACACACACACACACACACACACACACATCTTCATATGCAATTTTATCACCTTAGATATCCAACTACAAAGTCTATTTGTTCTAACAAAAAGCTTTTACTCTCCTTCATGATTAGATGATAAGGTTTTTGCACTTTAAAAGATTACTTTGTTTGAGTCTATATACATTGACACTTTAATCTTACATAGAAATCTTACCTTTGTACATTTTATACCATGTTTGAAGGGTCAAAACATTTTCTACACAAAATTTTCCTTGAACCAAGTCTTTCCTCTCTACTAATTTTTCATAGGGGAGGGTGACTGCCACACAATAGTAATGTATAGATCAGATTCAAAATAATAGTGTACAAATTTGATTCATACTTCAGAGAATTCACTTAAGTATGCATATTGCATTGTCTGCTCATGCAAACTAAGTTTGATGTTGGGGAGCAATTTACTAGTAAATTCACAAAGAGGGCCCTTGCTAGATGACTATGGAGATTTAGGAAGAGTTTATATGATGTTCACAACATCAATTCAAGCTGAGACCAACACTCATATTTAGAATTTTTAATAGCTCATTTTGTACCAAAGATTGGTATGACATTTCCTTTTTTTCTTCCAATAGTCCATGCTAAAAAAAAAAATACTAAAGAGCTTGCATACCATTTAAATAGATTTTCATTCTGCTGAATGACTATCTACATACTTAGTTTGGTATGAATAGTTCTGATTGAATTCATCTGAGGAGAGTGAGTCTACTCATGATGATAATGGCTTCGTGTATTGGGTCTTTAGAGGAGATAGAGACTTACAAAATATTAGATGTTTCTAGCTCAAATGTTCCCAATTTTATGTTCAAAAATCAAATGCTCTCCCATGGCCTGAGCTAAAACCTTCATTACTGCATCCAAAATTAAGGAATAAAATATGATTATGTCCCCAATGGAGTATTGAAATGTAATTTTTTTAGATTCCACTTAGCACTGTGTTGATAAATTCAAGAAATTCTACTACCTGTTGGATACAATTGGTTAATTGTGTGTTGTCTTTGATGTTACAAAAATGTCATAATCATTATTAGTCAGTATATGTTGAGCTCACTTGGGCAGTGAAGATAGTTCTCAGTGTCTACCAAGCATTCCTATGTTTGTCTAGTTTAGAAGGTAGTGTTAACCGAGTTCACTCAGAAGGAAAAGTTGGATGGAACCAGTGTTAACTAAATAAATTAGTTGCTAAAGGATTTTCATAAGTGTGCAATGTTAACTAAGCTTCTATTGGTTGATGAAGGAAATCATTTCAGAGTTAGTTTCTACTAAGCAAGGTCAGC
Organism: Cupressus sempervirens; assembly: GCA_028749045.1. Taxonomy (NCBI): domain Eukaryota; kingdom Viridiplantae; phylum Streptophyta; class Pinopsida; order Cupressales; family Cupressaceae; genus Cupressus; species Cupressus sempervirens. The sequence goes on along the minus strand of CM053786.1, from coordinate 674,106,084 downwards.
TAGCAAAGGGTTTTCTTATTTTATTGTATTAAGCTTAATTGATTTATCTATTGATTCCAGTTGACTAAGGTGATGAATATTGATTATTGTAAGTTGTATTTGAGTCAACTTGACAAAGTGGAAGGTATAAGTATAAGGTCAATTTGTGATATCAAGGAGAGCAAGCAAGTGAGAAAGTTGAAGTGCAAGAGAATGTGCGAATTATGATGATGTGATTGAAGATCTATTGATAAGAAGAGGAAGTGAATTTGAAGGATAAGTTGAATATTCTTGTGGTGCAACAAAGTCATATTCAATTAGGAAGGATCAAGTACAAGCTAGAATAGAGATCTAAAATCAAAAAATTAGTTGTAGTCAAATTAGGTTATCTCATTGTTACTCTCTAACCATTGTAGCAGTGATCTAAATCTCTTAATAGAGTTGGCTTAACAACTATTTGCAAATCCTCTAACAAGGTGGCAATTCCATTGAATTATTCTCAAGACATCTAACCAAGCCACTCCTAACAAGGTGATTAAATCCTTTAATAGGGTCACATCTAATGGTGTGTTTTGTAAGCTTTAATAGGGTTGGCTCCTAACAGGGCTCACTTTAGAAGAGTGAAAATTAGTAACTAGTTTCTATTGGTGGTTTTTTCCAAATTGGATTTCCACATTAAATCCTAGTGTCAAATTTGTTCATGCTATTTTTTTAATGTGTTTGCAACTAAGTTAAAGTAATGGTAATCACAGATAACATCTAATGGTTTATATGTTAATCTTTTACGGAGCTAATCTAGTTACTATCAAATTGCAACATTTTGTGTGTTTACTAAGCTTCAACAATATTCAGTTATTTGTTTGCATTTTGTACTGACATCAAAAGGGACCTAGGATTTATTTTTGTAGTAACTAATTCACCCCTCCCCTCTTAGTTACTCCTCTTATATTTCCAACAATTTGTATGAGAGATTTTGGTGCTTACAGTGAAGGTTTCAAGGACCTAAGCTAAAGATTAGGATGTCTTACAAAAGAGAGATTCCCAAGCTAAATAGAGATAATTTTGTAGCATGGAAAGGACTTATGAGATTACATATGGCTACTATTAGTGATTCAGGTTGGAAGTATCTTGATTCTAAATATAAGACTCCCATTGGAACATTATCAGTTAAAGATATTACCGAAAAGAAGAATTATAATATCATGATGATTGATATTGCATCTGCTCTTAGTTATGCTAAATTTGATGAGGTAAAAGATTGAAAAACTACTTTTGAAATGTGGAACAAAATGAAAGATATCTATGGAGGAGATGACAATATAAGAAGAGCCAAAGCAGAAAGCCTTAGAGGAAAATTTGATCAAATGAGATTGAGAGTGCTGCAAGAGCACATATGCGACAAGAAGTTAGAATGAAACATTATTAATGCATAATTATATTGTGATAGGAACTTTGGTAGCAATAGGAAGACATCCTGCAATATTACAAAAATACAGGGGCACAAAGCAAATATCAAAAAGCTTTGAGTTTAAAATATGAAATTTGAAATGTTTGTGTGTGAGTTTAGAGTTTTATGTTTTAAAATAAATGTCCTTTTTTCATGTGGTGGAAATGTTTAGGTGGAATTCTTAGAAGCCTACCCAACATTATCCACTTGGGACTTAGTATGAGTTTATTTTAGTTTGTTTTGGGTGTGTTAAAAGTTTCTAATATTAAAAAAATTTTATGCAAAAAATCAAAAGGAAGAAAATGATGAATATTCCCAAAGCATCATGTGTATGCATTCAAAATTTAACTTCCACAATAAAAATATGATGGTTTCTTGGGGGTTACAATAGAAGGTTTTTCAAAAAGAGAAAGGGTGCATATTGTAAAGAGATCTTTTGGGAGAAAATGAATAGAATGAAGTCCTTGAGTTTTCCTGTGATTTTATTGAGTTTCTAGTGTTGTATGAATGTAATTATGTAGTATTATACATATATTTCTCTATTTGTATTTAGATCTTCATTTTGGAAGAAATCTGAAAATCAGATCTTAATAGTTTAGAAATTTCTTACTTTTCATTTCCTATCAACTGGATCTCTTTGTTGTTTTGAGAGTGGCCTTTGCATGGAGATTTTCTAAAGATCCTCCAATAGTATTTGTTGGCCATTGGAGGATTCTCCTTAGTTTCATGCATTTATTTTTTATTGTATTGTTATCTCATATCATTTTATAGGAAAACTCAGTTGTAATGCAGATTTGAATGGGCAACATCTTGTTGGAAATATTCAAGACTATGCTAGGTTACTGAGAGTGGAGAGGTGAATCAGTAACTTCTAAAATTTTAACAATTTTAATTCTTAATCCAATAATCCAATTAGTAGTCTAATCTAATTACATGCATGTGAAACTGAAAAACATGAAAGCATCCATAACACTTTGACACAAAGATTTGGTGACCTAGAAACCTTCCAAATAGAAATTAATACTGGGGTGGGAATGATACCCACAAACTTTAGTATTGCAACATAAAGTTGGCTTGTTAAAGCTTACATTGATCACTTCTAATGATCTTCCCTATTAGGAGCAATTAAGATTGCAAGGTCCACCTTGTGAGAGGATTTTACAAACATACAATGAAGAATGCACTCAGTAAAGTGATTTATGAAAAACTGTTAGGTTTACCTTGTTAAAAGATTTGACTAGTTTACCTGTTAGGATGAAGCTATAGTAGATCTCTGATTTGCAACTAGGTTTGCTAAAAGAGATTCCTTTGTGTACTGATCACCTTTTTGTGATAGATATTTCTCTGCTACTCCTTATGTTGTTATGGCCTTTACAATTTTCTCTTTTTTTGTTGCATTCATAACTTGCATTTTCACATACACATTCACATTACATTGATATGGTACAATGCATTACATATATATATACCAATCCAAATTACATAATCACAAAGTTGACCATGATATAAGTTAACACAAATATTACAAAGTCGGCCCACATTGAGACACATAGGTTATGAAGATTGACTTGGTGAGGTTTTGATACTTGACATCCACTGTTAATGCTCAACATCATCATGCACTTGGTAGACATAGAAGCTTAGTCCATACTGATCACTTTCAAGTAGTCTTTAACTTGGTCTGCACTAGTGACTTAGTAGATATTGTGAAACTCAACAAACACTAAATCAATTGGTTAGCATAGAGTAGCTTGGTTAACATTGGCTTTCATCACATGGACTATGAACTTGATAAGAATTGCAATGCTCAGTAACCACTGATAAACTCAGCATATGCTAAAATGCACAGTTTAATTTGTTGGACTTTACATTGACTGAATCTGCTCGGTAACCACTAGGATTTGTCCAAAGGACTTGGTAGTAATTGTAGAACTCAGTAACAATTGAAATGCTTGGCAAACACTATAAACTATTCAATAAGCTTGGTAGCTATACACAATCTAAATAAGTGTGTGTCACTAATAAAAAACTTTATTGATATGTCAACAATCTCCCTCTTTGGCATTAGTGACAAAAACACTTATTAGCCAAAATTGAATACCTTGTATTCATCACCACATGATACTAGCATGGTAGAGTATACTATATTTTTTTGAGATTTTTCAAAATTGATTTTGTAAGGTATATATAGTATACTATACATCTTACTGATCATTCCACACTTGTTATAAGTTTCCCCCATAGCATATTTCTCCCCCATACTATCTTCTAGCTTTCTCGTCATACTATGTGTCTCTCCCCCTTTTTGACAATAATGCCAAAGATTTATTCTAACTTATTTACATAGAAACACAAAAATGGAATAAGAATTTAGAACGTACCTTGAGAATGATTGCCAATGTTTTATCCCAACTTTCTTGTAGGACCTTACATGTATGAAGTACAATTTGTACCTCTGCTGATAGTTCAATCATATGGTCTGCAATAGAGAAGTTATTATCATGGATTATAGTTTTTGAATATACAATATATTTTTGCATTTCATCCATGTTTGGAAGGATCATATATTGTATGTCAATTAATGTTGATATGATCCTTGCCTCTTCTCTTAGCAATTTAGCTTGCATGTCTACCAAAAATTTGATTTTCTTGAAATGTGTAGAGCTTGAACTAGGGTCAAGTTGCAGTTGCTGAGCACTAGCCTTTAGATCTATATCTATTTTGGACAATTTTTCCTTTATTTCCTTTGTAAACTTAGAGACATTACATATTTTCCCAAAAGTGATGACACATTTGAACATGACATTTCAAGATTTACCAAAATTGTAGAAAGCTCTACTTGATGAATGGCTATTTGCTGAGCAATGTGCTCCAACAGTTTATTATTAAATTTCTTTTAAGCCTTTTCCACTAGCTTATGTTGTCCTTCAGTGTCCTCATTGAATTTCTAGACTGCTTCTACTAGTTGATACAATATAGGTTGAGAAGAATCAATCTCAATTCATATTGCCTCTGTCAAAATGTTCTTGGCATCTTCAATTATCTTATACTCTTTATCTCTCTCCTCTCTTAGTCTTTGTTTTTTAGCCTATTTTTGGAGGAGTTCACCAAATGTTTTCATTTGGTCTAAAGTAAGCTTGTAAATATCCCAATTGGGGATTACTATTTATCTTATACTCTTTATCTCTCTCCTCTCTTAGTCTTTGTTTTTTAGCCTTTTTTGGAGGAGTTCACCAAATGTTTTCATTTGGTCTAAAGTAAGCTTGTAAATATCCCAATTGGGGATTACTATTTTCTATCTAAATTAATGTCTTCCTCTATCTCCTTTCCTTTCCCCAATTTTTTTTTGCTCAATTGAACCTTAGGCTCAACTATCCTTGCACTTATTACTTTTGTATTCGGAATGGAAAAAATGGTAGAAACAATTGGGCTTGCAGTAAAAATTGATACTATACTAACTAAGGGAATACTTATAGAAATACTTGAAGAATCCAAAATTGATGAAGCCAAAATTATAGTACCCAAAATTGAAGTAGTCAAAGCTGGTGTGCTTACCACTGATGTACTCAAAATTGAAGTAGTCACTATATCCAAAGTTGATGATGACAACTTGGTTGATGAAGGAGTCTGCAACTCGGTAGATGAAGTAGAAGTTACTTCTATCAATGATGTCACTAGTACATTTGAGGCCATTTTTTGACCAAAATTGGTCAAAATTTTGACCCAATTTTCAACCAAAATTTGACCAACCCATTGGTTGAAGTTTTTCTCGTCAAAATTGGTTGGTCAAAATTTCAACCAATACATTGGTCAAAAACTTTCAAACATGTTGGCCCCAGTTCTGCCAAGCATTGGTCAAAATTTTGACCAATGTTGGTAGAAAACTGCATAGAAATGGTTGAAATTTTGTCCAATTTTTGGTTGAAAACTACCAAGCATTGGTCAAAATTTCAACCAATGCTTGGTAGAAAACTACCAAGAATTGGTCAAAATTTTGACCAATGCTTGGTCAAATTTGTTTTGAGGCTCACAATTGTTGTGGTCGACTTTAGCAATGGCCCTTCCTATGAAATTGCTATCTAAAACCTTTCTAATGAGATAATGTGTTATGAGCTCTTCATCAATGGGATGGAACGTGAATCTAGGAGGTAGTTGTGCATCACCCATATCATGACTGTAACTAAAGTTAAGAGCCTCTATTATTGAATTCTCTTCCCTATCACCCATATTCATTTCCTTTGCTATGGGAAATAGGGAACATAATTCAATAATAGAGGCTCTTAACTTTAGTTATAGTCATGATATGGGTGATGCACAACTACCTCTTGGATTCACATTCCATCCCACTGATGAAGAGCTCATAACACATTATCTCATTAGAAAGGTTTTAGACAACAATTTCACAAGAAGGGCCATTCCTGAAGTGGAACTCAACAAGTGTGAGCCTCAAGGAGGGTTCAATTCCCTCCTTTATTATTCACTATGCATATAATCCCACACACCCATTTGATCTCGAATGATGATGTACTGAATGTTGAGTTCTCCAAAACCATCCATTTCATGCCTTCAAATATACACAATGTTTTTCTAGTTTCTTTCTACTCACACACCCATTTTATTTCATATGATCATCTAAAAATTATGTCACTCTAAGCTCTCAACTATTTCCTCTTGATTGATCATCTCATAACTATTGAATGAGAGCTTTGGGATAAGCTATAGGCATCCATCAAAGCATAAAGGATTTTGTTAGATGGTGTAAATGAAGTAATAGCATTTTCCTTGGGAGACATGCTTGCAAAATGGAAGCATAGATAAGTCATGTGAACTATTTGATAGGATGCCTGAACGTAATGTGGTCATCAAAAACCATGGTTTCTAGATATGCACAAAATATATATATTGAGGGAATATATATTTTTAAGTTGCAACTTCCTTGGTAGACATGCATGCAAAATGTGGAATCCTAGACAAATAGTTCAATTGAATCCTCCTCCTAAAGGAAGGCTACAACAAATACATAGTTCAATTGAATGGTCTATAGATACCATCAAGATAAATCACAACAATGGATAAATCATCATATTAGAGAATCACAACTATGGATAAATCGTCATTTAGAACTATTTTCACTAGTACCTAAGATATCAATCTACATCATACATGGAAGAAGTTGAAGAGCAGTCAATACATATCAACATCATGAGAAGAAGTGATCTGGTTAATGAACTAATTACTAAATCAATATGGAGTGATACACAATAGGAAATGAGGAATCTGTAATGGGTATTCCAATTCCCAAGTGCTAATAAGTATGATAGCTACTATGAAGACCAAAAACTAAGTAATAATTGATCAATGATCATATGTATATCCAATGATGGTCCATGATTACTATGTAAAAGGATGATACACAAATCAGGAGAAGCTATCATTATACTAGCTCATGCACAGTGAGTAGTGAGATTATTACTATTGGCATCCAATAAGGAGAATATTATAATCAATAACTAAAGGATGATTAATTATTGAATGAAAGGATGAAAATCTAACAAGGAAAAGGTGCATCTAGAAATGATCGTGAAGGGATAAAAACTTCATTATTAAAAAATGTTATACTAACTGATCTTATTGTTAGAAGACTTGTAATAGAAAGGTGCGATTAGCAAAGGAAATGAAGGGACACAAGACATGTCCCATACAATGGAACTCCTCACCCAAGGATGCAGATATAAGAAAGCTTTTCCATTGACCATTCAAAAATACAATACAAATTAGACAAAATACAAAACAATTTAACACAAATGTCTTATATTCATTTAAAGAGGTTCTTCTAAATCTATTTCTTCTTTCAGTCATTTTATCTTTATTATTCCTAGCTAAAAGAAATGAATATTTCTAAGTTTTGAATCTACATAAATAGTGCACAACTTTTATTTAATAGAGGTATGAAGAATACTCGTGATAGATAGTCATTGTTAGTACGCTCCAGAATACTGTCAGCTGGCTTGTTCTCATATGTTTTGATTGTCTCCAAGCAATGAGAACACTCTTCCACACTATAATCTCCAAACAAAAATCCTAATTAAAGACAAAAAATTCTCCCATTTAAAAGAAAAGAAAATAGTTTTTCATGCATGTTTGACCCTATGTTCTGAGTGTTCCTTGGTGGGGTAGTACAAAGGATCTATGGTGTCTTCCTAGGCAAGTTTGCAAGAGGTTGGAACATAGTAAATTAGAAGAAAATCCTAGTAACAAATGTATAATGTATAGTAATATTAAAACCTGGAAGGATTGCTACCAAAGAGGCAAAATTGATGCTAAAGATAACAATTTGATTTTGGAAAGTGAAGTAAAAGTGATTGCAATAGATGATATACTACTCAATTATGAAGTATTTGCAAAGACTTCAAAAATTGTGGCAAAACATTCATTTGAGCCAATATTTTAAAAAAGAAGCCCCATTTTATACATTTGTGAAGTTGTATATTAAAAGTGTTACTCAACATTTTGACTTTTACTAGCCTTGAGGATGAGTCTCTTTAAGGAAAAGGGCATGTTGTGTGCCTAGACACAAAATAACATTATACTTGTTTTCTAGCCCATAGCCCTAGTTCCCCAAAATACATATCTTCTTTTGAAAATGCAATAGATAGAACCACCTTTGTTTGAGTACTCTTTCTTTATAGTCAAGAATTTGTAGCTGCAGTTTATCTTAGGAGAGCATGTACTTCCCATATTTTGCAAATATGGTGTTGCTTGATATTTATCTATAATTCATTCTATGGATTTTTAAGGAACTCCTCAGAATCAACACTATGAATGAAAGAAAACAATATTCAAAACTAAAATGAAAACCATTTATTTCATTGGTAAATAGCAGGGAACATAGTCCTCTAATGTAGAAATGATAGCCCAAGGTGAAAAAGGCTTCTAAGGAGATGCAAGCAAGATGATTAAATAATTTTTTCATTCTTGATAGATAGAATCATACCTCAAAAATCCATCCACAGGTTCAATGAGAGGTTCCCAAAAGTCATGCTTTTCATTGTATGACCTTGTCACTAATGACAGATTTACTATTGAATTTAAGTGATTGAGTCTTCCATGTAAACTAGAAATGATGCCAGTGAAATCAATGTTCAACAATGGAACCATCTACATGGACAAATGAAAAGTGAAAACCAATTTCATACCACTGATGGATTCCATGATTTAAACATCATCATATAGATCAAAACTATTGAGATATAAGATTTACATAGCCATTTTCATCACTAAATTGTGAGAGTACATGCAAGAGAAGTGTCACATTGCAAAATTCCTGCCCATGAAATGCTTACCAGACCCCCAAAATCATCAAAAAGTGTTGTTGAAATCCTTTGTACTTGGGCATCAATCACTAAGTCATCTGGTTCATGGGAATTGGTCTGATCAACCAATCTTAGGGAAAACCTTCTTGGTGGATTTTTTGTTCTAGTTCTTACAAGGAATGTACCAGCCTATAAATTGCCTCACATGGTTAGATTCTAGAAAAATAAAAAAGAATCTCAATTATCCTTCTACAAAAGTGATCAACAAATTATACCTCACTATCTAGCATCCATATGCTAGAGTCTTCTCTTGTCTATTTAATTTCAGTTGTTTCCCAAATACTGTTATCAGGGAACTGAGCTCCAATTACTAAATCATTGCGAATACAATGCAATGATTTGAATTCACGTGGTTTTGGGGGAGATTTTCTTGCAATGCATCCTAGAGAAACATATCCAGGAGGAGCCTAAGGCAACTAGAAGGAGATACTTTCCATGCTTCTATATTTATATATTTGTCCCATTTTTATGAAGTCTAATGGTGGTTTTAAAAGAACCTTGTCATTTAGGTCACGAAGAATCAAACTTTCATTTGGAGGCTCAAATCTGCATTCTAGAACATTTCAACAATAGGAGAAATGTTAATAATAGTAGTTGCTCAAAGTACAAAATAAAGAAAAGCATTATAGAAATTGACCTAGCAATTGACGTATACAGTGAAGAATTGAACATGTAAGGAAGATAGTTAAGAACCAAGACTAATGTACAACAATTAGAAAATATAGATAAAGTGTACTTTTTTTGTTGAGGTATAAGTTGGATTTGTTGCTATTGCTATTGTTGTTGAATGGGTTCAACTCCAGACCACCTAACATTAGATCATTGTCCTTGTTGTGGCTGAACTAGAGGAAGATAGAAATTTGGAATAGGTGCATTTCCTAGCCTAATACCAGGGACAAGCTACTGTTGATAACCAAATCCACCAGCCTGCAACAAAATTGGCATTAGATCATAAACTACCAATGAAAACAATGCTGAATGAAGAAGTTGCAAAAATTTGGAATGGTTTTCTAAGAATGACATGCTAAAAAGGGCAATTTGTTCCTATTTAAGAACATAACAAATAAAATTTGATGAACATTGAGCTTTTCATTTTAGATCGGTCACAAAACAAAATTTGACACATCCTTTTCTTCAAGATGAGCATAAAGCCATTTGCAAGGTATCAAAATTAACTTTGAATTGATTAGCATAGATTAACAACATCAGTAGCAAATATATCAAAAAATATGAATATATATCTTATTTACTTGAGGTGGCATGAGTGTGGGTGGCCCCTATCCATAGAACATTGGTTGGCTTAGACCTAGAGCTCCATGAGGGTATATAGGAAGATGAGTTGGCATAGCTTTTGCCATGCCAACCAGATTTTGAATTTGTGAGAATTGTGCCTACATAAAACAATTAAGAGATGCCAAATTAGTATCGCATTTCCACTAACAAAATACTTATAATTTCAACCAACCAAACAGACATTGTGAATCAATAAGTCCCAGAGTCATACTAGTTACAACAATATTTTGAGTAAGCAAATACATTCCAATAATAAACACACATTTAGGAACCCAACAATTTCTAAATTTCTACCCAAACTTAACCATCTAACCTACTGACTATATTATTAATACCCTTCCACCCCCTATAACCTCATGATCATTCTTTCCTACTCTTATAAAAAAAAGTTCCATCAAGATAGCTTAAGTCCATACTAAATGTCTTAATGATTGAGTTTCTATATATAGTTATCTTATTTTAGGGCACCAAAATGGGTTTTATCCCCTCAAACAAGTAAACAATCTATTAAAATATCCTAGATTTGTAATTATAAAGCTTTGCTTTGAACAAAATGGCACAATCAAATTGTGAACTAGAGAATAGTGCAAAGCCACATAGGTAATTACTTCCCACAAATACTATAATAAGAAAAGATAATGCTCACACACTACTTGAGATCTAAAATAGAACAAGCTTCAACAATATGTTGTTGTCATGCCCAAAATACAGAGGAAAAAACACATGAACACTTTTTTCTTTTAAAAAAATAAATAAATAAATAAATAAAAACAAAAGTTTCCATGTGTTTTTCCCTTTATATTTTGGGCATGATATTTTGGTATCAGAGCCCACATTTCAACACTAGGAACCTAAAACCATTATGCTTCTAAAACTTAAACTAAACTTTAAATTGTGTAGGATGCCTCTTGTTACTCGAAGCAACTAATGAGGTAGAGGTCATAGGGTGAGAGGTGGTAGAGTGAGACAGGAGGATGGACCACCACCACCACCACCGAACCCAAATCAAGATATTTTGGATACCCTTTAGACATTGATTGGTATAGTTCAACAGAGGGTACTACCTATAGTATAGCCAGGGCAGTAGATTCTCGAAAGGGAAGCAGAGGGACTCAAAGAAGGTGGGGCTAAAGATAGAGAGAGGAGTAGGAGTCCCCCATCGAGGCAGGTAGAGGGATAGGGAAATCATGAGGGTGAGTCAATACATCAGAGGGGACCACCACTTGATAGACCTCCTAGACATATAGGAGATGATATCAGGGAGTTGATACGACTCGGGCCACCATTCTTTACCGGTTCCACTAAGGAAATAGTAGCATAGGCTTAGTTATAGAGCCTACAATAGTGCTTTGGATTACATCCTTATGGAAGTAATCTAAAGGCATGTCTAGCAGTCCATCAACTGAGAGGAGATGCCTCCAATTGGTGGCATTAGGATGAGTGAGGATGGATACCCTCACATGGAAGTCATTCTTGGAGAGATTCTGAGAGAGGTACCTATCTGAGCACTTTAGGTAGAAGCAGATAGAGTAATTTCATTCTCTATATCAGAGGGGTCTTATAGTAGCTTAGTATGAGAGCAAGTTTCTTGAGCTCCTTCCTTATGTTGAATACATGAAGGATGAGAAATTGTGAGTGCATCGCTTCATCATGGGACTGAATTTCTCACTCTAGGGTCTAGTTCATTTGGCCTTCCCTACCACTTTAAGATAGGTAGTTGAGATAGCACTAGTTGCTAAGGATACTTAGGATAGACAGGAGTCATAGGATCAGTCTTAAAACCAAAACTCTACCCAACAGAAACCCCATTCGAAAGGGAATCAAAACTGTATAATAGGGTAATCTAAGGGCCAATAGTCTTAGTAGTAGAAACCATAGTAGCAGCAAAAACTCTCATAGGGTTATTAGGGCTCCAAGCCGTAGCAGTGGTAGTCATAAGGTCCCAAGCAGGATCAGAAGGTACAGGCCCCACAATCAAAGTCAATGAAGACTCAGCAGTCTTCCAGGGGTGGATACAGTGGATCTAGTAGGTTAGGAGGCCCACAATAGTTTGGATCATAGGGTACATGATCTTATACTCAAGGACCATGCTACACTTGTGGTGGCATGGGTCATATAGCTAGAGAGTGCCCATAGGGACCCACATCCAGTGGTCAAAGAGGGGCTTTTTTAGAGCTGACAGTTGGTGACATGGGTAGATCCCACAATGTTTTTGTAGCGGTTGACAACCGCTAGGCTAAGCATCCGGCCACAGTTATCAAGGCTATAGGTATTATACAGGGCCATATGGTTGTAGTTTTATTTGATTCTAGAGCTACTAACTCTTTTGTATCTCCATATGTAGTGGATCATTGCGGGCTAGTGGTAGTTAGACAAGATGTTAGATGGGAAGTAGAGCTAGCCTCAGGAGCCAGAGTGTTAGTTCCATGGTGCATGATTGCTAGATGAAAATTGGAGACATGTCCATGGTGTCTGATCTGTGCATTACCCCTTTAGGTTCTTATGATGTAGTCCTTGACATGGATTGGATTTATGCTCACAGTGCCAAGATGGATTGTTGACAGAAGAGGGTGGAATGTGTGGATGGAGAGGGTATCTCTAGGGTGATCTTTAGAGTAAAGAGATACATATCCCTTCGTATGATTTCTGCTATGCAACTTAGGTGGTGCATGCAAAAGGGATGTCAGTTGTAAGCTATCAAATTTAGTGATAGAGAGGAAGATTCAAAGGGAGAGCCATCCCTTGACAATTTTCCAATCTTGCAGGAGTTTGCAGATGTGTTTCCATCCAAGCTCCTTAGTATGCCTCCACCTAGAGTAGTGGATTTTCTTATTGATCTTGTGTTAGGAGTTGAGCTAGTATCGAGAGCATCGTACATGATGACTACTCATGAGCTCAGTGAACTAAAGACTTAATTGGAGGAACTCTTAGAGAAGGGGCATATTTGACCTAGTGTGTCACCTTGGGGTGCACTAGTGATCTTCATAAAGAAGAAGGACAAATCACTTAGGTTGTGTATTGATTATTGGCAGTTGAACAAAGTAACCCTCAAGAACTAATATCCTCTTCCTAGAATTGATGATCTCTTCAATCGGTTATAAGGTACCTGAGTGTTTTCAAAGATTGATCTAAAGTTGGGTTATCATCAGTTGAGGATTGTGGATAGTGATATCCCCAAGATTGCATTCTGTACTAGGTATGGTCACTACGAGTTCATCATGGTACCATTTGGCCTCACAAAATTTCCAGTTGTATTCATGAGCCTCATGAATGGAGTATTCAATACCTTTTTGGATAAGTTTGTGGTCATTTTTCTTGATGACATTCTAATTTATTCTCAAGATGAGGAGCATGAGGAACACCTGAGACAAGTATTGTAGAAGTTGAGAGAGAATCAATTTTCTGGCAGCTTGTCAAAGTGTGCATTCTATAGACCTAAGATACATTATTTGGGTCATGTCATATTAGGTGATGGTGTCTCATTAGACCCATCAAAGATTAGGGCCATCATGGATTGGCTAGCACCCACTAGTGTCACTGAAGTGAGGAGCTTTATAGGACTAACATGATATTACCAATGCTTCATTGCAGGATTCTCTAGATTGGCACACCCAATCACAACTCTTCAAAAAAAGGGGAAAAATTACGAGTGGATAGAGAAGTGTGATAGAGATTTTTAAGATCTCAAGAGAGCCCTTACAAGTACTCTGATTCTTGTAGTTCTAGATCCTTCTACAGATTTTGTGGTGTACAAAGATGCATCTTTAGATGGTATAGGGGCAGTCCTTATGCAGGATGGATGACCTATTTCCTTTGAATCTAGGAAGTTGAAGACTCATGAACTCAATTACCCTACTCATGACCTAGAGCATGCAATAGTGATTCATGGCTTGGTGAGGTGACAACACTTCCTTCTAGGTCATAGATTCGAGCTTCATTCTGACCACTAGAGGTTACAGTACATATTTAAGCAACCAAACCTTAATGCTAGGAAAAGAAGGTGGATGGAGTTCCTTTGTGAGTATGATTTTTATGTTCATTACATCAAGGGAAAGGAGAATGTGGTTGCTGATGCCTTAAGTAGAAGGCGCCATGAGCTTTCATCTATGACTACTTGCACTGACTTGAAGGAGTGGATCCTTCAACACTTGCCAGTGGATGAGCTTTATGTAGAAGTTAGTTAGTTAGTGCATTCTCAGAGACCATTGGAAGGGAAGTATTCAGAGTATTCTTTGGAGTCTGATGGACTCTTGCATCATAGAGAACGTATGTATGTACCTTCCATTGGGGGTTTAAGTGAGCTCATTGTACTTGAGGCTCACATATCACCTTATGCAACACACCCCAATGTTAAGAAGTTACATGCAAATCTGAGATAGTTGTATCACTGGCCAAGCATGAGAGTGCAGATTGCTAACATAATTGCAAGATGCCTCAAGTGTCAAAGGGTGAAGGTAGAGCACCATCATCCTAGTGGGCCTCTTCAGCCTCATGAGATTGTAGAGTGGAAGTGGGATGCTATATCTATGGATTTTATTGTTGGTCTCCCCATGTCATCTCATTGCCATGATGCCATTTTGGTGATAGTTGACATGTTGACCAAGGTTGCCCACTTCTCACCTATGCATACTACATACACAGTACGAGACATAGCTCAGGTGTTCTTGCAAGACATTGTTAGACTTTATGACATTCCCCATAAGATCATACTTGATAGAGACTCATTGTTCACATAATCCTTTTGGAGAGAGTTGTAGGTAGCTTTGGGCACTAGGCTCAATTTTAGTACAACATACCATCCTCAGACTAATGGTCAGACCAAGTGAGTGAATTAGGTTTTGGAGGACATGTTGCGTATGTACGTGATGGACCATCAGGTCAAATGGGAGGAATACCTACATCTTGTCGAGTTTTCCTATAACAATGGGCACCATTCCTCCATAGGTATGCCACCTTATGAGACCTTTTATGGAAGACCTTGCAAATCACCCTTGAGTTGGGATAGGATCGAGGATTGAGTCTCTATTGGTCCTTAGTTAGTAAAGGAGATGGAGTAGCAAGTGACCCTAATTAGACAACACCTGAGAGAGGCATAGGATAGGAAGAAGAAGTATGCAGATGTGAGGTGGATAGATCGAGAGTATTAGGTTGGTGATATAGTCTTCTTGAGGGTGCAACCGCACAAGAGTCCGATCCGATTTGGAAAGGGCTCTAAGTTGGCACCCCAATTTGTTGGACCATTCAAGATCCTAGAGAGGATAGGACTAGTTGCATACATTTAGCTTTGCCACCTAACCTATCATGCATCCACGATGTGTTTCACATTTTAGTACTTAGAGGATACATTTATGATGAGTCTCATATTATATATTGGGATGCTTTGTAGGTGGAGTTAGATGGGCAGCTAGTGCTAGAGCCTATCTGTATTATTTCTTGACAGACCCTAGCTGTTCAAGGCCGAGAGCTGGACCAAGTTAGAGTCCAGTGGAATTGTTATGATGAGGTCATGGCTTCATTGGAGGATGCAGCATAGATGTGATCTCAATATCCATATCTTTTTGATGAACTCCAGGAGGAAGTTCATGCCTAGTGGGGGAGGATGTGAGGCGTCATCCTAACCCATTGTAGCATAGTTGATACTTTATTATTTTGATACTCATGACTTGATATGTCAAGACACTATTGGATACACTAAACATATTATATTATTTCATGTTGTGAGATGTTTACTTTCAAATATTTGACTTCGTCATTCAATGCTTTATGAACAGGTATGTTGATGAAGTAAGTAAATGCAGAATTAACACTTTGATTATGCAATTTTAATGATTGAGAATATGAGTAGAATGAGATAAACCATTGATTATTTGAAAGATGAATTTTTTAATTTATGTGATTTCTTTGATATGTTATATACATATATGCATGTGATTTTCTTGAGCTACTGATGTGTGCGATGAGTGTGCAAGATATTTTAGCCGAGAAATCTAATGGAGAAACAAAAATAAACTCTATGTACCATTTTTGGAAACCTCATTGTATGTACTTTATTTGTATCATGAGATGTATGAATGCATCATTCCGTATTCAGTAAATGTTAATGTTTGTAACAGTGTTTTTATAGTGTCACTTGACATTGGTGAATTGTTTATGCATTTCAACATGCTAGTTAGGGTTAACTGAGTAGCCTTTAAATCTAAGTTAGACTAAGTTAGTGACCTTATTTCTAATCAACTTATAATTGAGCTTAATTATGCCTAATCCAAATTAGTGTTTAATTTTCTTTTTGAAGGTTGTTAGATAGTCCTAAAATTCCTAGCAATTGTTAGGTCCCAAATTAATCCCTAAGGCCTAAAACCATGAAGTCTAAGTACCCAAGGGGTATGGGTATGGGTTGGGGGCATTTTCCATCCCCCTAGCCCCTTTTGTTGACTTTTATGGTCACTCAAAAATCTAATTTTTGCTTTGTTGCAAAAATTGATTGATCCCAGAATGAGTTGGATGACCTTAACTCCACCTTGAGGTTAGCCTTAGGTCTAGTTGTGTTAGAAGCCTCTAGAACTTTTGGGCAAGTGGGGGAGTTATTTCTTTTAGAGGTGGTTGATTTTAGGATCTTTTTTAGAGGCAATTTTGACGAGGTTTGGGGTGTTTACCAAACCTCTAGTTTTAAAGAGATTTTCAAAATTGAAGAAGAAGGAGAGGAAAGCAAGCTCATCCCAAACTTGTTCTTTTTCCATAACTTGATTTTTGAAGGTAGGAATACTTCACCTCTTTTTGGTTTCATGTTGTGCTTCATGTTTTAGTTTCATTGTTTATGTATGTGTGTGTGTGTGTGTGTTGAGTACGTTGGGAGGGATTGAAAATAGATTTTCTTAAATGTCTTTCCTTTGTGTTTTATTTTGAATTTTTAAGTTTGTTTTTTGGGTGTTTTGGCATTACTCACCATCGGATAGGAAAAAGGTGGCCATTTTTGGGGAAAGGTCTTCAATTGGACTCCAACAGTGTAGAGTCTCTTCTCAGGATGAGAAGAGAGAGAGAGGGTATGGTGTTATGGATCCCTACCTGTCAGCACAAACCATGTATGATTTTTGGCATGTAAGAATAGAAGAACGTAAGTTCTTGAGTTATAGCCCCGATAGGGCATCTATTTTGGTGTTGTGTCTGATGTCTCTTGTTGGAAAAGTCCAACTTCTCCCTAGTTTGGTTCAATGTTGGATCTGTTGTGAAAATCCAAAATGGGAATGAATGTTTGATTTTTTCGTTATGTTATGATTAGTTGTCTCCTAGTCAGTTTTTGTTCTCTCCACGATCACCATGATGTATTGTAGATTTCAAAATGGATCCCTTGTTAAGGGCCAAGAAGGAAATTCAATTTGTTATTGAATTCAATTATGTTGAGGAGATTTCTCCTCGGGATTGAAAATCCTGTGTAAAATGTATTTTTAAACTTATTGTTGAAGTGGCAATGAAGTCGGGTTGTCTTACTGGTTCTTTCTCGACTGAGCCTTTGAACCAGGTGGGTTAATAGAAAAAGAGATTGCGAAATATGCATTCATTCGAGTCGTATAGTAATTTTAGTTAATGCACATGTGTATTGGATATTAGATAAAATGGTGACATGCAATTTATGCAATTTCTGAGTTCAATTATGTTATGGAAAAATTTAAGTTATGGTTGCAACTTCGTTTTAATTTCATGCTTATTAGGAAATAACATTATTCTTATATTATTGTGAAACACAAACTGTTGAGCTCTAAGCTATAAACCCTTTTTTTTTTAAAAACATATACCCCTTGTAAAAAAATACATTGCTTGGAAAATCCATAATTAGAAAATTATTGGAAAAAAAAAAAATCTCTACACTGAGAAAAAGAAAAACATTTCCAAGAGCCAAAATAGTCTATTCTCATATAGTAACAACGAATATTCTTTATAGATACTTTACTTTATATCTTAAATTCAAAAAAAAAATAGAAAAAGAAATACTAATAAATAATTTCCTTAATTTCCTAGAGACCCAACCATATAACTTTATAACTTAATCCCATCCTCTCAACTTCAAACCCACTTAACTAACTTTTTCATTTCATTCCTTGTCAAGGTGGGTGCATACCTTTTTTGACTATTTGGCATTACATGTGTTTTTTTTTATTTAATGTGGGAGATTTGTCTTTGTTTATAAGTTGATTTGACATGGCATTTATTCCTTATAACTCCCCACTCTATACAAATCATACCCACTACCAAGAAGATCATGCGACTTCAATGGGAAGAATGACAAGTTTTAGTGGATTTTCAAATCTATATAAAGTAAACTGTTTGTTTTTTCAAAAATAAAGTTTGTTATACTTTTCATCATCTTGGTCAGCGTGGAAGGTATATGGGGAAAGTTTTGGCCTTGAAAAAGGGAAGTGTGTGTGGGGTAGGTTTAAGATTTGATTTTTTTTTGTTTGTTAGTAAAAAGGGATAGTTTTTAGGTTAGTTTAGGATTGTATTTATTTTGAATAAAGTTTTTTTAGATTTGTATGTTATTTAGTTAGTGATTTAAATAAAGTTTTAAATGTAGTTTAGTTTTTGTATTAATGTTAGATAGTTTTATTAGTTATGTTGTTGAGTAATTAAGTTATATATTTTAAATTTTAGTTTATATATATATATATATATATATATATATATATATATATGTATGTATGTATGTATGTATGTATGTATGTATGTATGTATGTATGTATATAAATATGTGTATATATATATATATACATATATATACATACATGTATATATATATACATACATATACATATATATACATACATATACATATATATACATACATATATATACATACATATATATACATATATATACATACACACACACACACACACAAGCATTTTTTTTTAATAATAGCTTTTATAATTTAGTTAATTAGAATTAGTGGTAGTTTAGAGTTAGCTTTTAATAAAGTGAAAATTAGTATAATTAAATATTGGAAATTATTTTAAGTGGTTAGTCAAGTAATATTGATTTATAGTTGTTTTTAATAATTGAATATTTTAGTATTAAAATAATTTAATATTGGTTGTAATTAGAAAAGTTAGTTTCTATTATTAGTTTAATGCATTGTTTAAAGGTTAGTTGATTTATTTAAACCATTTAAAGAGATAATTTTAAATATCATGATGTTAGTAATTAGTGTTTGTTAAGTTGAATTTTATTATAAATTGAAGTTAATTAGTAGATTAGTTAATTAGTTCATTTCAATATTAATGGTTATATTGCCATTAAATTGAAAGATAGTATTATTATATTTTAAAATGTTTTCAATTGGTACAGGTTATAAAATTGAGTTAGACTATTAGATTAAACTTTAAGTGTTGAATATATATAAAACTCGATAGTTGTTTAGTATTACGTGTTTTGAATAATTTAAATTATTTATTCTTTGAATAATATATTCTTTAATTTTTTTTTTGTTATAGTGAAGCAATTGTCTAAATCGATTTAATAACAAATATATCAATCTTAGTGAAGTTTATTATTATTATTGTTTGTTTTATTTATTAAAAAAAAAAAAGTTTTCATGTGTTTTGCCCTCTATATTTTGGGCATGACAATTGCAATATATATATGGATCTTTTCCCACCGTTACTAAAATTGTTTACCTTCTAGGTAAGAACATAAGTTTATTTCAATATAAAAATCTTCAAAAGGAATTTCATATTAAAAAAAAAAGTAACAAAAAATAAATTAAATTGTAGTGCACTAGGAATAATATAACACATAATGAGGACTAAACCTCAATTGAAGAAAAGACTATATAGTGGCTTTAATAAAATTGATGCTACACCTAAACCATCACTTGTAGCAAGCTACTGAAGATATGTAGTACAAACTATCCCAGAGAACAACCTCTAATTTTTAAAAACTTTTTCTTTTACTGGGTGAAATTTTACTTTTTGCCTTGGCAAAGTCAACCAGGTCTTCAAGCAACTTATCTTCAAGTTTAACTTGTTTGCTGGAAGTTAAAGATTGTTGTGGATATGCATCATTGTAAGTTCCATAATGAATGGAGATTTTTTGTGTCCTTGATATCAACTCATCATGTGTTGATTCACTGTAACCATGTGGAGACTGGCTAGAACCCAAAGCTTGCTACTACTGAAAAAATTGCTGTCTCTGATTGTGCTTTGCTGGAGGAAGGGGAATAACTATTCTAACATTGCTATCATATATGGGAGGTCCTTATAGATTATCTACACCTTGTGATGTATTTTGTGATTGCTCCACTTCCCAAGGAGCGAGAGGAAGGCTTTCAAGAGTCTTTTGTGTTGATGCCATTGAATTCTATGATTGTGGCCCATATAACAGAACTGATTGTTGTGGACTAAGAGATTGCCTTGCTAGATTTGACCATTGTAAACCTTAGCTAGATTTGTCAAAATATAACTCTGGACCATGGTGTGGAAACTTCTAGTATTCATTCTATTGTGTTGATGGCATCCCTGAAGAGTAACCTCCAGTTTGATATGGAAAATTTGATTGTGAATTCAAAGGATATGGAAAAGTTTGTTGAGAAAGAGATACTGGTGGTGAATGTGTGTATTTCACATTGATTGTGCTAGTTGTTGGTGGAGTTGCATCAGTTGGTGACTCGTAAGCATCACCACTGAGGAAATCCATTGTTTGCTTAGTTTTCTAGCTGTGAGTATCAATATTTTAAAGTCTTGGTGGTGGAGGTATCAATGGGAGTCAACCTGTTCATTGATTCTTTTAGTGTTATCAACTCTCTGATGAGCTTGTGCACTAGATCTTGACCTACAGTGCATAAAATATTGTTATTTCTCTTTTGATTTTTCTCTATGAAAGCTTGTCAAATCATAGTACATGGATTTAATAGATGAAAGGAACTAGTTGAAAGAATTTGATGAGTAACTACATTATTTTAAAATTACACAAACCCATGGCATGTGTAAGAAACATCTTGGCAAAGCTTCTGCAAACACTTTCAAAAATACTAAATTACCAATTGTTTAAATCAACAGTCACATTTCTATAAGAACTAGCCATCCAAAGATAAGCTACCTATGAGCTAGTTGTGTTAAATTATCCTCAATCTCATATTCCTCATGGTTGACACTAACAAGAGGATCCACATGAGTTGATGTTCTTTTTCATGTAATAGGAGACCCTGTAGTAATAGAGTCATGTTTCCCTAGCACACAATCCAATTCATCATTCAATGCAAGACCTTGACCAAGAAGCTCCTCCTCCCTACATTAAATTTGAAATAAAGGTGAACCAACTAGATAATGGGTTAATAAAACATGCTTTATTACTAGTGAGAAGCATTCAAAACTATATTAATGGTATGTTAACCTGCACACCCAGATTTTGGGTCAGTTCAACCATGGAGATTCCCAGGGTCCTATCAAATGGGTCATACCAAACAACCCCTCTATTCTAAAAACCTCAATGGGTGGTCCACATTGACTATCCAAGCAACTGCCTCCTCAGGAAATTGGCATAGCAGATGCCTATGTACTAGTTTTTGGTGCCTTCTACATTAAAGAAACCTATTTTGAAGATATTGGCTGAAACCTTAGTTTGGTTGCCTTCCAAGATTTCTTCCACATCTATGGAATTTTTTGCCACTTTGGTGGTGTTGGTTTAAGTAGTCCCATGCAAAAGCAGTGTAAAACTCACAACACACACATTCCTCACTACCCCAATTTTTGAGGTTGTTACATCGAAGCAACCAAACTATGTCTTGTATTGCCATAAGGCATAAATGTAAAAATCAGTTACTCTGTGGAATTTGAAATGCTTTTAACTTGGCATATTACGTGACCTTTTTGTAGATTGATTACTTTGACAATAAATTAGTTTTTTCAATGTTAATTATGTAAAAGCTCTTGTGCCAAATTTTAATTTGACATCTTATTTATTTATTTATTTTGGCTTGATAATTTAGGCACCAAAAGGTGAAAGGTATAAGGAAAAAATACAAAATTATAACAAACACCCCTCTGCACAACAATACAAATATAGTAGAGCAATGAACTTTAAAAGTTAGATGAAAAATCAAACATAAGAATAAGAGCAGAGTGTGCCACATATGCTCAATCAAGTACAATAAAATTTTTACTGAAAGCAAAATATTTTAAACACTAAGGAAAATATCATTTTACCCATGATAATCTTCTAAAGACCCATATGATGTTGATTACTAATTTTATTGTTTAAACATTGCATAATAAATATCTATCATTACAATAAGTTTGACATTCACATTGAGGTAGCATTTTTTTCACATCAATTTAATTTGTCATATGAAATTATGCATAATCCAAAATGAATTCAATCCCAGTTTTTTAACAAATCTATCTACCAGACCTTGTTACCCAAACTAGAATTGGTGTCTCCAATGAAAGTTAGCATTTAAAATGATTACAATTTTCAACATAATAACTTACAAAGGACATCCTAGTATTTTAGGGTTTTCACTCATTTCAAAAAGAATTTTACCAAATTCATCTCAAAACTAAAATAATGGATTCCAAATGAAAATCATAAACAGAAAATGTAACTTACGAAGTTGTATTGACAAGATGCATCACATGCTGCTTGTAAGTATGACATTGTCCAACAAGTTCTATAATCACTTCCTACTTCAGACCCTACATATTGTAGCTATTCCAATTACAAAACTAAGCCTTGTAAAATAGCTTCAAAACTACTAATGCATGTATGAGCATATTCATTTTTTTTATGTCCCTTAAAATCATTAACCCTCATATTATAAAGTACAAAAAGTAAAATTGCTCCTAAATGTTGCAACATATATTAAATGGAAAGCATCTACAAAAGTAGCCCTCAAGAAAAATACCATGCAATTGGCAAAATATGCTCAGGATTGAAGTAGAGACTTTGAGTAGCATAAAATCTATAAGGAATTAAATCTTAACATGAAACTTAGTAAATTAGTTGCAAATTTATCCGGCTAACTATCCAGGAGAATGAGAGAAACTTGCAAATTAACTCTAATTTATAATAGTAGGCTAAGCATCTGAGAGAACTAAAGAGAGACTTGCAATTTAATTTAAGTGACAATATTTAGCATTCCAACTGATAGATTGGACTTGTGAAGATATACTAGTAATATGATCCAAGGTATCTAATGTTTCAAATATTTTTTATAAAACTTGACTGAACACTTTGATTTAAGCTTGACTCATCATCTCTAGTGGGCATCTGTTCAATGGGATTTCAACTTGCACACTTTGGTACTCAAAGAGAAATAGATGTAAACGAAGAGGGCATGTTCTAACATTTATGGTCATCTAGTTTTAATTTTAGTCTTTGCAATTTCACACAATACCTTTGTAGGGAAGGAAGCCCTAAAGCTAGTTGGATAGTTCAGACGCAAATGCCAATAGTCCTTGGTTTAGTTACTATTCTAGGAATTGAGTTGAACTTGTTAATGTCAGATTTGTGGTTGTGAAGCAAATTGAGAAAACTTGTCTACTACCAACAAACCCATTTATACCAGTTAATTTTGCATTGAGGAAACCCTCAATCACATTTTGACAAGTAAGGTGTTGAGGAAGATTAGGATTATAATCAAGAGCTGCTTGTCAAGCCCTTGCTATAAATTGTAGACTTATAATTATATAAAAACTAGGCATTGCAATTAAATTTAATAACAATCCATTGTAAGAGGCTAGCCCCTACTAAGAAAGGAAAAAGGGCAGATGCTAGTTTGGAAGGTTGAGTAAAATTCTAACAAGGACCAACTACAACTAAATGGTACATTAATGGCAGCTACTAGTTTAAACAAAATATAATTATCAACTACTACTTAAATGCATCTACAGGCTATGATCCCTCATGAACTATGATTAAGATTAAATATAAAATATTCAAAGGTAGTGCTTGATCATAAGAAGATGTATCCTTCAAAATGAGACGATACTAGTGAAAAATGTCACATTTCCTCACAATCAGGGATATAAAAAGAGAGGTGGTTCATTTGTAGATAGCATCAAGTATAATTGAAGAATAAGAAATCTAACCAACAAGGACATGAATGGAGCACAAATAAGAATGAATATTAATTAAGGAAATCAAACTATCAACTTTGAATTAGAAAAGAATCCGTGTATAAAATAACAACAATAAAGAATATAACAAAAAGCAACTGGTATGCAAGTATTCTTATATTAATCTCCATAAAAATTTGTTAAGAAGATGCAATAATAATGGTCTTCCCTTGTCAAGTATGCCAATCGTGAGATGGATGGACTAAAGGTTCTGCTCAGAGGCTCATTTCGTGCCCTTGGCCTTGGTTGAGGAAGAATATCTCTAATCCTCCTAACAAGGAACATAAGATTAATAATTATTTATCTAATTTCCATTAGACATCATATTTGGGATCAATTTGAAAATGTTTGATAGAAAGATGCACCAGTATTGGTTTTGTCATTAAATACAACAACTACAAGATGATAGATGTCCTACCATTCTCGTGGCCCAAGGGGCCAAATGACTTGGAAACTCATTATGTGACCTTGAGTTTAGTTGAGGAGGATAGTCTCAACTCTCCTAGCATCCTATCAAGCTTTTCCACTGAATTCCTAATATGGTCAGCTATTAGAAGTATTCGGCGAAATGGATACAAGTGAATTTAGGGTGTTCTGTTTTCAATATCATTTGTATAATGATCATAAATCCTTGATACAATTTTCTCTAAATTGAATTTCAATTACGTATTTTATATACAAAATACTATTTATAAATAACTTGTGTTGTGGGACATATTATTTTTGGGCAAAATCCAATATATCCCATAAAGAGATAATTATGTTGCTTGTGTACGAGCCCCATCATCCTGAAGAATCATACCATTTTTGGTAGGTGCCTAAAAGGTAATTTCCATAAGGAGTTGATGCCTTCTGTTGGTTAAGATAAAAACTTAAAATAGATCTTTAAAGAAAAAATTTGCCTGCAAGCACAACAAAGGAATGACTATTGAATGCCCTATGATTGACTGGGATTAACTTCTTAAGTTGTAGTGTCAAAGCTTATGCCATTGCACATAAATACTCATAACCTAGACATGGATTCAATGAAGAGATATATGTCTCTACCACTAATTAAAACTATAGAGCTCTCTAACTAAATTAATAGTTAATTAATAGTAGAGTAAAAGGTTTTGACAAAAAAAGTTTTCATAATCTAGACCAAAATTTCATTGTCAAGTGTAACTGCTAAAAATGAACTGTAGACACTGAAAGAAAGGAATGGTCATCCAAAAAAGCCTTATCTTTATTAAGCTGAATGATACCTCTCAATTAGAAGTCTCTTCCATCTTATTGTGAGCTTGTCCTAGAAGCCATGAAAACATGGAAATCTCATAGCTATTTATATATACAATGAACAATGCAATTGCTTCAGCTTTTTATAACTATGACATTCTCCAACTTATACAACTTTTGGGGGGTGCTTCAACCTAGTGAGTATCACATACAAATTAGTTCTAAAATGTCAAATAATTCCAATTGAGTGTAATTTTGAGTAACTCTTTATTTTATTTGAAATAAAATTAATTACTGATCAATGTAACTCAAAATAGTGAGAAAAATAGCCATATTACATAAGTGAGTGCTGCATACAAATTTGTTTGAATGTAATTCTTAGTAACTCTGTAGTTATTTGAAATAACATTAATTTATGATCAATCTAAGAAAAAATAATGAGAAGCACAACCAGATTAGGCACATAGTCATAAGAAAATATTTTTTCTCCATCCCCAAAGAAAAAGCCAATTTTCCTAACTAGATTCTTATGGTGAATATATGAGAGCACTTCAATTTCATTTTTGAATTCTACTACACCCTGTACTTGCAGAGATCCTTTCTTGTTCCTCTTTGTGCGCACCACTTAGCCCACATTATTGAGTGCCCTATATGAGAAAGTCTTATAGCAAGCAATTTACCCAAGATTCTTGGAGTTGTTCCACTATAAGATATGATGAAATCATGAACTAATTGCCTATTATTTAAGGAAATGAAAAACACTATAAGACATTTTGTAGTGCTGTAATAATAGCTAGATCACTAAAGTAGGCATGCCAATAGGAAGATTAGAGAAAGAGCACAAAGAAAAAAAATACAAATAAAAGAAGCTCTCTTGGGAAGTATATAGAATGAGATAGAATTATAGGAAGCTCTCTTTCACTAGAAGAGAATAATTTTTTTATTTTTTACTTTGAGGATTTTGTTTTTCAAAATGTACCTCCCTAAAAATATCAAAACTCTCCTTTAAAAAATTATTTAGTCATCCCAAATCCACCTTTAGAATAGGTGAGCATATTGAACTTTCCTCCTGAATACTTCTCTAGGTCTACTAGAATAAGAAAGTATGGTTGGAAAAGCATTCTATTTCATGGAGAAAAGGGAGGAAGGCTTAAAAATCTTAGATATATAAGAACCAAGGGAGAAAATCAAGGGAGAGATTTAAAAAACATAGCTGCATGAAGCTTATAAAACAAGGAAGAAACAAAATCTAGATAAAGAAATGAGTGCATGTTATGACTAGAGATCTTAATAGAAGATGGACGATAGCAAAAAATAATAATCCAAGTGGCGATGATTAATTTAAATGAACTTCTTGGAGAAATATTTATAGGGGAAGAAATAGAAACTAAAGACAACTTGATAGGCAAAGAAATATTTTGATCCACAAGTAAAAATGGAGGAAGAGTATAATTAATAGAACTTTTCTCCATCTAATTAATAACAACATTAAAATGGAACTGCAGATTAGTTGGTTGGCAAAAAAAATCCATAAGTGCATATATCATTTGTATATCCTAAGAATGGTAATTGTGACAAAAATTTACATGTGATTCAATAAAGATGATTTGATCCCAAAAGCCAAGTTTAGATTATAATATGATTTTCTCTAGAATAGGGGAATTCATATCCAACATAGCACACTCTAATTAGAAATTACATGTCAAGGTAGAACAAAGAGTCCAGTTTAAATAGATGTCTATTTAATAAGTTATAAACTCAATCACGTCATGTTCTCATTATTTCAATTCTAGGTTAGGAAGCTGAATATAGAAAGGCACAAACCTATCACTAAAACTCAAAGATTGGAAATAAAGAGACTATTCTTGCATAATCATACCAGCACCATTGAAAACCTAGTGCTTAATGTGGAAAATTGAGTCTCTTTGTTGGGATGAAACAAATAACACATAAAATCCCTCTCAATTTGTCAACATAAAAAGCTTTAAATGTAGCCCCATTTCCAAATGCCCTCAATATACAGTTTTTAATGAAAGGTGTCTAAGTGGGTGGAAGAAAACTAATGTTAAAAATGGAGGATCTATCTCCCACCAACCCTTGAGATCGATCGTTCTACATAAATAAAAGATATAGTTTCATTTAATATTTATTATCCTCTTCTAAAAAGGGCAAAAAAAGTAACCATACATCTCTCTCAACCATTCAGGCATGGTTGGCAGCATGAAAGTTAGTGTTAAAGAATGTTTTCCCACATCTATTTCTGATGGGATTAGGGGAATAAAACTTTCAATGATAGTATTTTCACCTACAAAACATGCTAAAGTTATTTGTCTCACCTATTTTCACACCATCCAAAATGAGATTCGATAGGGGGAAAAACAATAGATTGATTTAGAAGAGATGCCCTAGTTCTTCAAAGTTGAATAGAATACAATGAAATGGGTGACATTTTCCCTTTTTATATATTAAGCTCGTGTTGGTCAAAATTTTGACCAACACGAGCATAGATTTTAAAAAAAAACATTTTTTCCCTTTTCATAGTCTGACCAATCTAATAAATGGTCAAAAATTTTGGTCTAAAAATGACCTCAAATATACTAGTGTGTGTTGAACTAAGTGGGGCAAAGAGTGATTGGACATTTGTTATATCACTAGTGGTCACAATCAAACTTGTTGAAGTTGTCTCCATACTTGATGTAGTCAATGGTTTGCTCGAGGAGTGAGGAAGAGAGGCAATGACTACTGCAACTATTTTGACTAGGTCAGTCTCCTCATCATCTTGCTTTTCTTCCTTGGTAGCCTCTTGCTCCTTATATTCCTCATAATCAATTGTAAAAAAATGATTTGATCCTTCATCATCCTCTTCATCCTTATCTTCATCATCATCATAATCATCCTTTACTTCAACTAGAAATTCACTTGGTTTGTGAAGATGATAGACATTTTTCCAAGTATTTGTTGCATTCTTCACAACATACTCAATATCTTTCATTAAAATCAAATAGGTATTGAATTTGAGAGTCATCTTATCTTCATTTTTCTTCAGTGACTTTTTTACATCTACATATTATATGGTTGGTAATAGTTGTCTCAAGGTTTGTGCATATATGTCTTTGACTGCTTGTTTGACATGTTCCCATCTTGGCTTGATTTTGTCCAATAAGACACTGGGAATCTAAGAAGCTAGCTAGTCAAGGGAGTACTTCCATTGTCCCATTTATCCATTACCAAATATTCTATTTGTTTTTTCTCAACCTCAATCCTAGTCTCATATTTCAATGCCTTGAAGTTTGTTATACTGGCTCCATCTTTCAATTCCTTCAGCCTATCCTAGAAGGTGGGTGGAGGTCTACTAAATATAATGTCACCTCCTTCCTTGTTAGCTTTCTTTTGTGACCTCCTTGTGAAGACTACATTGGATGGCTTTGGTGGCTTGGTGATAATCACCTTGCCCTTCTTCTTCAAAGGTTCTTCTTTCTTAGATTCTTCCTCATCATCTACTTCCTCCACATCCTCACCTTTTCCCTTGGTTAACAAGAGAGTTGCACTTGATTTCAGCATTGCTATCCTTCTCTTTCCTTTTTTGACTGCTTGAGGGAGCTTTATTTCAAGTTCAATCCTAGCTTTTGCTTCATCATACATTCCAAAGTAAGAGGCCTTGGGATTGACTGGTTCATTGACAAGATCTTGAATGAAGTCTTTTGTTTCATCAATATTCACCTCATAGCCAAGAGGTTTCACCCACACAATTCTAGGCCTAACTTCCTAGATACACACCTTGTCACTATCCACCATGAAGCATATATCATCCTTATAGTCTTCAAATAACTTCTTTAGAATCCTAAACCTATTGTTCATTTTTTCCTTGAATGCATCAAAGTAGTTATCCATGATACTACTATAGTTCTCACCCATCTTGACAATATACTCATTTATTTGGTAGAGCATAGGCACATCTTTTTTCCAAACTACAATCCCTTTAGAAGGGAAGAACTTTTTTACATAAAATAATAGGTAGGTTAACAATGAATTGAACTTGCATGGGTTGTTCTTTGATGTTCTTATGCTTTCCATGTTTTTGTTGAACTGTTTCAACAATAGGTTGGCAAGGTCATACGACAAGTTGTTCTTAACCACCTTGTATGTCAAATCCATGGCTTCACATGACATACTATTTAGTTGGCTTGAACTATATATCTTGTGTGCAATAACATGAATTCCAAATTTTAATTCTACATTAATGAAACTACTGATTTTCATTCCTCTACCATCACATTCAGCCATGGTTTTCTTCTCCAATGTTGCTTGACCTAGAGTTTTTGTAGTTTTGGCTTTAGCTAGCATAGGGAGGCCAGTGATTCAATGAATCATCTTCTTTGTTATTAGAATTGGTTGTTCTAACCATAGCTGCCTATTATGCACTCGGATGAGGATAAACCTAATCCATTTGATTTGAAATTCTCAAGGCATATGAGGGATATGTGTCAACCCTTTTGTTTCTAGATGTTGATGCTCAAGTTTTAAGGCTCCATTCACACATAGCTAACCTAGGGCATCAATCCATTTCTACTGTACCAATTTCTTGAATAACACATTTGAAATGAGTATGAATGTTGTTGATAAGAAGTACCTTAGGAGGAATTTGGGATTGAGCTCCACTTAGATCTAGGGTTTCAAAAATCCCAAGAGTGAGCTTGAAATATGGCACCTTCCATTCAACTCCACGAACCAACATGTTAGATCCTCACTTAACCTTGTTGCTGCTAGATGCCATTTTCACTTGGTAGATTGAGAGAACTTTAAAAAATTTTGACTAGAAATTCACTCAAATCTCTTTGATCACACTCAAAATCTCTCTTTGCAATAGCACTTGAAGATTTAGAGTAATAAATGAATTTGATTCCATTCCTTTTGATAAAATATCACCATTAATGCTTGGTAAGAAAGTAGGTATGTTGATAGACTATCATCCACTACATGGCATTGAATACTCGGTGACATCTTTATGACTTGGTAACCATAGGCATCTTTATTACCTACAACCTTGCTCAGTAGAGTCTATGACCCAACCTTACTCAGTAGAGAAGGTAACTCATTAATAATTGATACCGATCTTTCTTAGTGATCCCTTTATATCCTAAGTATAGATTTGGATCTTTGTCACCTTTCAACTAGAACTAATTCAGATGTCTTCTTTGATAGCCTAGTTCTAATTCTCCCTTGAGAACTTAATTATAAATGCTAGAGTCACCCAATTCTTGAGTGACTTGACTATCATTGCTCGAACCAGTATCCATGGTAGAATTAGGAATCCATTGTTCTCTCATTTTCTTTCAAATGGTATCAACCTTTTCCTTTTCTTCATCTTCAATTCTACTAGTATTCATACAATTCTAGGCAAGATGACCAAGTTTTGTACAAATGAAACATCTTTTAGTAGTATCTCTTATCCTCATATGATGTTTAACACAATTCATACCAATGTGTCCAAATTTTCCATAGTAATGACATCTACACTAGGTATTGTAGTCCAAATATTGCTTTCACAAATTGCTTTGCAGGATTCAATGTCTTGGTTTTGCATTCTGATGCCTTGTGTCCATGTTTCTTAAATTTATGAAAAATTCCTTCAAATCCTAGTTTCTTTTTGCATTCATTACGCCTATGACCATGTTGATTGCAATTGCAGCATTTTCCATTGAATTTTTCTTTCCCATTGCTCCAACATTTGTTTGATGTATGACCAATCTTACCACAATGATTAGAAGTAGGTATTTGATTCTTTTGAGCACCTTATTTGGAGGATTCACCTTCTTCTTTATATCCAATTCCTACTTTCCCTTTTTGTCTATAGAGATTCTACTCATTTAATTGATTCATGTCTACTTGGGATTTCATCATCCTTTCATTGAGTTTCCTTTCAGAATTTAGATAATTCTGCAATCTTTCATTCTCTGATCTTAGGTTCATGATTTCTTCATTTGCATTGGTGAGTTGATTGATGAAGTCAATTTTTGGAGTGATAGACGTTGAATCTCATTACCTTTTCCTTCTATTTCTACTTTTGTTTTATTTTTCTCTTGTATGATTTCACATAGCCTTATTGACTAGATTTCTTGCTCTCTTCTTAGTTTCCTCACTTCTTCTTCTAGTGAACCATTCTTCTCTAGGAGTTCCTTGATTGCATCATTTGTTTCATCTGAGTTGTGAATGTCTTCAATTCTTTCTTCAATGTAGAGATGATCATTCATTTGATTCGCAAATTCCTTTCTTCTTTTTAGGGATTGGGAAAGTTGCTCCTTGGCCTTCTTGAGTTGGACAATGACCATTTCCAGATCCAACTTTTCATTGACAATGGCTTTGTCAAGTTTGTATATCTCCATATCCTTGATCTTTGCCCAAGTTGTTAAACTTTCTCCTAAGAACCAAAAAGCTCTGATACCAATTGTTGGAAATATTCAAGACTATGCTAAGTTACTAAGAGGGGAGGGGTGAATTAGTAACTTCTAAAACTTTAACAATTTCAATTCTTAATCCAATAATCCAATTAGATATTTGATCTAATTGCATGCATGAGAAACTGAAAACATGAAAGCATCCATAAAACTTTGACACAAAGATTTGGTGACCCAGAAACCTTCTAAATAGAAAGTAAAACTGGGGTGGGAATGATACCCACAAACTTTAGTACTGCAGCATAAAGTTGGCTTGTTAAGGTTTACATTGATCACTTTTGATGATCTACCCTATTAGGAGCAATTAGGACTGCTAGGTCCAGCTTGTGAGAGGATTTTACAAACATACAATGAAGAATTCACTTAGTAAAGAGATTTATAAAAGACTATTAGGTCTACGTTATTAAAGGATTTGATTGGTTCACCTTTTAGGATGAATCTATAGTAGATCTCTAATTTGCAACTAGGTTTGTTGAAAGAGATTCCTTTGTGTACTAATCACCTTTCTATGATAGATATGTCTCTGTTGCTCCTTATGTTGTTATGGCCTTTACAATTTTCTCTTATTCTACTACATTCATAACTTGCATTTTTTCATACACATTCACATTACATTGATATGGTACAATGAATTACATATATATACCAATCCAAATTACATAATCACAAAGTTGACCATGAAATAAGTTGACACAAATATTACAAAGTTGGCCCACATGAAGACACACAGGTTTTGAAGACTGACTTGGTGAGGTTTTGATACTTGGCATCCGCTATCAATGTTTGACATCATCATGCACTCTATATACATACAAGCTCAGTCCATACTGATCACTTTCAAGTAGTCTTGTACTTGGTTTACATTGGTGACTCAATAGATATTGTGCAACTCAACAAATATTGAATCACTTGGTTAGCATAGAGTAGCTCAATTAACACTGGCTTCGCATCACATGAATTGTGAACTCAGTAAGCATTGCAATGCTTGGTAACAACTAATAAACTTGGCATATATTAAATGCATAGTTTAAACTACTATACTTTACATTAACTAAATCTTCTCAGTAACCCTTGGGATTTGTCCAAAGGACTTAGTAGCAATTGTAGAACTCAGTAATAATTGAAATGCTTGGAAAACACTATAAAATTTTCAATAAGCTTGGTAGCTATACATAATCTAAATAATTGTGTGTCACTAATAACAAACTTGACTAATATGTCAACACATCTTTATGTGTTGACCCTCATTTCATTAAATTTATATGCATTTGCTAAAATATGCATTCATGCATGTAAAGCCTAAAGTTGTATATTTGATTTTCTAAAGGTTTTAAAATCCCTATACAATAGAGAGAAGATGAAAACATTGAAAAATATGTGGAAAGGATCAAGGCCAGTGTAACTGCAATCAAAGCATCTAGAGGAGACACCAAGGAGGAAATTGTTGTAAGTAAAGTGCTCAGAACTCTTCTTCCCATTTATGAAATTAGAGTATCTTCTTTTCAAGAAATGAGATGTGATCCAACTAATAAGATAGGGTTGGATGCTCTAGTTGGAAGATTAATAGCTTTTGAGTTAGACAATTATGATAACTATGTTCTTGCTTCAAAGAATATTAAATCTACATTTAAAGCTAAACTCTCACTCAAAGAAAAGGGTAGAAAGTGAAAATCCAATCAATCAGGAAGTGAAGAAGATGGATCATCAAAAGAAAGTTTAGACAGTGATCTTGAAGTTGTTGAAGCCCTACCTTCAAGGAAGTATTCCAAAGGAAGAGGAAAGTAAAAAGGTAAAGCTCCTCTGATCTGCTTTTCTTGTGAAGAAATTGGTCACATTGTTGCTAGGTGTCCAAACAAGGAAATCAAGGATAAGAAGAAAAGTAACAAGCATAAAGGCAAGAAGGACTTCAAGAACTACAAGAGCTCCAAGGACAAAGGTAAGAAATCTTGTTTTATAGCTAAAGATTCTGATAATAGTGAAGATGAAATGTTATATATTACTATGAAAGATGAATTTGATGATGAAGGAGATAAGATGAAACTTATCTCTCATGTTAGAAAAAATGATATATGGATTATTGACAATGGCTGCTCACATCATATGACTGGTGACAAAATAAAATTTGACCATATGGAATATTATGATGGAGGTAGTGTAAGATTTGGAAATAATGAACCTTGTAACATAAAAGGAAAAGGATGTATCTTGTTGACTAAAAAACTTGTGTGTGATAATGCTTATTGGGTTGAAGGTCTAAAGCATAATCTACTGAGTGTGGCATAGCTGAATAACATTGGATTCAAGGTAGAATTCATTAATGGATAGGCCAAACTGCTAGATGGGAAAAGAAATTTGGTTGGTTTTGGAAAGAAAACTAAAGGTAATCTATTTTATCTCGATCTTAGTGATTGTTCATGTTTTATTGCTCAAGGAGAGGAAAGTTGGTTATGCCAAAAAAGACTATGCCATGTGAAATTTGATAACCTAGTTAAGATAAGAAAACATAAAAGAGTAAGAGGTATTCCTATTTTGAAGAAGCCTAACCTGGGTCTATGCAAGAATTCTGAAATTGATAAGATGGGAAAGAAAAGACTATCAGTCAGAAGAAGTCTTAGTAATTGTTCATATAGACTTATGTGGGCCTATTGGAATAGAGAGTTATAGTGGAGAAAGTTTTTCATTCTCTTTGTTGATGACTACTCTAGAATGATGATAGTAATGTACCTAAAAGAAAAATCAGAATCCTTTCAAAAATTCAAAATGATATCTAGCAAGAGTAGAAAAAGAACCTAGAACAAAGTTGAAATGTTTAAGATCAGATAGAGGTGGTGAATTCAACAATTTCTGCATTGAAAGAGGAATCAAAAGACAAGTATTTGCCCCTAGTACACCACAACAAAATGGTATAGCAAAAAGAAGAAATAGATCTATCATGGATTGTGCAAGAACCTTGACAATTGAAAAGAATGTTGCTCTCAAATACTGGAAAGAAGCTATTGGCATTGTAGTTCATACCTTTAATAGAGTTTAGTTGAAGAAAGATTCAAATAAGACACCTTATCAACTATGGTATGGCTACAAACCTAATGTAAGTTGAAGGTATTTGACAAGAAAAGCTACATATTGAAAGAATCTAGAAAAGGAAAATTTGATGTAAAAGGTGATGAAGGCATGTTTCTAGGATACTCCTACAAAAGCAAAGCATACAGATGTTTGAATTTATCTACTCACAAAATCATAGAAAGTGCACATGTCAAAATTGATGATTATGTAGAAAAGAGTGAAGAAGAAAGTAGCAAGGAACCTAAAGACTATAAAATATTTGTTTACTATGAACCTGATTCCCTTCCTAATCTATTTGAAAGTAAAGATGCCTCAACTCTTGAGTCCCCAGAAACTCCAATAGCTATCGAGTTGTAGACAATGCAACTCAAGCTGCAAGGACCTGAGTCACAATCAGAGGCTAATGAGCTAGTTCAAACCAAGCTTGATGGACCTGAGTCATAGAGAGAAGGAAATGAGCTTGAAATTGAAAATCAAGAAGAAGATGGTGGAACTCATTCAAAGACTAAGGAGCTTGTATTAGCAAGATATGTCGAAAGGCATCATGCACCTGATTAGATCATTGGAGACAAATTAGATGGAACAATGACAAGAAGCAAATTAAAAGGTAAATGTTTACTTGCTGAATTTGAATCTAGAAGTGTTAAAGATGCTCTAGAAAATGAAGTTGGAATGAGGCAATGAATGAAGAGATAGAACAGATAGAGAAGAACAAAACTTGGACTCTTGTTCCTAGAGCCAAGAATAAAAATGTAATTGGTACAAAATGGGTATTTAGAAATAAGCTAAATGAAGATGGAAAAGTATCAAGAAATAAAGCAAGATTGGTATGCAAAGGTTACTCTCAAGAAGAAGGTATTGACTATGGTGAGAATTTTGTTCCTATAGCAAGACTTGAAGGTGTTAGAACTTTACGAGCATATAAAACACATATAAGATTTAAAGTATATCAAATGGATGTTAAATCTACATTCTTAAATGGAATTCTTGATGAGGAAGTCTACATTGAACAACCATAAGGTTTTTTAGATCCTAGGAAAGGAGACATGGTTTTCAAACTACACAAAGCTTTATATGTTCTCAAGCAAGCTCTCAGAGCTTGGTATGAAAGACCCCATAATTACTTGGTATAGATTGATTTTCAAATAACTAATGATAATAGTAGTCTGTATATCAAGGAAGGACTAGATAAAAAGATTGTGTTGGCAGAAATATTTTTTGATGACACTCTATTTATAGGAAATGATGATTTATGCAAGGCACTCTCAGAAGAAATGAGTAAAGAATTTGAGATGTCCATGTTTGGTGAAATAAAATTCTTTTTTGGATTGCAAATATAGCAGAACAATAATGGTATCTACATCACTCAGTCTAAGTATATCAAAGATATATTGAAGAAATTTGGAATGGAAGATTCAAGACCAGTTGGAACACCTATGTCTATTGGACATAAGCTTTCCAAAAATGATGATTCCAAAGAAGTAGATAAGACTACTTATAGATCAATGATTGGAAAATTGCAGTTGTTGTACACACAAGGCTTGATATTGCTCTAGCAGTTGGAATAGTGATAAGATTCTTAGAAAATCCCAAAAAAAATCACATGATGGAAATCAAGAGAATCATGAGGTATCTGAAAGGTATTGAAGACTATGGTTAATGGTAAACACCTAGAGGCAATTTAGACTTAAAAGTTTTTACTGATGCTGATTGGATAGGAAGTCTTGATGATAGAAAAAACACTATTGGTGGAGCACTCTTTCTTGGTAAAAGATTAGTATCTTGGACAAACAAGAAGAAAAATTGTACATCTCAATCCAAAATATGTAGCAACAATAGTCAATTGTTCTAACATTGTTTGGTTCAAACAACTGTTGGAAGGAATGAAGGTAGAAATCAAAGATCTAGTTGTCATATATTGTGATAACACCAATACAATCAACATATCAAAGAATCCAGTGATGCATTCCAAAACAAAGCACATTTATATTAAGTATCATTGCTTAAGAGAATTGGTGCAAGATAAAGAAGTTAGATTGGAATATGTGAATACAAAGGAACAGATTGTAGACATATTTACCAAGCCATTACCTAAGGATTTATTTTTTTATTTAAGAGGTAAGCTAGGGGTCATTCCCCTATCTGAAATTCACTAAAATGAAGATTAGTGAATGCATCAACTAGAACGTATAAAAAATAAATCAGTTGATGTAGAATTGGCAAGGGCATGTTATAGATGAACCAGCACTTAAGGTACATTGGTATGTACAAAGTTATTGTCTTTGGCATGTGTTGTCAAAGAGGGAGAAGTTTACTATCATATCTCTGAGAAATTTTTGGAACTATAATAAAGTTGGAAACCAAAAAGGGAGAAGTCTTCTAAAAAGTGAAGTATGCTATAAGAGGGAGGATGTTCTGAATGAACTTGGTAACAACCATTGCAAATAGAATTTAGTGAAACGAAGAGCTCATACTGACAGAGAGAGTTCTCAAATCCAAAATTTTATTATGCTATGACATGGTGTGTTGCCATCAATGCCAAAGAGGGAGATTGTTAGATAAAATTGGTTAATTGTGTGTTGTCTTTGATGTTACAAAAATTTCATAATCATTATCAGTCAGTATATGCCAAGCTCACTCGGGTAGTAAAGATAGTTTTCAGTGTCTACTGAGTGTTCTTATGTTTATCTAGTTTAGAAGGCAGTGTTAACTGAGTTCACTTGTGTATCAAAGGAAAAGTTGGATGGAACTAGTGTTAACCAAGCTTCCATTGGTTAAAAAATGAAATCATTTCAGAGTTAGTTTCTACAAAGCAAGGTTGACTAGCAAAGGATTTTCTTATTTTATTGTTTTAAGCTTAATTGATTTATCTATTGATTCCAGCTAACTAAGGTGATGAATATTGATTATTGTAAGTTGTATTTGAGCCAACTTGACAAATTGGAAGGTATAAGTATAAGGTCAAGTTGTGATTTAATGGAGAGAAAGCAAGTGAGAAAGTGGAAGTGCAAGAGAATGTGCAAATTATGATGATGTGATTGAAGATCTATTGATAAGAAGAGGAAGTGAATTTGAAGGATAAGCTAAATACCCTTATGGTGCAGCAAAGTCATATTTGATTAGGAAGGATCAAGTACAAGCTAGTACAAATATCTTAAATCAGCAAATTAGTTGTAGTCAAATTAGGTCATCTCATTATCACTCTCTAACCATTGTAGCAGTGATCTAAATCTCTTAACAGAGTTGGCTTAACAACTATTTGCAAATCCTTTAACAAGGTGGTAATTCCATTAAATTGTTCTCAAGAACTCTAACTAGGCCACCCCTAATAGGGTGATTAAATTCTTTAATAGGGTCACACCTAACAGTGTGTTTTGTAACCTTTAATAGGGTTGGCTCCTAATAGGGCTCACTTCATAAGAGTGAAAATCAGTAACTAGTTGCTATTGGTGGTTTTTCCTAGATTGGATTTCCACATTAAATCCTAGTGTCAAATGTGTTCATGCTATTTTCTTTATGTGTTTACAACTAAGTTAAAGTAATGTTAATCATAGATAACATCTAATGGTTTATATGTTAATCTTTTACTGAGCTAGTCTAGTTACTATCGAGTTACAACATTATATGTGTTTACCAAGCTTCAGCAGTGTTTATTTATTTGTTTACATTTTGTACTAACACCAAAAGGGATCGAGGATTTATTTTTGAAATAACTGATTCACCCCTCCCCTCTCAATTACTCCTCTTATATTTCCAACACTACTATGCAAATTAACTTACATTGATTTTGAAGCTTAAGCCCTAACAATAGTTGAAAGGTAAATTATTATCAAAGAATGTGCTATAATCAAGCAAGAGTACATATTTAGAATGAACATAAATATTGGCAACAATGAAGAAAAATATAATCCTCTTATACATAATTAGAATTATGTTAGAGATGAACTCAAGAAATTGAGCGATTGAGTAATCCAAATCTAACCTTTCAATTACCACACTCTATTCGTCATTATCATTTTATCAAACTGCATAGTAGTTCCAGAGAGTTATCCAAATAATAAATTACACTCATACAAAAAGCTCATACCATGATTAAATTGTTGAAAACAATTAATCAATTATATATTGTCTTTGATGGTACACAAAATGTCATATCTTTACCAGTCAATGTTTGTCGAGATCACTTAGGCAATGAAGATAGTTAAAGAGAACAAATTTCCACAATCCATTCTATTGTACTGATATGTTTCTGGATTCGATTGTGTTAAGATTTTTACCATCAATGTTTCGAATCACACTACGTGATCCATCATCAGGATGAAGAGCAAGAGATGCAAGAAATCTCTTGCTCTTCATCCTAATGATGGATCACGTAGTGTGATTCAAAATGTTGATGGTAAAAATCTTAACACAATCAAATCCAGAAACATATCAGTACAATGAAGATAGTTTCTAGTGTTTTTTGAGCATTTTAGAGTAAACCAAATTTAGAATATAGTGTCTACCAAGCTCACTTAGGCACCAAAGAGAAGTTCACATCAAAGAGATTTCTAACAATTCTTCTTTCACTACTATTTTCAGATGTTCTTAACCCCAAAATTCTCATTGTCTCTCTAAATTTTAGATTTTTAACCATTTCAACAAGTTGGCATCTTCCACTTTGATTTAAATTTTCAAAATAGTTATTCCAAATCTTTTAAAAAATTCTCCTACAATTTCTTTCTGACATTATATCCTATTTTGGCTTCAAAATATTTTCATCAATGTCAATTAGAATCTTTGGTTTTCTACAAATTATTCTAGGAGATGTTGATGTATGTGCATGCTCTATATTTTCATTACTTGCATCATGTACATTCATCATTTCAACCTGAGATGTCACATTAGGGGCATAAGGTGACCTAAGTGTATTTTTCATAATCATTTCAATTGGGCTGTGTTGAACATTTTCATTTGTCAAATTAGGTGTGTTTGTGACATTGATATTAATAGGTATATTTTCATCACTTACATTGGAGGAATTTGATGATGTACCTTAATGTAATCTCCTCATACACTCTCTTGTTTTTGCCTTTGTTGCCTCTCACTTTTCAATCATTCCTCTCTTGTTATTTCCCATGATTGTAGATGCAAATTACCCTACAAACAATAGCAATAATAAAATAAATAATAAAATACAAAACTAAACAAATTTGCATGATTAATTTATGCTCAATTGTGAGATACTAACATAAAATAAGATGTTGGCAAATGAAAAATATAAAATTTAGCATTTCCAAGGACAAGAAACCATACACTTGCATACCTGGTATAGAAATATATGTGAAACAATAGTAGAATCTAGTGAAACACACTGAAACATCATAATAACCATTGACATGCTATTTTATTTATATTTTTTGATAACTTGGTCAATCTTTGTATAACCCAATCAGATTATTGAGTTCTAACTACATTATCCATATGGAAAATTAACCTGATCAGGTTCTATATTACTACTACACAAAGGTAGATTGAAGGAGGGAGGGAGTGATGAGGGAATGAGAGAGAGAGAGGGTGAGGATAGGATACAAAAATAGAAGGCGATACAAAGAGGAAGAGGGAATGAGAGAGAGAGAGAGAGAGAGAGAGAGAGAGAGAGAGAGAGAGAGAGAGAGAGAGAGAGATGTATGCAAGAAATGTGGGCCTTGCTCTTCATACACACTTCAACATGATCCTTATATGTAGAATCATCCTGGAAGGAACATTGAGTTGTTCATCCAAAACAATTTGGAAAACTAATCTATTGCCTCCTAACTAGATGGATTATGCTATTGCTCTCAGAATGAGAAGCTAGCAACCAGACCTCTAGCATGAATGATTTAATTAAGCTATATGAGAATGCAATATTAGTCTATATGTAATGCATATATTAAGCTAAGAATAAAAAGTGCATATTATTCTAAATGGATGCATTTTAAAACTAGAATGATATTGTAATGCAAGAAAAATGATAAGCTATGAATGTATGAGAAGATGAGTATTTTAGCATAAGTTCAATAGTATCAATTGTTAACTTCTATAATGAGGAATTGAAGGCTTCTTAAATAGTATTCTAGAAATTGATCAATAGTCAAGATAAAGTAGAATAAACAGCTGAGATTGGAAATGAGATTCAGTTAGAGTGGAAACATCCTTGTGCAGATGGAGTTAACTGATTCATTTCTGAGTGTCATGGAGAGTTAACTGATTCTATTCTGAGTGTGATAAAGAGTTAAATGAGTTAATTCCATTCCCAATTCTAGTTCACTTAGAGTTTCCATTTATAAAGTGAAGGGAGAATATGAAGAGTATATTTAATTTAATAAAATAGAATATGACCTCATAAATGCATAATCTTTAATAAATTGAATGATTAAATTCAATAAATTAAAATGAGGATATATCTTACTAAATCAAATACATTTAATTCCCTTATACATTAGCTAAAGAGTAGTTGTAATTTAATTAAAGTATGAAGACTTATATTTAAGTTAAAATTAATTAATAGGTTTAATGTAGCTAATTTGGGTCAATACTTATGAATTAAATAGACAGTGTAATTAATATAGATTAGGGTTTTTTGCATTTGACACTCAGGTCAAGTAGCAATTATTAGAATTAGAATTGCCTAGTAAAATAGGACTTATGATTGATGAAATAGACCAGAATTGGTTTAGCATGAAAATGTGCCAATTTTGGGGTATTACATTTACCCCTCTTTGAATGAATGTGTGAGCAACACATTTTATTCAAAGAAATCAGAAGTATGAAGCATATATCAAGAAATGAGATTGATTCTAAGATTGATAACATGGAAACCAATTGATAAGCTTTTTAAGGTTATCTCCATAATGAAGCTTAACCTTAGGGAATGTAGATAGAACACCTAGATACCGAGATTTGAAAAGCTTTTTAAGGTTATCTCCAAAATGAAGCTTAACCTTAGGGAATCTAGATAGAAAACCTAGATATCAATAATTGATCGAACAAAGATTGTCAAACTTCATAGAATTGTTCCTAGAATGAGACTTATTTCTCAGGATTTGGGGTTAGACTATCTTGATACTTGTCTATTAGAAGATGACAAGATTAATCACAATTCATAGAATTATCCCTAGAATGAGGCTTAATGCTCAGGAGTTAGGGTTAGACTATTATGATATCTATCCATTGAATAGTGGCCAAAAGTAAGAGCTTAGAATTATCTCTAGAATGAAGCTTAATTCTCAGCAAGAGTTAAGACTATCTCCAGAGTGAAGCTTAATTCTTAGCAAGAGTTAGGATTATCTCCAGAATGAAGCTTAATCCTCAGCAAGAATTTGGAATGATCTCTAGAATAAAGCTTAATCCCCTAGAGTCCAAATAGAACACCTAAATACTATTCCATGAAAGAGATAACAAGACCTATCATGAGTCCTAGAATAATCCCCAGAATGAGGCTTGATCCACAAGAGTCAGGGTTAGACTATCTTGATACCTGTCCATCAAACTCTGACTAAAACTGTTATAAGATTGATCAGTTGATCAAAAGATAAGATAGATGACATAGATGCAAAATAGAGGGGAATGAGATTCCTCGGGTGATTAGATGCCTCGAGTGGTAAGGACATAAGATCGAGATTGAGTTGAAGCGAGTTTTGAAAGATTCAATGATGTAATCATCATGCACCCTTCGGGAGAAAAATCAAAAGATGACACACCATAACAGTGATGCACATTAGTATCTTGAAAGACACTAAAGAAATCTAGCATAGAAGAGATCAAAAGGATCTGAAGAAAATTTGGAGTTGATTTGAAGTGATTTTGAGGTCCAAAAGGAAAGTTTGACCAAAGTTTGACTAGAGTTGACTTGAGTTGTCTTTTTCAAGAAATTTGGAAAATTTTGAAGAAAATGTGATTTAAAAAGATTCCATGATGCACAAAGTATCAAAAAAATGGACTGCACAAGCTTTCAATTGCATCGCTCCCAAAATTTTAAAATGTGATTTTGAGTTGTTTAAGTGTGTCAGATTTCAAATTTGATTCTAAAAATGAGTTCTAAGTAGCCAAACTAGCCAAGAGGGTGATCAATTGATCATTTGTGCAGTCATGAAGAAACATAATACTTTGAAGAAGTTGACAATTCCTTGTCACAAAGGATGCAAGTAAATCAGTGATCGAACCACGTGCTTATGCAAATGTAGCCCTATGCTAGATGCAACCCTAAGTCTAGTCACCAAGCTTTGATAATTATCATCACTGAGCATTTAGCTAAATCCCACATGTCATATAGTTCCCACTAACATTGGAAACATGGGAATATGAATATGACATATGTTCTAGTTTTCTTAGGATTAAATGTCAGCATTCGAGGCACAAGAAGCCAAAATGAGTAGAACATTTGCTCCTTTTAATATAGAAAAATAACATAAGCATCAAAGCATAAACACAGGTTTAAATGGAAATATTTATGTGAAGACTCAAATATTTGTACCTGTTTTGATCTTGAGGTAAGGTAGGAGAAGTAGGTAATGATTTAATAGTGGAATTAGGAGATGGAGGAACATAAGGTCTCAAAATAGATGGAAGGTTTGAAAGCTTTATCTTAGATGGATAAGGAACAAGAATAGATTTAAAAGATACAGATGGATAGTGGATAGGCATATTGACATCCTTAGAGTGAGCAATATAACCTAGGCCATTAATAGACTCATGGATAACTTTAATAGGAGCAACACCTTTGATATGAGAACTTAAAGCTTGAGTATAATTTTTAAGTGGATGTGGAGAAGTAAAACAAGAGGGGATACTTTGATCTTGACAAGGATTTTCAGATAGCATAGGAAAAGTATTTTTTCATGATCTTTAGTAATATCATTAGGGATGTGTTGAGCTATTATTTTAGATGATGCTAAATAGTAGAAATTCTTGCGAACTCCCTTGAAAAGCTAATTTTGTAAAATCGACTCCAAGGTTCTGGGCGATCTTATGACCTACTAGAACTCACCCAGTTGAAGATAAATATGAATGTTCATGAGGAGACCTTTGCTAGTTTGTTTTGATTTTGGATGGAATGTAGAATCTACAACCTATTTCAAAAATAACACTAAAAGAAAGCTATATTTTTGTATTTTAGGTTTTTTATGAATGCAATCTAACAATGCAACTAATATGAGTTCCTATTCTAACAAGAGGTTAGCAAAGAAAATAACAGAACTTGAAAGAAAATAACATGAAATTAAAATCCTAACAGACATAAGCTACATAAAACAACACACTACGAGTTTAGCTTTCAAAGAGATCGGTAGGTAACCAATGAAAATAGGAGTAGTGCTTCCTAGATTCCAATTATGCAATCATCGATAGGAAATTTAAATAACCAAATGATGTTTCACTCTTCATCAAATTGCAAGGCCATGAAAAGTGTGCTCATGTGAGACAAAGAGTTATGTAGACACAATTTGATGATTTCTTCTCATGCTCGTTATTTAGTGAAATTCGTAAATATGTAGCAAACACCAGAACTAAAAGATTGCACAACCAGAAACAATGCAATAAACCTTTCACTCAATCACAATCTCATGAAAAAAATTCACAAAGCAATGACACATTTAGGCAAGAATCACTACACTCCAAATGCTAGTACCAAAAGCATAATTTTATTGTATAATAACGGTGACCCTTGTTACATATTACAATGGGGTATTTATAAGAAATCATCTCCTCAATTTGTGTTGAGAGTGAGAGATATTCTTCATGCAATAAAATGCTTTTAAACAATAAAACAAACTAAATA
The DNA here is from genome assembly GCA_028749045.1 of Cupressus sempervirens. NCBI lineage: Eukaryota > Viridiplantae > Streptophyta > Pinopsida > Cupressales > Cupressaceae > Cupressus > Cupressus sempervirens. The sequence goes on along the minus strand of CM053786.1, from coordinate 674,061,361 downwards.
TATACAATCTAACAATTAATCTGGTGCTTAGAGGGACTCCATCCATATTTTATACATTAATTAGATACTTGAGCACTTTACATGTCAACAAAAAAAAATATATATATGAAAGAGAAAATAGGAGGAACCCTTCAGTCAGAGTAGGAGTGTCTAGAGGTGCCAAAAATAGAAGTTGATCCTTCATAGGGAGTTTGTAGGAGTTAAATTTTCATCAGAATGCATTCTTGATTCATGAAAAGTGCTATTTTTAGAACAAGTAGTTAACTGTCAGTGCACATCTAAATTGTGAAGCTTTGGAGCTGCATATTTGTGGACCTATGCACTTCTGAAGCTAAGGAGCTATAGAACTATGAACCTCAACAGGGTCAAAATCTCAAAATTTTACAGAGTGTCAAAATTGAAATTTTGGCATCTAGGTTTTATTCTTCTTCATTCTAAAGCTATGTTTGGATGTTTTCCCTTGAATTTCTCTATAATATTAGTAATCTTAGCAACATTTGGTAGATCTAAAGCCTCATATTTATCTTTGACCTTCTATTGGTAATTTTCCACTTCAATCTAGGTGTTAGCAAAATCCCCGAGTTTGGTGTCCAATTCTAACAATGCTTCTTCTGTCTTGAAGGATTGTCAGATGTCCTCATCATCAACAACCTCCACAAAAATCTTTGTGAAATTCTCCACTACTATCTTTATAGGTAACATCTTTTCTCATTCCTCATCTTCAAAAATATCCAAGCATGCATCACTGAAGTGTCTCTTTGCTTCCAAAATTTTCTCTCAAGCTTGGTCCTTGAGCCGATAGATCTCCTCATGTAATGTTCCCATTACCTTATTGCTATCCACTATCTTTTCTATCATCAATGATATCTAACTCTTCTTTGATATATACACTAATCAAAATGTGGTACCTTTGCCCCTTTATGGCTTGTAGAGTTTGCAAATCCTTACTCCAGGCCCCTACTTCATCCATAATACCAATGTCCTACTTCAAAATTGCTACAATTGTATTCACATTCTCCTGCATGGCATGCAGTAACTTCAAATTCCCTATGATGATCATAACACCTTTCTCCTTAAATCTTTCCCACCATTATTGAAAGGCTTTCAAAAATGGATCAAAGTGCACCGCTCCCCTTTCTTTGAGAATAGTATTCAAAGTCTTCTTGGGGTGTTCAAGATCCAGAGGACCAACTACTTTGGCTAGATATCCTTTTAGGATCTCAACCTACCTTTGAAATGCTTGGAGTTTGGCCTCATCATGTTCCATATGATTAAGGACCTCTTTGACTCCTAGGGTCATCATCAATCAGGTTAAATCTCTTGTAGGCCTTCCCAACATGAAATCCTTTAATTCATAATCATCAAGGCTAAGGCTTTCTACATCTGTGCCTTTAGGAGGGAGGGCCACTTGTGCAAACATTTCCTAACCCTGTTTACTAGTGATAAATGCTAATGGCATTGCCTCATGTGATGGAGATCAAGTTTATTCAAAATCTCTGCAATGTCACAAAAGTATTCCTCTAAAGCACAAAATTGAGGCTTAGTACTCCTCATTAATCCCTTTTGGATCCATTTAGGAATGCATCCTATTGAGGACCTAGTTCTTGATGACAAAGGGTATGTTCTACAAATTCCTTCCCTTTGTTGCTCCTGCTCTAAGTTGTCTCTTGTTGGGAGGGATCCTCTTTTGTAACCTCAGTCTCAGTAGACCCTATAGCTTGAACCTTAGTATCTTGGGAAGGCAATTGAGAATATTCCACCATTTGTCCCTCCTTCAACACTTCATCAGTCACCATTTATTTTGGTCTCTCCTTTGATGATGGCTCCTTTTGAACCTGTTCTTCTTCTAAACTTTGAAGTGGAGGAGTCATTGAGCCCTTATCTACCACTATAATTTTTGGTGGAGATGTGGTAGTAAGTTCAGGACCCTGTTTATCTGGTAGCATCTATGTCCAGTATTCCTATTGAGGTTCACCTATAGGGGTGTCCTTGATCTTATCCCTGATAAAATCTATACCTACAAGCATGAAATAAAAATCTAACATTGAAGAAATTTCATCTCCCTCTTCACTCTACTCATCCACCCACTGCTATACTTCATCTTCTGAGGAAGAGAGTTCTAAGGGTTCTTCTTAGGTAGATGGTGAGGTACTCATGGCACTCTTTCTCCTTTGCAACTTTGTAGCTCTTGCTAGCCAAGTTCTTCCCTATAGAGGTACTTGTTCCTCTTCCTCTTCTAATTCTTCCTCCTCCTCTTCATCTCCCTCTGGAATGCTTTCAGGAATAGATGGGGAAGGCACTAATCTTTTGTTGATCCTTTACCTCTTTTTCATCCAAATCTTAATCCCCTTCTTTTATTTCTTGGATGTAGAAGGAGAAGCTAGCTCTTCTTGAATAGGAGGAATAGAGGCCTATGGAATCTCTCCCTCTTCTAGTTGGCTAGGCACAATAGGAGGCAATTGAGGTTCATCCTAGACTTCAGTAGCTCTAGCATCTTTGGACACTTGTGCACTCTCTTCTTGCTACTAGAGAGGTACCTATTCTTCAGCCTATTTAGTTTGAATCCTCTGAGGGGAGGTCCTCTTCCTTTCATTCTTTACCCTCCTCTCTAGAGGGTGATAGTATCCAACTGGGCAATCAAGCTGGTATACAATCTCTGGCTTGATAGGAGACTGGGTTGCAAAGGTAGGAATTGTTACTTTCTTCCCTCTACCTCTTTCTAGGCATGCATGCACATGGAAGATTATTGTGTCAGGAATTGGATCAAGTGGAAAAGGTTTCTTGATCCAATCCTTCATCATTATGATGACATGCCTTGCTCAATGATTAATATCATTGGCCTCCTCCCTGTCAACCTCAACATTCATAATGGGCCTTTCTCCTATTTTTTTTGAGTTGAATAGGGGGTCCAATAACTCCTTAGAATCCTATTGCCTTATCTCCTTTGAGATGTTCAATTAGAGAGTCTTCTCTTCTAGATACAAAGTCATCCTACAATAATCCCTTATGCAGACATCATAGTCATTTGTTGCATTCATCTAGTGATCTTTAATAGCATCCTCATGATGGAAGTCTTTCCCTACCAAACACTCCACTCTCCCAACATTGTCAAAATAGGGCTAGGGAGAGTTGTACTCTTCAAGGGGATAATTCTCCCATTCCCACTGAAAGGATGAAATATATTGCTTTTTCTTTACCTAATATGGTTCAATAACCAATGACCATGTGCAAAAAGGTCTTTGTTGTCTCTTTATCTTCTCATAGTCCAACTCAATTTGTCAAGGAATCTCCAATAGCAATAGTTTGTCACTTGGATATCTTGGGAGTTTCTTAGGATTGATGGAGGTATTGGCTACCAAATGATATGTGAACATTTTGAACTGTATAAAGTAGTCTCTAAGAACTATAATCTATGCTTTGACTTCATCAGATAACCTCTTTCCATAGTCTCCTTCAATGAACCAAATGATCACAAAAATGAATGCATAATTCATGATTCTATATTCGTTGCTCTATGCTGAGAGCTTCTTCTTCATCAGCTAGTGTTAGACTATGTAGGGCTAGGCATTTGGATCCTGTATACCACCTCTCCTATACAAATTGGGATAGTTTTTTGCCCTTGCTACAAGCAGGTATACCATGTAAGAAGTCATGTAAAACTTATTCTTGTCCTTTACTATCCTCAATTGCTCACACAAGTTTTCACTTAGTGTGGTGGCCCAATCCAATGGTATCTTCGCTACTCTAATGGTCTCAATGAAGTTGACCATAAAGGTGCTAAGGTGGCCTATTGCAGGTAAGCCCATGACTCCACTCAAAAGAATGATAGAGTATCTAATGTATTTCTTCATATATCCCTGAGTCAAATTGAATTTTCCTATTATCCTTCCTATAGTAGGCTTCTCAATGAGGTAAGAGGATTGTATGATATCTATCATGTCTTGCTAGTACTCCCTATACCATCTCTCTATTGCTTCATATGAGAGTCTAATTAGCTTGTCTCCTCTTGGGAGATGGAAGACCCTCTCAATGTTGTTGGGTCATAGATCCAACACAACCTCTCTAGTGACTCTCTTGATGATCCTTTCTTTAGGAACAAAATGTTGTGTTGGGGCCATGATTAGTTGTGCTGATTGCACCAATACAGGATGTGATGCTATGTTTACCAACCCAAAATGGATCAATGAGGATACTAGTGCAGATCTCTCTATTGGTTTGTTGCAAATCCTTAAGAATTCTCCCAAATCCATGTGTCCCAGTCGGTATCTCTAATTTTTGCATACTCATAATGGAATCTTGACTTCAAGGGTATGCCTCAAAACTTGAATATGATGGGTTTGGGTGCTACTCTAGATGTGGATGCCATTTGATCACCTGCACATCATGAAAGAAAAAGAATGTTAGTCAGTTGATAGTAAAAGTAATCAGGAAGGAAAATATTAAATTTGCATCTAAATGAGTGCTAATTTTTTTAATAAAAGAAGTCCTTTTTGGCTTATTTTATTTCTATTATTACTTTTATGAAAAAAAATTATTATATATATATATATATATAATTTATATTATTTTCTCTTTTTTTTATCATTCTAAAAATGAGTGTGTAGGCCTGTATCATGGGCACAAGGTTTTAAGTGGCGTTGTGCACATGGTTTGTACCACGGGCTCGAAGTGTTGATTGGTGTCAAACATGAAGTAGTGGGGGGTGAGATGGTGGGTTGTATCATGTGGGTTGTGCCGTGTAGGCACTGTGTGGGGTGGACCATGGGTGGTGCGATGTGAGGTGCTATGTGGGGTAGTGAAGAGTGCTTAAACAAAAAGGGGTCCTCACCTTAGTGCTAGAACCTCCAATGGGAAAGAATGAAAATGAAGTTTTTAAGAAACGGGGAGGGGGTTTTATAACCCTCCCACTAGGTGGGGTGTGTGGCGTGCATCTCGCCCATGCGCACATGCTTGCACGGGTGATGATGATTATTATTTTTTTCAAATTTTCTATATTTATTTATTATTTATTTTCAAATTTTATGATTTTTTTTCATTTTGATTTTTTAATTTTTTAATTTTTTTGGCTTTTTCAAAATTTTCAATTTTTTGACTTTAACACTTTTCCTCAAATCTCTAACTATGAGTTGAGGAGTCCAAAAAAAAAAAGGTAGGGGTTCCCCATTCCTGACTAGGAATGAGGTGTGTGTTGTGAGACCACAACAAATAGTGTTGCAAAAAAGGAAGAAATGACCAAGACATTTCTTCATCAACAAATGTTCTTTCAATGTGTGTCAAACACCAATCGAACTTTGAATATCTTGAGCATCTTTTGGATGACTTTGCAATCAAAATCCCAAAATTTGAAACCTTCAAGCTCATGTGTGATTCATGTATTCATTCCCTTTGATATCTCAGGATGTAGTCTATCAAATTTTTCTGACAACTTGGAAATAATTTTCCACTCCTCCTAGGTCATTCATTTAGAATCTCCATGAAGGCTATTCATCGATCACTTGCTTGACTAGATGAGAGAATTAGTTTGAGGGCTCTTGGTATGGTGTCACATTCTTTTAGCTTTCTAGAAAATTTGAATAATTGCTCCATGTCTTTCAAAATGTTACTTTTGATGAAGCAATATTTTGGATACAAGACACTTTATTTTGAAGATGTATCTTTTGCCATTTCAGATCTTTAGAATCCTTCAGTCTTAACACTGTATTTTTCTTTTGTTTTCTTTCTTTCTCTTTTTTAAATCTTTATCTTTTATATCCTGACTATGCTTAGACTATGTAGTTACAACATCGGTGTCATTTCTTGGATTCAACCTCTTGTGAACATCCCTTGCATTCCTCTTTTATAAATTTTTAGAAGCTCTCATTCCAAACAACAATCTTGGAAACCTTTCGAGGAGACCCCTCCTATTTGAACCAATTGAAGCTTGAATTGTCCCTCATCATCTTTGACTCTGATTCAAAACAATCAAACTTTTAAATTTGCAAAGTGTTGGGAATTTGTAGGTCTAGACTCCTAATTTCTAGACTGAAAATCCTCTATTTCCACAAGGAATGCCCATTGCTCAGTTGGTATAAGATACACAATCATCCAAATGTTTTGACAAAGAAATATATCTTCCTGAAATCAGAACCAAAGAGTGGTTAGTAAAATCTTGAGAGAAAATCTCAAGTATGCCTTACTCCCCAGGACTGACACAACTTTGAAAAGTAACACACGACTAAAAGAAAACACACAACATGAAAGAAAGCACATTTGCAAGAATATAAGTCTAAACTAAATGCAAAAATAAGATCTAACTAAATTTTTTTTTTGTGTCTTTTAGGATTCAAAATAATGCTTTAGAAACTACCCATTTATAGGCAAGGGAAGAAATTACCCCTATAAGGAATTGAGCCTAAAAGTATTTTCTCCAAGAATTTCTGTGATCTGATAAGGGCTCATCCACAAGCATTGAAACTTAGTATGGCTACTTGGCTTTTCTCTTTCCTTATCCCAAAGTAGAACAAGGTGAAAAATCTTGAATGATTTAATTGTGGCCCTTTTGTCAAACCATCTTTTCACAACAGCTTGATGTTTAACCATGTGCTCCAATGCAACTATCCATTTCTCATCCATCTCTAAAAGATTCATCAATCTAATTTATACCTTGTCAGCATCTTCAACATACCCACTCATAAATTTCAAAAATGGAATCCTAAGATTAAGTGGGAACACTGGTTCTTGTCCGTAGACTAGCAAATATGGAGAAGTCCCCAAAGAATTTTTCACTCTCATTTGATTTGTGCATAAGGTATATTTGAACTGCATATGCTAATCCCTAAGATTCTCCTTCAAAAATCATCTTATTATTGTGATCAAGTTCTTGTTTGTGGATTTTGCTACCCCATTTCCCTGTGGGTAGTAATTTGAAGAGAACTTGATAATGACTTTATTTTCAAATGCCCATTGGGTCAAGAATGTAGATGTGAAGGTAAACCTATTTTCACACAAAAGGATGAATGGCATTCTAAATTTCATAAAAATATGTTCTTCCAAAAAATTTGTTACCACTTCAGTAGTGCAATTTATTAATGTTTTTGCTTCTATCCATCGTGTACAATAATCCATAGTGGTGAGAATAAAATCATATCCTATTGATGATGGTGGATTGACTGGACCAATGAAATCTAGCCCCCACTTTGCAAAGGGGCGTATCTCATACACAGGCTATAAGGGCATTGCTAGATTCCTTTCGCTATTGGTATTGGTTTGATAGATATGGCAAGAGCATACATGCTCAAAAGTGTCTTTGAATATTGAAGGCCAAAAATAACCCGATCTTAAAATTATGTGAGCCATTGCTTCTACTGAACCATGTCCTATACCATACTTATCATGGAAATGTTCTAAGACTTCTTTGGCTTCTTCCTATCCTAAGAATTTTAGATAAATCCCTTCATAGGTTCTTTTATACAACTTGTTGTCATATAACATGTAGGACTCATATTTCATTTTAAGTCCCCTACATTGTGAACTATTCATCCACTTGGGACATTGGTCTTGTAGGAGATAATAAACAATGTCTTGATACCACACATCTATCACCACACCTTGATTAATATCAACTTGTGATACAAAAATCTTCTTTTGATTATCCTCATTTGTTTCATCATCAAACTTGAATTCCTTTTCATTTCCATCCTGATTATTAGCTATCATCCTTGACAACCCTTGGCCTCGAACTAATCTCATAGGATGAATTTTGAGATCAAACTCTTGAAGTATGGCCATCCATCTACCTCTCCTTTCACCAAGTTTATTCTACATCAAAAGTGGCTTTACTGATGGATCAGGTAGAATTGCATACACCTTACTTCTCAGTATGTAATGATGAAACTTCTTCACTGCCTTGATTAATGCAAAGGATTGTTTATCAAGGTTTGAATAATTCAACTCTGCATTCTTCAAGGGACAACTCATAAAAGAAATTGATCTTTCATCCTCCTTTTCCCTCTTCTATGTCAGGATCCTTGCACAAGAATTTTCTAAAGAAAAAGATTAAATCTTAAAAGGTAACTCATAATTAGGACTCACCAAGATTGGGGTTGTCGAAATGGCCACTTTGATATCTTCAAATGATTTCCCTTTTTGAGTAAATCATTAAGGGAACAAATGATTTCTACAAATCCACTTATGAATTTTTGTACAAAATTTATCTTCCCAAAGAAAGACTTTAGTTCCTTTTGACTCTGAGGAGATGCCAATTTCATAATAGCTTCAATTCTATCAAGATCGATGGAGATCCCAGCCTCATAAATAACATGTTTGAGGAGCTTTCCTTTAGTAACCCTGAATGAACATTTCTTGGGATTGAGGGATATGTCGTACCTATGACATATATTGAATACCCACCTTAAAATAGCAATGTGAGTGCTTCAATCTTTTGAAAAGATGGTTAAATCATCCATGTAGATGACTATACACTTATTGACCAATCCCTTAAAAGTTTCATCCATGGCTTCCTAAAATGTAGCCCGAACATTAATTAGCTTGAAAGGCATTCTCCTATAGGCAAAAGTTCCCCATTTAGTTGTGAAAGCTATTTTTAGTTGATCTTCTTCATCAACCATCACTTGATTATATCTTGAATATTCATCTAGGAAAGACATCATTTTTGAAGTGTTTACAATTTGCAAAACCTCATCAAGTAAAGGTAGAGGATAATTGTCCTTTTGAGATGCCAGGTTCAAGTTATGAAAATTAACACAAAGACGAATCTCTCCTGTCTTCTTCAGCACAGGAACCAAGTTAGCCACCCATGTAGAATGACAAATAGGAAATATGATCTTGGCATCTAGTCATTTCTTGACTTCCTTCATTATTAGGGGCTTGAGGATAGGATTGACATGTCTTTTCCTTTGCCAAAAAGGTTTGGCATCTAGCTTCAATAGGATTTCATGAGTTATAATCTCGGGGTCATATGTCTATAACTATTCATAGCTCCAAGCAATAACATCTTTATACTCAGTAAGCAACTTGAGCATTTCTTCCCTTTCTCGTGCATTGTATGCTTTCCTTATTTGAAACATCTTCGACTCTTTATCAATTCCCAAGTTGTATTCATCACACTCCTCAATACCCTTTTCTTGGATTGTCCTTTTATTAAGTGCTGATTCATCATGATAAAAAATGCACTCTAGCTCAACCATCCCCTTGGGAATAGTGTTGGTCTTTAAAGTCAGGATCCCATTTTCATATTCAAGTTCATTGTCCTCAGGTTTGTCATTTGGATTGTCATCAATTTCTTGCCCTATAAAGTGACCATTGCACACGATAAATTCAAGTATGTGTTGATCATCCCGAAAGACTTGAAAGTTTGTAATATTGTCTAGAATAGATGGGGAAGCGACCAACTCTACTGAAAATATTTTCAACTTCATTCTTTCAACTAGTTGTAATGTGCTTGCTGAAATAGTGAGAGCATCAGCCACCATGTTCTTCCTCCTTGGAATGGACCTTATGTTTAAAGCTTTCAAATCATCTAGTAAATTCCACACTCTCTTCCTGTAAGAAAGTAACCTTTTGTCATTGCAAGAGTATAGTGATTTTACTTGCTAAATAACCAACTGAGAATCTCCTTCAATTATGAGGGCTATGACCCCTTTCTCAAGTGCAAAGAGAAGTCCTCAGATCAACACTTCATATTCTGTAGCATTTTTAGTACATCTAAACTACAATCAATATGCTATGTAAAAAGACTTACCTTTTGGATTAACCAATTCTATACCTGCTCCAGCCCCTAATTTGCATTTGGAACCATCAAAGTGAAGTGTCCAAATTGGATCTTCCTTCACCTTCTTAACCTTGTGTTTGTTTGTTCTTAACTTTTCTTTGATCTGAGAATTGAAAGATTGTTTCTTGGGAACCCATTGCAACTTCTCGTGGGGTGGATTTGATGATTCTGTTTTGTAATCTATAGATAGATGAAGTGTGTGTTTTTCTTATTTATCCTAGATTTCCCCTATTAATTATTTGATTTCTTCACCTTTAGGTTTAGGATGACTAACTACTAAAGTCCATCCTTTACCTTTCACATATCATCTTCTTCTTTGGACTTTAATCATCCATGGATGAGGAGAAGACAAACCTCCACCATCTAAAGAGCTATCACTATATGATAAATTTAGATATTCAATTTCCTCTTCAATTATCCCTGCCTTGCTTTATATGTGTTGACACCTTTGCAACTACTTCTTGGCATGATGAGCATTCAAACTTAGAGTGACTGACTTTGTGTAATCGATAGAATCTGGGGAGAAGTAAGATGATAGGTTCAACTTCTTCTCCCAAGCATTACAAATTAGTCATAATATTATCTATGAATTGTGTCACAAACTCATCCTTTGGGATTGGTATCTTGTGTTCCTTATCCTAATCTTGGGATGCTTTGATTGGAATAGTGTTGAATGCCATCACCTTGTATGAACTCAAATCCAATTGTAAGAATGCTATCTCATTCAGGGCATTGCAGTCTGTAATCATTGTTTACAAGTTGGGTTTTGCATCTATCTTGATTTGATTGTTCAATCCTTTCCATGGTAACCATAACTAAGTGAAATCCATAGAAAACCATTCTCTTAGGCATTTCATCCATTCTCTAATCAAGAAAAATCCATATGTCTCTGGAATGTCCACCACATGTATATCAATGACATCTTGAATTTGGGGATCAACTATTAACTATATCCAAACATCTTTCAATATGCCAATGACCTTCACCTCGATCTTTCCCAACTGTATCACTATTCTATTGGAAGGTTGAGGAATTAACCCTAACCTTTGTGTTATTGATAGTGGCATGACATTACATGAGGCCCTCGAATCAATCAAGCAATTGTGGAAATTATTTCCATGTATCCTAATGCTAAGCAAAAATGGGGGTACTTCAACTTTGTCTTTAAACATAGCAGGCATCACTTCTATAGCATTGACTTGTTGAGATATTATCTTTTGAGGGACTTTATTCATGTTATGAGGTACCTTTTTGTGATCCAAAGTCTTCATGAGCGCTTCTCGCTATTGTGGACAATTTTGCAACATGTCAAACATGGATATATTTTCCTTGGTTCTTTTCAAGTCTTTGATAGCACTATACTTTTTAGTAGACCAAGTAGGATTCTTCAATATTGTTCATACGTTTGCTTGATTTTGATTCTGTTGTCCTTCATATGGTGGCCTAACTAGTGCTAGATTTTTACTCACTCTTGGATTGGGAGTAGTTGGTTGTAAACCTAGAGGGATATCATTTGTCAAAGGTTCCTTTCTATATCTTAGATTATATGTATTTCAATTATCATTGCAAAAAAAAAAACATTTCATCATGCTAAAGATTAGGTTCCTAACTAAATGAAAAGGAGAACTCTTCACTGGTGGGTTGTTATACTTGCACATTCTGTGTAGATTCATAAGATTATAATAGCATAACATTAAACTGCACAGGAGGAGCATTATCATTCACTTGTGAACTTTGAGTCATCTCTTGATTCCCATTGTAATATGAACCATCATTGTTGGGTGCATTTTTACTGTCATCATACTAATTAATATTGGCATACTAAACATTGTTATTGTTGTTGTCAGTAGGAATACTTTAATTATTTGGTCAAGTGTTCCACAGTCAGTTCTGTCTTTGGAATACATTATTACAATCAGGAGGATTGAAGTTGTTTCCCCCATTGTTGTTTCCTAAATTGTTGTTATTGTTTCCACTAAAGTTCTTGTTATAATTCTGGCCATAATTGTTATTGTAAGGGCCATCTTTGTTTCTTTGGAAGTTGTTGTTTTGTCCTTGAGACAACCTAAGATGGGTCAATTCATTGTTCATTTGAGACATAGTCTTTTTCATTTGACCAAATTTGAAAACTAAACCATTGTCTACTTTAGTGGGCACTATTGCCTTTTGCTCAAAGAAGGTAGCTTTTGGAGGTTCAAACACTGGATACATTAGAGTGAGATTTTTCATAGTGGTGCTTGTTGCAATGGAACTGGATTCATAGCTATGAACTGACTAGGCATCATGGGTACTCCTGTAGGGTATGTTGGCATCACTGTGATAGCTAGAGCTGGAAGCATTAGTCCTCCTCTATTAGCATTAGCTTGCTTAGTAAAAGTAAGTACTTCTACGAAGACTTTATCCAAAGTTTCGATATTTTCTATAGGAAGTCTTCTCAAAAAAATTGCAGTAAGATGGTCCATAGCATTTAGATAAATCTAAATAGCAACTTCAATTGGTATAGTGTATGGCATCTCTAGCTTGCGATATGCCATATGAAAGCGATGGTTGAAGTGAGAAACTATCTTAGCTGGGTCCCTTTTGATTGATATGAATTCTTGATGTATCACAACTGGGTTGATGAAAGTTTTGAATTGTTCCAAGAATAATTTTTTGAAAGTGTCCCAACCTCCAATGCATCTAGGTGGCAAATTGACATACCAATTCAAGGAAATTTCCCCAAAGAGTAGGGGAATAAACAAAGAACCACATCCTCATTAGCAACCTATTTGTGGTTGCAAATTTTCTTGAATACCTTGACATGATCCTTGGTAGTTTGTGCCTCACCATAAATGAATCTTGGGAAAAAATTCTTAGGATTCTTAGGGAGGTCATGGAGAGCACCTCTCAAGTTTATTGGTGAATCTATGTCATTTACGAAAAATTCCATTGGAGGGTTTGGTGAACCTAATTGTGGTTGTTGAGGAGTAGCTATTGGAATATGTGGTGGTCCACTAGGTAGTTGGAGTGGAGGTGGAGTTGTAGAAGATGATGAAAGTTTGAATGGAAGTGGTTGAATTCGGGATGTTCCCTTGTCACTACATAGTTTGTGGAAGTGGGTAAGTTCAAAAAACTCATGTGCACTTGGTGTAGACCTTAATGCTTGCTAAGATGTGGATTTTGGATCAATATCCTCTAGTTTGTATCAACTTTGGAAAAAATGCACCTCTGCAAAAGTACACTTTCTCACTTGTCTGGATTTTGTGCACCATAGAGTTTGCACACCTGCACACCTATGAAGTTACAGATCTACAGACTTGCATACTTGTGGATCTATGAACTTACGTACCTATGAAGCTATAGGCCTGAATTTCTCAAAAATTCAAAAAAAAATTTGAACTTGTGTGAAGCACAGATTTTTATAAAAAGTGTAGAATTTCAAAACATTGGCAAATTTTCCACTTTTCTCCAAGATCTAAAAGTGTAGCCCTCCTTCTAGCACCACTTTTGTTGAGCTGTCATTTTACAGAATGCTAAATGGTAGGAATTCTCGCAAACTCCTCTCTTGAAAAGCTAATTTTGTAAAATTGACTCCAAGGTTTTGGGTGATCTTGTGACCTACTGGAACCCACCCAATTGAAGATAAATGAGAATGTTCACAAGGAGGCCTTTGCTGGTTTATTTTGATTTCAGATGGAATGTAGAATCTGCACATTGTTTCAAAAATAACACTAAAAGAAAATTATATTTTTGTATTTTATGTTTTTTATGAATGCAATCTAACATTGCATCTAATATGAGTTCCTATTCTAAAAAGGGGTTAGCAAAGAAAATAACAAAACTTGAAAGAAAATAACATGAAATTCAAAGAAAATAATGTGAAATTGAAATCCTAATGGACATAAGCTATAAGAAAAAAACACAATATGAGTTAAGCTTTGAAAGAGATTGATAGGTAACTAATGAAAATAGGAGCAGAGCTTCCTAGATTCCACTGATGCAATCATTGATGAGAAATTTCAATAACCGAATGATGTTTCACTCTTCATCAAATTACAAGGCCACAGAAAGTGCACTCATACGAGACAAAGAGTCATGCAGGCACAATTTGATGATTTCTTCTTGTGCTCATTATGTCAGCCAAATTTGTAAATCTATAGAAAACACTAGAACTAAAAGATCGCACAACTAGAAATAACACAATAAACCTTTGGATCAATCACAATCTCATGAACAAAATTCACAAAACAATGACACATTCAAGCAAGAATCATTACACTCCAAATGCTAGCACCAAAAGCATAATTATGGCAGCCCTTGTTACATATTCCAATGGGGTATTTATAAGAAATTGTCTCCTCAATTTGTGTTGAGAGTGAGAGGTATTCTTCATGTAATAAAATGCTTTTAAACAATAAAACAAACTAAATATATACAATCTAACCTTAATTTGGTGCTTAGAGGGACTCCATCCATATTTTATTCATTAATTGGATGCACGATCCATTTACATGTCAAAAAAAAAAAGAAAATATGAGAGAGAAAATAGGAGGAAGCCTTGAGTCGAGTAGGAGTGTCTTGGAGATGCCAAAAATAGAAGTTGATCCTTCATAAGGCATTTGTAGGAGTTAAATTGCCGTCAGAATGCATTCTCGATGCATGGAAAGTGGTATTTTTGGAACAAGTAGTTAATTATTAGTGTACCTCTAAATTGTAAAGCTATAGAGCTACATACTTGTGGAACTATGCACTTGCAGAACTATGGACCTTGAAAGGGTCAAAATCTCAAAATTTTATAGAGTATCAAAATTGAAATTATGGCATCTGGGTTTTGTTCTTCTTCATCCCAAAGCTATGTTTGGATGTTTTCCCTTGAATTTCTCTATCATCTTAGTAATCTTAACTAAATTTGGTATATCTAAAGCCTCATATTTATCTTTGACCTTCTGTCAATAATTGTCTACCTCAATCTAGGTGTCAGCAAAATTCCTGAGTTTGGTGTCTAATTCTAACAATGCTTCCTCTGTCCTAAAGGCTTGTTGGATGTCCTCACCATCAAAAACCTCCACAAAAATATTCCTAAAATTCTCCACTACTATCTCTATAGGTAACAACTTTTCTCATTCCTCATCTTCAAAAATATCTAAGCATGCATCACTATAGTGTCTCTCTGCTTCAAAAATTTGCTCTTAGCTTGGTCCTTGAGTTGATGGATCTCCTCATGTAATGTTCCCATTACCTTATTGTTATCTGCTATATTTTCTATCCAGTCATCAATCATATCTAACTCTTCTCTTGTATATACACTGATCAAAATGCAGTACCTTTGCCCCTTTATGGCTTGTAGAGTTTACAAATCCTTACTCCAGGCCCATACTTCATCGATAATATTGAAGTCTTGCTTCAAAATTGCTACAATTTTATTCACATTCTCTTACATAGCATGGAGTGACTTTAAATTCCTTGTGATGATCATAACACCTTTCTCCTCAAAACTTTCCCACCACTGCTGATAGGCTTTGAAAAATGGATCAAACTGCACTGCTCCTCCTTCTCTGAGAATAGTATTCAAAGTTTTCTCCGGGTGTTCAAGATTGAGAGGACCAACTACTTTGGCTAGATATCCTTTTAAGATCTCAACCTACCTTTGAAGTGCTTGGAGTTAGAAGGAGAAGCTGGCTCTTCTTGCATAGGAGGAATAGAGGCCTAAAAAATCTCTCCCTCTTCTGGTTGGCTAGGCACAATAGGAGGCAATTGAGGTTCATCCTAGACTTGAGTAGCTCTAGTATCTTCGGACCCTTGTGTACTCTCTTCTTGCTACTGAGGAGGTGCCTATTCTTTAGCATGTTCACTTTAAATCCTCTGAGGGGAGGTCCTCTTCCTTTTGTTCTTTCCCCTCCTTTCTAGAGGGTGATAGTCTCCAACTGAGCAATCAAGCTAGTATACTGTCTCTGGCCTAATAGGAGATTGGGCCACAAAGGTAGGAATTATAACTTTCTTCCCTCTACCTCTTTCTGGGTGTGCATGCACATGGAATATTATTATGTCAGGAATTGGATCAAGTGGAAAAGGATTCTTGATCCAATCCTTCGTCATTCTGATGACATGCCTTGCTCAATGATTAATATCATCGGACTCCTCCCTATCAACCTTAGCATTCATAATGGGCCTTTCTCCTATTTTGTTTGAGTTGAATAGGGGATCTAGTAACACCTTAGAATCTTGTTTCCTTATCTCCTCTGAGATGTTCAACTAGAGAGACTTCTATGCTAGATATAAAGTCATCCTACAATAATCCCTTATGCAGACATCATCATCATTTGTTGCATTCATCTAGTTTTCTTCAATAGCATCCTCATGATCGAAGTCTTTCCTTGCCAGAATCTCCACTCTTCCAACATTGTCAAAATAGAGCTAGGGAGAGTTGTACTCTTCAAGGGGATAATTCTCCCATTCCCACTCAAAGGATAGAATTTCTTGCTTTTGCTTTATCTAATATGGTCCAATAACCAATAGTCATGCCCAACAAGGTCTCCATTGTCTCTTTATCTTCTCATAGGCTGACTCAATTTGTCAAGAAATCTCAAATAGCACCAATTTCTCACTTGGATATCTCAGGAGTTTCTTAGGATTGATGTAGGCACTAGCTACCTGAAGATATGTGAACATTTTGAAAGTGATAAAGTAGGCTCTGAGAATTGTAATCTATGCTTTGGCTTCATTAGATAACCTCTTCCCATAGTCTCCTTCAATGAATCAAATGATCGCAAAAATGAATGCATCATTCAGGATTCTATATTATTTTCTCTATGCTAAGAGCTTCTTGTTCACCAGTTGGGGGTAGACTATGTATGACCAGGCATTGGTATCCTACATATGCCTCTCATGTACAAACTAGGATAGTTTGTCACCCTTTCTACAAGTAGGTATACCATGTAAGAGGTCATGTAAAACTTCTTATCCTCTGCAATCGTCAATTTCTCACACAAGTTTTCACTTAGTGTGGTGACCTAGTCCAATGGTATCTTCATTGCTCTAATGGTCTCAATGAAATTAACCATAAAGGTGCTACGGTGGCCTACTGCAGGTAAGCCCATGAGTCTACTCAAAAGAATGATAGAGTATCCAATGTCTTCCTTCATATATCCCCGAGTCATATCAACTTTTCCTATTATCCTTCCTCTAGGAGGCTTCTCAATGAGGTAAGAGGATTGTATGATGTCTATCACCTCCTGCTAGTGCTCCTTGTTCCATCTATCTGCCACTTCATATGAGAGTCTAATGAACTAGTCTTCTCTTTGGAGATGGAAGACCCTCTCAATGTTGTTAGGTCATAGATCCAACACAACCTCTCCAGTGACACTCTTGACAATCCTTTCTTCAGGAACAAAACATTGTGCCAAGGCCATGATTAGTTCTGCTGACTACACCGATATAGGATGTGATGCTGCATTCACCAACCTGGAACAAATCAATGACGATACTAGTGCAAATCTCTCTTTTGGTTTGTTGCAAATCCTTAAGAATTCTCCCAAATCCATGTGTCTCAGGTCAGTATCTCTAATTTTTGCATACTCATCATGGAATCTTGACTTTGAGGGTACGCCTTGGAACTTGAATATGACAGGTTTGGGTGCTATTCTAGATGTGGATGCCATTTGATCACCTGCATGTCATGAAAGAAAAAAGAATGTTAGTCAATTGACAGTAAAAGTAATTGAGAAGGAAAACATTAAATTTGCATCTAAATGAGCACTACAAAAAATTACATTAAAAAAAAAAGTCCTTTTTGGTTTATTTTATTTCTATTATTACTTTTTTTATTTTTTTATTTTTTATTATTTATATATATATTTTTTTATTTTTTAAAATTTTATATATTTTTTATCATTCTAAAAATGAGTGTGTAGGCATGCGCTGCGGGTGCAAGGTTTTGAGTGGCATCGTGGGTGCAAGGTTTTAAGTGGTGTTGGGCAAATGGCACACACCGTGGGCACAACACGCACCGCATGTGTGAAGTTTTGAGTGGCACAAGTCACGAAGCAGTGGGGGGTGAGATGGCAGGTTGTGCCATGTGGGGTGTGCTGCACAGGCACTACATGGGGTGCACCATGTTGGCACTACATGGGGTGCATCATTGGTGGTGCCAAGTGAGGCACTGTGCGGGTTAGCACAGAGCACTTAAACAAAAAGGGGTCCTCACCTTAGCGCTAGAACCTCCGGCGAGCAAGAATGCTAATGAAGTTTTTTAGAAATAGGAAGGGGGTTTTATAACCCTCCTGCTAAGTGGGGTGTGTGGCCCGTCCCTGCGTGGACATGTGGGTCGCCTGGGCACGTGCTTGCACAGGTGATGGTGATGGTTTTTTTTTCAAATTTTATATATTTATTTATTTATTTATTTTTACTTTTTCAATTTGTATAATTTTTTCATCCTTTTCTTTTTTTAATTTTTTTTTTTGACTTTTCCAATTTTTACTATTTTTTGACTCTAACACTTTTTCTCAAATCTCGAACTGAGTTTGAGAGTCCAAAAAAAATGAGGTAGGGGGTCCCCATTCCTGATAAGGAATGGAGCGTGTGTTGTGAGACCACAATAGGATGGTGGAAGGAATATCATAATCTTGCCTAGTAGAGAGGAATGATATGGGAGATGGAGGACTATGTGGCTCTTGAGATGGAGGGATGACATCTTGAGGGATATGAGAGGGTTCTTGATCTTGATCTTGATCTTTAGATTTTTTAAAATCCTCTTGACATGGATCCACTTCTAAGGGAAATGTAGAATGTGGAGTTTGCATGGTAGGCTCTTTAAGAGATAGTGAAGGGCTAGTTGGAGTGGGAATAATTGGAGTAGCAGTGCATAAAGGTTTTTTGATCTTTAGTTTGAGTAGTATGGGAGAGGTTTGCAACTATGTCAAGATTATCTTGGGTTTCTTTTAGAGGCAACCCTTGAGGGTACTCATAGTCAATAGAAAAATAATTAGGTCCTTTGTTTGGTGGAGGTATGTTGGAAAGCTTAGATGCTTTAGAAGGTGATGGCATGTTGAAGAAGTAGAAGTTGCATTTGAACCATTGCTAGACACAGTTTCATGATGTTGATCAAACTTGAGAGTAGCATCTTTGATAGATAAGTTCTTAAGTTTTTGAATTATGCCAACGTTGAATAGATCTTGGATTTTATTTTTCAACTCCATGCAATGTGAAGTTTCATGTAGATTATGTCTATGATAGGCACAATAATTACTCATAAAGAAGACTCCAACCAAAGTGACTTTAGGTAAAACAATGAGTTTCTTTTGAAGAAGTTCTTCCAAATTTGATTCATAAGACCTTCCCAAAGGGGTGAAATCATGCCTTGGTGGGGGGTTCCAAGGTTTTTCTTCAAATATATTTCTAGATTTTTTGGGTGTTTGCGGATTTTTTTTGAGATGTCCTAGAGTCAACATTATAGGAAGGTAAATAATCTCGCAAGGAGAATTCGTTTGATGATGTTTCATCTTCCTCCTTCATTCTTTGAAGTTGAGAGCTTATTGATTGGATTTGTTTCTTCATGTTTGCAATAAGTATCTCTTCTTCCTTAGTAATAATATTGGATTTAGTACATTTTTTGTTAGCCATTGCGATGTCCTAGGTTATGTGAACAACTAGACAAAAATGTTTGATAGGTTTAGACTAAGACCATACTTAAAACATCATCTCAAAGTAGGTGTAAGTTACATCAAGGGTGATTTTTTCCAAGATACGAATAGTCAAAAGAGTGGCTAGAGAAACCAAGAGATTGACTATCATGACAACAATGGATAACAACACAATAGAACAAGTAGAATAGTGTAGTAAAGAGACTAGTTCAAATGTGGGTCACAAGTGTTCAACTCAGATAATTTAGTTTTAGATAGTTGCAAATAGAGTTGTGTAGGGATTAATTTTCAAGAAATTTATCATTAAATGTTTAACTCATCATTTCACTAGTTTTGACTTGTTTGATGTTTATGCAGATTTTGGATTTTGAATACTCAAGCACACCAAACACATCAACAATCCTATCAAGGCTTTCAACTAGGATATACAAAGATCAGCTATAGGGTGTCCTCAATATACATAAGATACATGAGGCTCAAATCTTTAGATGAAAGAAAATAATGCCACACAACTAGGAGGGGATGATAACCCAAATCTCCACCTTCACTTTCCAAAGGTATAAAGTTCTTTGGGGCTTAGCCAAGAGTGACAACATTATACTTCTAAGAGAGGTGTCTTTCGATTCACCTCCTGATATTTATGCTCCACCAAAACATGAGAGTTGAGGTTGTCCCAAGGGGCGATGAAATCCCAAAGTAGGCCTCCTTAAAATAAAACAAGTCCACTTACTTTTTGTGCACTCAAGATCACCCAAAGGTGCGACAGGAGTGAATACATAAGTGGCCTTAGGGTTTAAAGGACACTTTTTCTTTCTCAATGAATATTTATATTTTGTAATCTACTCTTGAAGGAACTCATGTTTAGCATGCAAGGTTCTTTCCAACTTACAACATAGTCAACATAAGAAATTGAGAGTTCATCAACAAAAGTAAATCAAGCATCATCAACATAAGGAATAGATAGGGAAAAGAGCCAATTCCTTTATGCATTAAAAATTGAATGAGTGTTCTTTTTAAATACCAAACTTGAGTGTTAAAGATTCATTCCAATGAAAGCATATAAATTTCCTTTAAGCATTCAAGATTGTGTTTTAGCATGCATTCCAATGAAAACTTTAGATTTTAGTTCATGTCATTCAAGATTGGTTTAAGCAACATTGATTCAATGAAAGATTTGTCAATTTATTAAGACACTCAAGGTTGAATTTGATTGTTTTAAGTTTGAAGGCATTCAAGAGTGTGTTTGGATTTTGAATTTAATTGTAACATTCATTCAAAGACAGATGATTAATCATTCAAGTTCATTCCTTCCTAATTTTAAGCCCTCCCATGTCTTCTTCCTTACCATTTTCCACAAACCTGCAATAATTTTTTTTGATTAAAATCCAAGATTTTGCATCATGAATTAATTTTTTTATGAAAATACATTAAAAAATCATTTAAAATAGAATTTGGAACAAACAAATTTGAATTTTCTACTATGATCTCCTAATAGTGTCACAAACCAGCCATAAAATTTTCAAGTTAAAATTCTTTGATTTGTGTCATTAATATTATTATTTTATGAAAAATCATTAAAAATTATGAAAAATAGATATTTGATTAGAAAAATCTAAAACTTTTTTGGAAGCTCCTAAAACTGTCCCAAATCTGCAATCAAATTTATAGATTAAAATTCGATGATTTGGGTGATAAATGATTTTTTAATGAAAAATCATAAAAAAATTATTTAGAATATAATTTTGATCAGAAAAATCTAAAATTGTTTTTGTGAGCCGTGCATATCTGTATCAACCTACAAAAATACATTTCATTGTTTAGTTTGATGATTTGTGCCCAATTTTTTTTTTGAAGAATAACATTAAAATTTTAGAAAATAAAAATCAATCCAAAAAGTCTATTTTTTAAAATTTTGAGCTGCGCATGTGTATATAAATCTATAGAAAAAAATTCATTTCCCAATTTTTTGATTTGAGCCAAAAATGATTTTTTAATGGAAGATCATTAAAAAAAACATAAAAATATAAAAAATCAATCAAAAAAAATTGATTTTTTATTTTTGTTTATGAAAAATTTGATTATTTATTTTTGGTTATGAAAAATCTAGATAAACCTATAAAAGAAAATTCATAAATAATTTCCATGTCTTTTAGGAGATATGAAAAAATCTTTAAAAACCTGTAGGCAAAAATTAATTGGCATCTGAAAAGTGAGAATTTGAGGCAAAATATCAATATGAGCCCCATGGTGGGCACCATAAATGTATGTGAGAAATGTGGACCTCACTCTGCACACACACTTCAACATGATCCTGATATGGAAAATCATCCCCAAAGGAACATTGAGTTGTTCATCCAAAACAATTCGACAAACCGATCTGTTGCCTCCTAACTAGATGGATTATGCTATTGCTCTTAGAATGAGAAGCTAGCAACCAAACCTCTAGTATGAAGGATTTAATTAGGCTATATGAGAATGCAAGATTAATCTATATGTAATGCATATATTAAGCTAAGAATAAAAAGAGCATATTATTCTAAATGGATGCATTTTAAAACTAGAATGATATTGTAATGCAAGAAAAATGACAAGCTATGAATGTATGAGAAGATGAGTATTTCAGCATAAGTTTGATAGTATAAATTATTAACCTCCTTAATGAGGAATTGAAGGCTTCTTAAATAGAATTCCAGAAATTGATCAACAATCAAGATCATGTACAACATATGGTTGAGATTGGAAATGAGATTTAATTATAGTGGAAACTTCCTTGTGTAGATGGAGTTAACTGATTAAATTATAAGTGTTATGGAGAGTTAATTGATTCTGTTTTGAGTGTGAGAAAGAGTTAATTGAGTTAATTCCATTCCCAATTCTAGTTCACTCAGAGTTTCCATTTCTGAACTGAAGAGAGAATTTGGAGAGTATATTTAATTTAATATTATAGAATATAACCTCATAAATACACAATCTTTAATAAATTGAATGATTAATTTCAATAAATTAAAATAAGGATATATCTTATTAAATCAAATACATTTAATTCCCTTGTACATTAGCTAAAGAGTAATTTTTATTTAATTAAAGTACAAAAACTTATAATTAAATTAAAATTAATTAATAGGTTTAATGTAGCTAATTTGAGCTAATACTTAGGAATTAAATAAAGAGTGTAATTAATAGAGATTAGGGTTTTTTGTATTTGACACTTAGGTCAAGTAGCAATTATCAGAATCAAAATTGCCTAGTAAAATAGGACTTAGGATTGATCAAATAGACTAGAATGTAAGGTCCCAACCAAGTAAGGACTAGAAGGATCCTTAATTTGTTTGCAATATAATTTGATTAGAAGTAGATATTAATTTTGTCATTAGAGAACATTATATGGCTTATGTAATAACATGATTAGGGAGGATCCTTATGTGACTTGCTATGATTAGTATTTCTTAAATAAGATTGAGTTATCTTTTGTAACCATCTGAATATTAGGTGCAAATGTGTATGTGATACTTTGTATAGTAGAATCTTTCTTATTTAATTAATGTGCAAAGTTAGACTCAACTTACGATAAACTATAGATTTTGTACATACAATTGGCATTGATTACAAATAGAAATGATTGGATCTCTTTACATATGACATGATAGATTATGAGACTAGTAGCATTAGACCTAATCCACACTATGATAGAATTTCTAATTTATGTTAAAACCTTGATTAGCTAATGTGAGTTACCTTATGGGTAAATACCTTATATTGTTCATCTTACCTCATCATGATAATTAGATATTTTTTGTAATTGAAATTATGGCCAATTGAATTAAATAGATATTTTATTGTGATGAATACATTTTACATAAGGTGACTGTGAAAATGGAAATCAAGTTCGGGTTATGTGATTTTTGTTTTGAAGTGAATTATGCATCATTTAATTTAAAATAAAGAAGTACAAAAATGATTAGAATGTAGATAACCTAGTCAATATTAGTGATACTC
This sequence comes from Cupressus sempervirens, assembly GCA_028749045.1. Lineage (NCBI taxonomy): Eukaryota > Viridiplantae > Streptophyta > Pinopsida > Cupressales > Cupressaceae > Cupressus > Cupressus sempervirens. Next base: position 674,037,979 of record CM053786.1, on the reverse strand, counting down.
ATTATGTTATTCTAAGAGATGTTATGAGTTGAATCCTATAAATTAGTGGAAGTAAGTACCTATGTTTGATGATTTTTTTTAGAAATTGCCAATCAATTTAAATGAAAAGATCGTTGATGTGAATAATAATCTAAATATGGGAGTGATTTCACAAAACATTGGTGACTTCTAAGAGACAGTCAATGGAAAAAGGGGTAGTATGTAATATCCCATCTCATTATATATTTAGACTCAATGGTAAGAACTTGATTTAATGTATGTTTAAGGTGTTATGATACATATGTTATGAATTATTAATGTGGCTATTATTCTTGAAAATTTTGTAATTAGAGAAGTAGTTATAGTAGAATGAATGATACACATTTACAAATAAATTTTCATAGACATATGATTCTTAAGAAAATGATGTTAGAATATGATGTTGGTATAATGTGTTGATCTATGGTTCAATCAAGGATATATCTATTAATGTTTACAATTATATATTTATAGGTTTGGGTTATTGATGTTTAATTTGAATTGTGCAGAGGATGATTATGAAGACCTTCAAAGATACTATGCCAACTCCTATAAAATAATCAAAGTATATCTCCATGCAAATTCTTGTAAAATCGGACGTAAACTAATGGACATTAGAGGCATTAAAATGGACCCTAAAGTGCATTTTGGGTTAAAATAACCTAACCCACTTCTACTACCTAGGGTTGGGGGTTAGTTGAGGGTCAAATAATGGTCAAAACTTACATTATGACACCTCAAAAGGGCCCCACTTCAAATATGACGAAAATGAATAGTGGGAGACAATGGGTTATGACAAATTGATAAGAAAGACATGTGCCTTCATTAAAGGAGGATAGGGTTTTGGAAGGAGGAGGAGGAAAACTTTGGAGGATTGACCATTCACCATTGTTGGAGAGGAAAAGGGGAAGTTATATGCAAATAGGAGAATGGAGAAGGGGAGATGATGGTAGAACCAGTATGAGGAGAAGAAGATCAAGAGGGAACTTGAGAGAGAGATGAGTCTTTCTATCCCTTTTCTTTTGTAGCATTTCTCTTTGAGTTGGACTCATGTAAGTCTGAAATGTGCAACAAGTGTAGTTTAAAATATTGTTCTTGAATTAGGAACTCACTCACATGATAACATCTATGATCCTTAGATGCAGTGAGTTCTTGCTCAGGGGTATGGCTAGGGCACAAGAGGCCTCATGATGCCATTAATTGGTAGGGTGGAAAAGGAGCATTGTTTGAGTATTTGTAGTTTTCTTTGCAACTTATAAAAGCTAAGTCTTGTTATTTGATTCAAGCTTGTGTATATGACTCTATGCAAAAGAGAAGTTTTTGATCTTACATTTCTGATGTATGAAAGGTTTCCTATTTGAATACAAGAAAACAAAAAATTTCTGTGTCTTATTAAGATTTATATTTGAAAGACTTTAAAATGGAAATCTAAATGTAATGCTCTTTCAAATTGAGATAATTTAGTTAATCAAAGTTTTGTTTCCTTATAGTGCAGATCTGAAATTTGTAGTAGAAAATAGTGCTTTCCTTTAAAAGAATCTATATTTTATTTTGGGTATGAAATTATGGGCATGACATTTGGTATCAGAGTAGCCAGGTTTCCAATACTAGGACCTAGGCTCATTATGCATCTATTAGATTCTTTTGATTTGCAAAAGCCTACTCATAGTATGTATTGAAATATAGAGTTCAAATTTTCTGTAGGAATAGGTGAACTGCTATCAAGAAATCATCCTAAAGAAGATTATATATTGCATCAACATTCATTAAAATTGAGTAAGAATATGTTGAGTTATGTTCAGCAAATCTATGGAAGAATTAGATTTGATTATGATAGAATCATAACATATCATAGAGTTATGTAATCCAAAATGAATAAGTTTAAACAATATATATATTATAATTCAACTTGATACACATGTAAATTACATATTAATAAATAGAGCATTTGAAATTAACATAATAATAATAATCTAGTGATTGGGAGCATTCAAGCTACCCCTTATATATTTAGAAAATGTATTCCATCCTTTAAAAAAAAAAAAAAAAATTTCTTCCAAAAGAGACTCTACAAGTCTCTGGAAATTGTATGAGAGAAAATCAATTCCTTCCCATACAACCTCTACTTTGCAACAGTCATTAAAATAAATTATGACTTAGGTAGTGGAGAGGGAGAAGTGGCCCCCACCTCTCCATCCCTTAATCACGCCACCCTTCTCTTGGAAGCACTTTCTAACCACTGACATGTCTGACCATATGTTAGACCATGTTCTTAAAGAAATTTAAAGCATATAAACCTTTCCTTTTAAATTTCCACCCACTCAGATCATAGGTGCCTACACCCATTAAATGTGCTTGGTTCATTAAACAAAAAAATAGCTTAATAAGGGATTTGATTGACATGGACAGTATAGACTCTTGAAGGCGTGCATAATAAAGTCGCTCAATTCTAAAAAAGTGGCCCTACTCCAAAGTAGTACTTGGTGACATGTGTCAGTACTACCAAACTTCTAATTCACATTCCCTTGAAAAAAAAATGATGGAGGGATGGGAGTATGTGGTTAGTGGTGTTTTACTCTGACATGGGTAAGACTCTTCCATTTCTTGGTCGCCTCCACCCCGGAATGGCGACACGTTAACCTAGGGATCATTAGTTCTTAGGGGTGTGGAAAAAGATATGATAGGATAGGTAAGATAAAGGTGGGTATTGGAACCTGGTTTAGGACTAAGGCTTATTATGTTCAAGTGTTATTATTAGATAGTAATGCTACGGGTTAAGTAGAATGTTAGACATAAGTTTGTAGGTGTAAGTTAGTTAGTAGGTTATAGTTACAACTTTAATGGTCAGTGGGGTTAGATATTTATATTAGTAATAAATTGTTAGAAAACTAAATTTACTAGTTAGTGAATTATATTAATTTTCTTGGGATTGTAAAGCTAACCTATGATAATTAATAAATAGATAAACATAATTATGATAATTTATTAACTTTGTATGTTAAACAATGTGTTTTTCTTTATATAATTATTAATCAAACATTCCTTTTTATCACAATTAAGGATATGATACAAATAACAGTGCATCATATGTTACCCCACGATTAGGTGATTTATGATAAGCTAGAGTTACAATGTTTGTGATTAGGTTCATTTTATTTGTAAAGCAAAAAAAAAAATGTTAATAAGACATAAAAATATAAATGTATATATCATCCTGATGATGTATATGAAGATATATATTCATTTAAAGTATGATATTATAATTAATATTAGGCTTCTTTCAATGAAGTAGGAAGAAGTTGAATAAGCATGAGATCGTATGTAGAATAACATAAAGGAGGCTAGTGGAAATTCTTGGTTAGTAAGCAACATATATTTGCAGCCTATAAGCTTAGAGTTAGAAGAGTTAAAATTTAAAATAATAAATAATAAGATAAAATAAAAGTAATAATAATAAACAAATGAATAAATAAAGGTATAGTAAGTAAAACAATTATTTTGGTAAAAAAAAAAAAACACTTAACTAAATATACATCTTCATGTAAGATTATATTAACTAAAGAAAAAACTGCTAAATAAATAAATATGGGCATAAGTAATGCCATAGAAATTTTAAGAGAATGCATGCATCAATAAGCACAACTCTCTATTTGAATCTTTGAGCTTCAGATGGGTGGATATATTTTATGCATATACACACAAGATGGGTGTGTATATATGCATGAAGCATATGCACGCCATTAATCATTCATTAAAACTCCATTTGCAACCTGCAACCTGTATAATGCATGCAAGGAAAAAAAAAGAAATGGAAAGAAGGAAATGAAAATGAATAGGGGTAGCCTCTATTTAACATTTTAGAAAATCTTATTTAGGGTTCTTATAATAAAAGATGTTATTTTATTGATTTATCATTTTAGTTTCTAAAAGTAAATTAAATTTATGATTTTTGTTTCAAAAGAGAATGTTTTTTTTTTAAGTTTCTAAAAAAATTACAAATTAAAAGAATGTTTCTAATCTAATAAAGACATACTTCTTAGTAATTTTATGTATTTAAACAATTTAAAATATACTTAAGATTTAAGTGGAAATTATGTTTTCATATGATATAGTAATCAATAATGTGATTTTCCAACTAATTAATTATTTTGTTAAATAAAAAAAATCAAAGTATATTATAAAATAAATTATATTTAAGTATTTAAGTAGCTTAATAGAATAATTTCTTTTAGCAGTTTTATGTTCAAATGCAACATCTAGATTTTTAAGGGCTATTTCTATTTAAGAGGATTTTATTTATTTATTTTTAGACTTTAAGGAGGAAATTATTTTGGCAATGTTAATATTTTAAAATAATATTTGTAAAAGTGGTTTATAATAGGCTAGATTTGTTAATGTTAAAATTTGGAAGGAAAGATCTTGTATAGATGACTTGATAGCAGATTTTGGGCTTAATGCTAGGAGTTGATTTTAAGGTCATAATTGATTTAATGAATAATAATTTGTTTAGTTATATTAAGTTATGAAAAAATAAAATTAGAAATCAATTTAAGATCTTCAAAACCCTAAATGCTTCTTGAAATTGTAACCAACTCGTGTTAAGTTTTCCTATAGCGGTATAACTTAAGTTTTTGGAATAGTGTAGTATGTTTCAATATCAACTCTCCATCTTTACAAAATGTAAAAAATGAAAATTCAATTGTAGCATTATAATAATAAGTTAAATGACATAATTTTATAAATCGTTATAGCATCACGAAGGGTTCCTTAGTAAGAGGTAAATTTTGCAAGTGATTGGTTAATCTACATCAAAGATTAGAGACCTTTAAATATTTTAAGGAATAATGTACTTCATATATGAATTTGAAATAATCCACATTTTCTTGTGGTTAAACATATTAAGGGAAGATGATTTAATTAGATGCTTTTGAAAAAGGCAAACGAACTTGATATGATTGAACAAAAAAATGTTGACTAAGTATTAGACCAAACTATAGAGACTATAGTAAATCATCACCATAGGATACATAATTAGAATTTTGATGGATATTGTTTAAAATTGCTAAGTATTATTGATGTTCTTTTCTATGTGTGAGATTAAAAGGACAAGTAGAGGAATAAAACATAACACAATATTTTAAGGGATATGAACACTTTCAAAATTTGTTTGTGACAAACATTATTAGGACTCCTAAAAACTCTACATATTGTGTACTTAATAAGTAAATTCTCTATGGCTAGCATTATTATTTTATTTTTTTATTTTTGTTAAGTGAAAATGTTTATAATACACTTTAGAAATAGTTCAAAACATAAATTGTGAGTTGCAAGTACCTAATGGGTGTTCCTTATGATGTATGTTTTAAGAAAATCACACTTTTATGCTCTTGATTATAAAACTATATTATTAGTGAGAAGTACTTGTGGGGTTGTTTAAGGTAAAACTAGACATTGTGAGATTATTGTGGGTTAAAGAGTAAACTTGCTACTTGGATAATGAAAAGGGTAAAAGATCATTTAAGAAGTAAAAATGTAAGTATGTAGTAATGATCACGATCTAACATGTTCTTGTATTAACAAAATTTTAATGTTGTGGGAATATCTTACATGGCCATAGATAGTGTTTGATATCCTCATCTAGGGAGGATTAGATGAGCTAATGCTAATATTATATGTGGTTATGTAGATGCAAGCTTAAGGATTCATGAAGCAATAAAAGATGTAATACTTTTCTTTAATAGGTGTTAGTAATCCATGTGAAGCTATGAATCATGTCATCTTGTATTTCCTCATCCATGTGATTACACTAGTATCACCATTTGTGTTAAGTGTTTTGTAAAACCAGCAATTGTCATGTGTGCCCATGTGAATTAAAATCAAATGTTCTTGAAAATTATGTTTGTACATAAGTATGTGGAAGTCATACCTTGTATGTGTTTCTTGCTTGTATGTAACCCTACTAGTACCACCTAAAAGGACAATATTGTTACCAGTTCCCACAATTTTGAATAAAATACCAGTGCTTAGAATGAAATTTCTCAGACAAATTTGTGTACATTTCCCTATGAGATCCAACATGTGGAAGGAGGATTTCCCATGTTGTGATAGATACCATTCCCGCACATGTTCCAACATGATGCAATGGGTAATGATGTCGTGTTGCTGATGGTAGCGAGCCGAGCTCGAGAACACGATGCCAAGTATATAGTTACATGAAGGCGCTATTATTTTTGTATGTTTCAGTTCCCACTTGATGCAGAGCATATAGGAGATGCTTGCATTCTTGTGGAGGGGTACCCATGGATGCTCGGTCATGTGTATGCGGAAGTGCATACGGGCGGACCCTAGCCATATATACCTCTGGCTACGGCGATGCTTACATGAGATCGCTATGCGGAGTGTGTCTTGCACATGCCTTATCCATGAGGAACATTGTCATGCGACATACGACTAGAGTAGGTGTTCTCCACTTGGTGTATGGTCATGCTGGGTGAGTCGACATGCTTAGTCTGTACCACTCTATGCAAGGTTTTGCCGAGGTGAACACCCCATGCCATGTGGTTAGTGCACCTAGAGTGCCCACATGAAGGGCTACTACGCTAGCCAGACATTGTTTCCTCCTTCCTCATGAGGTGGCTAGATATAGTCACATAGTGATGTAATGTGCACTTTACAATTTATTTTATTGTGTAGACCAACAAGTTAATTTGCTTTGTCTTTGATAGTCTAGCCACAACCTTGATCTTCATTTTTTTTTTCTTTTTACTTAGGTTATTGTCGCAACACATTGAAATTTTCTTGTTTTATTGTTGTTGAAATATATGATTTAACTTCTTTCATTGGAAAAAATAAAATTATGTGGCTAGATTAGTTTCCCTGGTGTTTGTGGATGTTGATCTTGTGTTGTAATGTGATTCCTCATCAAGGATGATGGCGATGAACTTGATGGGTGTATATGAGGAAGCAGACGCAGGAAACCCTTGAGGATGGGGGTATGTGAGGCTATTATGCATCTATTATCCACTACCTTCCTATGTGTGTGGTGTGTATTCCTTGGAGGCTAACCACCTTACATAAACAAGGGATATGACATGTGGTTTTGTATGGATGACCTCTTGAGTGATGGGTCTGTTTACCATTGAGCCACTAAGTGAGGCTTGGATCATAGATTATTGATTTTGGACTATGGATATGTATGCAAATTTCAAACAGTTATATGGTACAGTGCCCTTCAGACCCAAATGAGATTAACATTTACCTCTATGGCCATTCATGAACCTTGTGATGTGTTTATTCCAGTGATGTGGCTTGTGTATGAGTGTATAGGATGTCAATGGGTGTGAAGGCTTCACTCACCCTTGGGAGGGAAGAGATGCCTAGGGTGAAGGGGTTAGTTGGGCTCTACATTGAAATTGAGAGATTCTCCTCCTTAGAGAGCCCACCTTCACCTATTTTTTTTTTCATGATTCCAATGGTGAATCATTGTGCTAAGACTTGGAAGGGAGTTTATGTGTTGTTAGGATATGTTGTATGCCTTGTTGGTGTTTGATTGTAACTTGTTTGAGCCTTGTTTCCCCAGCTAAGTGTTTCAATTTTGCTTAGTATATCATGTTTTATGTATGCTTGTACAATTATACAATAATAAATGTTGGAAAGATCACTTAAATGAGTAGGAATTGATAGATAAAGAAAAATAAATAAACACCAAACACTGCTAACTTCCAAGAGGAAGTCAAAGACTAGTGGAGGGGAATGTAAGGTCCAGACCAAGTAAGGACTAGAAGGATCATTAATTTGTCTGCAATATAATTTGATTAGAAGTAAATATTAATTTTTTCATTAGAGAACATTATATGGCTTATGTAATAACATGATTAGGGAGGATCCTTATGTGACTTGCTATGATTAGTATTTCTTAAATAAGATTGACATATCTTTTGTAACCATCTGAATATTAGGTGCAAATGTGTATGTGATACTTTGTATAGTAGAATCTTTCTTATTTAATTAATGTGCAAAGTTAGACTCAACTTACGATAAACTATAGATTTTGTACATACAATTGGCATTGATTACAAATAGAAATGATTGGATCTCTTTACATATGACATGATAGATTATGAGACTAGTAGCATTAGACCTAATCCACACTATGATAGAATATCTAATTTATGTTAAAACCTTGATTAGCTAATGTGAGTTACCTTATGGGTAAATACCTTATATTGTTCATCTTACCTCATCATGATAATTAGATAGTTTTTTTAATTGAAATTATGGCCAATTAAATTAAATAGATATTTTATTGTGATGAATACATTTTACATAAGGTGACTATGAAAATGGAAATCAAGTTCGGGTTATGTGATTTTTTTTTTGAAGTGAATTATGCATCATTTAATTTAAAATAAAGAAGTACAAAAATGATTAGAATGTAGATAACACAGTGAATATTAGTGATACTCATTATGTTATTCTAAGAGATGTTATGAGTTGAATCCTATAATTAGTGGAAGTAAGTACCTATGCTTGATGAATTTTTTTAGAAATTGTCAATCAATTTAAATGAAAAGATCGTTGATGTGAATAATAATCTAAATATGGGAGTGATTTCACAAAACATTGGTGACTTCTAGGAGAAAGTCAATGGAAAAAGGGGTAGTATGTAATATCCCATCTCATTATATATTTAGACTCAATGGTAAGAACTTGATTTAATGTACATGTGTAAGGTGTTATGATACATATGTTATGAATTATTAATGTGGCTACTATTCTTGAAAATGTTGTAATTAGAGAAGTAGTTATAGTAGAATGAATGATACACATTTGCAAATAATTTTTCATAGACATATGATTCTTAAGAAAATGATGTTAGAATATGATGTTGGTCTAATGTGTTGATCTATGGTTCAATCAAGGATATATCTATTAATGTTTACAATTATATATTTATAGGTTTGGGTTACTGATGTTTAATTTGAATTGTACAGTGGATGATTATGAAGACCTTTGATGATACTATGCCAACTCCTATAAAACAATCAAAGTATATCTCCATGCAAATTCTTGTAAAATCGGATGTAAACTAAAGTTGGACATTAGAGGCATTAAAATGGACCCTAGAGTGCATTTTGGGTTAAAATAATCTAACCCACTTATACTACCTAGGGTTGGGGGTTAGTTGAGGGTCAAATCATGGACAAAACTTACATTATGACACCTCAAAAGGGCCCCACTTCAAATATGACGAAAATGAATAGTGGGAGACAATGGGTTATGACAGATTGATAAGAAAGACATGTGCCTTCATTAAAGGAGGATAGGGTTTTGGAAGAAGGAGGAGGAAAACTTTGGAGGATTGACCACTCACCATTGTTGGAGAGGAAAAGGGGAAGTTATATGAAAATAGGAGAATGGAGAAGGGAAGATGATGGTAGAACCAGTATGAGGAGAAGAAGATCAAGAGGGAACTTGAGAGAGAGATGAGTCTTTCTATCCCTTTTCTTTTGTAGCATTTCTCTTTGAGTCGGACTCATGTAAGTCTGAAATGTGCAACAAGTGTAGTTTAAAATATTGTTCTTGAATTAGGAACTCACTTACATGATAACATCTATGATCCTTAGATGCAGTGAGTTCTTGCTCAGGGGTATGGCTAGGGCACAAGAGGCCTCATGATGCCATTAATTGGTAGGGTGGAAAAGGAGCATTGTTTGAGTATTTGTAGTTTTCTTTGCAACTTATAAAAGCTAAGTCTTGTTATTTGATTCAAGCTTGTGTATATGACTCTATGCAAAAGAGAAGTTTTTGATCTTACATTTTTGATGTATGAAAGGTTTCCTATTTGAATACAAGAAAACAAAAAAATTCTGTGTCTTATTAAGATTTATATTTGAAAGACTTTAAAATGGAAATCTAAATGTAATGCTCTTTCAAATTGAGATAATTTAGTTAATCAAAGTTTTGTTTCCTTATAGTGCAGATCTGAAATTTGTAGTAGAAAATAGTATACTCTACAATAAATTGAATATTATATTGTTATTCCAATCATACTTTATTGGTCTTTTGTGCTAGTTATTGTGCTTCTTGGTCTTGTGTGAATTTTTTCCTAAGGAAAATTCTTACATGGTATAAGAGCTATACTAAATTCTTACATGGTATCAAAGCCATAGAGGCATCATTTAATAGCCATTGGAGACTGATTTTGCTTCACCTCTCTGAAGACACCTCAATCTAGATCTAGATAATCCATAGATATTGGGAGCATCTAAAGCCAAAGTGGACCTCACCATTGCATCTAGAGTGTCGATTCAGTGAAAATTGACTATAAATTCACCTATATTGAGCAATAGTAGAATTTGAGGCAATTTTTTTTTGTAAATCGACACCTTAATGCACCAATTTACAAATTTGGTATGATCTATTAGATCTACAATTTATTTATTTTTAGATCTATAATTAATTTTTCTTTGCAATTATTTTCAAATTTCTATTTTTTTCAATTTTATTTTTTTTGGCTAGTAGGGCCTGCAGAGATTTTTTTTTTTTATAGGAACTAGGTGGTGAAATCCCAACCCCTGCAAGGTATATTTTGTGTTATAATAGTAGAATATTCCTCTTTTATTTTTGCAGCATTTTCAACTACATTTATTGTATCGACATCATATCTGACCAAGTCAACCAAACCACATAACTACCCGGTGACCACACCCAGCAAGTACAAACTGGTGGGCTCCAAATTTAGTTTACAAAGCATAGGCTTTGCATTTTAAACTCCTCAACACCTACTTCCCGCATGCATGTGGGATTAAAGAACTCAACATCGGTGCCATTTTTCCAAATCGACCATCGGCGTTAAAGAACTTGGCATTGGTTTTTTTAAAACTAGTGATTGCATGTTAATTGTTGGCCCACTCTCTAATGGCAGCACCAAATTCTATCAATGTCCATGTCTCCATTCTTAGGTGATGCTAGTAGACACTAGCAGATATGTGACGTAAACAACAACAACCACGCGGCGTAGTAATAGAATGCCACATCATAGCTCCCCCACCAACTTAGCATACATCATCCTTCAGACACATTAGCACCAACATGATCTAACAATGCAACTTTAATATACTGTCCATGTCACTAGATCTATACTATCTAACTTAGCAGGCATTTCTACAGTCTATACAGTGCTAACATCACGTCACCCAGGGGACCCTTTTTTTTTGACATCATCATTTCACTATATTAAAATTGATGGCTATATGACCATCATCCAAAGGCAAAATTGAACTACTACAATGATTGTTTGGACATCAAATTTAACCTCATGTTTTGCTAATCAGACCCCTCTCTAGATTCATTTTTGATTTGATAGTCCAACTTTGGGAGGCCATATCTCAGTCATCTAGCTATAAATTAGGTGCAATTTTTTTGATTTTGGGTAAAATTTCCTAAACTTTTTAGTGATGTAGTTATTTTCTAGTTTTGGTGCAGAGATTTGTTAAAAATTGTAATTTTTGGTGACTGTACCTACCCAATCCTACATTTTAAAACTTCAAACACTCCGTACAGGCTCATCTAGATTCCAAATCAAGTTGTGTTTTTTTTTAGAGTGTGTAATTTTTTATCTACTTTCCAAATCTACAATCATATTATAGGCTTGTATGGACAAAAATATCACTTTTAGAATTAGGTCCTTTCTTTGCATTGTATTGGTTCAAAATTGTTGTACATTGCTTAGTTTTAGATTTGGACTCCAAAAGGAGGTTGTAAACAATAAATTAGAAGACTACTAAGGCCAAAATTGGCAAGTGACTATTGTAAATGCACTAAGTATAAAGTGCCAAAATCTTTCATTTGGGGGGTTTCTTGATTGAGTGAAAAGGGGGGTCTCACTTTTGGATACAATTGTCTAATTATTTGTTATCTTTGATGTTACATAAATGTCATATCAATTGTCTATTAGTGTCTACCAAGCTCACTCGGGCATTGAAGGAATTCTGATAGGAAATAGTGTTAACCAAGTTCTCCTGGTTAGCAAAGGAAAGTTGGACAGAGTCGGTATTCACCAAGTTCACTCGGTTGCCAAAAGATTTTTGCATGTTCATAGTGTTAATCAAGCTTCTGTTTGTTAACATAGGAAATAATCTTAGAACTAGTGTTTACCAAGCAAGGTCAGCCAATGAAGAATTTTGTTATTTTGACATAAGAAGCTTAATTATTTTAAGTATTGTTTATAGCTAACTATGGTGATGATTATTGGTTATTGTAATTTGTTATTGAGCCAACTTGGAAATCTAGATGATATAAATAAAAGGTTAAGTTGAGATTTTAGTGTGTGTGTGTGTTTGTGCAAATGAGTTGATTGAATTGAGAAGGAAAGAGTTTGAACGAACTTGAAGGATAAGCAAGTATCCTTGTGGAGCAAAAAAGTGTTATTCAATTAGGAAGGATCAAGTATGAAGAAAAATAGAGATCTATAATAAGTAATTCAATTGCATCACAAATAGGTCATTTCATTGTTACTTTCTTACCATTGTAGCAGTGATCTAAAATCTCTTAACAAAGTTGGTTTAATAGCCATTTGTAAATCCTCTAACAAGGTGATAGTTCCATTATTTTTTTTAAGACCTCTTGAAAGGTCACTCCTTACAGGTTGATTAAATCCTCTAACAAGGTCACACCTAACAATATGTTTTGTAACTTTTAACCGGGTTGGCTCCTAACAGGACTCACTTTAGAAGAGTGAAAATAGTAACTAGTTACATTAGTGGTTTTTCCCATATTGGGTTTCCACATTAAATCCTAGTGTCTCATGTGTTCATATTATTTATCTTATGCTTGCAAATTAATCATTGTGAATGTTTAAGATCAACTAAAAGTAAATCACTCTGCATTTACCAAGTTACAACATTTTTGTGTATACCGAATAATAGCAACAATTAGTTTTATTTGACATCTAAGGGATCTAGGATATATTTTAGTGGTAACTAATTCACCCATCCCCTCTTAGTTACTCCTATATTTCCAACAATTGGTAGTAGAGATTTTGGTGCTTGTAAGAAAGGTTTCAAGGATCTAAGCTAAAGATCAGGATGTCTTACAAGAGAGAAATTCTAAAGCTTAACAAAGACAACTTTTCAGCATGGTAGGGACTCATGAGACTTCATCTAGCTTCCATTAGTGATTTAGGCTTGAAATACCTTGATGAATAATACACAACTCCCATTGGTACATTATCTATTGTAGACATTGCTGAGAAAAAGAACCATAACACCATGATGATTGATATTGCATCTGCTCTTAGCAATGATGAATTTGATGATATCAAGGACTAAAAAACTACATTTAGTATGTGGAACAAGCTAAAGAAAATCTATGGTGGTGATGTCAATGTTAGGACAAGCAAAGCAAAAAGCCTTTGAGGACAGTTTGATCAAATAAGAATGAGAGAAGATGAAAATGTTGCAAAGTATGTAGAAAGAATCAAAGCAAGTGTTAGTGTAATCAGAGCTTCTGGAGGAGAAATCAAGGAAGAAACTATTGTAAGTAAAGTTCTCATAACATTACTTCCTATCTATGCAATTAGAGTATCTGCTATTCAAGAAAAGAGGTGTGAGACAAATCACAAGATAACTTTGGATACCTTAGTAGGAAGACTGATAGCTTTTGAGTTGGACAACTATGACAATTATCTTCTAGCTCTGAGGAATATTGAATCTGCATTTGAGGCCAAACTCTCACTTAAGGAGAAAGGCAAGAAAATAAAGGACATTCAATCAGAAAGTGAAGAAGAATTAGAGGAAAGTTTTGATAGTGATCTTGAAGTTTTTGAAGCTTTACTTGCAAGGAAACATTCTAGAGGTAGAGGAAAATACAAGGGTAAAGTTCCCCTAATCTATTTTTCATGTGAAGAAATTGGTCATATTGCTGCCAGGTGCCCAAACAAAGAAAGCAAGGATGAGAAGAAAAGTCACAAGTGCAATGGCAATAAGGATTTCAAAAATCACAAATCATTCAAGGATAAAGGTAAGAAGACTTGTTTCATGGCTAAAGATTCTGATAATAGTGAAGATCAGATAGTATACATTTTTGTGAAAGATGAATCTGATGAAGAAGAAGATAAGATGGCACTTATCTGTCATGTCAGTAAGAATGACACATGGATCATAGATAGTGGATGTTCACATCATATGAATGGAAAAAAACCAAACTTTGAACACTCTGAGGACTATGATGGTGGTAGTGTAAGGTTTGGAAACAATGAACCTTGTTGAATAAAAGGGAAAGGCCAAATCTCATTAACCAAAGAACTTGTATGTGACAATGCCTATTGGGTAGAAGGACTAAAATATATTCTACTAAGTGTGGCATAACTAATCAACATTGGATTCAAGGTGGAATTCATGCATGGAAATGCAATACTACTGGATGATAAAGGTAATCTTATTGGATTAGGAAAACAAATAAAAGGTAACCTGTTTTATCTTAATCTTGGTGACTGTTCATGTTTTATTCCTAAAATAGAAGAAAGTTGGTTATGGCATAGAAGACTATGCCATTTAAACTTTGATAATATGGTGAATATAAGAAAATTTAGAAAAGTGAGAGGTATTCATAGTTTGAAGAAACCAGATGTTAGTTTATGCAAGAATTGTTAGATTGGCAAAATGGGAAAGACTAGTTTTAAAAGCAAAAACTATCAATCTAAAGATGTCTTGGAAATTGTGCATACTAACCTATGTGAACCCATTATAATAGAAAGCTATAGTGGAGAAAAATTCTTTATTCTCTTTGTTGATGATTATTCCAGAATGATGACTATTATGTATCTTAGAGAAAAGTCAGAAGCATTTGAGAAACTCAAATGGTATCTAGCAAGAATAGAGAAGGAAATAGGGAAAAGGTTGAAATTCTTAAGATCAAATAGAGGTGGTGAATTCATCTCCAATGAATTCAATAAATTTTGTATTGAAAGAGGAATTAAAAGATAGGTATCAGCCCTTGGTACTCTCAAGTTGAATGAAATAGCTAAAAGAAGAAACAGATCTATCATGGATTATATAAGGACTGTAATGATTAAGAAGAATATTTCTATCAAATACTAAAAGGAAGCTATCAACAATGTAGTTCATATTTTGAATTGAGTACAGTTGAAGAAGGACTCATATAAAACTCCCTATGAATTATGGTATGGCTCTAAACCCAATGTAAGTTACCTAAAAGTATTTGAAAGTAAATGCTATATCTTAAAAGAGTCTAGAAAAGGCAAGTTTGATGTAAAAGGTGATGAAGGTATATTCTTAGGATATTCTTGAAAAAGTAAGGCATATAGATGTTTAAAATTTTCTACTCATAAAATCATAGAAAGTGCACATGTGAGAATTGATGAGTTTGCAGAAATGACTAAAGAAGAAAGCAAAAAGGAACCAAAAGATTACAGGAAATTTGTCTACATCGAACTTGATATATTGCCAGATACATCTATCAATAAGGAGACTTCTACTCCCAAGTCTTCCTTAGTTACCCAGTTGTAAGAAGTTCAAACCGAGTCACAAGGACTCGAGTCACATTTTGAAGCTACCGAACCAATGCCTACTGAGTCTAAGCAACTAGAGCTAGAAGTTGAAATTCAAAATGAAGGTAGTGGAATTCATTCAAAAGGAAAAGAACTTGTATTGGCCAAGTATTTTAGAAGGCATCATACACCTAATCAGATTATTGGAGATAAATCAAAAGGTACTATGAGAAGAAGTAAGCTAAAAGGTACATGTTTACTTGCTGATTTTGAACATAGAAATGTTAAAGATGCATTGGAAAATGAAAGTTGGATTGAGACTGTGAATGAAGAAATAGAACAAATGGAGAAGAACAAAACTTGGACTCTTGTTCTTAGGCCTAAATATAAAAATGTGATTGGAACAAAATGGGTATTTAAAAATAAGTTGACTGAAGATGGACAAATATCAAGAAACAAAGCAAGATTGGTGTGTAAAGGATATTCTCAAGAAGAAGGAATTGATTATGGTGAGACATTTTCTCCTGTTGCAAGATTAGAAGGTGTTAGGACTCTACTTGTGTATGCTGCTCATAGAGAATTCAAAGTATATCAGATGGATGTTAAATCTGCATTTCTTAATGATATTCTTGATGAAAAAGTCTACATTGAGCAACTAGCAGGTTTTATTGTTCTAGAAAAAAAGGACATGGTATGAAAATTACACAAAGCATTGTATGGTCTGAAACAAGCTCCTAGAACATGGTATGAAAGGTTACACAACCACCTAATACAAATTGGTTTTTAGAGAACTAATGATAACAGTAGTTTGTACATCAAGGAAGGACTAGATAACAAGATTGTATTGGCAGAGATATTTGTGGATGATACTCTATGTATAGGGAATGATGATCTATGTAAAGAATTTTTAGAGAAAATGAACAAAGAGTTTGAAATGTCCATGTTTGGTGAGATAAAATTCTTCGTTGGACTTCAGATATAGCAATGAAAGAATGGTATCTAGATTACTCAATCGAAGTATATCAAAGAGATACTCAAGAAATTTGGAATGGAAGATTCAAAACTAGTTGGAACCCCCATGTGTATTGGACTAAAGCTTACCAAAGATGATGATTCAAAAGAGGTAGACTAGACCTTATACAGATCAATGATTTGAAAATTATAGTATGTAGTTCATACAAGGTGTGATATTGCTTTAGTAGTTGGGATAGTGGCAAGATTCTCAGCTAAACCCAGAGAAAATCATATGATGGCAATCAAAAGAATTTTGAGATATCTAAAAGGTACTAAAGATTATGGTCTATGGTAAAAAATTGGAGGAAAATTAGACCTAAAGGTATTCACTAATGCTGATTCGGCAAGAAATCTTGATGATAGAAATAGTACAACTAGTGGAGCATTCTTTCTTGGTAAAATATTGGTATCTTGGACAAGCAAGAAGAAAAACTACAAATCCCAATCTATAGTAGAAGTTGAATATGTTGTAGCAACAATGAATTTTTCTAATATTGTTTGGTTCAAACAATTTTTGGAAGGCATGAAGGTTGAGATCAAAGAACCAGTTGTCATGTATTGTGATAACACCAGCACAATTAACATATCAAAGAACACAGTGATGCATTCCAAAACTAAACAAATTGCCATAAAATATCATTTTGTTAGAGAATTGGTGTGGGATAAAGAAATCAGATTGGAATATGTTCACACAAAAGAATAGATTGTAGACATATTCACTAAGCCATTATCTAAGGATGCATTCTTGTATCTAAGAAATAAGTTAGGGGTCATTCCCCTATTTGAAGCTCACTAAATAAAGTTTTAGTGATGCATCAATAGGAACCAAGTTGAAGATCAATCAGTTGATGCAACATACTCAAAGGGAATATTGCATATGAATTAGTACTCAAGGTACATTGATACTAATTTGGTATGTGTTCTATTTGGCATATGTTGTCAAAGAGGGAGAAGATTATTGTCATATCTTTCTAAAATTCATTTATATCTTTTTGAGGGAGAATTATACTATCATAGAAGTTGTGTAATTCCTTTACAGAGGGAGATTACCACATGAAAGAAGAAATTGTTTTTTTTGCTAAAATCTAAGAGGGAGAAACTTTTTATTAAAGGAAGTCTTGCTTTCAAATTTCATTGTGCTATGACATGTTGTGTTACCATCAATGCCAAATAGGGAGATTTTTGGATACAATTGTTTAATTGTGTGTTGTCTTTGATGTTACACAAATGTCAAATCAATTGTTAGTCAGTGTCTACCAAGCTCACTCGGGCATCGAAGGAATTCTAGTAGGAAACAATGTTAATCGAGTTCTCATGGTTAGTGAAGGAAAGTTGGATAGAGTCATTATTCACCAAGTTCACTTGGTTGCCAAAGGATTTTTACATGTTCACAGTGTTAACCAAGCTTCTATTGGTTAATAGAGGAAATCATCTCAGAACTAGTGTTCACCGAGCAGGGTCAACCAATGAAGGATTTTAATTTTTTGACATAAGAAGCTTAATTATTTTAAGTATTATTTCTAGCTGACTATGGTGATGATTATTGGTTATTGTAATTTTTTATTGAGCTGACTTGGCAATTTGGATGATATAAACAAAAGGTCAAGTTGAGATTTTAGTGTGTGTGTGCAAATGAGTTGATTGAATTGAGAAGGAACGAGTTTGAGAAAACCTAAAGGATAAGTAGGTATCCTATTGGAGCATAAAAGTGTTATTTGATCAAGAAGGATCGAGTATGAAGTAGAATAGAGATCTATAATCAGCAATTCAGTTGCATCACAATTAGGTCATTTCATTGTTACTTTCTTATCATTGTATCAGTGATCTAAAATCTCTTAACGAAGTTGGTTTAGTAGCCAGTTATAAATCTTCTAACAAGGTGATAGTTCCATTGAATTATTTTAAGACCTCTTGCAAGGCCTCTCCTTATAGGGTGATTAAATCCTATAACAAGGTCACACCTAATAGTGTGTTTTGTAACCTTTAACTGGGTTGGCTCCTTACAAGGCTCACTTCAGAAGAGTGAAAATAATATCTAGTTACATTGGTGATTTTTTCCATATTGGGTTTCCATGTTAAATTCTAGTGTCTCACGTGTTCATGTTGTTTCTCTCATGCTTGCAACTTAATCACTATGAATGTTTAAGATCAACTAAAAGTAAATCACTCTGCATTGACCGAGTTACAACATTTTTGTGTATACCAAATAATAGTAACAATAAATTTTATTTGAAATCTAAGGGATCTAGGATATATTTTAGTGGTAACTAATTCACCCCTCCCCTCTTAGTTATTCCTATATTTCTAGCAGTCTCTTGGTGTTGTGTTCCTCTGTTCTTACTATTATCTTTCATTTCTTGCATCATAGGAAATCTTAAGTTTCCAAAATTAACACCACATAACTATGCTACATGGTCTATTAAAATGTGGTGTCAATTAATGAATAATGAAGTTTCTCAATATGTTGATGGTACCCTTCCTAAACCAATAGGTGATCAAGTATCTAAAAGTGAAATTACTACTTGGGAAATGATAGATAGGAAAGCCCTAGGTGATATTATGTTGGGAGTTAAAGACAAAATCTTCTATCAGATCGAGAAGTACAAGACATTCAAGGAAGCATGGGATGGCTTCAAAAACCTATATGGTAAAGTGAGTGAAGAGGATGTTTACAAAATAGAAGATGAGCTTGTCTCCCTAGATCCTAAGGTGAATTTATTATCAAGGTGAATGAATTAAGAATAGAGCTTGATGGTTGTGGTAGTCCTATTAAAGATGATAGGTTAATCTATCTCATTAATAATAAGCTACCATTTGAGTACTCCACATTTGTTTCTTCTTACAACACCACAAAGACTATATTAGGGGTTGCATATCAGAAAGTCACTTTTTATGGTTATGCTCAACTATTGGATGATGAAGAAAAGAAGTTGAAATCAATGAGAATTCTCAAGTTGTCAAAGTCTAAGGTATTGGTGGTTAATAATGAGGGTTCTCAAAATTTAGTTGGTCAAATTTAAAATAAAGGAAAGGGAAAAATGAAGAAGTGGAAGAATAACAAACAAAAGGATGTAGAAAAGTCAACACCAACATCAAATCAACAACACAAGTCTTCCTTGAATACAAACAAAAAGGGGGGCACTAATAAGGAGAAGAAAAATGTGCTTATTACAAGAAGTTGGGTCATGACAAACATGAGTATTACCACAATCAAATTAATGAGTTGAAGAAAATCATGAAGAAACACAATGCTCCAATACCTAATGTTTATAAGGAGAAAAGAAATTCATCCTTAGATTCGAAGGGCAAAGAGCATGCTTTACTCACAAACACTATAAGTTAGGGAGGATGGATCATTGATTCAGGTGTCACACGTCATATTGGTGCATCAAAGTGAGATTTTTCTTCCAAGATACATTCCGAGGTACCACACATCTTTGTAGGTGATGATACTAGGGTGGAAGTTGAAGGTAAAGGTGAAGTTGAAATGAACAATGGAACATTCAAGGATGTTCTATATGTTCCTAACCTTACCTCTAATCTTCTTTTAGTCTACCAAATGACTCACTATAGAGGTGGTAATAATGTGGAATTTCTTCCAGAGTCAGTGGTAGTGAAAAGCATTAAGGATGACTCCATGATAGCAATTGGTGAAGCCAATCATGATTCAAGGCTTTACACTTTCTCCTCCTTTGTGCCAACATCAAATGCACAAGCCTTGTTATTACATTCAAATGCAAAAAGTAAACTATGGCATGAGAGATTTGGACATCTCAATTATAGATATCTTCAATAGCTTAGCAGTAAAAAAATGGTCAATGGTCTACCTCAAATTCAGTTTTCAGAAGGTGTTTGTTCAGGTTGCTTACTTGGAAAACATCCAAAAATGTTATTTGAAAAGGGGAAGTCTTGGAGAGCACAATGTGTTCTTGAATTGGTTCATAGTGATGTGGCAGGACTATTTCTAGTGCCATCATTTGGCAAGTCTCACTATGCACTCACCTTCATAGATGACTACTCTTGCTTTACTTGGGTTTTCTTCATGGCTCACAAAAGTGAAATGTATGAAAAATTTCTCAACTTCAAGGCTCAAGTGGAAAAGCAGTTAGGGAAATTCATCAAAGTTCTTCAAACAAATAATGGGGGGGAGTATGTGAACTCAAGACTAATAGACTTTTGCACTTAAGAGGGTATTGACCTTCAACATTCACTTCCATATATGTCACACAAAAATGGTGTTGTTGAAAGGAAAAATAGAATTCTCAAAGAAATGGCCACTTGCATACTACAAAACAAGTCTCTTGATCAAATCTTTTGGGCAAAAGTGATGAATTGTGCTAATTATATCCAGAATAAAAGTCCTCACAAAGCTTTGGATGGTATAAATCCTTTTGAAGCATGGATTGGCAGGAAACCTATAGTTAAGCACTTTAGAGTCTTTTGTTGTCCCGCATGGGCAAGAATCCCTCCATAGAAATGCAAGGCATTAGAAGCTCAAAGAAAACCTTGCATTTTTGTTGGCTATGAAAACTCACATAAAGCTTACAAGTCTTCAACTCCTCCTTCCTCCTTCATTGAAGAGAGTGATAGTGATAATAGTGACTTGGAAGATGTTCATCCTTGACCAATACAAAGACATCAGTC